>CM077083.1:131522775-132831036 GCA_039513925.1 Platanthera zijinensis
GTCTTCTTCAAATCCAGGACATTGAGATCAATGGACCCAACACTCACACTATGTCAAATGGCACAAGAGGCTATCTCACTTGAACTATAAGGCCATATGCAAACTTTACAGTAATGAACTAGTTAGGAATGGTCCTAACATTAAATACTCTAAGGAGAGCATTAGTTTTGCATGCCAAAAAGGCAAGCAGACCAAAGCTTCATTCAAAAGTATAAAATCCAAAGACTAAATGAGGTGTTTATACCTCTTGTATATGTACTTGTTTTTTACTATGCCGATTCATAGTTTAGGAATGAGAGTCTATACTTTTGTAATTGTAGATGATTATTCCAAATTTACTTGGGTTTTCTTTCTAAGGAAAAAGTCTGAAACGCCTGTTGTCTTCAAGACATTTCTCATACAAATTCAGAATGAATTGAACAGTTCCGTTATCCGAATCAGAAGTGATCATGGAACTTACTTTCAATCTGAATATATGAGAAAGTTTTGTGAGGAACTTGGGATTCAGCAGGATTTTTTCTCTCCAAGAACACTCCAGCAAACTGAAGTTGCTGAGAGAATGAACATGACTCTCATTGAAGCTGGAAGAACCATGATGAGTGATTCTTCACTCCCAGAATATTTTTGGGCTGAAGCTATTAACACAGCATGTCATGTTCTTAATAGAGCTTCAATCAATAAAAGGTTAAATAAGATTCCTTATGAACTAATGAAGGGAAGAAAACCAAATTTGGCCAATTTCAGAATCTTTGGATGTAGATATTTTGTCCTAAATAATGGTAAAACATACATAACTAAGTTTTCCGAGAAGTCCTATAATGGCATATTTCTTTGTTATAGTGACCACAGTAAGGCATATAAGGTCTATAACTTGAGAGATCAAGTTGTGGCCAAGTTTGTTCATGTTGTATTTGATGAAAGTTCTATGTTTTATAATGATAAGCCAGGTTCATAAAGCACAACAGGAGAAGAATTGAATCTAAAGGAGCTGTCTATTGAAGATTCAATTCTTGCAAGCCAAAATATATAAGATGGAGTCAACATTATTGAAGAAGTTCTTGGACAGAAATAGCCAGGGGAAGAAACTCAGCAATAAGATATAGTTGGTTTAAGAGAAGAAGTCACATTACCTATAGCTATCAGACATCTAAGGGATCATCCAAGGGAATTGATCATTGGTGATGTAGCTCAGGGTGTGACCATAAGAAGCAAACATCACAACACTGTGATGTACTCAAGTTTTCTATCCCAAACAGAACCAAAGAAATTTGAAGAAGCCAATATAGATCCATTTTGGACAGGTGCCATGCAGGAAGAATTGAACAAGTTCAAGAGATGTAAAGTCTGGAAGCTGGTTCCCAGACCAGATGACTGTAACATCATAGGAACAAGTGGATATACAGGAACAAATGTGATGAGAATGGTGCTATAGTTAGAAATAAGGCTAGACTGGTTGCAAAGAGATATAGACAAGAAAAGGCCATAGACTTTGATCAAACCTTTGCACCAGTGGCTATATTGAAAGCTATAAGAGTCTTCCTTGCATATGCAGCCTACAAAGGATTCAAGGTTTACCAAATGGATGTGAAGTCAGCCTTCCTTACTGGTAACCTTAAAGAATGGGTCTATGTTGAGCAACCCTCAGGTTTTGTTGATTCTACTAAACCTACTCATGTTTATTTGCTATTAAGATCTCTCTATGGTTTAAAATAAGCCCTAATGGCTTTGTATGAGACTCTATCTAAGTTCCTTCTGTAGAATAAATTCTCAAGAGGGAAAATAGACAAACATTATTCCTAAGGGAAGTCAAAGGCAAGACAATCTTAGTACAAATATATGTTGATGACATTATATTTGGTCTTATTGATGAGTTACTTTGCACTAGGTTTGCCAAAATTATGCAAGGTAAGTTTGAGATGAGTAGCATGGGTGAATTCAAGTTTTTCTTGGGTCTCCAAGTTAAGCAAACTTTAGATCGATGTTTCATTAGTCAGTCTGTTAAAGTAGCGAACAAACGACTAAAAACAAGCCGAAAGTTTGAATAATTGAAAGTTTTATTATCCAAAAAGATGTCTATTACAAAGGTATGCCCTCCCTTATATAGAATGGAGGAGAGATGAGAGAATACAAATAAGAGATGTGAGACTAAAAATTTACAGGACTAAGCGGACTATACAGAACAAACCGCACAAGCTGCGCGGTTAGACAGAAGGGCTAACCGCTCGGCTACGACCAGAGAGAGAGAGATCACCATGGGGGACCGCTAGACCGCCCAGTCTCCAAGCCGGCTGAGACAAACTGCTAGATCGCTCGGCTACCAGACAGCAACAACACATCAACTAACCTACTGAAGGGAAACCGCCAGACCGCGCGGTCTTCAACCCGCCAAGAAAGACCGCCAGACCGCTCGGTCATCAACTTCAACATTCCCCCTCAAGCTGGAGCATATATATCGATCATGCCCAGCATGTCACAAATATGAAGAAACCAGGCGGATACTGGCTTGGTGAAGATGTTAGCTAGCTCTTTATCAGAAGTGACGAAGGGAGTGCAAATTTATTGCTACAATATCTCTTCACGAATGAAATGATAGTCAACCTCAATGTACTTGGTTCTTTCATGGAAGACCAATTTTTTTGAGATGTATATGGCAGCCTTGTTATCATAGAACATAAGTAGAGGATGGTTGTAGACGTCTCCTACATCCAGCATGAGGGCCCATAATCATTTTAACTTACAAGTGGTCGATGCCATACTACGATACTCTGCTTCTGCACTGGACTTGGAGACAACAGACTGCTTCTTGCTCTTCCAGCTCACCATATTTCCCCCAATAAAGGTGCAAAACCCGAGGTTGACTTGCGATCCCCTTTGTCATCAGCATAACTTGCATCTGAGTATGCTTCAACCCTCAGATGACCATTCTTCTGAAAAGTAATCCTTTCCCAGGCTCTGCTTTGACATACTCCAAGATCCACAAGGTGCACTGTGGATGGCACTCCCTAGGTGCTTGCATGAATTGACTCACCTTACCTACAACATAGGAAATGTCAGGCCTGGTCACAGTGAGATATATGAGCTTACCAACCAGATGCCTGTACCGCGAACTATCTGAAAGAGGAGGCAAATCATCTGTCTAGGTTTTGTCTTCTCCAATTGCCATGGGTCATCAGGAAGGTTTTGCTTCAGTCAATCCTTCCTCTTTTAAAAGATCAAGGGCATACTTATGCTGGGAGAGAACTAAGGAGTTGGGCTTCCGAGAGATTTCGATCCCCAGAAAGTACTTTGGAGATTCCATGTCTTTCGTGACCAGATGTTGACGAAGATGTCGCTTTGTCAGGGCTACCCCTTCCTGGTCATTGCCAGTGAGAAGAATATCATCGATGTACACAGCAAGAACAACTAGTCCCGAGGGGGTTTTGCGAATAAATAGTGAGTGATCGGCAGAGCTTCGCGCAAAACCAACGGCCTCCACGATGCCGTTGAACTTGTCAAACCAAGCTCGAGGTCTCTGCTTGAGGCCATAAATTGCCTTCTTCAGCCAGCATACATGTGTGTCCCCCCTGAGCAACATACCAAGGAGGTTTCTCCATGTAGACGGCCTCCTGAAGATCACCATAAAAGAAGGAATTCTTGACATCCAGCTGGGAAATCGGCCAATCTCTATTTACCGCTACAGAGAGAAGGACCCGGATAGTGCTGAGACGAGCCACGGGAGAGAAGGTGTCAAAGTAATCAACCCCATAGGTCTGAGTAAAGCCCTTAGCAACAAGGCGAGCCTTATAACGATCCATAATGCCATCTGAGCAAAATTTGACCGCAAAGACCCAGCGACATCCAACAACATCAGTGTCGAAGGGAGGAGGAACAAGAGTCCAGGTACCCCGCTCAGTTAGGGTCGCCATTTCCTCATCCATAGCCATCTTCCAATGAGGAATCACAAGGGCCTCCTGGTAGGAGCGGGGTGTGGCAGTGGCAGAGATAGCCAATGCAAAGGCCCTGCGAGAAGGGGTAAGACAATCATATGAAACAACAGCAGCAAGGGGGTGTAGGGTACACATCCCCACCCCTTTGAGAAGAGCTATAGGAAGATCCAGGTAAGTGGGTCCCTCGACATCCGGAGCATCCGTGGTAGAGAGAGCTGGCCCGGGAGTAGAGAGCGACGACGGCAGAGATGTGGGAGATGGTGGAGTAGAAGAGGGAGAGAGAGGTGGAGGGAGAGGAGTGGATGAAGATGGTGTAGGGGTGGAGATCGTAGTGGGAGACGAGGGAACTAAGGGAACAACAGGAGAATCAGAAGCTGGGAGAAGAGGAGAGGAGTAATCCGAGAAGTAGGAGGTATTATCGAAGAAGGTGACGTCAGCAGAGACAAACTACTTACTAAGAACGGGATCAAAGCAACAATAGCCTTTATGAGTGGTGGAGTACCCCAGAAAGACACACTTGGTGGATCGAGGGGAGAGCTTATCATGAGTGGCAGATTGATGTAGGCCACGGTGTTCGACGTGATAACGGCAAAGAGAATAACACGTACGCCTCTCTATTTCCACTATTACGCTCACACAAATAATTAAACGCAACACGCTCACGAACAACGTTATCAATTATTGCTAATGTACGGTAGCCACGCCGTTTTAAGATCAAACAAACGACTATAGGTCGCCGTTCTCTCAAGCAAAAGGACCAATATTGGGCCTGACCGAGCGATGGTTGTACCAAAAGAGATCTACCGAAAGGTTTTGTTCAGAAAAGGAAGATCTCCCCCAACAAAACGAAAGCGAGGCTCGCCAAACCTCTCGGAAAATTAAACAACTAGAAAGAACAATTTATACTATCGGAAAGATAAACCATGAATTCAAAATAATTCCAAGATAACACAATAGCAATCCACCAAATGAAAATCTAGAAACTGAATCACACAAGAAGTAGAGGATATTGTTACCCAACCGGAATGGATGACTCCGGTTCACTTTCAAGGATCGCTCTTCCACGGCTCCGCCGGAGTTTTGCCGACCGGAGAGAAACTAGACCGCTTCCTTTTCTTCACGCCGGAGAGGAATTCCACAAAATTAGATCTTGCCTTGGCCGATTTCTATCTTGAAAGGGGGCTGCTTGGGGTGTTGATGTGGGTCGGGTTTAGGGGTGGAGAGAGGAGGTTGACTAGTTGGGGATGAGGATTGTTAGGTTAGGAATAAGGTGAAGTGCTCGGTTAGGGTGGAGGAGTAGGAGGTCGGGTTTATTGGTGGTGGAGGAGGTCTTGGTTTGGTGGTGGAGAAGGAGGTGGTTGGCCGTGGGGTGCAAAGAGGGTGAGAGGTTGTGGCGGCTATGGAGGGAGTTGGTGGCCGAGCTTGTGGAGGGGTGAATGGGGTCAGTTTTAGGATGAGGAGAGGGGACGGATGCTAGGAATAACACTAGCGGTGGGAGGAGGAGAAGGGAAGAAGCCGAAGTTTGAGGGGAGGGGAAGGTGTGGCCGGCGGCCAAGGAGAGGGAGGAGGGAAGGGGATGGCCAAGGAGAAGAGGAGAAGATTCTCAAGATTAGGGTTAGGAGTTTTTTTTCAATATTTCATTCAATAAATCAAAACTATGAAAGTCCATGCCTATATATAGGCTTATAACATGTAGTGGCTATTTGCAGCCCAAATAAAAATAAAAACAATACCAAAATTAATAAGCAACATGATGAAAATTAAAATGCAAATATTTAAAATAATGTTTAAAGCCTTCATAAGTCTTCATCGTCACCGTCGCCATCAAGTTGGGGTCGCCGTCGTCTTCTTCCATCATTATCTTCAACATGTAGGAGAACGCCGTCGCCGCCGCCATCGCTGTCATCATCTTTAACTTTATCACGCTAGGGGTTGCTGCCATCAATCCTACCCCGCTCAAAAGAACTCATCACCGATGAGTTGGCATGGAGGTGCTGGCGCCGAAGAACATCATCGAAAAGAACCATCGCCGAGTCCGGAATCCAAGGGTCACCGGAGACCGGGCGAGCACACCATCGTATCAAATAACGCTTATTATCACCGCTTGGAGAGGAGAGCAAAACACCAAATATGAACCTGTCCAGCAAAAAGATTGTCCTGCGGAACTTGGGAAATGCATTAGGCAAATAAAGAGGAAAAATTTCCGCATCAACAGTCAACATACCTCCGTTGGAGACAAATGGAGAGAATGATCCAAGAACAAGCTCACCCCCTAACCCAAATGAGAATATAGTGGCACCAAACGTAGAGTTAGATATTTCAAATGGTGGAAAAACATAATGCGTGAAATTGGAAACATTTAAACTAGGAGAATTACCCCATTACATGGTTAACTTCAATAGATATGTTGTTTCTCCTAATTGATTAAAAATCTGAAAAGTTCTAACTCACCGACTAGCCAACGTTTCTAAAGTGCCCGAAGGCATCCATTCAGGGATGAGTTGCACCAAGAGTAAACCAAAAACCTTATAGGGAGACACCCTCTTATGTAAGTTAGAGATATATTGATAAGAAGACATGTGTGTGACTAGCGCTTTTTTACTGTGCTTATGTAAATTAAGAACAAGAGAGGCAAATACTAGTGCATGTTGACTTGTCATAGAAAATGGCGGTAACGGAACTACATAAGGTGGCACAAATGGAGATAAATAGGGTGGCACCAACGGAACTACATCAGGTGGCACCAATATAACGAGATCAGGTGGCCTAATGAGACTACATCAGGTGGTACTAGCAGAATGAAATCAGGTGTCACAATCGACGACCACATCAATAACGTATTCTCAGGGATTTGACTAAACTTGGGAATTCGGGAGGATACAAGACTATCAAAAGTTATATAGTGACCACACACGAATTCTATTATCATACTTCGAGACCTGTGTCTAAGGAGGGTCCAACATGGATGGTACAATAACTTGACTAAAATCAGGAAAAATAAACTCATGTCCGAAAGGATCTGCTGGTCGGGTAAACATATCAGGAGGGAGAGTTGGTAAACTTAAAGGCGGGAGAGTGTCAAGATCAAAATTAACTTCATGCGATGAAGTTAGCATCATGGGATGCTCATTCGGGTATACATTAGTTACGTCTTCCAAAAATATCACTCTCTCACTAGGACATACTTCCAACATATCCGTCATAACTTCCAAGTCAGGCGCAGTATAAATCTCAGGAATGGGCACTACAATATGTCTCGGACTAAAAATAACCGGCTCGAGTCCTAACATTTCATCGCTTAAATCACGAATGGGTAAGCTCTCAGCGTAAGGTAGCTCTTCCGACTCAACCGGAATATTAACTGCCTCAGGGTCATCAGAAGACTCCATGTAAATCAAGGTAGACGGTTCCGAAATATCGTTGAAAGGGAATGGGGATGATTCCTCAGAGGAGAAATCATCATCCAGGTCACTCGGGTACCCAATCTCTTCAACGTCAATACTATCGTCAGTAATTTCAGCCTCACCATCAGTGATGGGCACAGCCCTAGGCACGACCTTAGACTCATCAGGGGAGTCAACGACTAAATCAGGTAACTCAGAGGGAGACTCAAAATTGTCTACGGGCGTAATCGGGGTAGGACGCTCAATAGAGCCAACACCAGATTTGCCACTAGACTCACATATAGTAATCATCTGACATGGAACTTTACTCCTAGGAATTCGGTGCTTATCAATTTCCAATGCGGTGAAAAAGGTGGAGTCTAGATCGGTGTGACCATATCGCAATAACTTTCCCTGGATGTAGGGGCTCAACCCCCTATGAAACCTAGAAAGGGTGACCCTAGGCAATTCCTTCACGCAGCTCCTAACCGTCAAATCCTTAAAGAGTGGCATATAATCTGAGGCTGACTTATTCCATTGTTTAAAGGTAGCCAAATCATCAGTTATTTGCCGCTTGGCCTGGACGTTTGGTTTATCTTCATTCCTAAAGATCGGTATGGAACTAGCGTCGTCCGTAGGATAACTAGGGTGTTGCCTTGGGAGAAGTGGTGTTACTTGGCTATGAAAGTGAGGGGATAAGTTGTAAACTACTCTAGAGGGGGGGGGGTGAATAGAGTATTCAAAATTTTATGAACACTTAGTCAGCTCCCTTGGAGTTTATTTGCGGAATAAAAAATCTGATACTTGAACCCTAAGAGCCTAACACAGTGAAGTGCACAAGTGAAGAAGTTGACTGAAATTTCAGTTAACTACAAGCCTATCACAGCAACTAGCAATCCTAGGTAGTTCTAACACAGCCACAGAATAAAATGAATAAGCAAGATAACCAGATGGACACAGGATATATAGTGGTTCCCTTTAAATAGGTACATCCACTCTTCTACCACCCTGGTAGGAATCCACTACAGGTTTTTGCTAAGGTGCCCTGCCACCAATGATCTGATTCAGGTAGATCAAACAGACCCTTTGAGCTTTTGATAAGGATGCTCAACCACAGGTTGTTGATAAGGTGCCCTGTCACCAACGTTCACTTTTGAAGAGGTGTGAACAAACTCTTTTTACAAAGGGGTTGAGAGGGTTAGATTATCTTCTCTGTTTTAAATACAGGTTAGAGAAGATTTGTGGATTCTCTAAAGAATCAAAGTCTCCCCCTGGCTCAGTGGAAGTCCAGGGAAAGCCTTTGCTTCAGGATGAAGGAGTTTCAGATAAACTGAAACTAAATCCTCAGAAATCTGAAGACTGATTTTTATCAGGTCTTAAGATTCTGGAGCACTTGAAGCAGAACTGGAGCTCTTTCTGAAGTCTTGAAAACTCTAAGCAAATGCTCAGGAGACTTGAGAATGAAAGATGATTGCTCTAGGCTTTTGCTTCAGGAAAACTTTTCTTCTTCTTGTTGTGAGATTGTGAAGAGCTGCTCTGATGATGCTTGAGCGGATGAATAATCTTTCTCTGTGTCTGTAACTTCTTTTTTTTCTGAGAGAAGAATCTCTTTTAAATATGTCTTCACGTTTTTCCTTTGGAACGGCTCTATTGATTTGAATTCTCGAGCCCTGCAACAGATTATCTCAAAATAGAATATGGCAATAGGAATAGAATGGCCTATTAACTTTCTGTCAGTCCCAATAAGGAATAAAATAAGCGGGAAAAAATATCTCAGCATAAAGACGTACCATTCTTGGAAATAGTACATAGTACCAACGGCTAGAAAACAGGCTGGAAAGATAAAGTCAACGCAATTTGTATAATAGGACAAAATGCTTTATCAAGAATACTGAATCCCGTGATTTATGCTTGACAGAATTTGTAATCAATTTATTTGAATTTAAACCATAAATTTAGCAACAATAATATCAGAGAATCAATCTAACCACCAACTAAAACACTTGGAAATAAACCAAGGAATAGAATAGATACAAAAAGATAAAGGCAGACAGAAATCGTCGAACAGGGGTTCGAAGATCGTCGACCTACTAACAGATCGTCGACTAATAGCAGGAATCTGTCGGAACAGAAATCGTCGAACGGAAATCGTCGACCAGCTCAAACTATCGTCGACCAAAGCAAAAGATCTGTCGAGACAGATATCGTCGACCAGAAATCGTCGACAACTAAGGCAACAATCTGTCGACACAGATATCGTGAAGCAAGAACACGATCGTCGATCTGTTGATGACAGATCGTCGACCAACCTTCAGAGCGTAGTAAGCTTGCTCTGAGATCCTCGACCAACGGTCGACGATAATTGTCTTGACTTCAACGATTCAATAGCCCTGCTATCGTCGATCAATGATCGACGATCGCGAGGCCTCGTTCGACGATAGTCGAACGGAAAAAGCCTTAACCAAAACACATTCTAAAACTACTAGCCTAAACTCTAGGTCAGTCATATACTGCCCTAGGGAGACTAAGCAAAGTCTAAACATGATCATATATCTTTATATGGATCAAGAGGGGCTGGAAAGGGATTACATAAGCCAAATCACATCTAGGGTACCAACAATCTCCCCCTATTTGGGTTATGTTATCCAATCCAGTTTAAAGGCTAAAGCAGACAACAACAAATCTAAAGATTAACCAGAATGATAAAACACAGGCAATACACAGAAAATATAACAAGCATAAATCAGCAGAAATGGAATGTATCAAGCAGATTTATCAGCATGTTTAGTATCAGATGAATTTTTGGGTATTGCAGCTGGTTTGAAAATAATTTCTCTGTTAGGGTTTGCTGCTTGTCTCTTGGATAGCATTAGATCGTGTTCACCTATGATTTTCTTTTCAGCATAACTTGGTAGAACTGCAGCAGGATGTAGTCTCATGTATTCTTCAGTGTCAAAGGCTTCTGGATTGACTTGAATTCTGCTGAGTTCCTTTTCTCTGAATTCTGACATTGTTGAGTAAGCTGTAGGATCTAGTCCTTGAGATTTGGCTCTCTCCATCATGCTTAGTGCAATAGACTCTTTGAATCTTGCCATAGAGGCAATCCTTTCAGCTTCAGTTTTATCTGATGGAGAGGGAGGTCTATCAGTATCTGTATGAGCTGCAATCTCCATGTTTCTTTGAAGAGCTGTAGCAAGTTTGCTTGAATCAAGAGGAATCTGCACAGCCTTCTTAGGATCAGTTTGAGCATATAGAGATCTTGGAGGTGCAAGCTCAATGAACTTTTTGTGGGATTTTTCTGAAAAGACCACTCTTTTTCCTTTTGATTCAGTTGTCTCAGCAGCAGCAGGTTTTCTTGAAGAAGAGGATGGACCTTTCCTGTGAGGAGAAGGAGGAGGAGAGAATGTAGGTTGCTGAAAAGTCATCTCCTTTATTTGTTCCACGAGAGCATTGTCATTTCTTTTTCTTCCCTGTCCTGAAACATCTTGGCCTCCCTAGCTTTGATTACTCCTTCTTTGGTAGGTCTGAGAAGTGTTAGAACTGGCTGACCTTGCAAAGGGGGCAGAAGAGAGACTTCCAGAGGCTCCAGCACCAGGAGGTGGAGGAGGACCTCTGGGGGGGAATTTCTGAACAAGAGTGTCATATCTCTTTGTCCTCTTCTTCTCTTTAGTCTGATTCTTTGACAGTCTCATCCATGGCTGAAATTCCTTGCTCTTAGGATCTATTCCCTTCAGAATGTAATAGGGAACATCCTTGTTAGGATTGGCAGTAGGAGGAGCAGGAGCTTTTCTTTTCTCGGAAGCAACTCTTTTCCTTTTCTTAGTGAAGTCAGAATCATCAGAATCATCATCATCATCATCAGAATGAGATGAGTCTTTCCCAGCATAATCATCAAAGTCAAGTTCAGAAGGATCCTTGACAGCAGGTTCAGCTTTGTCTTTCTTTTCTCTTTCTTCTTTCTCTTTAGCTTCCTCAATGACATCTTGCCTAAGGAGGGCATCAAGATCCACATTTGGAGACCTCTTCCAGAGTTCTGATTCTGGATACAACTCAGGAACTGTCTTGGGGACCAGTTCTGCAATAGAAGGAATGGATAGAGGATAGGTAAGGATAGGTGGAGAAAAGATGACGATATCTGTAGGGGCAGATGCTTTCTCTAGAGAGATGGCTAGGGAATCCAGATGATAATTAGCCATCCCTTCAATGTACTCAGAGGCAATGTTCTCAGCCACAAAGGCTATAAATTGTTCTAGGTTTAGAGTACCTGAGCTTGAGTCCATTTCAGTCATCTTGGGAGCATTGTCTGCCCTATCTTGCACATCTTCAATTTCTTCAGCAGCAGCATCAGCAGGGATGTTGATGTTTTCAGCAGCAGCAGCATTTATGGTTGTGCCTGCATGCAAAGAGAGATAGGTTAACAACCAAGTGGGAATAAAATATTCCCCCCAAGGTGAACAAACAACAGGTAATAGATAGGATTACCTGAAGATCTACACAGGATACCACTTTGCATCTAGGAAGGAGGTTATAATTCCTTCTAGATGTTCAGTGACATCAGGGATAGACACCTCTGCAAGGCACAAGAGGAGTGCCATACAGGAAAAGAAAAGAGTATCCTTGACCAAGGGGTCATCAAGGTACTCAGGTCTATAAGGGACCATTTTCTCTTGAGGAGGAGGAACAAAAGGAGTAGATGTGAGTGAGGACTCACAGTCTAGGTTAAGATAGGATTCTAAATCTTTATCAGAATCAATGGATTTAGCAGCATCAACTTGCAATACTGATGTGAGATCATCAGCAGCTGTGATGGAAAGGAAAGAATAAGAAATTAACTCAAAGTTGGAGTTTGAATTAATTAGAATCTTAAATAAAGCTATACCATCAGGTTGAGCAGCAGCATACTCACAGGTGTCCATGGGGACTTCCTCATTTTCTTTTTCAGGAACTTCTTCCTCAGAAGCTAGATTCACTAGGGAGCGAATGTCTTTGTTAGATACAAATATCAAATTGAAGTCCTGATTATAACCTTTGGAGGAAGAATTTTAAGGTTTACCTTCTGGTTCTTTCTCTGGACTCTCTTGAGGTTCTTCTACAGTTTCTTGAAGGGGAAGAGAGGAATTGTCCTGAAGGGTCAGGGCATCACCTGAGACCACTTCAACAGACATCTCCCCCTGCATGACTTCAGTGGGGACTGGAGTCATGCATCTTACAGAAGGGGGCTCAGCAGAAGATGAGATGGATTTGATGGCATCAGTGAGAGAATTGATGGAGGCAATGAGAGGGGCATTGGCAGCCTCAATCATTTTTTGGATGGAGGGAGTGATGAGCCTTACAAGGTGTGCAAGCATTTCAGGGGATATCTGAAATGCTGATGATGTGGAGGTGGATGGAATGGAAGCAGGATGATCTGCCACATGATCAAATGAGTCATGTGGAGATGGGTGGTCATCAACATGAGTGTGGGATTCATGTTGAGAAAGGTTTGTGAGGATGGTATGTCAACACTGGCTGAAGCTGCCAGATGTTGTGGTGTTGGTGACTGGTGTGGAGATGCAGGTGGAATGAAGGATGCATGTTGTGGTGGCACTGCAGGTGTTGTAGAAAGTAATGCAGGAGATGAGGATGCAGGGGTAAAGAGGGAGGATGAAGGGATTGCTGAGCCTTCCCCAGTAAGCGGGAGAGCGGCCGAATCAGCCCTTGTGTCTGAAGGAGGGTTAGGATCAACCCTGGCTGACTTCTTGATAATCCTTTGGGATTTCTTGAATAGAGAAGGGTCCAACCTCTTGCTAGCGTTGACTGTGGACGGTGCAGAAACAAGCAGCAGGGGTGCTTTCACATATAGAAACACACCCAGTACCCTTGCAAGGTTTACCTCTTTCTGATTGTTCTTTCTCCTTATTAGTTCAAACAGAACTTTTCCCCAGGCAATCTGTGCCTTATTCACCAAAGCTGACATCAGGGCAAACTGTTGCCGGTTGATATTGTCATGAGCAGAATGTTTTCCCAAAACAACCTTGCCTACCAGGTCGGCCAGAAACTTGTACTCTGGAGACAGGTTTATCTTTAGCAACTTAGCCGGAATCCCTTCGGCATGGCCCATCACAGTGAGCATGCGGCCATATTCCTCTGTGCTTTGCTCATATTCCTCAGTTCCTGTTGGCAGTCCGAACAACTCAGTCAATACTTCAGGAGTCAGAGTGACCTCCTCGCCATTTATCTTTCCTGACATCGCTTCGTCGCTGGAGGACGAGGTGTATACCCATTCACGAATTTCTGGTATATGAATCTTAGGAGAGAACGACATAAATTTCTTGAGGCCTTGGTCTTCACATAGCTTCAGAATATCTTGGATTGGTTGATCGCATCGGCTGAAAGAATCGAAGTCGACACAGAAGCCAGTGTCGAACTTCATTCCGAAAAGAACAGCAGAAGGAATCGCCATAGAATTTGAGAGAAGATGGCGAATCGAGGAGCAAAACAGGGGAGAAGAGAATCGCGCGGGATTAGAGTTCGAGAGCGAATTCTAAGCCAGGAGAAGGAATATGAAAAGACGGAGCGGAAGGACGACGATCTTCAGACCTAAATCGACTATTAGAAACAGATCTGCGATCGTCGATCCCGGAATAAAATCGGTCGTCGAACACAGACCGACGATAGTCAATGTTTGACTAATCGGTAAACATCGACCGACTACAAGCAATTACCACGATCGTCGATCAATAAATGATGGTCGACGATTCTCCACACAGCACAGAAAATCTGTCGTCGACCATTGGTCGACGATAGATACCTAAGGAGAAATCGTTGACCAGTTGGTCGACGATTTCTGCCTTACTACAGAACGAGCTGTCGTCGACGGTTGGTCGACGATAGTTCTGACTTAGTCGAAGATCGTCGAGCAGTCGTTCGACGATTTTAGACAGAAAACAAAACTAACTAAATTTTCACTACTCTGAACCATTAATCATGCCAAGCTGGTTCAGGAAGAACAAATGCTTTTGTTCATCAAGGGGCTTAGTGAAAATATCTCCTCTCTGCAGGTCTGTGGATATAAATTCCATTACTATCTTGTTCTTTTCCACATTATCTCTCAGAAAGTGATGTCTAATCTCAATGTGCTTAGTCCTGGAATGGTGCACAGGATTTTGAGCAATTGATATTGC
This sequence comes from Platanthera zijinensis, assembly GCA_039513925.1. Taxonomy (NCBI): domain Eukaryota; kingdom Viridiplantae; phylum Streptophyta; class Magnoliopsida; order Asparagales; family Orchidaceae; genus Platanthera; species Platanthera zijinensis. The sequence goes on from CM077083.1 coordinate 131,537,248, forward strand.
ACTGGTACTGTCACACAGAATTTTTGTGTTTGAGTGTGTGTACCCATAATCCACTAGCTGATTTTGAATCCACAGGATCTGTGAACAACAGCTAGCTGCTGCTATATATTCAGCCTCAGCAGTTGAAGTAGACACAGATGCCTGTTTCTTGCAAAACCAAGAGACAAGTCTCTCTCCCAGGAACTGACAAGTCCCTGAGGTGCTTTTCCTGTCAACTCTACAACCAGCATAATCAGCATCTGAATATCCAATTAATTCAAATCCTGACTCAGCTGGGTACCACAGTCCTAAGTTAGGGCATCCCTTAAGGTATCTCAAGATCCTCTTGAGAAGAGTTAAGTGAGATTCCTTTGGGTTGACCTGAAACCTAGCACATAGGCATGTAGCAAACATTATGTCAGGCCTACTTGCAGTCAAATACAGCAGGGAACCAACAATGGCTCTATAATTCTTTTGATCAACAGGCTTGCCATTGACATCAGAATCAATAACTGCATTTGAGGCCATGGGTGTGCTCATTGATGAAGCATCAGACATTCCAAATCTTTTAACCAGCTCTCTGGCATATTTTGATTGAGAAATGAAAATGCCATCAACACTCTGTTTCACTTGGAGACCAAGGAAATAGGATAACTAACCCATGCTGCTCATCTCAAACTTAGAGTGCATTAGTTCAGAGAACCTCTTGCATAGTTTGGGATCAGTAGAACCAAATATAATGTCATCTACATAGATTTGAACTAACAGTTGTGAGTCCTTATGATGTCTAATGAATAGGGTTCTATCTACTACACCTCTCACAAACTTGTGTTCTAGAAGAAAATTTGCTAAGGTCTCATACCAAGCTCTAGGAGCTTGCTTAAGTCCATATAGAGCCTTTTGGAGTTTGAACACATGAGTGGGTAAGGTTGATGAAACAAACCCTGGTGGTTGTTCAACAAACACTTCTTCCTTTAAATCTCCATTGAGGAAGGCACTCTTCACATCCATTTGGAAGACCTTAAATCTTTTATAGGCAGCATAGGCTAGGAAAATCCTAATGGCTTCTAGTCTAGCTACAGGGGCAAAAGTCTGATCATAATCTATGCCTTCCTCCTGTCTATAGCCTTGAGCTACTAGCCTAGCCTTATTTCTAACTACTATGCCTTGGGCATCAAGCTTGTTTCTAAACACCCACTTGGTGCCTATGATCCGTTGGCCTCTTGGTCTTGGAACCAAGGTCCAAACTTTACATCTTTCAAACTGGTTAAGCTCCTCTTGCATTGCTATAATCCAGTGGGGATCAAGCTCAGCATCTTTAATGGTTAGGGGCTCAACCTGAGAAAGGAAACAAGCAAACATCACATTTTTGTTGAGTTGATGTCTTGTCTGGACTCCTGCTGAAATGTCTCCAATCACTTGAGATACAGGGTGATCTCTAAGTGTGACAAGATCAGTAGGTTCAACAATGATCTGATCTTCAACAGTTTCAAGATTTAATTCCTCATGTGGAATTTGATCAACTGTTGGAGCAGGTGCTTTAACTTCAAAAAGTTCTACATCAGATTCAGAATCTGAAGAAGCAGCCTGAGGAGTTTGTTGGGGATGATTCTCCTGTGTGAGTCTCAAACCTTCCAAATCCTTACTTACTCCTAGGACTTGCACTGTACTATTAGAGGAAGAGTCCTTCTCCTTATAATACATGACTGTCTCATCAAAAGAGACATGTGCAGACTCTTCTATCTTAAGAGAGGATTTATTAAGGACCCTATAGGCTTTGCTTACTTGAGAGTATCCTAGAAAAACTCCCATTGATGCTTTTGCCTCAAATTTTCTATGGTATTCTTTGTTATTGTTATGAACAAAAGCAACACAGCCAAATACTCTAAAATAGTCTATTTTAGGTTTCACTTGCTTAAGTAATTCATAGGGAGTCTTACCCTTAAGTTTATGTATCAGACTTCTGTTCAATACATAGTTAGCTGTGCTAACTGCTTCAGCCCAAAAGGACAGAGGCATGTTAGCATCTGCCAACAATGTACTTGCAGCTTCAATTAGGGTTCTGTTTTTCCTTTCAACTACCCCATTTTGTTGAGGAGTTCTAGGAGCAGAGAAGCTATGTTTGATACCTTCCTTCTCACAGAATTCTTGCATAAGAAGAGACTCAAACTCAGTACCATGATCACTTCTGATCAAGGCAATCTGAGTAGAATACTCACTCTGTATACACTTTAGAAAATCTGTAAGAACCTTGAAGTTATCAGCCTTAGTTCTCAAGAAGAATACCCAAGTGAACCTGGAGAAGTCATCTACAATTACTAGAGTGTAAGACTTCCCTCCAAGACTCTGCACAGCAATAGGACCAAATAAGTCCAAATGTAACAAGTACAGAATCCTGGGAGAATCACTTTTATTAACTGATTTAAAGCTATTTCTTGTTTGCTTTCCTAGTTGACAAGCTTTGCAAAGGCCTTCCTTCTTGTAGGGGCAAGAAGGTAGACCTCGTACAAGATTGTATTTAGCCAACCTAGAAATGTTTTTCAAATTTACATGACTAAGTCTCTTATGCCAAAGGGTATTATTACTGGTTACTTCATTAAATAAGCATATTTCAGATTTGGAGGAATTAAAATCTACAACATAAACATTTCCAATTCTAATACCTACTAACACCACAGTATTATTTAAAGAAATATTGCAAGCAGTGTCAGTAAACCATACCTTGTACCCAGCATCACACATTTGACTTACAGAGATCAGGTTGTGTTTTAGTCCTGAGACATAAGCAACCTTCTTGAAGGTTACAGCTCCTATGGTGAAGCTGCCATACCCTTCAGTCTGTCCACAGCTGGAATCCCCAAATACAACTTTTGGTCCCAGCTTGGCTTTGAAACCTGACAGGTTCTTCTTCTTTCCTGTCATATGCTTTGAGCATCCACTATCCAGATACCATTTGTCATGTATGACTGGATAGGTCTTCACCTGCAGAAAGAACAGTTATACATTGTGGACCCAGGTTACCTTGGGTCCAGTATTCTTTACAAAAGAAAAACTAGATATAAAAGATTTTGCAGGCTTAGATTTATATCCTAAAGGGTGTGATCTCCTAGGTGGGATAATCCATTCAGTTGAAGGATTAAACAACCTGGGGTGGTGATTAGGATTTGAAGTTCTGGAAGTTTGATTTTTATTTTCCAGCTTAAGTCCAGATCGTCGATCAATGGTCGACGATCGCAAGCCATATCGTCGATCATTTATGGTAGAACGATGTTCTGGATTCCACGATCGTCGATCACTGGTCGACGACTCAAGATGAGATCGCCGACCTCCTGCACCAAAGCTATTATACTCAGTGTAGGTGTTCAGCGATCGTCGATAGTCGTTCGACGATTGGTTTGACGATCGTCGATTAATGTTCGACGATTTTTGTAAAGCTAGAAATTTTTTCTTCCTATTCTCTTTCTTAATCTTGTTCTGAATTTTCTTGCATTTTTCAATTTCCTCAGTATTCTTTATTCCTGATTCAGAAACAAATTTTACTGGAGTGCTAAATCTCTCCTTTGTGAGGAGGATGGGTTCACTAGGTGTAGCACCTAAGCCTAGTTTATCATTACCAACCCTAGTGTTTGCTATACAGGTTATTTCAGATAATTTAAGGCTTCTGCCATTTAATTGTTCTTCTAACCTCTTAGATTTAGCTAGTTCTAACTTTAGGAATGTTACTTCTTCTTTTGAGCTCTCTAATTCCTTTTCTAATCTGATTATTTCAATACCTTCCATGTCTAGTTCCATTATTTTTAATCTAAGTGACTTAATTTCTTTTTCAGATAATAGTAAATCTAAACATAGAGTTTTAAATTTTAGTTTGAACTCAGGAGATGAGAAATCAAATGAGTCGATTACCTGGTCCTCCATAAAGGAATCTTCTTCATTGTCTCCTTCTTCTTCAGAATTCTCTGCAGCTGACAGAGAGCTGCGGGCATCAATAGCCATGAGGCAGACCTCTTTGGCTTTCTTCTCTTCTTCTTCTTCAGAATCACTGGAGCTAGAGGAGCAGGTATCCTCTTCTGTTTCACTCCAGGTAGCAGCCACAAATCCCTTGTCCTTCTTCTTGTATTTGTGTGATGAGGACTTGGAGTGGTGCTTCCTGTATTCTTTCTCATGTTTCTTCTCCTTGTACTTCTTCTCTGGACAATCTGGGGCAATGTGTCCAGGCTTGCTGCAAACATAACAAATGATTTCTTTAGATGGAGTCTTGTCATACCTTGGCTTGTCCTCATGCTTGGAGAACTTCTTTCTGAGGTCTCTTCTTCCCATGTTGAAGAACCTCTTGGCAATGAGTGCCAGTAACTCCTCATTTGATTGACTTCCTTCAGAAGTCTCAGCAGCCTTAAGAGCTAGAGAGTGCTCTTTCTTTGTAGGAGTAGGAGTCTTCACTTCAGTTACAGCAGCTCTACTCTTTAAGGTTTGCTCATATGACCTGAGCTTTCCCAACAGAGCTTCTGTGGAGAGTTCCACAGTGTTTCTTCCATCCTTGATGGGCCATATCCTTGAGTCCCAAGAGATGGGAAGGCACATCAGGATCTTGTCATTTACTTCTGACAAAGTTATCTCCTTGTCCAAAGACCTCAGTTCACTTATTATTGAACTGAGTCTTGTGTACATGGTGTCAATGTCTTCAGCATCATCCTTCTTGAAATTTTCATACTGAGAGGTGAGATTGGATCTCCTGTCCTTCCTCTCATCAGCTGAGCCAGCAACTATGTGGTTGAGGGAATCCCACATAGCTTTGGCTGAGGTACATTCAGCCAGCTTCTGGAATATCTCATCAGACATTGTCTGAGCTAGGATATTCATTGCTTTAGCATCAGCTGCTTTTGCCTTCTTGTAAGTTTCATTGTAGTCAGGTGGTGGCACAGCACTGAGATCAGCAGTAGTGGAAGCAGCAGCAGGCCTAGCAGGTGGTCCTGTCAAAATAGAAGAAAAAATATCTTCATCAATAGAATTCATGTATAGTCTTATCCTGGCCTTCCATATGCCAAACTTGGACAAGTTGCATACAGGAGGTCTGGTGCTCGAATAATCCTTAGACTGGGCCATGTGTGAAAGTGTTTGTGAATGGTATCAGGAAACAACTTATCACAGGATCTTTTAACTCAGGTGTTAGCCTGTATGAACAGCTAACCTGCCTCTGATACCAATTGAAAGTGAGGGGATAAGTTGTAAACTACTCTAGAGGGGGGGTGAATAGAGTATTCAAAATTTTATGAACACTTAGTCAGCTCCCTTGGAGTTTATTTGCGGAATAAAAAATCTGATACTTGAACCCTAAGAGCCTAACACAGTGAAGTGCACAAGTGAAGAAGTTGACTGAAATTTCAGTTAACTACAAGCCTATCACAGCAACTAGCAATCCTAGGTAGTTCTAACACAGCCACAGAATAAAATGAATAAGCAAGATAACCAGATGGACACAGGATATATAGTGGTTCCCTTTAAATAGGTACATCCACTCTTCTACCACCCTGGTAGGAATCCACTACAGGTTTTTGCTAAGGTGCCCTGCCACCAATGATCTGATTCAGGTAGATCAAACAGACCCTTTGAGCTTTTGATAAGGATGCTCAACCACAGGTTGTTGATAAGGTGCCCTGTCACCAACGTTCACTTTTGAAGAGGTGTGAACAAACTCTTTTTACAAAGGGGTTGAGAGGGTTAGATTATCTTCTCTGTTTTAAATACAGGTTAGAGAAGATTTGTGGATTCTCTAAAGAATCAAAGTCTCCCCCTGGCTCAGTGGAAGTCCAGGGAAAGCCTTTGCTTCAGGATGAAGGAGTTTCAGATAAACTGAAACTAAATCCTCAGAAATCTGAAGACTGATTTTTATCAGGTCTTAAGATTCTGGAGCACTTGAAGCAGAACTGGAGCTCTTTCTGAAGTCTTGAAAACTCTAAGCAAATGCTCAGGAGACTTGAGAATGAAAGATGATTGCTCTGGGCTTTTGCTTCAGGAAAACTTTTCTTCTTCTTGTTGTGAGATTGTGAAGAGCTGGTCTGATGATGCTTGAGCGGATGAATAATCTTTCTCTGTGTCTGTAACTTCTTTTTTTTCTGAGAGAAGAATCTCTTTTAAATATGTCTTCACGTTTTTCCTTTGGAACGGCTCTATTGATTTGAATTCTCGAGCCCTGCAACAGATTATCTCAAAATAGAATATGGTAATAGGAATAGAATGGCCTATTAACTTTCTGTCAGTCCCAATAAGGAATAAAATAAGCGGGAAAAAATATCTCAGCATAAAGACGTACCATTCTTGGAAATAGTACATAGTACCAACGGCTAGAAAACAGGCTGGAAAGATAAAGTCAACGCAATTTGTATAATAGGACAAAATGCTTTATCAAGAATACTGAATCCCGTGATTTATGCTTGACAGAATTTGTAATCAATTTATTTGAATTTAAACCATAAATTTAGCAACAATAATATCAGAGAATCAATCTAACCACCAACTAAAACACTTGGAAATAAACCAAGGAATAGAATAGATACAAAAAGATAAAGGCAGACAGAAATCGTCGAACAGGGGTTCGAAGATCGTCGACCTACTAACAGATCGTCGACTAATAGCAGGAATCTGTCGGAACAGAAATCGTCGAACGGAAATCGTCGACCAGCTCAAACTATCGTCGACCAAAGCAAAAGATCTGTCGAGACAGATATCGTCGACCAGAAATCGTCGACAACTAAGGCAACAATCTGTCGACACAGATATCGTGAAGCAAGAACACGATCGTCGATCTGTTGATGACAGATCGTCGACCAACCTTCAGAGCGTAGTAAGCTTGCTCTGAGATCGTCGACCAACGGTCGACGATAATTGTCTTGACTTCAACGATTCAATAGCCCTGCTATCGTCGATCAATGATCGACGATCGCGAGGCCTCGTTCGACGATAGTCGAACGGAAAAAGCCTTAACCAAAACACATTCTAAAACTACTAGCCTAAACTCTAGGTCAGTCATATACTGCCCTAGGGAGACTAAGCAAAGTCTAAACATGATCATATATCTTTATATGGATCAAGAGGGGCTGGAAAGGGATTACATAAGCCAAATCACATCTAGGGTACCAACAGGCTAGCCTTTATTTGGCCAATCAACGCCCTAATATCATCCACTACCGGGCAATGGAATGGCTTTCTAACGTTCCTAAGGGAACCTAAAGATCTTTCTCGGGAAACATTGACGTCATATGCCATATTGTGATAACCGGAGAGAAAACTCGATACGGAATTTTTGCACATACAATGAGAAATGCTCCTGGCCCAATTAAAATAGGTTTGTCGGAATTGTTCGCTCTTAACCACTAGGGTAATATTAATATAAAATAGATTTTCTTGCTGAATAAAATATGAAGATTATTAATAATTTTTTTTCTGATTTTTTTATTGCTGAAAGTAAAATTTAGCCGGCTATTGGTAGACCAATTTTTTTTTTTGTAAATTTTGACTCTTAGAGGTGCCTACGAAGTTCGTGACAATGTCCTAAAATTGGGGGAGGGGTGTCAATTGGGAAATTGACGTGAACCTCCCTCTGACACCAAATTGATGTAGGCCACGGTGTTCGACGCGATAATGACAAAGGGAATAACACGTACGCCTCTCTATTTCCACTATTACGCTCACACAAATAATTAAGCGCAGCACGCTCACGAACAACGTTATCAATTATTGTAAACGTACGGTAGCCACGCCATTTTAAGATCGAACAAACGACTATAGGTCGTCGTTCTCTCAAGAAAAAGGACCAATATTGGGCCCGACCGAGCGATGGTTGTACCAAAAGAGATCTACCGAAAGGTTCGGTTTGGAAAAGGTAGATCTCCCCCAACAAAACGAAAGCAAGGCTCGCCAAACCTCTCGGAAAATTAAACAACTAGAAAGAACAATTTATGCTATCAGAAAGATAAACCACGAACGCAAAACAATTCCAAGATAACACAATAGCAATCCACCAAATGAAAATCTAGAAACTGAACCACACAAGAAGTAGAGGATATCGTTACCCAACCGGAATGGATGACTCCGGTTCACTTTCAAGGATCGCTCTTCCACGGCTCCGCCAGAGTTTTGCCAACCGGAGAGAAACAAGACCGCTTCCTTTGCTTCACGCCGGAGAGGAATTCCACAAAATTAGATCTTGCCATGGCCGATTTCTATCTTGAAAGGGGGCTGCTTGGGGTGTTGATGTGGGTCGGGTTTAGGGGTGGAGAGAGGAGGTTGGCTAGTTGGGGATGAGGATGGTTAGGTTAGGAATAAGGTGAAGGGATCGGTTAAGGTGGAGGAGTAGGAGGTCGGGTTTGTTGGTGGTGGAGGAGGGCTCAGTTTGGTGGTGGAGAAAGAGGTGGTTGGTCGTGGGGTGCAAAGAGGGTGAGAGGTGGTGGAGGCTATGGAGAAAGTTGGTGGCCGAGCTTGTGGAGGGGTGAATGGGGTTGGTTTTAGGATGAGGAGAGGGGAGGGATGCTAAGAATAACACTAGCGGTGGGAGGAGGAGAAGGGAAGAAGTCGAAGTTGGAGGGGAGGGGAAGGTGTGGCCGGCGGCCAAGGAGAGGGAGGAGGGAAGGGGGCGGCCAAGGAGAAGTGGAGAAGATTCTAAAGATTAGGGTTAGGAGTTTTTTTTTTCAATATTTCATTCAATAAATCAAAACTATGAAAGTCCATGCCTATATATAGGCTTACAACATGTAGTGGCTATTTGCAGCCCGAATAAAAATAAAAACAATACAAAAATTAACAAGCAACATGATGAAAATTAAAATGCAAATAATTAAAATAATGTTTAAAGCCTTCATAAGTCTTCATCGTCACCGTCGCCATCAAGTTGGGGTCGCCGTCGTCTTCTTCCATCATTATCTTCAACATGTAGGAGAATGCCGTCACCGCCGCCATCGCCGTCATCATCTTTAACTTTATCACCCATGGGGTTGCCGCCATCACAGATGGGGCATGCACAAAGGCAGTGCATCCAAAGATTTGGAGAGGGAGAGGAAAAGGCTCCTTGCCCAGATACAGAATGGAGAATTGGGTTTTTCCATAGAGAACCGTGGAGGGAATGCGATTGATAATGTAGCAGGCAAGGAGAACAATATAGCCCCAATAGAGCGGAACATTCATTTGGGTCATCAAGGTACGAGTGACATCGAGGAGGTGACGGTTTTTGTGTTCTGCCACACCATTTTGTTGTGAAGTATAGACACAACTAGTTTGATGAATAATCCCATTTTGCATGCAGAAGGTAGAAAAGTCATTATTGATATATTATTTGGCATTATCAGATAAAAACAATTTAATAGAAATATTAAACTGAGTTTTGATCATGCGATAGAAGGACGTCCATACAGAGAATAATTCTGAGCGATCTTTTAACAAATACACCCACGTACAGCGAGAGAAATTATCAATGAACGTGACAAAATATGAACTACCCCGTCCAACGGTAAGAATAGCAGACAGACACCAAACATCGGAGTGGATGAGATCAAACAGACGTGTAGATCAACGAACGTGCTTTGGAGGGAAGGAGGAGCGGTGATGCTTGCCAAGTTGACAAGCCTCACAGTTGAGCGGAGGACTTTGTGGAGGAAGTTGGGGCAGAAGTTGACAAAGAAGACGTGGAGGAGCATGACCAAGGAGGAGATGCCATTGGAGAAGATCTGTGGAGGTGGAGAAAGCGGAAACATTGTCAAGGAAGTATAAGCCACCACTCTCAGTCCCAGTAGCAATCGTCCGTTGGGAGCCCGGATCCTGAAAAGAACAAGAAGTAAAAGTAAATGTGACGGAACACTGTAATTGCTTGTATAGAGAGGTAACAGATAATAAGTTGCACGGGAACTTGGGCACGTAGAGAGTCTCTGCCAAGCGAAGAGACGGAGTGACATTAACTATCCCCGTCCCATTGACCTGTGATGAAGAGTCTCCAATGAGAATAACCGGGGGCAACCGAGCATGTGTTTCTAGGAGAGAAAAACGTTGGAGATTGTCGGTCATATGATTGGTAGCACCAGTGTCGATCAGCCATTTTCATTGAGTAACAACGTGGAAAACTACCATAAGACGTCACTGAGGCGAATGACTTTGAGTAGGATGTGAAATCCATGAAGGGAGGAACAAAAAACTGCATCGGTCACGGTGACAGCACACCAGCGGCAAGAAGGGCCACGACCAAGGTGCAGAGCAAGGAAAAGGGGAAGAAGAGGGAAGCACAAGACGCGCGACTAAATAGGAGGTCGAGGCGACTAACAAGTAGGAGATGTTAAAGGAGGGGCCGCACAGAGGAGGACAGGCCGCTTCAACTTATAGACAGGTTGCGGGGACTAAGAGAGAGATGAGCGGCTAAGGAAGAAGGGCAGAGAGGTCGCCTAAACAAGGAAGAACCCGAACGAACAGGGAGAAATCGCAGCGGTTAGGAGAAAGAGATCTGCAGCGGTCACGATGATAGACACCAACGACCAGAAAAGCCATGACCAAGCCACAGAACCAAATAGAGGGAAAGAAGTCAAGTGGCTAGAAATCAGCCCGCGCGAACAGAAGAAAGAGACACCACGCGAACAGAGAAAAGTCCGCTGGGAGTCAAATAAGGCAAACAAGTTACGACAATAGGCCGGGGAGACTAGAAAAGAGGTGCAGCTAGAACGGAGGGCGCGACGACTAAGCGCAAGTCGCGGCGAGAAGAAAGGAGAAACAAAGAGGTCGCATACACAAAGGGCAACAACAAGGAGAGAAAGAAGCCGTGCGAACAGGGCTCAAGCAGGCGGAAGAAAAAAGCCGCTAGGACAGGTCGTGAGAAGAAGAAGCAAGTCGCGCAGACAGGTCACGCGGTCAGAGAGGGCGCACAGAATCAGGAGGAGAAAATCGAGTCCTCCTATACCATGTTAAAGTAGCGAACAAATGACTAAAAACAAGCCAGAACTTTGTATAATTGAAAGTTTTATTATCCAAAAAGATGTCTATTACAAAGGTATGCCCTCCCTTATATAGAATGGAGGAGAGATGAGAGAATACAAATAAGAGATGTGAGACTAAAAATTTATAAGACTAAGCGGACTATACAGAACAAACCGCACAAGCCGCGCAGTTAGACAGAAGGGCTAACCGCTCGGCTACCACCAGAGAGAGAGAGAGATCTCCATGGGAGACCGCTAGACCGCCCGGTCTCCAAGCCGGCTAAGACAAACCGCTAGATCGCTAGGCTACCAGACAGCAACAGTACAATAACCAACCTGCTGAAGGGAAACCGCCAGACTGCGCGGTCTTCAACCCGCCAAGATAGACCGCCAGACCTCTCGGTCACGAACTTCAACACAGTCTAAGTTCACAAAGGAGTTAATCAAGAAGTATGACATGAAAACATCCACTTCAATGAGAACTCCTATAGGGTCTAGTATGTCTTTAGACAAAGATGGTGCTGGCAAGCCAGTTGGTATCATCTTGTATTGGGGCATAGTTGGATCACTGCTCTATCTAACAACTAGTAGACCAGACATAATGTATGTCACTTGTGTCTGTGCTAGGTATCAAGCATTCCCTAATGAATCTCACTACACAACAGTTAAAAGAATATTGAGATATCTAAAGGGCACACCTAATCTTGGCCTATGATATCCTAGGAATAGTGATTTTAAACAAACAGGCTTTTCAGATGCTTATTATGCAGGATGTAAGGAATACAGGAAAAGCACATCAGGCTCTTGTTAATTCCTTGGAAGGAGGCAGGTGTAATAGAGCAGCAAAAAGCAAACAAGTGTAGCAATATCTATAGCTGAATCTGAGTACATTTCAACAGGAAGTTGCTGTGTACAATTGCTTTGGATTCAACATCAGTTACAAGATTAAAACTTACAGCTAAGTAAAATTCCTTCATTATGTGATTCTACTAGTACTATTTCTATTACAAACAATCCTGTGTTATATAGTAGAACAAAGCATGCTGAAATTAGATATCATTTTATTAGGGAGCATGTAGAAAATGAAGTTATTAACTTAGAATTTGTTATAACAAATAAACAAATTGCTAATATTTTTACTAAACACCTAGAAGAAGAGAAATTTAATTTCTTTAAATATGAACTTGGAATGTTGAATCTTTAGTAATTAATGCACATAAAAAAACTTATATAAAATAAGAATAAAAATAATTAGTCAGTAATTAAGTTTACTCATTTAGATATCAAGGATAGATATCATTGTTGGATCCCTAGTTTGGATTTGGTCTAGGTTCACTAATTAGGATGTGTTTGACCCATATTGTATAGTTAGGGTCAAGTCTGTTAGTCCAAGAGTTTAGGCTAGTCTTTAGGTTCAATCTTCATGGACCAGCTTGTAGTGGACTTTAGTAGACTCAAGACTTAGAAGAATTCAGAGTTTAGAATTTCAGTTCGAAGTTCTTCGAACTCAGTTCGACGATCATCAATCGTAGATCGACAAACTCAGTATTCATTCTCTGAGTTGAGCTCGACGATATTTGAGCTAAGGTCGACGATCTCTTCCTCAAGACAGATTCTCTACTCGACGAACTTGGAGCTCAGAATTGGCAAAATATTTCCAGAATGAAGTTCGCTGAGCTCAGGTTGACGAACAGGAATTCTCAGCTCGACTAACTTGGAACTCCAGTTGACTGAATTTGCCCAAAGGTCGACGAACTCTGTCCCGAGGCAGATTGATAAGTTTTCCTTATTTCTGTCCCTAATTTATTCTATTCTTTGGAAGTAATTCTCTAAGTAATTAATGCTTATAGTCTCAAGAATATAGCCGTTCATGGAAACATTAATTATGGATTTCATCAGAGTTAATTACTTGCCCATTTTAATGGGATAGTTGGGGAAACTCATTAAAAATTATATTCCAGCCATTTCATTATCCACAATCAGTAGCAATTAATGCTTAGAATTCAAATTAAAGAGAGAATTTGATAACAGAATATAAAAGAGAATTTCTTCAGACGGCTCTCCACACGGAGTACTTAGAACACACAAAAAATAACACCAGAACAAAAAGTGTGATACAGAGAAGAGACACAAAATATATATAAGAATATCTGCTTCTTCTCTGTGCAGAAAATAATCTGTTTTCTCCTTGATCATACAGAAGACTAAAGAAGAACATCGATCATATATCAAGAGTCTTCTTCAACTTCTACACCAGGAATCTTCAAGGACAACAACTCTTAGATAAGTCTACTAGTTCCTAGATCTCATCAAGACAAGGCTGAAGACCTATACCCTGAGTAAAGCTCCTGTCTTCCTGAACTATTCAACATTTCAGGGGGAGCTTTGACAACAACAATCCACTAGTCTTCTCTATTGCAAAGAGGAAAGAAAAGACAACATCACCTTCCTTCCTCACTGTAAAAAGGGTATATTAACTCCCTTCAAAATTTTTTATGTTGATTTTTGGGCACCTGATCAAAACCTTAAGGGTTGTGAGATCTCCCTGTAAATAGATCTTGTGGTGACAGGGCACCTAAGCAAAAACCTGTGGTGGCAGTCAACTGATCAAAAACCTGATAGTGGATTCCTACAAGGGTGGTAGAAGAGTGGATGTACCCAGATTTGGGGAACTATTATAAAATTCTTGTGTTGTCTGTATGATCATTCTTTCTTTGTTTTACTGTGCTGTGATAATGTAGCTTAGCCTAGTTTTTGTTCCATTTCTATACTACTACTATTATCACTAATTTCTCTGATATAATTTAAAAACAACTAAAAGTCTTAAGTTACTCTATTCATCCCCCTCTAGAGTAAATCAGGTCTATCCCCTATCTTTCAATTGGTATCAGAGGAGTGTTCCTTTGGTTTCACAAGCTAACACTTGAACCAAAAGATCCTAGATAGATCCGATTTCTTTTTCCTAGTTATTTTGTTTATTATATATCATGGCACAGAACAAGGATTATGCATGCACCAGACCTCCAGTTTGCAATTTGAACAAGTTTGCAATCTGGAAGGCAAGAATTATGCTTTATATGAACTCTATTGATTAAGACATATACAACTCTATTTTGACTGGACCACCAACTCCAGTGGCTACATCTACTGCAACTTCCATCACACAAGTTGTTCCACCACTTGAGTGAAAATATGCACAAAAGAAGGCCAAGGTAGCAGATGCCAAGACCATGAACATATTAGCACAGACTATATCAGATGACAAATTCATGAAGGTGGCTGAATACACCTCTACTAAAGCCATCTGGGACTCTCTCAATCAGATGGTTGCTGGAACTGCTGATGAAAGAAAAGATAGAAGGTCTAATCTCATCTCCCAGTATAAGAACTTCAAGAAGAAAGAATCTTAGTCAGTGGGTGATATGTATAATAGACTCAGCTCAATCATCAATGAGCTGAAAACCTTGTACAACGACATAACCCTGACTGAGATCAATGAAAAGATTCTCATGTGCTTCCCCAGCTCATGGGATTCCAGGATCTGGCCAATCAAGGAAGCCAGAAGCCTAAATGAGATCTCTACTAAATCTTTATTGGGAAAGCTCAAATCTTATGAGCAGCTGATGAAGACTAGAGAAACTGCTGAGCAGAAGACCTCCATACCAGGAAGAAAAGAGCCAAGCATTGCATTCAAAGCATCTAAAGAAATAGATGCTCCCTTAGCTAGTGAAGAATTTCTGAGTGTCCTAGCCAAAAGATTCTACAAAATGGGGAAGAAGGATTTCAGAAGGAAGTCATCCAGATAGAATGACAAACCAATGTATGACAAAACACCTACTAAAGAGATTGTGTGTTTTGGATGCAGGAAACCTCGACAGAGAATCAAAAGAAGGAGAGAAGACGAGAAAAGGAGCCCAGGAAGCAGCACTACAACAAGCCCTCCTCCAGCAAGCATAAGAGGAAGGAGAAAGGCTTTGCTGCTGAAACCTGGAGTGAAACTAAATATGAATCTTCATCTTCCAGCTCTAGTGAAGATGAAGGGGAAAAAAAATCAAGAGAAGCTTGCTTGATGGCTATCAATACATCAGACAGCCTCTCAGATGATGAGAAGTCAGACAGTGAAGAGCCTCTATCTGAAGAAGATAAGGTACTATCCTCCTATGATTTTAATTCAAATGATTTTAGAACTGAATTTAAATCACTATGCATTGATTTAATAAACTCTGAGAAGGAAATCAAACTCCTTAGAGAAAAACTAACTAATTAAGATAATTACCTTTCTGAAAACACTAAATTAAAAGATGAATTAACTTTAGCCAATGAACAAATCATTTTACTAAAAACTTAATTATGTGAGGCAAAGCAACTTCAGGAATCTCTTAATAGGAGAAGCCTTAAGATGATGGACATCACAAGCACTGTAAATGCCAGATTAAATGGCAAGCTGGGCTTAGGTGCTTTATCAAGCTTACCCCCCATATTAAAGAAAAATATACTTTCTACACCTATCAAATTTATCTCTGAAAAAGGTAAAGAGAAATTACATGAGAACAAACCAACTGAAATAACCAAAAAATCTAAGAAAAAGAAAAAGAATAAGAAAAATGTAAATAATAATAATGTTCAGCAGATTTCATCAAACTCAGATCGACGAAATGTGTACAGTTCATCGAACTCAAGTCGACGAACTCTGAACGCAGATTTTTTTTATGATTATTCTCGGAACTGCGATCAACGTAACCAGTATGGTTCTTCAAGTAGAGATTGACGATATTGGGGCACAGAGAATGCATAATTTCATTCTCTGAGCGGAGTTCGACGAACTCTTTCCTAGTTGTCAACCTCAGATCAAAGAACTTA
Organism: Platanthera zijinensis; assembly: GCA_039513925.1. Lineage (NCBI taxonomy): Eukaryota > Viridiplantae > Streptophyta > Magnoliopsida > Asparagales > Orchidaceae > Platanthera > Platanthera zijinensis. The sequence goes on from CM077083.1 coordinate 131,553,030, forward strand.
CCAGAATTCCTCGACCCTAATTCAGAATAACAGAAACTTTAATTCTTACAGATCATTTAATCAACCTGTTGGGTACATTGGAAAAATGTGTACCTGATTTGAAAAAGCCTAACTTAGCTTAATGATATACATCAAGGTGTATTTGATGTTGTTTTAAGTTGACATGTGCAGGTGAAGAAGTATTAAAGAATACAGGAAATTATTCTAAGTCCATATGTCGACACCTGAAGAAATTGTGTCGACACTTCAGAATAATTGTGTCGACACTTGAAGGAAGCTGTGTCGACACAGAGAAAGATAGTCGACCACATTTGTGTCGACACTGGGAAGCAGTGTCGACTCACAGAAAGATAATCGACCATATTTGTGTAGACACTGGGAAGCAGTGTCGACTCATAGAAAGATATTCGACCTCAACTATGTCGACACCTGAAGGCAGAGTCGACACATACTGAGTTCTGAATCTACAACAACTGTGTCGACACATAGGACTTGTGTCGACACACTGCAAAGTCAAGACCAAGTTATTTTCTGAAGAAAGATGAAGTGTTGAGTCGACACAAATTCTCTGTGTCGACTCATTCTCAAGATGAAGTTCTGAAGAAGCAGTATCGACTTAAAGGCATACTAGTCGACATCATCAAAGGCTGTGTCGACAATAAAGTTACTTGTGTCGACACATATAGACAGTTGGTCTCGACACTTTCTGACAGTCTGTCTCAACACTTTGCTGTCCAAGACTAAGCCACAGGATCTGTTTGAAGACTTGACAGCTGTGGGTTGCAGCCGGTTAACTGATGTTGTCAGACTTATCAGAAGTCAGTTAGAAACCGGATCAGCCGGTTACCATGAAGAAGATCTATAAATAGACAGATTCAGAGAGAAGTAACAGATATAGAATTTTGGCAATCAATTTGAGAAATCAAATCAAGAAGGAGTAATACATTAAAGAAGATCTTCATCAGAAGATCTAAGAAGACGATCTCAGGATCAGTCTAAGTAGAGTTCTTTCAAGAATTCAGAAGTATCATCAAAGGTGTTGGATAGAGAGAGATCCAGCCACTTGAAGAAGAAGAAGGAAGCCATCATTGGTTTCTCAAGAAGCTATTTGGAAATCAACTCAGCTAAGTTCAGATTCAAGAAGCTTTAAAGAAAGCTCAGATTCAGTTGATTTCATCAGCTGATCAAGAATTGTCTTGTTCTTTTCTCTCTCAACAAAGGCAAGACATTAAAAACTTCTTTTCTAATTTCTGTAGGATCTGTCAATATAGATCTGAGTTGTAAGCCTGTGTTATAAAGGCTGAGTGTAGGAGAGTTGATCTCTGAGTGGTAGGGCTGTTTGCTTGAGTGTAGGAGAAGGTTCTTCCCTGAGTTGTAGGCTTTGTGATAAGGCTGAGGTAGGGCTGTTGAGCCTGAGTTGTAGGAACCTTTTCAGGTTCTGAGCTGTAGGATCTGTGGATCTGAGTAAAGAGGAAGTTTGGCCGAATCTAGCATACTGCTAGAAAGGTGAAGGGGGAAAGTGGATGTACCCAGACCTTGGGGAACCACTATAAAACAGTGTGCAATCTGTGATGGTTAAATTTCTATGACTGCTGTGCTATGTGTTTTAATTCTGTAATTGAATTCTGCCAAAAAAGTGTTAACAAGCATTAGAACCTATTCACCCCCCCTCTAGGTGTTTAGGTTGTCTTGAAATTAAAACTATCAAGTGGTATCAGAGGCAGGTTCCTCAAAAAGGACTTAACAGTCTGAGGTTGATCTGAAAGGCAGAATCAAGATTCAAGAAGATGGGTTCTGGAGAAAATCACAAGGAGTTAGGGTCAATGAAGTTACCCATCTGCAGGAAGGAAATCTTTGGAATTTGGAAAGAAAGAGTCAGATTGTTCATGGAAGCATCTGACCCAAGGATATACATCACAGTTCAGGAAGGACCCTTCATTCCAATGAAGGTATCAGTTCTTGATGCTAATATTCAAACTCCAAAGAGTTATTCTGAAATGACCAAGGATGAAATCATTTTGGCAACCATGGACAAGAGAGCTCAGAATATTATTGTGAGTGCCATAGATGATTCTACATTTCAGAATCTGATTCACTGCAAGACCTCTAAAGAGATGTGGGACACCTTGATTGTCTACATGGAGGGATCTGAAGAAGTAAGACAGGATAGGAAGTCTATGCTCAATCAGGAATATGAAAGTTTTAGACAAGGAAAAACTGATAGCATAACTGAATGCTATAAGAAATTCTATAGAATTGTGAATGAGTTAAAGTCCTATGGAAGAGTATTCAGTGCCTATGAACTGAATGACAAATTCTTAAGATCCTTGACAAAGGATTGGGACACAAAGATCTGTGCCATAAGAGAAGTGGCTAAACTGGCAGAGATTTCTCCTCCAACCTTGTTTGGAAAGTTGTTATCCTATGAAATGCAACTTATGGTGAGGAAGGAGGAGGAAAAGAATTCAAAAGGAGAGCATAGAGAGAAGACAGCGGCCTTCAAGGCAGAAGCCACTAGAAAGAATAGGAGAATATCATCATCTCCTCCTAAGGAAGTTGCAGAAGTTAGTTTTGAAAATTCAGATAATCAGGGTTTAGAAAGCTGTGAGTCAGATGCAGATTTTGCTGCATTTACAAGGCAATTCCAGAGATTCTTAAAGAAGAAGCAGTGGAAGTCTAGGCCCTCCTCATCACAGCAAGTTGATGACTATTATCAGAAGAGAAAGTCATCAAGGAAAGAGAAGAGCAGAACAATGCCCAGCAAGGCCACTACTTCAAAGATTGTCTGCTATTGTTGCAATAGGCCAGGACATGTAGTGGCTGACTGTCCTGATAAGAGAAAGGAGTCATCAGACAAGAAGAAGACTTATCAAAAGGGCAAGAAGGAAAAATCCTTTGTTGCAAAGAAGGAAAAGAGCCTAACAGATCAATCAACTTCAGAATCAGAATCTGAAGCTGAAGCATATATTGGACTGTATGCTGCTACTGAAGAAGAGGAGTTCATGCAATTTCTAGACTCCATCTAAGAACAAGAAGATCATCAGTGCATGGGACTGATGGCAGGATTAGAAGAAGACATGTACCAGAATCAGTCTGGTCCTAGTAAGGTACTATGCCCTTCAATAAAATCTGTTTGTAGTACAAGTGCAGAATCAGCTATATCTGCATCAAGTGATGTAGATGCATCTGAATCTGAAGGAGATGTCTATCAATTGATAGATAAGTATGGGGACTTGTTGCAGGCCCTTAAGAAAAGCAAGAACCTGGTTAAATCTCAGGCTCAGGAAATTGCTGATCTAAAGGTAGCTGTAACTGAGTTTGAAAAAGTAATTGATCAGAAGTTAAATGAAATTGCCAAACTGAAGAATATAACTATTATTCAGATGGGCACAATTAATTATACCAATGATCAAGTGAAGAGTCTGGAGGCCAGACTAAGAATAGAAAAGGAGTTAGTGGCTAGTTACTCTAAGCCAAAGTCTGTCTTACCCTTGATAAATGAATTTGTGACTCAAAAGGGTAAGGCAGGATTAGGATTCAAAGGTAACCCCAGGGCAGCCCAATTCAAGAGGAAAGGCAAAGCTCCTGTCAAGCCACTGAACTTTTCAGTCCCTATTAAGTTTAGAAAGGTGCAAGTGCCTTCTAACCAATATGATCATGAAGATATTCATGGTCATTTTAAGACTAATGTTCTGATAAACAAGGGTATAAATGCCAACAGGCCTATCTATGTTCATAAACCCAATGGTTATAAGAAATCAGTGGGTGAAGCTGCTGCAGCACCAACAATGGACAGAAATTCTTCTGTCAAGGGTGTATCTAGAACTAGATACAATAAGTTTGAATGTTGGTGCTGTGGCAAGAGAGGCCATTTTGCATTAGACTGCTGGCATAACACAAGTGTTAGAAAGAACAATAGTCTACCTATTAGAAGAGATAATGGTAGCTTTGTTAATGCTAACCTGAACCAAGGACCCAAGACTTACTTGGGTTCTAAGGGTAAGTAAATCTGTGTTGCAGGAAAGCCCAAGTGGCCATGCCCCTATATGGTACTTGGATAGTGGTTGTTCCAGGCACATGACTGGAACAAAGGGGCTGCTGAAGGAGTATACATCTGTCAAAGATGGACCCAAAGTGATCTTTGGTGGATCTGAAAAAGGAATCATCAAAGGGTTTGGTAACATTTCTACTAACCTAATTACTATCACCCAAGTGGCCTATGTAAAAGGTTTGAAACACAATCTAATAAGCATAAGCCAGCTGAGTGATTTAGGATATGACATTTCATTTGTTAAGAATGGATGTCATATCAAAAGGTCAAGTGATCAAAAGATCATATTGACTGGGTATAGGAAGAGAAATGTCTATTGTCTTAATTTTGTATATGAGAACAAGGCTTCTTCCATCTGTCTTGTAGCTGATGATAATGCTTCTCATTGTGTCAAGTGGCACAAGAGATTGGCTCATCTTAACTATAAGAAAATTGGCCAACTCTTTAGCAAAAAGTTAGTGAGGAATGGTCCTCAAGTTATGTGTATAAAGGAAGAAATATGCTCAGCTTGTCAAAAGGGCAAGCAGACAAAATCCTCCTTTCAAAGCCTTGAAAACAAGGATTCTATGAGGTGCCTATACCTCTTACATATGGATCTTTTTGGTCCTATGCTAGTTCATAGTCTAGGTAGGAAAGTCTATACTTTTGTGGTGGTAGATGACTATTCTAGATTTACATGGGTGTTCTTTCTGAGACAGAAATCAGAAACCCCAAGTGTCTTACTTAATTTTGTGATGCAAATTCAGAATGAACTGAATAGTACAGTGGTCAAAATCAGAAGTGACCATGGTACTGAGTTTCAATCTGAAAGCATGACAAAGTTATGTGAAGACTTTGGGATTTTCCAAGAGTTCTCCTCACCTAGAACACCACAGCAAAATGACATTGCTGAAAGAAAGAATAGAACATTAATTGAAGCTGGTAGAACTCTATTGAGTGACACCTCTCTCCTAAAATATTTCTGGGCTGAGGCAGTAAACATTGCTTGTCATGTAATCAATAGGGCTTCTATCACCAAAAGCCACAAAATGACTCCCTATGAGATTATGAAAGGCAGAAAACCAAATCTATCCTACTTTAGGATCTTTGGTTGCAAGTGTTATATACTTAACAATGGCAAGTCATATTTGACTAAGTTTGCTGCCAAATCCCAGGATGGGATATTTGTTGGGTACAACTCAAATAGTAAGGCCTATAGAGTCTTCAACTTGACTACTCAAGTTGTAGAGGAGTCTGTTCATGTTGTATTTGATGAAACAAGATTAATCAACTGTGAGTTGTCTTGTAGATCAAATGATACAACATGTATAAGTAAAAGAATGGACAAGCTCTCCATTACTGAAGCATTAAAGGAAGATGGAGCATTGGAAAATGAAGGCTACTGTCCAGGGGGAGTACAAGACTCAATAGAAGCTGATGAAAACCAAGAGGTTCAGCATGAAGAAGGAGCTGGAGATGTTCAACAAGAAAGGAATCTTCCTCCAGCTACAAGACATTTAAGAGATCATCCAGCTGATCAGATTATAGGTGATCCAAGACAGGGAGTGCAGACTAGAAGTAGAAATCAAAGCACAGACCTGCATTCAAGTTTCCTGTCTCAAATGGAGCCTAAGAAGTTTGAAGAAGCCATCCAAGACCAGCACTGGACTGATGCTATGCAAGAGGAGCTGGATCAATTCAGAAGGTGCAATGTCTGGGAGCTTGTTCCTAAACCAAGAGGCCACAACATAATTGGCACAAAGTGGATTTATAGGAACAAATTGGATGAGAGTGGAATAATAGTAAAGAATAAAGCAAGATTGGTTGCAAAAGGATACAGGTAGGAAGAAGGGATTGACTTTGATCAAACCTTTGCCCCAGTAGCAAGGCTGGAGGCAATCAGAATGTTCCTTGCCTATGCAGCCTATCAAGACTTCAGAGTGTACCAGATGGATGTGAAATCAGCATTCCTGAATGGTGATTTAAAAGAGGAAGTCTATGTAGATCAGCCATCAGGTTTTGTAGATCCTCTTAAACTAGATTATGTCTATAAGCTTAGGAAAGCTTTGTATGGGTTAAAGCAAGCCCTAAGGGCTTGGTATGAAACCCTATCTACTTTCCTTATTGAGAATAAATTCTCTAGAGGAAAAATAGACAAAACTCTATTCCTTAGGGAATCCAAAGGTAAGATCATCTTAGTTCAGATCTATGTTGATGACATAATCTTTGGATCTACTGAAAACAACCTTTGTAAAAAGTTTGCCAAACTTATGCAAGGGAAGTTTGAGATGAGCAGTATGGTGGAACTTAAGTTCTTCTTGGGACTCCAAGTAAGACAGACTGATGATGGCCTATCCATATCCCAGTCTAAGTTCACCAAAGAATTAATTAAGAAGTATGGTATGGAGTCATCCTCCACTATGAGAACTCCTATGGGAATAAGTATGTCTATATGCAAAGATGATGCAGGTAAACCTGTTGATGAATCTTTATATAGAGGAATAGTTGGCTCTCTACTATATCTCACTGCTAGTAGACCAGATATTATGTATGCTACATGTGTCTGTGCCAGGTACCAAGCCTGCCCTAAAGAATCTCATTATACTGCAGTCAAAAGGATTCTGAGATATCTTAAGGGCATACCTAATCTAGGCCTTTGGTACCCTAGGAATAGAGATTTTCTACTAACAGGTTATTCAGATGCAGACTTTGTAGGCTGTAGAGAGGATAGAAAGAGTACAACAGGTACTTGTCAATTCTTGGGAGGAAGATTGATATCATGGAGTAGTAAGAAGCAGACCAGTGTGGCAATATCCACAGCTGAGTCAGAATATGTTGCTGCTGGCAGCTGCTGTGCACAGCTATTGTGGATACAGCATCAGCTTAAAGATTATGGTATTTAAGTAAGTAGAACACCTCTTTTGTGTGATTCTAAGAGTGCAATTTCTATTGCTAATAATCCTGTTTCTCATAGTAGAACTAAGCATATAGAAATTAAATACCATTTTCTTAGAGAACATGTAGAAAGAGAAAACAACTCATTGGAATTTGTTAAAACAGATTATCAAATAGCAGATGTATTTACTAAGCCACTGGATGAAACAAAATTCAATAAATTTAAAATTGAATTAGGCATGCTTACCATTGATTAGTTTATCTACAAACTTACAAGTGATATTAGATTATCAAGTGGTATTGACAAAAAATAGAAATTGGCTGAGTAAAATAGTGTCGACACATTCAGTGATAATGTGTCGACTCAATGAAGTCATGTCGACTAGTCAGAGAATATGTGTCAACACAGAGAATTTGTGTCGACACTTAAGAAACAAATAGTCGACTCATCCAGGAATGTAGTGTCGACTACACCAGAATAGTGGTGTCGACACTTACAGATTTTGTGTAGACACTTATCCTAAGAGTTGACACAGAATTTCTGATGCTCTACTATGTCTCTCAGGTGTCGACATATCCACAATTAGTGTCGACACATAGTAGACAGACTTGCTGTCAAGACAATTGAAGTTTGTGTCGACACACTCCATCTGTGTCGGCACATATAGACTGTTTTTGCCCGCCTTTTGATCTTCTTTCAATAGAAGGTATAAATAGGTCAAGAACTTATTCTGTCGACACGCTTACAAGGTTTTCGAGACTGAAACCCTGTGTCGACATTCTCTCTCTCTCTTCTCTCAAGCTTTCTCGTCTGATCAATGGCGCCAAAGGTTGAAGATAACGTCAACGAAGGATATGTGTTGGTACGCAATGCCTTTGCAAATGCCCCGACAGATGTTCAAAGGGTTATCGCTCTAATCTCCGAATCTGGATTAGAGTTTCTAGTTTCTGAACCTTCAAAGATATGGAAGAAGGAGATGCTTGAATTCTTTACCTCTGCATCAGTGGATTCAGCTGGTCTCAAGATAAAATCCACAGTTCATGGGACAAAGGTGAAAATCACACCAAGAAGTTTAAGAAAGATTCTACAATTGCCTATCGTTGAGAATGAAGAAGAGGTCCCAGCCTCTAAGTCTAGGGAGGCTCTCCAATGGTGTGGATTGGATCCAACCTTAAAGATTGGAGCTGCTTTTAACAGAAAAGGGATGAACCAACAAGGCAAGCTTCTGTCAAAAGTAGTTGGGAAAGTAATTTTGTGCAAACCTGGTGGACATGATCGGATTTCAGCCTATATGTTCAGCCTAATGACCAGAATTGTATTTACAATTCCCACTGACTGGTCAGCTGTAGTATTTGATAAGATCAAGGAAGGAATCAAGAAGCCAAATCTGGCTAGAATTGTGAGTTTATACCTGACTGGAGTGATCCCTGAGGTTATGCAATAACTGACTGGGTCCAAGATTAATCACATGAGGAAGATGGATATGAGATTATTTTCAAGATGGGATAAGGTGCTGTCTAAGGAGGTGCCTGATGAGAGCAGGCAGGACACCCCTGTGAGATCCCCTACACATGATCTAGGCACTGCCCAGCATCAAGAAGAGCAAGTGAGAGAGTAGGTTGAAGATCAGCCTGAGTCTACTCAAGTTCAGAAAGAAACCATTCCTGCACAGATGCAGGGGGAGCAAGGTCACTCTCCTGCCCAGAATGTATCTACTTCTGAACAGGTAAAGGGAGAGCAAGTGAGTTTTTCCTATCTAGGACATTACTAATATTTCTATTCCTGCACAGGTGTAGGGGGAACAAGTGTATTCACCTGCCCAGGATATTCCAAATATTGATCAAGTGCAGGGGGTGAAGATGTCTGTACAAGTGCAAGAGGAAGAACAAATTGATTTATCAAAAGATTTGAATATTGCAGATCTGGATGATTCAACATCTGTTCAAGCTCAGAAGGAATACACTCTAGATGAGTTATTTCCTAATATTGAAATTGCTACTGATAGAGTAGAGGAGGAGCAAGACAATGAAAAGGCACTAGACATGGAGATAGAGCAAGAAGCTGAGAAAGAACAAGAAGTTGAGGGGGAGCCTGTGAATGTTGAGGTTGAGCAACATGTCACTGAAACTAATATTCCTCTTACTCCTCCTGAAAGAGTTCAAATAGAAAGTTCATCAGACTCTGAGACTGAAGAATCCAGAATGGATAAGAAGAGAAAGCTCATAGTCTTCAAGAGAAGGACCCAAAGTTATAAGCAAGCACTCCAAACTTCAACTCACCAATCTACATCTGAATTTAACTACAACAAGTTCATGGTAGATTTGCAAGTTAAGTTGGATGAGCAGAGATTAGCAATGGAGAAGTATGTTGATGAGAGCAATAAATCCCTTCAATTTGATTTGGCTCAAGATATTAAGTCTATTAGATTTGAAGTAAATATGAATAAGAAGGAGATGACAGATTGCTTCCATAAGGGAGGTAATGCTGTTGTGTTTTTGGCTAAACAACAACAGTCTATCCTCACTAAAGTGGATGATATTGCTTTGATGCAAGGTTATGTTTTGGAGAATCAGCTGAGGATGAATGATAATTTGACTGAATCTCACCATGAAATTCTTGCAGAATTCCAAAAGGCTACTGCAGGGATGACTGCAGCAAGAGAAAAAGAGATGGAAGCTTTTGATCAGAAACTAAAGGAGGCTATAACTTTAGTTCAATCTGCCATCACTACATCTCAGAAGGAAATATCTGACATACTTCAAAAATTGAAACCATATTTTAAAGAAGGTGTGAATTATCTAGATGGCCAGATCAGATTTCAGAAGGATGATCTAAGAGATCATATTACCAGAGAAGTCATAAAGGGGGAGAGGTTGCTAGTTCATGCTGGCTCAGAGCACACCAAATGGGTGACAAATAGTATTCGAGCCACATTGGGATATCCACCTTTGTGTGATGATGCTATGGTGGCTGAGTCAGGAATTCAAACAGGTCTACTTGAAGGCAATCAACCTGAGATTGCCCAAGTCATTTACCCTCCTCCTGATTTTGATATGATTAATCAGCAAGTTCAGGATATGTATAGTCCTCCAAAGGATGTTACCAAGGTTGTTATTGAAAAATTTGATAAGCCTGATTCCAACTTGAAAGAACAGCAAAATGCTCTACTATCAAAGAAAAGATTTAGAGAGCAGGCTGAACTTAAGCCAGATTTTGAGCAGTGGAGCCCTACTTCAAGAAACATTATACTAACTGCATAGAAGGCTGTAAAGGACCAAGAACATGAAAGAGGGAAGTGGTATAATGAAATGGAATGGCAAAAGCATGAAGCTAGGCAAGAGGCTATAGTACAATTCAGGAGAAAAGCCATGCTGGGTAGGCTGCCACCAGATGCTCAGGAGCCAAGAAAGTACTTTCCAAAGCCCTTTCATTACTTTGAAAGGCAAAGGCTCAAGGAAGAAGCACAGAAGAAAGCTGAGCTAAAAGGCAAGAAGCCAGCTGAAGCTGCTGAAGCTCCTGTGAAGGCTCAAATCCAATCTGGCAAAGGAATTGTCATAAAAGAGCCTGATCAGTCTTAGTTCTAAGTTCTTTCAAAAGTGTTTTGAAATGTTTTGTTTAATCATTCAATGTAAACATCTGTAATCAAACATTACCAAGTTATTAACAAAATTTTGTTTGGAATCATATATTCATGTTCACTCTGTGATGAATTGTTAATATTTTGTTTATATTAAGTATTCCTGTAATGTCATACATCATCATATTATATTTGTTATAAATGGTGTATATCATTAACTAAAAGGGTTATGACTTCTCCAAATAGGGGGAGATTGTTGGGTACATTGGAAAATGTGTACCTGATTTGAAGAAGTCTAACTTAGCTTAATGATATACATCAAGGTGTATTTGATGTTGTTTTAAGTTGACATGTGCAGGTGAAGAAGTATTAAAGAATACAGGAAATTATTCTAAGTCCATATGTCAACACCTGAAGAAATTGTGTTGACACTTCAGAATAATTGTGTCGACACTTGAAGGAAGCTGTGTCGACACAGAGAAAGATAGTCGACCACATTTGTGTCGACACTGGGAAGCAGTGTCGACTCACAGAAAGATAGTCGACCATATTTGTGTCGACACTGGGAAGCAGTGTCGACTCACAGAAAGATAGTCGACCTCAACTATGTCGACACCTGAAGGCAGAGTCGACACATACTGAGTTCTGAATCTACAACAACTGTGTCGACACACTGCAAAGTCAAGACCAAGTTATTTTCTGAAGAAAGATGAAGTGTTGAGTCGACACAAATTCTCTGTGTCGACTCATTCTCAAGATGAAGTTCTGAAGAAGCAGTGTCGACTTAAAGGCAAACTAGTCGACATCGTCAAAGGCTCTGTCGACAACAAAGTTACTTGTGTCGATACATATAGACAGTTGGTCTCGACACTTTCTGACAGTCTGTCTCAACACTTTGTTGTCCAAGACTAAGGCACAGGATCTGTTTGAAGACTTGACAGCTGTGGGTTGCAGCCGGTTAACTGATGTTGTCAGACTTGTCAGAAGTTAGTTAGAAACCGGATCAGCCGGTTACCATGAAGAAGATCTATAAATAGACAGATTCAGAGAGAAGTAACAGATATAGAATTTTGGCAATCAATTTGAGAAATCAAATCAAGAAGGAGTAATACATTAAAGAAGATCTTCATCAGAAGATCTAAGAAGATGATCTCAGGATCAGTCTAAGTAGAGTTCTTTCAAGAATTCAGAAGTATCATCAAAGGTGTTGGATAGAGAGGCATCCAACCACTTGAAGAAGAAGAAGGAAGCCATCATTGGTTTCTCAAGAAGCTGTTTGGAAATCAACTCAGCTAAGTTCAGATTCAAGAAGCTTTGAAGAAAGCTCAGATTCAGTTGATTTCATCAGCTAATCAAGAATTGTCTTGTTCTTTTCTCTCTCAACAAAGGCAAGACATTAAAACTTCTTTTCTAATTTCTGTAGGATCTGTCAATACAGATCTGAGTTGTAAGCCTGTGTTATAAAGGCTGAGTGTAGGAGAGTTGATCTCTGAGTGGTAGGGCTGTTTGCCTGAGTGTAGGAGAAGGTTCTTCTCTGAGTTGTAGGCTTTGTAATAAGGCTGAGGTAGGGCTGTTGAGCCTGAGTTGTAGGAACCTTTTCAGGTTCTGAGCTGTAGGATCTGTGGATCTGAGTAAAGAGGAAGTTTGGCCGAATCTAGCATACTGCTAGATAGGTGAAGGGGGAAGTGGATGTACCCAGACCTTGGGGAACCACTATAAAACAGTGTGCAATCTGTGATGGTTAAATTTCTGTGACTGCTGTGCTGTGTGTTTTAATTCTGTAATTGAATTCTGCCAAAAAAGTGTTAACAAACATTAGAACCTATTCACCCCCCCTCTAGGTGTTTAGGTTGTCTTGAAATTAAAACTATCATAACCAAGAGAACATATTAATCCATTCACCCATTGAATAATTCCACCAAGAAGATATCATCCCCTAGGGTATAAAAATCAACCTGAATACTCCTATATTTCCAGTTTTAACTACGATTAGAAATAAGGACCAAAGATAACCTAGGTCAAGAATAGCTATTCTGTTTAATTGAAGGTGAAAGAATATCCCACCACAGGAGAATAGTGGTACCAGGATAGTGGTTGTTCAAAGCACATGACTGGCAGCAAGGACAATCTAATCAACTACAAGTCCAAGCTAGGTCCAAAAGTAATATTTGGTGACTCCAACTGTGGCCAAACTGAAGGCTATAAAAAGGTCAAAATTGGAGCTGTCACCTTCAGGAAGGTAGCATATGTAAGTGGACTGAAGCACAACCTGATATCCATAAGTCAATTATGTGATGAAAGATTTCAGGTATCATTTAATAAATCCTCCTGTATTACTACCTCAGTAGATAACAAAGTTGTGTTAACTGGAACTAGAATAGGAAACATTTATGTAGTTAACTTTAAATCTGCCAAATCTGAAATATGTTTATTTAATCAAACTAGCAATAATAATGAACTTTGGCAAAAGAGATTAGGACATCTTAATTTGAAAAACATTGCTAAACTCTATAGAGACAACCTTGTTAGAGGATTGCCTTCTTGCCCCTACAAGAAGGAAAGCCTTTGTAGGGCTTATCAATTAGGCAAGCAAACTAAAAATAGTTTTAACTCACTTAATAAGAGTGATTCACCTAGGATTCTGTACTTGCTCCATATGGATTTCTTTGGACCCATTGCTGTATAGAGCCTAGGAGGGAAGTCTTATACCTTAGTGATTGTTGATGACTTCTCTAGGTTCACTTGGGTGTTCTTCTTGAGAAACAAATCTGAAAACTTCAAGGTTCTTACAAACTTTCTTAAGAGCATAAGGATTGAGTATTCTACTCCAGTTGCATTGATCGGAAGTGATCATGGTACTGAGTTTGAGTCTCTTCCCATGCAAGAATTTTGTGAGAAGGAAGGTATCAGGCATTTATTCTCTGCTCCTAGAACTCCTCAACAAAATGGGGTAGCTAAAAGGAAAAACCGGACCCTAATTGAAGCTGCAGGGACATTACTTGCAGATGCTTACTTGCCCCTATCCTTTTAGGCAGAGGCTGTATGCATAATAAACTATGTATTGAATAGAAGTCTAATTCACAACCTTTACAGAAAGACCCCCTATGAACAACTCAAAATGAAGCAAACTAAAGTAGATTATTTTAGAATTTTTTTGTTGTATTTGCTACATTCACAATAACAATAAGATACACCTTAGAAAGTTTGAAGCCAAAGCTGAAATAGGAATTTTTCTTGGATATTCCCAAGTCAGCAAGGCATATAGTGATGGAGATGACGGCCCGCAACATTCTAAAGACGGCGACGGCGTGCTTACAGATGACCATGTGGAGCATCGCCATAATATTCGTCCTGAACGCAAACTAGTATATTAATAATTAATAATAATTTATTAATTATTATTATCAATTATTAAGTAATTTTTATGTTTGTTTTAATTTTCATTTTATGTGTAATGATGGGTGCTTATAACCATCATGTGTTGTTTTAATTAATTCATTTCATGTGCTACGATGGATGCATATAACCATCATATTTTCAATTTGAATTTTGAATTTTTAATGGAGGGAGATTGAGTGGTGTAGGCAATATATAGCCATGTTATGAAGGATTGATTAGAGAGAATAAGAATAAGAAAATAACCCCCCTAAAGATCTTTTGAGATCCTCCTCCCCCTTGGAAAAATTCGGACATCCCTCTTTCCCCCTCTTCCTTGGCAATTTCAGCCACCCTCCTCCCTCTCCTCCATGTGGAATTCGGCCACAAGACTCCTCCCCTCTTTCCCTCCTCTTTTCTCACCTTAACAACCCTCTCCTACTCCTTTTCTCGCCTCAAAATCGACCTCCAACAAAGCAACCATTCAACCCACCTCTTTGAAGAAATCGGCCAAGGCAAAGATTTCCTTTGTGGATTCCAACTCCGGCGTGACGCGAAGAAGGCGGACAAGTTTCTCTCCAATCGACGTGACTCTGGCGGAGCCGTTAAAGAATGATCCAAGTAGAGAAATTGGAATCATCCATTCCGATAGGGTAACGAATCCTTTCTACCGATTGTGTGTTTCTCTTCCTAGATTAATTCCTATGGTGGTAGATTCGTAGCGTTGTATTTTGATAGCATTAATTCATCGTGGATTTCATTGATCGTTTTGTGTTTATCTTGATTGACTTAATTTTCGAAAAGGGTTTGGCGAGCCCTCATTTTCTTTTGTTGGGAGAGATCTATCTTTTCTGAATCGTATTTTATTTGATAGATCTCTTTTGGTACAACACTGCTCGTTCGGACCGTGTGGGTCCTTTTAGCCAGAAAGTGTATTGGCCTATCGTCTCTATTCAATCCTAAATGGTTTGGCTACCCGTACGCTAGCATTTAATTGATAGAACTAATAATGTGGTGCGGTATAGAACGGTTGTGCGGTTATTGGATTTGGATCATAGAGAGATAAGCATGCTAACCCGTAGATATATTTTGGTGTCAACGTGCAAGCCTGCATCAATTTGGTATCAGAGGGAGGTTCACGTCAATTTCCTAATTGGCCCCCTTCCCCTTTTGCTTTGAACACTGACATGCACTTTGAACGTTTCATTGCACATCATATAAGTCAATTTTTAAATTTGTGATCTGCAAATAGCGGCCTAAAATTTTAAGCTTTTCTGGAAAAAAAAAATAAATTTTGGAAATTCTCCAAAATTTTCTTAGTAAGAAATCAAAAATAATTTTATTAAGTCGTTATTTTTATTAAATCTTTTTAAAATTTAATTGTTGGTCTGCAAATAGCGGTCTATAATTTTATTTTTTCAGCAAAAAAATAACAAAAAAATTATTTAATAATCTTCATATTATTTCCTGCAAGCAAATAAAAAAAACCATTTTTTCCTTAGTTATTAAGTGGGAACAAATCCATCTTTGAAAATTAAATATGGCCAGGTTCATTTCTCATTGCATGTACACTAGTTTCGGGTGAGTTTTCTCTCCAGTTCTCACTAAAATGGCATATGATGTATATGCTGCCCGGTTAGACTATTCATATGCTAAGGATATGGCTAAACATACCCCTAGGGAACACCACATTTATCCTACTTATGACGGTTTAGGATGTCCCCAAAATTTTAGAGATTGGCTTAAGGGATTAGAGCATTATTTTAATAGCAACTTATGGGATGACCATAAAAAGGTAAACTTTGCCCGAGAACGATTAGTAGGTCAAGCATAATTTTTTTGGTTAAACAAAGAGCGTCGTGTTGGTATCAATCACTATGCTTGGCTGCACATGCGTAGCCTACTCTCGGATCAATTTGATCACGCCTACCTTCGCCCTGCTAATAACAAGCCTATGAGTGAGTATAGTTTTGGCACTAGATCCATACCTGCTGTTAGGAATGATTATAAACCAAACGCCCAGACCAAGCGACAGATTACTGATGATTTGACAAACCTTAAACAAGGGAACAAGTCAGTCTCGGATTATATGTGTCTTTTTAAGGATATGATGGTTAGAAGTGGTGTGAAGGAGTTGCCAGAGATCACCCTCTCAAGGTTTCGTAAGGGGTTAAACCCCTTACATCCAGGGTAAATTACTGCGTTATTTTCACACCGATCTAGACACCACTTTTATTACGGCAATAGAAATTGAGAAGCACTACGTTCCTAGGAATAAAGCTCACTCGTGTCATACTGGAAAGGCCGTATTAGGACCACCACCCCCCGTTAGGGAAACCTCTCCTAATAGGTTTTTTGTTGTGGACTCGATAGATGTTACCACTGGGGTTATGCCTCCATTAGCCTCGACATCTAAGCCCCTAGAGATAGTGACTGATACCCCTGAGGATGCTGATGTTGATATACTATCTCAAGATTTTTAGGATGACCCCGTATATGAGAGTATTCTGACATGTTCATTAGTGCACGACGATTCTGATGCGTCTGAGTCTTAGGGAATCCCTAGTGATCTACGATGTTTGGGATGATGATGATAGTCCAAGCTGTGAGAGTATCTCTTTGCCTATTACGTGCCCTACTAGCAATGTGTCTGTGCACCCTAGTATTGAGTGCCCTCTCCCGGATACGATCCCCATTGCGTTAGAGCCTACAATTATACCCACTGAGATTTTATCTGACTTTCCTGAAGGGCCTGTGAGTGAGAATTTTTCCATTGTCATTGATGACCCTGACTTAGTGGATGTTCCAACTGATTGGGAAGACTCACCTTATGTGAGAAGGTTATGTTTGGATGATTTTAGATTTGCAAACCCGAACGATAGTTATTTGATGATATCACCATTGTCTTAAGTTCCATCTGAATTAAATTTTTCGTCGGGTTCGATTTTGCCCATTTCTCAGACCATTACTGATTCTAAAGTAGACGACTTGACTAGTGTGTTAGAAGAAACTGTAGGCGAGGAAGTGGTATTATTGGATGATTCTTTAGTTTTATCCCCGATTGAGAGTTAAGTGATGTTAGCATCGATAGAAAAAATTAATTCTGATTTGGATTTCCTGAGTTTGACTTCATCGACCCTTCCTCCTATTTTTATTCCTGCATTAGTAGATATTTTAGGTAGTGGAATCGGTAGGCCTAGATTGAGTTGTTGTGACACGACCACTATATTAGTTCCTACTTTAGCGTTGTCTCAACGCTTAGATATCAACAAGTTGAGTGCGCTAGTTTTTAGTCTGTTCACCGCTCCGCGTAGATCCGACTACGTGACACATTTGACTACTCATTTCTCTGCGTGTCTGGCTATGGTTCCATCTTTGTATATTTGTGAGTCTTTGGCTATTTTCCACTGGATGTGGTGTCTCTTTCACACACCTATATACCACACCCGTTCGCACGGATTTACCCATCGCCATTTGATGACCTTTTTTTCCACCCGTTAGTGACCACAGTTAGGCCACATGAGTTGTATCACTCACATTTGTTGTCACACCCGGGTGCATTCAATTCTATTACTACTTATACTGAGCGGTTTCCCTTGGCATTTATTCATGCCAAGAGTGATTATATCAATTATAAAATTAGGACTGCAACTTTGAAGCCTATGAAAATCATCTTTGATTTTAAGGCTCCCGTACCCCCGGACTTAACTCCTTTATCCTCTATATTTGGGTTAAACCACATAGCGCATAGGTTCACACTGCATGGTAGCGAGATATTTAGGCGCACTTGTAATAAGTTTCTCTATATAGTTGCATCTTATGATTACTTATATGCTTGTTGCTCGCCGAATTAGATCGTGCACGGATTTAAAGCACAAGTGCCTTTTGACTTGATTTCGTTTCCACTGTCGGATAATCCAAGTCAACTCGTACTAGTTTATGTATCTCATGTTCAAAAATTATATAAGCACAGTAGTGAAGTGCTAGCCATACAAATTATATTTTATCAATTTCATGCTAGTTTAAATAGAAGAGCGTCTCACTATATGATTTGCGATTTAGTTTTGGTGCGTCTCGTCCCTTAACGGTTGCCTTCGGGCACTATAGAAAGTTGGCGAGTTGGTGAGTTAGACCTTTTGCGGATATTAATGAAATTAGGAGAACACGCATATCATTTGAAGTTTTCCACTGATTGGGGTAATACCCATATTTTTAATTTTTCGTATTTAATGCTATATGTCTCTCCACCACTTGAATTATCTGTTTGTCCGTTTAGTTCCTCCTTGCTCTCTTATGGTTTGGGTAGTGAGTTTGTGCCTGGATCGCTCTCTTCATCGGTCTTCATTGGAGGTACGTTGGTAGTTGATGTAGAAACTTATCTCCTTTATTGCCTAATGCTTTTCCAAGGGTCCTCAGGACCAACTTTTTGCATTACAGGATACTCAAGGTTGTTGTGCTCTCTTCTCCAAGTGGTGATGTATACTGCTACGTGTTTCTTGTGGATGAAGCTCTCCTACACCGGTACCTTCAGAACAACTCATCGGCGATGATTACTTTTGGGCGGGGGAGGATTGATGGAGACGACGACCCGCAACGTTCTAAAGACGGCGATGGCGTGCTTACGGATGACCATGTAGAGCATCGCCATAATATCCGTCCTGAACGCAACCCAGTATATTAATAATTAATAATAATTAATTAATTATTATTATTATTAATTATTAAGTAATTTTTATGTTTGTTTTAATTTTCATTTTATGTGTAATGATGGGTGCTTATAACCATCATGTGTTGTTTTAATTAATTCATTTCATGTGCTATGATGGATGCATATAACCATCATATTTTTAATTTTAATTTTGAATTTTGAATGGAGGAAGATTGAATGGTGTAGGATATATATAGCCATGTTATGAAGGATTGATTAGAGAGAAGAAGAATAAGAAAATAATCCCCCTAAAGATCTTTTGAGATCCTCCTCCCCCTTGGAAAAATTCGGCAATCCCTCTTTCCCCCGCTTCCTTGGCAATTTCGGCCACCCTCCTCCCTCTCCTCCTTGTGGAATTCGGCCACAAGAATCCTCCCCTCTTTCCCTCTGCTTTTCTCACCTTAACAACCCTCTCCAACTCCTTTTCTCGCCTCAAAATCGACCTCCAACAAAGCAACCATTCAACCCACCTCCTTGAAGAAATCGGTCAAGGCAAAGATTTCCTTTGTGGATTCCAACTCCGGCGTGACGCGACGAAGATAGACAAGTTTCTATCCAATAGGCGTTACTCCGGCGGAGCCGTTGAAGAACGATCCAAGTATAGAAATCGCAATCATCCATTCCGATAGGGTAACGAATCCTTTCTACCGATTGTGTGTTTCTCTTCCTAGATTAATTCCTATGGTGGTAGAATCGTAGCGTTGTATTTTGATAGCATTAATTCATCGTGGATTTCATTGATCGTTTTGTGTTTCTCTTGATTGACTTAATTTTCGAAAATGGTTTGGCGAGCCCTCTTTTTCTTTTGTTGGGAGAGATCTATCTTTTCTGAATCGTATTTTATTTGATAGATCTCTTTTTGTACAACACTGCTTGTTCGGACCGTGTGGGTCCTTTTAGCCGAAAAGTGTATTGGCCTATCGCCTCTATTCAATCCTAAATGGTTTGTCTTCCCGTACGTTAGCATTTAATTGATAGAACTAATAACATGGTGCGCCGTAGAACGGTTGTGCGGTTATTGGATTTGGATCGTAGAGAGATAAGCGTGCTAACCCGTAGATATATTTCGGTGTCAACATGCAAGCCTGCATCATATAGGGTTTGTAAAAAATATACTATGAAAATGGAAGAATCTATACATATTTCTCTTTATGAAACTAACATGTTTTACAAGGAGATGAATCCTTCTACCAGTGAGACTTTGCAGGAACCACATGTGTGTTAGAAGCTGGATGAGTTGGCCCTCACCAATAAGGATGCTGCACATCCTTCTCCACATACTACTGAAGACAGTGAAGATGAATCCACTGAAGTGGATGTTGAACCAACAACAACTACAATAATTCCATAAGAGGAATTAATTTCCCAAGCTGTTGCTGAACCAACTCCTCTTACTGAATTAGTCACACTTAGAGATCACCCTATATCTCAAGATTGGAGACATATCAGTAGGTGTGCAGACAAGACATCAACTCCACCAGGACATGATGCATGCCTGCTTCATATCTCAAACTGAGCCCTAATCCATAAAAGATGCTGAGAAAGATCCACACTGGATCATTGCAATGCAAGAGGAGCTCCACCAGTTTTAGAGTGTAGAGTCTGCGATTTAGTTCCAAGACCCAAACACTATCCAGTCATTAGAACTAAATGGGTATTTAGAAACAAACTAGATGCTCAAGATATTATCATCAGGAACAAGGCAATATTAGTGGCTCAAGGCAATAGACAAGAGGAAGGCATTGACTATGACCAGACATTTGCACCTGTTGCAAGGTTGGAAGCAATCAAAATCTACCTTGCTTATGCTGCTTACAAAAAGTTCACTTTATACCAAATGGATGTAAAGAGTGCATTCCTCAATGGTGAACTTAAAGAAGATGTTTATGTATAAGAACCACTAGGTTTTATCTCTCCTACTCATCCCACTTATGTTTTTAAATTGCATAAGGCTCTCTATGGTCTAAAGCAAGCTCCAAGAGCTTGGTAAGAGACCTTAGCTAACTTTCTCCAAGGGAATAATTTTACTAGAGGCATTATAAATAGTGTACAAACCCGTGTTCAGCAATTAGATCAAAATGGAAAAACAAGCCAACTCCGACCCGCGCCTGTATAAGCGGGCAGATGGTACCAGAAGTGTGGCTCACTCTCTTCATGGTTTGAGAGGTCTTCTAGGAGGGTAAGCCCCGACCCGTCTCCTTGGCGAGCCAGCCATGAGTTGGCCCCGACTCGCCACTCCTAGGCGGGTCAGCCCCGAGTCGGCCCCAGCTCACCTCTTCTAGGCGGGTCAGCCTTAGCCCGCCTCTCCTAGGCGGGATAGCCCCGAGTTGGCCTCGACTCGCCTCTCCTATTCGGGTCAGCCCTGGTCCGCCTTTCCTAGACGGGCCAGCCCCGAGTCGGCCTCGGCTCGCCTCTCCTAGGAGGGTCAGCCCCGAGTTGGCCCCAGCTCGCCTCTCCTAGGCGGGTCAGCCCTAGTTTTCCTCTCCTAAACAGGCCAGCCCTAAGTCGACCCCGGCTCACCTCTATTAGGCGGGTCAGCCCCGAGTCGGCCCCAGCTCTCCTCTCCTAGGTGGGTCAGTTTAGCCCGCCTCTCCAAGGTGAGTCCGCCCCAGCTCGCTCCCGCCCGGTACGGTTGCGGGCTGACCTGGGGGTTAGGAAACCCCTTCCCCGTGGGGACCAGAAGCCAAATTACCAGGATGACCCTACAGGGGGGTGCCATTATCCATCTAGAATAGCGGAGTTACGCTGTTGGCAGACCCCGTTGGGCTGCACATAGCTGTTAAGAACAACGAAGGTTGACTATTTGCAGGCCATTTTCAGAAATCTACAAATAGGACCCAAGGGGTACCTCAGAACACACGCTTACTTGTCTTCTAGCCTTTTAGTGCTTTTTGAGGTACCTTAGCCTGACATTTGGTTAAGGAGGGGAAGCACTCAATAATCTTCTGGGTGTGTGGTGGGTCCTCCGCGTCGGGCCTTGGGTCAGTCCTTTGTTCTCTTTCCTTGTCCTTTTGCTTGTCTTTTTGCTTGTAAGAGAGAAGTAGGTGCGCGATCACCCCTTCCCCAAGGGTGAACTCCACAGAGACAGGTTTTTCGGTTTCCACATTTTGGTTCGGTGAGCGTGGAGTGTGGTCAGCACAGAAAATATTCAGCAAGCTCAATGGTAGGAGAAAGGCAAGGATCAGACAGGTCCGACTCGCCACGCCTTCCCCCTCTCGGCACAATGGGTATGTCCGAGGACTTCAGGCAGGAAGTACTCAGCTTGGTCAGATTCACACTCGGTGCACGTGCCGAGTGCTCGACTCCAGCGGTCCCTGTTCTTGCAGCTCCAGCCCTTGGCGAGGACGCTCCCGACTGGCAAGCTGGGAAGGAAGGTTACCGAGGAAGGGAGAGGCGGCGAGCTTTCCGGGTGGGTGCGCTTCCCCGGATCGACAAACAGCGGCAAGTTCGGCGAGATGGGGGTGTGAGATGCCCCAGCTCGCCCAGTAGGGGGAGGCATCCCCTTCAACGAGCTGGTTTCTTCTGCTCCGATTCTGGAGGGGTTCAAGGAGCCTGAGATGTCCTACTACACCGAGAAGGGAGACCCGGTTCAGCACGTCCAGTGGTTTGCGGATGTGGTCTCGATCCGACAGATGTCAGATGGATTCAAGTGCAGGCTCTTTGCCATCACCCTCAAGGAGAAGGCGAGAGAGTGGTTCCACCAGTTGCCAGTCAATTCCATCTACTTCTTCGAGGACCTGCTCCGGGGGTTCATGCTGAGGTTCACCACCTCCAATAAGAGAAAGAAGGAGTTGGAGTCCCTGTTCCACATCAAGCAGGGAGTGAACGAGACCTTGGGGAGCTACGTCGATCGCTTCTAGGAGGAGGTCACCCAAGTCCAAGAGATGCTGGGGCATACCCTTATGATGGCCTTAACCCTGGGGCTGCAATAATGTTTCTTACAAATGGAGCTGAAGAGGGTGCCTCCCCTCTCCTATGAGGAGTTAATGGAGAGGGAAGCAAGAGAGGTCAACGAGGAGGCATCGAACCCGGAGTTTGCCCAAAAGTTAGCAAGGTGGGCTACGGAGGAGGAAAGGCTCAGAGGGGGCATAGGTCAGGAGGAAAGGAGAGATGAACCCCGACTAAGGGAGCAGTAGTAGCAGCAGCCCAGGTGGGGGCGTCAGGAGCCGAACCATCGGCTAGGTTGGAGGCCGGAGTGGCAAGATCAAGGGCCGAGGAGAGGTCATCATGGTGGGGATAACTGCCAGGGAGGTCAGGGCCAGTTCTATCCTCCTGGCGGGAGGCAAGGCCAGAGGCCACCTCTCCCCGACCAGGAGCAGGCTATGGCAATTGCCATAGGGGAGAGGAGGAGAGCAGCGCGGAGGAGAAGAAGGGAGGTTAGGGTGGAGCCGCCCTACTGTGAATTCCATAAGGAGGAAGGGTACACCACGGCCACGTGCCAGGAGTTCCTTTAGATGGGAGGAAACAGGGAGCAACAATAGCATTGAGACTGCCAAAAAGTGCGGATCAAGGAGACCCTGCCTCGGGCAGTGGAGGATAGGTGTGAAGACCGGGAAGATGTGGGGACCCGGCAAGGGATCATAATGATCCACGGGGGGGGGGGGGGGGGGGGGGGGGGGGGGGGAGGGGGGGGGTGGTGGGAGTCGAGGCTTCTCGAAAGGCAAGTCTCTATACCATGTACCGCAAGAGCGTCGGCTCCACATCCCATAACCCATCCCCAAAAGAGAGAATCACCTTCTCAGTCAAGGATATGTCTGGTCATGAGGACCCCTTTTGCGATGCGCTGGTCATCCAGACGACCATCGAAGATTTCACCGTCTCCAGGATACTCATCGACAACGGGGGCTCGGTCAACGTCATCTTTAAGAAGACATTCGGCGTGATTAAGGTGGAGGCCAGGAGGGTGCTGGCCTCAGACGAGCCCCTGTTTTGCTTCTCAGGGGAGAAGAAGGAAGTCGAAGAAGGAGTGGGACTCCATGTCTCTCTGGGGGAGAAGTCTCGTGCCTGCAGGTTCGTCATCGTGGACGCCCCCAGTAGCTACAATGCCATCTTCAGGAGGCCCCTATTCAGCGCCTTCCACTGCGTCCCCTCATCCTTCCACCAGTGCCTGAAGTTCAACGCCGAAGGGATCAAGATCCGAGTCCGGGGGGATCCCAAGGTAGCAAAGGAGTGCTTCGTCACGGCGGTGAACTCCATCTCTTGGCAGGAGGGGGCTGAGGAGATGGGGCGGAGGATTGACGAGGCGCAGAAGGAGGCTGACAGAAAGGAGATGGAGGTAGAGGAGAGCTGCACCCAGGTAGAGGTGGAGGAAGAAGTTCAGGAGTCGGCCGAGGCAATGGCCGTGGAGGAGGCTGGAGAGGAAGTCCTTGCCTTAAAACAGTTTTTCCCCTAAGTCAAGTACGTAGCATTCCATTTTCGAATAAAGCTCCTTTATGATATATTTGTGCTGAGCAAGTGTGAGTCTACGCAGAACCCGAGCAGATCCCGCTGCCAGGCTCCCATCGAGCTGGCAGGGCTGGATGTCATTCATAGGAGTCTACACAGACCACGAGCAGATCTTGCTGCTAGGCTCCCATCGAGCTGGCAGGGCTGGATGTCACTCAGAGGAGTCTACCCAAACCCCGAGCAGATCCCGCTGCCAGGCTCCCATCAAACTGACAGGGCTGGATATCACTCGGAGGAGTCTACCTAGACCCTGAGATGATCCCGCTACAAGGCTCCCATCAAGCTGGCAGGGCTTGATGTCACTCAGAGGAGTATACCCAGACCCCGAGCAGATCCCACTGTCAGGCTCCTATCAAGATGGTAGGGCTGGATATCACTCGGAGGAGTCTACCCAAACCCCGAGCAGATCCTGCTGCCAGGCTCCCATAAGCTGGCAGGGCTGAATGTCAATCGGAGGAGTCTACCCAGACCACGAGAAAATCCTAATGCAAAGCTCCCATCAAGCTGGCAGTGCTGGATGTCACTTGGAGGAGTCTACAAAAACCCTGAGCAGATCCTGCTGCCATGCTCCCATCAAGCTAGCATGGCTGGATGTCACTCGGAGGAGTCTACCCAGACCCCGAGCAGATCCCGTTGCCAGGCTCTCATCAAGCTGGCAGGGCTAGACGTCACTCGGAGGAGTCTACCCAGACCCCGAGCAGATCCCGCTACCAGGCTCCCATCAAGTTGGTAGGGATGGATGTCCCTCGGAGGAGTCTACCAGTACCCTAAGAAGATCCCGCTGCCAGGATCCCATCAAGCTGGTAGGGTTGGATGTCACTCGGAGGAGCCTACCCAGACCCCGAGCAGATCCCGCTGCCAGGCTCACATTAAGCTGGCAGGGCTGGATATCACTCGTAGGAGTCTACTCAGACCCCGAGCAGATCCCGCTGCTAGGCTCCCATCAAGCTGGTAGGGCTGGATGTCACTCGGAGGAGTCTACTCAGACCTCGAGCAGATCCCGCTGCCAGGCTCCCATCAAGCTGGTAGGGCTGGATGTCACTCAGAGGAGTCTACTCAACTCAGACCACGAGCAGATCCCGTTGCAAGGCTCCCAATAAGCTGGCAGGGCTGGATGTCACTCAAAGGAGTCTATTCTACTCGTACCCCGAGAAGGTCCCACTGCTAGGCTCCCATCAAGCTGGCAGGGGTTGATGTCACTCGGAGGAGTCTACCCAGACCCCGAGCAGATCCCGCTGCCAGGCTCCCGTTAAGGTGGCAGGGCTGGATGTAACTCGACGGAGTCCCCCTAGTTCCCAAGCAGATCTCACTGCCAGGCTCCTTCCAAGATGACGGGGCTGGATGTCACTCTGGGAATCCACTCGGATCCCTTCCTCGCTATTCGTAGAAACGATAAGTCCTGGAGGACGCGACGCCTAAGGGGGGGGGGTGGTGTTGGGTCCGGCGTTCCTTTACTTAACCCGTGGCACTTTGCTACTTATTTAAGAAATTAAGTAGCATCCTCTCCAACAGTCCGAGCTTTTGGTGCAGTTGGGTATGCGCTTGATCCTTCAATTGGTATCAGAGGAGGTCACGGGTTCAAGACCGGGGGGCGCTATTAAATTCTTATTTTTTTCCCTTCTACCTGTGTTGGTCCGGCGGGTCAGGCAAACCGTGGACATGTGGTAACCCCACCTTTGAGCCATGTGGGCCATGTGGTAACCCAACCTCTGAGCCGACGGGTTGTGCTGGACGCCAGGGGGGGATTGTTGGGTCCGGCATTCCTTCACTTGACCCGTGGCGCTTTGCTACTTATTTAAGAAATTAAGTAGCATCCTCTCCAACAGTCCGGGCTTTTGGTGCAGTTGGGTATGCGCTTGTTCCTTCAGGGGGGAGCTAAACGTCCACGTTATGAAGAAAAGGGCTGCGGGGCCACCGAGATGGCTTTGGCAGGCCGGCGGGCTATAAACATTAACTCATGCCTTCGGTATGGCGAGCCCTCGGAGAAAGGGTCAAGGCGGCAAAAACTCGGTCGCGCAAAGGTCCCCGGGGCTGGCCCGCGCGAAGCCGGGCGGTAAGGGCGCGAGATGAGTCGTCTCCCCTACTCCGCACCGTGAATAGTATGGAGGGCCCACACGGAGGACGCGATTCGCTGACTCGCGCTGCGGCTAGCTAACGTGCCTCTCGCTTCTAAGCCTAAATTCCGAATCTAGAACGAAAAGGCGACCTCACTAGCTCACAACAATAGATAAGAAGAGGCAAAGTAAATCGCGAGTGCAGGAAGAAAATATTTACATTATAATAAAAGTAGAATACAGGAACAGATTCTCAAAGAACATTGGGTCGATAAAAAAAATGAATGGTTATTACAAATCCCGGGCCTCGTCTCGCATCCCTGCTACAACAAAAGTAATATTAGGCGAGGCACGAGTTTCTGGTGGGGCGAGCCCCAAACGAAGAGCCCCCCTAGATGGGGTGGTAGGTCTCGTCGCCCTGCTTCGGTACCCGAAAGAACAACTCCGGTACCACGTCGCTCGCCGAAAGCTTGACGCCATCGCTCTTGATCAGGTCGGCCCGCCGCAGCGTCTGGAGGGAATACTTCGCCGCACTAGCGGCGTTCTTTTGCATCAGGACTTCGAGGTCGTACTCGCTATAGTGCGTGAGCATAAAGCCATAGCTAGACGGCGGCGGAGCGGTTGCAGCGGCCTCCAACGCGCCTGCAGTGCCTCTTTCTCCAGCCTGAGGGTGGTGACCTCGATGCCCAGCCTGCTTGTCGTCGCCACATCCTGCGAGAAGAAGGCCGACTGAGATGAGTGTAAGAAAAGGAAATAGAGAATTGGTGCGAGTTGAGGGACATACCGCTCCCCCCAGGTACTGAGCAAGTGCAGCTTCGTGTGTGTCAGCTCGCTTTCTCTAGTCATCCGCCTCCCCTTGGGTGTGTTTGCGGGCCGCCTCCTTCTCATCAGCAAGCTTCTAAAGCGAGGGGGTGTTCTTCTCCGCCCAGTGGCATCGCCGACTGACCATGTGGGACAGCACGAGGCTTCGGAACTGGGCCCGTGCACTTTCGTGAATCAGCACCCGTGTGTCCTCCTCATCATAGATATCGGCATACACCTGGACGTAGAGGCCGAATGAGAGGTTATAAGACTCTCCGCCAATAGTGTCCTACTCCACCCAACTCGGCAGCAGCGAGGAGATGAAGACTCGGTTCGTCTCCTTATCCCATTGAAGGAGCGGGACGCCGAGCTCATCCGGAGGTCCCTCGCCGTAGACA
This sequence comes from Platanthera zijinensis, assembly GCA_039513925.1. Taxonomy (NCBI): domain Eukaryota; kingdom Viridiplantae; phylum Streptophyta; class Magnoliopsida; order Asparagales; family Orchidaceae; genus Platanthera; species Platanthera zijinensis. The sequence goes on from CM077083.1 coordinate 131,580,314, forward strand.
AAGTTACGGTGCCCTCTTGGCACTGGTTTCACAGCGGGCTAAACTCCTTCTCATGGCCCTGAGGTGCCGGCCTCCCCGGCAAGAGAGCTGTCGGCCGGAGGGGCTACGAGGGTGAGATTCCCAGATGGTTGGCCCACTGGGGCCTTACCTTTCTCGCGAGTCGAGGGAGGCATGCCGCCCGTTTTCTTCGGTTTCTTGGGCGGTGGCAGAGCCTGAGGTTGCTCGCGATTGGGTCACTTTGGGGCTGTAGGGACCGTGACCTCGGTGAGTGAAGGCCGCTGCCTCGGCCCGGGAGATCCCGCTAGAAGCAAGCCACACGCTCTCGTAAGGGGGTGTAGAGGGATATCGCGCTCGCCTGCGAGAAGGATAAGTCTTATAGAATGTAAAGGACAGATATAAAGGCGGAAGCGCATACCGCTTAACTTCCCTTGGCGGGACGGGGACGAGGTCATCCAGGTTCTTGCGGAGGAATGCCACTTCGAAGTTCTTCCCGGCGAAGAACTCGCATAGCTCCGCTTCATGCCCCCCCAGGCTAGGGGGGCGGTAGCTCACCTCGCTGAGCTGGAACGGCGAGAAGGGGATGTTTTCAAAGTCACCCTTGATGAAGATGAACTTCTTGAGCCAGTTGTGGCACTTGTTGTCAGTCTCCCGCACCTTCACCTAGCTGCTGGCGAAGCAGGTGGTCCCGTCCTTGTTCTCTCGGAAGGAGAACAGCTTGCGGAAGACCGCGAGGCTGAACTCGATCCTCTCTTCCCACAGGAAGCAGGTGAGCCCTACCACTACCGCGATGGAGTTGGGGGTTATCTGTCCGGGGATGACCCCAAAGTACTTGAAGATCTGGCGGACTTCCGACCATAGGGGTAGTCGGAGTCCCGCCTCGAAGTGAGCCGTAGGAAGTGCAAGTTCGTCTTCGGAGAGGTTATTTATCCGCTCACCCATCCCGAGTTGCCTCGCCACAAAACCCAGCGGAATGAAGTTAGCTATGGCATCCAGGAACTCACACTTGGTGGTGACAGCGGAGGGGAAATCGTGCTCAAAAAAGGTCCAAATGCACTTGCTCCTCCCATCCGCCTCGCCGCTGCCTCCACCCATCTCGCAGAAATTTCGCCAAGCGGGAAAAAGAGGTTCTCATAAGGGATGAAGAGGGAGAGGAAGACTTAAATGCGGTAGGTGAGTTGGTAGGCTAGACCTATTTATAAAATCGGAAAAGGGCAGGAAAACGTTCCGCCGGAGGGAAAAGTGTGGATAGCAAAATTAGCCCTAACTTCCGACTTCCGAGTCCGACTCGAATTCATATCAGTTCGCCAACAGGACGCGAGTTTGCAGTAGAGAGCTGACCTCAACCACACTCGCATGATAGGCGGGCGGCCGTGATACAGACCCGCCAGGATCAGCTTACGAGTCGCCCAGATATGCGACCCGTGGGCGATCGGCTCGCTCCCGCTAGAGCCATGTATGCGGGGCAGGCGAGTTGGCTCATCAATACCGAGCTCGCTTGGGAGAACCAGAGCATCTCACCTATGCCCCCCAAAGAGTAAAAATCAACGCAGTGAAAGAAAAATACAGCGAGTACTCGCCCATTAGTGGGCGAGATCGGTCCTGAATTATTATAAGTTCAAATGTCTCGAATAGAAAGTTCACGGTACTACGGTTATCATTCCTCGCATGCGGAGGCGAACCAGGCCCAGCGGCTAGTAGCACGGAGGAGGAAGGTGGCTCAGTACTGAATCCACTTCCACCTGCCCCGCCTCCGCATTTCTGATCGGGGCAGCACACGAGGATAATGGTACCGTTAACCACCGCTAGCTCTTCCTGAATAAGGCCAACGTCTGTCGTGATGTGCCTATGCCGCTCCTCGGCTTTTGTGATATGCACCCCCGGAGAGGTGACTCTGTCCCCGTCGGCTGGTTGCCTCACCCCCTCTAGAACCGCTAATCTCTCCTCCGTCTTGGCCTTGTCCTTCTCTACCCTGCTGAAAATCTCCTATAACAGTAGCGTGTGTTTCTGGAACAATTACGTAACCTACTTCTTTATCTTCTCGGCATCCAGTGGGTCCCCCAGGTACTCTGAAATGTGATCCGTATCAGGGGGAGGCGAGTACCGCTCCCTCATCTCGGCGTCGGAAGAGGATATCGCATTATAACCTATAAGGATTGATTAGAGGGAGCAGACAATAGTAAGTGGGCGGGAGAGAAAAGTTAACCTGGGGTCGGCACATCGCCCACACCGGCAGCAAGTTGAGAGGTACCTGGCCTCCCCTAGAAAGTTTCTCCTCCAAGATTAACAAAAGGCTTCCCCAGCCCATGGGGCATCGACGACGGAGGCATTGTAGGAAGGACATGCTTCTGGGCCGAGGTGCTGATGACCCGATCATCTATCAGCAGGGCGAAATGCCCCGGTTCTCCCCCATCCTCGTGAGACGTCTCCTGCAGGAATCAGAACCTGAAGGCCGAGTGACGACTAAGATAGAAGAATCACATACCTCAGGGGAGAAATCGGTACCGCTGGCCGAGGAGGATGCGGGGTCATCACGTACAGGAGATCACCTGATGATCTTCCCTTTCTTTGTCCTGAAAAGGGGGCCCGATGACCCGCGCGCCAACTATGGGGCGGCTCCAAGGAACAGTTCCTGAGTTCCTTCCCTCGCCGCTTCAAGGCGAGCCAGCATCTCCTCGGACATAGACATCATTCAGCTACCGATCGTAGGAGTCAGGGGGTATTTATTCCGAAGGCCTGATGGCATATTTATAGCATGAAGGTGGGCCCCCTCCAAAAGATTCCCTCCAACTCAGCAGGTCTCTCACCGAATACGTGGGGTTGTATGTTTCTTTTCGAGCTTTTGCAAAGCTCACAAAGAGTGGTGATTATGTAAAACCCCGTATTCGGCGACTGGATCCAAATGGACAAACAAGCCAACTCTGACCCGTGCCAGTATAAGCAGGAGGATGGTCCTAGAGGAGTGACTCGCTCTCTTCAGGGCCTGAGAGGTATTTTGGGTGAGTCAGCCCCGGCCCGCCTCTCCTAGGCGGGCTAGCCCCGAGTCAGCCCCGACTCGCCTCTCCTAGGCAGGTCAGCCCCGATTTGGCCCTAGCTCGCCTCTTCTAGGAGGGTCAGCCCTGGCCCACCTCTCCTAAGCGTGCCAGTCCCAAGTCGGCCTCGGCTCGCCTCTCCTAGTTAGGTCAGCCCTTTTCCGCCTCTCCTAGACGGACCAGCCCCGAGTCGGCCTCAGCTCACCTCTCCTAGGCGGGTCAACCACGAGTCGGCCCAAGCTCGCCTCTCCTAGGCGGGTCAGTCCTGGTCCGCCTCTCCTAGATGGGCCAGCCCTGAGTCGGCCCCAGCTCGCCTCTCCTAGGTGGGACATCCCCGAGTCGGCCCCAGCTCGCCTCTCGTAGGCGGGTTTGTCTGGCCCGCCTCTCCAAGGTAAGTCCACCCCAGCTCGCTCCTGCCCGGTGTTATTACGGGTTGACCCGAGGGTTAGGAAACCCCTTCCCTGTGGGGACTAGAGGGCAAATTACCAGGATGACCTTGTAGGGCATGCCAATATCCATCAAGAACAGTGGAGTTATGCTGTTGGCAGACCTCGTTGGGCTGTACATAGCTGTTCAAAACAGAGAGGTTGGCTATTTGTAGGCCATTTTTCAGAAATCTATAAATATGACCCAAGGGGTACCTCAGGACACACGCTTACTTGTCTTCTAGCCTTTTTGTTCTTTCTAAGGTACCTTAGCCTGACATTTGGTTAAGGAGGGGAAGCGATCAGTGATCTTTCGGGTTTGTGGTGGGTCCTCCACGTCGGGCCCTTGGGTCAGTCTTTTGTTCTCTTTACTTGTCCTTTTGCTTGCAGGAGAGAAGTAGGTGCGTGATCACCCCTTCCCCATGGGTGAACTCAACAGAGACCGGTTTTTCGGTTTCAATAGGTTGGACTCTATTCATTAGGCATCATAAGGATAAAATTTTATTAGTACAAATTTATGTAGATGACATTATTTTTGGTTCTACTGATTCCAAACTATGCAAGAGGTTCTCTGACCTAATGCATTTCAAGTTTAAAATGAGTAGTATGGGTGAACTTTCCTAATTCCTTGGTCTCCAAGTAACGTAATTGCTTGATGGCATCTTCATATCCCAATCCAAATATGCTAAGGAGCTAATAAAAAGTTTGGGATGGCTGATTCCTCAGCAAATAAAACACCCATGGCTACAAATGCTGTGATTGACTCTGATGAACATGGCAAGCCTGTTGATCAGAAGTTATATACGGGGCATTGTTGGGTCCCTGTTATATCTCATAGCAAGTAGGCCAGACATAATGTTTGCTACATGACATTGTGCTAGGTTCCAGGTGAACCCTAAAGAATCTCACCTTATTTTTCTAAAAAGGATTTTAAGATATATAAAGAGTTGTCCTAGTCCAGGACTCTTGTATCCAACTGAGTCATAATTTGAGTTGACTGAATACTCAGATGCTGACTTTGCTTGATTTAGAGTGGATAGAAAAAGCACCTCAGGGATATGCCAGTTTCTTGGAGCTAGACTTGTGCCCTGGTTTTGCAAAAAGCAGACATCTGTGTCTACTTCCACTATAGAAGCTGAATACATAGCAGCTGACAGTTGTTATTCCCAGATACTGTAGATTCAGAACCAACTCCTAGATTATGGTTTCAACTTAAATAATTCAACTCTACTATGTGATAATACAAGTGCAATTTCCATTGCACAGAATCAAGTGCATCATAGTAGAACTAGGCATATAGAAATAAGGCATCATTTCATTAGAGATTGTGTGGAAAAAAAATAAATTTAAGCTTGTCTACATCTACACTGATTTGCAAAGAGCAGACATCTTCACCAAACCCTTGGATGAGAGGAACCATCTGTTCTTTCTGAATCATCTAGGTATGATCAATGGAAAAGCTTTAATTTTATTTTCTATCTGCGGTCGAAGAATTGGTCAAAGTTCGTCGAATGGAGATCGACGATCTGAGGACAGTTCTTGAGAAATTCGTCGACCTGAGATCGACGAAATCTCTGTGTGAAGTCTTATTCGTCGAACTGAGATCGACGATATTAATTCAGAAAATTTTCGTCAACCTGAGAATGACGAAAAGTTTTCCCCTCTTCAGAATGAGATCGATGATATCATTTCTTCATGAAATTTTTCGTCGACCTGAGATCGAATATTTTTTTCATTTTTGTAGGACGGAGTCTGGCGGTTCATATTCTGAAAACCTTATAACTAGGTTTTCTTCGAGCTCCATCCCGCACTTTCTTTTCCCTTGAACTTGATCTTTCTGTTTCCTTTTGCAGGAAGATCAATGGCGATTCCAGCGAGTTCTCTTTCAGCAATGAAATTCGACACCGGCTTTGATATTTATTTTGAATCATTCCAACACTCGAATTAGATTTCTTGGATATTCTGCAGTTGTTTGAGGAACAATAGTTGAAGAAGTTCATGACTACCATGATAAAGATACCAGCGACAGAGATTAAAGAATGGGTGTTTACTTCTTCTACTCCAGACACCGACACCATGACCAGCACAATATCTGGCAATCAGGTTTCTCTAACTCCTACAGTTTTAATCGAGATTTTTGGTTTAGTAAATGGTGAAGAAGATATAGAGATTGATAGTTCTAACTTTGATGATATGTTAAATAAAACGGGTCATATTGGTGAGAACCCTAACAAGTTATTGAAGAAAAATTTGTCCTCCTAATATAAGTTCTTAGCAGATGTTGTGGGAAAAGTCTTGCTAGGCAAACATACTGCCCATGACTACATTACCAGGCACCAATTTCTGGTAATGTGTGCTGTAGTAAATAAGAAAGCAGTAAATTGGGCAAGAAATCTATTTGATTTAATAAGAAAGAAAAATACAAAGAAGGAAGTTTGTTTTGGAAGGATCTTAGGGTTTTTTCTTCAGGAAAAAGCATCTGAATCACTGGTCTCCCAGACCATATTCATCAATGCTTCCAAAAGGTTGACATATGCCTTATTTGGAAGATGGGAGAGGACCATCTCTAAGCCATTAAAGGCTTCAACCTCTTCCAGAACCTCTGAGGATATAAGAGCTGCTACAGCTAATCCACCACCTCCAGAAGTTATTCCCTCCATTCAGATTCCATTACCTCCCTCTCAACAATAACCTACTCCTCCACAGGATTCAATTCCTTCATCAACTCCCCTCCAACAACCCTCCACATAACAAATTGATATTCCAACACCACCTGTCTATCCAGTGCATGAACCAACTCCCATTGCATCTCTAGAGCACATCACACCCCCTTCATCTCCACTACCACATTATCTTGTTGATATACCTCTCTCCAACCTCAAGTCAACTCCTTCATTTGACTTATTTGCATCATCTCCACACCACAATCATATTTTATCCCCTTCACATACTCCTCCATATTCACCCATCCATGATGTAGTTATGACTTATATCACTCCCATCCCTCCTGTCATTCCATCTCCATCTATCATCATCCATTCCACTGCCTCAACTCAAACATCACCTGAGTTAATGTAGCTGGATTCTCAATCCATTGCCACAATCTTGGAGCTCATCACTCCTATCCTCAAAAATCTTATAGCAGAGGCAATTTAACCTCTTGCTGATTCCATTTCCTCTCTTTCTGCTCCCTTTGCTACTGCCCCCTCTATTCCTTCTTCTTCCGGGGGCCTGGCTTCAGGACCCTCTAAAACCAGGCAGGGTGAGATGCCCAATGAAGAAGTTCCAGTGCTCTCTCCAGCAGCAGCAGCAGTAGTTACAGATCTTCTTCCTCTAGTAGCATCAGAAGTTTTGACAGATATTGTTGATACTATAACAGACATTGATATTGATATGGCTGATAATATTGTTGAAGATATAAGCACTGTTGGTGATTGTATTATGAATCCCACAGTTGATCTAAATTCTTTGCTCCATTCTTTCGATTCAATCTACAGGATTTATAGCAATGCTTTAGCTAGCTTTGCTGATGATTACTCTAAGGAAATTGTTTGTTATTCTGCTCCAATAAGTCCAGCAGCTATGGACCAAATAAGAGCAAGTTTTGTGGCTCCAACCCTTTCAGATATTTTAGTATCTGAGAATGTTTTTGTACCAGATTCTATTCCTAAGCAAAAGTCTATATCTCCTCCAATTTACAAAATAGATGAAAGTCCTATACCATCCTTGGATTATATTATTCTTGCAAATATAAAAATAGAAGAAAAAGATAATCAGAGTTTTGCTAAAAAGAAAATCTCTAAGGAAGTATTGAAAGAGATTGATGATATGTATGATTATCCTCCTAGTTCTTCTGATGGCAACAATGATGATGAGGACTCTGAAGACTCAGATGAACCCAAAGCTAAGAAGAAGATATCTAAGAAAAGGAAAGTTGTTCCCAAGGCTATTCCCAAGCCTAATCCAACTCATGACACACCATACTACATACTGCAAAAGATTACTCCTTACCCTGGCATGCCTCAATGGATGTGGCTGTCTAAGAATGAGAAGAAAGAAAGGAAGAAGAGAAGAAGGTACAGGTCTCCTCCCAAGTAATTCAGGAAAGACCCTCCTCCTCCTCCTCCATCAGCTGTGGCCTCTAAAAGTGTCACTCACAGATCAACTCTAATCACCAAAATGTATCAAAGACATTCCAAGCCAAGTTCTCAAGGCAGCAGTGATCAACAACAATCTTCTAAGATCTCTCAACCTCCAGCTACAAAGAATAAAAGTACTTCAATATCTCTTGATGATTCAAAGAAGGACACCAGTCATAAAAGGCCAGAATCTCCTCCAATTCCATTTATAGATCCAGAACAAGAAACTACTGCCAAAATGGCCAGATTTCAAGAGGTTATTGGACTATATTTGATCAGCAAAGCAAAATCAGAAGGCAAGGACCCATCTCAGTACTCCACCATGTCCTCATACAAAAAAGAAGAGCTCAAAAGGTATGATAAAGCCAACAAATTTTTCAATGTAGATCATTACATGTGTCTCCATCCTGAAGCTGTTGTACTAAGGGATACTTCTTGCAATATTATTGGAGCATCTGACATGACTATGTCTAAGAAAGAAGCTGTAAACCCCAACAAAGAAATCATATTCAAACAACAATCTGACAAAGCTGAGAAAGAAAAGGCCAAGAAACCTAAGTAACTGTTTGTTTAGTTTATTTTTTTGAACTATTCTGTGTTAATCATAAAGCACCTGTTGTACATATCTGCTAGATATTTTTAATTTCTTCCATATATATGTTTCCATGCTTTGTGATTGTATCTCTTTTGTTTGTGTTTATGACCTCATCCAAATAGGGTGAGATTGTTGGATCCCTAGTTTGGATTTTTGCTAGGTTCCCAAATTAGGATGTGTTTAACCCACATTTTATAGCTAGGGTCAAGTCTGTTAGTCCTTGAGTTTAGGCTAGTCTTTAGGTTCAATCTTCATGGACCAGCCTGCAGTGGACTTCAGTTGACTCAAGACTTAAAAGAATTCAGAGTTTAGACTTTTAGTTTAAAGTTCTTCGAACTCAGCTCGGCGATCGTCTATCGCAGATCGATGAACTCAGTATTCATTCTCTGAGTTGAGCTCGACAATATTCGAGCTCAGGTCAACGATCTCTTCCTCAAGACAGATTCTCTACTCAACGAACTTGGAGCTCAGAATTGGCAAGATATTTCCTGAATGAAGTTCGCTGAGCTCAGGTTGACGAACAGGAATTCTCAGCTCGATGAACTTGGAACTCCAGTCGACGGAATCTGCCCAGAGGTCGACGAATTCTGTCCCGAGTCAGATTGAGGAGTTTTCCTTTTTTCTGTCCCAAATTATTATATTATTTAGCAGTAATTCTCTGAGTAATTTATGCTCATATTCTCAAGAATATAGCCATTCTTGGCAGCATTAATTATAGATTTCATCCCAATTAATTACTTGCTTATTTTAATGGGACAGTTGGTGAAACTCATTAAAGAAGATATTCTTGCCGTTTCATTCTCCAGAATCAGTCAGCAATTAATGCTTGGAATTCAAAATTCAAGAGTGAATTTGACAGCAGAATATAAAAGAGAATTTCTTCAGACGGCTCTCTACACTGAGTATATAGAACACACAGAAAAGAACACCAGAACAAAAAGTGTGATATAGAGAAGAGACATAGAACATACAGAAGAGTATTTGCTTATTCTTTGTGTAGAAAACAATCTGTTTTCCCCACGTTCTTACAGAAGATAGAAGAAGAATAACAATCATATATCAAGAGTCTTCTTCAACTTCTACTCCAGGAATCTTCAAGGACAACAACTCTTGATGTGTCTGCAAGTTCCTAGATCTCATCAAGACAAGGATGAAGACCTATACCCTTAGCAAAGCTCCTGTCTTCCTGAACCTTTTAACATTTCAGGGGTAGCTTTGACAACAGCAATCCACTAGTCTTCTCTGTTGTATAGAGAAAAGAGAAGACAACATCACCTTCCTTCTTCACTGTAAAAAGGGTTTATTAACTCCCTTCAAAAGTTCTTGTGTTGATTTTTGGGCACCTGGTCAAAAGTCTAAAGGGTTGTGTGATCTCCCTACAAATAGATCTTGTGGTGACAGGGCACATGAGCAAAAACCTATGGTGGCAGTCACCTGATCAAAAACCTGTTAGTAGATTCCTACCACGGTGGTAGAAGAGTGAATGTACCCAGTTTGGGGAACCGCTATAAAATTTTTTGTGTTGTCTGGTTGATCATTTTTCTCTTTGTTTTGCTGTGCTGTGATAGTGTAGTTTAGCTTAGCTTCCATTTCATTTTATACTACTACTAGTATCACTTATTTCTCTGATTAATTTTTATAATAGCCAAAAGTTTTAAATTACTCTATTCACCCCCTTAGAGTAAATCATGTCTATCCCCTAACTTTCAATTGGTATAAGAGGATTATCAATTGCCTAAGTTATCTTTCAATCATAAATGTCAAGAATCTATAATTTAGAAAAAAAAATTTTGACTATGTCAAAAATTGTATCGAGACACCAGAGAATGTGTCGAGACATCTTAGACAGTGTTGAGACACCAGAAAGTGTGTCAACACTATATATAGTAATGTGTTGAGTCACAGGAAAGTGTGTCGACATTGTATAACTGCAAAGTGTCGAGACACTAAAGTAAGTATCGAGACATAAGGGTGTCAATACCCTAAGGTATATATGTCGAGAGACATAATCCTTGCGTTGACTTGTGTCGACACATCTCGACAGATAATTTCTCCTTGTGTCGAAAATAGGTATTGAATGGAGGGGTTAGATCTGACTTACTCTAGAAGGGGGGGGGGGTGAATAGAGTATTAAATTTTTTGGCTATTTTAAACTTTTATATCAGAGTGAAAGTAGGTGATACCAATAATATGTAAAGAAAAGAAAAATAGGCTAAGTTAATCTATCTATCACAGCCACAACAAGAACAAACAGAAAATGAGCACAACCAGACAACACAAGAATTTTATAGTGGTTCCCCAACTGGGTACATCCACTCTTCTACCACCCTCGTAGGAATCCACTATTAGGTTTTAATCAGGTGTCTGCCACCATAATATCTATTTACAGGGAGATATCATAATCCTGTAGGCTTTTGATCAGGTGCCCAAAAACCAACCCAAGTCTTTTGATCAGGAGACTTGACAACCAAGTGGTTAACTTTTGAAGGTATTTAAAAAACCCTTTTACTGGAGGTGAGAGGAGGTGACGATGTCTTCTCTTTCTCTAATCAATAGAGAATACTAGTGGATCTTTGATGTTGATAAAGCTCCCCCTGAGATATTGAATTGTTCAGGAAGACTGGAGCTTTGCTTCAGGGTGTAGATCTTCAGCCTCATTCTGTCAATGTCTAGGAATCTAGTAGACTGATGTTGAATTGATGTCTCTGAAGATTCCAGGCTCTAAAGATGAAGAAGACTCTTGATTTGTGATGAATGTTCTTCTTCAGATTTTAGGATTGAGAAGGAAAAGAATAGAAATGTTTTCAACACACAAAAGAAAGTTCTGACTGATAAGGATCTGTTTTAGTGCTCTGGATTTTCTTATCTATAATGCTCAGTGAGTATGTTTGTTCTCTGTTATTCTCTGTATATCCTTTTAATTTTGAATTAAAGCATTAATTATTGACTAATCTGGAGAATACAAACGGCTTGAATGTATGTCATAAATGAGTTTCCCCAACTGTCATTAATAAAATAAGCAAGTAATTATCCTGATGAATACCATAATTAATATTGCCAATAATGACTATATTCAAAGGAATATGAGCATTAATTACTCAGAAATATTACTGCTAATTAATATAGAAGGTAGGGGATAGAAGGAAAAAAACTTCTCATTCTAGAGCTGGACAGAAATCATCGACCTCAGAATGGAATTCGTCGACCTGAGATCCAAGATCGTCGACCAGAGAATTCCAGTTCGTCTACCTGAGCTCTGCGAACTACATACTGATAATAACTTACCAAATCTGCACTTTGAGTTCGTCGAGTTGAGAATCTGTCAGAAGAAAACTAATCATCGACGTGAGCTCGAATATTGTCGAGCTCAGCTCAGAGAAATAACTCTGAGTTTGTCGATCTGAGATCGATGATCGTCGAGCTGATTTTGAAGAACTTCGAACTGAACAATCTGTTCTCTGAAATCTTCTAAGTCTGAGTCTCCTGAGGTCCTCTGTTGGCTGGTTCAAGAAGGTTGAACTTAATGACTTAGCCTAAACTCTAGGACTACTAGACTTGACCCTTGATATACAAGGTGGGTCAGGCTCAGCCTAAATTAGTTAATCTAGCCCAAATCCAACTAGAGATCCAAAAGTCTCCCCCTATTTGGGTGAGGTCACTATGTTCAAAGCATAAGAAAAGAAAATACAAACATTCAACATGAAAGTGAATATCTGACAGAATGAAAAACAATTCAACAGATAAAAAGAATATTCACAGAAAATAAAACTTTTTAGAGCCTATTTGGAGGACGGGAAAAAGAAGATTTAGTGAACATAATTGTTCTAAGAGGATCTTCTGCTTCTTGCTTAGACATCTCCAGGTCCTTAGCTCCCAGAAGCGTTATAGTAGAAGCTCTAGGGACAATAGCTTCTCGTTGAACCTGCATATAAGCATTAGGATCAAATATTTCTTTATCTACCTCAAACTTTTCAAGCTCTTTTTGTCTGTAAGTAGACATAGTAGTAAACTGTGATGGATTAGTTCCTTCTATCTTTGCTTTGTTTATCTGGGATAAGCCTATTAGCTCATTGAATCTATCCATCCTGAAATTTTGATCAAGATCTGGTTCATATCCTGGAGATGAAGGTCTCTCTGTATCAGTTGAAACATCCTGAGCAGTCCTTTGTGGCTTCCTGAAAAATAACAAACTTTTGCTAAAAATTTGTTGAAGGATAATTCTTTACAGATTTTTCAGCATGATAAAAACTTGGAGGTCTGCATTCACTATATTTGCTGGCAGGAATGGAAGATTGTCTTTGAGATGGCCTGAAAGACTATCTTGAGTGAGAAGGAGCTAGTCTAGAAGATTGTCTTGAAGACTGATAAGGAGCTGTCTTAGGAGGTTGAGAAGCAATAGAAGTAGGCCTTGCAAGATTGCCTGAAGCTCCTGCAGCAGGAGGATGAGGAGGTGGATCTTTCTTAAATCTCTTCACTAGAGAAGATCCAGACCTCTTCTTCTTATTCTATGCTTTTGCCTGGTTCCTTGATAGCTTCATCGAATGAGGAGTTGTTAGAGTAAGAGGAATATTGTGCAAGATAAAGTATGGAACATCATTGTCTGGATTGGGCTTGAGAACAGCCATTCCTGGAGCCTTCCTCTTCTTTGATTTAGATCTTTTGGAATTGTCAAAGTCAGAATCATCAGAATCATAACCTGTGTCATCTTTAGAAGAACTTTGAGAATTAACATACAAATAATCTATTTCTTCTATAGTTTCCTTTGAAATTTGCTTATCAACCTGAGGAGGAGCTGGAGGTAGAACAACTGCAGGAGGAGCAACAATCTTTGTAATCATCTCTGAATCTTCTATGTCTTTATCAGTCAATAGAAAATCATTTAGCTCTGGATCATTCACATCTATGCAATCTCTTGTGCAACATCTTGTGCAATTAAATCATCTAAGCTGGGTATAGGACTCTCATCCATTACATAGGTTGGGCCTACAGGTTCCCCAACCATGTTAGTAGCAAACCATGACTTTAGTTTACTAACAACTTTAGGACTTATAGAAGGAGTATAACATACTATTTCCAAAGATGGCCTGACAACTGGAAGAAAAGAATATTGATGAATTGTATTGAAAGAATGTAACAAATCTAAAATATCTACTGAGGGATTGATACAACAATCACCATCAGTCACAATCTCTACAATCAGCATATCTTCATTTACTATATCAGCCTCTAGAACCATATCTACATCTATTAACATAGCTATTTGCAAAACTATTTCTACTGCTGCTTCTGCTACTACTGGAGCTACTTCTTCATTGAGTATCTCCCCCTGCCTGGTTTAAGTAAGTACTAGAGTAAGGCCCCTAACTGAAGAAGGGGGGACAGAGGAGGCAGAAAGTTGAGCAGCAAGAGATGAAATGGAAGCAACAAGAGGTGAAATAGCCTCTGCTATGTGTTGTTTTAGAAGAGGTGTGATGGATCGAAGAATAGATGAAATGGGAAGGGAATCTATGTCCATGAATTCAGCAGGGGTTTGAGTGGTTACAGATGGGTTGAAGGAGGATGATGATGGATGTAAGGGTGAAGAGTCTGGCATTAGTTCTCATGTTGATGATGGGGAATGAAGGGATGATGATAGATTGAATGATAACAAATGGAATGTTGGTATGGATGATAGGTTGTGAAGGGGGATGTCAGTAAGATGTGAAGGAGGAGGAGACAGAGGAGGAGTAACATGCTCTAGTGTATTAGCATGTACTAGGGATTGAATAGGTGAATGTTGATGTTGAGGGGCTTGATGCAATGAAGGTTGATGTACTGGAGAATGAACTGGTGAATGAATTGGTGAAGAAATATAGATTGGGGAAGCATGAGGTGTTGGTTGATGTTCTTGAGATGTGGAAGAATGCTAGAGGGTTGTTAATGGAGTTTGAAAAGGAGGAGGTGGAGGGGGAATGAAAACATCCTTAGTAGGGTGGGGAGTGGCTGGAGCAGCCCTTTTGCCCTCAGAAGGTCTGGAAGAGGAAGCCTTGGATGGCTTGGAGATATTCCTCTCCAACCTGCCAAATAAGGTGCAAGTAAGCCTCTTGGAGGCATTAATGAATATGGTCGGGGAGACCAGGGATTCAACAGCTTTGGCGTGAAGGAAGATTCCAAGAATTCTTCCAAAACACACCTCCTTTTTGGTATTCTCTTCCTAATCATTTCAAACATGATTCTAACCCAATTCACGAGCTTCTTGTTCACAACTACACACATCACAAGGAATTGCTGCCGAGTGATGTAATCATGGGTTGTGTGCTTGCCTAGTAGTACCTTGCCTAAAATATATGCTAGAAACTTGTAGTCAGTAGATAAATGTTTCTTCAATAGTTTATGGGGGGTGTCTCCAGAATACCTCATCTTAACCAACATCTCATCAAATTAAGCATTGTCGATCTCTAACTCTTCTTCTCCATTAAATAATCCAAAAATATTAGTTAATACGGCGGGGGTAAGAGAGACGACGTTACCCGATATGGTTCCCACAATAGTATCATCATCTAGAAAGGAAGAAGTGAAAACCCATTCCCGAACTTCTGTTGCAGCTATCTTCATTCTGGTGGTCATCAGATTTTTTAACTGCTGATCTTCAAATAATTTCTGAATTTCCAAGAAGATATGGTCGGAATGTTGAAATGATTCAAAATCTATATCAAAACCCATGTCAAACTTCATTGCTGCAAGAGCGCTTGCTGGAATCGCCATTAATCACCTGCAAAGGAAACACAGAGAGATCAAGTGCAAGGGGAACACAAAGCGCGGGATGGAGCTCGAAGAAAACCTAGATATAAGGTTTTTCAGAATATGAAACGACAAACTCCGTCCTGCAAAAAAAATTCTTCGATCTGAGGTCGACGAAATATTTTATCGACAAAAGAGTTTGTCGATCTCAGCCTGAAGAAGGGAAAACTTTTTTATCATCCTCAGGTCGACGAAAATTTTCTGAAGCCAGATCGTTGATCTCCGGTCGACGAAAATGACTCACACAGAGAGTTCGTCGATCTCAGGTCGATGAATTATCTCAAGAACATTTCTCAGTTCGTCGATCTCAGGTCGACGAACTGTGGCAAAATTCTTCGACCACAGACAAAAAGTTAAATTAAAGCTTATCCATTAATCATACCAAGCTAATTTAGAAAGATAGATGGTTTCTTTCATCCAAGGGTTTGGTGAAGATGTCTTCTCTTTGCAAATAAGTGTAGATATAGATAAGATTAATTTTCTTTTTGTCCACACACTCTCTAATGAAGTGATGCCTTATCTCTATATGCTTAGTTCACCTATGATGAACTGGATTATGAGCAATAGAAATTGCACTAGTATTATCACAGAGTAAGGTTGAATTATTTAAGTTGTATCCATAATCTCGAAGTTGGTTTTGAATCCACAACATCCGTGAACAACAACTTGCAGCTGCTATGTACTCAGCTTCTGCTGTTGATGTAGACATAGATGTTTGCTTTTTACAAAACCAGGAGACAAGTCTAGCACTAAGGAACTGACATGTTCTTGATGTTCTCTTCCTGTCCACTCTACATCCAGCAAAGTCAGTATCTGATTATCCAGTCATCTCAAATTCTAACTCAGTTGGATACCAGAGTCCTAGATTTGGGCAACCCTTTATATATCTTAAAATTCTTTTAAGGAAAATAAGATGAGATTCTTTAAGGTTCACTTGGAACCTAGAACAAAGGCATGTAGCCAACATTATGTCTGGCTAACTTGATGTGAGATACAATAGGGAGCCAACAATACCCCTATATAATTTCTGATCAACATGCTTTCCATGTTCATCAGAGTCAACCACAGCATTGGTAGCCATGGGTGTTTTCTTTGTTGAGGCATCTGACATCCCAAACCTTTTGATTAGCTCCTTAACATACTTGGATTGGGATATAAAGATGCCATCAGGCAATTGCTTCACTTGGAGGCCAAGGAAGTACAAAAGTTCACCCATGCTACTCATCTCAAACTTTGAATGCATGAGGTCAGAAAACCTTTTGCATAGTTTGGGATCAATTAAGCCAAAAATAATATCATCTACATAAATTTGTACTAACAAGATTTTATATTTATGATGCTTAATAAAAAGAGTCCTATATACAATGCCTCTAGAAAATTTATGCTCAAACAAGAAGCTGGATAAGGTCTCATACCAAGATCTTGGAGCTTGCTTTAAACCATAGAGAGATTTTTGCAATCTAAAGACATAAAAGGGATTAGTTGGAGAGATAAAACCTGGTGGTTGCTCCATATATACTTCCTCTTTGAGTTCTCCATTCAAAAATGCACTCTTGACATCCATTTGATAGACCTTGAACTTTTTGAATGCAGTATATGCAAGGAAGATTCTTATAGCCCTAAGCCTTGCAATAGGGGAAAATTTCTGATCATAGCCAATGCCTTCCTCTTGCCTATAGCCTTGAGCTACTAGACTTGCCTTGTTCCTTATGATAATTCCCTGGGCATCAAGTCTATTTCTGAATACCCACTTAGTTCCAATGACTGGGTATTCTTTGGGTCTTGGAACTAAGTCCAAAACTTTACATCTCTCAAATTGGTTGAGCTCCCCTTGCATTGCCATAATCAAGAGTGGATCTTGCTTTGCATCTTTTATAGATTGGGGATCAATTTGAGATATGAAGCAGGCATGCATCAAGTCTTGGTTGAGTTGATTCCTTGTCTGAACACCTACTAATATGTCTCCTATTACTTGAGATACAAGATGATCTCTAAGTATGACAAGATCAGTTGGTGGAGTTTGTTCAGCAACATCCTGGGGAGTTAATTCCACTTGTGGAATTATGTGGGCTGTTGTTGGTTTATCAGCTATTTCAGTGAAATCATCTTCACTGTCTTCAAAGTTTTGTGGAGAGGTATGGGCATTAGCCTTATTGGTGAGGTTCAACTCATTCAACTGCTCATACAAATATGGTACCTGCAAAGATTCACTGGTAGAAGAGTTCTTCTCCTTGTAAAATATGTTAGTCTCATCAAAGGAAATGTGTACAGACTCTTCTATTTTCATTGTAGATTGATTATAAACCTTATATGCCTTGTTGACTTGGGAATATCCTAGAAAAATTCCCATTGCAGCCTTGGCTTCAAACTATCTAATATATTTTTTGTCATTATTGTGAATGTAACACATACAACCAAAAATCTTAAAGAAATCTACGTTAGGTTTCTTCCCTTTAAGTAATTCATACAGAGTCTTGCCCTTAAGCTTATGCATCAAACTCCTGTTCAGGACATAGTTTGCTGTGCTTACAGCCTCTGCCCAAAAGGATAGTGGCAAGTAAGCATCTGCAAGCAATGTACCTGCAGCTTAAATTAGTGTTCTGTTTTTCCTTTCAGCTACCCCATTTTGTTGAGGAGTTCTAGGAGCAGAGAAATAATGTCTGATACCTTCCTCCTCACAGAATATTTGCATGAGAAGAGACTCAAACTCAGTACCATGATCACTTCTGATCAATGCAACTGGAGTAGAGTACTCAATCCTTATGCTCTTAAGAAAATCTGTAAGAACCTTGAAGTTATCTTACTTGTTCCTCAAGAAGAACACCCAAGTGAATCTTAAGAAGTCATCTACAATCACTAAGGTATAAGATTTCCTTCCTAGGCTTTGTACAATAATGGGTCCAAAAAGATCCATGTGGAGAAAATACAAAATCCTAGGTGAATCACTTTTATTTATGGCTTTGAAACTATTTTTAGTTTGCTTGCCTAATTGACAAGCCATGCAGAGGCCTTCCTTCTTGTAGGGACCAGAAGGCAATCCTCAAACAAAGTTGTCTTTAGATAACCTAACAATGTTTTTCAGATTAACATGACCTAATCTTTTATGCCAAAGTTCATTATAATTATTAATTTGGTTGAACAAATATATTTCAGACCTAGCAGACTTAAAATTTACTATGTAAATATTTCCTACTCTAGATCAGGTTAAGACAATCTTGTTATCAACAAAAGAAATAATGCAAGAGGATTTATCAAAAGATATCGGAAACATCTCATCACAGAGTTGACTAATAGAAATCAGGTTGTGCTTTAATCCACTAACATAAGCTACTTTCTTGAATATGACCACTCCAATATTTACATCTCCATAGCCTTTAGTCTGGCCACAGTTGGAGTCACCAAAAACAACTTTAGGACCTATCTTGGACTTATAGTTGGATAGATTCTCCTTGCTGCCAGTCATATGTTTTGAACAACCACTATCCAGATACCACTGTTCCTCTGTGGTAGGATAGTCTTTCACCTTCACAAAAATAAATTAGATATTCTTGACCTAGGTTACCTTGGGTCCTTGTCTATTTACATAACTAAAGCTGGTAATATATGAATATTCAGGTTGACTTTTGTATCCTAAAGGATGGTATTTTCTTGGTGGAATTATCCATTGGTTAAAAGGATTAATGTTCTTTCTAGGTTGATTAAAAATCTTGTTCGAATTAAAATTTCTGTTATTATAAATTGGGGTCGACGAATTCTGGTACATTCGTCGATCTGAGGTCGATGAATGGGGATGAGTTCGTCGAACTCCACTCAGAGAATGAAGGTATTCATTTTCTGGGGCCCAATTCGTCGATCTCTGGTCGACGAACCATACTGGTTTTGTCGATTGCAGTTTAGCGAATAATTAGAGTAGAAGTTTGCGTTCAGAGTTCGTCGACTTGAGCTCGACGAACTGGACACATTTCACCGATCTGAGTTCGACGAAATTTGCTGAACTTTGTTATGGTTAAGATTTTTCTTATTCTTTCTTCTTTTCTTATTCTTTTGTTTTAATACTATTTGATTAACATGATTATCTTCTATTTTCTCTTTACCCTTTTCAGAAACAAATTTTATGGGGGTGGATAAAATGTTTTTTTGAATAAGTGGGGGCTGGCTTGATGAATCACCTAAGCCCAGCTTGCCATTAAGTCTGGCATTCACTATGCTTGTGATGTTCATCAACTTGATGCTTCTCCCATTCAGAAATTATTCAAGTTGCCTAGCCTCAGATAATTCAGTCTTTAATTTAATGATTTGTTCATTAGCTAAGGTGATTTCATCCTTTAATTTGTTGTTTCCTGTCATCAGGTTTTCTTGTTCATTTACTTTTTCTCTAAGTTGCTTAATTTCTTTTTCAGAATTTATTAAATTAAAACACAAGGACTTGAATTCATTTTTAAATTCTTCTGAATCAAAATCAAAAGAAGATAATACCTGATCCTCTTCAGATAGAGGTTCTTCAGTATCTGATTGGTCAGCTTCAGAATGGGTGCTTGATGCATCAATAGCCAACAAGCATATTTCCTTGGCCTTTGCTTCCTCTTCATCTTCACTTGAGCTGGAAGATGAAGATTCTTCTTCAGTGTCACTCCAGGTTTCAGCAATGAAACCTTTCTCCTTCCTTTTGTGCTTGCTGAAGGAAGGCTTATTGTAATGCTGTTTTCTGGTTTCCTTTTCTCTTCTCCTCTCCTTATTTTGGTTCTATGGACACTCTGAAATGAAGTGTCCAGGCTTCCTGCAGCCAAAACAAACAACTTCTTTAGTTGGTGTTTTGTCATACCTAGGCTTGTCAACTTTCCTTGATGACTTTCTTCTGAATTCTTTCTTGCCCATCTTGTAGAATCTCTTGGCTAAGAGACTCAGGAATTCTTCATTGATTGTTGGGGCTTCTAATTCTTCATTAGCCTTGAAGGCTATTCTATGCTCCTTCCTTGATGGTGTGGAAGTCTTATGTTCAACAACTTCTCTTGACTTAATCAGTTGCTCATAAGATTTGAACTTTACCAATAGAGATTCAGTGGAAATCTCATTAAGGCTTCTGGCTTCCTTGATAGGCCAGATTCTAGAATCCCATGATCTAGGGAAGCACATGAGGATTTTATCATTCACTTCTATAAGAGTGATGTCCTTGTCCAATGTATTCAGCTCATTGATTATTAAGCTTAATCTGTTGTACATATCACAAAAAGTCTCTGACTAATTCTTCTTGAAGTTCTCATACTGAGAGATGAGGTTGGATCTCCTATCCTTTCTCTCATCAGCAAAACCAGCTACCATCTGGTTAAGAGAGTCTCACATAGCCTTGGCTGATGTGCATTCTGCCACCTTCTGGAAGATGTCTTCATACATAGTCTGAGCAAGAATATTCATGGCCTTTGCATCAGTAATCTTGGCCTTTTTCTGAGCATCTGTCCACTCAGGTTGTGGAACAACATGTGTGCTTGATGTTGAGGTGGATGCAGTCACTAGAGCAGGAGGTCCTATCAAAATGGAATTAAAAATGTCATCATCAATAGAGTTCATTTAAAGTTTGATTCTTGCGTTCCAGATGGCAAACTTATTTAAGTTGCACACTGGAGGTCTGGTGCTTGCATAATCCTTGTTCTGTGCCATGTTATAAGAAATAAGCTAGAGAAATTTAGATCTAAGAAGGATCTATTGGTTCAAGTGTTACCTTGTTCAACCAAGAGAAAAACCCTCTGATACCAATTGAAAGGAGGGGTAAGATCTGACTTACTCTAGAGGGGTGGGGGGTGGGGTGGGGTGAATAGAGTATTAATATTTTTAGCTGTTTTAAACTTTTATATCAGAGTGAAAGTAGGTGATACCATTAATATGTAAAGAAAATAAAAACATGCTAAGTTATTCTATTTATCACAGCGACAGCAAGAATAAAAAGAAAATGAGCACAACCAGACAACACAAGAATTTTATAGTGGTTCCCCAACTAGGTACATCCACTCTTCTATCACCCTAGTAGGAATCCACTAGCAGGTTTTGATCAGGTGTTTGCCACCATAATATTTATTTGCAGGGAGATATCATAACCCTTTAGGCTATTGATCAGGTGACCAAAAACCAACCCACGTTTTTTGATCAAGAGACTTGACAACCAAGTGGTTAACTTTTGAAGGTAGTTAAAAAACCCTTTTACAGGAGGTGAGAGGAGGTGACAATGTCTTCTCTTTCTCTAATCAACAGAGAAGACTAGTGGATCTTTGATGTTGATAAAGCTCCCCCTGAGATGTTGAATGGGTCAAGAAGACTGGAGCTTTGCTTCAGGGTGTAGGTATTCAGCCTTGTTCTGTCAATGTCTAGGATTCTAGTAGACTGATGTTGAATGGATGTCTCTGAAGATTCCAGGCTCTGATGATGAAGAAGACTCTTGATTTGTGATGAATGTTCTTCTTCAAATTTCAGGATTGGTAAAGAAAAAACAGAAATGTTTTCAGCACATTGAAGAAAGTTCTGACTGATCAGGATCTATTTTAGTGCTCTGGATTTTATTCTCTGTAATGCTCAGTGAGTATGTTTGTTCTCTGTTATTCTCTGTATCTCTGTATATCCTTTTAATTTTGAATTCATGCATTAATTGCTGACTAATCTGGAGAATTCAAATGGCTGGAATGTCTGTCATAAATGAGTTTCCCCAACTTTCCTTAATAAAATAAGCAAGTAATTATCCTGATAAATACCATAATTAATGCTGCCAATAAGAGCTATATTCAAAGGAATATGGGAATTAATTACTCAGGAATATTACTGCTAATTAATATAGAAGGTAGGGGACAGAAGGAGGAAAACTTCTCATTCTGGAGCTGGACATAAATCGTCGACCTCAGAACGGAATTCGTCGACCTGAGATCCAAGATCATCGACCAGAGAATTCCAGTTTGTCGACCTGAGCTCTGCGAACTACATACTGAGAATAACTTGCCAAATCTGCACTCTGAGTTCGTCGAGCTGAGAATCTGTTAGAAGAAAACTAATCGTCGACCTGAGCTCGAATATCATCGAGCTCAGCTCAGAGAAATAACTCTGAGTTCGTCGATCTGAGATCGACGATCATCGAGCTGAGTTCGAAGAACTTCGAACTGAACAATCTATTCTCTGAAATATTCTAAGTCTGATTCTTCTGAGGTCCTCTGCTGGCTGGTTCATGAAGGTTGAACTTAATGACTTAGCCTAAACTCTAAGACTACTAGACTTGACCCTGGCTATACAAGAAGGGTTAGACTCAGCTTAAATTAGTTAACTTAGCCAAAATCCAACTAGGGATATAATAGGTATTTACCCAAAAATTTAGAATAGTCTAAATGAAGCGCGCCCTTTTTACTTCAGGGAAGATTTGACTATAAAAGGGGTGTGAGAGTAGAAGTCAACTACACTTTCTTGATCTCTTACACTTTTGATCCCTGAGTGTCGAGACCTAGAATTCTAATTAGTCGACACTGGTCAATCCTTTCTCTCAACTCTAATGACTCCCAAGAACGACGACAACATCTTTGAAGGGTATGAACTCCTGCGCCATGGATTCATCTCAGTGCAAGAAGAAATTAGGAATGTCGTTGACCTAATTTTAGAAGAAATTCTGGATTATCTGCTCTCTGAATAGACAAACATATGGAAACGAGAAGTATTCGAATTCTTATCTAATGCAAAACTTGATTCAAATTCAGCAAAGATTAAGACTATAGTGAATGGAGATAAAGTTAAAATCACGACCAGGAGATTGGCAAAGGTTTTTTAAATACTAAGAATCGATCAGGAAGATGAAATAGACACCAGTAGGAATGCAAAAGCATTGGTGTGGTGTGGATTGGCCCCAACCACTATGATAGGAAGTACCCTAAATAGGAAGGGAATGAATTCACAAGTAAAATTTCTGTCAGAAATAATTGGGAAGGTGTTGCTGTGTAAAACATGAGCATACTTAGATGTTTGAGCTTATGACAAGAGTGATTTTCAAAATCAAGACTCACTGGATCAGAGTGGTCTTTGATAAAATAACAGAAAGTATCAAGAAGCCTAACATGGGCAGAATTCTAAGTCTATATTTGGTTCATGCCATACCAGACAACCTTAACCTCAAGATTGGATCCAAGATAAATCACATGAGGAGAATGGACAAGAGGATATTAGTAAGGTGGGATAGAGTTCTATCCAAAGAAACACATGTAGTTGAGAAGGTGAAAGAGAAAAAGAAGAAGGTTGTAGTTATGGAAGAAGATTCTTCCAGTAAATCTGAAGAACAAGAAAGTTCTACCTCTAAAAAATAGGATGATACAATGGCTGAGAAATGTCAAAGGTCCTCACCTGGAATAGGTGATCAGGTGCAGGGGGAGACAATCCCAGATAAGGATCCAATTGAGGGGGATAACCTCAATGACCTGCCAGATATTGATATGGATACAGTAAATACAACTATACTGAAATTAGTACAAGAGCTAGATACAACTACAAGACAAGTAGAAGTTCTTGACCAAGAAATGCCTGACAGAGAAATTATGGATACAGTATCCAAGGAGACTGAGGAAGAAGTTTTTCTGAATACAAATATAGATATCTAAGGAGAGATAAGTGAAACTCTAAAGGACCCTGTTCTTGATGCTGAAGTTCAGCAAAATGAGGATAACTTGGAAAACATTAATATTGATAAAGAAGGTGCATGGGTTGAGGGGGAGTTAGCAGACATGAACCCAAGTACTGAAGGTGCTGAACAACAAAAATCTGTTGAAGTAGTCAGTTCATCTGAATTAGAAGAGGAAGAAGCCTCTCAGCTAAAGAAGAGGAAAATAATTGAACTCAAAAAGAGGAGCAAAAGCAACAAGAAAACTATTCAGTATAGCACAACTCCTGCTCCTGATGTGGATTTAAGTTCACTTTTAGTTAAATTATAGATTATGTTAGATGAACAAAGGACTCACCTTGAGAAGTATGTAGATGAAAGCAACAACGAGTTGCAGTTTCAACTAGATTAAGTCATCAAGTCAATTAGATTTGAAGTCAATCTACTAAAGACAGATATGGCTGATTTCTTCCAGAGGGGAGCAAATGTTGTAGTATTTATTGTAAAACAGCAAGTGGAGTCAAAGAAAATTGAAGATGAAATAGCTCTTAAACAAGGCTATGTCCTTGAAAATCAGAATAGAATGAATGAGAACATGATGATAATGCATGATACTACATTGGTCAAGATGGCTGAACAGACTACTACTTTGGAGACCAAAATAACATCTAACTCTAAGGATATTGAAACACAACTATGTACACAAAAAGTATGTTTGGTTGAGGATATTTAGGCTTCTCACAAAGAATTGGATGACCATCTGCTCAAGGTCAATAATTCTGTATCCTCAGGACTCCAATATCTAGATGGTCAGGTAAGATTTCACAAGAATGATCTAAGAGATCATATAGAAAGAGAAGTCTTAAAGGGGGAGAGGATAATGATAAAGGTAAGCTCTGAGCATGCTACTTCGATCTCAAATAGCATCAGAGACACTTTAGGCCATCCTCCCATATGGTATGATGGAGACCAAACTGCTGAGTCTGGTTGTCAACCAGCTCCATTTGAGACCATTATAGCTACTGTCCAGACCATGTATAGTCCTCCACCATAAATTAAGAATATAGTATATGAAGAGGTGGAGATGACTGCTTCTGCATTGTTAAGGGAGAAAGAAGCTCAACTATTAAAGAAAAGAATCAGGGAACAGGATGAAGCAAAGCCTGATTTTGAGCAATGGAGTCCAACCTCTAGATCAATTATTCTTCTACATGGAAAGCAGTCAATAATAATGCAATTGAAAGGGGAAAATGGTATTCAGAGCAAGAGTGGGCCAAGCACACAAAGAAGCAAGAGATCATCCAAAAATTCAGAAAAGATGTAAATACAGGGAAGATTCCAGCTAATTCAATAAATCCGAGAAAGTATTTCCCCAAGCCCTATCATTATCATGAAAGGAAAAAGATCAAGAAAGAATAAATTGCTAAAGCCAAGAATGCCAATGGAAAGGAAAAGGTTGCTAATGACAAAGTGCTAGAAGTCAAAGCTAAAACTCAATCTGGAAAAGGCATTGTCATTAGAGAGCCAGAGGATTCTTAGAATATATTTTATCGGCATTATGTAATTTTGCTTTAATAATATTGTATCAAAACTAAAAAATGTAATATTTGAACAAATTTAAATGAAAATTTTGATTGCACTTGTGATATCTGTGTTATTACTGTTGTGTTCCTTTGTAATTTGTTCAGAATTTTTCTTATGCATCATAATAAATATATTTTTGTATTGTGGTGTATATCATTGAATTGGGGTTATTACTTCCCCAAATAGAGGGAGATTGTTGGGTACATTGGACACAAAGTACTTGATTCTAAGAAGCACTTTCAATTCAATGATATACACAAATTATTTATTTGATGTATATTTCAGTTCATGCTTGCAGTTTGCCTATATCATAATGATTTGAGTGGTGTTCCAAGTCACTTTGATAGGTGAACTCTAGAAGCTTACAAAAAGTGAAGAAAATTGTCTAAGTACAAAAGCATCGAGTGAAGTCAGCAAAGTGCTGAGTGAAGTTAACATAGTCGACATTTAGCAACTTACAGTGAAAAAAATTAGCTAAGTACAAAAGTGTTCACACACTTCAACTATGTCGACACCTTTGCCAGGGCAGTGTCGAGACAAGTCTGTTTACTCGACACTTTGAAGACTAAGGAATCTGTGCCGAGACTAAGTTAGCAGTGTCGAGACAAGTCAACTAACTCGACACATTGAAGATTCAAGACAACTATGTTGAGATAAGTCAGTTTTCTCGACACCTTGAAGACTAAGTTAGCAGTGTCGAGACAAGTCGGCTATTTTGACACTTTAAAGTTTAAGATAGTAGTGTCGAGATAATACAACTGTCTCGACACAAAGAAGAATGAAAATTATACTAAGTAAAATAGTGTCGAGACAAATCAATAGTCTCGACACAATGAAGGATTAAAGCATAGAAGTGTCGACACCAGGCAAACAGTTGTGTCGAGATAATTCAACTGTCTCGACACAAATCAGAATTAAAGATGTCGATACAGATGGTAGTTGTGTCGAGACAAGTCAACTGTCTCGACACTTTAAAGTTCAGATGAAAATTCTTCTAAGTAAAATTGTGTCGAGACTGCTAAGTTGTCTCAACACAAGTATCGAGACACTTTGGACATCTTGACACTTATGTTTCTGAATATGTGCAAAGTCAATACAGAAGTGCCAGGACAAGTCAGAAATATCACATCAGCTACAATAGTGTGATATTTCAACAAAAACAGTTTAAGGGAGAATTTTAAGTATGATGTCAGATGCTGATGTCATAATTCAGAAAGTAGCCATCCACGAAGGATATAAATAGAGGGGTTGTCTACACAGAAAATCATTCAATCAAGTAATAAAAAATTCACATTCTAATTTCTTCAAAATCAGGGCAGGGCGACAATCCCAAGATCGAGGAAGAAGACGAAGGTCTTCAAGAAAATCTCCAGATCCTTTTTTAATGTTGATATGAAGATTAAGGTGGATCTGATCTACAATTTCTTCAAGGAAATCAAGCCAATCAACATCAAGAAGATTGCAGATCCAGAGAAGTAACTTTTCAGCCAGTTAGTTTATCAAGAAGAAATCCATTGCTGTTGAATTGAATAATCTGTGTTATCAGATAAGTCATATTACCGAATTCCTGTTTTCTGATGATTACTTTTTCCATTTTACCTCTTAATTTTGTAAGATCTCCTTGAGATCTGAGTGGGTAGGAGATCTAATCTCTGAGTTGTAAGCCTATTTTATAAAGGCTGAGGTATGGTTCTTAAGGGACTTGAGATAGGTGATTTGAGTGGATAACTGTGTTATAAGACTGATTTATGAAGGCTGAGGAAGGGTTCTTGAGGGTCCTAAGGAAGGAAATTGGGTGAATCTCTAAGGTAGGACCACTGGGTCTGAGTTTAGGTTTCTTAACAGAAACTGAGACTGTAAGATCTTTGGATCTAAGTTAAAGAGGAGGAGCTATAACCTTATCTAGCACATTACTAGTGATGAAGAAGGGGGAAAGTGGATGTACCCTAGATATGGGAACCATTATAAATTCTTTGTGTGCTGTGTGCTGTGATCTGCTTTTGCTTGTGCTGTGATCTGCTTTTGCTTGTGCTGTGATCTGAAATTTGCAAGTACTGAGTTCAGTGGTTTAATTGTGCCGAGTTATTATAAAGCTAATCTCTCAAGTAAACTAACTGCTGAACATAATTTCTACAGAATAGTAAAGTGATAAAGAATTGAAAAAGTATTTTTAAAAAGACACCTATTCACCCCCCTCTAGGTGATAATTTACCCATAGGATTATCTTTCACAATCTATCAACTATGGCCCACACAGAATCATGCCCTCGGGGAGACCTCGGTAAACCGGTAATAAAGTCCATAGAGATGCTCTCCCGCTTCCAACTTGGAATATCCAAAGGCGTCAGCTTGCCACCAGGCCTTCTATGATCTCCCTTAACATACTTGCAGGTGAAGCACTTAGACACGAACTTAGCTATATCATTTTTCATCCCATATCACCAAATAATCTGCTTTAAATCTTTATACATCTTTTTAGAGCCAGGGTGGTAGGACATACCAGAACCATGCGCTTCATTGAAAATCCTTGCCCAAATATCACCAATAGTTGGAATACAATATCTACTACAGCACTTCAAGGTACCCACATCATCAACTGAAAAGTCTGGTAATTCCCTTTTTTTAGTTCTACTCCGGATATGCTTTAAATCGGGATCATCCTTCTGATGAAGCCTTGTAATCGTAATGCATAAAGGCTCTGCCACTTCCAAGATACTCGGCGAGTCGCTACTCCCAACAGTTATGTTCATTAATAAGAACTCCTCCACCAAGGATTGCATATAAAGGTTAAAGATTTGCGCGGTCTTTTTACTCAAGGCATCGACTACCATGCTAGCATTGCCCGAGTAATAAAGGATATTGACCTCATAATCAGCGACATGCTCCAAACATCTATGCTGGCGCAAATTCAGCTCCTTTTGAGTGAAGACATACTTTAAGCTCTTCTAGTTTGTATAAATCTTGCACAACGCGTCATACAACAAATGTCTCCAAAGCTTCAGGGCATACATTACTACCGCAAGCTCCAAACCATGCATAATATAATTCTTTTTGTGAACCTTCAATTGTCTCGACCCGTACACAATCACTTTTCCTTCTTGCATCAAGGCACATCCAAGCTCGACGTGCGATGCATCCACATAAATAGTATACTCAACTTCTTCAGTAGGTAAAATCAAAAATGGAGAGTGCACAATCTCTTTTCCAATTCGTGAAAGGCTCCTTCGCACTAATCGCTCCACACAAATGCTTTGTTCTTCTACGTAAGCTTAATCAGAGGTGCGGCCAAAATAGAGAATCCCTTCACAAACCTTCTATAATAGCCTGCCAATTAATCCTAGGAAGCTTCTTTTCTCCTTGGGTGTGGTAGGTCTTTTCCAATCCATCACAGTAGCTATCTTTTCTGGGTCAACAAAAATTCCATCTTTATTTTCAACATGACCCAAAAAGGACACTTGAGGAAGACAAAACTCGCACCTACTTAATTTCGCATACATCTTATGTTATCTTAAAGTAGACAGAACTAAATGCAAGTGTTGGGCATGCTACTCAGCACTCCGGTAATATACCAGGATATCGTCGATGAAAACAACCACAAAATGATTGATGGTTAAAATGCGCAGGTTTCTTTTTTATTTTATTTTAAGATGAGTGGGATTTTATTTTATAAAGAAAAAGAAGAGCGTTTTTATTTTGGTTAGAAACCGAGTTTTAACGAGAGGTAGGCAAGTGCACCTATCGCGTATAGTACAGGATATTCCCGTGTGGAGGAATATCGGGGTCGTATTGTCCTCGGGGCCGGCTTAGCTATATCTACTCTTTCCCTGAAAGCCTATTATTCTACCGATAATATTTTAGGTGGATTATATAAAAAATGAAATGGCGAACACAAAAATAAATATAATACAGAAAATAAAAGCAGGAAATAAAGTGCAGAAGGCCGACGAAGAACTCGGCGCGACGATATCAAAAGAGAATTTGAACTAAAATAACTTTTAATAAAAAGAGATCCTAAATTTCAAATTAATTAAGGCGAAGACTCGGCCGTTGAGGTTCCAAAGGAATGAGCTCACTTATCTCTAGGACTATCGCTCACCTGAACACTAAGACTATTCGACCGATCGCTAGACCGACGAAGGATTCCTCTTAACGCCCGCATTACGCTAAGAACCCCGCTATTGGGTGGGGAACCCAATCTGGTAGAGTCACACGCCTCCTCTCTCGAGGGTTAGCGCGGAGCTCTCTTTACCCAAGGGTGATCGGTCCATACGTGCGGCCTCTCGGCGTTGCGTATGGATAACGGAAATAGTGCCCGCACATCGATTATGCGGTCCTACGCGTCGTTAACCCGGGGCAAACCTTAAGAAATTTAATTAAATAGAAAACAGGACCTTTAATTATTTAAAACTACTTTATCTGTCCCAATGCTCTTCGATATTGAGGGCTAAGGGCGGTTAGCCACTCATCGGAATGGGGACACTTATACTAGAAAGCAATAAAGAAAGCAGTAAAGAAAGCAGTAAGAAAGCAGTAAAGAAAGCTGAAAATTGCAAGTCCTACTCAAACGAGTAGGACTGAAGAAAGCAGTAAATGCGAATCCCGGCTCAAGTGAGTGGGCGGGGGTAAATTAATCTCATACACGCACACACTCTACAGAAATTAAAATCACACACACGCACTCTATAGAAATGAAACGCACACACGCACTCTATGTTTTCCTACTCAAGTGAGTAGGAAGAAAATGAAAGCATTAAAATGACGAGTCCTACTCAAACGAGTAGGCGGGAAATGAAAGCGATAAATGAGAAGTCCCACTCAAACGAGTGGGCGGGAAATGAAAGCAGAGCGCCATTTAACTCTTAACGAGTAGGCGAAAATAGATGCATACGCACACACTCTATAGAAATTGAAATAAAGCAATAAAATCTAACTCATACACGCACACATGTGAAAATAAGAAAAACAAAGTTGCTGAAAAATTAAAACAACTGCATTTCTACCGCTAGAATGCGGTAGAAATGCATAAAAAGTGAAAATAAAAATTAAAGGGACTAAAAAGTTTTGAAATTAAAAAGCTAAAATGAAGTTGACGAAAAATTATAACAACGACTTTTTCATTCTTAAGTTTTTATAAAAGCTCCTAAAAAGTGAAAATAAAACTAAAAAAGACGAAAAGGTTTACAATCCTAAAGAGCCTAAGTTAAATAAAATCAAAATGAGCACTTTTTTAGTTGTTTTTATAGAGCCTTAAGAATGAAAATAGTGAAAAGAAGAAAAAGCTAAAGCTAAACGGGTGCGGAAAATGAAAATAAAATGGGCAGCGTAACGGCTAGTAAATGCGATAAAATCCTAAACTAAACTAAGTTATAAAGCTTTAAAAGATAAAACATGAAAAGAACAAAAAAGGGAACGAAAAATTACTTAAGTTAGGGCGCTTAATTGAATTCCAAGCCATGCGAAGAGAGAAAAACTAACATTTTATAAATAAAAAGGCTATTACAAAGTAAAATAAAGCAAACATCCTAATACAAACTAAGAGAGAGAGAGAGGGAGAAATTCTCCTTACATAAGCATGAGAAGCCATTTGGGCAGCACCTACCCTAAGAAATTTGGACCAAAAAGTGGACAAGAAAAGCTTCCTGGAAGCTCTTATTTATAGGCAAATTTTCGGGTTGGTCACGCCCTAGGTCACGGGCGTGACAGGGGGGCGTGTCACTACTGTACATGAGCTGATCGGGTGATTTGACTGGGAAGTTGACTTTGGCTGAAAACATAGAGGTCACGCCCTAGGTCACGGGCGTGACATGTGTCAGTCACGGGCGTGACTAGGGCATGACGAGGAGCTGGATCTGGGGATTTGACGCGAGCTTTGACTTCGGGGCGGTCCACGTGGCGGACACGGGCGTGACACAAATGTCACGGGCGTGTAAGTGGGGCGTGACCCGGACAGCTGGTAGCTCGATGTCGGCAGCGTTGACTGTTTGACTAATCGTTGAGTGTCGGCATCGACACGGGCGTGACCGGGCTTGGACACGGGCGTGACTGATGGCGTTGAGCGAGGAGCAGTGAAATTGTTGAGTTTCGACTGGCTGATGGCGTTGAGTGCCTGACACGCCCGTGTCGGGCATGGTCACGGGCGTGACAGGCCAAAAATTCAGTTTTTTTGAAAAATTTCAGAAAACAAAAATAAATTAAGTTAGTATAAAATTTACAAAAAAAGAAACATTTTATTAAAGAAAATAAACTAAAAAAGACAAAAGTAAAGTAAAATGACATAATTAAAATACA
Source organism: Platanthera zijinensis (assembly GCA_039513925.1). Lineage (NCBI taxonomy): Eukaryota > Viridiplantae > Streptophyta > Magnoliopsida > Asparagales > Orchidaceae > Platanthera > Platanthera zijinensis. Next base: position 131,611,764 of record CM077083.1, read on the forward strand.
AAAATATAGGTATATTTATAACTCATCAAATACCCCCATACTTAAGCTTTTGCTATTCCAGAGCAAAAGTTGGAGATGAACCTATAAGGAATAAAAAAGAATCCTAAATTTAACTAACGCTTAACTTAATTGTACGAAAGATCGAAATGAATTTCCGGGGTCTCGGAATTAAATCCTAAATTATGAAAGTATTATAAATAGAGGAACTGTTTCAAAAAAATATTTCTAAATGGAAAAAAGAAAGCGAAAATTATTTTTGTTAGTCTAACAGAAATGGATTGGAATTATCGAAAAAACTTTCGCTGAAAAGAAATTAATAAGAAATAATTCAATTTAAAAATTATGCTCTCAAAAAGATTTAAATTAATTCTAGAATCATGAAAATTGGCTTAGTGGATTGACGGTTATGAAGAGGGCTTTGATTTTTGAGGCGAGGTAATTTTTTCTCGAACCTCCACATTTTTTTGAATAATTAGGAAAATGAAATCTTATTTTCCTAACACATTTTTTTCTTTTTTTCTTCTTTCTTCATAAATATAAATAAACCCAATGCATATGTATAGGAGTAATGAATTTTATCCTCTTACTCCTAACATATAATCTTTTTAATTATTGGGTGCCTATGTTTGCGGGACAAAATCTTATCCCCATTGACATAAGATCTTTTTTAAGGGTGAGTGGGGAATCATACTGATTAAGGCATGAAAAAAAGGTGGATGGTTTAGTTTCTAAAAGAAAGCTAGAGTTTAATAAAAAATTTTGAGAGCAACCTCTTTAATTCGAACGTTCCTACGTTTCTAAAAGCATAAGTAGAAATAATGTAAAATCCATAAATGTTATTTTCTAACATAAAAAACATGCATTTATTCAAAAAATTAGAAGTGATAGTGAGAAAAACAAGTTCCCTATAATAAGAAAAAGCCAAAAAAAAAATTTTAAAATCTTAACCCCAGAAATTTAAGTCTATTGAGCTACAATAAAAAAACGAATAGTAAATAAAGAATTAATTAAAATTCGCTTATAAATAAACTCGAAACGATTATTTTGGAGAGCAAAGAGGTTAAGAAATAAGGGATTCGAATTATTTAATTCAAGAATTTTTTTTTTTGATTTTTGTGAGTTTGTCTAATTTTTTTCATATTTTTGGGGTTATTATCATTTTTTTTGGAATTTTTTAAAGGTTATGCAATTTTTTTTTTTGAGTTTTTTGAGTTATACAGATTTTTTTTGAATTTTTGGATTTACAGAAATATTTACAAGAAAAGAGAGAGAATTTTTACAAGATAGGAAAGAGAAGTAGAAATAGACAAGAATATTTACAAAATATTTACAAAGTAAAAAAGGGATCGCCCGCGAACAGACTCTTATTTGTGGTTGGTTCGATGAGTCGAACGTCGTGGAGCGATGTTTTTATTTTTTTGAAATTTTATTTTTATTATTATTATTTAAAGCATGAAATTTTTTTTTGAAATTTTTAATTTTTGCAAATTTTTTGGAATTTTTTTTTTATTAAGTGCGGGAAATAAAAGGACAGAAAATAGGAAAACACCCCCATACTTAAGTCCAACATTGTCCCCAATGTTGCACTAAGTATGAGGAACAAGATATATATATAAAAAATGAAAGCTAAACAGTTATGTACAAAAAATTTAAAAACAGTGGTTAGAAATCTTCCCTAAACCGCGTTCGGGGAAGCCCGTTAAGTATTGTCCTGCAAAAGTTAAAAGTAAAAGCAAAAATATAATATAAAAAACGAAAAAGAAAAATTCGGTGAAAATGGTGCGGGTGATAGGTGGGCAAGTGGGTGTGACTCGTAAGCTAACGTCTTAGCTAAGTGAGCGCGACCGATATGTGATCCCCTAGCGCTCACGATTGTGAAGCGCGCCGAAACTATAAAATAAATACATAATTAATAATTTTTTTGTTTTATATATTTTTTCTTAGTTTTTTTTTTGAATTTTTAGAGATTTTTTTTTTGTTTTTAGTTTTTGATTTTTTGAAAATAAAAATAAAAAGAAAAAAGAAAATAAGTTAAAGGCAAAATAAAAATGAAAGATATATATTTTTTTGAATTTTAAATTTTTGGATGAAAAGAAAGATAAAAAAAAAATTCATCATTTTTTTAAGTTTTTGAAGTTTTTTTTTTTAGTTTTTAAGTTTTTAAGTTTTTTAAAATTTCATTTTTTTAAATTTTTTTTTTAGTTTTAAAGAAGAGCTTTTTCATCAATTTTTTATATATATATATATATATTAGGAGAAATACAGGGTAAAATTAATAGGTTTCAGAAATTCAAAATAGTAAGGCGAAATGTTCCCCGGCAACGGCGCCAAAAACTTGATGATTAAAACGCCGGCTTTTATTTAGATGTGAAAGTGGAGTTTTTTATTTATAAAAAAGAAGAGCGTTTTATTTTTGGTTAGAAACCGAGTTTTAACGAGAGGTAGGCAAGTGCACCTATCGCGTGTAGTACAGGATATTCCCGTGTGGAGGAATATCAGGGTCGTATTGTCCTCGGGGCCGGCTTAGCTATATCTACTCTTTCCCTGAAAGCATATTATTCTACCGATAATATTTTAGGTGGATTATATAAAAAATGAAATGACGAATATAAAAATAAATATAATACAGAAAATAAAAGCAGGAAATAAAGTGCAGAAGGTCGACGAAGAACTCGGCGCGACGATATCAAAAGAGAATTTGAACTAAAATAACTTTTAATAAAAAGAGATCCTAAATTTCAAATTAATTAAGGCGGAGACTCGACCGTTGAGGTTCCAAAGGAATGAGATCACTTATCTCTAGGACTATCGCTCACCTGAACGCTAAGACTATTCGACCGATCGCTAGACCGACGAAGGATTCCTCTTAACGCCTGCATTACGCTAAGAACCCCGCTATTGGGTGGGGAACCCAATCCGGTAGAGTCACGCGCCTCCTCTCTCGAGGGTTAGCGCGGAGCTCTCTTTACCCAAGGGTGATCGGTCCATACGTGCGGCCTCTCGGCGTTGCGTATGGATAACGGAAATAGTGCCCGCACATCGATTATGCGGTCCTACGCGTTGTTAACCCGAGGCAAACCTTATGAAATTTAATTAAATAGAAAACAGGACCTTTAATTATTTAAAGCTACTTTATCTGTCCCAATGCTCTTCGATATTGAGGGCTAAGGGCGGTTAGCCACTCATCGGAATGGGGACACTTACACTAGAAAGCAATAAAGAAAGCTGTAAAGAAAGCAGTAAGAAAGCAGTAAAGAAAGCTGAAAATTGCAAGTACTACTCAAACGAGTAGGACTGAAGAAAGCAGTAAATGCGAATCCCGGCTCAAGTGAGTGAGCGGGGGTAAATTAATCTCATACACGCACACACTCTACAGAAATTAAAATAACACACACGCACTATACAGAAATGAAACGCACACACGCACTCTAAGTTTTCCTACTCAAGTGAGTAGGAAGAAAATGAAAGCATTAAAAAGACGAGTCCTACTCAAACGAGTAGGCGGGAAATGAAAGCGATAAATGACAAGTCCCACTCAAACGAGTGGGCGGGAAATGAAAGCAGAGCGCCATTTAACTCTTAACGAGTAGGCGGAAATAAATGCATACGCACACACTCTACAGAAATTGAAATAAAGCAATAAAATCTAACTCATACACACACGCACATTTGCGAAAATAAGAAAAACAAAGTTGTTGAAAAATTAAAACAACTGCATTTCTACCGCTAGAATGCGATAGAAATGCATAAAAAGTGAAAATAAAAATTAAAGGGACTAAAAAGTTTTGAAATTAAAAAGCTAAAATGAAGTTGACGAAAAATTATAACAACGACTTTTTCATTCTTAAGTTTTTATAAAAGCTCCTAAAAAGTGAAAATAAAACTAAAAAAGACGAAAAGGTTTACAATCCTAAAGAGCCTAAGTTAAATAAAATAAAAATGAGCACTTTTTTAGTTATTTTTATAGAGCCTTAAGAATGAAAATAGTGAAAAGAAGAAAAAGCTAAAGCTAAACGGGTGCGGAAAATGGAAATAAAATGGGCAGCATAACGGCTAGTAAATGCGATAAAATCCTAAACTAAACTAAGTTATAAAACTTTAAAAGATAAAACATGAAAAGAACAAAAAAGGGAACAAAAAATCAATTAAGTTAGGGCTCTTAATTGAATTCCAAGCCATGCGAAGAGAGAAAAACTAACATTTTATAAATAAAAAGGCTATTACAAAGTAAAATAAAGCAAACATCCTAATACAAACTAAGAGAGAGAGAGGGAGAAATTCTCCTTACATAAGCATGAGAAGACATTTGGGCAGCACCTACCCTAAGAAATTTGGACCAAAAAGTGGAAAAGAAAAGCTTCCTGGAAGCTCTTATTTATAGGCAAATTTTCGGGTTGGTCACGCCCTAGGTCACGGGCATGACAGGGGGGCGTTTCACTACTGTACATGAGCTGATCGGGTGATTTGACTGGGAAGTTGACTTCGGCTGAAAACGTGGCGGTCACGCCCTAGGTCACGGGCGTGACATGTGTTAGTCACGGGCGTGACTAGGGCGTGACGAGGAGCTGGATCTGGGGATTTGACGTGAGCTTTGACTTCGGGGCGGTCCACGTGGCGGACACGGGCGTGACACAAATGTCACGGGCGTGTAAGTGGGGCGTGACCCGGACAGCTAGTAGCTCGATGTCGGCAGCATTGACTGTTTGACTAATCATTGAGTGTCGGCATCGACACGGGCGTGACCGGTCTTGGACACGGGCGTGACTGATGGCGTTGAGCGAGGAACAGTGAAATTGTTGAGTTTCGACTGGCTGATGGCGTTGAGTGCCTGACACGCCCGTGTCGGGCATGGTCACGGGCGTGACAGGCCAAAAATTCAGTTTTTCTGAAAAATTTCAGAAAACAAAAATAAATTAAGTTAGTATAAAATTTACAAAAAAAGAAGCATTTTATTAAAGAAAATAAACTAAAAAAGACAAAAATAAAGTAAAATGACATAATTAAAATACAAAAATATAGGTATATTTACAACTCATCAATGATCCGGGAAATCTCTAAATACTCTATTCATCATATCCATAAAAGCAAAGGGTGCATTTGTTAATCCAAAGGACATCACCAAGAACTCAAAATTTCCATGCCGAGAATGAAAATTGGTCTACAGAATATCCGACTCACCGACTCTCAGCTAATGGCAGCCTGAATGAAGATCAATCTTTGAGAACATAGTACTACCACGTAACTGATCAAACAAACCAACTATCCACGACAATGGATACCTGTTCTTGAGGGTTACCTTATTCAATTCCCTATAATCAATGCACAATATCATGGAAACACCGTTCTTTTTAACAGATAGGATAGAAGCACCCTAAGGAGAATAACTTGGCCTAATAAAACCACACTACTGTAATTCATCTAGCTGGGTACACAACTTTTCCACCTCACGCGGGGACATACAGTACGGTGCCTTAGTAATAGGTCGAGTGCCCAACTCAAGATCAATAATAATTCCACATCTCTCTCGGGCGGAAGACAAGGAAGACTATCTAGGAAAACATTGGGGAACTCTCGCACCACAGAGATATCCTCGATACACGACAAATGACTAACCGTTTCCAAAATAGAAACCAGGAAAGCAAAATAATCGGAATCTAAGAGTTTCCGAGCACATACTACAAAAATAATCGGGGAATCCTGGCACGGAAAACCATACACACTCATGAGATGGCCATTGTCTATCTTGAAGTCATAATTCTTTACCTAGTATTGGATAACAACATCATATCTGGACAACCAGATCATGCCCAAAATCATATCGAAGTCCTCCAGGTCTTGCACCTTCAGATCGACAAAAGCTAGGATGTCACCTAAAAGGATAGGAAAACTCTGGATACCCTAGTTTGACACCATCGAGTCACCAAAGGGAAACTTAATGTGAAACATATCTCCAACTTGATTGAGAGTCAACTGATGACGTTCTACGAAAGTTGTAACACCCCAAATTTGACTGTAGACCTTCTGGTTGATATTGAAAGGTGATAGTTGGTATCGCCGACTGTTGGGAATTGTGCCCTACAATGTTCCTTAGGTTTTGAAGAGGCATCCCCAATCATGCTAAGGGGCATATTGTATTTGATGTGTGCTTAAGTTCATGCATACATATTGTCCTTGATTGGACAGGTGAACAAAAAGAGTAAGTTGGAAGTCGGATAATTTGACTAAGGTAAAAGAATCGAGACAACAGAGACAGCTGAGAAGAAAGTCTCATAATAACCGCTGTGATAGCTGAGAAGCTCAATGCAAAGTGTTGAGAGAAGTATTGGACTTAGCACAACCGCTGAGACATGAGATAGTCTCAGCTGTGAAGAAAGAAGAGTTGAGACAGTTTAGAAGAAAGTGCTTAGATAGTTGAGAAAAAACTACTTAGACAAAGCTAGCAGAAATTCTCTAAGTCCAGAAGCATTGAGTGAAGAAGGTTCACTCAATGCTTTTAATGAAGTGCCAAGTCAGCGTGCGTTGAGTGACTTAATATCACTCAACGCTTAACGAGTTCTGGAATTTCTCTAAGTCTAGAAAGTGATGACCACTGCTGACTTCACCAGAAGTCAACAATTCAATGTATTTCATATCATTGGGGGAAGTTACAACACTAGATGACCACTGCTGATGTCACCAAAAGTAAACAAAGTCAAAGTATTTCATGCCGTTGCGGGAAAGCTACAGTAGCACTAGAAGCTACTATTTTTCCTCTCCTGAAGGAGGTGGTGCTCTCCATACTTGGCTGGGCCCACACTCAAATAGTGTCATTGATTCATATCAATAGAGTAAAAAGTAGAGAGAAAAAGGGATTAGGGACACGAAAAAATAGAGGCAGCTGGACTTTATCTTCTCTGACGAGCTTGAAAGCCAAGTCCAGCAGAGCAAGCCTACATGCAAAGGAAAGTTAGTTGAAGATTTTCTAGTTCAGCAAGTTTGTTCGTTGCAGAACAAGTTGGCTGATTTATTCAATCAGCAAGGAGAGATAGCTGTGTGAAGGGCCGTCAGCCTTCAATAGCAGATAACTGAGTCAGTGTTTTAAGTTATTTTAATTTCTGATAAATTTCTTGTAGGATTCAGGTTGTCTGAATCTGAGCTATAAGGCCTTTTGTGCATGAGTTGTAGGTACTAATTAGTCACTGAGGTAGGTGCCAAGAGGGGTACTGAGGTAGGATCCAAGTGTGGATCTGAGGGTAGGGATGTCCTCCCAACCTGAGTTGTAACACCCTGAAAGTGAGGAAAAGATCTACCTTAACTCTAGAGGGGGGGGGGTGAATAGAGTATTTTGAAAATAATTTACAATTAAAAATATAAAGCAGTGGAAGAATTAATTTATGTATATGTGTAAAGTGCTTGTTATGAAAAAAATACTAAACCAAGAGCTAAGAAAACACACAACACACAGCAAAGTAAAACACACAGCAACCAGATGATACAAGGAACTATAGTGGTTCCCCAACAACCTGGGTACATCCACTCTTCTACCACCCTTGGTAGGAATCAACTGCAGGAATAGTTGATTAGGTGTCCTGGGCACCAATGAGCTTTTGATAAGGTGCTCAAAAACCAAAACTAGATTTTTTGATAAGGTGTCTTGCCACCACTGAGTTTTGACAAGGTCACAGAAACCAATCTCAGAACTTTTGAAGGGAGTTTTGAAAAACCCTTTTACAGGAGGGAAAGGAAAAAGAAAGAAAAAGGTTGAGTTGTTCTTCTCTATCAACAGTCTGAGAAAAGACAAGTGGTTGAAGATGTCAAAGCTCCCCGTGAGATCTGTAAGGGTTCAGGAAGGTGAGCTTTGCTCGGGCGATAGGTCTTCAGTTGCTTCAGATCTCCAGCAATTGATGATTTCAACAGATGCTGAAATATTTGATGTCTGGAGTTCTTGATGTTGAAGCTTTTGAACACTTGATGATTTGGAGGAGTTGAGTAGCAGAAGATTTCCTCCACAGAAAACTTTCTTGTGTTCTTGAAGATTTGGGATTCAATAAATTTGTAAATCTCAGAAGATGAACTCTTTATCAAAGAGTTTTTTATTGTTCACTCTTTTGTGTCTCTTTTAATCTAATTCTGCTGTATATCTCTCGTCTCAATAATTGTATTGATCTGTTATATTTTCAAAAACATATTCTGAAGGAGTATATTAGATTCTGACTTAGATGGCTGTTACTCAGTCATAAATGACTTCCATAAATGACAACTGTCTCTGGGGAAAGTCCTAAGTAACATTCCTTTTAGTATTCATTTAAACTTGTATTAGATTGCTTGAAACGACTAGAAAATCCTTTGCAATAAATGCAGGAAATAACTCTGAATGAATCTGAAAGAATTCTATAATTGTTCTTGAATTTGAAATCTGAAAGCGTCGATCTCTCACAGAAATCGTCGACCTGAGCTCTACGATCGTTGAACTGAGCTCAGAGATTGGATTTATACTAGAGACAGAAAACGCCGACCTGAGCTCTATGATCGTCGAAATGAGCTCAACGACTGGGAAAATAGCTGAAGACAGAGCGTCTATCTGAGCTCGAAGATCTTCGACCGGAGTTCGACAACTTGCAGTGTTGAGCTCAGAGAACGTCGAACTGAATTCGACGTTTCATCGACCTGAGCTCGACGAAAATTGTCTTTGTCTCAGCAATGAATCCTTATCTTTGAATGGTCTTGGGAGCAGCTCCAAACCTAAGTTCTAAGCCTTAGACTCATTCTAAGTTGATCTTTTCAACTATACAACTAGGTAAAACCAATTTCCTAATAACATAGTGATCCTTGCCAAAATTAGTAATAGGGTGTTCCAACAATCTCCCCCTATTTGGGTTAGGATTACTATTTACAGGACACAATAGGAAATACAGAAGCATACATATAGAAACAAATGCTAACACAACAATGCAGAAGAAAAACATAGCAGTATTGCAGAACTCATATAAAATATTAGCAATATTCAGAGATATAGATGTACTGTCTGCTTACAGAAATCATTTCTTTTCATTGCCTTTCTTAAATAGAATCTCCCTATTAGGATTGAGAGCATATTTCTTTGATCTTCTGTCATCATCTGCACCTAAGGATGTTTGGGATCTTGGCCTTGGGACTACAACCTCAGGGTGCAGCTTCATGTAATCTTCTGGATCAAAGAACTTTCTTGAAGCATATCTCTCAAGTTCTGTCTTTCTTTGTTCTAATAGGGTTGTAATGTTTGAAATGTATTTACCTTGCTCCTTGGCCTTCTTCATTTGATCTAGAGCAGCAAGATCTTTCATTCTGGCAGTCCAAGACACTGGGTTGTTTTCAGGATCTTCAAAAGGGACTGGAGGTTCATATCTATTGATAGATTCTGAATCAGTAGGAGTCCTGGTGACAACTGAATCTCTAAGCTTGTAAGGGAAAGGACCTTAAGTAGAATCAATTGGACCTTTTCCTTCCCTTTGTTGTCTGGAATAGGTTCTGTACTCTCTCTGATTTCCTCTGAACTGACCTCTTCTAGAATGATGGCTTCTTTGATGTTGACCTCTGGGTTGATATCTTTGAGAAGATAGAGAAGAACTATGCTTTGAAGCAGATCCAGGTTAAGAAGCAGATCCTCCACGAGTACCAGCATCTGGAGGATGAGGAGGAGGAGGATGAGACTGAGAAGATCCTTTCTCATATTTGTCAAGTTTTCTTCTTTTCCTCATAGCCTTTAACGGATTCTTAGAATATTGCATCCAAGGCTCTGTTATTTGACAATCATGCAAAATATAGTATGGTATATCATTTACATCTTTGGCCTTAGCAGGGGGAACTCTCATCATTGCTTTGCTTCTTGCTTTCCTTTTCTTAGAGATGGTGCCAGCAGAATCATCAGAGTCAGTGTTAAATTGATCACTTTCTTAACTCTAGGGTCTGTCATATAGATCATCAATTCTTTTGATATACTCTTCTCTTTGTTTAGACTTCTCAGCAGACAGAACAGGAGCAGGATCACATGTAGTAGCAGTAGGAGTAGAAGGAACTTCTGGATCAGCAGGAGCAGCAGGAACCTCAGAAATAACAGGTTCTTCTAGAAAAACAGCAAGTTCAACAGCAGCAGCATCATCAACAGGATCAACAGGCAACATATCAATATCATTAGATTCAGCACCTTCAGCAGCAACAACACATTCAGAAACTTCCACAGCCTTAAGAGAATTTATATAAGATATGATCAGGCTGGGATCACAGACAGTAATAGGCATAATGGCCTTAGAGAGGTCTTCAACTCCCAGAGTTGGTAAGCAGCTTCTGTGAAGAATATCAAATGCATATAATAGTGACCTGAGGTACACTGTGAGTATTGGTTCTAGAGCAGCAGTGGAGATTTGTGATAGCAGCAGATCACCTATAGCAGCAGGCATTACCTAAGCTTCATAGGGCATCTCCCCCTGCCTTGATTCAGTGATGACTGGATCAAGGCACCCCACAGAAGGGATTGCCTGAGGAGAGGAGAGAGAGTTTAGCCTGTCAGATAGCTCCTTTATTGAGTTCAGGAGTGGAGCCATGGTGGTATCCAACCGGCTTACTAGCTTGGGGGCAAGTATCCCATATATCCTATCTGCAAAGGCTGATAGATCCACTTGCTCAAGTGTGACTTGAGTAGAGGTGGAGGAGGGAATGGTTTGGGCTGGTGATGGATGAACTGTGGTAGATGGTATTGTGGATGGTAGGATGGTTGGTTGAGAGAATGGGATGGTGAAGATATATTATATGGGTGTGGAGATGGATGGTGTGAAGGATGGTTGGGTGAGAATGTCATGAAGGAGCTGTTGGTATGAGGAGGTAGAAGGAGGCTCAGTAGGGGAGGAAGTGGAATCATCCATAAAGGAGTCTTCCAAGATGTTGAAAGAGGGTATGTCAAGAGGTGGATAGAAGTGAAGTGGATGGAATTGTTCTGAGGTGGCTGGAGGTGGGATTGGTGACGAAATGGTAATGAGGGAAGAGATGAATGTTGAGATGGTTGATATGGAGGTGGAGGTAGAAACAAGTGGTGGAGAAGGAGGCGAAGAGGTGGAGGCAGACAACTCTTCCATGAGGGCAGAGTCCTGAGGGGAAGTGACTGCAAGAGTCCTTGGGCCTGAAGCCATGGTAGTCCTGGATGGTTTGATTATCTGCCAATCCCACTTACCAAATAGGGCATAGGTCAGTCTTTTTGATGCATTGATGTGCATCCCATTTGAGACTAGCAGTTCTGGGCACCTGGAGTGCAGGAATACCCCTAAAATCCTCCCAAAATTCACAAAGCTCTTATTTATTTTCTTCTTTATCTGATCAAAGAAAATTGCTCCCCAATTCAAGTGTTTCTTGTCTACCAGGGCTCCCATCAAACAGAAATGATACCTGGATATGGTATCATGAGCTGAGTGCTTTGCCAGAAGCACTTTCCCCACAACATCAGCCAGAAATCTAAACTCAATAGAGAGGTTCTTTTTCAATAATTTGTTAGGGTTAGCTGCAGAGTGACCCATTCTATCCAATATTGAATCAAATTCCTCTCCAAACATTACAGTAGAATCATCTCCAGTACTTAAATGAAATACTTCACTTAGGAGAGTAGGTGATAAAGATACCTGAGTCCCGCTTATAGTACCGACTATAGTATTTTGATCCAGATTATTTGCTATAAAACCCATTCCTTTATCTCATCTGCCGCAATCTTCATTCTGGTAGACATAATATGCACCAACTGTTGTTCTCTGAATAGTTCCAGAATGTCTTTGAATATTTGATCGCTACCGTCAAACGATCCATATCGATATCAAATCCAGTATCAAACTTCATCTTAGCGAGAGCGGCAACGTTAACAGCCATTGTATACCTGCAAAAATTAACAAACACGACCAAGTGTAGTAAAGTTTGGAGGGAAAGAAAGAAATTGTAGAGAATATGAAAGCGCAAAAGAAGAACGACGACGAAAGAATGATTTTTATATTAGGGTTCGATGCCGAAAAGGAAGGATCGTTGAACTTCGTTCGACGATCTGGGCTTCTTAATGGAATCTTAAGAGTCTACAATATCGACGATCTCCGTTCGACGACATTTGATAGCGTCGAACTCCGTTCGACGATCGTTGACCAGAAGAAGATAACCTAGTGCTACCTGGAAAATGCTGAACTCCGGTCGACGCTTATTGGAAAGCGTCGATCTCCATTCGAAGATTTTTGGGAAAAACATCGAGCGCAGTTCAGAGACAAAACAGAACCTACAGACACTAGAAAATATAAGTTTTTAGCCTAGTTTTGGTCTGTTTTTAGATTTAAAAATCTTGGGATTTATTTTAAACTTCCTCCATCTAACATTCCTAACTGATTTAGGAAGAAGGTGTGTTTCTTTTCATCCAAAGGTTTGGTGAAAATATCTCCCCTTTGCAAATCAGTTGGGATATATTGAATTTCAATTTTATTTTTCTCCACATTATCTCTTAGAAAGTGATGCCTAATCTCTATATGTTTTGTCCTACTATGGAGGACTGGATTTTGTGCTATAGAAATAACACTAGTGTTATCACAAAATATTTTTGACCCTTCTAAGTTATAGCCATAGTCTAGGAGCTGGTTTTGAATCCATAGAATCTGTGAGCAACAACTGCCTGCTGCCATGTATTCAGCTTCAGCAGTTGAAGTGGACACTGATGTCTGTTTCTTACAGAACCAGGAGACAAGTCTGTCACGAGGAACTGGCAAGTTCTACTGGTGCTTTTCCTGTCTACTCTACATCCAGCATAATCAGCATCTGAAAATCCAGTTAATTCAAATCCTGAGTCTTTTGGATACCAGAGTCCTAGATTTGGACAACTTTTCACATACCTAAGAATCCTCTTAATTAATGTTAGGTGTGACTCTCTAGGGCTTACTTGGAACCTAGCACATATACATGTAGCAAACATTATATCAGGTCTACTAGCTGTAAGGTATAATAGAAAGCCAATCATTACTCTATATGTTGTCTGATCAACATGTTTACCATGTTCATCAGTATCTAATACATCACTGGTAGGCATAGGTGTTTTCATACAAGATGATTCAGACATACAAAATTTCTTAACCAACTCTTTTACATACTTTGTTTGAGAAATAAATATGCCTTCAGCATGTTGTTTGACTTGCAATCCTAGAAAGAAGGAAAGCTCACCCATGCTACTCATTTCAAATTTAGAGTGCATCAGGTTGGAAAACTTTTTGCACAAATTTGAATCAGCAGAACAAAAGATAATATCATCTACATATATTTGTACTAGTAGGGTATGAGACTTATGGGTTCTAATAAAAAGAGTTTGGTCTACTCTACCCCTTATAAAATCATTTTTCAGAAGAAAGCATGCTAAGGTATCATACCATGCTCTAGGAGCTTGCTTGAGACCATATAATGCTTTATGCAATTTGAAAACATGGTCAGGATAAGTTGGAGAGATAAAACCTGGAGGTTGTCTAACATAGACTTCCTCTTTGATGTCTCCATTGAGAAATGCACTCTTCACATCCATTTTGTAGACCTTGAATCCTTTGTGAGCAGCATAAGTAAGGAATATTCTTATGGCCTCTAACCTTGCAACTGGTGCAAAAGTATGGTCATAGTCAATTCCTTCTTCTTGAGAGTAGCCTTGAGCAACTAGCCTTTCCTTGTTCCTTACAATAACTCCTTGATCATCCAACTTGTTTCTGAACACCCACTTTGTTCCAACAATTGAGTGATCCTTAGGCCTTGGTACTAGCTCCCAAACTTTGTTCCTCTCAAATTGATGTAGTTCCTCTTGCATAACAATGATCCAGTGTGGATCTTGTTCTGCATCTTGAATGGATTGAGGCTCAACTTGAGATAAAAAGCAGGTGTGCATCAGGTTCTGGTTGACCTGATTTCTGGTTTGCACACCAACTGAGATGTTTCCAATCACTTAAGAGATTGGGTGATCTCTTGTTGTTACTAAATCAACAGGGGGTGTTGATTGTTCACCAACCTGTGTTATTGTTTCCTCTTGTGGAACAATGACTGGCTCTTCAGAATGGTTTTCTCTAAGATGTTGAACATCAAGATGTTGAGTATTCTCTTCATCTTCACTAATTTCAGCTCTTTGTTGGATAGGTGAATGTACTGAATCCTTTTCTACAATGTGTAACCAATCCAAATTTTCTGAAAGAGAGTGTACCTGCAATGGTTCTATGGTAGAAGTAGACTTCTCCTTGTAACACATGTTAGTCTCATCAAAAGATACATGAATAGATTCTTCAATTTTAAGAGAAGTTCTATTATAAACCCTATAAGCTATACTGATCATGGAGTATCCCAGAAACACTCCTTCATCAGCTTTAGCTTGGAATTTTGCTAAATACTTCTTGTCATTATTGTGAATATAACAAATGCATCCAAAATTTTTGAAGTAGTCTACTTTAGGTTGATTCCCTTTGAGCAATTTATAGGGAGTCTTGCCCTTCAGTTTATGTATCAAACTTCTGTTCAATACATAGTTGGAGGTGTTCACTGCCTCTGCCTAAAAAGATAGAGTCAAGTGAGCATCTGTCAACAATATAATGGCAGATTCAATTAGGGTTCTATTTTTCCTTTCAGCTACCCCATTTTGTTGAGGAGTTCTAGGAGCTGAGAAAGTATGTCTGATCCCTTCACTTTGACAAAACTCTTGCATAAGAAGAGAATCAAACTCTGTCCCATGATTACTTCTGATAAGGGTAATGTGAGTATTGAACTCAATCTGTATGCATTTGAGAAAATCTGTCAAACATTTAAAGTTATCAGACTTCTTCCTCAGAAAGAATACCCAAGTGAATCTAAGGAAGTCATCTACAATCACTAAAGTGTAAGATTTCCTTCCTAAGCTTTGTACTGTAATGGGTCCAAAAAGATCCATGTGTAACAGATACAAAATCCTAGGTGAATCACTCTTATTAAGTGACTTAAAACTATTTTTAGTTTGCTTGCCTAATTGACAAGCCCTGCAGAATCCTTCCTTATTATAGGGGCCAGAAGGTAGTCTTCTAATAAGGTTGTCCTTGGACAGCCTAGCAATGGTTCTAAGGTTTAAGTGTCCTAGTCTCTTATGCCATAAATCATTTGGTTTGCAGACTGAATTAAATAAGCAGATATCTATGTTGGTTGAAAGGAAATCTACAAGATAAATGTTACCTTTCCTTTTACATGTTAACACTGTTGTGTTATCCTCTGACTTGATCTTGCATAAGGATTTGTGGAATGTCACTTGATATCCTTCATCACAAAGTTGACTGATGCTTATTAGGTTGTGCTTCAGTCCTTCCACATAAGCCACCTTCTTGAATGTGACTGAGCCAATCTGAATAGCACCATATCCTTTTGTTTGACAAAAGTTTGAATCTCCAAAGATCACTTTGGGTCCAAGTTTGGCTTTGAAGGATGTGAGATTGTCCTTACTCCCTATCATGTGCTTTGAGCACCCACTATCAAGATACCATTGTTGGTTCATTGCTGGATAGGTCTTCACCTGCACATAAACAATTTATATGTTTTGACCCAGTTTACCTTGGGTCTAGGTTGATAACCTTTAAATTCAGAAATGAAAGACATCCCTGGCTTACTCTTATACCCTTCAGAATGGTATCTCCTAGGAGGTACTATCCATTCAGTATAAGGGTTGAAGCTTTGGGATGAGGGACTTCTAGGATTGACTTGAGATTTACCTCTGAAAGATTGTTCAAAGCTCTGAGCTCCGTTCGACGATCGTCGACCTGAGTTCGACGATCTTGGGTAGGATCGTCGACCTGAGTTCGACGATCTTGGGTAGGATCGTCGAGCTCCGTTCGAAGATTGACTATACCAGAGTTCAGAGTTCAGAAGTCGTCGATTTGAGTTCGACGATCAAGCCTTGGATTGCCGAGCTCTATTCGACGATCGTCGAGCTCTGTTCGATGTTTTCTGTTGAACTTTATTTTCCTTAGGTAAATCTGGATTCTTCCTAGCTACCTCTATAACACCCTTTCCTTTATCAGAAATAAATTTAATTGGGGTTGTTAATATTATAGGTTGGCTGGATGAAGCACCCAATTCCAGTGTACTGTTGAATCTTGAGTTCACTGTGCTTGTGATGTCCATCAGTCTGATGCTTCTCCCATTAAGGGATTTTTCAAACTTCTTTGCCTGGGATAACTCACTTTTCAGTGAAGCTATTTCCTCCCTACAACATTCTAACTCCTAAGAGAGTTTGAGGTTGTCTGATTTTAAGGTGCTATGTTCAGATAATTGATTTCTGAGAGAGATAATCTCTTTCTCAGATTTTAACAGGTCTAAACAAAGTGCCTTAAATTCAGACCTAATGTCCTCTGAGTCAAAGTCAAAGGAGTTAATTACCTGGTCTTCTTCAGTTTGAGTTTTAGATTCTGATTCTGATCCCTGTTCTGCATTAGAATTTTGCTGAGAGGCATTGATAGCCATCATGTAGAATTCCTTTTCTTCAGCATCATCCTCATTATCACTTGAGCTTGATGAGGCTTCTGATTCTTCTTCAGTATCACTCCAGCTTTAAGCTACAAACCCCTTACTTGTATGTTTATTTTTGTTGGAGGAGGATTTATTGCTGTTGTTTCCCCTGGAGTCCTTGTCTTTTCTCCTATCTTTCCTGTCCTTCTTATCCTAATTCTGATTTTCTGGACAGTCAGGCACAATATGGCCTGGTTTCCTGCATCCAAAATAGATTATTTCTTTATTATTTGATTTGTCATACCTTGGCTTCTCATGCCCTCTGGATGACCTCTTTCTGAAATCTTTCCTGGCCATCTTGTAGAATCTTTTGGCCAACAAGCTCATCAGTTCTTCATTGCCTGTGACTTTATCTCTAGGCTTCTCTTCTATGGCTTTGAAAGCAATGGTCTTCTCCTTTCTGATGACTGGAGAAACAGTCTTTTGATTTTCTTCCCTATTCTTGATGAGCAGCTCATAAGACTTGAGCTTGCCCAAAAGAGCTTCAGTAGTAATCTCAGTTAGGCTTCTGGCATCCTTGATTGGCCAAATCCTTGAGTCCCAAGTGCTAGGGAAGCACATTAGGATCTTGTCATTTAGTTTAGTTAGTGTGATCTCCTTATCCAATGTTTTAACCTCACTGACTATCAGACTGAGCCTGTTGTACATATCTGCAACGTACTCAACTTCTCCTTTCTTGAAATTCTCATATTGAGATATGAGATGGGATCTCCTGTCCTTCCTTTCATCAGTAGATCCTGAGGCAATTTCAGATAACTTGTCCCATATATCTTTTGCTGAACTGCATTCAGCCACCTTTTGGAATATCTCAACAGACATGGTTTGAGGAAGGATATTCATAGCCTTTGCATCTGCAACATTCCATTTCTTTATTTTTGCATCTGTTCCTGAAGGAGGTGGAACAACACTTGTACTTGTGATCACTGGGGGTCTTGGACAAACTGTCAAAACAGAATTAAAAATGTCCTCATCAATAGAATTAATGTAAAGCTTAATCCTTGCCTTCCAAAGTGCAAACTTAGAGAGGTTGCACACTGGAGGTCTGGTGCTAGTATAATCTTTGTTCTGTGCCATGGTTTTGTTTGAAAATAAATATAATACAAAAAGTAATAACTATCCTCTACAGAAGGTTTATCTTATAAAGGATCTTTTTGTTCAGGTGTTAGCCTTTTCAACTAATCTGTTGAAGATTCTGATGTTGAATAACAAACCTCCCTCTGATACCAATTGAAAGTGAGTAAAAGATCTACTTAACTCTAGAGGGGGGTGAATAGAGTATTTTTAAAATAATTTACAATTAAAAATATAAATCAGTGGAAGACTTAATTTATGTATATGTTTAAAGTGCTTGTTATGAAATAAAAACTAAAGCAAGAGCTAAGAAAACACACAGCACACAGCAAAGTCAAACACACAGCAACCAGATGACACAAGGAACTATAGTGGTTCCCCAACAACCTGGGTACATCCACTCTTCTACCACCCTTGGTAGGAATCCACTGCAGGAATAGTTGATCAGGTGTCCTGGGCACCAATGAGCTTTTGATAAGGTGCTCAAAAACCAAAACTAGATTTTTTGATAAGGTGTCTTGCCACCACTGAGTTTTGACAAGGTCTCAGAAACCATTCTCAGAACTTTTGAAGGGAGTTTTGAAAAACCCTTTTATAGGAGGGAAAGGAAAAAAGAAAGAAAAAGGTTGAGTTGTTCTTCTCTGTCAACAGTCTGAGAGAAGACAAGTGGATAAAGATGTCAAAGCTCCCCCTGAGATCTGTAAGGGTTCAGGAAGGTGAGCTTTGCTAGGGTGATAGGTCTTCAGTTTCTTCAGATCTCCAGTAATTGATGATTTCAACAGATGCTGAAATGTTTGATGTCTGGAGTTCTTTATGTTGAAGCTTTTGAACACTTGATGATTTGGAGGAGTTGAGTAGCAGAAGATTTCCTCCACAGAAAACTTTCTTGTGTTCTTGAAGATTTGCGATTCAGTAAATTTGTAAATGTCAGAAGATGAACTCTTGATCAGAGAGTTTTTTATTGTTCACTCTTCTGTGTCTCTTTTAATCTAATTCTGTTGTATATCTCTTGTCTCAATAATTGTATTGATCTGTTATATTTTCAAAAACATATTCTGAAGGAGTATATCAGATTCTGACTTAGATGACCGTTACTTAGTCATAAATGACTTCCATAAATGACAACTGTCTCTGGGGAAAGTCCTAAGTAACATTACTTTTAGTCTTCCTTTAAACTTGCATTAGATTGCTTGAAACGGCTAGAAAATCCTTTGCAATAAATGCAGGAAATAACTATGAATGAATCTGAAAGAATTCCATAACTGTTCTTGAATTTGAAATCTGATAGCGTCGATCTTTCACAAAAATCGTCGACCTGAGCTCTACGAACGTTGAACTGAGCTCAGAGATTGGATTTATACTAGAGATAGAAAACATCGACCTGAGCTCTACGATCGTTGAACTGAGCTCAGCGACTGGGAAAATAGCTGAAGACAGAGCGTCGATCTGATCTTGAAGATCGTCGACCGGAGTTCGACGACTTGCAGAGTTGAGCTCAGAGAACGTCAAACTAAGTTCGACATTTCGTCGACCTGAGCTCGACGAAAATTGTCTTTGTCTCAGCAATGAATCCTGATCTTTGAATGGTCTTGGGAGCAGCTCCAAACCTAAGTTCTAAGCCTTAGACTCATTCTAAGTTGACCTTTTCAACTATACAACTAGGTCAAACCAATTTCCAAATAACATAGTGATCCTTGCCCAAATTAGTAATTGGGTGTTCCAACACACCTCTATCCGTCACATAGCATATAACAGTATGTCCGATCGGGGCCCGACGCCATAAACTACAGATAGACCGGTGGGTTACTTAATAGAACCATTATTACAAACACAACGTCCTATACAGAGCATCTAGCGGAAGAAATTTTATTAAGTTGCAAGATAAACAATCCAGCACAAGCACGAATGTACACTAACAAACACAGTAGGAATGAACTACATAATACACAAAAGTACTGGCCTTAAGGCCTTACAAGAGTTTATAATAATAAATCAGTGTCTTACATACTTCGGCTCGCAGGCCGGCCACACATTAATTAAATGAGTAAACAAACAAGGCCTTTGAGGGCCGGCTAAGTAACTTGGGCTTTTGCCCGCTATTTGACGCTCGGCTCCGCAGCACCTGCAAGCACAATTGACCGCAACGGTGGCAAACAAAAATAATGGTCAGCTAAAGCTGACAAAATTATAATGATTCCTCCCCCAAGTCTCGGGGCGGCAAAGCTCCTTCCCTGCACTTGTTAGCAAAACAAGCAATAATGAATAAACACAACATCACAGGTGTATGCACAGACGGCCATACACCCCATGCTCTCAGGGCACTAACTCGGTGAACCAAGTCCAAACCCGGTCCTTTCCTTGGCTCCACCACCGCCCCTAGGGCCGGAAACCTCGTGAGAATTTATTCCTTTCATCCGCAGCCTAGACTCGTTCTCCAAATCATCGGTAAGTCCCACATAAATTTAGGCCACTTTAACCGAAATAGATGGAGCGGGTAGGGTTCCACCAGCCCGTTGCTCACCCCACCGCAGCCCTTTGGCCTTCGACGCGGGCCCAGCTTCCCCCAGTCCAAACTTTCGATCAATCACGGTACATAGCCCTGCTATGTACCTGGCTGGCTCCCAGGCCACAAAAATGGCAAAACTTCGCTTCCGCCCAGATTTCCGGGTGCACCTTGGGGTTAATCCCCAAGACTCCCTGTTGCAATCTACCACGTAGAAACCCGAAAACAACACAAAGGCACATAGTCTTCTCTGACCAATAATGCATATCAAAACATCACCAATCCAGACCAACATGTCTGGGTAGGCTTCACACACCATGCCTATGTCTGTACTACGATTCCGGACTCTAAATACGGGGGACTTTACATATCTACCCCAAGGAACATCGCAACTCATCGCACACTCGCGGGAGAGGGTTTTCCCTATGCAAAAGAAGAAGAGATTCACATGCTCAAGATGAGAATCGTTTCCCTAGCATTCCTCTTTGGCGCCATGGAAAACTATGCGGATGAAAAGCACCGCGATGAACTTGCCTCCGCAGATCTGGGCTCGGTTTGAGATTTGGCACTCCGAATCTCCTCCGGCGACCAGATCTCCCTCTTCCTTCTTCCTCCTTGCTCTCTCTTCTTTATAGGATTTAGAAAGAGAAAGGCCCGAGAAAAGTGAGGGTTTAAACCCCCAATCCCGGCCTTAACCCTAGCATGGAGAGTCCTGAGTCGTTAGATCCCAAAGTAAGGAAACGAACGTCTGCGATTCAACCCGAAAATAAACTTCCTGGGCTGAACACGGCTTGTGACACCCCCCGTGTCCAAGGCCGTGCAACTCATTCGCCGCCGAAACCGTCGCGTATTGAAAAGAAAACGGGCACTCGATACGCCCGTGTCAGGCTTGACATGCCCGTGTCATCAAGTACACGCCCGTGTAGCTGGGCGTGTTCCCCCAATGACTCAGGACAAAAAAGTCCATAGCACGACACGACCATGTGACATGCCCGTGTGATATGCCGTGTGCTAGACATGCCCTGGGACACGCCCGTGTTCATGGCCGTGTAGCAATCTGACACGCCCGTGTCAAATCTGACACGCCCGTGTCGGATCCGAACATGCCTGGGCTCATGCCGTGTGTAACATCCCATGTTACTTCTAGGCCCCTTAACTTAGATTTGGTTAGACATGTGGTGAGCTAGGGGGAGGTTAGCTAGGTTTGACCCTAGATGGTGAGTTGTCACCAGATAGGACCACTACAGGACCAGGTCAGACTAGGTCAATCTTGACTAACAAAGGACCTTAGCCACACCATGACCCCCACCACATTGCCCTAACCCTAACTACAATCTAAGTAGACCCAAAGTCATGCCCTAGGTCAACACTTTGACCATAGTTGACCCAGGTCAACTTTAGGCCTAAAATGGTCAAACCCTACACTCTTGGGTCCAATTAGATCAAGTAAGGCATCACCATGTCCCAAGCCATGTTGGGTGATGATTTAGACCTCATGACCACTAGGTGGGGTCAACCCACACACCCATTTGACCAAGTCAACCCTAAAGTCAAACTTGGTCAACCTTAAGCTTAATTAAGGGTAAATGAAGGCCAAGCCCATTTCCAATGGGCAAAGCCCATGAGCCAAGGACCATGACCAGCCCAAATGACCATTGACAGCCACTACCCCTCTGAATTTGGAGAGAGAAGACATGCACAAGGGTAAAGTGGGAAATTTGGGTGAAGATGAGAGAGAAGGTGTGGTGGAGAAGAGGTGAGGCCATTTGGCCTTCATCTTTTCAGCTCAAGAACTACTGGCAGACCACCTCAACACTTCTCAATGAGAATTGCTGTATGAGAGCAACCTGGCAGCCATGGTGGGCCAACAAAGTGGCCAAACTGAGCTCACCTAGGAAGTATCTCCCGGTATAAGCTTTCCCAGACCCAACCGACCTAGCCATTAGCTTCAGAAGGCTCTAGAGAGTTGAATTCGAGTGCTGGATCAAAGGAATTGGTGAAGAATCGAGATTTTGGGAAGGAGATCGCCGGAGCACCACTTCCATGGCAAACCGCCGCCACAGCCGCCGTCAAGCCGCCATACAGGTCCGTTTCGCCACCCCTCTTCCCGTACTAGGATCCTAGATCGTTTAGGAGAGAGATCGGGCTCAATTGAGTCCGATGCCATGTGAGATTTCTCGATTTTTCAGAAGATTTTTATACCTCTCGGGATCGCCGGAGCCGCCGTCTCCCGCCGCCTCATCGCCGGCAAATTGTAGCCACCACCACCGTGAAGGTGGTGGCACCGTTGGCCGGCCACGGCGCCGCCTCATTCGGCCGGAAAATACCCCTCAAGGTGGCCCAGGAAAAATGAATCTGGGCCGTTCATTCATCGGGGACGATGATAGGATGCCGTCCTTTTTACTTCAAGATTCGTGCTATATCATTTTTAAATAAACATTAGAATTTGATAAATGAATAGTGAATTTGTCACATTTATACAGCCTTTTTCAAACAGAAAATTAGGGCACCTAGGGTTATTTACAGGTCAGAAGTTCTGAACAAAATTTGTAGCCCTTGATGTTAACTATCCAATGCCACAAAAATCACAAGATTTGATTCAGTGTACTGTCCTGTAGGTCATTTCTCCTAGGACTGGTCCTAGGCTAGGGCAGAAATTAAAAATGAAGCCCATGCCAAACCAAGTGTCCTCATGACCTGATATTTTGGTCATGTGCATGTTTAGGGAATATCTAGCCCCTGCCAAAAATTAGAAATTTTTGGAAAACATTTTCCTATAGTTTTAATCAAAATGTCATAAATTAAATAAATGGAATAAATGGAGTGTTAGGCCTCCAAATGGCCCCAAATTTTGGTGGCAAGTCCTCTAGGAAATTGTTAGGGTCTGAAAAAAATATAAGCTCATTTGGACCTATTCATGATGGGTTAACCCACTTGCAAGTGTAGGCTAGTATTAGCCTTGGTGTGCCAATAGCAAGTTTTACTATAATGTGAATTTATTCATTAAGGAGCTTTTGCAGACCATGAAATTAATTCTAGATGGCATTTAGGTCAAATGTAGTCTCTCAAAATTTTTATGGGATTTTTGGGATCAAAAATCCCATTATTTGGATATTTGGAAATTATAGCCTTATTTGTAAATTAAAATGAAAAATTGGAATTAATTAGGTAAAAATCTTCAAATTTGGCCCTGTTGTATAGTGGATCATAATTGATTAGGGGTAATTTTAATTTATCTGTTTGAAGTCTTTTGAAGTAACATAGCATGAATTGACCATTTTACCCCTATCCTTTTTGTTTCATAAATCAATACAAATATGGGTCAGAAAAATTTGGAAATATTTCTAGAGGTGTATATATGTATGAGTCCACTGAATTATTTATTTCAGAATTTTTGAATGTAACTATAAATTTTAAATCATCATAAAGGCATTTTGGTAATTATCCAATATAATGATTTGCAAGTCTATAACTTTGTTAAAGTTGATGAAACTTGGTCAGTAGCATTATTTTGATGAATTAGATTCCCTGTAAATTTATTGGAATTTTTGTGATTAAATTCCATATACTTCATTTGAAAGGTAGTAATTATGATGGCTTATGAAAATTAATATTTAAATACATAAATTTGGGGAGAAATTATGAATTTTGGAAAATATTGATGATTCATCATGATAATGATAAGATAATTATTTTGCATCATTAGGACTATGCAACGACATACTTCATGTGTTAAATGACCTTGGGGAAATATTTGGAGAAAATAAAATAATTATAAAAATAATAGAGAAAATTATGAAAATTACCATACACATTCTAGTAGGTCATACCACCTTAGGATAAATATTTGGGGTCTGGTGGCCCAAGGATTTGGAAGTTCGATTTCGGGGTGGTACTAGGTCATGGGGTGCGCATAGAAAAGGTAGGCTATACTATAGGCCACCAGGGAACGAATCAACAACCGAGTTAGAGTCTAAGATCGGAAGTATAACCCTGGGTGACAGATGAATTCTAGAGATGAGAGTAATAGTGCAACCTTAGACTTATCTAGGAGGAGCCGACGAAAGACCGTCATTCCTCAACCCATAGCTTAAGTCACTAAGTCACTCTATGTAACAGGGAGAGAAAAAG
Organism: Platanthera zijinensis; assembly: GCA_039513925.1. NCBI lineage: Eukaryota > Viridiplantae > Streptophyta > Magnoliopsida > Asparagales > Orchidaceae > Platanthera > Platanthera zijinensis. Next base: position 131,635,984 of record CM077083.1, read on the forward strand.
GGGTTCTAGGTAGACATCAACTAAAGTAAATATCCTTGAAAAAGGGAGCTTTGGGATTCAGCCCATCGTAGCTCCTAGTGCCTCTGAGAGCCCTTCACCGGGAATACCTTGGGCAGTCCTGGGATTAACCTTAAGTTTCTAAGTATAATAATCAGTAGGCAAGAGTAGTCTAACAGGTTAAGTGAACTGGACATGTTCTCACTCGGGCCGGGTTGGAGGGACTTGGAGTCTATTGACTGCTTGCTCACCCGTGCAGAGTTGGAGGAAAGTGATTGACATATATATCCTCACCCGGGTAGGGTTGGAGGTTTTGTAGCACATACTCACCCGGGACGGGTTGGAGAAATTTGGGACAGGATAGTCCTTTGAGCTGGAGGTTCAATATATAATACTTGCATGTGCATATACTAGTGGCGGGCCATGCGGTACTGGCCAATCGTCACACCGACAGCAGTACGGTGGACCAGGCGGGTGCGAGGGTTAGAAGGACCGGTAGGATGTTTATACTGGAGTCTGGAGGACTTTTCCTAATAACGCGCACCCGGCCCAACAAGACTGACGGGTAGTCAGCAAAGTGGTACGCAGAGACTCTAGAGTGCACTGTCGGTGTACATAGGCATACAAGAGAGGTCTAGGCCTGGTAGTGTGTATACCCGCCTAGAAGGCGGAGATGCCCGCTCCGCTGCTGCCGTAGCCACAACGGTAGTACCTGAGAGTGATGCTAGCTCTCGAAAAGTGGGAACTAAAGGTCTGTGATCACGGAGTCGTGTGTGTGTGTTGCACTGCATGTTCATATCATACCCACCATATAGATGCATATCATTAACCTTCATAACAACCTATGACACCTAATGTATAAGTGGTATGGGACGCTTATACATTAGGACCTGCTATATGATCCCTTAGCCTATAAGCTTGAGTGGGCAAGTTTATAGGTTGAGGTTACTTTCCTTTTTTATATGTATATTGCTTGTGACACCTGACACCCCATTGTATAAAATGGTATGGGACATTTTATACAATGGGAGCCCTGCAGAAGACCCCTTGCTTATGCGTACCCGTATAAGTGAAGGTTACTTTTCATTACTTACTTGGTTACATATTCTGCTTAGTTCCTATCACCTGCTCCGCCTTTGTCACCCCTTGTTGTCCTCCGCTTTGTCCTCCCACACGGTGCCTAGGAGTTGTGGGGCGAGGTGTGGAGGAAACGACTTAGTCTTTTTGACTAATGGTCGGTGACCATACTATTTTTAGGAGCTCGAGGAGATGGACCAGCACGACGAGGAGGCAGGACTTGAGGGGCAGATACCGACTACTACTACTGGAGCACATGTTCAGGTGCGATGATTTGAGATGAAAGATTCCGCTGCTATTAGTTTGAGAGAGAGAGAGTGATTTGATATTGATGTACTGGGCATAAGCCCGTTTTACTCTCATTATATTGTACTCATTGTGTACTGTACCTTGTACTTATCATCTGTTAGATATATGTTTAGTACTATGGCTGTGGACTTCTACATTTTGCTCTGCTTTGTACTCTTTTATTCTCATATTGGCTGACAGGTTATGATCGTACTAGCCGGCAGAATCGGCGTCTTGCGGTGTCGACTAACCCGTGCGTTAGTGTCACCGTAAGGCGGCGGTTCTGGGCATAAGATCCGGGTTAGCCTCGGAATGGGGAGACAGGATCTTACAAACTTGTATCACTTGAACAAACGATCATATGAGAACGAAGTCCACAAACTGGTACACCCCGCTCGAGCATTAGTTTGCGGACAAACTATGCAGCGGAAGCAATGGTGTGCCCATGTGTAAAGGCCACATAAAACAGTCCATTAAACAATGAGTTAGGCCAATTTTGACATTACCTTACCTTTATGCAGCCTCCACAGGATGCGGTTCCTCCCCCTCCGGCTGCCATTCCGTTCATGCAGACAGAGATGGGGCAAACGCTGACGGCGATCCTGGACACATTCAGAGCCCAGCAAGCCCCGGTACAGCTACCCAACCCAGGGTCGAACTGGCTGAGTGCGTTTAAAAGTCTGTCTCCGCCATTGTATCGCGGGACAGAAGATGCTGTGAAGACAGAGGAGTGGTTGGAGACCATTCAGGAGTTACTGGCTGGAATTAGCTGCCCAGTCAGCCAGGCGGTACCACTTGCCACTTCCGCACTAGAAGCCCATGCAAAGAGATGGTGGAAGTCTATTCAGGACTCAGTTTATGGGGATAGGGAACTAACAGACATATCCTGGGAAGAATTCAGCGACTCATTCCTGGACCATTATGTTTCTGTCACAGACCGGGATGCTTTGGAGGCGAGATTTCTGAACCTCCAGCAGGGGAGCCGATCAATGATCGAATATCAGAGAGAGTTCTCCCACCTGGCTAGGTTCGCAGGCTTTCATAACTGGGACGATCGGAAGTATGCAAAGAGATTCTACCACGGGCTCCGCGACTCCTTGAGGCAGCCCTTGCTGTTCATTTCTCACGGTACCACAGCACAGATCATCGAGATGGCAAAAAAGCTGGAGGCTGACCAGCTAATGGTACATGGCAGAGGTAAAAGGCCGCTCGAAGGATCGTCTTCCGATGGTAGCAGGACATCCCAAAGGGGGAAGGTTATTGGATATAGGAGGGGTGGGGGACGTCGTCGTCCCAACTACAGGCAGGATCAGGGGCCTCCTCCACCATTGGCTCCCCCACCTATACAGACTCCCGGGCCGATGAGACAGGATGATCGAGGTCAGAGGCAGATCACCTGCTATGGTTGCGGCCAACCTGGGCACATCAGGACGCAGTGCCCACTTCAGGTCCACCCTCTTCCTCCTCCTCCACCTCCAGTGGCCCCTCCAGTCCACCAGGGCCGAGGACAAGGACGAGGCTGGGGCCGAGGCCGAGGACATCACGACTGAGACCGGGAGCAGGTGTACGCGCTGGACCTCACGGAGCAGAGGAATCCTGAGGAGGTGATTACAGGTACTTTAATTTTGTAAGATTTATAAAATTTCAATTTTTTAAGAGTACCTTAGACCTTAAGAGTAATACTATTCTTTGAACTCAAACGAACCCAGGCATAGTGATGATTAGCGACAAGCCCGCTCATACCCTCTTCGACACGGGTGCGTCACACTCCTTCGTGTCGGACACGTTTATTGAAGGATTAGAAGGAGTGGAGAAGTTTTCCGGCTTGGAAAAGAGAGTGCGACTTCCTGATGGTTCGGAACTTCGAACCGCAGATTGCTGCAATATGGAAGTCGAGATAGGGGGGCAAGGCGTTCGAAGCTCCGGCAACGGTCTTGAGGCTACCAGACTTTGATCTGATTCTAGGCATGAACTGGCTCCATTGGAACCACGCGCAGATAGATTGTCCCTCGAAGAGGATCACACTCCGACATGGAGATTCTCACGTTACTATCGAAGGTATCCGACCTATCCCCCTTCTTTCATTGTCTTCCTTACAGGCTGTCAAGGCCTATGAACAGGGGGAAGAGGTGTACCTCATTTGCTTTGAGATGGCAGTGGTGGAGAGTTCCATAACTGATATTCCAGTGGCACGAGATTATGCTGATGTCTTTCAGGAGAAGTTACCTGGACTACCACCATCACGGGACTTGGACTTCAGGATTCAGTTGGTGCCAGGGGCGAGACCAGTGTCCCGGGCACCCTACAGAATGGCTCCTAGACAATTGGCAGAGTTCAGGACTCAGCTACAGGAACTTGTGGAGTTAGGATTTATGCGGCCAAGTTCGTCGCCGTGGGGAGCACCGGTTTTATTTGTGAAGAAGAAGGATGGATCCCTCCGACTGTGTATAGATTACAGGGAATTGAATAGGTTGACGGTTCAGAACATCTACCCATTGCCCCGGATAGACAAGTTATTTGATCAACTTCAGGGAGCCTTCTGGTTCTCTAAGCTCGATTTACGATCTGACTATTATCAGTTACGCATTCGGGAGGAAGACATACCGAAGACCGCATTCAGCTCACGTTATGGCTTATACGAATTCACGGTCATGCCATTTGGGCTCACGAATGCCCCCTCCGCATTCATGACCCTAATGAACCGTGTATTCGAACCATATCTGGATCGCTTCGTCATTGTGTTCATCGACGATATTCTGGTCTATTCCCAGACGCAGGAAGAACACGCAGAACATCTGGCCCAAGTTTTACAGAGGTTGAGAGAGTTTCAGATGTATGCAAAGTTCTCTAAGTGCCAATTTTGGCTACAGGAGGTGGCTTTTCTGGGTCACGTTATTAGTGGAGCTGGAGTGGCGGTGGATCCAGCTAAGATCGAGGCGGTACGGGATTGGCCACGGCCAAAGACAGCAGCAGACATCCGCAGCTTTCTGGGATTGGCAGGATATTATCGTAAGTTTGTGGAGGGGTTCTCGAGGATAGCCCTCCCCCTCACGTCCTTGACAAAAAAGGATGCGGCCTTTGATTGGACAGAGCAGTGTGAGATAGTGTTTCAGGAGCTCAAGGACCGGCTCACTTCATCCCCCATCCTTGCACTTCCCTCTGGGAGCGAAGGATTCCAGATATATACAGATGCCTCCTATCAAGGGATGGGTGCAGTCCTGATGCAACATGGACATGTTATCGCTTATGCTTCGCGACAGCTGAAGAAGCATGAGCATAACTATCCAGTACATGATCTCGAGCTCGGGGCCGTGGTCTTTGCCCTCAAGACATGGAGACATTACCTCTACGGGATTCATTGTGATATATACTCCGACCATAAGAATCTCAAGTACATCGACACGCAGAAGGTTCTGAACCTGCGACAGAGGAGGTGGCTTGAGTTCCTCTGCGATTATGACTATAAGATGCACTATCACCCGGGGAAGGCGAATACTGTAGCGGATACTTTGAGCAGGAGAGCCGACACTTCTGGACCGGAGCCTCGGGTGATGTCTATGGAGCTGCTACACACGATGGAGGATATGCACATTACCATGGTTTCGGAGGCCGAGCCAGTGATCTATCGAGAGTACCTGAACTCTTTGGTCAGCGATGATGATATTCAGAAGCGCATTCTTACACATTAGAGATTGGATGCTGATTTGGAGCCTATTTTTGGCACTTTGGAAGGAGGCAAGTATGAGGACTACACGCTGGAGGACGATCTTCTTCGATTTCGTGGTCGGGTGTACATTCCAGCAGGAGGTGGGATCCGGGATGACATCCTCAGAGAGGCACACTACTCCAGATATTCAGTGCATCCCGGCATCACCAAGATGTGGGCTGACTTACGACGGACCATGTACTGGCCAGGAATGAAGAGGGAGATCATATACCTTGTGACACACTGCGAGACTTGCCAGTGAGTGAAGGCCGAGTGCAAGAGCCCAGGCGGTGTATTACAGCCACTGCCAGTCCCAGAATGGAAGTTCGAGGATATTTCCATGGATTTTGTACACGGACTCCCTCGCTCCCATTCTGGGCACGATTCCGTCTGGGTTATTGTGGACAGGTTGACCAAGGTAGCATGGTTTATCCCGGTCAGAAAAGATGCCCCAGTTGCTGTGTTGGTGAGGTTGTTTGTAGAGCAGTTCATCCGGTACCACGGCGTTCCCAGGTCTATTGTTTCGGACAGAGACGGCCGCTTCACCTCCAGAGAATGGAGGGCAGTGCATGCTTATTTGGGTTCCAGACTTACCTTTAGCACTGCCTTCCATCCGCAGACCGGCGGTCAGACGGAGCGGATGATACAAACTATGGAGGACCTGCTCAGGCTATGTGTATTGGATACTGGGAAGCCTTGGGAGAGGCTACTACCACTGATTGAGTTTTCATACAACAATAGCCACCAGGCCAGCATTGGGATGGCTCCTTATGAGGCACTTTATGGGAGGAAGTGCCGGACCCCACTATCTTGGGTTCAGGATGTGGACACTCGAGCCCTCGGGTCAGATTTTGTGGAAGATACGGAGGCCCAGTTTCGCTTGATCAGGGATCGGCTTTTGGAGGCTCAGAGCAGACAGGCAAAATATTATGATGCACGGCACCGGAAGGTGGAGTTCCAGGTTGGGGACAGAGTTTTTCTGAAGATTCGACCGGTACACGGTGTTTCTCGGATACGGAGACACAAGAAGCTCAGCCCCCGGTACATGGGACCCTACTTGATTTTGGAGCGTGTGGGCCCCTTGGCCTACCGACTGCAGCTACCTCCGAAGTTGAGCACCCTACATGATGTTTTCCATATCTCTTCCTTGCGAAGAGCTCTTCTCCGACCTGAGCAGCATATCACCACTACAGCTGGACCGGTAGAGCCTGACCGTTCAGTTAGATTGGAGCCGATCCGGATCGACGATACAGCCGTCCGAGTGTTGCGGAAAAAGAAGGTCCCGCTCATGAAGGTGTTATGGTCCAACCATGGACGGGAGGAGCACACCTGGGAGCCTAGGGAAATGATGCTGGAGCGACATCCGGAGCTATTTTCATCAGGTACTTTTTATGTTATCTTTTAAAAGTCCCTTAAAATTTCTGCAAATAGAACCCGTAGACCCGAACTTAAATTTCAGGGACGAAATTATTTGTTTTGTTTATAGGATTTGTAACATCCCATGTTACTTCTAGGCCCCTTAACTTAGATTTGGTTAGACATGTGGTGAGCTAGGGAGAGGTTAGCTAGGTTTGACCCTAGATGGTGAGTTGTCACCAGATAGGACCACTACAGGACCAGGTCAGACTAGGTCAATCTTGACTAACTAAGGACCTTAGCCACACCATGACCCCCACCACATTGCCCTCACCCTAACTACAATCTAAGTAGACCCAAAGTCATGCCCTAAGTCAACACTTTGACCATAGTTGACCCAGGTCAACTTTAGGCCTAAAATGGTCAAACCCTACACTCTTGGGTCCAATTAGATCAAGTAAGGCATCACCATGTCCCAAGCCATGTTGGGTGATGATTTAGACCTCATGACCACTAGGTGGGGTCAACCCACACACCCATTTGACCAAGTCAACCCTAAAGTCAAACTTGGTCAACCTTAAGCTTAATTAAGGGTAAATGAAGGCCAAGCCCATTTCCAATGGGCAAAGCCCATGAGCCAAGGACCTTGACCAGCCCAAATGTCCATTGACAGCCACTACCCCTCTGAATTTGGAGAGAGAAGACATGCACAAGGGTAAAGTGGGAAATTTGGGTGAAGTTGAGAGAGAAGGTGTGGTGGAGAAGAGGTGAGGCCATTTGGCCTTCATCTTTTCAGCTCAAGAACTGCTGGCAGACCACCTCAACACTTCTCAATGAGAATTGCTGCATGAGAGCAACCTGGCAGCCATGGTGGGCCAACAAAGTGGCCAAACCGAGCTCACCTAGGAAGTATCTCCCGGTATAAGCTTTCCCAGACCCAACCGACCCAGCCATTAGCTTCAGAAGGCTCTGGAGAGTTGAATTCGAGTGCTGGATCAAAGGAATTGGTGAAGAATCGAGATTTTGGGAAGGAGATCGCCAGAGCACCACTTCCATGGCAAACCGCCGCCACAGTCGCCGTCAAGCCGCCAACAGGTCCGTTTCGCCACCCCTCTTCCCGTACTAGGATCCTAGATCGTTTAGGAGAGAGATCGGGCTCAATTGAGCCCGATGCCATGTGAGATTTCTCGATTTTTAGAAGATTTTTATACCTCTCGGGATCGCCGGAGCCACCGTCTCCCGCCGCCTCATCGCCGGCAAATTGTAGCCACTACCACCGTGAAGGTGGTGGCGCCGTTGGCCGGCCACGACGCCGCCTCATTCGGCCGGAAAATACCCCGCAAGGTGGCCCAGGAAAAATGAATCTGGGCCGTTCATTCATCGGGGACGATGATAGGATGCCGTTCTTTTTACTTCAAGATTCGTGCTATATCATTTTTAAATAAACATTAGAATTTGATAAATGAATAGTGAATTTATCACATTTATACAGCCTTTTTCAAACTCAAAATTAGGGCACCTAAGTTTATTTCTAGGTCAGGAGTTCTGAACAAAATTTGTAGCCCTAGATGTTAACTATCCAATGCCACAAAAATCACAAGATTTGACCCAGTGTACTATCCTGTAGGTCATTTCCCCTAGGACTGGTCCTAGGCTAGGGCAGAAATTAAAAATAAAGCCCATGCCAAACCAGCTGTCCTCATGACCTGAAATTTTGGTCATGTGGATGCTTAGGGCATATCTAGACCCTGACAAAAATTAGGAATTTTTGGAAAACATTTTCCTATAGTTTTAACCAAAATGTCATAAATTAAATAAATGGAATAAATGGAGTGTTAGGCCTCCAAATGGCCCCATATTTTGGTGACACGTCCTCCGGGACATTGTTAGGGTCTGACAACAATTTCAGCCCATTTGGACCTCTACATAATGGGTTAACCCACTTGCAAGTGTAGGATAGTATTAGCCTTGGTGTGCCAATAGCAAGTTTTACTATAATGTGAATTTATTCATTAAGGAGATTTTGCAGACCATGAAATTAATTCTAGAGGGAATTTAGGTCAAATGTAGTCTATAAAAATTTTTATGGGATTTTTGGGATCAAAAATCCCATTATTTGGATTTTTGGAAATTATAGCCTTATTTGTAAATTAAAATGAAAAATTGGAATTAATTAGGTAAAAATCTTAAAATTTGGCCCTGTTGTATAGTGGATCATAATTGATTAGGGGTAATTTTAATTTCTCTGTTTGAAGTCTTTTGAAGTAACATAGCATGAATTGACCATTTTACCCCTATCCTTTTTGTTTCATAAATCAATACAAATATGAGTCAGAAAAATTTGGAAATATTTCTAGAGGTGTATATAGGTATGAGTCCACTGCATTATTTATTTCAGAATTTTTGAATGTACCTATAAATTTTAAATCATCATAATGGCATTTTGGTAATTATCCAATATAATGATTTGCAAGTCTATAACTTTGTTAAAGTTGATGAAACTTGGTCAGTAGCATTATTTTGATGAATTAGATTCCCTGTAAATTTATTGGAATTTTTGTGATTAAATTCCATATACTTCATTTGAAAAGTAGTAATTATGATGGCTTATGAAAATTAATATTTAAATACATAAATTTGGGGAGAAATTATGAATTTTGGAAAATAGTGATGATTCATCATGATAATGATAAGATAATTATTTTGCATCATTAGGACTATGCAACGACATACTTCATGTGTTAAATGACCTTGGGGAAATATTTGGAGAAAATAAAATAATTATAAAAATAATAGAGAAAATTATGAAAATTACCATACACATTCTAGTAGGACATACCACCTTAGGATAAATATTTGGGGTCTGGTGGCCCAAGGATTTCGAAGTTCGATTTCGGGGTGGTACTAGGCCATGGGGTGCGCATAGAAAAGGTAGGCTATACTATAGGCCACCAGGGAACGAATCAACAACTGAGTTAGAGTCTAAGATCGGAAGTATAACCCTGGGTGGCAGATAAATTCTAGAGACGAGAGTAATAGTGCAACCTTAGACTTATCTAGGAGGAGCCGACGAAAGACCGTCATTCCTCAACCCATAGCTTAAGTCACTAAGTCACTCTATGTAACAGGGAGAGAAAAAGGGGTTCTAGGTAGACATCAACTAAAGTAAATATCCTTGAAAAAGGGAGCTTTGGGATTCAGCCCATCGTAGCTCCTAGTGCCTCTGAGAGCCCTTCACCGGGAATACCTTGGGCATTCCTGGGATTAACCTTAAATTTCTAAGTATAATAATCAGTAGGCAAGAGTAGTCTAACAGGTTAAGTGAACTGGACATGTTCTCACTCGGGCCGGGTTGGAGGGTCTTGGAGTCTATTGACTGCTTGCTCACCCGTGCAGAGTTGGAGGAAAGTGATTGACATATATATCCTCACCCGGGTAGGGTTGGAGGTTTTGTAGCACATACTCACCCGGGACGGGTTGGAGAAATTTGGGACAGGATAGTCCTTTGAGCTGGAGGTTCAATATATAATACTTGTATGTGCATATACTAGTGGCGGGCCATGCGGTACTGGCCAGTCGTCACACCGACAACAGTACGGTGGACCAGGCGGGTGCGAGGGTTAGAAGGACCGGTAGGATGTTTATATTGGAGTCTGGAGGACTTTTCCTAATAACGCGCACCCGGCCCAACAAGACTGACGGGTAGTCAGCAAAGTGGTACGCAGAGACTCTAGAGTACACTGTCGGTGTACAGAGGCGTACAATAAAGGTCTAGGCCTGGTAGTGTGTATACCCGCCTAGAAGGCGGAGATGCCCGCTCCGCTGCTGCCGTAGCCACAACGGTAATACCTGAGAGTGATGCTAGCTCTCGAAAAGTGGGAACTAAAGGTCTGTGATCACGGAGTCATGTGTGTGTGTTGCACTGCATGTTCATATCATACCCACCATATAGATGCATATCATTAACCTTCATAACAACCTATGACACCTAATGTTAAGTGGTATGGGACGCTTATACATTAGGACCTGCTATACGATCCCTTAGCCTATAAGCTTGAGTGGGCAAGTTTATAGGTTGAGGTTACTTTCCTTTTTTATATGTATATTGCTTGTGACACCTGACACCCCATTGTATAAAATGGTATGGGACATTTTCTACAATGGGAGCCCTGCAGAAGACCCCTTGCTTATGTGTGCCCGTATAAGTGAAGGTTACTTTTCATTACTTACTTGGTTACATATTCTGCTTAGTTCCTGTCACCTGCTCCGCCTTTGTCACCCCTTGTTGTCCTCCTCTTCGTCCTCCCGCACGGTGCCTAGGAGTTGCGGGGCGAGGTGTGGAGGAAACGACTTAGTCTTTTTGACTAATGGTCGGTGACCATACTATTTTTAGGAGCTCGAGGAGATGGACCAGCACGACGAGGAGGCAGGATTTGAGGGGCAGATACCGGCTACTGCTACTGGAGCACATGTTCAGGTGCGATGATTTGAGATGAAAGATTCCGCTGCTATTAGTTTGAGAGAGAGAGAGTGAGTGATTTGATATTGATGTACTGGGCATAAGCCCGTTTTACTCTCATTATATTGTACTCATTGTGGACTGTACCTTATACTTATCATCTGTTAGATATATGTTTAGTACTGTGGCTGTGGACTTCTACATTTTGCTGTACTCTTTTATTCTCATATTGGCCGACAGGTTATGATCGTACTAGCCGGCAGAATCGGCGTCTTGCGGTGTCGACTAACCCGTGCGTTAGTGTCACTGTAAGGCGGCGGTTCTGGGCATAAGATCCGGGTTAGCCTCGGAATGGGGAGACAGGATCTTACACCGTGCGTCCTCACTCAAAAATCGTTGAGTGAAAGGTGTTGAGTGGCAGACACGCCCTGGGACACGCCCGTGTCCCAGGCCGTATTCACCCCCCAATGACCGTTAACTGCAATTTCGTTGACCACGCGATCTTCGCCGACCCTGAGCACGACACGCCCCTGGGACACGCCCGTGTCCCAGGCCATGTCACCACTACCAAATCCCATACTTGGCTCAAAACGCCACCCGTCACTCTTTTGAGTTTCGGGGCATTACAACTCTCTCCCTCTTAAAAGAATTTCATCCACGAAATTACCAAAGGAAAAGAAAACAGAAAACTAAAAGCGGTACCTGAGTGAAATTACTCTGGGTACTCCTCAAGCATGGTTTGCTCTCGCTCCCAAGAGAGCTCCTCCCTACCGCAATTGTCCCAACGAACCTTGACTATCCCAATCTCCTTGTTACGAAGTCGCTTGACTTCAGAGTCCTCAATACGAACGAGATTGACCCTAGTTATCAACCCTTCGTCCACATGTACTTGATCAACTGCGATCACCTGCGAAGGCTCTAGCATCGCCTTCCACAACACTGATATGTGGAATATGTCGTGTAGACCACTCAACTCCACCGATAGCTTTAGATGATAAGCCGCTTCGCCGATCCGCTCCAGAATCTCAAATGGTCCAAGGTATCTCGGGCTCAGCTTCTTCATGTGTCATACCCATGAAACACCTTTGAATGGCTTTATCTTCAAATACACCCAGTCGCCAACCACGAATTCCACGTTCCGGTGCTTGGCATTGTAGTATTTAGCTTGTCTATCCTGAGCGATCAGCAAATGCTCCCGAATGGTTCGCACCAATGAAGTAGCTTTTTCAACCTCTTGCTTTTTGTACAACCTTGCCTCACCCGTTTCTAGCCACGACAACGGCGTGCGACACTTTCTACCATATAAGGCCTCGAAGGGCGCCATTTGTATGCTCTCTTGGTAGCTATTGTCTTACGCAAACTCCACCAAATATAGATGGTCTTCCTACTGCTTTCTGAAGTCCAGAAAGCACATGCAAAGCATGTACTCCATCGTCCTGTTAACCCTCTCGGTCTGCCCATCTGTCTGCGGATGGAAGGCTGTGCTGAACTTCAACTTAGTCCCCAGCATTTGCTGCACTACCCTCCAGTCATTGGACATGAAACATCCATCTCTATCGCTCACGATGCTACGGGGCACACCGTGTAGTCTTACTATATTATCCACATATAGCTTCACCAGTTTCTCCACTAAATCATCCTTCCTATACGGAACAAAGTGCGACACTTTTGTTAACCGATCTACGATCACCCAAATGGTGTCGTTTCCCTTCTGCGACCTTGGCAAGCCATGCACAAAGTCCATCAAAATGTCATCAAACTTCCACTCTGGAATAGGCAAGGATTTCAAGAAACCCCCTGGCTTTTGGCACTCTGCCTTCACTAAGGCGCAGGTCTGACATTTAGACATATATAGTGCCACATCCTTCTTGAGTTCTGGCCACCAGAACAACTTGTTTAGATCTCGGTACATCTTCGTGCTCCCTGGGTGAATTGAGTACTTGGTATGATAAGCCTCGTACATCAACTCCACATGTAGATTTCCCATGTTTGGGAAGCACAACCGACTGTTCTTCCTTAGCAGTCCATCATCAACTGAAAACTGGGAATTTGACCCATCCGAAGCTGCATCCATGACATCCTTCATGTTGTTATCCAACTCCATAGCCTGCCGAATTCGATCAGCCAGATCATACTGAACTTTCGTCCAGTTCAATAATGCTTCAGAACTAGTCTGCTTATCAACACAACAGATCTCTAACGCCTCCAACTCCCGAATCACCCGTTCATCAAGAATCGACAACCAGTTGGATTAGGCGGGAGGCTTGCGACTCAACGCATTCGCAACTGCATTGCCTTTCTCGGGCACATAATGAATTTTTGAGGGCATGGTCCCCCAGGAACTCCATCCATCTCCGCTGCCTCATGCTCAGATCCTTCTGATCAAATGGGTACTTCAGGCTCTTATGGTTAGTATAGATATCGACCTTCACGCCGTCCAAATAATTCCCCCCACATCTTTAGCGCAAAATTCACGACCGCCAACTCCAAGTCGTGAACTGGATAATTCCTTTCGTGCACTTTCAGCTGACGCGAGTTACACGCTATCACTCTCCCATGCTGCGGTAGGACACACCCTGAACCACTGCCCGAAGCATCACCATAGATCTTGAAACCTTTGGTCCCAACTAGCGAACATAGAATAAGTGCCGTGGTCAACCGTCTCTCCAGCTCCTCGAAAGCTTGTGCGCACGCTGGCGTCCAAACAACTTTTGATCTTTCCTCGTCAAAGTCATGAGGGGGTAACTCTATCCGCGAGAAGTTCTCTACGAAGAGCCTGTAGTAGCCGGCCAGCCCCAGAAAACTCTGGTCTTCCGCTCCCGAACGCAACACAGGCCACTCGGGTATCATAACAATCTTTGCTGGATCCAGTACAACACCCACTCTACTAAATTTATGACCGTGGAACGCTACCTAGGATAACCCAAAACTCGCGTTTGGAGAACTAGGCAAAGAGATGGTTCCCCCTTAGCATTTCCAACACCAAAAGCATATGCTTGAAGTGATCCTCTTTGCTCTGCGAGTACACAAATATGTCGTCGATGAAGATGACCACAAAATTGTCTAGGTACTCCCTGAACGATCTGTTCATCAAATCCATGAACACTGATGGCACATTAGTCAGCCCGAACGACATGACCGTAAACTCGAAATGCCCATACCTTGCGCTGAACGCTACCTTTGGGACATCGCTTTCCCTTATCCTCAACTGATAGTAACCGGACTTAAGATCCAATTTTAAGTATACTGATGACTCGACCAACTGATCAAAAGATCATAAATCCTTGGGATCGTGCACTTGTTCTTTTCCGTTAACTTGTTCAGTTCTCAATAATCGATACAGAGCCGCAAACTCTCGTCCTTCTTCTTAACGAAAAGGACCGGTGCGCTCCAAGGCGACGAACTTGGACGCACATAACCCTGCTCCCACAACTGGTCAAGTTGAACCTTTAGCTCCGCCATTTCCTTAGGTACCAACCTATAAGGAGAGTGTGACATAGGAATGGCACCTGACACAAACTCAATCGTGAAATTGATTTCTCGCTACGGTGGGGCTCCAGGGAGACCGTCAGGGGAACACATCAGGATATTCAGATACACCCGAGGCACTATACAATGTAGGCTTAAGCTTTGAAGCCTCCCATGGTGGCAGTAACGACACTTGCAAGTCAAACTCCTAACTCCCAAACCGTAAACTTGCAACACAGACTCTCTCTCCGCGCACATCGAATGACCACTGAGCAATAACACATCGAAATTATCCTTTACCATCGAAGGAGATACTCCGGTGCGCAATACAAATCCTTTTGACAAAAGGAGTGTGAAGTTCCCGTATCGAAACTATGCCCTCGCCGGATGACCAAAAATCAAAAAACAAAGCCTTGAACTTCCAGTCATAAGCTAACACGCATAAGGTAATAAGTATAAGAAGCTAAATTTCTATCTATTAAACCATACCTGACATCCCGACGGTCGGCCACAAGACCTCCCGCTGGCCAAGGATGTCCACTCTCGGTTGGGCCGGAGTATATAGTGATGCAGTGGACTCCACCGCCTTGCCCTTCTCCTCAGATGTTGCCCCCCGACTTCTTCTCGGACATTGGGCATCCACTCCGACAATCCCGGGCATAGTGTCCCGACTTTCCATCATTATAGCATGCACCCTGGGTTTGGCCTGTAGTCGCTCCGGATGCGCTAGAGGAAGGGACTAGACCTGATCTACTAGCCTTCTTGCTCCACCTACGGTACTCAGATTTTGAGGTCAGCATTTTGAACATCATTTCCTTTGCACTAGAGTCTTCAACTGCTCCTGCCATAGCTTTCATTATCTTCTGAGCACCCTCCCGACAATCTCGGGCAAAGTGCCCTTTATTTCCACAAGAATGGCAATTGTAAGTATCCTGACTAGTAGATTATCTAGCTTCTTTTCTCAGCGTTCTGCGGTAGTCAGTCCTTATAAGATCTGCAGGGTTTGGTACCCTATTCACTAGTATTTGATGGGTTTTCCCCAACTCTACGTCCAAAGTTCTGGCCGACTCCACCAAGGCTCAGAATCCCAAAAGCTTTGGTCCTAGCAGTAGGATGCACAACTCGCTGCGTAGACCATTATAAAATCTATCGACAATAGGCTGCTCGCTTTCCCACTCAAAGCTAGGGTAGTGCCTTATCATATGGAAGGCTTGCAAATATTCGTCAACTGAGTGCGCTCCTTGCAACACAATCATGTTCATTTGCTGCCCTAATGGGTCTCTAAATGCCATTTACTCCATCATACCGCCTAGTGTTGGGGCCATCTCAGGTATAGAGGGTTTCATAATTCTTGCATGTTATGAATTGGTCACAGCAAACACCGCTTTAATAGAAGTAGGGGTATCAGGCGCGTCGCTGGGTGCAGTACTTTTCTCAAAAAGTGTGCGTTCAGACTACCATGTGCCACTCCCGGACACCTATAGACGTACAAAACACCAATAAGAGACCGAACAAAATTGCAAAAAGCAATTATAGGAACACGCAGGTTCCTCAAACATGTGTATTTTCATTCCTAAGTAGACATTCATGGGTTCATTTCACGTTATAACGATGACGCACACACATGTGCTCACCACCCCTTAAAGTGAATTCGTCCGCGAATTCATTTAAGTCTGACCGAAACCGGTAGTCTGATACCAAATTATAACACCCCTATCCGTCACATAACATATAACAGTAGGTCTGGCCGGGGCCCGACGCCATAAACCACGGACAGACCGGTGGGTTACTCAATGAAACCATTCTTCCAAACACAACGTCATACACAGAGCATCTAGCGGAAGCAATTTTATTAAGTTGCAAGAGAAAGAACCCAGCATAAGCACGAATGTCCACTAACAAACCCAGTAGGAATGAACTATATAATACACAAAAGTACTAGCCTTAAGGCCTTACAAGAGTTTACAATAATTAATCAGTGTCTTACAAACTTCGGCTCATAAGCCGGCCATACATGAATAAAATGAGTAAACATACAAGTCCTTTGAGGGCAAGCTCAGCAACTTGGGATTTGTCCCGCTATTTGCCGCTCGGCTCCGCAGCACCTACAAGCACAAATCACCGCAACGGTGGCAAACAAGAATAACAGTCAGCTAAAGCTTACCAAATTATAATGATTCTGCCCCCAAGTCTGCGGGCAGCAAAGCTCCTTCCCTGCACTTATTAGACAAACAAGCAATAATGAATAAACATAACATCACAGGTGCATGCACACATGGCCATACACCCCGTGCTCTCAGGGCACTAACTATGTGAAGCAAGTCCGAACCCGGTCCGTTCCTTGGCTCCACCACCGCCCCCAGGGCCAGAAAACCTCGTAAGCATTTAGTCCTTCAGCCGCAGCATAGACTCGTTCTCCAAATCATCGATAAGTCCCACGTAACTTTAGATCACTTTAACCAAAACAGATGGAGCGGGTAGGGTTCCACTAGCCCGTTGCTAACCCCGCTGCGGCCCTTTGGCCTTCGACGCAGGCCCAGCTTCCCCTAGTCCCAACTTTCGATCAATCACGGTATATAGCCCCGCTATGTACCTGGCTTGCTCCCAGACCACCAAAATGGCAGAACTTCGCTTCCGCCCAGATTTCCGGGTGCACCTTGGGGTTAATCCCCAAGACTCCCTGTTGCAATATACCATGTATAAACCCGAAAACAACACAAAGGCACAGATTCTTCTCCGGCCAACAATGCATAGCAAAACATCACCGATTTAGACCAACATGTCCGGGTAGGCTTCACACATCATGCCTATATCCGTACTACGATTCCGGACTCTAAACAAGGGGGACTTTACATATCTACCCCAAGGAACACCGCAACTCACTGCCCACTCGCGGGAGAGGGTTTTCCCTATCCAAAAGAAGAAGAGCTTCACATGCTCAAGATGAGAATCGTTACCCTAGCGTTCCTCTTCGAAGCCATGGAAAACTATACGGATGAAAAGCATCGCGATGATCTTGCCTCCGCAGATCCGGGATCGGTTTGCGATTTGGCGCTCCTAATCTCCTCCGGTGACCGGATCTCCCTCTTCCTTCTTCCTCTTTGCTCTCCCTTCTCTCTAGGATTTAGAAAGAGAAAAGTCCAAGAAAAGTGAGGGTTTAAACCCCCAATCCCGGCCTTAACACTAGCATGGAGAGTCCTGAGCCATTAGATCCCAAAGTAAGGAAACGAACGGTTGCGATTCAGTCTGAAAATAAACTTCCTAGGCCAAACACGGCTTGCAACACGCCCGTTTCCAAGGCCATGTAACTCATTTGCCGCCAAAACCGTCACGTCCCAAAAAGAATACGGGCAGTCGACACGCCCGTGTCAGGATTGATATGCCCGTGTCATCTAGTACATGCTCGTGTAGCTGGGCGTGTTCCCCCAATGACTCAGGACCAGAATATCCAGAGCACGACACGGCCATGCTACACGCCCGTGTCACATGCCATGTGCTAGACATTCCCTGGGACACGCCCGTGTTCCAGGCCGTTTAGCTTCCTAAGCACAACTCGCCAAACGACCCGAACAGTACACGGTATGTGACACACCCGTGTCAAATCTGACACACCCGTGTCGGACCCGAACATGCCTAGTCTCAGGCCGTGCGTCCTCACTCAACGATCGTTGAGTGAAAGGCGTTGAGTGGCTGACATGCCCTGGGACACGCCCGTGTCCCAGACCGTGTTCACCCCTTGAAGACCGTTGACTGCAATTTTGTCGACCACGCGACCATCATCGACCCTGAGCACGACACACACCTGGGACACGCCCGTGTCCCAGGCCGTGTCACCACTACAAAATCCCAGACTTGGATCAAAATGCCACCCGTCACTCTTTTGAGTTTCGGGGCATTACATGAGTAGTAGGGCCTAGTACCTGAGGTAGGTGACTGTTGAGTCACTGAGCTATAGGTGATAAGTGTGTCACTGAGTTGTAGGTCTTGGAGGAGACTGAGTGTATAGAATTTTGGCCTGAGGTAGGTGACAAATTTGTCACTAAGCTGTAGGTGCCTGTAAGGTAACTGAGGTAGGTACCTGGAAGGGTACTGAGCTGTAGGAGTGTTGCAACACTCTAAGAGTAGGGCCTTGTGCCTGAAATTATAGGGCTGAAAATCATGAGCTGTAGGCCTTAGAAATAAGGGTAAGGTAGGTGGTTTGAGGACCACTGAGTTATAGGAGCACTGTAGGGCTCTGAGGTAGGAACCTTTATGGTTCTGAGATAGGGTTCTGAAGAGAACCTGAGTGTAAGGCTAAGGGCCTGAGGTGTAAGCTCTAAAGAGAAGTTTGGAGGAGTTTGTGCTTTGTCTAACATAAGTTAGAAAGGTGGGAGGGAAAGTGGATGTATCGAGTTTGGGAACCACTATAAATATATGTGTGCTTTGCTGTGTTGCTTATTCTTCTTTTATATTGCAGGTACTAAGGACAAGCTCTAGATAACTTAGTAAGAAAACTGTAAAAAGACAAGAAATTTCAAAGACCTATTCACCCCCCTCTAGGTGACTAGCTAACCTTTAATTATTAACTTTCAAGTGGTATCAGAGTGAGGTTTCCCAAAAAGGATTTAACAATCTGAGTATACCTCCAAGGTTAGCTATAAGATATAATTATGGGGTCAGGAATGAACTATAAGGAGCTAGGGGCCATGAAACTACCAATCTGCAGGAAAGAAGGATTTGGCCTTCGGAAGCATAGTGTTAGACTATTCATGAAAGCATTTGATCCTAGGATATATGTAACAGTAGTAGAAGGCCCTTTTATCCCCACAAAGGCCCCCACCATAGATCCAACTTTGAGAGTGCCCAAGGCATATATAGAGATGGACAGAGATGAGGTAATTCTGTCTACCATGGACAAAAGGGCACAGAATATTATAGTCAGTGCCATTGACGACTCAACCTTCCAAAATCCTATACACTGCAATACCTCCAAGGAAATGTGGGACACTCTTGTGTTCTACATTTATGGATCTGAGGAAGTTAGAGATGATAGGAAGTCAATGCTCAACCAAGAGTATGAGGCTTTCAAACAAAGAAAATCTGAAAAAGTAGCTGACTTCTTTGAGAGGTTCTTTAGGACAATTAATGAACTAAGAACCTATGGTAGGGTCTTCAGCAACTATGAGCTGAATAACAATTTCCTTATATCTCTCATTAGAGATTTGGACAACAAGATTTGTGCCATTAGGGAAATGGCTAAGCTGGCAAACACTCCTCCACTAAATCTCTTTGGAAAGCTGTCGTCCTATGAAATGCAGCTAGCTGCTAGAAAAGAAGGGGTGAAGGGAATTCAATCCAAGCTAGTGGCCCTCAAGGCAGAAGCCCCAAGAAGTAGCAGAAGAAAGACTCCTTCTCCACCAAGGAAAGAAGCTGATTCCAGCTCAGAATTGTCTGGGACGAGTTCTTTAGATAACCATATATCTGTTGAAGAGTTTGCAACCTTCTCTAGGAAATTTCAATAGTTCATGAAGAAGAAGCACTGGACGAGCAGACCCTCTTTATCATTTCATCACAAGAAGTCCTCCAAGAAGGACAGGTATGACCCTAAATCTAGTAAACAGATTTTATCTAACGTTATCTGTTATTTTTGCAGCAAGGCTGGACATGTCATTGCTGACTGCCTAATCAGGAACAAGGAAGAAGATGAGAAGAAGAAGAAGCATCACCATCACCACAAGGACAGGAAGAAGGAGAAGTCCTTTATGAGTAAGAAGGAGAAAAGTTGGAAAAAATTTTCCTCCTCAGAATCAGAAGATGATGAGGAAGAAGCCTATATAGGGCTAATCTCTATTGGTGCATATCCAGAAGAAGAAGAGGAATATCCTGCTTCCAGGATAGGAATAAGGGCTCCTATATCACACTCAGACAGTGACAATGAGGAGGATGAAGAAGACTATGGATACCAAGGGCTGATGGCAATAAATAAAGAAGAAAGAAGTGAGGTACATACAGAATCATTCAAGGTACATCCTCTCTCAATTTCTTCATTTTCCTCTAACAATGTAACCAGCCCAGATACTGGTGCATCTTCACCCTGTAATGAAGATTGCATAGAATCTAAGACTAATGTAAATCAATTGATTGACAAGTTTGGACTGCTCCTAGAGGCTCTAAAGAAGAGCAGAAATCTTGCCAAAAGGCAAATAAAGGAGATTAAAGTCCCCAAGCCTTATAAAACTCTTTATAACAATAAATCAATTGAGTTTTATAAGAAAAGTCATGAGGTGTCTGAACTCAAGAAAAGCCTTGAGTGTCAGACCAATGTTCTAGAAGAAAAATGTAAACATATTAGATATCTAGAATAGAAATTAACTGAGAGATTTGGGATTGTGATTAACCCTTCTCAATCTCCTGGTATGTTGCCAAAAGCTACAACTTGTCAAACCTCTGAGAAGCTGGGTATTAATGACACAAATTATCAAGTCATATCAAATCTCCCTGATAAGTTGACCGTATTTCAAAAGGTGAATTTACCTTCTAAAATTGTCAAGTTTGCACCTCCCCATAAGGGTCAATCAAATGTGTGATGTACCAATGGGGTAAAGACACATGATCTCAGTAGGAGTGATGCTGCCCACTCTAGCCATAAAGTTCAGGATAAAATCTTCAGACTTGGATCCAAATATCTTTTATCTAAAGAGATGAGAGAGACCACTAGATGGCAGGATCCACAAATACAATTGGCCCATCCTGGACCAGCTGTATTTAGTTCTTCAACACCTTCACTCAGGAAGAAGGAAGCAACATCTTTCAATGCTCATCTAGTAAAATCTGGAGCTGCTCACATCTCTCATGGACAGTAATTTTGTGCTGTCTTGAAGAGAAGGTACAACATTCATAAATGTTGGTGCTGTGATAAGGTGGGCCACTTTGCCATTGATTGTTGGCACAATCTGAATGTATCTAGTGGAAAGAAAGGTGCTCAGCCCAGGAAGAGAGTTGGGTAAAAGTTTTATAATACTAACAAGAACCTAGGACCCAATAATTATTGGGTGCCTAAGGGTAAATGACTTTTCTTTTGTAGGATAGTCCAAATACCTGTCTAGATAAGACTTTGTATTTGGACAATGGTTGTTCCAGGCAAATGTCTTGGACAGGATGATTACTCAAGGAATATACTCCATGTAAAGCAATAAATAAAGGTCTAGTCTGTTAAGTGTGTACTCATCAAAAGCTAGAGACAGCAAGCTTCAAGGTAAGTCTCTCTCTCTCTTATATAGAGACTAAGCTTGCAAATTAATTAATTAAGTTAGATGTGCTTACGATAAACCTAATCATGCACACCAGTTAGAAAACAATGATTCAAATATCCTTCATAATTATCTATACTGTTAACTTATATAGATTCTTCTCTCAAGCTCAAATAACATGTAAATCAGTGCATAATAAGGTCGCTAATAAAACTTGCTTATTTGGATGTTAGGTCTCCATTATATTTAGAATTGATAAAATATTTGAATAATGGTGTGAAAAATAGAATGTACATCCAGACAGTGAGGGAAGCTAAAAATTAATCAGACGATTGAGTGAATGAAAGAAAAGCTGAGAGGTATAATAGAAGCGCTAAATGCCCTGTATCTTAACAGGAAGCGTAGAGCAAGTCGTAAAACCTAAAAGTACTAATTTAAGCTAAAAATGTTTAATTAGCTAATCTAATGATAAGGTAATTAAACTTTTTCATTATATATATATAAAGGTGACAAGAAACGAAAAGCCACACCACTCTTAAAAGCCCTAACCCTAGCCGTCAAGACTGAAACCTTCTCAGCATCTTGCCGCACTGGTTCAATGGCGCCAAAAATCACCAAGGAGCTCGAGGAGGGCTATGAAATTGTAAGGAATGGATTCAATCATGCCTCGCCAGAGATTAAAGAAGTGTTAAGGATGATTGAGACCATAGGTTTGGAGTACACCCTTTCTGAACCCTCCACCATTCTTAGAGAAGAGGTGGTAGAATTCTTTTCTAATGTTAAGGTATCTTCTTCTAAAAACTCAATTAAGTCTAAGATTGAGGACATCAAGATTAAGGTAAACCCTAAGAGAGTAGGCAAAGACCTTCATCTACCCTCCATCAACCCTAGCGAGGATGAAGAACCCACCATCACAGACAGAGATAGAGCTCTCAGGTTGTGTGGATACAGTGATGCCAAACCTGGGTCCCTTAAAAGGAAATTCTTCAATCAGAGAGGTAAACTGTTGGCAGATATTATAGGGAAAGCCCTTATCTGCAAACCTGTATCACATGACACAATCTCCAGGTCAATGTTTGATGTCATGACTAGGATAATCTTCAATAGGAAGACCTCTTGGTCTTATCTCATCTACTAGAGAATAGTAGACTGTCTTCACAATCCAAACATGGGCAAAATTCTTTCTTTGTACCTAGTGAACACCTACCCTGATACATTCAAGCAGGAGCATGGAGTGAAGATTCACTACCTGAAAAGGATAGATATAAAGACATTGGATAGATTCACTAGGATCCTACCTAAGAGCTAACCTTCAACAACAAAGGACTCCTTAATGGATAAGGGACATCAAGTTGCTGAAGGAGACAGTTCCTCCTGCTCTGAACCTAAGCCAGAAACTTCCCCCTGTTGATGTTGGTCTGCAGATAGACATATCCTTGAATCTCTCCTCAACAAACATTCAACTCCATGATATTGTTGTGTATGTTGATAAAATCCATGCCAGCCCTAGGTCGGGACAAGTTTCAAAGAATGCTAGTGAAGAAGAGATTGTTGTAGAAGATGTGACAGATATGTCTGATACTGATGATGTAGCTGCAGTTGAAGATTTCCCTGCTACAGAAGATAACTGTGAGCCTCCTGAGGCATTAGATACTTATCTTGATGGGTCAAGCCCAGAAAAGGATGCTCAGTCTGAGGGGGAGCATAATCAGATGGATTTGAAAACTTTCGATCAAGTTGTCAACAGAATGGTTGAGTCTGCACCTACTACAGGTAATACTCATACCCTCTTAATTAGTAGTGCTAATACAACTTTAGCTAAGAAAATGGTTCCTTCTATAGGTGTTGTAGTTGAAGGAAAGTCTTCACAGGTCCTTGCTTAGGATAATGTCCCTCCTCCATTAAGCCAACCACCCACTACCCAAATCTTTAATGAGTTACTCCTAAACAATATCAAAGCACTCATGGATTCTCAGACCACAACCCTCAAGGTGTATGTTGACCAATCAGTTGCCAAGCTAAGAGATGAAATATAAACTAAATTCAAGGAAAGTAAAGAAGAAAACTCTCACTTAAACAAACAGGTCACCATCTCATTTGATATGGCTGGAACTGCTGGCATAAAGCTGACCACCCTCATGAAATCCTTGGAAACAAGCAACAATTCTCTACAACTGACATAAGATATGTCAAGAATTATGTGAGTACAATTGGTGAGGTGATTAGGGGTGCAGCAGATCATGTAAATCATCATGTCACCAATGTTGTTGTCCACTCTCTGAAGGAGGCAATACTTCTGAAAAATGATCTGCTTGCTGACAATGAGAGAATATTCCAATCTATATCAAGCAAAAATGAAGCCAACACCACCCTAGTGCAAAAGACCATCTTTGAAGAAGGTAGAAAGGGGGAAAGCAGCCATACTAAGACAACAGCACTCATTGAAGATCAATCCTTCAATATAATTCAAGGCACTAGGGTGGAACAGCACCTGCCCCTCCTGGATAAAAAGATGCCAGAGGACCTAGACTTCCCAACATAAGCTAGAGTTGCACAAGATGCACAACTTACTGTCAGAAGAAAAAGGGAAGGAACTCAGATGGCTGAATAGTTCATGGCAATGAGGAGAGCTGAGAATAGAGATAATCCAGATCATGAACAGCTAAGTGATGCCTCTAAATCCATCATTATCAATGCTTGGGTAAGCCATGGACAAATCTTAAAGAATATTGATAGTGTATATCCTTCTGAGGAATGGATAAAGCATTTGGAAAGAAATTCCCTAAGGGAAAGAGTATTCAAAGAAAATCTGGTAAGGAAGAGCAACCCTAAGAAAATGCCTCCCAGATATATTCCAAAGCCATTCCTTTACTTCAAATGACAGGAGAACAAAGCTAAAAACTTGAAGAAAATTGCTGCTACCAAGGATGCTGAGCCAAGTTCATTAAAGAAGAGCTGATATGAGGCTGCAAGACTTAGGGGTCTTTAAATATTAAATCAATGTCTTATAATGAATATCAATACTTTAACACTATCAAATTTTTATCAATGAAATTAATATGAGTTGGCCTTGACTATATTATTATGATAAAATGTGCATGCAATTCTCATTTATATATCTGTGATTAATGAATATGCTGTTCTTTCATAGATATATTATAATCACAAGTTTTGCCTACTATTGTTTGGCTAAGGCTCTCTAAATTAGTTAATGATTAGGTATATCTCAATCATAATGTTTACCTTGTTAATGATTAATACAGCTTTTGTTGTTAATCATACAGTCACATTGTTAATGATTGATAATTCACTAGTACTATTGGTTATTCAATCATAGTGTTAAGCCATCTCTTCTAGGGGGAGTTATCCTATACTGGGATGGCTAGCTATCATGATAATGTCTCATTAGGCCTATCATAATTCTCTTTGTGTTGATGCACCTTAGCATGGATGGGTGTTCTGCCTTCTTCAAATAGAGGGAGATTGTTGGGAATTATGCCCTATAATGTTCCTCAGGAATTGAAGAGGCATCACCAATCATGATAAGGGGCATATTGTATTTGATCTGTGCTTAAGTTCATGCATGCAGTTGTCCTTGATTGGACATGTGAACAAAAAGAGTAAGCTGGAAGAAAGTCTCAACATAACCATTGTGATAGCTGAGAAGCTCAATGAAAAGCATTGAGAGAAGTGTTGGTCTCAACACAACCGCTGAGACAGGAGATAGTCTCAGTTGTGAAGAAGGAAGCATTGAGACAGTTGAGAAGAAACCGCTGAGACAATTGAGATGAAACTGCTGAAACAAAGGCAACATATATTATCTAAGTCCAGAAGCGTTGAGTGAAGCAGGTTCACTCAATGCTTATAATGAAGATCCAAGTCAACGTTCGTTGAGTGAATTAACATCACTCAATGCTTAATGAGTTCTGGAATTTCTCTAAGTCCAGATAGTGATGACCACTGTTGACTTCACCAGAAGTCAACAAGTCAAAGTATTTCATGTCATTGTAGGAAATCTACAGTAGCACCAGATGACCACTGCTGATATCACCAAAAGTCAAAAAAGTCAAAGTATTTCATGTCATTACGGGAAAGCTATAGTAGCGCCGAAAGCTACTATTTGTACTCTTCTGAGGGAGGTGGCACTCACCATACTTGGCTGGGCCCACACTAAAATAGTGCCATTGAATCAAATCAATAGATATAAAAAGCAAAGAGAAAAGGGGATTAGGGCAACGAAAAATAGAGGCAGCTGAACTTCATCTTCTCCGACGAGCATGAAAGCCAAGTCAAGCAGAGCAAGCCTGCATGCCAAGGAAGATAGTTGAAGCTTTTCCAGTTCAGCAAGTTTGTTCTTTGCAGAACAAGTTGGTTGATTCATCCAATCAGCAAGGAGAGATAGCTGTATGAAGGGTCGTCAGCCTTCAACAGCAGATAACTGTTCTTCAGTACAACAAAAAAGCAGTTAGCTGTAGAGGACGACTAATTCTTTCTACAACAAGAGGGCTTGACTGATATCTGCTCAGTCCATCAAGGTAGACTCTGAGATATATCTCTGAGTAAGTGTTTTAAGTTATTTCAATTTCTGATAAATTTCCTGTAGGATTCAGGTTGTCGGAATCTGAGCTGTAGGGCCTTTTGTGCCTGAGTTGTAGGTGACTAATTATTCACTGAGGGAGGTGCCATACAGGGGTACTGAGGTAGGATCCAAGTGTGGATTTGAGAGTAGGGCTATCCTCCCAGTCTGAGTAGTAGGGCCTAGTGCCTGAGGTAGGTTACAGTTGAGTCACTGAGCTATAGGTGACAAGTGTGTCACTGGGTTGTAGGTCTTGGAGGAGACTGAGTGTAGGGCCTTTTTGCCTGAGGTAGGTGACAAGTTTTTCACTGAGCTATAGGTGCTTTGAAGGGCATTAAGGTAGGTACCTAGAAGGGTACTGAGCTGTAGGAGTGCTGCAATACTCTTAGAGTAGGGCCTTGTGCCTGAAGTTGTAGGGTTTAAAAGACTGAGCTGTAGGCCTTAGAGATAAGGCTGAGGTAGGTGGTTTGAGGACCATTGAGTTATAGGAGCACTAATGGGCTCTGAAGTAGGAACCTTTGTGGTTCTGAGATAGGGTTCTGAAGAGAACCTGAGTGTAAGGCTGAGGGCCTAAGGTGTAATCTCTGAGGAGTAGTTTGGAGGAGTTTATGCCTTATCTAACATAAGTTAGAAAGGTGGGAGGAAAAGTGGATGTACCGAGTTGTGGAACCACTATAAATATCTATGTGCTTTGCTGTGTTGCTTGTTCTTCTTTTATATTGCAGGTACTAAGGACAAGCTTTAGATCAATTAGTAAGAAAACATCAAAAAGACCTAAGAAATTTCAAAGACCTATTCACCCCCCTTAGGTGATTAGCTAACCTTTAGTTATTAACTTTCACCGATTGCGATAGCGTTAACACTCAATGCCTTGAAGCATTGAGTGAGCTTAACACACTCGACGCCTTTCAATGAAGCGTTGAGTAAGAGACTATTGCGTGGCGATAGTAGGTATTACGCGGCGATAGCCCATCTCTCAATGCTCTCAATGCCTTAAAGCGTTGAATGAACTCAACGCACTCAACGTCGTAAAGCGTTGAGTAAGGTATCGGAATGGCGACAGTGGATATCGCCAAGAGATAGTACCACATCTGTTAGACACGTGTTAGATTGCCGGATGGCTCTGATGAGCGGTGGTTTACTAGGGTTGCAGAGGTTACTTTCGCTATCTCCAAACAATAGCCAATATCGCACGGTGATATCCTTTTGTTTGACTTTTCAAACGAAATCGTGTCTTTGCTCCCTTTTGATGAAATGATCATGTGGCTGGGATTAACTCCCTAGGCCACTCATGTAGAGGAGTAGAGGAATGAGAATTCATTCTCTTATTCTCACTCTCTCTCCTTCTTTCATCCATGTTCTTGAGAGAAAGATCAAAGGATTAGAGCTAAGGGCTGGAGCTGAGATTTAATAGCTTGGTGAAGGAGATTCTATAATTGGAAGTCAGAGTAGAGGCTAGATCCACCAAGAGGGAAGTGAGGTGTTCCTTTCCATCCAGGTAGAAAAGCTTCGCCATGGATCCAAAGAAAACTACAAGGGTAATGATCTTCCTTCTTGGACAAGTGAAGTCCTTCTTTTGGCATATGCATGGAATCCCCCACTAAAAGTTGGAGAATCGAGGAGATTCGAATGGGTCGATACATAGTATCCCTAGGTTTGGTTTTACATATAGATCCGAAAATTGCAGTATGGAATATTCATGTTGCGTGAAGCCCATCCAGACAGGTTGGTATGGATTGGTGATATTTTCTTTTGCATGTCGGATATGACTCTGAGTATAAAAGAGTAGTTTATGGGGTCTGCGGGGTTGTACCTGTGACTTGCGAGTGGTAGGAAGTACTGGAGTTGCACTCTAGGAAAATAACCACTAAATTCCACAGTTTTACCCCCTGTTGGATATCGTCGGGCGATAGTGAGTATTGCCACTGGCGATAGCTCTTGGTGAGCTACTTGTGCCGTGTGCTGTGAAATTCCAGTGTTTTTGGCTCTACAGGTTACTGCAGGGTTTTCGCTGGGTTTGGTACATAAAGTGAGTTCTATTGTTAATACCTAGTGATAGTGAGTATCGCTCGCAAAAGCTCCCAGATACCCTTTTGTTGTAAAGCCAGTCTCTTGGAGACAGTGTGGCTTGTCTGAGCTATAAGCTCTTAAGGCTATCGTGCCGAATGGGCAAGGGGAAGCCAACCTGCGCCAGTCTTTTCCTCTAAACTGATGACTTGAGCAACGAGCAAAGGCTGAACTATACCCGCGTTATGTCCGACCGACTCGAAGACCTATGTTATTGGTCTCGTTGGAGTGCATGATGAGAGTCTTAGGCCTACATGCCGTAAAGAATAAATATGCTCAATGTTGATTGTCATGTATTGGACCCTTTAACGGTGGTGCAATCCGGGATACTGGCACACCAAAAAATGTGCCTGCATGGAGCGTCAGCAGTTAGGACTGGCGTTTGTGATATATTGAGCTATGTGTGAGTGCACGTTCTTGTGATATATCTGCTTGTAATAATGTTATGCCTACAGGGAAGGAATACCACTGCCACAAAAAGGGGTAGGGTCATTATAAATTGGTTAGCTTAATGCTGACTGTTGCCTTGTTTTCCATCCTTGTAGTGGATTGTACCTATGCAGGTGCTGGAGAGCCGAGCGGGAAGTAGCGGGCTAAAGCCCCAAAAGCTATGCAAGCCCTCGAAGGCCAATTGAAGTTTATTGCTTTCATGTGTGGTCGGCCTACGTGTCGATGTCTGTAATCTAAACCTTGTAATGAGTAAATGTAAGGCCATAAGGCCACAATAATTTTAAGCTACTATTGACTGTCACCGGGCGACAATGACTATCGCTGGGCGATAGTAACTTTATATATTTTTGTAATAAACATTCCTGTGTTTATATAGTTGACATTACTATTGTACTTGAGTTCAAATCATAACCCCTAAAGATTCCGCTAGAATGCTTTAAGTTAGGATGCGTGTAGTCTTTTGATATTCATATGTAATCCCACTGCCTGTTTGTGGAATATGGTATGGGGCCCCGGCCCTTTATTATATTTCATGTGACAGACGGAGGTGTTACAATTTGGTATCAACTTGTCTTGGTCTTCCTCCTACGAATTCGTGTGTCGAATTATTTTGAGGGGTGGCAAGCATGTTCAAGTGCAGACTATTATAACATAAATGAACTCAAGAATATCCACTTAGGAATTCAAATACACTTGTTTGAGGGACTTGTGCGTTCCTATAATTGCTTTTGGCAATATTCTTTGTTGCTTAATTGTGTGTTTCACGATTATAGGAAACTCAAAGTAGTGCGGGGCAGCAGGAACACCAGCGCTCGGTGGAGAGTTAAGCATCTACTGAGGTGCCAACACCCCATCCTTCTGTAGAGTCAGTTTAGAGGATAACTGATGTGGTCTTTGCAATGATCAAGGCCCAACCTAAAAGGCAGGTACAACCCCTTGTCCCTCTGGTGGCATCAATGCCAGTTGGTCTATTTGAGCAGATTGTAAGCAGAAGCGCATCAGCTCAGTCGTTGAATATGTGTTTGATACAATGACCGCACACAGTCGAGGAGTACTTTCATGCATTTGTTGTGCTGAGACAATATGCAGAGTTTCTGTTTGAAACCGAGGAGACTAAGATCAATAGATTTTATGATCGTCTGCACTAGGAGCTATGACAATTGCTATTGGGTCCAAAGTTAAAGGGATTCCAAACATTGGTGCAGTTAGCTAGGTCGTTGGAGATGGACTTGGCCAAAGTCTACCAGGCACCAGTAATCCAGGTACCTAGTTTCTCTGCATCTGGATATCGATGTTGGAAGAAGAAGTCAAAAACTTCTGAAGCGGCTCCTTTTCTAACGTCTAGAGCAGCGTCTGGGCGAACCACTCTTGCATGTTATACATGTGGCAAGAAAGGACATCTTGCCCTAGAGTGTTGGGGTAGTGACCGGAACACAAAGAAGGCTAAGGTTAGAGCAGTTGCAGGGCGAACTCCACACACTTGATACTTGTGTGGTAAAGAAGGAATTATAGCCCAAGACTTCCAAAGTGGCCCTTAGATGAGAACAAACAGAAAGGGAATTTCGAGTATATGTATATAAATAACTATAATCGTGTACTTGTGTACTTTACAATTACTAGTATGTAATGATGTATACAATGCCTGTTTTGCGTGTATAAACATGTTGTGATGAATAATCCAGAAGTCTTGTGATTTGGACTTAATGTATTCCCTTTTGATTAGGTTTTTACAAACCTGTTTGGGAAGAATAAAAGGTAAACATGTGTAGAAAGTTGTGTGTTAAGATGCGGTTAGGAAGTCATGTCGTTGGTTTGGAAGCATCTGTGCTGATAATAATTACATGGATATGGACTAGCTCTAGGAGTAGCGTATCAGTATAGATTGCAACTTTATGGAAGTCACACTGGGATAAATCACCGAACGAGGGACTAATTTTGATTGTATGCGAGGATCAGGCATGGTAATCATGGTTGCCCTCTAAGTAGTTAAAATTGTTCGGTTATGCGTGAAGTAATTCTTCATGCCTATAGAGTTTATTGTGCCGAATCCCAGTTGAGTGACGTTTCTATTATGTCGGCCTATGTGGACGTGTTTCCTAACAACCTCCATGGGTGATGCCCCATGCGAGACCAACTGCACTATTACAGTGGTGCCAGGTGTGAAACTTATGTCCAACTCACCATATTAAGTAACGCCAAAGGAAATGGAAAAAATGGATAGTTCAACTGTAAGAATTGTAAAGATAAGGCTATTGAATTCCAAGGGTGTCACCTTGAGGTGCACCTGCCCCTTTAGTGAAAAAATAAGAAGGATGACAATCTGCAACTATGCATTTATTATAGAGAGCTGAACATGCTAACGGAGAAGAACATGTATCCGATTCCACGAAGTGATAACGTGTCGATCAACTAGTTGGACCAATGGTATAACCAAAGCTAGATTTCAAGTCTGGCTATGACCAATGGAAAATACGGGGATGTGACATTCCCCAAGTTGGCATGTGGAAAATGCTACAGACATTTTAAGTCCATAATAATGTCATCTGGGCTGACGAATGAGACATCGGTCTTCATGGACTGAATGCCTTAATATTTGAAGGAGTACTTGGACCTATTTGTATTGACGACATATTGTTGTACTCTTAGCTAAGCAAAGATTTTGTAAATCACATAAGAATGGTTTTGCATACTCTGCAAAAGAACAAACTCTAGGCCAAGTTATCAAAATGTGTGTTCTGACTATCGTCGGTGGCTTTCCTTGGCCATGTGATTAGTGATGCAGGTATTGCAGTAGATCCTGCAAAGGTAGTTACGATAAAGGAGTGACCTGTGTTGTCTATTGTAGAAAAGTAAGAAACTCCTTTGAATTGCTGGCTAATGTTCGTGGATAGACTTACCTATCACCATACTAACGAGCAAAGATCAGAAGTTCATTTGCACGCCCGAGTACACACGAGCGTTTGAAGAATTAAAGAGTCGTATGATCATGACACCTATTTTGAGTTTGCCATGTGGTTCGGACGACTGGTGTATAGTGATGCATCAGGGTGTAGCGTAGGCTGCATGCTTTTAAGTTTGGAAAAGTTATAGCATATGGATCATGCCATTTGAAAGTGTATGAGCGAAACTACCCCGTCAAGGACTTGAAGTTGGCGGCGGTGATATTTGCACTTAAGCTGTGGTGTCTTTACTTATATGGCATGAAAGTTTACATCTTGATGGACCATAAGAGCCTTCAGTATCTCTTGGATTAGAAAGATCTAATTATGCAGCAATGGAGGTTGATGGATTTCCACGGGAACTACACCTTCGATATTGATTATACTCCCAGGAAAGGGAACATGGTCGCAAATGCTTTGATTTGTAGGAATCCGGTAAGGGCTAATTGGTTGCAGATATATGGTGAATATCTGATCCAGGAGTTGGAGAACTTAGAAATTTCTTTTGTTGACAAGAATGCCACTACAAATGCGTTCCTGAACTATACAGAGGTAGATTATGACCTTACGGGCAAGGTATGATAAGTAATGGAACTCGTGATGAGTACAAAAAACTATGTAGAGGATGGGTCAAATTCCCAGTTCTTCTTAGATGTTGCCCTTTTTAAAAAAGAACAGTCGATGGTATATCCCAAAATTTGGGTAAACTACGTGAGGAGTTGATATGTGAAGAATGCTTCATGAAATACTAACTTCACCTAGAGAGCACAAAGATGTGCATTAACTCACTCCGGTACAGAAGTTAGATGAGGTCCCTGTGAAATTCATACATGGACTGCCAAGATCATAGAGCAGAGACGATGCCGAGTGGGTGATCGTTGACCAATTGGCAAAAGTATCACCCTTTATATCGAACAAAAAGGACAATTTCATGGAAAGTTTCCTACGTTGTACGTAGACAACATTGTACGATTATACGGTGTGCCCGTAGCATCGTTGGCGACCGAAATGGGCGCTTTACTACAAATGATTGGAAATTAATCCATCAGTTGTTGGGGACAAGACTAAAGTTCAGTACGAACTTTCATCCTTAAATGGATGGTTAGACCGAAAGGAACAACAAAACTATGGAGGATACGCTCCTTATGTGTGCCCTGGATTTCAGAAGAGGTGGGAAAACCATCTCTATAAGATTGAGTTCGTCTACAATAATTGCTATCAAGCTAGCATAAATACGATGCCCTTTGAAGCTGATACGATTGGAAGTGCCATACACCTTCAGCTTGGGCGGAAACAGACAAGTCAAAGCTATATAAGCGTAAGGTGGTCGAAAACGTAGATTCGACGATACATACTATATGAGGGCAGCTATTAGTAACCCAAGATAGGCAAGCAAAGTACTACGACGCCAAGAACCAAAACATGGCTTTTTCGGTTGGCGAGTGAGTATACTTGAAGATTAATCCATTCAACGGCGTGTCCGAGATTCAGCGTGTGTAAAAGTTGAGTCTGAGGTATATTTGTCCGTCTAAAGTGGTTGAATGAATTGAAGAAGTAGCCTATCGATTAGCTCTTTTGATGGAGCTAAATTGCTTGTCTGATGTGTTGCATATATCAGTGCTGTGTAAAGCGATGAAAGAGCAAACACAAGTGATTGCGGATGATCGAGTACCAGTCGAATAAAGGCTAATGACGAATATTAATCCCATTTGAATCAAGGGTCCGAAGAGTGAGTAGATCCGAAAAATAACAATCGGGATGGTCGACGTCCGTTGAGACAATGGTGACCATGGAGAACAGACATGGGAGCATAAGCAAACCATGCGTGATGTGTTTCCAAAATTATTGTAACATTTTGTGGCATATTCCAACACAATAGTTACTATTTTTCTCTTATAGATGAATAAAATTTTGGGACGAAATTTCTGTAAGGAGGGGAGGGTTGTAACACCCCAAATTTGATAGCAGACCCTCTGGTCGATATCGCCGGGCGATAGTGGGTATCTCCGATGGAGATAGCATTAACACTCAATGCCTTTAAGCATTAAGTGAGCTTAACACACTCGACGCCTTTTGACGAAGTACTGTGTTAGAGACTATCGCGTGGCGATAGTGGGTATCGCGCGACGATAGTGGGTATCGTGCGGCGATAGCACAGCTCTCAATGGTCTCAATGCCTCAAAGCATTTAATAAACTCAACGCCTTGAAGCGTTGAATGAACTCAACGCCATAAAGCGTTGAGTAAGCTATCGGAACGGCGATAGTCGATATCGCCAGGCGATAGTCGATATCGCCAGGCAATAGTCGATATCGCCAGGCGATAGTGCCACATCTACTTGACACGTGTCAGATGGCTGGATGGTAGCCGATGAGCGGTGGTTGACTAGGGTCAAGGTGGTTACTGTCCCTATCGCCAGGCGATAGCTGATATCGCACGGCAATATCCTTTTGTTTGACTTTTCAACAAAAATCGTGGCCTTTGCTCCCTTTTGATGAAATGATCCTATGACTGGGATGAAATCCCAAGACCACATATGTAGAGGAGTAGAGGAATGAGAAATCATTCTCTTCTTCTCACTCTCTCTCCTTACTTCATCAATGTTCTTGAGAGAAAGGGCTAAGGATTGGAGCTAAGGGCTGGAGCTGAGCTTCAATAGTTTGGTGAAAGAGATTCTGTAATCGGAAGTTAGAGCCGTGGCTAGATCCGTGAATAGGGAAGTGAGGTGCTTCTTTCTGTCTGGGTAGAAAATCTTCGCCATGGCTCTGAAAAAAACTACAAAGGTAACGATCTTCCTTCTTAGACAAGTGAAGTCCTTCTTTTGACATATGCATGGAATCCCCCACCAAAGGATGGAGAATCGAGGAGACTCCGATGGGTCGATACATAGTATCCCCTGGTTTGGTTTTGCATATAGATCCTAAAACCGCAGTACGTAATAGGCATGCTATGTGAAGCCCATTTAGATATGTTGGTCTGGATTGGTGATGTTTTCTTTTGTGTACCGGAGAAGACTCCGAGTATAAATGAGTAGTTTTTGGGTCTGTATGGTTATAACTGTGACTTGCGAGTGGCAAGAAGTACTGGAGTTACACTCCAGGAAAATATCCACTAAATTCCACGGTTTTACGACCTATTAAATATCGTCGGGCGACAGTGAGTATCGTCAATGGCGATAGCTCTTGGTGAGCTATTTGTGTCGTGTGCTGTGAAAGTCTAGTATTTCTAGCACTGCATGTTAATACAGGGTTTTTGTTGGGTTTGGTACAGAAAGTAAGTTCTATTGTTAACACCTGGCGATAGTGAGTATCGCCGACGATAGCTCCCAAATACCCTTTTGATTATGAAGCCAATCTCTTGGAGATAGTGTGGCTTGTGTGAGCTACGAGCTCTTAAGGCCATCATGCCGAATGGGCAAGGGGAAGCCGACCCGCATCAGTCTTTGCCTCTTAACTGATGACTTGAGCAATGGGAAAAGGTTGAACCATACCCGCATTATGTTCGACCGACTCGAAGACCTAGGTTACTGGTCTCATTGGAGCGCATAGTGAGAGTCTTAGTCCTGCGCGCCGTAAAGACTAAATATGCTCAAAGTTGACCGTCATGTCTTGGACCTCTGAACGGTGATGCAATCCTAGAAACTGGCGCACTTAAACTGTGCCCTGAGTGCACGGTGCGTAGTTAGGAACAGCGTTTGTGATATATTGAATTGTGTGTGAGTGCACGTTCTTTTGATATATCTTTTTGTGATAATGTTATGCCTGTAGGGAAGGAATACCACTGCCCTAGTAAAGGGGTAGGGTCGTTATAAATTGGTCAGCTTAATGCTGATCGTTGCCTTGTTTTCCATCCTTGTGGTGGATTGTATCTCTGCAGGTGCTGGAGAGCCAAGCGGGAAGTAGCGGGCTAAAGCCCCGGAAGCTATGCCGGCTCTCGAAGGCCAAGCGAAGTTTATTGCTTTCATGTGTGGCCGGCCTGCGTGTCAATGTCTGTAATCCACACCTTGTAAAGAGTAAATGTAAGGCCTTAAGGCCACAATAGTTTTAAGCTACTATTGATTGTCGTCGAGCGACAGTGACTATCACTAAGCGATAATAACTTTTGTGTATTTTTGTAACAAACATTCCTGTGTTTATATAGTGGACATTACTATTGTACTTGAGTTCAAATCTTAACCTCTGAAGCTTCCACTAGAATGCTTTGAGTTAGGATGCATGTAGTCTTTTGATATTAATATGTAATCCCACTGCCTGTTTGTTGAATATGGTGTGGGGCCCCGAATTCATGTGATGGAGGAAGGTTTTACAAAAGTCCTAGCCATGAACGAGTGGGTAGCACCAGAATCAAAAAGAACGTGCACCCAACGACTCTTTAACTTAAACTCCCCTATAAAATCATATACATAACTAGCTGAATCAACTACGAAACTATAGCTAAAAGATAAGAACTAGTTTAGAATCTAACCTGAGATCACTTGGGTGGAAGTCTGCGCTTCTTCCATGGTCACAATATTCAACTTGCCCTTCCCTTTATCCGGATGCAGCGGCAAGCTTGAAGTGGAATAGGCTGTAGCGGGGCCTAAGACCGCAGGCACCTAGACTTCAAATTCCCTTTCTACCCATACTAGAATCAGACCTTATCCTTTGTTCAACAACGTCGACTTACCCATTCAGTTACTTTTGCACTGGATGACGGCAGATCTATTAGTAAACAGGAGGCCTCTATCGCTCACCCGGCTGGATGTCAATCTAACGGATGGATAGGCAGAAAAGAAAAGATAGGGTCAATTATGAGAGGAAGGAAGGAAAGACGCGGCGAGAGGTAGTGCAAAATACAGCCCTTTCTGCTTACATGAAGCACAGACAAGGTCTCCTCTAGGTGTGCTCTGAATTACAAGCACTCACTGTTGCTTCTAAGCTCCAAACCTCTTAAAAATTTTCTCAAAGGGATGGCCTGGTCAGGCATATAAACTACATGCTTCTTTGCTTCCTTTCTTCGAAGCAGGGCCAAACGTCTGAGAGATTTCGCTATCATTGGTCTTTCTCTTTTCCTTCCTCATCTGCACACCTCGATTCTTTGCATTATCTATCGCCCTGACCTTTATGGTAGCTTCTACCAATTCATCATAAGTCTCTGATCAGTACACGCTAACCAACTATTGAATGTCGCTAAAAAGTCCTCCCATAAACCGCTTTACTCTACCTGCCTCAGAGGTTACCAAGTTTGTAGCAAACCTGCTAAACTTACTAAATTTTATCTAATTCTCACTAACCGCGAGCTGTCTTTATTTCAGGTACAGAAAATCATTCATCAGACAGTCTTGCTCTATAGATGGCAAAAATTTCTTCAACAACATTGAAAGTATCTTAGTGTCTACCTAAATCACTTAGAGGGGGGTAAATAGGTGATGTCCATATCTTTTCGCGGAATAAAAACAACTTAGAAAATTGAAGAACACAGAACACAAAGATCTATAGTGGTTCCCCGAGTTGGGTATGTCTACTATCCCGCCTCGCCCATCTACCACAAATGGATAGATTTGGCTACTTCTTCTTTCTCAGATTTCAACAAATCTTACACCTTGGAACCTCAACTCCTACAACTCGGAGACAACGCTTCGACCACTCAGAGAACAACCTCTCCTACAACTCAATCCACAGACGGATCTACAACTCGATCCCTAAACGGATCTATTACTCGATCCAAAACGGATCTACTACTCGGAGGTAAAACCTACTACCAATATAAAAGAAGATTTATAATAAAATGATTACAAGAAATCCTATGTAAATCTAAATCTTCACTCCGTCGTTCTTCGAAAGGTTGAACTTGAATATCTTGGAGAACACAGAAATTCTGAAATATTTGAAGACGTTTATCACGGATCGACTTGATCTGAGAAAATAAGAAACTTTTGAGAATGATAATCCAGTCAATTGCTTCAAGACGATCGAATCGAGCAACTTGTCATCGGTCGAGCGAAATTCGCGAGTCACATACAGGAGCCGACAAAATTTCTTGATCGAGGAAGTTTCTTGAAATGAGTACGATTAGCACAATTAGGGTTTAAGAATAAATCACCCTAAACATATATAGAGATCTTCCTTTGTAGCAACTAGAATAGTCATTGCATGTCGGAAAACTCGCGGGTCACTGTACATGGATGTCAGCAAGAGCGAACCGGATTTTGAAATCGGGAAGAAGAAATAACCCTAAGTAATATTCGTCGAGTATAGTTAAGGATACTCTTCGAACAATAATGAAATACGACGAATTTTACTTGGAGAAATTCATCCCGATTGAATCTTAACACTCGACGCCATGCAGAAGAATCACTCGACAAATTCGACGAATATCGGTTAACATACTCGACGAATTCGACGAGTATCGATAAGAATAATTGACGCCTAGCCAAGTGATATTCAACGAATCCGACTTAGAAAATAAAGAGAAGTAAAGTCGAAATGACTCGACGAATTGGGCGGGTATCGACATGTATATTCGATGAATTCGGCGAGTATCGATAGATACATTCGACAAATTCGACGAGTATATACGATGATACTCGACGATTTTTACTTGATCGGTTTTCCGATTTACAGAAATTTTACCCTAAGTATATATGATTAATTGGATGAGTGCTAGTAAGTATATACAATGAATTTGACGAGTATTAACGAGTATACTCGACGAATTCAACAAATATTCCTTATGATACTCGATGAATTTTATATAGGTAAAATTCATGTTTTTTTATTTCCATTCCTTAACCTTCCTTGATCCTTCACATGCACTTGAGATAGAATACACCCCAATAGAGAAATTACATGTGAGTCAACATATTGGCCTACACAATGAAGGATTATATTGTATAGTCTCGTGTTTCATGACCCACTGTAACCTGATATTGGGTTATACTTTACAATGCAGTCCTGCAAAAACATAACTAAAAAACAGCATCAAATACACCCTCAATTCATCTTAGCTTAATGGGACCCTTCTTCAAATCAGGGTTATTGTGGATATAATACCCAACAATCTCCACCTATTTGAAGAAGTCAGAACCCTACAAGCTAAGGTTAATTGCACACATAATAATAATAAATCAAAGAAATAACAAGACATTAAAGCATAAATTAAGAAATAACATGCATTCCCAGACAAAATATTAAATTATTTATATATATGAATGAGTTCTATATAGGGGCGAATAGTATATATGAATCAATCGAAAAACATTCAAGTCTGTTTCCCCTTGCTCTTCTGACTCTGTCTGGCAAAAATAAGCTTTCGGCTTGGGATAATATCTTGGAGGAGCTGGAGGTGCATTTGGATCATCAAAGTTATACTTTCTGAAATGCAGTATTCTCTTAGTGCAAGCAACCTCATACTTCTGCCATTCATCTAAACTATAGTAATCTCAGCTGTTCTCATTAGCCAAATCCACGATCTAGAATGTGTCCAAAATAATACTCTTTGAAACCAGACTCCACACCTCAGCCATTTCTCGATTAGGTTCAGACCTGGCAGCTGGCTGGCCTTCACCATATTTTCTCCTTTTCTGCGCTGGTTGAGGTATGTCTTCAAATATATGAACTTCAGGATTGGTAGCAGCAGCAACAATATCTGGTTCAAACTAAGAAAAGTCCAGAGTATCTGTCTAGTATTGAGAATAATCCTGAATAGGATTAACGGGAACATCTACTGGAGCAGGCACTGTAGGTTCTGGACTTTTAGCTTGAATCTGACCTTATCCACCAAGCAATTCATTACACAGCCAACTAAAATTATCAAAACTATAGGTATTGACCCCCCTTGCAGTTTTAAACCATGTCAGCTTCAAGGGTTGTCACCTTAGCTTTCAGCTCATCCTCCCCCTTTTTGTCTTCTTTCAACACCACGTTAGTTATGACATTTGAATAATAAACCATTTGTTTGTCAAATTAATCCATGCTTGCATTTTGAATAGTAATAACTGTTTTTCCATTTGCGTCAACATTCTGAAGCACTTCCAAGTTACTTTTTAGGCCAGCCATGTTATGAACAAGCGCTTTGTGACCCTACATAAACTAAGAATCCAACCTCGCATCCAATTTGTCAAAACGTACATCGATAGTTGCATGACCATTGTTCAAGTCTCTCTCAGTCTCCTTTACTTTCTTCATCACTTTCTTTAGAGAACGATCAAAATGGGCATGCTGTTTGGACTTCATGGCTTCTATAGATTTCAGAATGGATACATCTCCACTGGTAGATGGTATATCTTCAAGGTGAACACTGGGAGGGGTGGGGGGATCTGGACTTCCCTCAGAGTCACTGGTGGACTCTTCCATGGGATTAATAGTAGATTTAGAAAGGAGTTCATGAGTATTAGCTTCTCGGATAGGAGGATGCAACTCAGCATCTCCTTCCTCATCATAAGAGTCAATAACATTTACCTCCTACATTGGAGGTCCACCTGGGATTGTAGTAATTCTCCTCTGAAGCTTTATCACGAATATGTCTAACTCTATTTATATGGAGACAGAAGGATGGCTCTACTCCCACTCAGACCTTACCGGTATGACATCTGGGAGTTTTTGTAACACCCCAAAAAGTCAGGGTAAGTGTTGACCTGAACTGGACAAAAATTATCAAGCAGAGCTCAAAGAATTATCGAGTAGAGCTCGATGAAATCGTCGAGCAGAGAGCTCGATGATTCATCGAGCAGAGCTTGATTAAATCGTCGAGCAGAGAGCTTGATGATACATCGAGCATAGCTCGATGAAATCGTCGAGCAGAGCTCGTGGAAAATATCGAGCTAAGTTGGGCGGTGTTATGACCCCATTCAATGAATTATTGAATTATCTTGTCGCCAAAGTGGCGACTCGTGTTAGGTGGCTGGAGTGCGGCCGTTGAGCGGTGGGTAACTTTTCAGCCTAAACCCAAGCCGTTGATGCATTTTGATGAGTTTATCATGTGGCTGGGGTGAAACTAGAGACCACTTATGCAGAGGGGTTAGAATTTGTAAATCATTATTGTTGGGTCCATTTATCCCAATGTCCTGGATTTGAAGAAGGACTAGAAAAACAATGTATACACATGTTGTGATCTAACTTGTGTTCAAGGTGAATGATTTCAGTTTGTCCTGATAAGCTATGATTGGACAGGTAGCCTAAATGGCTAAGACAGGTTAGTTCTTACCTAAGTGGGGGAAAGACAGATAACTGTCTAAGTCCACAGGCGTTGAGTGAAGATCAGTCACTTAACGCCAGATGACTTATAGTGCTGTGTGAAGCCTATACAGTCAAAGCCACTTAGTGTCAAGCTGAGAAAATGACTAAGTCCATAGGCGTTGAGTGAAGTTTACTCACTTAACGCCATACAACAAAATGCTGTGAGACAGTCTAAAGAAGTAATCGCCTAAGTTGGAATGAGCTGAAATGTGGCCAAGTCCACATGCTTTGAGTGAAATCAACTTACTTAACGCCATGCTACTATAATGAAATATGGCTAAGTGTTTTGGCATTGAGTGATGAAGACACACTCAATGGCATTCAGCAAAAAGGCTATAAGTTGAACTAGTTAAACAAAGTTTCGAATTTGTTGAACTGAGTTAAGAGTTCGTCGAGCTCAGCACACCTTTCGTCGAGCTAAGTTCAGAGCTTGAAATTCTGAGTTTGTCGAGCTCAGTTGGGAATTCGTCGAACTAAGCTCAAAGTTCGTTGAGCTCAGTTCACCATTCGTCGAACTCAGTTCAAAGTAAGACAGTCTAAGCCTAGTGGTCTTAAACACTGAAAATTGGCTAAGGCAAAAAGCGTTGAGTGAGGCTTACTCACTCAATGCTCTCAACGCCTTAGTTGCAGAAAGATTTTAGCTATTCGTCGAGCAAAGCTAGCCTTTCAGCAAGCTCAGTTCCGTTCGTCAAACTAAGTTTAGGATTCTGGCTAAGGCAGAAAGTGTTGAGTGAGGCATGCTCACTCAACACTCTCAACGCCTTTATGCAGAAATGAGTTAAAAGCAAATAGCGTTGAGTGAGACATGTTCACTCAACGCTCTCAACGCTTCAGTTACTAAAGAAGCAGAAATATGGCTAATGCAGATTGAGTAGAGTGAGGGTTGTTCACTCAACGCTCTCAACGCATAGAAACAGATTTATATTCTAAGTAGTTTGGCGTTGAGTGAAGGTTACTCACTCAACACTAAGAGACAGTAAATTGGTCTAAGTGTTTTGGCATTGAGCAATGCTTACTCACTCAACGCCTATGCTAATGTTGCTTCATTTTTGGCTAATTCCATAGCTGGTGACATCAACAAGTCAACAAGTCAACATTTTTCAAATAAGTGGCGGGATGGCTACAGTACTTGACAAAAGTTGTCGCAGACCTACTGTACAACACTTGGCATTAAAGCAAATTGTAGCCAACATTAAAAGTGTGGGACCCACTGCTACAAGAGTTGTTGGGTTTCAATAAATAAAAGGAAGTGCTCTTTATAAGAAAAAATGATGGTAACAGTACTTCTTCTTCTCTCAAATTATTATGGAGCTAAAGAACATGAAGCTCAAGTCAGAAAGACAAATAATAAGTTAACTGTCTAGGCCAACATCTTCAATGACAAGATTGCTGGTGCAATCTTCATTTACACCAGCTAGCAAGCTCAGGGTGATTCTTTGAGAAAGATATAGCAGCAAGAGCAAAACATTTACTGCAAGAGCTTCACAGATCTAGCCAATAATTTCTAAATAACATACTCTTGAGGGGCTGTGAAGAAGAAGTTGGAGATGAGTAGTTAGCTAAGTTCAGAAAGGAGTAGAGAAACAGATCAGCTAGTTGCTTCCAGCATAAGCCAAAGCTTCAACATCATTATTGTTGTGAAGAAGAGAGAGCTGAATCTTTGGTTCAGTTCAGAAAGAGGCAGAATAGTATTCTGCAAGTTTCTTACAGTTCAAGCGCATAAACTTGTTGTTGTGAAGTATTTGGGACTAAGGTGCACTAAGTCTAGTAAAGTTGATGCAGGAAAACTCTCCTGGTGTCATAGTGGGGGGGGGGGGACTGAGTCTAACTCACCCAAGGTTGATTATCATAGAGGAATTCCTCTTATGTTCAATCAAGAACCACATCAACCCATTTCCATCTTGTAGGATCCTTCTGGATCTGAGCTGTAGGAGTGCTGCAGCACTCTGAGAGTAGGGTCTACTGCCTGAAATTGTAGGGCTGAAAAGCCTGAGTTGTAGGCCTTAGAGATAAGGCTGAGGTAGGTGATTTGAGGACCACTGAGCTGTAGGAGCACTGCAGGGCTCTGAGGTACGAATCTTTGTGGTTCTGAGGTAGGGTTTTGAAGAGAACCTGAGTGTAATGCTGAGGGTCTGAGGTGTAAGCTCTTTGGAGCATTTTGGAGAAGTGCCTAGTCTAACAAGAAAGTTGGATAGGTGGGCGGGAAAGTGGATGTACCCAGTTGGGGAACCACTATAAATATTTGGGTGCTTTACTTTGTTGTTTTCTTTGTGCAGGGTAAATCATCTTGAAAGTAGAAATTAACCAACCACTAAAGCAGTAAACTAGAAGAACAAAAAAAACTAATAAATAGACTAATAACCTCTTCACCCCCCTCTAGGTGATTTAACTATCCTTGAAATTAAAGACTTTCAAGTGGTATCACAGGGAGGTTACTCAAAAAGTACTTAGCTTCTCAGAAAACCGCGGAGTTGAGTGAGTTCACCTCACTCAACGCCAAAACATAAATTACGTTGAGTGAGGTCGACTCACTCAACGCCAAAGTACTTAGCCGTTAGCCGGGGCTGCGGCGTTGAGTGAGTCCACCTCACTCAACGCCCTAGTACTTAGCCAAAAACTCAAACCGACTACAGCTGTGGAGTTGAGTGTGTGCACCACACTCAACTCCAAACCCGCAATGGCTTTTAGTGTGTGCACCACACTCAATGCCGGCAAACCAGAGAGCCCAGATTTGGCTCTTGCCAAGACACACAGCAGGTACCCCCCTCCCTCACACTCTCTCTCACGGCTTCACCAGCAAGGCACCAACAAGACTGAAATCTGGGGTCTAAATGTTGGAAACTGCGCCGGCGGGTTGAGCACCAACAACACAAAGAGTGGGGCTCATAAGGAGAAACTAAAGCCCTAATTTCAGCAAGGTAAAAGAACAAGCTTGGCTTCTAACCTAGGGCTAATCGGGAATTTCAAATTACCAAGAGAAACAAAATGGCAAGGGAAAGAATACCACTTGCCTCGATTTTTCGGCAAAGCTCGGTCAGCTTTCCCTCCTCTTCACACGGCACTAG
This sequence comes from Platanthera zijinensis, assembly GCA_039513925.1. NCBI lineage: Eukaryota > Viridiplantae > Streptophyta > Magnoliopsida > Asparagales > Orchidaceae > Platanthera > Platanthera zijinensis. Next base: position 131,679,875 of record CM077083.1, read on the forward strand.
CAGCAGCAGCACCTAAAAGCGAAATCCCGCACTTTAATGGCGGAATCCGCAAGAACCGAAAAATCCAAGTCTCCTAAAACTCCACGAAAATCAAATCTCTTACTGTAGAAATGTAGGTCTGAGCGAGAGCAAGCCAAAGCCGCTTTCGGAATCGAATTCCGTCCACAAACACTCCCAAATTCGGCGTCCGCCGGTTTTTCTCCGTTACTTTTCCGCGAACTTGAGCAGGCGGTTTCGGTCTTGGGAAGAAGGAGGAGAGTGGGCCCGCCAACTTCTAATTAAAGCTTTTTAAATAAGCCTTAACACGCTAGTTCAGCCTAATCGTCTCCTAAGCCACTGGTTCACTTAAATTAAGAGGGTTTCTAATTAGATTTACTAATGGCACACCCAAAACGACGTGAAAACTGAACTACCTCGGAATTCGACGAAATTCGCACCGTAGCTAAATAACCATGCTACGAACACAACGACGAAGTCGAAATTAACTTTCGACGAATAGAACTCGAGTTATATCCACCTAAAGCCAAAACACAAGCATCCCCCAAGAGGCCACACCGGGTCACCCAAATGACTCGGCTTGCTACGGAGATCTTACCCATGGGCTACAAAATAGGTCACTCAGTTCTAAGGAGTTAAACCACACTCCATAAATGGCACAAGCCATGAAAAACGCGTCACCGTAACGCCAAACGAGAATAAAATAATCGCAGAAAAAATCGGGGGCGTTACAGTCACTCCCCCTAAAAGAAAGTTTCGTCCCAAAACTTTACGCACAACACTTCTACTACAGAAGGAAAAGTAACAAATAGGAGTTACAAGAAGGGAAACATACCGATCAAATCAGGGAAACAGGTGAGGGTAAGCCTTACTCATGGCCGACTCTAGCTCCCAAATCGCGCTCTCCAAATCCTGATTCTTCCATAGAACTTTCACCATCGGAATGGACTTCTTTCATAGCACCCATTCCTGAGTATCCAAAATACAGACCGACAATTCAACAAAAGAGTGATTGGGCTCTGATAATACATTTTGTAGCCTAAATAATTTTCGTATTTTCTATTTTATATTGTACAAATTATGTCTATTATTAGTTTATTTTTTTATCATTTTTATGTAAATATTATTGCCACTGACTTTTTCTTGTCTTTTTGCAGGTTTCCAGAAAATTGGCCAAAATGACCTGACACGCCCCCTGTCACGCCCTCCCTGGGCGTGACCTAGTGTGTGTCACCCAATCCCGAGGACTCCTGCTGGAATGGACAGAAAAACGATAAAAATCGTTGTCACGCCCCCCTGACACGCCCTCCCTGGGCGTGTCACAAGGCGTGACCATGGGCGTGTCGCCCTCTGCCGCATAGCCTGCCGCCGCATTAAATGCCATTTCTCCACAGCATGCAAACAGTACTGTCACGCCCCACGTCACGGGCGTGACCCGGGGCATGACATCAACTTTTCCGACAACTGACGGATTTCCGACCAATGATTTCAACATGACGTGAGTGTTACGCCCCCCCTACACGGGCGTGACCTAGGGCGTGACCACCGACGTACAGAGGCACTGATCCTTCCCGCCAGAGTTCGGAGCCCGAGGTCAACATAGTATTGTCACGCCCCCTGACACGCCCCCCCTAGGGCGTGTCGGAGGGCGTGACCAACCCGTGAAAAAAATCTATAAATTGAGACCCCCCTCTTTATTTCAACAAGCTTTTATTGAGTGGGGGAGGTGCTGCCCCTTTGGTTCTTGATCTTTTTCATGCTTTTTTTTTTCTCTCTCTCTCTCTCTCTCTTTGTAATTTTTGTTTAACCCTAGTTTAATCTTAGTTTGTTTTAGCTTTTGTTGTAATCTTGCTCTTGCTTAGTGCTACTTGTAGGGCCAGAATAGGAATTTCATTTTCATGCACTTGTAATTTCTTTTTTAATAGTGTAACTTGCCCCTTTTCATTAATAAAAGTGTTCTTGTTTAGCTTGTCTTTTTTTTATGCTCTACTACTCATTCCCCCTCCTCCATTCCATAATGATTAACTAATCCTCCTTGTACTCGATCTTGGTGATCTGAGGTTAGGGCGATTAAGTTATGATGTTTTAATTAATCTTTTCTTTTTAGGTTAGGACCTTGAATTACTCTTGATTAATCACGGGTTAGAGGTATATTATCGATATATACTCTCCGCCTTTGCTTTCATTCTTGGCTAGCCGAGAGGCCGAAAGAATGAAGTGAGCATTCAAGAGTAAAGGGAGTTGTACGCACCCCTCGAGAGAGGCAGACATCCAAATCTCCCAGATTGGAGTAAAATCTAATAGTGGGGTTCACCGCGTAAAGCGAGTTTTAGGCCTCCGATTTAGACGAGAGTCGGTCGGACCTTTCTTAACTCAGTTGGGCACGACTTCGAGAGAAGCATGTTCAAGCTTTAGGAACCTCCACGGTCAAGGACCTTTATCCTATTAAGTTTAGATTTTTATCGCATTTTCTTAATCGTCTTTAGCCGAGGTGAATCTTGATCGAGTGCATTTCCATTTCATATTTTCTACCCTACGTAGTAATCATTTTACTTAATAGCTTTACTTAATTGCGGTGGTTCTCTTTCTAGTATAGCTTTACTTCCTCCCTTGCACTTAGATTTTCTAAAACCCTAGTTTTTCTGTTGATAAGTTAATAGCGTTCGTGTGATTATGCATAGCCAACAGTTCCCGGATTTCAATACGACACTTGTGTCCCCTAGCTACAATTCGATAGATATACTTGCCTCATCGGGTTGCTAGTTCGGTTTCATTTATTTTCTACGAACCCTAGCGCGCAACAAGTTTTTGGCGCCGTTGCCGGGGATCAACTTCCGCTGATATATTGAAAACATGAACCTATTAATTTTATCTCTTCTCTTTCTTATCCTCTTTCTTTAAAGTTTTATAAAAAAAATCAAAAAAATTATCATCGCTCTTAATAGTAACCAACTTCACAATTTTTCTACGCCACCTAATTCTCTCGGAAAGGGCAAGGGCTTTAAGCGCCACTATCTTGTCTAGTACCTTGCGAACCCTTCACGGGGTAGTCCTTGGGAAGTTCGGGAGTTAATCTATAAAAAAATCTATTTCAAAAAGAAATTTTTTTTTTTAATCTTTTTTCTAGTTTATCATTTTTCCCTTTCTCTTCTTCTTTTCTGTTCTTTTAGTGCATCACCCGCGGGAGTCCGTCGGTTATTTTGGGCATGGACCACGAAATTTAGCGTACTCTTCAGAGAAGATCGCGATTTCAAGGTCCTACTATCCAAGTGCCGGTTGAGGACTCCGAGTCATTTGCTACTTTAAGAATGGAAGAACCCAACGTAGATGAGGCCGTGCAAAGGACTATGTCCTATTATGCATGACCGAACCTCGAGGGAACAGAATCTAGTATAGTCCGCCTTGCTATAGCAAATAATAACTTCGAACTAAAGCCTAGCATAATTCAAATGGTGCAACAATATGTGCAATTTGACGGACTTCAAGATGAAGATCCGAACGCACATATAGCTAGCTTTCTTGAAATTTGCGACACCTTCAAGATAAATGGTGTCACAAATAATGCAATCAGGCTGAGACTCTTCCCCTTCTCTTTAAGAACTAAAGCTAAGCAGTGGCTTAACACACTTCCTAAAAATAGCATAACCACCTGGAATGAATTAACTGAAAAAATTTTGGCGAAGTATTTTCCGCCAGCTAAAACTGCAAAACTTAGGAACGACATCTCTGCCTTCGGACAAATAGACTCTGAAACCCTATATGAAACCTGGGAGAGATTTAAAGAATTATTAAGATGATGCCCACATCACGCGCTGTCTGTATGGTTACAAGTGCAGACGTTTTATAACGGGCTAAATCAAAGCACGAAGCAAATGATAGACGCAGCTTCTGGCGGTACTTTAAATCATAAGACCCCGGAAGCCACTCTTGAGCTTTTTGAGGACATGGCCATGAACACTTATCAGTGGAATGTGCCTAGGTCCCGCCCAAACAATCCTGCAGGTATCTATGAAGTGGACAACATCTCCCAGCTCGCTCTATAAGTAGAAATCCTAAGCAAAAAAATCACGGAGATGATTGCTGCCTCTGCCCCTCAAGTATGGGAATCTGCAACCCCTACTCCAGAACATTTAGATTATGTTAATAATATGCCTAGAACTGCTTTTAATAATTTTTCTGCTTCGAATTTTCATCCTCCTGGTTTTAATTTTCCGAAAAGTTATAACCCTGCTTTAAGAAATCATCCGAACTTTTCATGGAGTAATCCATCGAATACGATGCGCCCACCCCCGCAAAATGATTTTTCTGCAACACCACCACCTTGACCTCTTCAAAATTACCCAAAACCTCTAAGCTTGGAGGAATTACTTTCTAAATATATCACCACAAATAACGCTACTATAAGAACTTTAACCGAAAGCGTAAAAAGTCTAGAAAATCAGGTAGGACAGCTCGCGAAAATAATTTCTGAGCGACCTGCAGGGTCTCTTCCTTCCAATACCGAACCCAACCCGAGAGAGCAAGCGAAAGCTATAACTCTTCGGAGTGGGAAGCAAGTCTCCGGTATGGTAAGTGAAGAGCCCGAGGAAGGCTCCGCTCCCGCTTTTAAAAATCAAAGCTCCGCTCCTGCTTTTAAAAATCAAAGCTCCACTCCACTTCCACCCTCTGCTGAAGAAGTTATCACCCCTATTTTAGAAAATAATCACACTCCACCACCCATCTTCAAAAATAATTCAACTCCTCCATACCCCTCTGAACTTAATAGACAACGTCAAGATGATCAGTACTCCCACTTCTTAGAGATCTTCAAGAAAATCCACATTAATCTTCCCTTCCACGAGGCTATTTCGCAGATGCCGAAATACGCTAAGTATCTTAAAGACCTCCTCACAAACAAGAAGAAGTTAGAGAATCTTTCGCACGTCACGCTAAACGCCGAGTGCTCCGCCGTTTTAACAAACGGTTTGCCGAAGAAAATCAGTGACCCGGGTATTTTCTCTATCCCGTGTGTCTTCAGTGATCTTTTTGTTAAACACAGGTTAGCCGACTTAGGCGCGAGTATAAACCTGATGCCCTTTTCGTTGTTTAAAAAGTTAGGGATTGGTAGCCTTAACCCCACGCGTATGAGTATCCAGCTAGCTGATAGATCCGTCAAGTACCCGTTAGGAATAGTGGAGGACGTTCTAGTAAAAGTCGACAAGTTCATCTTCCCGGTGGACTTTGTCATTTTGTACATCGAAGAAGACGTCGAGGTTCCCCTGATCCTTGGCTGACCCTTCCTTGCCACCTCCCGAGCCATCATTGACGTAAGCAATGGTAAGCTCTTTCTTCGAGTAGGTAACGACGAAGTCATATTTTCTATCACCCCTTCGATGAAGAACACCTTAGCAAACGATGACTCATGCTTTTTCGTAGACGCCGTGAGTGATGATTCTTCCTACTGCCTCTCCGACTTTGAAAAAGAATTTTCTACTTTTTGCTCCTCTTCTCTTACAACTGAATCGCTGCAAGGAAGTGATGAATCTTCTGATTGTCTTTCTGAGTTTGAAAAAGTATTTTCTGGTTTTTGTTCTTCCTCTGTTCTTCCCACTGAATCACTACAAGAAGCCGTCTTGGCTGCTAGCCCTACCCCTTATTACGTTCCTTATAAAAAGGTTTATGAAGATATTATTTTTGAAAAAGAAAGAATCTCTAAATCCTCTTATGAAGAACCTCCTACCCTAGAACTTAAAGAACTTCCTGAACACCTTAAGTATGCTTTCTTAGAAAAAGATTACAAGTTACCAGTTATCGTTTCGGCCTACCTCACGGATACGCAAAATGATAAACTTCTTCTAGTTCTACGTAAGCATCGCCGGGCTATTGCTTGGCAAATTTCTAATATCAAGGGCATAAGCCCATCTTTCTGTACCCATAAAATTTTAATGGAAGATAATTCACGTAACTCTATCCAACCTCAGCGCCGTATAAACCCGAATATGAAAGAAGTAGTTAAGGGCGAGGTTATGAAATTATTAGACGCAGGAATTATCTACCCTATTTCGGACAGTAAGTGGGTTAGCCCCGTTCAGGTAGTTCCAAAGAAGGGAGGGATAACCGTAGTTAGTAATGAGAATAATGAATTAATCCCGACACAGACGGTGACGGGTTGACGTATGTGTATAGATTATCGTAAGTTAAATGACGCCACCCGCAAGGACCACTTTCCTTTGCCGTTTATCGACCAGATTTTAGAACGTCTCTCCGGCCATAGCTTTTATTGTTTTCTCGATGGCCTCTCGGGGTACTTTCAAATACCCATCTCTCCCGAGGACCAAGAGAAAACTACGTTTACTTGTCCCTTCGGCACCTTTGCTTACCGAAGAATGCCGTTTGGATTGTGCAATGTGCCAGCTACATTCCAGCGATGTATGCTCGCAATATTTGACAAGTACGTAGAAAGCATTATGGAGGTATTCATGGATGATTTCTCCGTGTTCGGCGATTCCTTCGATAGATGTTTATAAAACCTCGAAAAAGTCTTAGAATGATGCGAAGAAACTAACCTTGCCCTAAATTGTGAAAAATGCCATTTTATGGTAAGGGAAGGGTTAGTTTTGGGTCATAAAATTTCTGCTAAAGGTATTGAGGTAGACGTTGCCAAGATAGAAGTTATTGAGAAGTTGCCGCCGCCTACAAACATAAAAGCTATAAGAAGTTTCCTAGGCCACGCTGGTTTTTATCGTCATTTTATAAAGGACTTCTCCAAGATCACTAAGCCCCTCACCCATCTCTTAGAAAAATACGCTACATTCATTTTTGATGACTCTTGTATTTCTGCCTTTGAATTAATTAATGAAAAGTTAATTAACGCACCGATTATGATAACTCTGGTGTGGGACCTTCCTTTCGAGATTATGTGCGATGCGAGTAGTTTTGCGGTGGGAGACGTATTAGGTCAACGCATATCTAAAAACTTCCACCCCATCTATTACACTAGTAAAACCCTCACATCTGCACAAGAAAATTACACCACTACCGAGAAGGAGCTCTTAGCTGTAGTATTCGCCTTTGATAAATTCCGCCCTTACATTACACTTTCAAAAATCATTGTTTTTACGGACCACTCGGCCCTCAAGTACCTTCTTGCCAAAACGGATGCCAAGCCTCGCTTGATTCGCTGGGTCTTACTCCTCCAGGAGTTTGACTTAGAGATCCGTGATAAGCGAGGAGCCGAGAACTTGGCCGCCGACCATTTATCTAGATTAGATAACCCCTTTATAGAAAAATTAAATGAAAAATCTTTTAATGATTATTTTCCTGATGAGAAGCTGCTTTTAGTTAACACATCTACTTCTCCTTGGTTCGCGCACATCGCCAACTATCTAGTGGCCCGGGTGCTCCCAAAAGAGTTCTCCTCTCAGTAAAATAAGAAATTCTTTTCTGAGCTGAAGAACTACTTTTGGGAAGACCCGTATCTTTTCAAAATCTATATGGATCAAGTGATAAGGAGATGTATTTCTTATGAGGAAGGAATCGATATTCTAAAACATTTGCATGAAGGTTCGACAGGTGGGCACTATCAAGCTGCTCGCACCGCTCACAAGGTGCTTTGCGCGGGTTTTTACTGGCCTAGCCTGTTTAAAGATGCGCAAGCCTTTGTGAGCAGGTGTGATAGTTGCCAACGGTCGGGCAACATTTCTATTAAAAATGAAATGCCGCAAAATGATTTCTTAGAGTGCGAAATTTTCGACCTCTGGGGAATTGATTTTGTTGGCCCCCTTCCTTCTAGCTTCAGAAACAAATATATTTTAGTTGTTGTTGATTATGTTTCACGATGGGCTGAGGCCCAAGCTCTTCCTATGAATGACTCCCGAGTTGTAGTCACGTTTCTAAAAAGATTATTTTCTAGATTCGGTACGCCACGCGCAATCGTTAGCGATAGGGGTTCCCATTTCTGTAACGCATAATTTTCAAAAATCCTTACCAAATACGGCGTTGCACATAAGCTTTCCACTGCCTACCACCCCCAAACTAACGGACAAGTCGAAGTAGTTAATAGAGAAATAAAAAGAATTTAGAAAAGACTATTTCAACTTCTAGGAAAGACTGGTCAGCCAAACTTGACGATGCTCTATGGGCCTACCGAACATCGTACAAAACCGCCCTCGGATGTACGCCGTATCGGCTGGTCTATCGAAAATCATGCCATCTGCCCGTAGAGTTAGAACACCGCGCCTTTTGGGCCTTAAAATTTTTAAACTTCGATCCCCACTCAGTCGGTGACCTTTGAAAATTTCAACTAAATGAACTCGATGAGTGGCGCTCTTATGCTTATGAAAATAATAAACTTTATAAAGAGCGGACGAAGCGTTTACACGATAAACACTTAAGGCACCCTAAAAAATTTATGCCGGGCGACCAAGTCCTTTTATATAATTCTCGTTTACGTTTATTTCCGGGCAAATTAAAATCTCGATGGTCTGGCCCGTTTTCTGTTTTAGAAGTATTTCCTTATGGAACTGTTTTAATTTCTCACCCTGATAAGGGTAATTTCAAAGTGAATGGTCATCGTCTTAAACTGTATTTCTCTGGTGATGATGATGTCAGTCCAAACATTATTAAGTTTTTGCTTCACGAACTTTAATCTTGAACTTTTAATTTTTGCTAAAAACAATTTTATTTTTGGACAACAATATTTTTGGACAATATTATTTTTTTTGATGCGTCGAGCTCAACGACGCTTTAAATAAAGGGCGCTCTTCGGAGGCAACCCAAGTTATCTTTTCTGTTTTCTTTATTTTACAATTTTTGCCTCGGACGACTCCGACAAGCTGAAGCTTCTGCGATCGCCTGCTCCAACATTGCTGAATCCATCACGAAGTCCAAAGAAGACATTCGGAGGAGCGGCATCACTCAGCTTTCGCAGCAAATAAATCTGGGGAAGTACCTGTCTGTCAATTCTATCTTTCAATTCTGTACTTTACTTTTCTCTCCTTCTCCAATCCCCTTCTTTAGCCATTGAGGACAATGTCTATTTTAAGCTTGGGGGAGGACTTCCTTCATCATTTTTGCTTAGTGTACAAATTTTTCTCTTTGTATATATTATAAATATTTTAAAAAAAAAGAATATCTTAAAATTCCAAAAAAAAAAGAGAAAAAAATTCCCAAAATCCAAAAAAAGAGAGAATATTTCACAAAATTAAAAAAAAATGTGTTTTTGAATAGTTTAGACATTTTTGTATTTCAATAGTACCCTTAGTTTTTGTTTTTGTTTTACTCAAAATTTTCTATAAACAACTTAGTTAATTATAATATTTCTAATCATCCTTTTTAATTATGTTTCACAAGTAAAATGTTGGCCATGCTGTGTTTCTAATTCATGGTAGCATGTTAAGGTTAAATATTTTTCTTAAACTCGCATTTCTATTATGGTTTTTTATTTTTTATTTCCTTTACTTTCTCAAAAATTCATCATCCACTATTTTCTTTTTCGTTTTTGAATAATTTTTGTAAAGTCAACTTTTGAATAGCATAGTAGATGTGAACGATCCAAGTCACATATTATTTCTATTTTCAAGTTAATTTCATCAATCTTCTTTTATGATCTAGGACTCGCTTTTTGAAATTTTTCAAACCTTTGTTTTAAATAAATTCAAAAGCGTGAAAATGATTTAGGCCGTTTTTGTTTTCGTTTGAGCTTTCCTGCCAACCTAAAAACTTTTACCACTAGTTAGCCGTTTTTGAGCCTTTTTCCGATTTCATTTGATAGCTCCTCCCTTCATTTCACTTTCACCAAAGCCAGAATTTCCAACCTATCGAATCACACTAGCCTTTTTGAGTTTCATAAATTATTTTGATGATTTTGATAGGATATTTTGTGATTTTTTGTGGGAGAAAGGTTTTTGAAAAAAAGTATGCTCAAAAGTGATGTTTATTTTTGTTTGGCCAATTCAAAAGGAAAATAAAAATATTTATGGCCTTTGTTTTGAAAAAAGAAAAAAAATGAAAAAAAAGAAGAAAAAGAAAAAAAATGTGTATATATTTTTATGAACGTTTTTGAAACTCTTTGCTTTGATTTAGTGTGATTTTGAACCTTCACATTTATCTTTGAATTCCACTCTTTATCATATTCCAAAACCAAACGTTTCTGTCCTATTTAAGTCCTTTTGATTCACGCTTATTGATTTTTTATTTAACAACTAAGAAAAGAAAAAAAGTAAATCCGTTTTAGTTTTTGATTTAAACCTAGATTTTTGTTAATTAAATTGATATAATTATAATGCGTTGCTTGGATCTAGTAACAACTCAATGCGTGTTTTTCATTTTCGTTGCTTTGCTTAAGTCTATTTAAAAAATCTCGTTAAAATTTTGGATGATTTGTTTTTATTGAGTAAAGTTTATAAAAGTTTTACCATACCTAAATAATTGTTTTAGACTTACATTTCACCTTTTTCCCTACTTAGAATTTCGCATAGTACTTGTGTAGGCATAATTAAAACTTTTTGATTAGTCCTTTTTATAAATTTCTAGTTTTTATTTTTTTGCTTGGGGACAAGCAAAGCTTAAGCTTGGGGGAATTTGATAATACGTTTTGTAGCCTAAACTATTATCGTATTTTCTATTTTATATTGTACAAATCATGCCTATTACTAGTTTTTTTTTATCATTTTTATGTAAATATTATTGCCACTGACTTTTTCTTGTCTTTTTGCAGGTTTCCAGAAAATTGGCCAAAATGACCTGACACGCCCCCCTGTCACGCCCTCCCTGGGACATAGGGCGTGTCACCCGATCCCGAGGACTCCTGCTGGAAGGGACAGAAAAATGATTAAAACCGCTGTCACGCCCCCCTGACACGCCCTCCCTGGGCGTGTCACAAGGCGTGACCATGGGCGTGTCGCCCTTTGCCGCAAAGCCTGCCGCCGCATTAAATGCCGTTTCTCCACAGCACGTAAATAGTACTGTCACGCCCCACATCACGGGCATGACCTGGGGCGTGATATCAACTTTTCCGATGACTGACGGATTTCCGACCAATGATTTCGACATGACGTGAGTGTCACGCCCCCCCTACACGGGCGTGACCTAGGGCGTGACCACCGACGTACATAGGCCATGATCCTTCCCGCCAGTGTCCGGAGCCCGAGGTCAACATAGTACTGTCACGCCCCCTGACATGCCCCCCCTAGGGCATGTCGGAGGGCGTGACCAACCCGTGAAAAAAATCTATAAATTGAGACCCCCCTCTTCATTTTAGCAAGCTTTTATTGAGTGGGGGAGGTGCCGCCCCTTTGGTTCTTGATCTTTTTCATGCTTTTCTCTCTCTCTCTCTTTGTAATTTTTGTTTAACCCTAGTTTAATCTTAGTTTGTTTTAGCTTTTGTTGTAATCTTGCTCTTGCTTAATGCTACTTGTAGGGCCAGAATAGGAATTTCATTTTCATGCACTTGTAATTTCTTTTTCAATAGTGTAACTTGCCCCTTTTCGTTAATAAAAGGGTTCTTGTTTAGCTTGTCTTTTTTTTATGCTCTACTACTCATTCCCCCTCCTCCATTCCATAATGATTAACTAATCCTCCTTGTACTCGATCTTGATGATCCGAGGTTAGAGCGATTAAGTTATGTGTTTTAATTAATCATTTCTTTTTAGGTTAGGGCCTTGAATTACTCTTGATTAATCACGGGTTGGAGGTATATTATCGATATATACTCTCCGCCTTTGCTTTCATTCTGGGCTAGCCGAGAGGCCGAAAGAATGAAGTGAGCATTCAAGAGTAAAGGGAGTTGTACGCACCCCTCGAGAGAGGCAGACGTCCAAATCTCCCGGATTAGAGTAAAATCCAATAGTGGGGTTCACCGCGTAAAGCGAGTTTTAGGCCTCCGATTTAGACGAGAGTCGGTCGGACCTTCCTAAACTCAGTTGGGCACGACTTCGAGAGAAGCGTGTTCAAGATTTAGGAACCTCCACGGTCAAGGACCTTTATCCTATTAAGTTTAGATTTTTATCGCATTTTCTTAATCGTCTTTAGCCGAGGTGAATCTTGATCGAGTGCATTTCCATTTCATATTTTCTACCCTTCGTAGTAATCATTTTACTTAATAGCTTTACTTAATTGCGGTTGTTCTCTTTCTAGTATAGCTTTACTTCCTCCCTTGCACTTAGATTTTCTAAAACCCTAGTTTTTCCGTTGATAAGATAATAGCGTTCATGTGAGTAAGCATAGCCAACAGTTCCCGGATTTCAATACGACACTTGTGTCCCCTAGCTACAATTCGATAGGTATACTTGCCTCATCGGGTTTCTAGTTCGGTTGCGTTTATTTTCTTCGAACCCTAGCACGCAATAGGCTCCAACTGGGGCATAACATCCAGGACTTGCCCACTGCTGCGCACACACTTCCGCAATTGGCTTACATGGAAAACATTATGAACACCTGGGAAGTTTGCTGGCAAATCCAACATGTAAGCTGACACGCCAATCCGCTCCATAATCTTAAATGGGCCAACATACATCGGGTCCAATTTCCGATTCTTACCAAACCTCTTTACACCCACCATCGGGGAAACCTTAAGAAACATAAGGTCCCCTACAGAAAACTCCAAGGTAGACCTACGCCGATTGGCATTCTTCTTGTATCTCTCCTGTGCTATACGAAGCTTTTCTCGGATAAGCTTCACTGCGACTTCCATCTCCTCAAGTGCATCCGGACCCAACAAGGGTCTCTCACCCACCTCAGCCCAAAACAGGGGAGTTCTGCAGTGCCTCCCATACAAGGCTTCAAACGGAGCCATTTGCGAACTTTCTTGATAACTGTTGTTGTATGCAAATTCCATAAGTCGCAATCGCTCATCCCACGCTCCACCGTGGTCTAAAATGTAGCATCGGATCATATCCTCAACTATTTGGTTCACCCATTCTGTCTGCCCATTAGTCTGTGGGTGGTAAGCAGTAGAATACCTCAGATCCGTACCCAAACCCTCCTGCAGACTCTGCCAAAAACGAGAAGTAAACCGGGAGTCTCGATCAGAAATGATGCTAACAGGCACACCGTGCAGTCTGATGACTTCATTCAAGTACAACTCTGCTATCTTCTTCATCGGGTAATCAATTTTATACGGCACGAAGTGAGCACACTTCGTCAGTCTATCCACTATGACCCAAACAGAATCAAATCCCCTCGGGGATTTCGGTAAGCCCGTGATGAAGTCCATAGAAATACTTTCCCACTTCCAAGTCGGGATCTCTAACGAAGTCAACTTACCACCAGGCCTTCCGTGATCGGCCTTCACACGCTTGCAAGTGTGGCATTCAGCAACTAATCGGGCTATATCACTTTTCATGCCATACCATCAGGAAATTTGCTTCAAATCACGATACATCTTTGTAGATCCTTGATGGTAGGCAACACTGGATCAATGAGCCTCTCTGCAAATCATACCCCTGATGTCTCTTACAGCGGGGATGCAAAATCTGTCGCGGTACTTCAAAGTACCTACATCATCAATAGAAAAATTTGGCAACTCCCCCTTCTCAGTCCTGGTGAATAAGTGCAAAAGATCCAGATCGTCCTTCTGGTACAATGTGGTCAAAGAAATCCAAGACGGCTCTGCCACTGCCAAACTACTCTGCAAGCCACAACATCCCACTGATATATCCATAAGGAGGAACTCCTCCACTAAACGATCGGCGGAGAGATTAAAGATCTTTCCCGTCTTCCGGCTCAGGGCGTCGGCCACCACATTGGCCTTGCCTAGATGATACTGGATCTCTACATCATAATCGGCCACATACTCTAGCCACCGCCGCTGGCGCAGATTCAACTCCTTCTGCATGAACACGTACTTCAGGCTCTTATGATCAGTGAAAATCTTGCACTGAGCCTCATAAAGTAGATGCCTCCACAGCTTCAACGCATAAATTACCTCTGCAAACTCAAGGTCATGCGTAGGATAATTCTTCTCATGAGTCTTCAATTGCCTTGACCCATAGGCAATCACTTTTCCAACCTGCATTAACCCGCAACCCAGACCAATATGCGAAGCATCCACGTATACATCAAAATCCACACCCTCAGTAGGCAGGGTCAGAATAGGAGCAGTGTACAATCTATTATTTAGCTCCAGGAAGGCTTCTTCGCACTTCTCGCTCCAAACAAAGGCCGCTTTCTTCTGAGTCAACTTGGTCAAAGGTGCAGCTAGGGAAGAGAAACCCTCCACGAACCTCCTGTAGTAGCCGGCCAACCCTAGGAAGCTCCTGATCTCCTTGGGCGTTCTCGGCCTACTCCAAACCATCACTGCAGCAATCTTTTCTGGGTCGACCGAGATCCCATCCTTGTTCACCATGTGGCCTAGAAATGAGACCTGAGGCAATGAAAATTCGCACTTGCTCAGCTTGGCAAAGAACTTGTGATTCCTCAACTCCGGTAGAACCAAGCGCAGATGCTGCTAATGCTCCTCAGCGCTGCGAGAATAAACCAACACGTCATCGATGAAGACAACAACGAACTTGTCTAGGAAATCCTTGAACACCCGATTCATCATATCAATGAAAGTTGATTGTACGTTGGTCAAACCAAATGACATCACCAAGAACTCAAAGTGTCCATGCCTCGATCTAAACGCAGTCCGTGGAATATCTGCCTCACGGATCCCTGAGTTGATGATAGCTAGAACGAAGATCGATCTTGGAGAACACCGTGCTACCGCGCAACTGGTCAAATAAGTCATCGATCCTCGACAGAGGGTACCTGTTCTTATTAGTGACTTTGTTCAACTCCTTGTAGTCGATGCAAAGCCGCATCGACCCATCTTTCTTCTTCATTAACAACACAGGAGCACCCTAAGGCGACGAACACTGCCTGATAAATCATTTTGCCAACAGCTCATCCAACTGGACTCGCAACTCCTCTAACTCACGAGGGGCCATCCGGTACGGTGCCTTAGCAATACGACACGTACCTGGTTCCAAATCAATCACAAACTCAACATCCCGCTCGGGAGGAAGACCAGGAAGATCATCAGGAAAAACATCGGCGAAATCACGAACAACGGGAATCTCCTCCAAGCGCGGTACACTAACAGCAGTCCCAACCACCGAGACCAAACAAGCAAAACAATCTGAAAGAAATAGCTTCTGAGCACATACCGCAGAGATGACAGGAGAATCCTGGCACAGATCAGCATACACGCTTCCGGGCTGACCGTCGTCCTTGATGAAGTCCAAGCGCTTCCCTTTACACTGAATAACCGCATCATACCTAGACAACCAGTCCATGCCCAGAATAACATCGAAGTCCTCCAGATCAATCATCTTCAGGTATTCCTTCGCAAGAAAGTCTCCCAACAAAACAGGGAAATCTAGCATGCCCAAATCTGATAACATAGATTCACTAGAGGGGAACTTGACACGGAAGGTATCCCAAACTCAATCTAGAGTCAACCGATGTTGCTCCCTAAAGGCTCTAGCCACGAACGAGTGGGTAGCGCCCAAGTCAAACAGAACACGCGCTTAACGGTTCTTCATCTTAAATTTCCCTATAGGAGTATATAACTAAGGAACTACCACAACAATGCTGCAATCATTCTAGTGAAAAAAAGTAAAACCTTCAGGCTGAAAAATCAACTAACCTGAGATGACCTGAGTCAAAGCTTGAGCCTCCTCGGAAGAGATCGCGTTCAGCTTTCCCTTACCCTTGTCCACCCGCTGAGGTGGAGGTAGTGCCTGAAGTGGAACTACATGAAGAGCAGGCTGGACCTAAGGACACCTAGTCTTGATGTGACCCTTCTGCCCACACTGATAGCAGACTTTATCCTTGGACCAGCACTGGGCAGCATCATGCCCGGGTCGCTTGCAAACAAAACAGGAGACATCCCTCCTAGGAGCACCCTGAATCGCATGAACCTGCTCCTTCTTCTGAGCTACTGCCTTCTTGAAACATCTCTCAATAGGGTGGCCTGACCGGCCACAGAAGCTACACACCACCCTGCTCTTCTTTCCCGAAGCCGTATCGGGTACCTGGGGTTTCTTCTCCTCCACAGACTTCCTCTTGTCCTTCCTCATTTGCTGGCCTCTTCTCTTTGCGGTCTCAATAGCCTCCACTTTTAGAGCAGCCTCCACTACTCCTGCATAAGTCTCTAACCCACAAGCACTGGTCAACTGCAGCACCTCGCTCCTCAAGCCACCGAGAAATCGCTTGACTCGATCAGTCTCAACACTCACCAATCCAGGAGAAAACCGGCTCAACTTGTTGAATTCTATCTCATACTAACCAACCGTGAGTTGCCTTTGCTTCAAGTGGAGGAAGTCGTTCATAAGGCGGTCACGCTCGACCAAGGGTAAGAATTTCCTAACCAGCATCTCCTTGAATACTTCCCAAGAGCATCCAGCTACCAAGCTCTCCTTTTCTCTCAGCCACCAACTCTTAGCCAAACCTTAAAGCTGATAGGTGGCTATCATCACCCTCTGGTCATCTGCAATACCGGAGTATGAGAACATCTCCTCCATGGAGATCAGCCAATCGTCTATGACCATGAAATTCTCCTTCCCATCATAAGTGGGAGGGCTCAGCCTCTGAAACTGCGAGATGAAGGCCATCTCTGCTGGCACCACCACTGGAGGTCTTAGGGGTGCAAGAGGAGGAGGAACAGCTAACCCCCCTACAGGGCCTTGCACACCGTGAGTCTGACCTGCCACAACCGCCACTAGGGATTGAATCTGGGCCTGCATCTCCACCATCTGCCTGCTCAAGGCATCGCTACTCTACCGCAGGCTCTTGATCACCGCGTCATTCTGCGCTCCAGATGACGCACCCTCAGATAAGGGAGTCGATCTAGTCGCAGGACGTCTCACCATCCTAAAAATCATTAAAACACTAGTCAGATCCTAGTACAACGGCTAGAACCAACTATAAGTACAGACAATACATATATAGATATGAACTTAAAGCTACTAAACTTGCTCTAGAAGTTTATCTTTTTACAAAAATTGATGTTATGCCCTAACCTAGGAAGGTTAACCACCACCATACTAACTCCTGTGCCTTGATCGGGAATGCATGACTTTATATTACTTTTGACTTGAAAGCTTATGCGTGTACATATATCATCCTGCCAGTCTTTAGCTTGGCACGTTGTGCTTATGCAATGTTATGCTATGCTTGTTTGTGCTATGCATCCTAAAAAGGCCCTAATGCATGTTATGAGCGGCGTACACATGAAAATATTATGCATCCCATACTACATAACATTCTCATGCAACCAAAAAGAAAATGAGCTAGTCGCAGCCATGTGGTGAGGTTATGCATCCCATACTACATAACCCTCACATGTTGCCCCTATGGTGGATCCATATACGAACACATATTATGCATCCCATACTACATAATATGCCCCGTATACTTCATGTTATGCTATGAGTGTAGTGTTCGTGCTTTTGCAAAGACGTGCTGATGATATATCGGTGTGTGAATGATATGATGCCGAACTACTAATTCAATCAAAGGAAGGTTGCCCGACTAACTTGTCAAGCAACCTCCCTCTGATACCAACTGTCAAGACCCGCATTTTCTCCAAATTTAAGGATTATCAGAGTATGAGAAAAACATGCGTCATGATGCCACGTCGAGCAGGGGATAACTACTGACGCTCAGGCAAAACCATCTATTTTACTTTATGAAAAAATTCATGAGTTTAATGATTAGAAAATCAGTTATATTTTTAGAGGCCGTATCCCTCGGCTCAGTGGATGATGCGTAAAAATCGTCTCACGGACTACAATCCGAATAGGCAAGTGTACCTATCGTTTTATAGTATAGTGATTAAAATATATCAAGGTCGTATAAAAACTCAGGGCAGGCAAGTACTATTACTCACAATGACTCGATTATCCTACCGAACGATTAATGAGTTTGAAAATTAAAATAAACTAAACTAAATTAAAAGAGAAGAAATAAACTATTGCAAAAGAGAGTGCTCGATCGACGCTTCACTTTTAAATAAAATAACAAAATAAATTAGTTTAGCATTTGTAAATCTATTAAGACCGTGACGGATCCGATATTAGGAAATAATCTCGCTAAAGCATTAAATCCCCTGACTTATAGACGTTTTGACCGAAATCTCTTTACAAGTCAAAATGGCCTAAAGTCGCATTACCGAAGTGACCCGCACTATTGGATTTGACTCCAATCCGGAGGATTTACGTCATCCTATCTCTAGGGGTGCGTTCAACTCCTTCCTTTCTTGAGTGATCTTTTAAATCAATGAGTCTCTTGACTTCTATGAATTGAGATCAAATGCCTACTACCATATACCGGAATACGGAGTCGATACGATAAAAATCAAAGAAGGATCAAAAATAGAAAAATACAAATCCAAACATAAAATAAAGAATGCGTCATTTCATCGCAAAGATCGTCGCGATCGAGCACAAAATAAAATTAGCTTGACATGATTGAGGAGGAAATGAGAAAAAGAGAAAAAGAAAATGATTTCATTGCATAATAAAAGAGAGGTACATGGAAAAAAATAAAATGGGCATTATAACATTACTTTAACAAAATAAAACATAAAGCATGAAACACTAATCTACTTGAAATAAAATTCTCTAACAAGAACTCCTTCATATGCTTCACTAAAAAGAAACTACATGTAAAAACTTCACTAAAAACTACTTAGCCAAACAAGAGGCAAGGGGTCCTTTATATAGGAGAGGGATAAGATTCTAGATGGAAGTGGAAATGAAGGGAAGACAAGGGGGTGGCCGGCCTCATGAAAAGGAAGATTCATGCATGATAATTAAATGAGGGGAGAGAGAATGGGGCTACATGCATGCATGTCATTTTGGAAAATAAAAAGAAATAAAATAAATAATCAAGGGGGAATGGATGGGATTTAATGAAGGATGAAAGTGGGAGAAGGGGGGTGAATTAGAATAAAAGAGGGGAGAAAGAAATAAAAGAGGAGAGAGGGGAGGGTGGCCGGCCATGAGGGAAAATGCATGCATTTATTTTATTTATTGATGGGGGTCGGCCATGCATGTGGGAGATGAATGCATGAAATTAAGTGAGGTGGAGAGCATGAGGTGGCCGACCATGCATGTGGGCTACTAGGTGGGCTGCTCCAAGAATGATTGGAGGGCTGCTTGGACTGCATAGGGCTCGGGTAGGAGGTGGTGGGCTGCTCCAATAGTGGGCTGAATGCTAGGGCTGCATAGGGGGCTCGGGTAGGCTGCGTGGGCTGCTCCTGAATTTTGCCGGGCTGCTCTTGAATTAAAGGGGGCTGCTCCACATGCTTGAATCCTAAAATAAAACAAAACAAGACTATCATTATACACGTAATATTCTTTATAAATATTAAACATAATAATAACAACAAATGAAACTAAACATCACATAATATAATGTAATCTAATAAGACTAAACATATAATAATAAGACATTATACAAAACATTTAACCAAACCTAAAAATAAAATAAAATAACAAACATATAAAACACAAGCATAAACACAACATAACAAAAACACATAATAAGGTTAGAAATTACATTATCCTAACATAAAAGACATTTAAACGATAAATAAAACAAAACAAACATAAGATAAAAGAAATTATAAATAAACTTAAGATTTTATGCTTATAAACTATACCAAAAATGATGACTAAAACAAGTCATCAGTGGATCACCTAGTCCAAAGTTTAAAAACTATACTTATACGCTGTGGAAAATACTTTATTCAGGTTTGACATCTTAAAGGAGTGCATAAGTGCTCCAAGAGGACAACTTATGTTATGCAAGACTCTACATTTAATTTATAATATATATAAGAAAACGATCTTTTTACGTTGTTTGGAAAATAGTGATTGAGTTTTATAAAACATGCTGATCATGTGCTATACTTATAATAATAATTTTTGTTTTAAAAGTAACTAGCAACCTAGAATAAATAATCCCCAGAGCAAGCAGACTATCTCCAGAAAAGGTAGCAGCAAAAGTAATATATCCAGTATAAAGGAAAAACTACCAGTGGGCGCCAACAACCCAACACGAACCCACTGATAAATATGTATGTCTGTAAGAAAGTGCAGAAAAACTACCTCACTAACAAAGCAACAGGATCTCTAAAGTCTAAGAGACCACCAGCAACACCATAACAACTAAGCCACCAAACTAGCTACTGTCCAGAACCTGAGGCATTCAAAAGAAGAAAGAATACCTCAGCAAGCAAAACAAGGAAAACTGCACGAAAGTTTCAATTAGATGATAAATTAAAGAGGAAAAACAAAACAGTAAAAGTCACAACTGCCCAAGGAAAGACAAAAAGAAATGCACTAGGTGCGAGGAAACAACATCAACCCTGCCTAGAAACTACTTCCTGTAGAGTCTACTAAGCTGCCAAGAGCCCAAAATGCTGCAATCTACCAAGGAAGAAACGTCAGACACCCTAAGCTGTGGGAGATGGTAGTAGCAAAACATACAACGTGGATCTTGGTTGGAGGCAAACTCAGTCCCCCAACCACCATTTCCAAGCCAACAAAGCTTAAGAGTCTACATGTGATAGTACTAGGGATCTTCCACCCCCTTGCCCAGCCCGTACCTGCAGCAAGATAGAAGAACAGGGTGGCCACGACTAAATTACATAACACCACCCCCATTAAGAGCTTCAAATCACCACTACTAACCACGACCCACGATTCGGCCTTTTTGAAAGAAAAACATAGCCGACAAGGAACCTCAAAGAAAATCAAGGAATTCACTCGGGAGTAAAAATCACGGTAAGGGAAAAGTGTTGAAATGACTCAACACGGCTTGGCGTTGAGTGGGACCCACTCACTCAACGCCTAACCAGACCTTGGCATTGAGTGAGTTAGCCTCACTCAACGTCAGAAAGACCATGGTGTTGAGTGAGGTTTACACACTAAATGCCCACAACAAGAACAGCTCTGACGTTGAGTGAGCTAGCCTCACTCAACGCCAAAACAGGCATGGCGTTGAGTGAGGTTCACTCACTCAATGCCTCCCGCAAGAATACTCTGGCGTTGAGTGAGCTAACCTCACTCAACGCCAAAACATCTATGGCGTTCAGTGAGGTACACTAACTCAATGCCCTGGCACTTAACCGCAAACAGAGAATGTGGCATTGAGTGAGCAGGCCTCACTCAACGCCAAAACAACAATGGCGTTGAGTGAAGCTCACTCACTCAATGCCCTGACACTTAGCCGCAAAAGAAGACTGCGACGTTGAGTGAGTCCACCTCGCTCAACGCCAAAACAGCAATGGAGTTGAGTGAGGTTCACTCACTCAACGCCCTGGCACTTAGCCGCAAACAAGGCAATCTGCGACGTTGAGTGAGGTGACCTCACTCAACGCCAAAATAGCAATGGCGTTGAGTGAGGTCGTCTCACTCAACGCAAGAAGTCCTGGCCGCAAATAAGGGTTGTTGCGTTGAGTGAATCTACCTTACTCAATGCCAAAGAAGAAATGGCGTTTAGTGAGGTTCACTCACTCAATGCCACAGGACTTGGCCGCAAACTTGCCTATGGCGTTGAGTGAGGTCACCTCACTCAACGCCAATAACGAAATGGCATTGAGTGAGGTCGACTCACTAAACGCCAAAGTACTTAGCCTCAGAAAAGGCTGCGACGTTGAGTGAGCACACCTCACTCAACGCCAAAGTACTTGGCCGCATAGAAAGCTACGGCATTGAGTGAGGTCAGCTCACTCAATGCCAAAACCGAAATGGCGTTGAGTGAGGTCGACTCACTCAACGCCAAAGTACTTAGCCTCGAAAAAGGTTGTGGCATTGAGTGAGCACACCTCACTCAACGCCAAAGTACTTAGCTTCTCAGAAAACCGTGGCGTTGAGTGAGTTCACCTCACTCAATGCTAAAATGGAAATTACATTGAGTGAGGTCGACTCACTCAACGCCAAAGTACTTAGCCGCTAGCAGGGGCTGCGACGTTGAGTGAGTCCACCTCACTCAACGCCCTTGTACTTAGCCAAAAACTCAAACCGACTACAGCTGTAGCGTTGAGTGTGTGCACCACACTCAACGCCAAACCCGCAATGGCTTTGAGTGTGTGCACCACACTCAATGCCGGCAAACAAGAGAGCCCAGATTTGGCTCCTTCCAAGACACACAGCAGGTACCCCCTCCCTATCTTTCTCTCTCACGGCTTCACCCGCAAGGCACCAACCAGACTGAAATCTGGGGTCTAAATGGCGGAAACTGCACCGGCGGGTTGAGCACCAACAACACAAAGAGGGGGGCTCATAAGGAGAAACTAAAGCCCTAATTTTAGCAAGGTAAAAGAACAAGCTTGGCTTCTAACCTAGGGCTAACCGGGAATTTAAAATTACAAAGAGAAACAAAACGGCAAGGGCAAGAATACCACTTGCCTCGATTTTTTGGCGAAGCTCGGTCGGCTTTCCCTCCTCTTCACACGGCACTAGCAGCAGCAGTACCTAAAAGCAAAATCCCGCACTATAATGGCGGAATCCGCAAGAACCGAAAAATCCAAAGTCTCATAAAACTCCACGAAAATCAAATCTCTTACCGTAGAAATGTAGATCTGAGCGAGAGGAAGCCAAAGTTGCTTTCGGAATCGAATTCCGTACACAAACACTGCCAAATTCGGCGTCCAAAGGCTAGGGCAGTCCGCCGATTTTTCTCTGCTGCTTTTCCGCGAACTGCAGCAGGCGGTTTCGGTCTTGGGAAGAAGGAGGAGAGTGGGCCCGCCAACTTCTAAATAATGCTTTTTAAATAAGCCTTAACACGCCAGTTCAGCATAACCATCTCCCAAGCCACCGGTTCACTTAAATTAAGAGGGTTTCTAGTTAGATTTACTAATGGCACACCCAAAACGACGCGAAAACCGAACTACCTCGGAATTAGACGAAATTCGCACCGTAGCTAAATACCCATGCTACAAACACAACGGCGAAGTCGAAATTAACTTTCGATGAACATAACTTTAGTTATACCCACCTAAAGCCAAAACACAAGCATCCCCCAAGAGGCCACACCGGGTCACCCAAACGACTCGGCTTGCTAGGGAGATCTTGCCCATGGGCTACAAAATAGGTCACTCAGTTCTAAGGAGTTAAACCAAACTCCACAAATGACACAAGACACGAAAACGCGTCACCGTAACGCCAAACGAGAATAAAATAATCGCAGAAAAAATCGGGGGCGTTACAAATGGCGCCCAAGGGACCAGATTTCCTCTTCAAAGGAGCAGAGGTGGTTCGACATGGATTCGCTATGGCTCCGAAATAAGTTAAGCAGGTGCTTAATCTTCTACATAAATCCGACCTAGCCTCCATCCTAACGGAACCCTGTCTTCTGTGGAAGAGGGAAGTTCTGGATTTGTTTGCAAACGCCAAAGAGGATGCCTCAGCTGGTTAAATTAAGACCATAGTAAGTGGAAAGAAGATCAAGAGAACCTCTAGAAGGCTAAGCAAGCCTCTGTAGTTTCCAAAGCTCTCTGCAATTGAGAGCAAAGAAGAGCTATTTTTGGATAATGCAAAATCGGCAATGAAATGGTGCGGACTTTCCAAGCACACAACCGGATCAATTCAAAGAAAAGAACTTAACCTGAGAGGTAAGTTTCTAGCTGATGTCATTGGGAAAGCTATGATATGCAAAACAGGCTCCGATGACAAAATTTCAAAAAGGATGTTTAAACTAATGTCCAGGGTCATAATGTCTAAGAGATCTGATTGGGCAAGAGTGGTGTCTGAAAGAGTAGTGGACTGCATGGCTGGACCCAATTTGGGGAGAATCCTTTCACTATTTCTGTGAGAAACTGCTCCAGAAATTCTAAATCTGAAACTTGGTGCAAGAATACACCCCATGAGAAAGATGGACATCAGGATGCTTGAGAGATGGGACTGGGTATTTCAGCCCCATGGTCTAGAAGCGGTGGAGAGAAAAGGAAAGAGAATTGCTATTATTGAGCCCAGCTCCTCTAGCAACTCATCTGAGGATGAAGAGCCCCATGATCCTGATCTATCTTCATCTTAGGAAGTGTCCAGGAGGGATATGAATATCTAGGTATCCACCTCATCTTATCTTACCCATCTTAGTCGTGTGACCAGACTAGAGTCGGATTCTATTCCTGAAGTAAATAAGATTCCTGTCTTGTTAGATGGATCTACTGGAGAGGAAGGAGATGAGTTGTCTTCAGGCAAGGATGTTGGGTAAATGACAGAGGAAACTGTTAACAACATATCTGCAGAAATGGAGGATGATGCCTCCAGATTAGAATATTTAGATAGGCATATACCTATGTCTGAAGATGAGGAACTACAGGATAAAGTCTTGGAAACTCCTAGTGCTGAGGGAAGGATTACTCAAATTTAGGGGGAGCAACTGATGCAAGAGATAATGCATGATGATTTATTTGTAGGGGAATAACTGAAGGTTCCTCAAATAGAGGATGCTGCTCCTGCTGGCCTGCATACAAACAAAAGCATGGAAGTGGTTGAGGGGGAGAAACCTTTTGATCTCCCTGTTCATGAGGTACATAATCTAGTGTCATCAGAATCTGAGGAAGAGGAAGATAGTCATGAGAAAGCTCACTCCTCACAAAATCCAGAAAGTGAACAACACAAGAGTGGCACAGCTCAAGGAACAGGGAGCAAGCTTGTATAAGGAGAAACGGAAGCCCTGGATGAGGGCACATTTGCTAGATTTGATCAACTACCACCTACCTTCATGGCCCAGCTAAAGGGTTTACTAGATGAGCAGAGAAGGGCATTGAAAAACTATGTGGATGAAGCCCTCACAGATGTTAGAAATGATCTTGCAACTGAGATCAAATCTATAAGGTTTGAACTGAATCTGCTGAAAGGAGAAACAGTAAAATTCTTTACAAGAGCTGCTCCTGCTGTATATTACACCATGGAGAAACTGGATGTGTCAAGCCAGAATATTGTTATTATCATTGAGAATCAAAATATTAAGGATAAGAATTCTGTGACCATTCATAAGAATGATAAAATTCTGAGAAAAGAACAGAACGCTGAAATCTTCCAAAAGATGGATACCTGCACAAAGATACTTGATGACCACATGTTAGAAGTTAAAAATCAAGTAACTACAGGAGTTAACTACCTGGAAGGGGAAAGAAGCAAGGCAAGCAGCTCTTAGACCACTATATTAATTGAAGAAGCCAAAAAGGGGGAGAGAGAAGCAAGAAGGGAAAATACTGAAAACATGGTTTGGGCAACAAATGTTGTGAGAGGGTCATTGGGATTAGAGCCAGTGCAATATGACAATATCCCAATGATGCCTACTCAAGTACTAGAAATCTTAAATAGAGAGCCTGCCTAAGATCATCAAGAGTATGTGATGTATATGAAAGATAATGATAGTGCTTGTAATCAGTGGGGAGTGTGGCCCACTTATGCTGAAATTCCCTCTTTCAGCCCCATTATTGACCAGGCACTACAGACAAGAGAAATGACTGCTGAAACTGCCTAAATAGAAGAAGATGTCAGGATGAGAAAGAGAAAATACGGAGAAGAAATGGAAAAATGACCTGATTTCGAGCAATGGAGCCAAGAGTCCAGATCCATCATCTTGCTTGCTTGGGATCAAGTCAAAAGTAAGAAATCAGGCAGAGGTAAATGGTATAGCAAGACTGAATGGGATAAAATGGAAAAGAGAGACACAGAAAGAAGGATTTTCTAGAGGAATAAAAAGGCAAATCTTCTCACTCCTGATGTTGTGGAATCATCTAAATACTTTCCCATGCCTTTCAGCTATTTTGAGAGACAAAAGGATAAAGCTGAAGCTGGAGCTACTAAGGATAAGGTTGTTGATGGAGCTGATAAGAAAGGAAAGAAGATAGCTGGAGATGAAGACAAGCCGACAAAGAAATCCAGAGGCAGTGGAATTATGATAAGGGAACCTGAAACTTAAAATGTTTCAGGTTCTGCTTACAGGTCTAGGGATGAAACACTGTACTTATATTATTTAAATATCTATTCTCTATATTATTAAATAGAACAACCATTTGTTATTATCTGTCTAACTCATCATTTGCTATGATTTTGACTTATCTGCTACATCATTTGATATGTCTATAATTTATCGGAATTCTGCCGTGATGAGGTGTTTTAAATATTTATGACAAGAGTATGTTAGTGTATCATTGGCATAGGTTTTGATTTCTTTAAATAGGGAGTGATTGTTGGGTCCATTGATCCCAATGTCCTGAATTTGAAGAAGGACAAGCAAAATAATGTATACACATGTTGTGATCAAACTTATGTTCAAGGTGAATGATTGCAGTTTATCCTGATAAAATATGATGGGACAGGTAGCCTAAGTGGCTAAGATAGGTAAGTTCTTACCTAAGTGGTGGAAAGACTGATAACTTTCTAAGTCCACAGGCATTGAGTGAAGATCAGTCACTCAATGCCAGATGACTTATAGCACTGAGTGAAGACTATATAATCAAAGAAACAAAGTGGCAAGCTGAGAAAATGCTAAGTCCACATGCGTTGTGTTAAGTTTACTCACTCAACGCCATACAAAAAAATACTGTGAGACAGGCTAAAGAAGTAATAGCCTAAGTTGGAATGGGCTGAAATGTGGCCAAGTAAACAGGCATTGAGTGAAATCAACTCACTCAACGCCATGCTACTATAATGAAATATGGCTAAGTGTTTTGGCATTGAGTGATGAAGACACACTCAATGCCATTCAACAAAATGGCTGTAAGTTGAACTGGTTGATCTAATTAAGAATTCGTTGAACTGAGTTCAGAGTTCGTCGAGCTCAGCTCACCTTTCGTCGAGCTAAGTTAAGAAATTCTGAGTTTGTCGAGCTCAGTTTAGAATTCGTCGAACTGAGCTCAAAGTTTGTCGAGCTCAGTTCACAATTGATCAAAATAAGTTCAAAGTAAGACAGTCTAAGCCAAGTGGTCTTAAACAAAGAAAAATGGCTAATTCAAAAAGCGTTGAGTGAGGCTTACTCACTCAACGCTATCAACACCTTAGTTGCATAAACATTTTTGGCATTCGTCGAGAAAAGCTAGCCATTCGTCGAACTCAGTTAAGTTAGTTGACCTAAGTTCAGGATTCTGGCTAAGGCAGAAGCATTGAGTGAGGTGTGCTCACTCAATGCTCTCAACTCATTTATACAGAAATGAGTTAAAAGCAAATATCGTTGAGTGTGGCATGCTCACTCAACGCTCTCAAAGATTCAGTTGTTGAAGAAGCAGAAATATGGCTAAGGAAGATGGCGTTGAGTGAGGGTTGTTCACTAAATGCTCTCAATGCCTAGAAAAAGATTTATATTCCAAGTAGTTTGGCATTGAGTGAAGGTTACTGACTCAACACCAAGAGACAGTAAATCTGTCTAAGTGTTTTGGCGTTGAGTGATACTTACTCACTTAACGCCTATGCTAATGTTGCTTTATTTTTTGCTAAGTCCACAGTTGGTGATATCAGCAAGTCAAAAAATTTCAAATAAGTGGCAGGATGGCTACATTACACGACAAAGGGTTCTACAGACCTACTGTATGATAGTTGGCATTAAAGCAAAATTACAACCATCATTAAAAGTGCGGGACCCACTGCTAAAGAGTCATTGGGTTTCAATAAATAAAAGGAAGTGCTCTTTACAGGAAAAATGATGGTAACAAGACTTCTTCTTCTCTGCCATTGTTGTGGAGCTAAAGAACATGAAGCTCAAGTTAGAAAGATAAAGCACAAGTTAGATGTTGAGATCAACATCTTCAATGGCAAGATTGTTTGTGCCATTTTCATTTGCACCAGCTAACAAGATCAGGGTGATTCTCTGAGAAAGAGATAGCAGCAAGAGCCAAACCTTTGCTGCAGGAGCTTCACAGATCCAGCCAATAACTTCTAAAGTACATACTCTTGAGGGGCTGTGAAGAAGAAGTTTGAGCGGAGCAGTTAGCTCAGTTTAGAAAGGAGCAGAGAAACAAATCTGCTAATTTCTTCCAGCATAAGCCAAAGCTTCTACATCATTATTGCTGTGAAGAAGAGAGAGCTTAATCTTTGGTTCAGTTCAAAAAGAGGCAGAATAGTATTCTGCAAGTTTCTTCCAAATCAAGTGCATAAACTTGTTGTTGTGAAGTATTTGGGACTAAGGTGCACTCAGTCTAGTAAATTTGACACAAAAAAACTGTCCTGGTGTTATAGTGGGGGGTGGGGGGGTGGACTGAGTTTAACTCACCCAAGGTTTATTGTCACAGAGGGATTCCTCTTGTGTTCAATCAAGAACCACATCAACCCATTTCCATCTTGTAGGATCCTTCTGGATCTGAGCTGTAGGAGTGCTGCATCACTCTGAGAGTAGGGCCTAGTGCCTAAAATTGTAGGGCTGAAAAGCCTGAGTTGTAGGACTTAGAGATAAGGATGAGGTAGGTGGTTTGAGGACCACTGAGCTGTAGGAGCAGTACAGAGCTTTGAGGTAGGAACCTTTGTGGTTCTGAGGTTTGGTTCTGAAGGGAACCTGAGTGTAAGGCTGAGGGCCTGAGGTGTAAGCTCTTTGGAGCATTTTGGATAAGTGCCTAGTCCAACAAGATAGTTGGATAGGTGGGAGGGAAGTGGATATACCCAGTTGGGGAACCACTATAAATATCTGTGTGCTTTGCTGTGTTGTTTTCTTTGTGCAGGGTAAATCATCTTGAAAGCAGAAATTAACCAAACACAAAAGAAGCAAACTAAAAGAACAGAAAAGAACTCGTAAAGAGACCTGATAGTTTAACTTTCAAGGCAGCCTAAAACACCTAGAGGGGGGGGGGGGTGAATAGGTCCTGCTTCTTTTTCTAAAACTTCTAGACAGAATTCAATTTATTAACTAATACAAAAACACAGCAATCACAGAAAACAACACATCACAGATTGCACTATGTTTTATAGTGGTTCCCCAAGGTCTGGGTACATCCACTTTCCCCCTTCACCTATCTAGCTGTATGCTAGATTCGGCCAAACTTCCACTTATCTCAGATCAATAGATCTTACAACTCAGAACCCAACTGGTTCCTACAACTCAGGCACAACTGCCCTACCTCAGCCTTGCCCCAAGGCCTACAACTCAGAGAATATCCTTCTCCTACACTCAGGCAATCAGCCCTACCACTCAGAGTTCAACACTCCTACACTCAGCCTTTATAACATAGGCTTACAACTCAGATCTGTATAAACAGATCCTACAGAAATATAGAAAAGATTGTTTTTAAATTTGTCTTGCCAAATTGAGAGAGAAAAGGCAATAACAATTCTTAATCAGCTGATGCAATCAACTGTTTCTTAGCCTTCTTCAAAGCTTCTTGAAAATGTACTTAGCTGAGTTGATTCCAAACAGCTTCTTGATAATCCACTGGTGGATTCTTTCTTCTTCTTCAAATTCTGACTTGATCTCTCTCTATCAGCACTTGAATGATTCTTCAGAATTCTGGTTAGAACTCTTCTTAGATCTATCCTTAGATAGTCTTCTTAGATCTTCTTGAGAAGATCTTCTTAAGTGCCTTGCACTTTCTTGAAATGATTTGGATCGGAATCCTTCTTCAAAAGTTCTGGAGTTAAGAATTTCTTCAATGTTGAGAAGGTTATTTCCTTCTTCTGAATATGTCTATTTATAGACTTCCTTCATGGTAACCGGCTGATCCAGTTTCTAACAGTTCTCTGACAAGTCTGACAGCTTCAGTTAACCGGTGGCAACCCACAGCTGTCAAGTCTTCAACAAGTCCTGTGCCTTAGTCTTGAACCACAGTGTGTCGAGACAGTCTGTCAGAAAGTGTCGAGACCATCTGTCTATTTGTGTCGACACAATTGACTTTGGTGTCGACACTGCCTTCAGTGATGTCGACTAAGTTGCCTTTGAGTCGACACAGCTTCTTCTGCAAACAATTTGATCTTGACTCTTCAGTGTGTCGACACAAGTCCTGTGTGTCGACATAGTTGTTGTAGAATCTTAACTTCAGTAAGTGTCGACTTAGCCTTCAGGTGTCGACACAGTCTTCTTTTAACTCTGCTTCAATGTGTCGACTCAATCACAATGTGTCGACACATTCTGCTGTTGTAGACAAACTTGTGGTCGACTATATTCCTTGAGGTCGACTATGTTCTTCTGTGTCGACATTTTTTTTTCAATGTTGAGGTCGACGCTTTCCTTCTGTGTCGACACTTTTTCCCAGAGTAGTGTCGACTTACTTCTTCTGTGTCGACACATTTTCCCAGTGTTGAGATTGACTATGTTATGTGTCGACACTTTTTCCCAGAGTAGTGTCGACTTACTTCTTCTGTGTCGACACATTTTCCCAGTGTTGTGTCGACAACTTTCTTCTATGTGTCGACACATTTTCCTTTGTGTCGACACTTGGACTTAGAATTTTTCTGTAAACTTTAACATTTCTTTACCTGCACATGTCAACTCAAAACTACATCAAATACAACATGATGTATATCATTGAGCTAGGTTGGGCTTCTTCAAATCAGGTACACATTTTCCAATGTACCCAACAATCTCCCCCTATTTGGAGAAGTCATAACCCTTATAGCCAATGATATACACCATTTATAAATAGTATAAAATGATGATATATGACAATACACAGGGATACTTAATTATAAACAAAATAATAAGAACATCATGGATAAAACAATCTATCACAGATTTAACAAAATTTTGTTTATTACTGGGTAATGTTTGATTACATGGTTTTTCTTTGACTGATCACATTACATCATTACAAAACATTATGAAAGAACTACAACAATATCAGGATTGATTAGGCTCTCTAATAACAATCCCTTGGCCAGATTTAATTTTAGCTGTCACAGGAGCTTCTGATTCTTCAGCCATTTTTTTTTCCCTTAAGATCAGCTTTCTTCTTAGCTTCTTCCTTGAGCCTTTGCCTTTCAAAATAGTGAAAAGGCTTTGGGAAGTATTTGCTTGGCTCCATAGCATCAGTTGGAAGTCTTCCCATCTTAGCTTTCCTTCTGAATTGTACAATGGCTTCTTGTCTTGCCTCATACTTCTGCCATTCCTGCTCATTGTACCACTTGCCCCTTTCATGAACTTGATCTTTGACAGCTTTCCATGCAGTGAGTATTATATTTCTGGAAGTAGGACTCCACTGCTCAAAATCTGGCTTCAGCTCAGCCTGCTCTCTAAATCTTTTCTTTGACAGTAGAGCATCTTGCTGTTCTTGCAAATTCACCTCAGGCTTATCAACCTTTCCAAGGATAACATTTACAACTTCCTTTGAAGGACTATACATATATTGCACTTGCTGATCCAATATATCAAAATCTGGAGGGGGGTATATGACTTGGGCAACCTCAGGTTGGTCACCTTCAAGTAGTCCTGTTTGCAGACCTGACTCAGCCACCATGTTATCATCACACAATGGTGGATATCCCAATGTGGCTCTTATACTATTGGTCACCCATTTGGCATGCTCAGAACCTGCATGAATTAGCATCCTCTCCCCCTTTATGGCTTCTCTTGAGACATGATCTCTAAGATCTTCTTTCTGGAATCGAATTTGGCCATCCAAATAATTCACTCCCTCCTTGAAAAATGGTCTTAACTTTTGAAGCTTTTCAGATATTTCCTGTTGAGAGGTTGTGATGGCAGTCTTAACAGATGCAATTGCAGCCTGAAAATTCTTATCAAACTCTTCCTTTTCTTTGGCTCTATCTGCAGGCATCCCTGGAACAATCTTCTGCACCTCTAGAATGATCTCATTATGTGATTCAGTTAAATTGTCATTCATTCTTATTTGATTTTCCAGAACATACCCTTGCTTCAAAGCAATATCATCCACCTTTGTAGAGATATCCTGTTGTTGTTTAGCCAGATAAACTACAGCATTGCCCCCCTTGTGGAAGCAATCTGTCATTTCAGTTTTATTCAAGTTGACTTGAAATTGGATAGATTTGATATCTTGGGCTAAGTCAAACTGCAGAGTTTTGTTTCTTTCATCAACATATTTCTCAATGGCCACCCTGTGGTCATCCAATTTCACCTGTAAATCCACCAAGAACTTGTTATAATCAACTTCAGGAGGTGGAGGTGGAGGTGTTGTCTGTAAAGCCTGCTTATAAGTCTTGCTTCTTCTTTTAAATACAACCAGTTTTCTTTTCTTAGCCAACCTGGCTTCTTCAGTTTCAGATTCAGAAGTACTCTCAATGTGAACTCTATTTGCTTCAATGCCATGTTGCTCAGTTTCAACATGTATTGGCTCCCCCTCAATTCTTTGCTCCTCCTCTACTTCTTGTACTTTCTCAATCTCTTGAACTTTTTCCACTCCTTGTTCTAGCTCTAAGTCAAGAGGCTGCTCAACATCTTGGTCCTCTTCTATTCTATCAGTAGCTGTATCAACATCTGGGAATAACTCTTCCATAGTAAATTCCAGTGGAGTGGTCACTTTTGCAGTAGTTAAATCTGGAGATATGTTTAACTGTGCTACCTCTTGGACTTGCACCTCAATATTTGTAGTGGCAGGTGTAGGTGTGGACACTAGCTCCCCCTGAACCTGTGTAGTAATAAGAATAAGAGCAATGTCTTTTAAAGTTAAAATACATTAGCTCCTCCTATACCTAAGCAGGTGTAGATACCTTTGGAGCAGAAGTGGAAACTTGCTCCCCCTGCATCTGTGCAGGTGTTGATTCTTCCTGGACCACAGTTGAGTCAAGCTGTGTCCCTTCTTGTACTTGGTCAGATTCTTGATTTGGTGTAGGGGATTGCACAGGGGTGTCTGGCCTGCTCTCTTCAGGCACATCCTTAGACAGCACCCTTTCCCACCTGGAGAATAGTCTCATGTCCATCCTTCTCATATGATTGATTTTAGATCCTGGCAGTTGCTGCATCACTTCAGGGATTGCTCCATTGAGATATAGACTTATGATCCTAGCCATGTTAGGCTTCTTGATCCCTTCTTTAATCTTGTCAAAGAGGACTGCTGACCAATCAGTAGGGATTGTAAAGACAATCCTGGTCATAAGGCTGAACATATAGGCAGAAATCCTATCATGTCCACCTGACTTGCAGAGAATTACCTTGCCAACAACTTCAGATAAGAACTTCCCTTGCTGATTCATACCCTTTCTATTGAATGCAGCTCCAATCTTCATGCTTGAGTCCAGGCCACACCATTGTAGGGCTTCCCTTGTCTTAGAACTGGGAACCTCTTCTTCATTCTCAACTACTTGTAATTGGAATATCTTTCTCAAACCCCTGTGGGTAATCTTAACCTTAGTCCCTTGAACAGTGGACTTAATCTTGAGTCCAGTAGAATGGACTGATGCTGAGATAAAGAACTCATGCACCTCCTTCTTCCAGATCTTGGACGGTTCAGAGACCAGAAATTCTAACCCTGAGTTGGAGAGAAGGGTGATAACCCCTTGAACATCGGGCGGGGCATCTGCAAACGCCTGGCGCACCAACTCATATCCTTCATTGATGTTATCTTCAATCCTTGGCGCCATTGTTGTGTCGAGAAAGCTTGAGAGAAGAGAGAAAGAAAGACTGTCGACACAAGGTTTTAGTCTCGAAAACCTTGAAAGCGTGTCGACAACAAGAGCTTTTGACCTATTTATAGCTTCTGTTGAAAGAAGTTCAAAAGGCGCCAAAAACAGTCTAAATGTGTCGACACAGACGGAATGTGTCGACACAAGCTTCTATTAACTCGACATTTCTTCAGCCTACTATGTGTCGACACCAATATGTGGTTATGTCGACACCTTGGATACATAGTAGAAAGACAGAAATTCTGTGTCGACACTAAGGACAAGTGTCGACACATATTTTGTAAGTGTCGACACCACGATTCTGGTTGAGTCGACATTACATTCCTGGTTAAGTCGACAATAAAATTCTTAAGTGTCGACACATATTCTCTGTGTCGACACAATATTTCTGATTTGTTGACATAATTTCTCTGAGTCGACACATTATTACTGAATGTGTCGACACATTCTTACTTAGCCAATTTCTGTAACTTCAATGTGTTCTTTTTAACACTTGATTATTGTTGTTACTACTTTTTCTTACTTATAACCCATTTCAATAGCATTGTTAATGATTTTGTTTAATACATTAATCAATGGTTAACATACCTAATTCAATTTTGAATTTATTGAATTTGGTTTCATCTAAAGGCTTAGTAAATACATCTGCTATTTGATAATCTGTTTTTACAAATTCCAATGAGATGTCACCTTTTTCTACATGTTCTCTAAGAAAATGATATTTTATTTCTATATGCTTAGTTCTACTATGAGAAACTGGATTATTAGCAATAGAAATAGCACTCTTAGAATCACATAAAAGGGGTGTTCTACTTACCTGAATACCATAATCTTTAAGCTGATGCTGCATCCATAATAGCTGTGCACAGCAGCTTCCTGCAGCAATATACTCTGACTCAGCTGTGGAAATTGCCACACTGGTCTGCTTCTTACTACTCCATGATATAAGTCTTCCTCCCAGGAATTGACAAGTACCTGTAGTACTTTTCCTGTCCTCTCTACATCCTGCAAAATCTGCATCTGAATAGCCTGTTAGTAGAAAATCTCTATTCCTAGGGTACCAAAGGCCTAGATTAGGTGTGCCCTTTAGATATCTCAGAATCCTTTTGACTGCAGTATAATGAGATTCTTTAGGGCAGGCTTGGTACCTTGCACAGACACATGTAGCATACATAATGTCTGGTCTACTAGTAGTGAGATATAGTAGAGATCCAATTATTCCTCTATACAATGATTCATCAACAGGTTTACCTGTCTCATCTTTGCATATAGGCATACTTGTTCCCATAGGAGTTCTCATGGTGGAGGATGACTCCATACCATATTTCTTGATCAATTCTTTGGTGAACTTAGACTGGGATATGGACAATCCATCATCAGTCTGTCTTACTTGGAGTCCCAAGAAGAACTTAAGTTCTCCCATACTGCTCATCTCAAACTTCCCTTGCATAAGTTTGGCAAACTTTTTACAAAGGTTGTTTTCAGTAGATCCAAAGATTATGTCATCAACATAGATCTGGACTAAGATGATCTTTCCTTTGGATTCCCTAAGGAATAGAGTTTTGTCTATCTTTCCTCTTGAGAATTTATTCTCAATGAGGAAGGTAGACAGGGTTTCATACCAAGCCCTTGGAGCTTGTTTTAACCCATACAAAGCTTTCCTAAGCTTGTACACAGAATCAGGTTTAAGAGGATCTACAAAACCTGATGGCTGCTCTACATATACTTCTTCTTTAAGATCACCATTCAGAAATGCTGACTTTACATCCATCTGGTATACTTTGAAGTCTTGGTAGGCTGCATAGGCAAGGAACATTCTGATTGCCTCCAGCCTTGCTACTGGAGCAAAGGTTTGATCAAAGTCAATCCCTTCTTCCTGCCTGTATCCTTTTGCAACCAATCTTGCTTTATTCTTTATTATTATTCCACTTTCATCTAGCTTGTTCCTATAGATCCACTTAGTCCCAATTATGTTGTGGCCTCTTGGTTTAGGAACAAGCTCCCAGACCTTGCACCTTCTGAACTGATTCAGCTCCTCTTGCATAGCATCAATCCAGTACTGGTCTTGGATAGCTTCTTCAAACTTCTTAGGTTCCATTTGAGACAAGAAACTAGAATGCAAAACTCTGCTTTGATTTCTGCTTCTAGTTTGCACTCCTTGTCTTGGATCACCAATTATCTGATTAGTAGGATGATCTCTTAGATATCTTATAGCTGGAGGTAGATTCCCTTCAGGTTGAGCATCTCCAGCTTCTTCATTCTGCTGTTCCTCTTGGTTTTCATCAGCTTCCATTATCTCTTGTACTCCCCCTGGACAGCAGCCTTCATTTTCCAATGCTC
Source organism: Platanthera zijinensis (assembly GCA_039513925.1). Classification (NCBI taxonomy): domain Eukaryota; kingdom Viridiplantae; phylum Streptophyta; class Magnoliopsida; order Asparagales; family Orchidaceae; genus Platanthera; species Platanthera zijinensis. The sequence goes on from CM077083.1 coordinate 131,715,712, forward strand.
CCTCTTCCTTTGAAGCTTCAGCAATGGAGAGCTTGTCCATCTTCTTGCTTATACCTGTTGAGTCATTTGATCTACAAGACAATTCACAATTGATTAATCTTGTTTCATCAAATACAATATGCACAGATTCTTCAACAACTTGAGTAGTTAAGTTGAAGACTCTATAGGCCTTACTATTTGTGCTGTACCCAACAAATATCCCATCCTGGGATTTGGCAGCAAACTTAGTCAAATAAGACTTACCATTGTTAAGTATATAGCACTTGCAGCCAAAGATCCTAAAATAGGATAGATTTGGTTTTCTGCCTTTCACAATCTCATAGGGAGTCTTTCTGTGGCTTTTGGTGATAGAAGCCCTATTGATGACATGACAAGCAGTGTTAACTGCCTCAGCCCAAAAATATTCTGGGAGAGAGGTGTCACTCAATAGAGTTCTACCAGCTTCAATTAATGATCTATTCTTTCTTTCAGCAATTCCATTTTGCTGAGGTGTTCTAGGTGAGGAGAACTCTTGGAAAATCCCAAAGTCTATACACAAGTTTGTCATGCTTTCAGATTGAAACTCAGTACCATGGTCACTTCTGATTTTGACCACTGTACTGTTCAGTTCATTCTGAATTTGCTTTACAAACTTAAATAATACACTTGGGGTTTCAGATTTTTGTCTCAGAAAGAACACCCATGTAAATCTAGAATAGTCATCTACAACCACTAGTGTGTAGACCTTCCTACCTAGACTGTGAACTGGCATAGGACCAAAAAGATCCATATGCAAGAGGTATAAGCACCTCACAGAATCCTTGTTTTCAAGGCTTTGAAATGAGGTTTTTGTCTGCTTGCCCTTTTGACAAGCTGAGCATACCCCTTCCTTTATACACTTAACTTGAGGCCCATTCCTCACTAGTTCTTTACTAAAGAGTTGGCCAATTGTCTTGTAGTTTAGATGAGCCAATCTCTTGTGCCACTTAACACAATGAGAAGCATTGTCATCAGCTACAAGACAAATGGGGGATGCCTTATTCTCACATTCAAAATTAAGGCAATACACATTTCTCTTCCTATACCCAGTCAATATGATCTCTTGATCACTTGACCTTTTGATATGACATCCATCCTTACCAAATGAAATGTCATATCCTAGATCACTCAGCTGGCTTATGCTTATTAGATTATGTTTCAAACCTTTTACATAGGCCACTTGGGTGATAGTAATTAGGTTTGAAGAGATGTTACCAAATCCTTTGATGACTCCTTTTTCAGATCCACCAAAGATCACTTTATGTCCATCTTTGACAGATGAATACTCCTTCAGCAGCCCCTTTGTTCCAGTCATGTGCCTGGAACAACCACTATCCAAGTACCATATAGGGGCATGGTAACTTGGATTCACCTACAATACAGAATTACTTACCCTTAGAACCCAAGTAAGTCTTGGGTCCTTGGTTCAGGTTAGCCTTAATAAAGTGATCATAACCTCTTCTAACAGGTAGACTCTTATTCTTTATAACACTTGTGTTATACCAGCAGTCCAATGCAAAATGACCCCTCTTGCCACAGCACCAACATTCAAACTTATTGTATCTAGATCTAGATACATCCTTGTCAGAAGCATTTCTGTTCATTGCTGGTGCTGTTGCAACTTCTCCTGCTGGTTTCTTAAAACCATAGGGCTTATGACCATAGGTAGGCCTGCTTGCCTTAACACCCTTGTTCTTCAGAACATTTGTCTTGATATGATCCTGAATGTCTTCATGATCATATATGTTAGAAGGCACTTTCTTCTTACCAAACCTTATGGGGACTGAAAGGTTTAGTGGCTGAATAGGGGCTTTGCCTTTCTTTTTGAATCTGCTAGCCCTGGAGTTACCCTTAAATCCTAATCCAGCCTTACCCTTCTGAGTGACAAATTCATCTATCAAGGGTAAGACAGATTTTGGCTTAGAGTAACTAGCCACTAAATCCCTTTCAATTCTAAGTCTGTCCTCCAGACTCTTTACTTGATCATTAGTATAATTAATTGTGCCCATCTGAATAATAGTTATATTTTTCAGCTTGGCAATTTCAGCTAACTTTTGATCAAGGACTTTTTCTAACTCAGCTGTTGTAACCCTTAGATCAGCAATTTCCTGAGCCTGTGATTTAACCAGGTTCTTGCTTTTCTTAAGGGCCTGCAACAAGTCCCCATACTTGTCTATCAATTGATAGACATCTCCTTCAGATCCAGATGCATCTTCATCACTTGATGCAGATGTAGCTGATTCTTCACTTGTACTACAAACAAATGTACTGGAAAGACTGTTTACCTCATTAGGACCAGACTGATTCTGGCATAGGTCCTCTTCTGATCTAGTCATCAAACCCATGCATTGATGTTCATTGATGGAGTCTAGCAACTGCATAAACTCCTCTTCCTCAGATGCAGCATATAATCCAATATATGCTTCAGCTTCAGATCCTGATTCTGAAGTTGACTGGTCTGACAGACTTTTATCTTTCTTTGCTACAAAGGATTTCTCCTTCTTGCCTTTCTGATGAGTCTTCTTCTTTTCTGAAGATTCCTTCCTTTTGTCAGGACACTCAGCCACTACATGTCCAGGCCTATTGCAACAATAGCAGACAATCTTTGAAGTAGTGGCTTTGCAGGGCTTTGACCTGCTTATCTCTTTCCTAGATGACCTTCTTTTCTGATAATAGTCATCTACTTGCTGTGATGAGGAAGGCCTAGACTTCCATTGCTTCTTTTTCAAGAACCTTTGAAATTGCCTAGTGAATGCAGCAAAGTCTGCATCTGAATCACTGCTGACTGAACCCCTATCTGAATTTTCAGAACTACCTTCTTCAACTTCCTTAGGAGGAGATGGTGATTTCCTCCTATTCTTTCTGGTGGCTTCAGCATTAAATGCCACAGTCTTTTCTCTATGCTCTCCTCTTGAGTTTCTTTCCTCCTCCTTCCTTACCATAAGTTGCATTTCATAGGATAGCAACTTTCCAAACAGAGTTGGAGGAGATATCTCTGCCAATTTTGCCACTTCTCTTATGGCACAGATCTTTGTATCCCAATCCTTTGATAAGGATCTTAAGAATTTGTCATTCAGTTCATAGGTACTGAAGACTCTTCCATAGGAAATTAGCTCATTCACAATTCTATAGAATTTCTTATAGCACTCAGTGATGCTATCAGATTTTCCTTGTCTAAAACTTTCATACTCCTGATTTAGCATAGATTTTCTGTCCAGCCTTACTTCTTCTGATCCCTCCATGTAGACAATCAATGTGTCCCACATCTCCTTGGAGGTCTTGCAGTGAATCAGATTCTGAAATATTGAATCATCTATGGCACTGACAATTATGTTCTGTGCCCTTTTGTCCATGGTTGCCAAGATGATTTCATCCTTGGTCATTTCAGAATAAGTCTTTGGTGTTTGGATATTTGCATCAAGAACAGATATCTTCATTGGTATGAAGGGGCCTTCCTGTACTGTGATGTAAATCCTTGGGTCAGATGCTTCCATAAACAATCTGACTCTTTCTTTCCAGATCCCAAAGATTTCCTTCTTGCATATGGGTAATTTCATTGACCCTAGCTCCTTATGATTCTCTCCAGAACCCATCTTCTTGATTCTTGATTCTGCCTATCAGATCTACCTCAGACTGTTAAGTCCTTTTTGAGGAACCTCCCTCTGATACCACTTGATAGTTTAACTTTCAAGGCAGCCTAAAACACCTAGAGGGGGGGGGTGAATAGGTCCTGCTTCTTTTTCTAAAACTTCTAGACAGAATTCAATTTATTAACTAATACAAAAACACAGCAATCACAGAAAACAACACATCACAGATTGCACTATGTTTTATAGTGGTTCCCCAAGGTCTGGGTACATCCACTTTCCCCCTTCACCTATCTAGCTGTATGCTAGATTCGGCCAAACTTCCACTTATCTCAGATCAATAGATCTTACAACTCAGAACCCAACTGGTTCCTACAACTCAGGCACAACTGCCCTACCTCAGCCTTGCCCCAAGGCCTACAACTCAGAGAATATCCTTCTCCTACACTCAGGCAATCAGCCCTACCACTCAGAGTTCAACACTCCTACACTCAGCCTTTATAACATAGGCTTACAACTCAGATCTGTATAAACAGATCCTACAGAAATATAGAAAAGATTGTTTTTAAATTTGTCTTGCCAAATTGAGAGAGAAAAGGCAATAACAATTCTTAATCAGCTGATGCAATCAACTGTTTCTTAGCCTTCTTCAAAGCTTCTTGAAAATGTACTTAGCTGAGTTGATTCCAAACAGCTTCTTGATAATCCACTGGTGGATTCTTTCTTCTTCTTCAAATTCTGACTTGATCTCTCTCTATCAGCACTTGAATGATTCTTCAGAATTCTGGTTAGAACTCTTCTTAGATCTATCCTTAGATAGTCTTCTTAGATCTTCTTGAGAAGATCTTCTTAAGTGCCTTGCACTTTCTTGAAATGATTTGGATCGGAATCCTTCTTCAAAAGTTCTGGAGTTAAGAATTTCTTCAATGTTGAGAAGGTTATTTCCTTCTTCTGAATATGTCTATTTATAGACTTCCTTCATGGTAACCGGCTGATCCAGTTTCTAACAGTTCTCTGACAAGTCTGACAGCTTCAGTTAACCGGTGGCAACCCACAGCTGTCAAGTCTTCAACAAGTCCTGTGCCTTAGTCTTGAACCACAGTGTGTCGAGACAGTCTGTCAGAAAGTGTCGAGACCATCTGTCTATTTGTGTCGACACAATTGACTTTGGTGTCGACACTGCCTTCAGTGATGTCGACTAAGTTGCCTTTGAGTCGACACAGCTTCTTCTGCAAACAATTTGATCTTGACTCTTCAGTGTGTCGACACAAGTCCTGTGTGTCGACACAGTTGTTGTAGAATCTTAACTTCAGTAAGTGTCGACTTAGCCTTCAGGTGTCGACACAGTCTTCTTTTAACTCTGCTTCAATGTGTCGACTCAATCACAATGTGTCGACACATTCTGCTGTTGTAGACAAACTTGTGGTCGACTATATTCCTTGAGGTCGACTATGTTCTTCTGTGTCGACATTTTTTTTTCAATGTTGAGGTCGACGCTTTCCTTCTGTGTCGACACTTTTTCCCAGAGTAGTGTCGACTTACTTCTTCTGTGTCGACACATTTTCCCAGTGTTGAGATTGACTATGTTATGTGTCGACACTTTTTCCCAGAGTAGTGTCGACTTACTTCTTCTGTGTCGACACATTTTCCCAGTGTTGTGTCGACAACTTTCTTCTATGTGTCGACACATTTTCCTTTGTGTCGACACTTGGACTTAGAATTTTTCTGTAAACTTTAACATTTCTTTACCTGCACATGTCAACTCAAAACTACATCAAATACAACATGATGTATATCATTGAGCTAGGTTGGGCTTCTTCAAATCAGGTACACATTTTCCAATGTACCCAACAAGACCAATAACCTATTCACCCCCCTCTAGGTGATTTAGCTATCCTTGAAATGAAAGACTTTCAATTATTTCCTTTTCTCTTTGTCTCTTCCTTGTATTCCAATTCTGGAGTAGTGAACTCGGCTAGGGCTTGCTAAAGTTGCTGGAGTGGATCTTGTGACTGGAATCAAGATCTAAAGCTAAATTCGCGAAGGGGAAAGCGAGGCGCTCATTTCTATCTGCGTAGAAAAGCTGTATCATGTCTCTGAAGAGAACGTCAAGGGTAACGATCTTTCTCCTTGGACATGTGAAGTCCTTATTTTGACATGTGCATGAATTTACCCAACCAAAAGGTAGAATGTTGAGAGATTTCCATTGGGTTGATTCTTGAAATCCCCAAGAAGTCTTGCATATAGATTCAGAAATGTGTAGTATGGAATAAAAATGCTGTGTTAAACCCATATGGACAGGTTGGTCTGGATTGGTGATGTTTTATTTTGCACACCGGAGAAGACTTCGCGTATAAACGAGTATTTTGTGTAGTCAGTGGGTTGTGCCTGTGAAGTGGAGTAATAGGATGTACTGGAATGGAGTTCCAGGAAAATACCCTCGAAGTTGTTTGCTATATGCTGGCACTAAAGATGCTGCAGGGTTTGGGTTAAGTTTTGGCACAGAAAGAGAGTTTCTATTGAACCTGCCAAGCAATCGTGACGAACGCTGGAATTGAATCCCGCTTTGATTGTGAAGCTAGTACTTCAGGGACATTATGGCTATTGTGAGCTATGCACTATTAAAGGTCGGTGCGCCGAACGGACAAGGGGAATCCGACACGCATCAATCTAGACATTGAACTGGCGATTTGAGCAACGGGCAAGGGCTGAATTGTATCCGAATTATGGTTATCTAACTTTAGTGCCTAAGTTATTGGCTTCATTGGGATCATATAATGAGAGTCTTGGGATGTTCTCCATCAAGACTAAAGTCTCCGGCCGTGGGCCGTGGAGCTTGATTGCTCAAAGTTTACCGTGGGTTTGAGACTTGAGAACGATGGTGGGACCCTGGTTTTTCGGTACACCGATAATGTGCCCTAAGTGCACGGAGCGTCGGGCCGCATGGTCGACGTTTGTGATATATTGATTGTGCATGAGTGCACATCTTGTGATATATCTGCTTGTGAAAATGCTATGCCTGCAGGGAAGGAATACTACTGCCACGGTAAAGGGGGAGGGTCGTTATAAATTGGTCGGCTTAATGCTGACCGTTGTCTTATTTTCCTTCGTTATGGTGGACTGTCCTTATGCAAGTGCTGGAGAGCCTAGCGGGAAATATAAGGCTAAATCCCTTGCTGCTACTACTGGCCCTCGAAAGCCGAATGAATAATTTTACTGTTTTAATGTGTGACCGGTCTGTGTGCTGATGTTTGTAATCCACATTGATCAAATGTAACTGCAAGGCCTTGAGGCCATAACTTTTGTGCAAAGAGACATTCCCGTGTTGTTATATATAAATGGTGTTTTATATATTATGGACAATCAAATGAGTTGAGTTCAAATAACCTTAAAGCTTCCGTTAGCGTGCTCTGAGTTAGGATGCGAATAGTTTTTAGTATTAACCTATAACTTTTCCTCCTATTTGTGAACTATGGCGTGGGGCCCCGGCCAGACCCTCTATTATATTTCATTTAATGGATGGAGACGTTACAAATTTGGTATCATCTTGTCTTGGTTTTCTTTTTTCGAATTCATGGTCGAATTCTTTTGTGGGGTGGCGAGCAAGTGTAAGTGCGACCTACTATAACTTAAATGAACTCAAGAATGTCCACTAAGGAATGTAGATACACATGTTTGAGGAACCTGCGCATTCCTATAAAGTTGTTGTTTCTCATTCAAAGTCGCTAAAGTGTGACTTTTACACGTATCAGACATTGTTTCTCCGCTCCTAGAACTCCTCAACAAAATGGTGTAGCTGAAAGGAAAAAATAGAACCCTGATTGAATCTGCGAGGACATTACTTGCAGATGCTCACTTTCCTTTATCCTTTTCGGCAGAGGTAGTAAGCACAACAAATTATGTCCTTAACAGAATTCTAATTTATAAGCTAAAGGGTAAGACCCCCTTTGAATTACTTAAATCAAAGAAACCTAAAGTTAACTATTTTAAAGTTTTTGGTTGCATGTGTTACATTCACAATAATGATAAGAAATACCTTAGAAAATTTGAAGCCAAAGCTGTAGAGGGAATTTTTCTTGGATATTCTTATGTTAACAAGACATATAGGGTTTATAATAAATCAACTCTTAAAATGGAAGAATTTGTTCATGTGAACTTTAATGAAACTAATATGTATACAAGGAGAAAGAAATTTTTACCATAGACTCATTGCAGTAACCTATCTATGTGAGAATTTGGATGATTTAAACCTTAAACAAGAGGTTACTTTGCATCCCTCTCTACAGATTGATGAAGAAAGTGATGAAAATTATGTTGAAATTGTTGAACCAACAACAACAAATGTAATTCCATAAGAGGAATTAACTCCACTAGCTGTTAATGTACAAACTCCACCTACTGATCTTGTCACACTTAGAAATCACCCTATATCTCAAGTGCTTGGAGACATATCAGTTGGTATGCAAACAAGACATCAACTCAACCAAGATCAGATGTATGCTTGCTTCATTTCTCAAATTAAGAATCAATCCATCAAAGATGCAGAGCAAGATCCCCATTGGATTATTGTAATGCAAGAGGAGATCAATCAATTTGAGAGGTGTACAGTTTGGGACTTAGTTACAAGACCCAAAGACTACCCAGTCATTGTAACTAAATGTGTCTTTAGGAACAATTTGGATGCTCAAGGATTAATTGTAAGGAATAAATCAAGATTGGTAGCCCAAGGATATTCGTAGGAGGAAGGCATAGATTATTACCAGACTTTTGCCCCTGTTGCAAGATTAGAGGCTATCGAGATATTTCTTGCATATGCAGCATTCAAGAAGTTCAAGGTATATCAAATGGATGTCAAGAATGCTTTTCTTAATGGAGAACTCAAAGAGGAAGTTTATGTTGAACAACCTCCAGGTTTTATTTCTCTAACTCACTCTTCTTATGTTTTTAAACTTAATAAAGCTCTTTATGGTCTCAAACAAGCTCCAAGAGCTTGGTATGAGACTCTTGCTATTTTCTTGTTAGAAAATAAGTTTTTTAGAGGCTTAGTAGATAGAACTTTATTTATTAGACATCATAAGCATAAAATTTTGCTAGTTCAAATTTATGTAGATGATATAATATTTGGATATACTGATTCCAAACTTTGCAAAGTTTTCTAACCTGATGCACTCAAAGTTTGAAATGAGTAGCATGGGTGAACATCCTACTTCCTTGTTTCCAAGTGAAGCAATCCATTAATGATATTTTCATATCCCAATATAAATATACTAAGGAGCTAATTAAAAGATTTGGGATATTAGATGCCTCAGCCATAAAAACACCCATGCCCTCAAATGCTATAGTTGATAATGATGAATAGGGCAAGCATGTTAATCAAAAAATATATAGAGCCATCATTGGGTCTCCATTATATCTAACAGGAAGTAGGCCTGATATTATGTTTGCTACATGTATTTGTGCTAGGTTTCAAATAAATCCTAAAGAATCTCACCTAATTTTAGCTAAAAGAATTTTTAATATATAAAGGGTTGTCCAAATCTAGGACTTTGGTATCCAATAGAGTCAGAATTTGAATTAACTGGATTCTTAGATGCTGACTATTTGGATACAGAGTTGACAAAAAAAGCACATCAGGAACTTGAAAGTTTCTTAGTGATAGGATTGTGTCATTGTTTTGCAAGAAGAAAACTTCTGTGTCTACTTTAACTGCTGAAGCTGAATACATGACAGCTGGTAGTTGTTGCTCATAGATTTTGTGGATTCAAAATTAGCTTTTGGATTTTGGATACAACTTAAATAATTCAACTATATTTTGTGATAATACCAGTGCTATTTCAATTGCACAAAATCTAGTTCTTCATAGTAGAACTAAACATATAGAAATAAGACATCATTTTCTTAGAGACAATGTAGACAAAAATAAAATTAATCTTGTTTTCATTTCCACTTATTTACAAAGGGAAGATATTTTCACTAAACCATTAGATGAAAAGAATATCTTTTCTTTATAAATCAGTTAGGCATGATAAATGGAGACCTATTAATTTAATTTTTGGTCTGAGAACGACGAATTGGTCACCTTTCGTCGAACAAAGATCGACGATCTGTGAACTCTTCTTGAGATTTTCGTCGAATGGATATCAAAAAAATCTCTTTTTGAAATTTTCGTCAAACGAAACCCGACGGATTTACTTTCTAATAATTTTCATCGAACGAAGATCGATGAAATTTATTTGTTTCGCAAAACTTTCGTTGACTGGAGATCGACGAAACGCTTTTCCATTAAGATTTTTTTTACATCGAACAAGGTTCGATGTTTTGTTTTTCGTCGGATAGTGTTCGCCTTTTCAACTTCTGAAAACTTATAACTAGGTTTCCATCGAACTCTATCCCTCACTTTTTCATTTCCCCTTTGTACTTGATCTCTTGTTTTTGCAGAGCAATGGCGGTTTCTCCAACAATCCTCGCAGTAATGAAGTTTGATGCCGGTTTTTATATAGACTTTGAATCCTTCAGTCTTTCTAATCAAGTATTCAAGGACATCTTACAGCTATTTGAGGTTCAGAACCTGCGAACCTTCATGAAAACAAGGATAAAGCTTTTAGTGGTAGAGATTAAAGAATGTGTATATACAATAAAGATTCAGGACTCTCCAGTTCTTATTGGATCTATCTCAGGATATCTGGTTCCTCTTTCACTAGAAATCTTATTTGAAATTTTTGGGTTTGTTAATGGTGAAGAAGAAATAGAAGTATCTAGTACTAAATTTAATGAAATGCTAGATAGGTTGGGTCATGCTGAAGGAAACCCTAACCGCCTTCTTAAGAAAAATCTTTTGATAGAATATCGATATTTAGCCAATATTGTTGGAAAAGTGATGTTGGTCAAGCACTCTGCTCACGATCACATAACCAGGCACCAATTTCATCTGATGTGTGCCTTGGTGAATCAAAAAAGGATTAATTGGGGATTAATTCTGTTTTACTCCATCAAGAAGAAGATTTCAGGAATATCAGGAGGATATGGAAGAATTTTAGTAATTTTTCTACAGAATCAATGCCCAGAGCTGTAGGTCTCCCAGACCATATTTATTAATGCTTCTAAGAGGCTTACATCTTCCCTCTTTGGCAAATGGGAGAGGACAATCCCTAAGCCCTCCAGGGCTTCTTCTTCTATAGTGGCTTATGAAGACACAAGGGCTGTACCAGCCACTCTCTCAACCCCTTAAGAGGTTTCTGTTCCTCCTCATTCTTCTCCTCATTCTTCTCCTCTACCTTCTCCTCACCAATCCCCTAGACATTCTATTCCTACTCTTCAGAACACCTTGTCTGAATAGTTTCCCTCTACATCATTCCAGTCTCTTTCACCAGTCCATCAGTCACCTCATTCATCTCCTCTTCTCTCTGATTTACCTTCTTTCACCCTACTCCCACCATCTACACATCAATCTCCTATTCAGGAAAACATCACCCCTAATATCATTCCCCCTACCTTCAATCCTCAGGATGTACCTCAGTCATTCTATATGTGTCAAAACTGTTCTACTTCAATTCCATCCTCTTCCAATCTACCCTCTACATCTACTCAGTTTACACCTAAGTTTATGTATGTGGATTTCTCATACATTTCTTCTAATATTCTTGCTGTTATCACTCCTACCCTCCAGAATCTGATAGAAGAAGCAATTACTCCTCTTATAGCTACCATATCTGACCTTTCTTCTAAGCTTTCCTCTTCCTCCTTTGTCCCCTGTTCTGCGGGCCTAGATTCATGTCTCCCTAGATCTAGGCAGGGGGAGATGTCTAATGAAGAAGCTCCAGTAGTTAATGAATAAGTCATAGTAGTTCTAGAGGTTGCAACAGCAGATGAAGAAATGCTTACAGATTGTTAAGATGAAGAAGCAGTAGATTTTTCAATTCTAAAAGTTATCACTATTGGTGATATTTTAATAAATCCCACAGTTGACTTATCTTCCTTATTATTTATTTTTGAAGTTCAACCTAGTTTTGCTCCAGTTTTTGATAATTTTTCTAAAGCAATAGTTTGCTATGCTACACCAGTAGATTTTTCTACTTTATAAGAGATTAGCTCCAGTTTCAGTAATATTCCTACTAATATCTCTTCAGTCTCTGAGACTATAACAGTTGAGGATATGATAAATGTCATAGAGCCAGTTTCTTCCCCTCCCACTTATGCTTGGGATGAAACTCCTATGCCAAATCTTTATGAAATCATGTTTAAAGATATAGAACAAGAGATTGATAGTGTTCAGGCTCAAGCTATTACATATATTATACTTAAAGAGTTAGAAGTTCAAGCTAAGAATCAGGCTGATTTATATAGATAGTTAGATGAGTTATATGATCATCCAAAAGATGAATCTGATGATGATGATGTTGATTCAGATGATTTAGAAGATTTTTATTCAAAGAAAACAAAAGCCAAGAAGAAGGCTCCAGTAAAGGTTGCTCCTAAACCTTCATCAAATGCTGACATTCCTTATTACATTTTGCATGGAATTACTCTCACTCCAGATGCTCCTTACTGGATGAGGTTCTCTAAATATGAACATAAAAATAGGAAAAAGATTGTTGGTACCCAAGTTTGGATTTGAGTTAAGTCTTCTCAATTAGTTTCTTGACCCAAGATTTATCTATTGTCAAAGGTTAGATTTAGGTTAGATTCCATCAGTTGTGTAGAGTTGTTGTTTATCCAGTTGAAAATCTGGGTAAGTGTTTTTTAGTTCGACTATGGTCGAATGCCGCTCGACTATCGTCTATCAGTTGATCGACTATCGTCTATCAATTGATCGACTATCGTTAGACAGCAGATCGACTATCTCTTAGTTAGTTCATCTATGTTAGCTCGACAATCTGTGGTCTCAGTATCGTCGATCGTCGAGTCCTGCTCGACTTCTTCTGTCCCGTCAGATATCTTGTAGGTCGACGATCTTCTCTGAGAGTTCGACGATCATTATGATTCGTTCGACTATCTTTTTGTTTGCATTTAGTGATTATGTACTCTTTCTATTCTGTGATTTATTTCTTATATATCTGGCTTATTTTATTAAAGATTGTTTCATTGATTTTATGCTTGCATATCAAGGCAATATTTGCCTCATTCTTTATGCATAAGTCAAGTTCTATCTGACAAAGTCTTTTGTCCTATTAGTTCAAAAATCTTTGTGCTTTATCTGCCATGCTGTCCTTTATAGCTGTTAGACATAGATGTCTTTCTCTGGCCGTAAAGAGTTTGTTTTTGATGAGACTTTCTCTAATATCTTTTGGACTTGCAGAATGGATAAGCAGCTTCTAAGAAAGCTTTATCTCTTTATAGGATGTCCTTCTGCAGGCTATTTGTACTATGTGTTATTTGCAACCCAGATTGCAGATCTCAGAAGAAGACAAGATTCAAATCAAGAGAAAGTTAGAAGCCGTTACAAAGGCTGATATATGAAGAGCTAGTGAAAGATGTTTAAAGAGATATACACATATTCATATACAAACAGATACATACACAACAAGAACAAGAAGATACAGCTCTCATATATTTTTACATACAACTGAGAAGAACAACTCTCTTCAGAGTTCTCTTCTTCAATCCTAAGTTCATCCTGCTCACAGGAACATTCATACTCAGAGCTACAATAAGAAGAAGAAGAAAGAAAAGCTGTTGAAGAAGAACAACCATTTCACATCAAGAGTCTTCTTTAAGCTGCTCCTTCAAGAACTTCAAGACAACAGATCTTCTCTGTCAAGAGTTCTGAAGAGATCCTGTACCCTGAAGCAAGGCTTCTTCCTGGATATTCTCTAAGCCAGGGGGAGCTTTGATTCCTTCAGAGCTTTCTATAGCTCAGTGCAATCATCCAACTTCTTTAATTCTGTTTAACAATAGAGAATTCATTCTAACTCTCTCAACCTCCTGTACAAAGGGTTATTACTCCCTTCAAAAGTGAACCTTGGTGGCAGGGCACCTGAGCAAAAACCTGTGTTAGATTTTGAGCTCCTGATCAAAAGCTCAAAGGGTTTACTTGATCTACCTGAATCAGATAAGTTGGTGGCAGGGCAACTGAACAAAAACCTGTAGTGGATTCCTACCAGGGTGGTAGAAGAGTGGATGTACCTATTGAGAGGGAACCACTATAAATCTTCTTGTGTTGTCTGTGTTACTTATTTTAATTACTGTACTGTGGCTGTGAGTAGAATTAACTAGGATTGTTAGTTGCTGTGTTAGGACTAATGCTTAAGCTGTAATTACAATTAGCTTTCTCTTGTACACATCACTTTGTGTTAGGATCTAGGGTTTCATATATCTATATACTTATTCCGCAAATTAACTCTAAGGGAGTTGAGTAGATTGTCATATTTTTGAATACTCTATTCACCCCCCCTCTAGAGTTGTATCTATCCTTACATTCAAAGATGAAAAGGTATAGTTTTCCTCCTCAATGGTCTTGGAGAGGACCTCCTCCTCCTCCTCCTTCTGCAGCAGGATCAGCAGGAAGTGTTTCCCAAGATCATAGGTCTACTTATCATTCACATATATCAAGACCTACTCAAAGTAGTAAAGAGAGACCTTCAAGGTTAGAATCTCAGTCCAGCAGCCAGCAAAGAAGATAACAACAACAACATAATAATCAAAGCAGTCAGTTGACATCTCAAGGTATTTGGAATAAAAAAAACAAGTCCAGAGAGACCTCCTTCTCCAACATATGATCAAGAGTTGGATTCTAACTTCAGAATTGCCAGGTTTAATGAGCTGATAGCTCTCTCTCAGATTAATAAAGCCAAATCCTAAGGGAAGTATTCTTCTTAATTTTCAATAATGTCATCCTATAGGAAGATGGAATTGGATAAGTATTAGGTAAAGAATCTTTTTAGTGTTGATGAATATATATATCTCCATCTAGAGGCAGTTGTGCCTAGAGCTACTTACTTGAAGATTCTCGGCTCTAAAGATTTGAAGACGACTCAGGAAGAAGCTGCAATCCAACCAGGAAGTTGATCTTCACCAAACCTTCTTCAGATGCTCCCAAAAAGAATTCTTAGTTTTATGATTTTAATCTTGAACTATTTACTGTTATTGGTTTTGAACTCCCATTGTACTATATTTTATTTCTGCTGAGAATTTCAATTCTGTTAGATAATTATTTTTGCTTTATATTTTTGTAAATAGTATCCTCACCAATATAGGGGGAGATTGTTGGAACTCCAGTTTTGATTTGGGAAAGGATTACTATTATGATGCTTAGAATGACCCAATATGAATAGTCTGGGTCATAGGTTTTTTCTAGGGTATTGCCTTAGAAGATTTCCAGTGTTCAGAAAGTCAGATCGATGAAAGTTGAATGCAATTCGACGAAAGCCAATCTCAGCTCGACGAACTAAAAATTCTAACTCTTAGTTGTGCTCGACGAAAGCTGAGCTCCGGCCGATGAACTCTGACCTCAACTCTGCAAGCTCAGCTCGACGAAGGCCAAGCTCAGCTCGACGAAAGCCAAGCTCAGCTCGATGAACTCTGAGCTCAGGTCGACAAATGACATCATCAGTTCAACAAACTCCAGGCTCAGGTCGACGAAATGTAGGCTCAGTTCAAGGATTTCCAGGCATTGTTTTAGGCAATTTTTTTAAGCAGAAGCAGATCAGTTTCAGGCTAAATCTCAGGCTATCTTATATTCTGAAGGCAGAATATTTTAATGGGATTAATTTCAGGCAGTTATCACTCTAATATTTAATACAATATATTCTAACGAATATAACTATTTAGAAGCATCATTAATGTGGATATTATCACAGAGTTTATTGTTGATTACTTCCAAAGGGCAGTTTCCTTTTCATGGAATGCACTAGCTGTATCAGAGGTAATGAATCCAAATATTTGAATTCTGATCAAGCATTCAAGATATATAGAAGTTTTCTCAAGGACATAGTGTATGACCCCCATTTTTTTTATTTTTAAAACACCGGGGTCTTAGGCCCAGAACCGCCGCCTTGCGGTGACACCTTCGCACCCGGGAAGGTCGTCACTACAAAATTCCGATCCTGCTGGCCAAATCGATGATAACTGTAGCAATAAAATAAGCAAGTCCACAGAAATCACACATGAATAGTAAATAATCTCCACGAAGGGAATGCCCACAGATAAAACATATAATAGAATTCTCGGGCTTATGCCCGGTACAACAAGTCCTCACTACAAATCTCTCATCGCGGAAGCAAACTAATATAACTACTAGCGATCGGGACTCACAGTCCCTGTCGTCTGAACTCCGATACTAGACTGTCTGATCTCCAAGCGTGCAGACCTCCGGGGCTGCTCCTTCATACTGGGCTCCGTGGTCCCCTAAAATGATGTGGTTCAAAAACCGTTAGTCTAAAAGACTAAGTCCTATCGTCCCCCTCCCCTTCCCCCATGGCTCCTAGGCACCGAGCGGGGAGAAGGAAAGGGAAGGACATGAAGGTTGAGAATATCAAATAGCAGATGGCGGCGAAACTAAACTAGCAGTTCTAAGGTATAAGAGACGGTAATAATGTTATAAAGAACTGAATAAGAAAGTAACCTTAACTTATGTGAATACACATAAGCTAAGGGATCTCTTGCAGGGCTCCTATCGTATAAAAAATCCCAGACCGATTTATACGATAGGGTGTAGGTTTTACTAGCAAGCATAAATATGTAATACTAAATAAGAACCTTAACTAATAACAACGCTCGCGCAAACTTAAAAACAGAGGGGTCATTTTGGAGGGCCTAATGTATAGAGTGTCCCATACCACTTATACATTAGGTGTCAGGTTATATGCAATGATTATGCTATGAAATACAATTATGCCATGACGTGAACATGCAAGTGCAACTCACCCACTCGACTCTGTGTACACAGACCTTTAGTTCCCCCTTTCTGGAGCCGAACCTCCAAGGATAGCTTCGTAGTGGCAAACGGAAGCGGTGGGTTTGGCCTCTCCCACCTCTAAACCGGTAATAACACTACCAGTCAGACCTATCATACGCCTCAATGCTGGTGGACTAAGCGGAGCTCCTGCGTACTCTTGCCGGCTGGCGCACCAGACTTTATTTGGCCAAGTGCAAAACCAAACTTGCCGGGTCAACGTATTGGCGTCGGTGCATCGACCCTCCAACACCGAGGACCCACCACCTTATACTTTATGCACATGCAATCTTATGTAACAGCTACCGAGCCAAAGCCTCCCGGACCATTCCGTCCATCACTAATCAACAACCGAGACAAAGCTCGTTAGGCTATCCTGCCCATCACAAACCATTACCGAGCCAAAGCTCGCCGGGCTAACCTGCCCATCCAAAAACCACTGGGCTTCCTGCACGAGTGACCCAACCTATCTCCCCGAGACATCGAGGTATGAGAATGTGAATCCCTAAATTTACTAATTGCTCTTCATTTTTTTTGCCTACGACTTAGGTTTAGCCCAGGACTGCCCAAGGTATTCCCCGTGAAGGGTTCTCGAGGGCACTAGGTGCTGCGATGGGATGAAGCCCAAAGCTCCCTTTCGCAAGGCACTTATTCTTATTGGTTGATACCTAATTCCAAATCCCTTAACTATTGGATTGGATCTAACCCTAGTATTTTGACACTTACTCCTACGGGTTAGACGATCTTTCGTCGATCCCGAGCACCATCTAACGTTTAGCCAAATCCAACCCAATACTCATCCTACCTCCAATGATGAACTCATTCTAGTTTATCCAAACCTGCAACCACTAATCCCGACTCATGTGCCCAACTTCGTACTCCAACATATTTTCTGCAGTTTTACTATATGCAGAGCACTAAGGTTAAATGCCATGTAAAATGGGAGGTACATCAAATAATCATCCAGTACTCCTATAATAATTATTGGAGGGCTATTATGACCTTTGTTTCCCAAATCCAGAGATTCACAATTTTTCCTATTTATCTGATAATTTATTTAATTATTATAGTGGCCAAAAATTCCAAGATTGAATAGAAAGTACCAAATTTAGACAAGATAATATTCCTCCAAATTTATGTTATATACAATATGAATATGTAACTTATGATCCAAAGTCTCTTAATTTTTCAGCAAGGTTTAGGCAACTAATTTTAATTTTAACTATAACTCACAATAATTCATTTAAATAGATAAGTAGGGCAATATTACTTCCATAAATTCAGAGAAAATTCAAGCATGCTTGTAAGGGCATATAAATGATCTGGGTCAAATATCATAATTTATTTACCAGTAAAGAGCCTTAAACAAATTATTGAGCAATTATCCTATTTACAAAGATTGTGAAGTAAGTACCACAAAAATGTATCCAATAATTTTCATAAAATTCATATATGACTAAGAGGGTTTTAAACTCCTTCTACCAAAATTCCATGACCTCCCAATGGACAGTGGGACCAAAAGTATCATATGATTAATTAGGGCAATCCAATATATTATAAAGGAAGTGCTACAATTATTGTTCCAAAATTTCCAATTAAATTACCAGAGGTTTATTATATCCTTATAACTACTCTACACAAATTTCATCATATTTCAAGAAGTTTTACTAACCTATTCTAGCACTATAATGCTTGTGCCCTAAACTAGGGTTAGGGTTTTGAGGGCCCCACCCTTTCAAAAATCCCTTAATATTTTCACCAAAAGGTTTTACCTACCCTAGTACCCTCCCCACAAAATATCTTGACCATTCAAGGTGTTTTAGTCACATGCCCTTCAAAAGGTATAAATGCCCTTCTTTAGGGTTTGACCTTAGATCTTAGGCCAAATCCATTCCAATCTACCCCATTTTTCATGGGAAGGTGCAAAAAGTCATGCCAAGTCAGTGGTCCAAAGTTGAACCACTGTTTAAGTGATTTGGACACTCTAAGCCCAAAATACACTTTTGGACCTAAATGCCCTTTTTTAAGCAAGGCAAGGGTTTACAAGATTTCAGTTCAAATCACCTCCAAAATTAATGAAATTTTAACCAGAGCTTCATAATGACCCCCTACACCACCCACATAAATTTGGTTGGGTTTGGAGTTCACTTAACCCATAAATTAATTTACCCTAGAGAAATTTTATTATTTACAAAACTATAGAAAAATTATCCCCAAAAATTTCCATTTTTGGGCAGGTTCTAGATATGGTATAGGGTGACTCCCTGCCAAAATTTAAATTCATTTGGACTAAAGATGAGGTGTGGACAATTAGTTTAATGTCTGCCTATCCATATGTATAGACCACACCAAAATGAGTGCCCTGGTCCACCCAGACACCCAAATTTGTTCAAACTAATTTTGTATGAAAGTGGACCCATAGGACTACATTTTATCTGTTGCTCATTTGTCCTGAAAATTCCTCTAGGTATTTTTAGAAATTAAAAACATTTAATAAGAATTCTGTGACATAAATGAAATAAATCAGAAATTTATATATTATAGTATCCATCATTTCCTGCACGAATCTTGGCGCAAGACAGACAGCATCTGGTCGTCTTCTACCTCTAGCCTAAGGTCCCGATCTCACCATCCTGGAGCTTCTTCCAGATGCTGCCACCGGCAATCCGGCCACCTCCCCGGCCGACCACCGCCACTGACACCTTCATGGAGGTGGTGGCTACCTCCAGGCGATGGCACGACCGCCGGGGAGCACTATTCTGACGATCCCGATAGGTGAAAATTCACAGAAAATCCATGAATTTTGAAACTTAGATCGGGCTCAATTGAGCCCGAACCTTGGCCCTAACGATTCCTAAGAACTACCCATGTAAGAAGGAGTGGAGGAGGACCTGTGGGGGCGGCTGTAGCCTTGCTGATCGTCGGATTGGCATGGTGGTTGCTGGTGGTGGTCGGCCTCCTATAACTGTGCAGTGGAACTGCTTGGCTCCTTCAGGTAAGTGGTGGGAAATCATCCTTGGAGTCCAGGGAAGCTTTTAAAATGGTGAGATGGGGTGTTAGGTGGCTGTAGGCCTCATTACAATTTTTGGCAAAAGTCAAGCTTGGCGGCCATGGTTGGTAGGGGAGAAATCATGGCTCCAACCAGTCAAGGATTGGCTGGTTGAATTTGGGCTGCTTTCCTTGTCCTAATGGAATGAATGGAGGGGGTTGGGGTGGGGGAGGATGAGCCCAAAGTATTCCCCTCTTTTTCCTTCTTCTCTTTCTCTCTCCTCCATAGGTGGCTTTCTCTCTCTCCTACACACCAAGCTGAATTTTTGGCTCCTACCTAACCCAATGGCAGCCCACATTTCCATTTCATCCCTCAAAACAAGGTTAGCCCAATTGAAATTGGCTTGAGCTTGAGTTAGCCCATTTGGGCTAGCTTGACTCAAACATAGATTAGGGTCCACTTGGGTCAATTTGGTCCTTGAGGTTTCCTTAATGGGTTCTTGGTGACCCATTAGCCTCCCCTAGGGTCAAGGTGGGGATGGATTGGCCCTTGGAGGTCACTTGACCCTTAACTAAGGCACTTTGACCACTTTAGGGCTAGAGTTGACTTTCGTCAACTTAGCCTTTTTGATTGGTTCCAATGGGTCCTTAGTGACCCATTGCCTCTCATTAGGGTTATGAAGGTATGTGTGGGGTCCACTTGGCTAAGGGACTGCAATTGGCCCTTGTGTAGGTTAGTTTGACCCAATTAGGGTTAGAGTTGACTTTGGTCAACTTAACCCCTTTGACGGCCCTCCATGGGTCCTTAGTGACCCATTGACCCCTCACTAGGGTTATGAATGTATGGGTGAGGTCCACTTGGCTTAGGTAGGGTAAATTAACCCTGTGTAGGTCAGTTTGACCCATTTAGGGTTAGGGTTGACCTTGGTCAATTCAGGCTCTAGGGTTGACCCTAATGAGTCCTTAGGGCCTTAACATGGGTAGGAGAGATCTTGGTGAGATCTTGGAGTCATAGTGAGGGCCCCTGGTCACCCTAGACAAAGTTTTTGGAATTTACTATTTGTAGACCATAGTGCCCCTATCCACACCACCAGGCCCACTTGACTTTTTCTTGGGCTTCCTAGGGTTTTGTCATGACAAAACCACTCTTAGGGTCTAGTTTGAAATGGGATGTTACACATAGCATGACAGATATACACATACAGAGATACAATAGAAAAAGATTTTGATAGACTCTGCTTCAAGATTTCTTCCAGGGAACACATCTCAATTCCGAGATCAAAAGCTCATAATCTCTCAGATACAAATATTGGACAGGGAAGCTCTCATTAAGGCCTACACCCTGAATCAAAGCTTCCATATCCTGATCTTCTACACAACTCAGGGGGAGCCTTTACATTATCAATAATCCACTATTCTTCTCAGAGCTTATTGACAAAGAAGAACAACATCAATCTTTTGGTTTATTTCCATCAATCTGTGTACAGGGTTTTAACTCCCTTCAAAAGTTTGATCTTTGGTTCACAAGTCACCTGATCAAAAGACTTGGGATTGGTTTGTGGGCACCTAATCAAAAACTCAAAGGGTTGCTAGATCTCCCTTAGAAAAATTGATCTTTTGTTGACAGGGCACCTGATCAAAAACCTATAGTGGATTCCTACCAGGGTGGTAGAAGAGTGGATGTACCAAGGTTTATTTAGAAACCACTATAATCCTTATATTGTCTGTGTTTATTGCCTTTTCTGTTTGTGTGCTGTGATTTTGTTTTTATACGTATATATATCACTAATTTTTAATCCGCTATAAAAACAAGTTAATTAATTTTTAATACTCTATTCACCCTCCCTAGAGTAAAGATAAAATATATCCCTCACTTTCAGCTTGCTACCCTTGGAGGGTGTATGAGGGGTTAGGGCAAGGTTCTAATTGTGACCTGGAAGTTGAGTTATTGTTGAGATGAGCTCGAAGATCGGAATTATGATGAACCCGACATCTCCACAAGCGAGTGTAGGAGCCGGTGTTGGTTGACTAGAAGGTGTGCAAGCTGGCAACTTCAGCCTCAGCGAGTCCAGCCTTGTGGTCTCAAAAGGGGGCGATGTGTCTCGCAGGAGAGTAACAGGAGGAGTTTGAGGCCGCGGGTCATTGTAGGGGAGTCGACTCGCAGCGTGGAGTCTTTTTCGTCAATCTGATGACTGCTCGGGTCGTCATGAATCTCGATGATCCCCTTTCCTTTTTGTTCGGGGGCTGACCCATAGGAAGAACCGAGTCCATGGTCGGGGGTTGAGGCCAGACCATGATAGACCGACTTAGCGGCTTTTGAAGCTGACTTAGCCTTCTTGGCAGTCTGAGGATTTGGACACTCGCGCGGCAAGGCGCTGAGAGATACAACAACCAGGCTAACAGTACGAGCAAGATTTAGCACGCAGGCAATTTCCAGCCTCTGTTGGAGCTCTTTGGAAAGAGGCAACTCGGCAGGGTCACAATAAGGGGAATGGCAAAGGTCGCCCAGGTATGCGGGCACATATATATATAGCTGATTGTGGATCCCACCAAAATATTCTCTCTGGCTCCTGCTACACTCGCCGCATTTTATGAGGTTTGATGTTTATTTCCAAGCTTAGGGAACCCTTGCAAAGAGCGTATATTGCGTACAACCCTATATCTGGAGAGTGGGGATCAACATGAGCCAGACAAGCTAAGTCATCCTGTTCAAGTCCCTTGCGAGCTTGGCCCCTGGCATCGAGTCCACTGAATGCCTTTTGCTGGCATCGAGTCTGATCGACTCCTTCCACCCCAGCGTCGAGTGAGCTGGACTCACTCAAAGCTTTTTATCTCGGTGTTTAGTGAGGCTTGTTCACCTGATGCCTCTTTCCTTGGCGTTGAGTGAAGCCCAGACACTCAATGACTCTTTCTTGGTATTGAGTGAGATTTCTGTAGCCCCATATGATCGCCCAGGTAGGGTAGGGGCGGAATATTTGGCGAGTGGAGCAGCAGGCTCGCACTCACCCATGGATCTTGACAGATAGTTGGCGAGTGGGACATTCCTGGCCCGCACTCGCCCAGGGCTATATGGAGGCGGCGAGTGCTAGCACCATCGAGCACTCACCACCCCATGTGAGTGGAGGTTCTCCTGTGCCACTCTCCTTGTATTGTATGATGTATTTTTACCATTTCCCCCAGCTGGCCTGTACATAGCCCATTAGAACAGCGGAATCTATGCTATTGGAAGGCCAATCTGGAATACATATAGCTGTTTAGAACAATGGAGGTTTGCTGTTGGCAGACCGTTTTCAGAAAACTATATATTGACCCATGGGGGTACTTTAGAAGGCATGCTTACTTGTTCCCTAGTCTTCTTGCGCTTTCTCAGGTATCCTTATCTCAGCACTTGGCTAAAAAGGGGGAAGTGCTCTAAGATCTTCTAGGTGAGTGGTGGGACCTCCATGTTGGAGCCTTTGGTCCATTTCTTATTCTAAGTCTCTAGCTGTTTGAGTTTGTGAGGGAGAAGTAAATGCGAGATCACCCCTTCTCGAAGGGTTCGAACTCCACAGAAGCCGATTTTCGATTTCAACACCGGATTTGTTTTGGAACTCGGTGGAGCCTTTTTGGGATATTTAGTGTTTTGACTTCGGGGAGTTTTACCAGAGTTTGGTTTGTCAGATTTTGATTTCGACTCCACCGTTGGATTTGTAGCATCGATATTTAGTTTGGTGCGAATTTTGTGGAAATCCGAGTTGATTCGAATTTTTGGTCGTTTGGACGTTTAATTAATAATATAATATAATATATATAAATAAAGCGTGTATGATTTGGACGGAACCCTATTCATCGTCTTCTTCCCTATCCGTCAGGCCGGTTCATGGAAGAGGGAAAATGGAGGACTTTGCAAACTTTCAGCTGCTAATTTTAGGAGCTCGGTGCACGGAATTGTCGTCGGAGGGTAGATTTGGAAAGCTCTCGCCGAGATCTATGTGTGAGCAGTGAGTTTTCCCGTTTCTTTTTTTTTTGGCGATAGCTTATTCGTTTTTTACCCTTGTTTTTCCCAAAAAGTTTCAGGAAGTGTAGCCAAGGTGTTCTTGCATCTGGATCCGTAAGGAGGAGCACTCGTAAGGACGGATTCCGGAAGCTTGATGCAACTGGTGAATCTTCCCCGTGATATTTTTTTCTTGCTTTTCATTCCTTTCACTTCCTTCCCTCCTTAGAATGTAGGGTTAGTTAAAGTGTCAGCCAAGATAGATTTGTTGTGTTGTGTAGGATTTCTGGCCAAGGTAATTTTGTTGGAGGGTTGAGTCTGGTAAGAAGAAATTCGTCGATTTAGGGTGAAGTCAACCTAAGTGTGATTAATCGATTTTGGTGGAGCCAACCTAAGTGTAACTTGTCGATTAGGTAACAGTTAGCCTAAGTAAATTCGTTGTATATGACCGTTAGATTAAGTTTAAATTCGTCGAATACGGTGGAGTATGCCTGAGTGAAACTCGTCAAGTATGGGTTTTGGATTAAGTCAAAATCGTCGAATAGGCTAGGCGTTGAGTTAAGTCAGATTCGTCTAGTAATCTCGACGAATTCATTGAGTATCAGCCTTAGTGTTGAGTGTATTGGACTTGGCAACGAGAGCGTCGAGTGATCTGTGAGTCTAAGTCAGATTCGTCGAGTATTAGGCTTGTCATTGAGTGATTTGGTTTTCGCATCAAGTGCGTCGAGTGTCGGCGAGGCTAGGACTAATTCGTTGTGTTATCTCAACAAATTCGTCGAGTATTGGAAGTTTGGCATCAAGAACATTGCATTAACAGGGTGGTGTTGAGAGCTTTGAGTGTTAAAGGCTTTGGCGTCGATTACGCTGAGTGGACTCAGCTAGGCGTCGAGTGCACTGAGTGGACTTAGATAGGTGTTGAGTGAAGGCGTTGAGTGAAGTAAAACCATGGAGTTAAGTCCAGGCGCTGAGTGGACTAAATGAGGCGTCGAGTATTACTAACGAATTTTCCCATGGACTTGGGTGATTTTCTCTGGTTCGTCATGTATCAAGTTAACCAACTTTTTGCTAAGTTTAATTAATCGAGTGTATATTGTATTTGTCGAGTATACTCGACAAATTAGTGTGGACTTAGAATTTCTTGCCAAATTGAGTCCAATTCATCGAGTATGGCCTTAAGATGATTTTTGGGGTTGTTCTTCCTTTTTGCTATTTGAGTAGCCCTATGTTTCAGTTTATCGGTGTTTTATGGATGTTTTTGGTGTGACACATGGTTGGAAGTAGATAAAGGACCACAAACCTAAGGCCAGCTTTTGGATCTTTTTCCTGGTGGGTTTACCCAATCTGGGTTTGTGACTGGGTATGTGGAGGAGGAGACCACCACTGCAGGTATCGGTATTTCCTCGGTTTTGGGTGTGTCAAGAAATACGACCACTTTTCCTATGGCCCTTGGGAAGTTTTTACTATTTGTTTGTGGAGGAGGAGACCACCACCCTAGGTGACAGATTTTTCTGATGTTCATGCTCATTCTATGAAGAGTTTGCAACTCTTATGTATATTTATACACTTACTTATATAAATGTTTTATAAAGTATAAATATTTATCGCACTTGGTGCAACTTAGGATATCTACCCCTTGTGAGTTCTTTCTTACTTATTACCTTATGGTTGAGTGTTGATGTTTTCATTTCAGCTATTCCTGTTTGGGTTTGTAACCCTTTGACTCTTTTACTTTCATTTGAAACTGATCTTTCTTTGCCACTTGTACATTCTTACTGAGGTGTTCTTTTCTTTAGAATGCCTCAGGTTTGGAGCAGTAGATGGTTGAGCGGCTAGGGTTGGTAGTTGCTTGTGTTCTGCAGCTGTTGCAGTCGTCTATTCCAAACCATTATGAGGTAGTGTTGTTGTTTTGTTATTTATTTCAGACATACATGTTTATTTTTGGTGGGTTCGTGTCAGGTTATTGACTCCCACTGGAGTTTCAATATTGTTTAGTTACTTGCTAGCTGCTTAGTCTCTTCTTGATGACTGGTTTATTTTACTTGCTCTTTGGGAAGGTTTTGTGCTAGAATTGCATGTTAGTTATTTTTTAAAAAAAAGTATAAAAGTGTCATTTGACTATCTCATTTATAATATTGTTTTAAACCAAAGTTAATATATTTTAACTAACGTAAAAGCTAGTTCTATACTTATATTAAACATAGAGGTATGCATATCATGAGTTGTCCTGTTTGGATGTTTATGTTAATATAGGATGTTAATCTATATAAATAAAGTACTTTCCGCAGCGTATATTCATATTTTCACTTGTGGACTCGTTGATCTACCGAGCTGAGGGATACGACCATCAAAAATTAACTTAAATTACAACTTTCTTCATAATAAACTTGAGGATTTCATAAAAAAGTGTTAGGTTCGAGTTCTTGTCTGAGCGCCTGTAGTTATCCCCTGTACGGCGTGGCATCATGACACATGTTTTCTCTTACTCTGATATATTATGTAAATGCGGAGAAAATGCGGAGAAAATGCGGGTTGTGACAGTTGGTATCAGAGGGATTGGTTGTTTGACAATTGGTTGAAAAACTATCTCTGGTTAGTTTTAGACTGTCTTGTTCCATTTCATACACACACCGATGTATCATCAGTGCGTATTGGTTGATGCATAAACACTACACTCATAAGCATGACAAGAAGTATACAGGGCATATTATGTAGTATTAGATGCACAATATGTGTTTGTTTATTGATCTTCATAGGAAGCAACATGTGATTGTTATGTAGTATGAGATGCATAACAATCATCACATGAATGCACATTAGATTTTTCTTTTCATTACATGTGATATTATGTAGTATGGGATGCATAATATTTCATATGTACGCCGCTCATAACAAGCATTAAGGCCTTTATTAGAATACATAGCACAACATACATGATATAACATAGCATTAGCACACAAGCCAAGCTAAAGATCTACATGATGACATATGTAGACACATGGTTTTAAAAGCAAAAATAATAAGAATTCATGCATTCATGGTTTATGTACATGAGTCAATAGGATGACAGAATATCATCCTAAGTTAAGCATGACATCCTTAATGAAAAATCTCAGAGCAAGTTAACAGCATGAGCACATGTCCACACATGTATTGTCTGAACTAAGTTATGTAGTTCTAGCGGTTAAGCTTGGTTTTGATTGGTTGTTCGTTGTATTTTTAGGATGCCGCCTAAGCTTGTTGCGATGAGGTCAACTCCCCAGTCTTAGGGTGAGTCGTCTGGTGCACAGAGTGAGGCTATGATTGAGGGACTGCGACAGGGCATTGAGGCTCTGTCTAGGCAGATGGTGGAGATGCAATCACAGATCCAAGCACTATTCAATTTCATTTCAAGACAATAACTTAGAGTGTAGGAACCTGTTGTGGGTCAAGCCATTCTTGTTCCTCCTACTCCTTTGGTGCCTCTAGTTTTGCTGCCACCAGAGATGAATTTATCTCACATTTTCAGCGATTAGGAACTCCTACCTATGACGATAGAGCTGATTTTATGGCTTTGGACGATTGGATTATCGCGATCGAGGAGATGTTCTCGTATTCAAGAATTTTTGCAGACCAGAGAGTGATGGTCGTCGCTTACCAGCTTAAGGGAATTGCAAATAGATGGTGGTTGAGAGAGAAGGAGAACCTCACAGATGGATGCTCGTGGGAATCCTTCAAGGTGTTACTACTTATGAAGTTTTTGCCATGTCGAGCAAGACCGTTTGATGAACAACTTTCTGCATCGAAAGCAAAGACAACTCACAGTCAGTGAGTATGAGGTAGAGTTAAGTAAGTTGATCCGGTTTGCCTCTGATTTAGGTGCTTCTAATGCTAGCAGAGTCAAGAGATTTTTGGGTTGTCTTAGGTGTGACATCCTGCAGATTGCTAGCACTTATGAATCTAAAAACTATGTTGAGGAAGTAGAAGATTTCCTAAAAGTCTGGTTCCGCTTTGAAGAAAAGAAGCAAGGAGGTATGCAGTTTCTATGGCCGGTCGGGCCATCCGTTCTAAAAGTGTTTCAAGAGGTTGGGAGCTCAAAAGCAGCAGCAAGTGCATGCAATTCAGAGCACTCCCAAAGGAAATTTGGTTTGTGCTTCGTGAAAGTGGAAGGGTAACGATGCTGCCCATTGTTAGGGTAAGGATAAGGTCTGCTTCAAGTGTGGATAAAAAGGGCATTTTAAGTCAAGTTGCTGGCAGTTTCAGCCGCCGCTGTAGCTAGTTCCTATCAAAGCCATGCCTCCTTCACATCTTTTGGATAAAGGGAAGGGAAAGCTGAATGTAATGACTATGGAGTAAGCGCAGATGTCCACCCAAGTGTTCTCAGGTTTGAATCTAATTTAGTTCTAGCTTTTAGCACATAGCTGTAGTTTTGATGTTTGTTCGTCTAGTTACGTATGCAATTTAATAGGGAGGTTCAAGGTAAAGAACTGTTGGGCACACGTTCTTTTCGATTATGGTGCTACACACTCGTTAATGTCTAGGAATTTCATAGAGCGTAATCGTCTAATTCTCGATCTAGTTGGCGACTCGTTTCGCGTTAAGTTTCCTTCTGGTGATTCGGTGGTGTCGGATCAAGGTATCCATAGTTGTCCAATCCTTTTAGGTGATTTCTTAGGTTTTGCAGATATGAAGGTGTTAGTCCTTGAGGACTTTAATGTTATCTTAAGCATGGACTGGTTTTCCAAATATGATGCGGTTATCAAATGTAAGGTAAAGCGCTTGAAATTCAACATAGACAATGACCACCCTAGGAGTGTTTATGGTTTTCCGCGCCAGGATTCCCCAATTATTTCTACAGTATGTGCTCGAAAACATTTAAATTCTAGTTGTTTTTCTTGTTTGGTTTCTGTTTTGGAAACCGTTGGTAGTTTGACCCGTGTCAAGGATGTTCCTGTTGTGCGAGAGTTTCCTGATGTCTTCCCAAATAGTCTTCTTGGACTTCCTCTTGAGAGAGATGTGGAGTTTGTTATTGATTTGGAGCTGGGTACTCATCCTATTACTAAGGCACTGTACCGTATGACCCCGCGTGGCTGGAATATTTGCGCACCCAGCTGGGTGAGTTATTGTAGTGTGGATTCATTGGGACAAGTTCTTCATCTTGGGGTTCTCCCGTGTTGTTTATAATGAAGAAGAATGGATCTATCAGGTTGTGCATCAATTATAGGGAACTGAATAAGGTAACTATAAAGAACAGGTATCCCTTGCCCGCAAATTTCCCTGGTGCAAAAATGTGTTTCATGTGATTCAGTTGCAAAATATGTGCTTAGCAACCAACATGTTCTCGATTTAGTGCCCCAGTTGCAGCCTAACCTTTCTTATGTTGAGATGCCTGTTAGCATTATGGATACTCAAGATCGGGTGTTGCGAAGGAATACAATACCCATAATAAAAGTTTTGTGGCGAAACAATGACGTGGAGAGCGTGGCTTGGCGTTGAGTGATTTGGTTTTGGCATCAAGTACGTCGAGTGCTGGTGTGGCTAAGACTAATTCGTTGTGTAATCTCAACAAATTCGTGGAGTATTGGAAGTTTGGCATCAAGAGCATTGCGTTAACCTGGTGGTGTTGAGAGCTTTGAGTGTTAAAGGCTTTGGCGTCGAGTACGCTGAGTGGACTCACCTAGATGTCGAGTGCACTGAGTGGACTTAGATAAGTGTTGAGTGAAGGCGTTGAGTGAAGTAAAACCATGGAGTTAAGTCCAGGCGCTGAGTGGACTCAATGAGGCGTCGAGTATTCCTGACGAATTTTCCCATGGACTTGGGTTATTTTCTCCGGTTCGTCATGTATCAAGTTAACCAAATTTTTGCTAAGTTTAATTAGTTGAGTGTTTATTGTATTCGTCGAGTATACTCGACAAATTAGTGTGGACTTAGAATTTCTTGACGAATTGAGTCCAATTCGTCGAGTATGGCCTTAAGATGATTTTTGGGGTTGTTCTTCCTTTTTGCTATTTGAGTAGCCCTATGTTTCAGTTTATCGGTGTTTTATGGATGTTTTTGGTGTGACACATGGTTGGAAGTAGATAAAGGACCACAAACCTAAGGCCAGCTTTTGGATCTTTTTCCTGGTGGGTTTACCCAATCTGGGTTTGTGACTGGGTATATGGAGGAGGAGACCACCACTGCAGGTACCGGTATTTCCTCGGTTTTGGGTGTGTCAAGAAATACGATCACTTTCCTATGGCCCTTGGGAAGTTTTTACTGTTGGTGTGTGGAGGAGGTGACCACCACCGCAGGTGCCGGATTTTTCCGATGTTCATGCTCATTCTATGAAGAGTTTGCTACTCTTATGGATATTTATGCACTTACTTATATAAATGTTTTATAAAGCATAAATATTTATCGCACTTGGTGCAACTTGGGATATCTACCCCTTGTGAGTTCTTTCTTACTTATTACCTTGTGGTTGAGTGTTGATGTCTTCATTTCAGCTATTCCTGTTTGGGTTGGTAACCCTTTGACTCTTTTACTTTCATTTGAAAATGATCTTTCTTTGCCACTTGTACATTCTTACCGAGGTGTTCTTTTCTTTAGAATGCCTCAGGTTTGGAGCAGTAGATGGTTGAGCGGCTAGGGTTGGTGGTTGTTGGTGTTCTACAGCTATTGCAGTCATCTATTCCTCCCCATTATTAGGTAGTGTTGTTGTTTTGTTGTTTATTTCAGACATACATGTTTATTTTTGGTGGGTTTGTGTCAAGTTATTGACGCCCACTTGAGTTTCAATATTATTAAGTTACTTGCTAGCTGCTTAATCTCTTCTTGATGGCTGGTTGGTTTTACTTGCTCTTTGGGAAAGTTTTGTGCTAGGATTGAATGTTAGTTAATTTTTTTTAAAAAGGTATAAAAGTCTCATTTGACTATCTCATTTATAATATTGTTTTAAACCAAAGTCAATATATTTCAACTAACGTAAAAGCTATTTCTATACTTATATTAAACATAGAGGTATGCATATCATGAGTTGTCCTGTTTGGATGTTTATGTTAATGTAGGATGTTAATCTATATAAATGATGACTAGTTTTAGTCATCCTTTTTGGGGGTAATTAAGTAGTCAAATTCCAAAGTTTTATTATAATTTTTTGTTTTTGTATGCTAGTTATGAAGTTGTTGTGTTATTATTATTATAATATAAGAATCTATAGTTTTATTATATGTATTGTTGTTATTTTATATTTTATGTTATTGTTATGTTTAGTTTTATTTATAAATATTATTATCTTTGTTATAGTTCAGTTTTACACAATTAATGTTATGTTTAATGTTATGTTTATTTTGTTTAGTTTTTATAACTAATTAATAGTATGAATTATTATGTTTAGTTTAATTTAATATCATGATATGTTATGTGTTTTAAAGTTTCTAATGTTTGTTTTATCTTGATATGTGTAGGTTCAAGCCCACCTTTGAATCCAAGTGCATCCGGCCCTCTACAACATGTGAAGCAGCCCTCATGCCTCCATGGTGCAGCCCGACCCTTTTTTGGTGCAGCCCTTCACTTACAAGCCAGTCCGAGCCTCATTTGGAGCAGCCCTCTACCCGAGCCCTACATGATGCAGCCCACTTGGAGAAGCCCTTTTCCCCAACCCGAGCCCACTAACAAGCCTACAAGCAGCCCATGCAGCCCATGCAGCCCATGCAGCCCATGCAGCCTATGCATCCCCCAAACCTCAAACCCGACCACATACATACACCCTCCTCATTAATTTAATACATGCATGCATTTTCAATCCATGCATTTGCCGGCTCCCCTCTTCCTCCCCTCTCTCTCCATCAATTAATAAAATACATGCATGCATTCTCCCCCTATGTGGCCGGCCAATCTCTTTCCCCCTCTATTTTATTTATTTTTATTTCACATTCATTCCCCCCTCTCCATTTTATATTTTCTATGTCATTCCCTTTAATACAATACATGAATCTAGCCATTCTCTCTCCCCTCATTAAACTAATGCATTAACCTTTCTCCCCCTACATGGCCGACAACCCCCTTATCTCCCCTTATTCAATTCCATCTAGAACCTTCTCCCTCTCCTATAAAAGGATCCCTTGCCTCTTGTTTTAAGTGAAGTAGTTTTTTAGTGAAGTGTTTGGGGAAGTTTTTGTTGTAGTTTTTAGAATGCTAATGTAGAGAGTTAGAGAGCAAGCTTCCATTTCAAGTATTTATTTTTTTGTTATTTTATTTCATTTCTCCAAGCAATAGTGTAGTATTTTTCATCTTTTTATGTAATCTTATTCCTAGTTTAATGATAATGTAATTTTCTTTTCTTTTGTTTTCTTCCTCTATTATGCGTAGCTAACTTTATTTTGTGCCCGATCGCGATAAGCTTTGCGATGAAATAACGCACCTTTTATTCTATGTTTGCATTTGTATTTTTTCTATTTTTGATCCTTCCTTGATTTCTTTCGTATCAACTCCGTATTGCTAGTATACGGTAGTAGATTCCGATCTAATATTTGAGTAGCCGAGAGGCTCGTGAATATGAAAGATCACTCAAGGAAGGAAGGATTTGAATGCAACCCTTGAGATAGGATGACGTAAATCCTCTGTATTGGAGTCAAATCCAATAGTACGGGTCACTTCGGTAATGCGACTTTAGGCCATTTTGACTTGTAAAGAGATTTCGGTCAAAATGTCTATAAGTTAGGGGATTTAATGCTTTAGCGAGATTACTTCCTAATATCGGATCCGTCAGTCTTAATAGAATTGCAAATGTTAAACTAATTTATTTCGTTATTTTATTTCAAAGTGAATCGTCGATCGAGCACTCTTTTTCTTTAGCTTTATTTCTTCTCTTTTAATTAAGTTTATTTTTTTTCAAAACTCATCAATCGTTTGGTAGGATAATAGAGTCGTTGTGAGTAATAGTACTTGCCTTCCTCGAGTTTTTATACGACCTTGATTTATTTTTATCACTATACTATAAAAGGATAGGTGGACTTTCCTATTCAGATTGTAGTCTGTGAGACGATTTTCACGCATCAATAAATAAAGTACTTTCCACAGCGTATATTAATATTTTAACTTATGGTCTAGTTGATCTACCGAGATGAGGGATACGACCATCAAAACTTAACTTAAATTACAACTTTCTTCATAATAAACTTGAGGATTTCATAAAAAAGTGTTAGGTTCGAGTTCTTGTTTGAGCGCCTGTAGTTATCCCCTGTACAGCGTGACATCATGACACGTGTTTTCTCTTACTCTGATATATTGTTTAAATATGGAGAAAATGCGGGTTATGATAGTTGGTATCAGAGGGATTGGTTGTTTGATAATTGGTCGAACAACTATCTCTGGTTAGTTTTAGACTGTCTTGTTCCATTTCATACACACACCGATGTATCATCAGTGCGTATTGGATGAAGCATGAACACTACACTCATAAGCATGACAAGAAGTATACGGGGCATATTATGTAGTATGGGATGCACAATATATGTTTGTTTATTGATCTTCATAGGAAGCAACATATGATTGTTATGTAGTATAAGATGCATAACAATCATACCATGAATGCACATTATAATTTTCTTTTCATTAAATGTGTTATTATGTAGTATGGGATGCATAGTATTTCATGTGTACGCCACTCATAACATGCATTCAGGCTTTTATTAGAATACATAGCACAACATACATGATATAATATAGCATTAGCACACGTGCCAAGCTAAAGATATACATGATGACATATGTAGACACATGGTTTTAAAAGCAAAAAGAATAAGAATTTATGCATTCATGGTTTGTGCACATGAGTCAATAGGATGACAGAATATCATCCTAAGTTAAGCATGACATCATTAATGAAAAATCCAAGAGCAAATTAACAACATGAGCAAGTGTCTACACATGTATGGTCTGAACTAAGTTATGTAGTTCTAGCTGTTAAGCTAGGTTTTTATTGGTTGTTCATTGTATTTTTAGGATGCCGCCTAAGCTTGTTACGATGAGGTCGAATCCCCAGTCTAAGGGCGAGTCATTTTGTGAGCAGAGTGAGGCTGTGATTGAGTGACTGCGGTAGGGAATTGAGGATCTGTCTAGGCAGACGGTGGAGATGCAATCACAGATCCAGGAACTGTTGACTTTCATTTCAAGACAATAACCTAGGGTGTAGGACCCTATTGTGTGTCAAGCCATTCCTATTCCTCCTACTCCTTTGGTGCCTCTAGTTTTGCTACCACCAGAGATGAATTTTATCTCACATTTTCAGCGATTAGGAACTCCTACCTATGACGATAGAGCTGATTTTATGGCTTTGGACGATTGGATTATCACGATCGAGGAGATGTTCTCGTATTCAAGAATTTTTGCAGACCAGAGAGTGATGGTCGTCGCTTACTAGATTAAGGGCATTGCAAATAGCTGGTGGTTGTTAGAGAAGCAGAACCTCACAGATGGATGCTCATGGGAATCCTTCAAGGGGTTACTACTTACGAAGTTTCTGCCGTGTCGAGCAAGACCGTTTGATGAACAACTTTCTGCATCTAAAGCAAAGACAACTCACATTCAGTGAGTATGAGGTATAGTTCAGTAAGTTGAGCCAGTTTGCCCCTGATTTAGTTGCTTCTAAAGCTAGCAGAGTCAAGCAATTTTTGGGTGGTCTTAGGTGTGACATCCAGCAGATGGCTAACACTTATGAATCTAAAAACTATGTTGAGGAAGTAGAAGCTGCCCTAAAAGTCTGGTTCCGCTTTGAAGAAAAGATGTAAGGAGGTATGCAGTTTCTATGGCAAGTCAGGCCATCCGTTCTTAAAGTGTTTCAAGAGGTTGGGAGCTCAAAAGCAGCAGTAATGCATGCAATTCAGAGCACTCCCAAAGGAGATTTGGTTTGTGCTTCATGCAAGTGGAAGGGTAACGATGCTGCCCATTATTAGGGTAAGGATAAGGTCTGCTTATAGTGTGAATAAAAAGGGCATTTTAAGTCAAGTCGCTGGCAGTCTCAGCCCCCGCTGTAGCCAGTTCCTCACAAAGCTATGCTGTCGCCACATCTTTTTGATAAAGGGAAGGGAAAGCTGAATGTAATCACTATGGAAGAAGCACAGATGTCCACCCAAGTGATCTCAGGTTAGACTCTAATTTAGTTCTAGCTTTTAGCACGTAGCTGTAGTTTTGATGTTTGTTCGTCTAGTTACGTATGCGATTTAATAGGGAGGTTTAAGGTAAAGAACCGTTGGGCACACGTTCTTTTCGATTATGGTGCTACACACTCGTTCATGTCTAGGACTTTCATAGAGCGTAATCATCTAACTCTCGATCTAGTTGGCGACTCGTTTCGTGTTAAGTTTCCTTCTGGTGATTCGGTGGTGTCGGATAAAGGTATCCAGAGTTGTCCGATCCTTTTAGGTGAATTCGTAGGTTTTATAGATATGAAGGTGTTAGTCCTGGAGGACTTTAATGTTATCTTAAGCATGGACTGGTTTTCCAAATATGATTTGGTTATCAAATGTAAGGTTAACCACTTGAACTTCAACATGGACAATGACCACCCTAGGAGTGTTTATGATTTTCCGCGCAAGGATTCCCCAATTATTTCTGCAGTATGTGCTCGAAAACATTTAAATTTTGTTTGTTTTGCTTGTTTGGTTTCTGTTTTGGAAACCGTTGGTAGTTTGACCTGTGTCAAGGATGTTCCTGTTGTGCGAGAGTTTCCTGATGTCTTCCCAAATAGTCTTCCTGGTCTTCCTCCTTAGAGAGATGTTGAGTTTGTTATTTATTTGGAGCTGGGTACTCATGCTATTACTAAGGTACTGTACCGTATGGCCCCGCGTGGCTGGAAGAGTTGCCCACCAAGCTGGATGAGTTATTGTAGTGTGGATTCATTAGGACAAGTTCTCCACCTTGGGGTTCTCCCGTTTTGTTTATAACGAAGAAGAATGGATCTATTAGGTTGTGCATCAATTATAGGGAACTGAATAAGGTAACTATCAAGAACAGGTATCCCTTGCCCGCAAATTTCCCTGGTGCAAAAATGTGTTTCATGTAATCCAGTTGCAAAATATATGCTTAACAACCGGCATGTTCTCGATTCAGTGCCCCAGTTGCAGCCTAACCTTTCTTATGCTGAGATGCCTTTTAGCATTATGGATACTCAAGATCGGGTGTTGCGAAAGAAGACAATACCCATGGTCAAAGTTTTGTGGCGAAACCATGTCGTGGAGAGCGTGACATGGGAGTTGGAGTCAACTATGAGGGAGGCTCTCCTCATCTATTATTCTAGTATCTTTTGGGTAAGTGTTTATATTCAATAACCCTTGGTTGCTTTCCTTCTTTAGTGGAATCTGTTATGTATATGGTTTTAGGATGAAACTTTCTTTTAGGGGGTGGCTGTAACGCCCGTGCTTTTTCGATGTTTATTTTAATACCTTTAGTTACATATTTTTGACGTCATGGCATTACGTTGACTTATAGTTGAAGGATACCGTTGCTGGAGCATGGTTTTTGCTCATTGGTATCTGAGGTTTTGGCTTAAAATATTAACATGGCTAATTTCTAGTGTGTTTTTTTAGATTTCCCTTGCGAGTCGGGTATGTTTTGGAACTCGGTAGAGCCTTTTTGGGATATTTGGTGTATTGACTTCGGGGAGTTTTACACAAGTTAGGTTTGTCGGATTTTGATTTTGACTCCACCGTTGGATTTGTTGCATCGATATTTAGTTTCGGTTCTAGTTTTGTGGAAATCTGAGTTAATTCGAGTTTTTTGTCGTTTAATTAATAATAGAATATTGAATTATATATATATATATATATAAAGCATGTATGATTTGGACGAAATCCTATTCATCGTCTTCTTCCCTAGCCGTCGGGCTGATTCACGGAAGAGTGAAAACGACAGACTTTGCAAGCTTTTTACCATCATTGTAGGAGCTCTGGTGCACGAAATTGTCGCCGAATGGTAGATCCGGAAAGCTCTCGCCGAAATCTATGGGTGAGTGGTGATTTTTTCCCGTTTCTTTGATTTTTGGTCGATAGGTTATTCATTATTGATCCTTGTTTGCCCCGAAATGTTTCAGAAAGTGTAGAAAAGGTGTTCTTGCGGCCGGATCCGTGAGGAGGAGCGCTCGTCAGGCTGGATTACGAAAGCTTGAGGCAAGTGGTGAATCTTCCCCCTTGCTATTTTGTTCTTGTTTTTCATTGCTTTTATTTCCTTCCCTCCTTAGAATGTAGGGGTAGTGAAAGGGTCAGCCAAGATCGATTTGTTGAGTAGTGTAGGATTTCTGGCCAGGGTAATTTTGTCAGAGGTGAAAGTCAGATCTATCCTAGAGATTAGAGCAAACACACAACAATAATAATAAAGAAAAGAAATAAAGGCAAACCAGACGACACAAGAGATTTATAGTGGTTCCCCTAAACTTGGGTAGTCCACTCTTCTACCACCCTAGGTAGGAATCCACTACAGGAAGAGTTGATCAGGTGTCCTGGTCACCAATGAGCTTTTGATAAGGTGCTCAAAAATCAAACTGGATTTTTTGATCAGGTGTCTTGCCACCACTGAGTTTTGACAAGGTCTCAGAAACCACGCAGAACTTTTGAAGGGAGTTCAAGAACCCTTTGTACAGTGGGTAAGGGAGAGTTGATGTTGTCTTCTCTATTCCACAATCAAAGAAAAGCACAAGTGGATTTTGATGATGTTGTCAAAGCTCCCCCGGAGATTAGCAGTAGGTTCAGGAGTGGAAGCTTTGCAAAGGGTGATAGGTCTGCAATGAATGACTGCTCTAGCAAATGATGATTTCAGCAAAGGCTGAAGTGTGAATGATGAAGCCTTGATGATGTTGATCTTCTAGTAAACCTTCAAACTGATGTAGAGTAGTTGTTTCTTAAGGCTTCCTGGAACAGTAGATCTGAGAAGAGCACTGGTTGTACAGGTGATGTTGAGTTCTTCCTAGAACTCTGATTCCTGTATCTCTTTCTATTTTCTTTTCTTCTCTTCTTTATTCTATTTTCACTACTTTCTACTCACTTTGTTCCTCTGTATCTCTGTGTATTTATTCTGATAGGAGGCTAACGGTCATTTGAATTCTTGCATTTATTACTGCTGCCTTTTAGTTACTCCAACGCCTATAATCTCCATAAATGCATTCTTGTAACTGGCCTGTAATAAAGCTATGTTGGAATATGAACATCTCATTTTGATTGGACCAAGGTTATCCTGAAAATCTGCCTGGGAACTTACGTTCAGTGTGATGGGAGAAATCGTCGATCTCAACAAGATGATCGTCGATCTGAGCTCAACTATCGTCGATCTGAGCTCAGAGATATTGGAGCTGGTCTGGGATAGAAAACGTCGATCTGAGCTCGGAGATCGTCGAACAGAGTTCGACGCCTCGTGGACCTGAGCTCAGAGATTTTTGATCTCAGCTCGACGCCTTAACTCATCTCGTCGATCCGAGCTCGACGCCAAGGTTGAATTCTTAATTCTTCTCTTGACTGTTTTATCTTGGCTGATTTCTTCAATTTCTGAGAGCCTCTGACTTAGCACATCCTATTACCCTTAGCTATACATTGATGGGTCAATCTAATAGTCCTAAGGAAATAGTGATTCTGACCTAAATCCAAACTAGGGTGTTCCAACAATCTCCCCCTATTTGGGTTAGGATTACTATTTACATGAAAATAAAAATATTATAATAAGTATTACAAAGCATAAGATATAAAAAGAAAAGCTTTGCATTGCTGTCTTCTGTTGCTGTTAAAAACTGACTTCTGCTGGCATTCTACTGCTGTTAAAACTGACTGCTTCTAGCTTTACAATCTCCTCCTATGTTGATGTAGTAACTGTGATTAGAGGAGGCTGGGATGACTTTGAAAATTGAATTTTGATTGAGTCATCCAGCTAACTCTTATAGATGGTACCTGTAGAAAGCTATGGTAAAGATTGCTCTCTCCTTGAAAAGGATATGTTAGAAGAAAAATGATATTTGTCCAGCAAATTTTATTCGGGTTCTTAATCTGAAAAACAAAGTCTGATATCTTCCTTCCTATAGAATTTCATTTCATCAAAAGAGATTCAAACTCAGTGCCATGATCACTGCTGACCAATGCAACTAGAGTAGAGGACTCAATCTAGATTAATTTTGAAAATTATCTGTAAGAAATATAAAGTTATCTGACAGAGAATTCTCATACAAAAATCCTAACATAATTTTGAACAAGATATCAAAAAGATAGAAGCAGCCCGAAGAAAAGATATTTCCTAAGAAATTTGTTCCAAATAGGAAAAGGATTTGAAAATATTTTAGATAGTTTATCCTTATAATTATAAATCAAAATTATGAAAAAGTAGACTGAGTTCGATGATTTTATATAGGATCGTCGATCTGAGTTCGACGGTCTGAACTCATTTCATCGATTAAAATGTTTCTTCTTCCTTTGAATATATTCTGAAAACATTCCTCTGAGAAGTTTTGTTTCCTCCTCAGGTTTTATTGAATCTTGGCAGCAAAATTGAAGTTTTAAGTTAACTGAACTGAAAACAAAGTTAGATAATACCTGATCCTCTTCAGGTTTTGGTTTTCCTTCTGTTTGTTCAGCCTCTAAATTGCTATAGGAATTATTGATGGCCATTAAGCAGAATTTTTTGTCCCTTGCTTCCTCCTCTTCATCTTCAAATGATGATTCATCCCAAATAAAATCTAGGGATACTGATTCTCCTCCTTCAAATAAGATGTTGTGGCTTCTTTCTGTTGTTCCATCCACTGGTTCAGAAGCTATTTGATGCTGAGAATCCCATATCTCCTTAGCTGTTGAGCATTCAACAACTTCCTGGAACAAGTCATCAGATAATAACTGTGCTAGGATATTCATGGCTCTGGCATCAGCTAGCCTGGCACTTTTAGTTGTTGTTGCTGAGGTTGGGAGACCTGTCATAATGACATTCAATATTTCTTCATCAATATTGTCCATAAATGACTTAATTCTTGTCTTCCAAAGTGCAAATTTGTTTATGTTGAACTTATGAGGTTTTGTGCTAGAATATTTCATATTCTTGCTATGTTAAAAACAAAATATGTAATCTAACTAGGATGGATCAAAAGAGAGATCTTTTGGTTCATGTGTTAGCCTATATAAACAACCAACCTAGTGATGGTTTAGTTGTTGTATAACCAACCTCCCTCTAACACCAATTGAAAGTCAGATCTATCCTAGAGATTAGAGCAAACACACAGCAAGAATATTAAAGAAAAGAAATAAAGGCAAACCAGACGACACAAGAGATTTATAGTGGTTCCCCTAAAGTTGGGTAGTCCACTCTTCTATCACCCTAGATAGGAATCCACTGCAGGAAGAGTTGATCAGGTGTCCTAGTCACCAATGAGCTTTTGATAAGGTGCTCAAAAACTAAACTAGATTTTTTGATCAGGTGTCTTGCCACAACTGAGTTTTGACAAGGTCTCAGAAACCACGCAGAACTTTTGAAGGGAGTTCAAGAACCCTTTATATAGTGGGGAAGGGAGAGTTGATATTGTCTTCTCTGTTCAACAATCAAAGAGAAGCACAAGTGGATTTTGATGATGTTGTCAAAGCTCCCCCAGAGATTAGCAGTAGGTTCATGAGTGGAAGCTTTGCAAAGGGTGATAGGTCTTCAATGAATGACTGCTCCAGCAAATGATGATTTCAGCAAAGGATGAAGTGTGAATGATGAAGCCTTGATGATGTTAATCTTCCAGTAAGCCTTCAGACTGATGTAGAGTAGTTGTTTCTTCAAGCTTCCTTGAACAGTAGATCTGAGAAGAGCACTGGCTGTACATGTGATGTTGAGTTCTTCCTGGAACTCTGATTCCTGTATCTCTTTCTATTTTCTTTTATTCTCTTCTCTGTTCTGTTTTCACTACTTTCTACTCACTTTGTTCCTCTGTATCTCTGTGTATATATTCTTATAGGAGGCCAACGGTCATTTGAATTCTTGCATTTATTACTGCTGCCTCTTAGTTACTCCAACGGCTATAATCTCAATAAATGCATTCTTGTAACTGTCCTATAATAAAGCTATGTTGGAATACGAACAGCTCACTTTGATTGGACCAAGGTTATCCTAAAAATCTTCCTGGGAACTTGCGTTTAGTGTGATGGCATAAAACATCAATCTCAACAAGATGATCGTCGATCTGAGCTTACCTATCGTCGATCTGAGCTCAGAGATAATTGAGCTTGTCTGGGACAGAAAACGTCGATCTGAGCTCGGAGATCGTCGAACAAAGTTCGACGCCTCGTTGACCTGAGCTCAGAGATCGTCGATCTCAGCTCGACGCATGAACTAATCTCGTCGATCTTAGCTCGACGCCAAGGTTGAATTCTTAATTCTTCTCTTGACTGTTTTCTCTTGGCTGATTTCTTCAATTTCTGAGAGCCTCATACTTAGCACATCCTACGACCCTTAGCTATATATTGATGGGTCAATCTAATAGTCCTAAGGACATAGTGATCCTGACCCAAATCCAAACTAGGGTGTTCCAATAAGAGGGTTGAGTCTGATTAGAAGAAATTCGTCGATTGAGGGTGAAGTCAACCTAAATGTGATTCGTCTATTTTGGTGGAACCAACCTAAGTGTAACCCATCGATAAGGTGACAGTTAGCCTAAGTAAAATTCGTTGTTTTTGACCATTAGCTTAATTTTAAATTCATCGAATATGGTGGGGTCAACCTTAGTGAAACTCGTCAAGTATGGGTTTTGGACTAAGTAAAACTTGTCAAATAGGCTAGGAGTTGCGTTAAGTCAGAATCGTCGAGTAATCTCGACGAATTCTTCAATTATCAGCCTTGGCGTTGAGTGTATTGGACTTGGCGTCAAGAGCATCGATTGATCTGGGGGCCTTAGTCAGATTCGCCGAGTATTAGGCTTGGCATTGAGTGATATTGTCTTGGCATCGAGAGAGTCGAGTTCCTGTAAGGCTAAGACTAACTCGTCGTGTAATCTTGACGAATTCGTCGAGTATTGGAAGTTTGGCGTCGAGAGTGTCGGGTGAACAAGACAGCATTGAGTGCTTTGAGTGTTAATTCCTTTGGCATTGAGTGCGCTAAGTGGACTCAGTTAGGCATCGAGTGAAGGCGTTGAGTGAAGTAAAACCATGGAGTTAAGTCCAAGCATTGAGTGGACTAAATGAGGCATCAATTACACTCAACAAATTTTTTCGTGGGCTTGGGTTATTTTCACTGATTTGTCCTGTATCAAGTTAACCAACTTTTTGCTAAGTTTAATTTGTCCAGTGTCTATTGTATTCATCGAGTATACTCGATGAATCAATGTGCACTTACAATTTTCTTTCCGAATTGAGTACAATTCGTCGAGTATGGCCTTAAGATGTTTTTGGGGGTTTTCTTCCTTTTTGCTATTGAAATAACCCTGTGTTTTGGTTTATCGGTGTTTTATGGATGTTTTTGGTGTGGCCCATTGTTGGTAGTGAATAAAGGACCACCAACCTACGGCCAGCTTTTGGATATTTTCCTTAGTGGGTTTACCCGATAAGGGTTTGTAACTGGGTGTGTGGAGGAGGAGACCACCACTGCAGGTACCGGTATTTCCCTGGTTTTGGGTGTGCCAAGAAATACGACCACCTTTCCTTGGGCCCTTAGGAAGTTTTTACTATTGGTGTGTGGAGGAGGAGACCGCCACCGTAGGTGCCATATTTTGTCGGTGTTCATGCTCATTCTATGATGAGTTTGCTAATCTTATGTTTATTTATACACTTACTTACATTAAATGTTTTATAAAGCATGTAACCCCCCTATCCATCGCATAGCATATAGTAGTAGGTCTGGCCAGAGCCCGACTCCATATACCACGGACAGACTGGTGGGTTTCTCATTGAAACCATTCAACCAATACACACGTCCTACACAGAGCATCTAGCGGAAGTAATTTATTAAGTTGCAACAATAAGAACCATGCCAACAAACATGAATGTCCACTAACAGAAAACCCAGTAGGAATGAAGTACAAAATACACAAAAAAAGTACTGGCCTTAAGGCCTTACAACAGTTCACTTGAGTAAATTTGTGTTCTACAAACTTCGGCTCGCAGGCTGGCACACATGAACTAATAAAGTAAACTCACAAGGCCTTCGAGGGATGGCTCAGCAACTTAGGCTTTGGCCTGCTATTTTCCGCTCGGCTCCACAGCACCTGCAAGCACAAATAACCGCAACGGTGGCAAACAAGAATAACGGTCAGCTAAAGCTGAACAAATTAAAACGATTCTGCCCCCAAACTGGGGCGGCAAAGCTTCTTTCCTGCACTTGTTAGAAAAACAAGCAACATAGCGAATAAACATCACATCACAGGTGCACGCACACACGACCGTACACCCCGTGCTCTCAGAGCACTTACTCGGCAAAGCCAGTCCGAACCCAGTCCGATCATTGACTCAACCACCACCCCTAGGGAGGCAAACCTCATGAGCATTTAGTCCTTTCAGCCATATACTAGACTCGATCTCCAAAGCATCGGTAAGTCCCACATTTACTTTAGGTCACTTTAACCGAAACAGATGGAGCGGGAAGGGTTCCACCAGTCCGTTGCTCACCCCGTCGCGGCCCTTTGGCCTTTGATGCAGGCCCGGCTTCCCCTAGTCCCAACTTTCGATCAAACACAGTACATAGCCCCGCTATATACCCAGCTGGCTCCCAGACCACCGAAATGGCAGAAATGTGTTTCCGCCCAGATTTCCGGGTGACCTTGGGGTTATTCCCCAAGAGTCCCTGATGCATTCTAACGCATAGCAACCCAAAAACAAATAAAATATATGGAGTCTTCTACGACTAACAATGCATAACAAATCATCACCGATCCAGAACAACATGTTTGGGTAGGGCTTCACACATCATGCCTATGTCCGTACTACGATTCCGGACTCTAATAAGGGGGTTTACATATCTACCCCAAGGAATACCGCAAACTCACCGCACAATAGCGGGAGCGGGTTTTCCCATGCAAAGGAAGAAGAGCTTCACATGCTCAAGATGAAAATCATTACCCTAACATGTCTCCTCGGCATTATGGAAAACTACGCAGATGAAAAGCACCGCATCGATCTTACCTTCGCGTATCTAGGCTCAGTTTGTAGTTTGGTGCTCCGAATCTCCTTCGGCGGGCGGATCTTCCTCTTCCTCCAAACTCCTTGCTCTCCCTTCTCTCTAGGTATAAGAAAGAGAATGGCTAAGTAAAAGTGAAGGTTTAAACCCCCAATCCCGGCCTTAACCCTAGCATGGAGAGCACTGGGACGTTAGATCCTAAAATAGGGAAATGAACGGCTGCGATTCAACCCGATATTAAACTTCCTGGGCCGAACACGGCTTGCAACACGCCCGTGTCCAAGGCCGTGTCACTCATTTGCCATCAAAATCATCGCGTCCCAAAAAGAACACGGGCACTCGACTCGCCCGTATCAGGCTTGACACGCCCGTGTCATACAGTACACGCCCGTGTAGCTGGGCATGTTCCTCCATCGACACAGGTCCAAAACGACCAGAGCATGACACAGCCATGTGACACGCCCATGTCACATGCCGTGTGTAGACATGCCCTAGGACACACCCGTGTCCCAGTCCATGTAGCTTCCTTAGCACAACTCGCCAAAAAACCCGAGCAGGACACAGGTATTCTACACGCCCGTGTCAAATTTGACACGCCCGTGTTGGACCCGAACACGCCTGAGCTCAGGTTGTGCGTCCTCACTTAACGATCGTTGAGTTAACGGCTTTGAGTGCCTAATATACCCTGGGACACGCCCGTGTCCTAGGCCGTGTTCACTGCCCCGACGGCCGTTGACTGCAATTTCGTCGACCACGCGACCATCGCCAAACCCGAGCACGACACGCCCTGGGACACGCCCGGGTCCCAGACCGTGTCAC
Organism: Platanthera zijinensis; assembly: GCA_039513925.1. Taxonomy (NCBI): domain Eukaryota; kingdom Viridiplantae; phylum Streptophyta; class Magnoliopsida; order Asparagales; family Orchidaceae; genus Platanthera; species Platanthera zijinensis. The sequence goes on from CM077083.1 coordinate 131,760,050, forward strand.
CTCTACCAAATCCCAGATTTGGCTCAAAACTCAACCTGTCACTCTTTTGAGTTTCGGGGCATTACAACTCTCTCCCTCTTAAAAGAATTTCGTCCACAAAATTACCAAAGGAATAATACACAAAACCCAAAGCGGTACCTGAGTGAAATAACTCCAGCTACTCCTCAAGCATGGCCTGCTCCCGTTCCCAAGAGAGCTCCTCCCGACCGCAATTGTCCCAACAGACCTTGACCATTTTAATTTCCTTGTTACGAAGTCTCTTGACTTCAGAGTCCTTAATACGAACAGGCTTGACCCTAGTTGTCAACCCTTTGTCCACCGGTACTTAATCAACTTCGATCACCTGCGAAGGCTCTTGCACCACCTTCCGCAACACTGATATGTGGAGTAAGTCGTGTAGACCACTCAACTCCACCGATAGCTTCAAACGGTAAGCCGCTTCACCGATCCGCTCCAGAATCTAAAATGGTCCAAGGTATCTCGGGCTCAGCTTCTTCAAGCGTCGTACCCGTGACACTCCCTTGAATTGCTTTATCTTTAAATACACCCAATCGCCAACTGCGAACTCCATGTTCCAATGCTTGGCATTGTAGTATTTAGCTTGTCTATCCTGAGCGATCAGCAAACGCTCCCGAATGGTTCACACCAATAAAGTAGCGTTTTCCACCTCTTTCTTTTTGTACAACCTTGCCTCACCCATTTCTAGCCACGACAACGGCGTGCGACACTTCCTACCATATAGGGCCTCGAAGGGTGCCATTTGTATACTCGCCTGGTAGCTATTGTTGTACGCAAATTCCACAAGATACAGGTGGTCTTCCCAATGCTTTCCGAAGTCTAGAACACATATGCGGAGCATGTCCTCCATGGTTCTATTGACCCTCTCGATCTTCCCATCCGTCTGCGGATGGAAGGCTATGCTGAACTTCAATATAGTCTCCAGCATCTGCTGCACCAACCTCCAATCATTGGACTTAAAATGCCCATCTCGATCACTCACGATGTTGCGGGGCACATCGTGCAGTATGACTATATTATCCACATACAGCTTCGCCAGTTTCTTCACTTAATCATCCTTCCTATGCGGAATGAAGTGCGACACCTTTGTTAGCCGGTCTACAATCACCCAGATGGCGTTGTTTCCCTTCTGCGACCTTGGCAAGACATGCACAAAGTCCATCAAAATGTCGTCGAACTTCCACTCTAGAATAGGCAAGGATTTCAAGAATCCCCCTGGCTTTTGGCACTCTGCCTTTACTAAGGCGCAAGTCTGACATTTAGTCACAAACAGTGCCACATCCTTCTTGAGCCCTGACCACCAGAATAACCTCTTTAGATCCTGGTACATCTTCGTGCTCCCTGGGTGGATTGAGTACTTGGTATGATGAGCCTCGTACATAAACTCCGCCCATAGATTTCCAACATTTGGGATGCACAAACGATTGTCCATCCTTAGTAGCCCATCTTCAACTGAAAATTGGGAATTTGACCCATCCAATGCTGCATCCATGAGCTCCTTCATGCTGCCATCCAACTCCATAGCCTGCCGAATGTGATCAGTCAGGTCATAGTAAACTTCCGTCCAGTTCAATAACGCTTTGGAGCTAGTCTGCTTGGCCACACAACAGATCTGTAACGCCTCTAACTCTCGAATTAACCTCTCATCATGAACCGACAACCAGTTGGATTGGGCGGGAGCCCTGTGACTCAACGCATCCGCAACTGCATTACCTTTTCCGGGTACATAATGAATTTTTAACGTATAGTCCCCCAAGAACTCCATCCATCTCCGCTGCCTCATGTTCATATCCTTCTGATCCAACAGGTACTTAAGGCTCTTGTGGTCAGTATAAATACCAACCTTTACGCCGTACAAGTAGTGCCTTCACAGCTTTAGCGCAAAAATCACGGCCGCCAACTCTAAGTCGTGGACCGGATAATTCATTTCGTGCACTTTAGGCTGACGCGAGCCATATGCTATAACACTTCCGTGCTGCTGAAGAATGCAGCCCAAACCACTACCGGAGGCATCACTGTAAATCTCGAAGCCTTCGGTCCCACTTGGTGAACTTAGCACTGGCACCGTGGTCAACCGACTCTTCAACTCCCCAAACGCTTGCGCGCACTCCTGAGACCATGCAATATTCTAATCCTTCTTTGTCAACTTCGTGATAGGTAACGCTATCCGCGAGAAGTTCTCCACGAAGTGCCTGTAATAGCCGGCAAGCCCAAGAAAACTCTGGACTTCCGCTACCGAAGAAAACACAGGCCATTCCCGTTTTGCAACAATCTTCGCTGGATCTACCGCTATCCCTTCACCACTGACTATATGTCTTAGGAATGCTATTGAGGACAGCTAGAACTCGCATTTGGAGAATTTTGTGTAGAGTTCATTCCTCCTTAGTGTCTCCAACACCAGATGCAAATGCTTGAAGTAATCTTCCTCGCACTGCGAGTACACCAATATGTCGTCAATGAAGACGATCACAAAATGGTCTAGGTACTCTATGAACGTCCTGTTCATCACATCCATGAACACCGAGGGCGCATTAGTCAGCCCAAATGATATGACCGTGAATTCGAAAGGCCCATACCTTATGCTGAACGCTGTCTTTGGGATATCACTCTCCCTTATCCTTAGCTGATAATAACCGGACTTCAGATCCAATTTTGAATATACCGACGACCCGACAACTGATCGAAAAGATCATCAATCCTTGGGATCGGGTATTTGTTCTTTTCCGTTAGCTTGTTCAACTCTCTGTAGTCGATACACAGTCGCAAGCTCCCGTCCTTCTTCTTAACAAAGAGGACCGGTGCGCTCCAAGGCCACTAGCTTAGACGCACATACCCTTGGTCCATCAACTCTTCTAGTTGAACCTTTAACTCCGCCATCTCCTTAGGCGTCATCCTATAAGGCGAGCGTGACACGGGTTTGGCACCTGGCACTAGCTCGATCATGAAGTCGATCTCCCGCTGCGGTGGGGCTCCTGGAAGATTGTACGAGAACACGTCTGGGTACTCAAAAACCACAGGGATATTACCCAAAGTGGGCTTAGGCTTACAACCTCCACTAATGAAAAGAACAGCTCTACACCAGCACGAACTGCCTTGACCACCTGAAGAGCAGACATCAGTGTCTTACTCGACCCCTTCAGTCCCGTAAACGTTGTCTTCTGCCCAAAACCCAACTTGACCTCTTTAAGGTTGCAATCTATAAAAGCCTTCTTCTCCGAAAGCCAATCCATACCGAATATGACGTCGAACTCTACTAGCGGCAGCAACGATGCTAGCAAGTCGAACTCTTGACTTCTAATATGAATCTTTATGGCACATACTCTGTTTGCGCGCATCGAACACCCATGCAGCAGCAGCACATCCAATTTGTCCTTCGCCATCGAAGAAGGGACTCCGATTCGCGTTATGAAACTTTCAGACAAAAAGGAGTGTGAAGCTCCTATATTGAATAGTGCTCGTGCCGGACTATCGCAAATCAGAATAAAGCCTATACAAGGCAGTATTAAGCTAACAAGCACTAGGTAACAGTATTTAAAGCTAACATGCTATAAATTAAACCATATGATGTAGTGACGATCGTGATTCAGACGTGGCTACAATACGGACTCCTAAACGTTACCGAACAAGAAATAAAAAGATGGAACACCGACCAAAAGCGAACGAAAAGGGGTCGGTTGGTTCCCAAAATCCGGGACTCGATACCACGTCCTTAGGACCTACCTCTCCAACAAGCACACAACTCACCGTAAGCCGGACTCGATACAAAGTCCTTAAGACCTACCTCTCCAACAAGCACACAACTCACCGCACCTACACAAGCATCTATTCATTTCAATATAGTCGTTTCAAGCGCAGCAATAGTTTATTTCGGAGCGGCGGAAAACCTTTAAGAGCAATCGAAATTCGAGTCGTGATTAATTAACTTGTTGGCACATAAAGTGCGCCGAACGGAAGAGCAAATCGAGGCTAGGCCACGTTGCACTCCCAAGACGGATCTACCCATTCCGGACAACAAGCGATTCAATAACAACACCGTCAAATTCAGATTTTGCAAGCGACGGATTTAAAAATCACGAAAAAAACGGTTTATGAAAAACCTCCACAATTCTAAAGCAAGAATCACACAAAGGGAAGAGTTTACCCAACCGGGAGGAAATTTCACACAAAGATAAGGTGGGAGAATCACTCTCTCTACGGATCCGCCGACGTCACACCGAAGGGTTTGCAACCTTCTTCCACAGAGTCGCACCAAGGAAGCCGCCCCGGAGTCACACCAAAGCGGATGGAGGGAGCAAGAAGGGGCGGCGGCTTCACACCACCACAAAGGGGCCAGCGGTTTCACACCACACAAGGGGGGCGGCTTGGATTCTCTCCTCTTGGCCAAAATTCCTCTTAAGGGGAATAGAAATAGGTTTCAAATCTCAATGATATTATTCGTCTTAAACACCTCCTTAAATAGGAGATTACAATAACTCTTTGCCCTCCATGATGGAGATGTAATCTCATCCATCCAAAAGGCTAAATGCACACCAAAATAAAATATTGTTCCAAATGAAAAAAAATAACACATGCCATGAATATAAAATTATCACTTAAACATAGGATAATTTTATATTCCCAAAATATAAAATAAAGTGCATGAAATAAGAAAAATTAGGCTAATTCTTCATGGCGGTTTTAGCACGCCGCAGGCGGAGGTTGTAACGTGCACTTCCTTCAGTGTCATCACGGCGTCTCAGATCTTTATGTCATACCGCCTCGGCAACCGGGTCATCATCAATTGGCGGCGGCTCTACATCAATCCTCCCCCACTCAAAATCACATATCTCTGATGCGTGAGTTGAGAGATAGTGGCGGAGAAGCTCGACATCCAAACGTTGAAGCTCTATCGCGAGTACCCAAGAGTCGTCCAAAGGGGGCGATCACGCCAACGGATAAGGAAGCAGTAAGTAGTACCATCCGGAGTAGTGAATGGTTCTGCATCGAGTATCATATCTAGAGTGAGAAATGTCCTGGGGAACCTTGGAAACATGTCAGCAGTAGGAGTAAAAGAAGGCAACGTACCATCCGATGTTTTACCTGCGGGGACCGAAGGAGAGAGATCATCCGAACTACCACTCCCCAACCCATCATAATTTTTAGTGGAAGGAGAAGACGACAGAGAATTCAACTCAGGTGGAGGTAAAACAAACAGCGTCAAATCCGAGACATTAAAAATAGGGGAGATACCCCAATCAGCCGGCAAATCCAAAATGAAAGCGTTGTCACCTAGTTTCTTGATAATCCGAAAAGGGCCGGCGCGCTTCTGTGCCAACTTCTTAATGGTGATAGATGGCAAGCATTCGGGAACTATGCGGACTAGGACCAAATCGCCAACTTTAAAGTGCGACACCCTTCGATGTAAATTAGCATGCGACTGATAAGACTCGTATTGAGCAGTCAAGGTAGCTCGTATACGTGCATGTAAGTCAAGAATATGTTGGGCGAAGGATTGTGCAAACTTACTTGTCTTGTATGTTGGGGCAACAGTACCAAGTAAATAGGCACAGGGGACTTGTATCCATGGAAAATCTCGTGTGGTGACAGACCAGTAGACCGATTTTTTGAATTATTATAAGCTAACTGGGCGTGAGGAAGAATAAGATCACACGTGCCTTTGTGACCGCTCACTAGACATCTAAGAAGGCTGCCCAAGCTTCGATTAACAATAGCTTGGTACCCATTAAGACCCAAGGTGTCTTCAAGAAATAACTAGTGTTCTTAACATCACGATCTGAGACTATTGTCTTCGGCACTGCCCGGTGACTAACTACTTCTTTAAAATATAATTTGGCGATATGAGGCACATCGTTAGTTCTAGTGCACGGGATGAAATTTGCCATTTTGGAGAACCTATCCACAACTACTAAAATAGAATCGTGACGTCGTAAAGTAGTGGGTAAGCCTAAGACAAAGTCCATGCTCACATCTTCACATGGGGTGGAAGGAATAGGCAACGACGTATACATAATTCCATCAAAGAACGGATCTCTCTCAAACTCTTTCCTCCCAACTAGATTCAACGTTTTCTGTTCTACCGGGATAGTGGTGTCCTTAGCCAAGACTACGGGCTCCTTTGGGATGGTCGACCTCAAAGTGATGGTTTTGCCATTGAATTTGAATTCAAAAGTGTTAATTCTACCAAAATGTGTAACATCACGGTCGTATAGCCAAGGGCGGCCTAACAACACATGACAAGCGTCCATCGGAAGGACGTCACACCACACCTCATCAATGTAGGATTTGAATGAGAGTGGGACAAGACATCGCTTGGTAACGGGTACGGAGATCTTGTTAATCCAGGCGACCTTACATGGGGTCAGGTGTGGCTCCATGGTCAAGGACATACGTGCAACGGCGTTCACAGAGATGACATTCACACAGCTACCACTATCAACAATCAGCTTGCCAAGCTTCTCGTCAATCTTAAAAATCAGAGAAAATATGTTCGTCCTCTTCCAATAATCTAATGGACGAGGAGTGGTCAAGATACAACGCATCACCATAAGGGGGTGATCGTCCTCTAAGTCACTTGGGACCCCTTCTGGGTCGCTCTCCTCAGCAGCCTCATAAACATAATCCGCAAGATCGGTCGTCGACTCTAACAAGGCTATGGTTTAGTTTTTGTTGGGCATTCAAAGGTGTAGTGACCCTGAATGCCGCAAGAGTAACATGTGGCGTTAGTCTTGCTAACCTTTCCGATAGGAATACGTTCGCTCACGGGGTTCTTAGTGTTCCTAACAGTGATTACAACAGACTTTTACACGGCGGACCGGAACTTCCCTTTATCCTGATATGTAGAGGAAGATGATCCGGTAGTGGATTTCCCCTTTGTAAGGGAATAACGGGAGTGAGCCTTAGATGCTAAGTGTTTCTCAATGTCGAGGGCGACATTGAATGTCGTGTTTAGATCCGTGTGGCCATATCGTAAGAGCTTCCGCTGAATATCGGGTTGAAGCCCCTTACGGAATCTAGAAAGGGTGACCTCGGGGATTTCCTTCAGATCACAACGTACCATTCGGTCCTTCAGTTCTCCCAAATACTCCGCTATTGAACTTGAACCCTGCCGCATGATGGCAAGCTCGTCAAACATCTGTGTCCGATGGTATGCGGGGACGTACTGATCGGTCAACAAATTCTTCATTACGGTCCACCCAATAATTGGGTCTCCGTTCCCAACTCCTAGCCTACGCTCTTCATTCAGCCAATAAGTTTTGGCACGGCCTGTCAGCTTTATCCTTGCAACTTGGACCTTTTGGGGGTCCGTGAGATGGTGCCAGTCATAGTAACATTCCTTGTCCACTATCCAAGTGAGGAAGTTCTGTGGATCTCCCATGCCGTCGTAAGTGGGGGCATCAATCTTGATAGCCCTCGTAATGTCAAACTCTCGCTCGTGGCGACGGACTCGATGGGGCACTCGTGGGGAGTCCCCATCAGAATCCGAATCGGAGCTTTGTTGGCGCCTGCGGGGCAACTCAACATTAGCGGGTGGTGGAGGTCGCCTAGCTTGGGTTTGGATGAACTGAGTTAACATGTTCCTAAGCTAAGTCATCTCGTTAAGCAGCCCCGCGATGGCCTCAGTGTTGGGATCTACATGCTCATTCGCAGCCATCCTAGACGTAGACGGAGCCGAATATTTTAGTCCTAGCCTAGTACGCATTCAGGATTAGGAAAAACTTGGAAAGATGAATTTTCCTAGGGCTGTAGCTATATTGAAAATAAGAGATTTTTATAGATTCCCAAAGTGACTAACACGTACATCGTTAAAATTTTTTTTTTGAGATTTCGCTGAAAAATAGGGATTTCAGCCCGCTATTTGCAGACCAACTAGATAGAATTACGACATTTCCAATTTGAAGGCTGACCTAACGAGGACGAATCGAAAATTGTTCTGTTTTAATGTTGCTGGAAATAAAGTCAGGAAGCTACAGAATTTTTTTCAGATTTTTTTGACAAGTTTTAAAATTCTGAAGATTTTACTAAACGCAGACAAATCCGAAAATTTCAGATCTTTGAAAGTTCAGATCGCCCAACGAAGAACACAGAGAGGATGTTTGCAACATGGAAGTTGAAACAACCTCCCTCTGATACCAAATTGATGTAGTGACGACCGTGATTCGGACGTGACGACCGTGATTCGGACGTGACTACAATACGGACTCCTAAACGTTACCGAACAAGAAATAAAAAGATGGAATGCCGACCAAAAGCGAACGAAAAGGGGTCGGTTGGTTCCCAAAATCCGGGACTCGATACCACGTTCTTAGGACCTACCTCTCCAACAAGCACACAACTCACCGTAAGCAGGACTCGATACAACGTCCTTAAGACCTACCTCTCCAACAAGCACAAAACTCACCGCACCTACACAAGCATCTATTCATTTCAATATAGCCATTTCAAGCGCAGCAATAGTTTATTTCGGAGTGGCGGAAAACCTTTAAGAGCGATCGAAATTCGAGTCGTGATTAATTCGCTTGTTGGCACATAAAGTGCACCGAATGGAAGAGCAAATCGAGGCTAGGCCACGCTGCACTCCCAAGACGGATCTACCCATTCCGGACAACAAGAGATTCAATAACAACACCGTCAAATTCAGATTTTGCAAGCGACGGATTTGAAAATCACGGAAAAAATGGTGCATGAAAAACCTCCACAATTCTAAAGCAAGAATCACACAAAGGGAAGAGTTTACCCAACCGGGAGGAAATTTCACACAAAGATAAAGTGAGAGAACCACTCTCTCCACGGATCCGCCGGCATCGCACCGAAGGGTTTGCAACCTTCTTCCACAAAGTCGAACCAAGTAAGCCGCGTCGGAGTCGCACCAAAGCAGATGGAGGAAGCAAGGAGGGGCAGCGGCTTCACACCGCCACAAAGGGGCCGGCGATTTCACACCACACAAGGGGGCGGCTTGGATTCTCTCCTCTTGGCCGAAATTCCTCTTAAGGGGAATAGAATTAGGTTTCAAATCTCAATGATATTATTCCTCTTAAACACCTCCTTAAATAGGAGTTTACAATAACTCTTAGCCCTCCATGATGGAGATGTAATCTCATCCATCCAAAAGGCTAAATGCACACCAAAATAAAATATTGTTCCAAATGAAAAAAAATAACACATGCCATGAATATAAAATTATCACTTAAACATAGGATAATTTTATGAAAGTGAGGGGATAAGTTGTAAACTACTCTAGAGGGGGGGTGAATAGAGTATTCAAATTTTATGAATCACTAGTCAGCTCCCTTGGAGTTGATTTTCGGAATAAAATAATCTGATACTTGAACCCTAAGAGCCTAACACAGTGAAGTGCACAAGTGAGAGAGTTAACTGAAATTTCAGATTAACTATAAACCTATCACAACAACTAGCAATCCTAGATAGTTCTATCACAGCCACAGAATAAGCAACTTAAACAAAACAACCAGGGACACAGGATATATAGTGGTTCCCTCTTAATAGGTACTCCACTCTTCTACCACCCTGGTAGGAATCCACTACAGGTTTTTGCTAAGGTGCCCTGCCACCAATGATCTGATTCAGGTAGATCAAACAGACCCTTTGAGCTTTTGATAAGGATGCTCAACCACAGGTTGTTGATAAGGTGCCCTGTCACCAACGTTCACTTTTGAAGAGATGTGAACAAACTCTTTTTACAAAGGGGTTGAGAGGGTGAGAGGTCTAAGTTGTTAGCCTAAATCACCTAGAGGGGGGTGAATAGGTGAAATGCGTGTCAAATGCGGAATTAAAAACTAACACAGCAAATATCAAGCAATCACAGACGACAAAAGATTTATAGTGGTTCCCCAATTTTGGGTACGTCCACTTTCCTCACCGATCTAGCAAATCACTAGACTCAGCTACTCCACTATCTCGGATTGAAAACAATCCTACACCTCGGAACCACGTTCCTACAAATCTCGATCCCAAAACGGATCTACAAAAACTCGGAAGACAAAACTTCCTACAAGTCTCGGAGAATTAAAACTCCTACAAAGATATTGGTTGTGATTACAAACAAACACACTATCAGATCTAGATCTGTATCCGTCTTCTTCTTTAGGAACTTTGGCTTGATCAGAAAATGTAGAAGACGACTAGAGAAAGATCCACGAATCTGAGATCTAGAACCACCTCGATCGAGAAAGTAGATCTGGAATCTTCAAGGCTCGACAAGATCGAGTGATTCTCTTTCTTCTGGATCGCTGGAGAAAAGATCGATGAAAACGAAGGTCGCGATCCAAACTTTTCTTCTTCTTCCGTGAACGGCAATGGCGGCGGCGTGAAATTAGGGTTCACGGAATTTCTCTTTCTCAAAAGAATATTTCTGTAATTAACGCTTGAAAGTCATTTCTGAAAAGACCTATTTATAGGTGGGTTCCAACGGTCATAACATTGATTAATGATGACACGTGGACCAATCAGAATTGACAGATTCAAAATACTTATGATGAAAATGGACTTAGAAAAATTCTGGAGAAGTTGACTGCGATACTCGAGTAATGGAGGATATACACGAGTATGGAGAGATGGATTACTCGAGTAGCAAGAAGCAGTATACTCGAGTATAGAAAGAGAGAAATACAGGAGAGAAGAATGAATTACTCGAGTATCAAAAAATGGTATACTCGAGTATCAGAATTGTATACTCGAGTAATAGAAACGTATACTCGAGTATCAAGACGATATACTCGAGTATCAAAAGGCTAAACTCGAGTATCAGAAAATATACCTGAGAAACGTTTACATACACGAGTATCAGAGTCAATTACTCGAGTATGGAAGAATTTACTCGAGTATCAAAGATCAATTACTCGAGTATGAACATACTTACTCGAGTATCAGAAGATATACTTGAGTATAGAGAAAACTTACTCGAGTATCAGAAGTTATACTCGAGTATCAGAAAACACTTACTCGAGTATCAGGGTATTTACTCGAGTATCAGAAAACACATACTCGAGTATCAGGGTATTTACTCGAGTATCAGTACTTTGAACTTGCAGAGAAAAGAAGAAAAGGATCTACTCGAGTATCAAACATGATTTACTCGAGTATCAAGTTACTTACTCGAGTATGAAAAGAACTTACTCGAGTGACTAACTTAACTACTCGAGTATAGATATATCTACACGAGTATTCAGACCCTACTCGAGTAAGCCAAACTGATTACTCGAGTATCTCACTAACTACTCGAGTATGAGACACAGACTACTCGAGTATTAAGACCTTACTCGAGTAAGTCTAACTGACTACTCGAGTATCTCTAACTACTCGAGTATGTCTTACTAACTACTCGAGTATTAAGCCTGATACTCGAGTATCATAAGGGGTTACTCGAGTATTAGGGACTTAGAAAAATTCTATGAGGAAATTTGCTCCAATGCTTCTGTCCATCAATCCAAGTGCATGAAGGAAGTGTATCCCAATAGAGAGGCTATACATGGGCCAACACTTTGGATCACACAATGAGGGATTACATTGTATGGTCCTGTGTTTGGTGACCCATTATAGACTGACATTGGTCTACACTTGGCATTAAGGGCCTGCACACATACAACTTAAACACAGCATCAAATACACCTTAATTCATCTTAGTTCAAGGTCTGACCTCCTACAAATCTGAGGCATTGTGGAGACAAACCCCAACAATCTCCCCCTATTTGTAGATGTCAGCACTCTCTATACTAAGGTGAATTACTTAGGAGTAAAAGAACAAAAAGCATATCAAGGAGAATAAACCTAATTAAAACAGGATAGACAAAATATGGCCATAATCAGAATTAAATATATATATATGAGGAAATGTTTTTAAAGCACATAAACAAAATAGTCCAATTCCACTTTCTCAGATCCACTCATGATGGAGCATCCTTGTGCATCCTTTCCCTCTTGAGTTCTTGCCTCTCCAGGTAGCTGTAAGGCTTTGGGAAATAAGTCCTGGGCCTGGGAGGAGCAGCAGGGTTGTTGTGTCCCCAGTTTTTGTCATGTAGCCTGATCTTAATCTGTGAAGCTTCATAGGCTTTCCACTCTGAGTAGCTGTAATGATTGTCTCTGTTTTCCCCATGGTCTGTCACTAACCTCAAGGTGTCAAGAATTAGGGACTTGGAGGTAGGACTCCAAACCTCTGAGTGAACAATTGCTGGATCTCTTCTGGGTTCAGAACGACTTGCAGAAGCACCTTCACCATACTTTCTTTTCTTTTTAGATGGACCTTGAGAACTGGAAAGAAAATCATCTTGCCACATGTCAGAGTAGTTAAGAGGAGGCTCAGTCACATCACCCTCAGGTCTAGGAGAGAAGACTGGCACACCACTTTCTGGAATGGTAGCTTGGACAGGGGCATCTGCAGAGGGTTGCTCTTCAAGAGGATTTAGGTGCTGAGGAATGATGGCTGGGTTGAGCTGAGCATTGGGGAAGTTCATGTTATGCAGCCACACAGCAGTGTCATAGGTATAAAACTTTACAGATTGAAGTTGAGAGAGAATGTCTGCTTTCATTTCCTTTACAATTTTATCCACTGTAGTTTGAGCCTGTTTAGAGAGAGTTTCAACTTGTTCTTTTACAACTATTTGAGCTTGCTCATGTAGTTTGTCCACCTGTTCTTTTACAACTTTCTCCCCCTTGCTGATATCTATGTTTAGCTTTGCAATGGCTTCATCTTTGAAGGTGCCCACTTCATTACATACTTTCACAACATTCATTTCAGCTCTCTCATCTAGCTTGATCTGATTGTGAGCTACTGTCTCTGCCTGGTTTCTTAGCTCACCTATGCTTGTAATGGTGTGATCTATGGCTTTGCCTCCAAGTTGGAACAACCTTTTTAGCTCATCAGTATTTGCTTGAATCTCAGCAAAGCCTCTGCTCATCTCTGTTTCAAGAGCAGAGACCTTGGATTTTACTGATAGCAGAGAGGCATCAAAGTAATCTCTCTGTTCTTTGAGCATAAGCTCAATCTTGCTTATTATATCTGAAGAGGAGGGAGCTGAGGTTGGTTCAGGAGCTGAAGCAGCAGGAGCAAGAGCAGAAGTAGAAGCAGAAGCAGTCCAAGGAGGGATTTCTGAGATCACCACTGAGCTGACTGCTCTCTTGAATGGAACTGTTTCAACATCTTCTTCTGAGGGTAGCAGAGAGGGCATGGAGAAATCCAAATTCTTCAGAGGTGCCTCCACAGGATCTGGAGACATCTCATCATCAGACAGGAGAATATGAGCTGATTTGCTAGGCTCACTCTCAGGAGATTGGACTGGAGATTGGACTGGAGTTCTTTCAGGAGATGGAGCTGGGGTTCTTGCAGGAGACTGAACTGGAGACTGGACTTCAGACTGAACTGGAGTATGGACTTCAGACTGAACTGGAGACTTTGCAGCTGAGTCATTCTGGAAGAGAGGGGCATCTGAGCTGAGCTCATCAATGAGTTTGTTGATATCTTCAGCTGTAGACAGAAGGTCTGCTGAGTCTGGAATCTCTGAGTCTGGATTTGCTGATTGAATATCTGCTGGAGGAGGAGAGATTGGAGGAGTAGGAATTCTTACTTCTTCTTGTTCTGGAATTACTGATGCTGAAGAAACCTGATTCTGAGGTAGAGAAGAGGCAGGCTCCCCCTCAATTTCTGCACTCAGAGTGTCAGCAACTTAATGTTGAGGAGGAGATGGGGTCCTGATGACAGCTTGCTGTCTGGAGGTTTGGGAAGTATTTTGAAGCTTGATTTCATATCTATGTATGGAGGCGAGGGTGACTTTCTTCATATGGTGGAGAGGAATACCTTTAGAAAGGTCAAAAACCTGAGGATCTATCTCATGGAGGATGAGTGAGATAATCCTTGCAAAACTGGGTTGCTTGATGCTCCCCTGAATCTTGTCCAGTAGCATCATGCCAAACTGGAACTTCTTTCTGCAGACGATGGCTTGCATGATCTCAAACATGTTGTGAGAGATTTCTCGGATGGAGTAGGTCTTGCAGAGTATGACCTTGGAGATAACATCAATCAGAAATTTTCCCTCTCTATTGCAATCTGCTCTGCTGAAAGTATCACACTCGGGATCAACCCCACAGTATAGGGCTGTTCTGTCAGAATCTTCGGTTGTGAGTTCATCCTCTTCCTCAACGACGGGCAGCCGGAGTAAAATAGAGATTGAGGTTTTGTCCAGTCGGATTTTGAGTCCTCTGACTTTGGTCTTTAGAACTTTTCCATTTCGTTTAACCTTTAGGTTTTCGTAGAACTCTTCCACTGCGGGAATAATAGCCTTGCACGGCGTCTGGAGGAGGTAGGTCAATCCAGCGGTGTCGAACAGAATGAGAAGGTTGCGAAAGTCATCTGAGAGGTCTGCAATACCATCTGGAACTAGTTCGGAGCCGATTCCGATCTTGGACGACGGAGGAGCCATCTGAAACTGAGAAATCGGCGGCGACGGAAGAGCGACGAGACAGAGTCGGGAAGACGAAAGGTCGGCGGATACACGAGTGAATGAGAAGTGGAATGGACGTTTTCGTTTTATACATATATATAATTAATCCTAACTAGGTCTAAAAATGATTAAACATAAAAACATACCCGAATGAGGCGGCAAATTCGTTGTGCGAATAGAGAGTTTGAAAAATTCCAGAGAAATCCGATTACACGAGAGAAGTTTACGGCATACACGAGTATTGGATTTAGTATACTCGAGTAGGTCATACTATACACGAGTAATCCTTAACATATACTTGAGTATGTACTGAGTATACACGAGTATTAAGTCTAGACGGATTTTTCCATACTCGAGTATAAGAAATTCATACTCGAGTATCAATCTGATTACTCGAGTATATGAAGTTCAATACACGAGTATTAAATTCTGAAGACTTTTCATACTCGAGTATAAAGAATGCATACACGAGTATTGATTTGATTACTCGAGTATATTTGACTTGTTACTCGAGTATTCACTATTTCACTCGTGTAAATGTAACTATTCTCGAGTCTCAAATTTCTTGAAGGAATTTTCACTAAAAAAAATGTACCTCAGAGTATCCAACATTTCTGACCTCTTCTAAATTTCTGAGTCCATCATTGGTCTTCTTTGTTAAGCAGTCCAAGCTCAGTTTTGAAGAATGAAAACTTGGACTCATCCAGCGGCTTGGTGAAGATATCTGCAACTTGCCTGTCTGTGGAGACATACTGTAGATCTATATCTCCATTTTCCACATGCTCCCGGATGAAATGATAGCGAAGCTCTATGTGCTTGGTCCTGCTGTGGGAGACTGGGTTGTTGGCTATTGCAATTGCGCTGGAAGAATCACAGAACAGTGGAATGTTCTGGAACTTCATGTTGTAATCTTCAAACTGATTCTTGATCCACAAAAGCTGTGCACAACAGCTCCCTGCAGAGATGTACTCTGATTCAGCCGTTGAGATGGCTACACAGTTTTGCTTCTTACTGCTCCAGGAAATGAGTCTCCTTCCGAGGAATTGGCAAGTCCCGGAGGTGCTTTTCCTGTCGTCTTTGCTTCCTGCAAAATCTGCATCTGAAAATCCAATTAGTTCACTATCATTACTTCTTGGGTACCATAATCCAAGATTTGGTGTTCCTTTGAGGTATCTCAAGATTCGCTTTGCAGCGATGTAGTGAGATTCCTTAGAGTTCACCTGAAATCTAGCACATACACATGTCGAGAACATTATATCTGGCCTACTTGCAGTAAGGTAGAGCAGGGACCCAATTATGCTTCTGTACTTGGTTTCATCAAAAGGTTTCCCTTTCTCATCCTTGTCCAGAGACATAGCTGAGGCCATTGGAGTCCTCATAGAGGTTGCATTCTCCATTCCGAATTTCTTAAGCAGCTCTTTGGTGAACTTGGTCTGAGAGATGAAAATTCCATCCACAGATTGTTTCACTTGTAGCCCTAAGAAATATTTCAGCTCTCCCATACTGCTCATTTCAAACTTCCCTTGCATAAGTTTAGAGAACTTTTTGCAGAGGTTGTTATCTGTAGAGCCGAAAATAATGTCATCGACATAGATTTGCACTAGCAAAATCTTGCCCTTTATTTCCCTAAGAAATAATGTCTTATCTATCTTTCCTCTCGTGAACTTGTTCTCAAGAAGAAAGGTAGACAGCGTCTCATACCAAGCCCGAGGGGCTTGCTTGAGACCATATAGTGCTTTTTGTAATAAATACACATAGTTAGGAAGGGTTGGATCAACAAAACCTGGGGGTTGCTCTACGTACACTTCTTCCTTAATGTTACCATTTAGGAAGGCGGACTTCACGTCCATTTGATAGACGGTAAAGCCCTTAAGTGCAGCGTAGGCAAGAAATAACCTGATTGCCTCCAGTCTTGCTACTGGAGCATAAGTTTGGTCGAAGTCGATCCCTTCCTCTTGACGATATCCCTTGGCGACAAGTCTGGCTTTATTCTTTATAATTGTTCCGTCTTCATCCATCTTGTTCCGGTAGACCCATTTTGTCCCGATGACGTTCTTATGCTTGGGTCTAGGAACAAGTGTCCAGACTTTGCATCTTTTGAACTGATTTAATTCTTCTTCCATGGCTAGAATCCAGGATGCGTCGGAGTTGGCTTCCTCAAATTTCTTTGGTTCAACCTGTGAGAGAAAGCTTAAGTGTAAATTCTCATTAGTTGTACCTCGACGAGTTCTGACACCATCCCGAGGATCTCCTATGATTTGGTCAACAGGATGATCCTTCAAGTGTCTGAACTCTAAAGTCCTTGCATCTGGGATCTCTTCAGCCACTGGAGTTATATCTTCAGCTGGGATGTCTTCTTCATCTTGATCATCTCCCTCTCCAAAGGTGGTTGTAGAGGGGATCTTGATGAACGTCTCATCTTTATCTTTAATAGGTTCATCCAAGCTGAGTTCTTTCAACTTTGTACCTGCATCTACAATAGGCACACTAGACGAGTTGCTTTGCAACAGACTCGTCTCATCAAATACAAGATGTATCGACTCTTCCACAACCAGAGTTTTTCTATTGAAAACTCTATAGGCCTTACTATGGCTACTATAACCTACAAAAATACCTTCAAAGCTTTTCTCGCTAAACTTTGTAGTGTGATACTTGCCATTGTTAAGTACGAAGCACTTACAACCAAAGATTCTAAAGTATGAAATGGTTGGTTGCCTGCCTTTTAGAAGTTCGTAAGGAGTCTTATCATGGTCTTTGTTGATGAGTGCTCGATTTTGCACGTGACAAGCGGTGTTGACGGCTTCAGCCCAGAAATACTCCGGAAGTGAGGCATCACTCAACATGGTCCGACAAGCCTCTATGAGTGTTCTGTTCCTTCTCTCAGCCACTCCATTTTGCTGTGGTGTGCGGGGAGAGGAAAACTCATGAAAGATACCTTGACTTTCACAAAATTCTGTCATGGCTCCAGACTTGAACTCCGTTCCATTGTCACTTCTGATTTTGACTACGGAACGGTTGTATTCATTCTGGATTTGCCTGACAAAATTAGTGAAAATACCGAAGGTATCTGACTTGTGTTTCAGAAAGAACACCCACGCAAAGCGAGAGTAATCATCCACAATAACCAACGTATATTCCTTACCTCCCAAACTTCTAACCTGCAGTGGACCAAACAAGTCCATATGAAGAAGCTGTAAACTTCTATTGGAATCCTTGCCTATTATGCTTTTAAACGAACTTCTTGTTTGCTTGCCTTTGATACAAGCGTGACAAGGACTGTCCGTAACGCACTTGACCTTGGGTGCATCACGCACTAAGTTTTGAGAGAATAATTTATTAATAGTTTTGAAATTAATATGTGCTAGTCTCTTGTGCCATTGGTCAGCAAGAGATGCACTACTTTTTGCCAAAAGACACACTGGTGTCGAAGAGTCTATACAAATAAAATTCAAACAGAAAATATTTCTGCTTCGAGTGCCTGATAAAAAAGTTTCCATATTGTTAACCGATTTTATCAAACACTTGTCAGCATGAAATTCAACTACGTATCCTTTGTCGCATAGTTGGCTTATGCTGATGAGATTGTGTTCCAATCCTTCAACATAGGCTACATCCGAGAAGGATACGCTACCGTTAGAAATCATACCATAGCCTTTAGTGATTCCTCGATCTGAACCTCCAAAGATGACCTTTGGTCCGTTGCAGACTGAGGTGTAGTTCTGTAGTAGGCTCCTTGTCCCGGTCATATGCCGAGAACATCCACTGTCCAAGTACCAGATTGACATTTTGGTGGCCTTTGGACATACCTGCAATTACAATCATTTAGCCTTAGGAACCCAAACAAGTTTGCGTCCTTGGTCTCGAGTTAGAATACTCCCCCTACGAGTATTAGCCTCATGAGTGGTCATTCTCACGTTGCTAACTTTAGGGGTAGCAGCATTATTAGGATTGAACCAACAATCACTGGCAAAATGACCAATTTTGCCACAACACCAACAGTTGAACCTGTTGTATCTTTGCCTTGGGTAGTCCTGCCTGACTTTCTGGAATGAAGGTCTAGCAGGAGCCTTACTTTTGGAGGAAGAGGCTTCATGATGATTGCAGTTACATGAAGTCTTCTCCTTCATAGGCTTTTCTACAACGGGTTTTACTTTTGGTGTCTTCTTAAAGTTATGACCATGAGCATAAGGTCCATAGCTTTGAAGCTGAATCTCCTCATAAGGTGCCTTGAAGACACTCTCGCCAAAGTTACGAGGACGAGTCCAACCTTGGTATCTTGACTTAGGCTTCTCAGGGATTGGCCTAGAAAAGTGTCCGTAGGTGGACTCATAATCGAGTTCGTTCGTGGGAAAGATAACTTTCTTGAACACAACAGGTTCCAAGGGAGCTTTCCCTTTTTCTTCAGCTAGAGTCTTTCGGGCAGCCTTATTCTTTCTCTTGGCCTTGTTTCTTCTAGAGGATTTACTAGAAGAGCCAATGTGGCCTAAACCAGCACCCTTGGCCTTAGCAGAGAATTCAGCAACGAGTGGAAGAACTGTCTTAGGCTTAGAGAAGCTCTCAACAAGCTTCTTTTCAGCCTCGAGCTGTTTTTCCAGTTCTTTGATGATTTCCTCTTTAAGGTCGAGGTGCTTGAGAGCTTTATTGTATTCCTCCATAGCTTCATTTAGGTTCTCTTGAAGAGAGTTAGTCCTATTGACTTCTTCTCTCAAGTTGCTCTCACTAGCCTGTAGAGAATTGATCTCTTTGGCTTGACTTTTCACCATTCTACGACATTTCTCGTAAGCGGTGAGTAATTCCTTATACTGTCCCATGAGTTCAGATTCATCTTCAGAGGAATATCCCTCTTGCTCATTGTCATTTTCAGAATCAGAGAGAGGAGTGTGAGATTTTACCTCCCCAGTAAACTGGGGGACTTATTCATCATCCGAATGAGCCATGAGCCCAAAGTAAGCTTCCTCTTCTTCACTCGACTCAGATGAGTCAGAGTCGCTGAGAGTTTTGCTCTTCTTGGCTACTAGGCTTCTCTCTGTCCTCTTCTTGGGGTGTGAGGATTTCTTTTCCTCTCTTCTTCCACCCTCTTTCTTTTTGTGAGGGCAATCGGCGATGACGTGACCTGGCTTATTGCAACAATAACAAATGATGTCAGTAGAAATCTGTTTGTTCGGTTTAGGATTATACCTGTCATGGCTACTTGAGCCTTTCTTCCGATGATCACCGTCATGTCGTGATCTTCTATATGAGGCATCCTTGCCTCTCCATTGCTTCTTCTTGTTCAAGAATTTCTTGAACTGCCTTGAGAGTAGGGAGAACTCTCCATCAGATAGTTCTGAGCCAGATGAGCTAGGCTCAGATGATTCTTCTTCATCAGCCTCAGGAACTGGGGCAGGAGAGCTAGCCTTTATCTTCCTTGAGCTATCTGCCTTTAGAGCGACAGATTTCTCCTTGGATGCAGACCTGCTTGTCTCTTCTTTAGCTTTTCTTGAGTTGATTTGCAGCTCGTAAGACATAAGCTTTCCGAACAGATTCTGCGGGTCCGTCTCAGCTAACCTTCCAAACTCCCGAATGGCACATACCTTATTATCCCATTCCTTGGTTAGGGATCTTAAGAATTTGTCATTGAGTTCCCCGTTGGTGAAGACACGGCCATACACTCTTAGGCCATTTACTATCTTGAAGAAGTTCTCAAAGGTGTCAGCTATGGCTTCCTTATGACCCTGCCTGAAGGCTTCATATTTTTGTTTCAGTAGGGATCTACGATCATCCCTCACTTCTTCTGTACCTTCCATTAGAGTCACAAGGGATTGCCACATCTCCTTGGCAGACTGGCAATGAATCAGATTTTGCAGCATTGAGTCATCCACTGCACTTGCTATAATATTTTTGGCTTTCTTGTCCAGAGAGACAAGTGCAATCTCATCCTTATCTAGATCCATCAGCTTCTTGGGAACTTGCTTGGTGGGATCTATGGTGGATGCAGTCATAGGAATGTGGGGACCTTCTTCAACAATCATGAAGATCCGGGGATCTACTGCTTCCATGAAGAACTTTACTCTTTCCTTCCACATAGGAAAGTTGTTCTTGGTGCAGATAGGGAGTTTAGCAAAATCCTTGGTCTTACTCATGCTTGATGCTTTTCAAGAAACAACTTAGAAGGATAAGATCAAGGTGTTAACCTTTTAACGATCAACCTCCCTCTGATACCAATTGAGAGGTCTAAGTTGTTAGCCTAAATCACCTAGAGGGGGGTGAATAGGTGAAATGCGTGTCAAATGCGGAATTAAAAACTAACACAGCAAATATCAAGCAATCACAGACGACAAAAGATTTATAGTGGTTCCCCAATTTTGGGTACGTCCACTTTCCTCACCGATCTAGCAAATCACTAGACTCGGCTACTCCACTATCTCGGATTGAAAACAATCCTACACCTCCGAACCACGTTCCTACAAATCTCGATCCCAAAACGGATCTACAAAAACTCGGAAGACAAAACTTCCTACAAGTCTCGGAGAATTAAAACTCCTACAAAGATATTGGTTGTGATTACAAACAAACACACTATCAGATCTGGATCTGTATCCGTCTTCTTCTTTAGGAACTTCGGCTTGATCAGAAAATGTAGAAGACGACTAGAGAAAGATCCACGAATCTGAGATCTAGAACCACCTCGATCGAGAAAGTAGATCTGGAATCTTCAAGGCTCGGCAAGATCGAGTGATTCTCTTTCTTCTGGATCGCTGGAGAAAAGATCGATGAAAACGAAGGTCGCGATCCAAACTTTTCTTCTTCTTCCGTGAACGGCAATGGCGGCGGCGTGAAATTAGGGTTCACGGAATTTCTCTTTCTCAAAAGAATATTTCTGTAATTAACGCTTGAAAGTCATTTCTGAAAAGACCTATTTATAGGTGGGTTCCAACGGTCATAACATTGATTAATGATGACACGTGGACCAATCAGAATTGACAGATTCAAAATACTTATGATGAAAATGGACTTAGAAAAATTCTGGAGAAGTTGACTGCGATACTCGAGTAATGGAGGATATACACGAGTATGGAGAGATGGATTACTCGAGTAGCAAGAAGCAGTATACTCGAGTATAGAAAGAGAGAAATACAGGAGAGAAGAATGAATTACTCGAGTATCAAAAAATGGTATACTCGAGTATCAGAATTGTATACTCGAGTAATAGAAACGTATACTCGAGTATCAAGACGATATACTCGAGTATCAAAAGGCTAAACTCGAGTATCAGAAAATATACCTGAGAAACGTTTACATACACGAGTATCAGAGTCAATTACTCGAGTATGGAAGAATTTACTCGAGTATCAAAGATCAATTACTCGAGTATGAACATACTTACTCGAGTATCAGAAGATATACTTGAGTATAGAGAAAACTTACTCGAGTATCAGAAGTTATACTCGAGTATCAGAAAACACTTACTCCAGTATCAGGGTATTTACTCGAGTATCAGAAAACACATACTCGAGTATCAGGGTATTTACTCGAGTATCAGTACTTTGAACTTGCAGAGAAAAGAAGAAAAGGATCTACTCGAGTATCAAACATGATTTACTCGAGTATCAAGTTACTTACTCGAGTATGAAAAGAACTTACTCGAGTGACTAACTTAACTACTCGAGTATAGATATATCTACACGAGTATTCAGACCCTACTCGAGTAAGCCAAACTGATTACTCGAGTATCTCACTAACTACTCGAGTATGAGACACAGACTACTCGAGTATTAAGACCTTACTCGAGTAAGTCTAACTGACTACTCGAGTATCTCTAACTACTCGAGTATGTCTTACTAACTACTCGAGTATTAAGCCTGATACTCGAGTATCATAAGGGGTTACTCGAGTATTAGGGACTTAGAAAAATTCTATGAGGAAATTTGCTCCAATGCTTCTGTCCATCAATCCAAGTGCATGAAGGAAGTGTATCCCAATAGAGAGGCTATACATGGGCCAACACTTTGGATCACACAATGAGGGATTACATTGTATGGTCCTGTGTTTGGTGACCCATTATAGACTGACATTGGTCTACACTTGGCATTAAGGGCCTGCACACATACAACTTAAACACAGCATCAAATACACCTTAATTCATCTTAGTTCAAGGTCTGACCTCCTACAAATCTGAGGCATTGTGGAGACAAACCCCAACAGAGGGTTAGATTATCTTCTCTGTTGTAAATACAGATTAGAGAAGACTTGTGGATTCTCTAAAGAATCAAAGTCTCCCCCTGGCTCAGTGAAAGTCCAGGGAAAGCCTTTGCTTCAGGATGAAGGAGTTTCAGATAAACTGAAACTAAATCCTCAGAGATCTGTAGACTGATTTTTATCAGGTCTTCAGATTCTGGAGCACGTGAAGCAGATCTGGAGCTTTTTCTGAAGTCTTGAAAAACTCTAAGCAGATTGCTCAGGAGACTTGAGAGTGAAATAGATTGCTTTGGACTTTTGCTTCAGGAAAACTTTTCTTCTTCTGATTGTGAGATCGTGAAGAGTTGCTCTGGAGAAGCTTGAAGGAATGCAGCACACTCAAAAACTCTCTATTGCTGTTGCTTCTGCTTATTCCAAAAAAAAATCTCTCTTAAATATGTCTTCTCATTTTTCTTTTGGAACGGCTCTATTGATTTGAATTCTCGAGCCCTGCAACAGATTATCTCAAAAATAGAATATAGCAATAGGAATAGAATGACCTATTAGCTCTCTGTCAGTCCCAATAAGGAAATAAATGAATAGGAAAATATCTCAGCATAAAGATTTATCGTTCTTGGAAATAGCATACACCGCCAACGGCTAGAATACAGCCTGGCAATATATTTTGTATAATAAGACAAAAATGCTTTATCAAAATACGAAATCCCGTAATTTATGCTTGACATATTTGGTAAATAATTCATTTGAATTTAAGCCATAAATTAGCAAAAACATTCTTCAGAAAATCTTTCTAACCACACGTTAAAACACTTGGAAATAAACCAAGGAATAAAATAAATACGAACAGTTAAAGGCAGACAGAAATCGTCGAACAGGGGTTCGATGATCGTCGACCTAGCTAACAGATCGTCGACTGAAAACAGAAAAAATGTTATCACAGAAATCGTCGACCAGAAATCGTCGACCAGCTCAAGATATCGTCGACTGAAGCAGAAAATCTGTTGTCACAGAAATCGTCGAACATCTCATGATGTCGACGACTAAGGCAGAGATCGTCGACTGTCTCATGATGTCGACGATTAAGGCAAAGATCTGTCGAGACAGAAATCGTGGAACAAGACCACGATCGTCGAACTGCTGATAGCAGATCGTCGACCAACCTTCAGAGCATAATACGCTTGCTCTGAGATCGTCGACCATCGGTCGACGATAATTGTCTTGACTTCAACGATTCTATAGCCCTGCTATCGTCGACCACTGATCGACGATCGCGAGGCCTCGTTCGACGATGGTCGAACGGAAAAAGAGCCTTAACTAAAAAATTCATTCTACAACTGCTATTCTAAGCTCTAGGTCAGATAAAAACTGCCCTAGGGAGACTAAACAAAGTCTAAACATGATCATATATAGTTATATGG
Source organism: Platanthera zijinensis (assembly GCA_039513925.1). Lineage (NCBI taxonomy): Eukaryota > Viridiplantae > Streptophyta > Magnoliopsida > Asparagales > Orchidaceae > Platanthera > Platanthera zijinensis. Next base: position 131,784,114 of record CM077083.1, read on the forward strand.
ATCAAGAGGAGCTGGAAAGGGATTACATAAGCCAAATCACATCTAGGGTACCAACAATCTCCCCCTATTTGGGTTATGTTATCCAATACGATCTAAAAGGTAATGCACACAACAATAAAAGCAGATATAAACCAAAAAATTTAAATCACAGGCAATCCACAGGAAAACATAAAACCATAAATCAGCAGAACTAAAGTATCAAGCAGATTTATCAGAGGTTTTAGCATCAGATGATTTCTTAGGGATTACAGCTGGTTTGAAGATAATTTCTCTGTTTGGATTTGCTGCTTGTCTTTTGGATAGCATTAGATCGTGTTCACCAATAATTTTCTTTTCAGCATAGCTTGGTAGAACTGCAGCAGGGTGCAATTTCATGTATTCTTCAGTATTGAAAATTTCAGAGTTTACTTGAATTTTGCTGAGTTCCTTTTCTCTGAATTCGGACATAGTTGTATATGCTGTAGGGTCTAGTCCTTGAGCTTTGGCTCTCTCCATCATGCTTAGTGCAATGGATTCCTTAAATCTTGCCATAGAGGCAATTCTTTCAGATTCAGTCATATCTGATGGAGAGGGAGGTCTGTCAGAATCAGCTTGAGCTGCAATCTCCATGTTCCTTTGAAGAGCTGTGGCTATTTTGCTTGAGTCAGAAGGAATTTGTGCAGCCTCCTTAGGATTAGTTTCAGCATAAAGAGATCTTGGAGGAGCAAGTTCTATAAACTTCTTGTGGGATTTTTCTGAAAAGACCACTCTTTTTCCTTTTGTTTCAGCTTTCTCAGAATCAGCAGATTTCCTTGAAGAGGAGGATGGACCTTTCCTGGGGGGAGAAGGTTTCCATTCTGGAATTTTCTTTTTAGGAGAGGGAGGAGGAGAGAAGGTAGGTTGCTGAAAAGTCATCTCCTTTATTTGTTCCATGAGAACATTGTTATTTCTTTTTCTTCCTTGTCCTGATACATCTTGGCCTCCCTGGCTTTGATTGCTCCTTCTCTGGTAGGACTGATGAATGTTAGAGCTGGCTGATCTTGCAGACGGGGCAGAAGAGAGACTTCCAGAGGCTCCAGCACCAGGAGGTGGAGGAGGACCTCTGGGGGGGAATTTCTGAATAGGGATGTCATATCTTTTTGATCTCTTTTTCTCTCTTGTCTGATTCTTTGAGAGCCTCATCCAGGGTCGAAATTCTTTGCTCTTGGGATCAATTCCCTTTAGAATGAAATATGGAACATCCTTGTCTGGATTGGCAGTAGGAGGAGCAGATGCTTTCCTTTTCTTAGAGACAGCCTTTTTCTTTTTCTGGGAGCTATCAGAATCCTCAGAGTCATCATCATCAGAGGAGTGAGATGAGGTTCTGCCGGCATAATCATCAAAATCTAGATTTGGGATATCCTTGGCAGCTATAGCATGCTCAGCCTTCTGCTTCTCTCTATCTTCTCTTTCTCTTGCTTCCTCAATGGCATCTTGCTCAAGGAGGGCATCAAGATCAACATTTGGAGTGCTCTTCCAGAGATCTGATTTAGGATACAAGTCAGGAACTATCCTGGGGACCAGTTCTGCAGTAGAAGGAATGGATAGAGGATAGGTAAGGATAGGAGGAGAAAAGATGACAATATCTGCAGGGGCAGATGCTTTTTCTAGAGAGATGGCTAGGGAATCCAAATGATAATTAGCCAACCCTTCAATGTACTCAGAGGCAATATTCTCAGCCACAAAGGCTATAAATTGTTCTAGGTTTAGAGTACCTGAGCTTGATTCCTTTTCAGTCATCTTGGAGGCTTTTTCTGGTAAAGCTAGCACGGCCTCAGCTTCTTCAGCAGCAGCAGCAGTGTTGATTGTGCCTGCATACAAGGAAGGATAGGTTAACAACCAAGTGGGAATAAAATATTCCCCCCAAGGTGAGCAACAACAGGTAATAGATAGAGTTACCTGAAGATCTACACAGGATACCACTTTGCATCTAGGAAGGAAGTTATAATTCCTTCTAGATGTTTAGCGACATCAGGGATAGACACCTCTGCAAGACACACGAGGAGTGCTATACAGGAAAAGAAGAGAGAGTCCTTGACCAAGGGGTCATCAAGGTACTCAGGTCTATAAGAGACCATTTTCTCTTGAAAAGAAGGAACAAGAGGAGTAGATGTGAGTGAGGACTCACAGTCTAGGTTAAGATAGGATTCCAAATCTTCAATGGAATTTGCAGCAACATCTTGCAATACTGATGCGGGATCATCAGCAGCTAAGATGAGATGGGAACGAATAAGAAATTAACCCCAAGTTGGAGTGAATTAAATAGAATCTTAAATAACATTATACCATCAGATTGAGCAGCAATATTTTCAAAAGGTTGAACCACTACTTCTGTATCAGTAGTGTTCAATGGAGATTTTTCACCAATGTCCATGGGGACTACTTCATTATCTTTCTCAGGAATTTCTTCATCAGAAGCTTGATTCACTAGGGAGTGAATGTCCTTGTTAGATAAAGATATCAATTTAAAAACCTGAATGAAACCTTTAGAGGAAGTGATTTACCTTCTGGATGCTTTGTAAGCTCTTGAGATTCTCCTATAGTTGCTGGAAGGGGAAGAGAAGAGTTGTCCTGAAGGGCCAAAGCATCACCTGAGACCACTTCAACAGACATCTCCCCCTGCATGACTTCAGTGGGAACTGGAGTCATGCATCTTACAGAAGAGGGCTCAGCAGAGGGTGGAAATGATTTGATGGCTTCAATAAGGGCTTTGATGGATGCAATGAGAGGGGCATTGGCAGCCTCAATCATTTTTTGGATGGATGGAGTGATGAGCTCTACAACATGTGCAAGCAATTCAGGAGTTATCTGAAATGCTGATGATGTAGAGGTGGATGGAATGGAAGCAGTATGATCTACCACATGATCAAAGGAATCACGTGGAGATGGGTGAACATCAACATGAGTGTGTGATTCATGTTGAGAGAGGTGCGTGAGGATGGTAGCAGTCACCATGTCAACACTGGCTGAAGCTGCCAGATGTTGTGGTGTTGGTGACTGGGATGGAGATGCAGGTGGAATGAGAGATGCATGTTGTGGTGGCACTGCAGGGTGTGTGGAAAGTAATGCAGGAGATGAGGATGCATGGGTAAAGAGGGAGGATGAAGGGATTGCTGAGCCTTCCCCAGTAAGCTGGAGAGTGGCTGAATCAGCCCTTGTGTCTGATGGAGGGTTAGGATCAACCCTGGCTGACTTCTTGATAACTCTCTGAGATTTCTTGAAGAGGGAGGGGTCCAACCTCTTGCTGGCGTTGACTGCGGAGGGTGCAGAAACAAGCAGCAGGGGTGCTTTCACATATAGAAACACACCCAACACCCTGGCAAGATTTACTTCTTTCTGATTGTTCTTTCTCCTTATTAGTTCAAACAGAACTTTTCCCCAGGCAATCTGTGCCTTATTCACCAAAGCTGACATCAGGGCAAACTGTTGCCTGTTGATGTTGTCATGAGCAGAATGTTTTCCCAAAACGACCTTGCCCACCAGGTCGGCCAGAAACTTGTACTCTGGAGACAGGTTTATCTTTAGCAACTTAGCTGGAATACCCTCAGCATGGCCCATCACAGTTAGCATGCGGCCATATTCTTCTGCAGTTTGCTCATAGTCATCAGTTCCGGTTGGCAGTCCAAACAGCTCAGTCAAAACTTCAGGAGTCAGAATGACCTCCTCTCCATTTATCTTTCCAGACATCGCTTCGTCGCTGGAGGACGAGGTATACACCCATTCTCGAATCTCTGGTATATTAATCTTTGGTGAGAATGACATAAATTTCTTTAGTCCTTGATCTTCACATAGCTTCAGAATGGCTTAGATAGGTTGATCGCATCGGCTGAAAGAATCGAAGTCGACACAGAAGCCAGTGTCGAACTTCATCCCAAAGAGAACAGCAGAAGGAATCGCCATAGGATTTGAGAGAAAATGGCGAATCGAGAAGCAAAGCAGGGGAGAAGAGAATCGCGCGGGATTAGAGTTCGAGAGCGAATTCTAAGCCAGAAGATGGAATATGAAAAGACGGAGTGGAAGGACGACGATCTCCAGACCTAAATCGACTATTAGAAACAAATCTGCGATCGTCGATCCCGGAATAAAATCGGTCGTCGAATAAAGATCGACGATAGTCAATGTTTGACTAATCGTTAAATATCGACCGACTACAAGCAATCACCACGATCGTCGATCAATATATGATGGTCGACGATTCTCCACACAGCACAGAAAATCTGTCGTCGACCATTGGTCGACGATAGATACCTAAGGAGAGATCGTTGACCGGTTGATCGACGATTTCTGCCTTACTACCGAACGAGCTGCCGTCGACCGTTGGTCGACGATAGTTCTGACCTGGTCGAAGATCGTTGAGCAGTCGTTCGACGATTTTAGATAGAAAACAAAACTCACCGAATTTTCACTACTCTGAACCATTAATCATACCAAGCTGGTTCAGGAAGAACAAATGCCTTTGTTCATCAAGGGGCTTAGTGAAAATGTCTCCTCTCTGCAGGTCTGTGGATATAAATTCCATTGCTATCTTGTTCTTTTCCACATTATCTCTCAGAAAATGATGTCTAATCTCAATGTGCTTGGTCCTGGAATGGTGCACAGGATTTTGAGCAATTGATATTGCACTGGTACTGTCACACAGAATTTTTGTTTTTGAGTGTGTATACCCATAATCCACTAGCTGATTTTGAATCCACAGAATCTGTGAACAACAACTAGCTGCTGCAATATATTCAGCCTCAGCAGTTGAAGTAGACACAGATGCCTGTTTCTTACAAAACCAAGAGACAAGTCTCTCTCCCAGGAACTGACAGGTCCCTGAGGTGCTTTTCCTGTCAACTCTACATCCAGCATAATCAGCATCTGAATATCCAATTAATTCAAATCCTGACTCAGCAGGGTACCACAGTCCTAAGTTAGGGCATCCCTTAAGGTATCTCAAGATCCTCTTGAGGAGAGTTAAGTGAGATTCCTTTGGGTTGACCTGAAACCTAGCACATAGGCATGTAGCAAACATTATGTCAGGCCTACTTGCAGTCAAATACAGCAGGGAACCAACAATGGCTCTATAGTTCTTTTGATCAACAGACTTGCCATTGACATCAGAATCAATAACTGCATTTGAGGCCATAGGTGTGCTCATTGATGAAGCATCAGACATTCCAAATCTTTTAACCAGCTCTCTGGCATATTTTGATTGAGAAATGAAGATACCATCAACACACTGTTTCACTTGGAGACCAAGGAAATAGGATAACTCACCCATGCTGCTCATCTCAAACTTGGAGTGCATTAGGTCAGAGAACCTCTTGCATAGTTTGGGATCAGTAGAACCAAATATAATGTCATCTACATAGATTTGAACTAACAGTTGTGAGTCCTTATGATGTCTAATGAATAGGGTTCTATCTACTACACCTCTCACAAACTTGTGTTCTAGAAGAAAATTTGCTAAGGTCTCATACCAAGCTCTAGGAGCTTGCTTAAGTCCATATAGAGCCTTTTGGAGTTTGAACACATGAGTGGGTAAGGTTGATGAAACAAACCCTGGTGGTTGTTCAACAAACACTTCTTCCTTTAAATCTCCATTGAGGAAGGCACTCTTCACATCCATTTGGAAGACCTTAAATCTTTTATAGGCAGCATAGGCTAGGAAAATCCTAATGGCTTCTAGTCTAGCTACAGGGGCAAAAGTCTGATCATAATCTATGCCTTCCTCCTGTCTATAGCCTTGAGCTACTAGCCTAGCCTTATTTCTAACTACTATGCCTTGTGCATCAAGCTTGTTTCTAAACACCCACTTGGTGCCTATGATCCGTTGGCCTCTTGTTCTTGGAACCAAAGTCCAAACTTTACATCTTTCAAATTGGTTAAGTTCCTCTTGCATGGCTATAATTCAGTGTGGATCAAGCTCAGCATCTTTAATGGTTAGGGGCTCAACTTGAGAAAGGAAACAAGCAAACATCACATCTTTGTTGAGTTGATGTCTTGTCTGGACTCCTACTGAAATGTCTCCAATCACTTGAGATACAGGATGATCTCTAAGTGTGACAAGATCAGTAGGTTCAGCAATGATCTGATCTTCAACAGTTTCAGGATTTGATTCCTCATGTGGAATTTGATCAACTGTTGGAACAGGTGCTTTAACTTGAAAAAGTTCTACATCAGATTCAGAATCTGAAGAAGCAGTCTGAGGAGTTTGTTGGGGATGATTCTCCTGTGTGAGTCTCAAACCTTCCAAATCCTTACTTACTCCTAGGACTTGCACTGTACTATTAGAGGAAGAGTCCTTCTCCTTATAATACATGACTGTCTCATCAAAAGAGACATGTGCAGACTCTTCTATCTTAAGAGAGGATTTATTGAGAACCCTATAGGCTTTGCTTACTTGAGAGTATCCTAGAAAAACTCCCATTGAAGATTTTGCCTCAAATTTTCTATGGTATTCTTTGTTATTGTTATGAACAAAAGCAACACAGCCAAATACTCTAAAATAGTCTATTTTAGGTTTCACTTGCTTAAGTAATTCATAGGGAGTCTTACCCTTAAGTTTATGTATCAGACTTCTGTTCAATACTTAGTTAGCTGTGCTAACTGCTTCAGCCCAAAAGGACAGAGGCATGTTAGCATCTGCCAACAATGTACTTGCAGCTTCAATTAGGGTTCTGTTTTTCCTTTCAACTACCCCATTTTGTTGAGGAGTTCTAGGAGCAGAGAAGCTATGTTTGATACCTTCCTTCTCACAGAATTCTTGCATAAGAAGAGACTCAAACTCAGTACCATGATCACTTCTGATCAAGGCAATCTGAGTAGAATACTCACTCTGTATACACTTTAGAAAATCTGTAAGAACCTTGAAGTTATCAGCCTTAGTTCTCAAGAAGAATACCCAAGTGAACCTAGAGAAGTCATCTACAATTACTAAAGTGTAAGACTTTCCTCCAAGACTCTGTACAGCAATAGGACCAAATAAATCCAAATGTAGCAAGTATAGAATCCTGGGAGAATCACTTTTATTAACTGATTTTAAGTTATTCCTTGTTTGCTTACCTAATTGACAAGCTTTGCAAAGGCCTTCCTTCTTGTAGGGGCAAGAAGGTAGACCTCGTACAAGATTGTATTTAGCCAACCTAGAAATGTTTTTCAAATTTACATGACTAAGTCTCTTATGCCAAAGGGTATTATTACTGGTTACTTCATTAAATAAGCATATTTCAGATTTGGATGAGTTAAAGTCTACAACATAAACATTTCCAATTCTAATACCTACTAACACAACAGTATTATTTAAAGCAATATTACAAGCAGTGTCAGTAAACCATACCTTGTACCCAGCATCACACATTTGACTTACAGAGATTAGGTTGTGCTTTAGTCCGGAGACATACGCAACCTTCTTGAATGTTACAGCTCCTATGGTGAAGCTGCCATACCCTTCAGTCTGTCCACAGCTGGAATCCCCAAATACAACTCTTGGTCCCAGCTTGGCTTTGAACCCTGACAGATTCTTCTTCTTTCCTGTCATATGCTTTGAGCATCCACTATCCAGATACCATTTGTCATGTATGACTGGATAGGTCTTTACCTGCAGACAGAACAGTTATACATTGTGGACCCAGGTTACCTTGGGTCCAGTATTCTTCACAAAAGAAAAACTAGATATAAAAGATCTTGCAGGCTTAGATTTATATCCTAAAGGGTGTGATCTCCTAGGTGGGATAATCCATTCAGTTGAAGGATTAAACATCCTAGGGTAGTGATTGGGATTTGCACATCTTGAAGTTTGAAATTTATTTTCCAGCTTAAGTCCAGATCGTCGATCCACGGTCGACGATCGCAAGCCATATCGTCGATCATTTGTAGTAGTGTTATATTCTGGATTCAACGATCGTCGATCGCTGGTCGACGACTCAAGATGAGATCGTCGATCTCCTGCACCAAAGATATCATACTTGGTGAAGGTGTTTAGCGATCGTCGATAGACGTTCGACGATTGGTTTGACGATCGTCGATTAATGTTCGACGATTTTTGTAAAGCTAGAAATTTTTTCTTCCTATTCTCTTTCTTAATCTTATTCTGAATTTTCTTGCATTTTTCAATTTCCTCAGTATTCTTTATTCCTGATTCAGAAATAAATTTTACTGGAGTGCTAAATCTCTCCTTTGTGAGGAGGATGGGTTCACTAGGTGTAGCACCTAAGCCTAGTTTATCATTACCAACCCTAGTGTTTGCTATACAGGTTATTTCAGATAATTTAAGGCTTCTGCCATTTAATTGTTCTTCTAACCTCTTAGATTTAGCTAGTTCTAATTTTAGGAATGTTACTTCTTCTTTTGAGCTCTCTAATTCCTTTTCTAATCTGATTATTTCAGTACCTTCCATGTCTAGTTCCATTATTTTTAATCTAAGTGACTTAATTTCTTTTTCAGATAATAGTAAATCTAAACATAGAGTTTTAAATTTTAGTTTGAACTCAGGAGATGAGAAATCAAATGAGTCGATTACCTGGTCCTCCATAAAGGAATCTTCTTCATTGTCTCCTTCTTCTTCAAAATTCTCTGCAGCTGACAGAGAGCTGCAGGCATCAATAGCCATGAGGCAGACCTCTTTGGCTTTCTTCTCTTCTTCTTCTTCTGAATCACTGGAGCTAGAGGAGCAGGTATCCTCTTCTGTTTCACTCCAGGTAGCAGCCACAAATCCCTTGTCCTTCTTCTTGTATTTGTGTGATGAGGACTTGGAGTGGTGCTTCCTGTATTCTTTCTCATGTTTCTTCTCCTTGTGTTTCTTCTCTGGATAATCTGGAGCAATGTGTCCAGGCTTGCTGCAAACATAACAAATGATTTCTTTAGATGGAGTCTTGCCATACCTTGGTTTGTCCTCATGCTTGGAGAACTTCTTTCTGAGGTCTCTTCTTCCCATGTTGAAGAACCTCTTGGCAATGAGTGCCAGTAACTCCTCATTTGATTGACTTCCTTCAGAAGTCTCAGCCGCCTTAAGAGCTAGAGAGTGCTCTTTCTTTGTAGGTGTAGGAGTTTTTACTTCAATTGCAGCAGCTCTGCTCTTTAGAGTTTGCTCATATGACTTGAGCTTTCCCAACAGAGCTTCTGTGGAGAGTTCCACAGTGTTTCTTCCATCCTTGATGGGCCATATCCTTGAGTCCCAAGAGATGGGAAGGCACATCAGGATCTTGTCATTTACTTCTGACAAAGTTATCTCCTTGTCCAAAGACCTCAGTTCACTTATTATTGAACTGAGTCTTGTGTACATTGTGTCAATGTCTTCAGCATCATCCTTCTTGAAATTTTCATACTGAGAGGTGAGATTGGATCTCCTGTCCTTCCTCTCATCAGCTGAGCCAGCAACTATGTGGTTGAGGGAATCCCACATAGCTTTGGCTGAGGTACATTCAGCCAGCTTCTGGAATATCTCATCAAACATTGTCTTAGCTAGGATATTCATTGCTTTAGCATCAGCTGCTTTTGCCTTCTTGTAAGTTTCATTGTAGTCAGGTGGTGGCACAGCACTGAGATCAGCAGAAGTGGAAGCAGCAGCAGGCCTAGCAGGTGGTACTGTCAAAATAGAAGAAAAAATATCTTCATCAATAGAATTCATGTATAGTCTTATCCTGGCCTTCCATATGCCAAACTTGGACAAGTTGCATACAGGAGGTCTGGTGCTTGAATAATCCTTAGACTGGGCCATGTGTGAAAGTGTTTGTGAATGGTATCAGGAAACAACTTATCACAGGATCTTTTAACTCAGGTGTTAGCCTGTATGAACAGCTAACCTGGCTCTGATACCAATTGAAAGTGAGGGGATAAGTTGTAAACTACTCTAGAGGGGGGGTGAATAGAGTATTCAAATTTTATGAATCACTAGTCAGCTCCCTTGGAGTTGATTTGCGGAATAAAATAATCTGATACTTGAACCCTAAGAGCCTAACACAGTGAAATGCACAAGTGAGAGAGTTAACTGAAATTTCAGATTAACTATAAACCAATCACAGCAACTAGCAATCCTAGATAGTTCTATCACAGCAACAGAATAAGCAACTTAAACAAAACAGCCAGGGACACAGGATATATAGTGGTTCCCTCTTAATAGGTACTCCACTCTTCTACCACCCTGGTAGGAATCCACTACAGGTTTTTGCTAAGGTGCCCTGCCACCAATGATCTGATTCAGGTAGATCAAACAGACCCTTTGAGCTTTTGATAAGGATGCTCAACCACAGGTTGTTGATAAGGTGCCCTGTCACCAACGTTCACTTTTGAAGAGATGTGAACAAACTCTTTTTACAAAGGGGTTGAGAGGGTTAGATTATCTTCTCTGTTGTAAATACAGATTAGAGAAGACTTGTGGATTCTCTAAAGAATCAAAGTCTCCCCCTGGCTCAGTGAAAGTCCAGGGAAAGCCTTTGCTTCAGGATGAAGGAGTTTCAGATAAACTGAAACTAAATCCTCAGAGATCTGTAGACTGATTTTTATCAGGTCTTCAGATTCTGGAGCACGTGAAGCAGATCTGGAGCTTTTTCTGAAGTCTTGAAAAACTCTAAGCAGATTGCTCAGGAGACTTGAGAGTGAAATAGATTGCTTTGGACTTTTGCTTCAGGAAAACTTTTCTTCTTCTGATTGTGAGATCGTGAAGAGTTGCTCTGGAGAAGCTTGAAGGAATGCAGCACACTCAAAAACTCTCTGTTGCTGTTGCTTCTGCTTATTCCAAAAAAAAATCTCTCTTAAATATGTCTTCTCGTTTTTCTTTTGGAACGGCTCTATTGATTTGAATTCTCGAGCCCTGCAACAGATTATCTCAAAAATAGAATATAGCAATAGGAATAGAATGACCTATTAGCTCTCTGTCAGTCCCAATAAGGAAATAAATGAATAGGAAAATATCTCAGCATAAAGATTTATCGTTCTTGGAAATAGCATACACCGCCAACGGCTAGAATACAGCCTGGCAATATATTTTGTATAATAAGACAAAAATGCTTTATCAAAATACGAAATCCCGTAATTTATGCTTGACATATTTGGTAAATAATTCATTTGAATTTAAGCCATAAATTAGCAAAAACATTCTTCAGAAAATCTTTCTAACCACACGTTAAAACACTTAGAAATAAACCAAGGAATAAAATAAATACGAACAGTTAAAGGCAGACAGAAATCGTCGAACAGGGGTTCGATGATCGTTGACCTAGCTAACAGATCGTCGACTGAAAATAGAAAAAATGTTATCACAGAAATCGTCGACCAGAAATCGTCGACCAGCTCAAGATATCGTCGACTGAAGCAGAAAATCTGTTGTCACAGAAATCGTCGAACATCTCATGATGTCGACGACTAAGGCAGAGATCGTCGACTGTCTCATGATGTCGACGATTAAGGCAAAGATCTGTCGAGACAGAAATCGTGGAATAAGACCACGATCGTCGAACTGCTGATAGCAGATCGTCGACCAACCTTCAGAGCATAATACGCTTGCTCTGAGATCGTCGACCATCGGTCGACGATAATTGTCTTGACTTCAACGATTCTATAGCCCTGCTATCGTCGACCACTGATCGACGATCGCGAGGCCTCGTTCGACGATGGTCGAACGGAAAAAGAGCCTTAACTAAAAAATTCATTCTACAACTGCTATTCTAAGCTCTAGGTCAGATAAAAACTGCCCTAGGGAGACTAAACAAAGTCTAAACATGATCATATATAGTTATATGGATCAAGAGGAGCTGGAAAGGGATTACATAAGCCAAATCACATCTAGGGTACCAACATTTTATATTCCCAAAATATAAAATAAAGTGTATGAAATAAGAAAAATTAGGCTAATTATTCATGGCGGTTTTAGCACGCCGCGGGAGGAGGTTGTAATGTGCACTTCCTTCAGTGTCATCACGGCGTCTAAGATCTTTATGTCGTAGTGCCTCGGCAACCGGGTCATCATCAATTGGCAGCGGCGCTACATCACCATACCTATCACCACGTCTTCCTGTTTGATGGCCTCCTGCTGGCCCAGATTATAGACTCTCGGTTGAGTCGGAGCATAATGGGATGCGGTTGACTCAACCGCCTTGCCCTTTTCTTCATAAGTTGCTCCTTGCTTTCTCTCTGACTTCGGACGTCCGCTCCAACAATCACGGGAAAAATGCCCCGTCTTACCACAAGTAAAACAAGCGCCCGGGGTTCGATTGGTAGTTGTCCCTTAGGCACCTGAAGAAGGGACTGGACCTGACATCCTAGCCATCTTGTTCCATCTTCGAAAACCAGGATTTGTAGACGGCACCTTGAACTCTGATTTCCTTCCACTGGAGTCCTTTTTTGCCTGAACATTCTTCATGTCCTTTTCCAATGACCGGGTCGTGTTGACAAAGGTCAGGAAACCCTGCGCCATAGGCCCCGAAAGTAGCAATCTCAAGTCATCTCTCAAACCTTCGTAGAATCGGTTCGTCTTGCGCTCCTCTTCAGCTAAGGTAGCGCTTGCGTACCGGCCTAAACGAGTAAAATCGTGGGGATACTCGTCCACGATACTGTCTCCTTGAACCAACTTTTGGAACTCATTCTCCAAAGCAATCCTCTGAGCTGAGGGGAGGTATCGAGCCAAGAATAGCTTCGAAAACTCCTCTATTGAGACATCAGTCAACTGCCTACCCCTCAGATGGTGTAGCTCCAAGCCTTCCCACCATAACCTTGCGTCGCCGTCCAGCAAGAACATCACAATTGTGGTCTTCTGCAACTCTTCTGTCTCAGTTGCTATCAACACTCTCTTAATTATAGAGAGCCAATCCTCTGCTTGAGTTGGAGTTCCCGTCTCCGAGAACACAGGAGGATTGAAGCCCATCACGTTCTTAAGTTTCATCTCCATTGCTGTCCTAGGCAACACTTGATCCACTACCACCTGTTCCACCCTCCTTAGATCTGCCGCTTGGAGCGGTACTTGCTCCACAACAGGGGCAGGCTGCTACACTTGCCTCGCAGGCTGCACATTGATCATCACAAACACAGCCCTTGCTACCAATCGAATGGTCTCAGCTGAAGGAGGTGTTGTAGGCGCATCTGCTCTGCTCGCCTCAGAAACTGGCCGTTTTAACGGCCCAACACCACTCCTGGTCACCTAAAATCGTGCAAAACACCGATTAGCAACCAAACAACATTGCAAAAAGCAATTATAGGAACATGCCGGTTCCTCAAACATGTGTATTTTCATTCCTAAGTGGACATTCATGGTTTCTTTTCATGTTATAATGATGACACACATACATGTGCTCACCACCCCTTAAAGTGAATTCGCCCACGAATTCATTTAAGCCTGACTAAAACTGGTAGTCTGATACCAAATTGTAATGCCCCTATCCATCGCATAGTATATAGCAGTAGGTCTGGTCGGGGCCCGACGCCATATACCACGGATAGACCGGTGGGTTACTCATTGAAACACTTCAACCAATACACACATCCTACACAGAGCATCTAGCGAAAGCAATTTATTAAGTTGCAACAATAAAAACCCTGCCAACAAGCATTAATGTCCACTAACAGAAAACCCAGTAGGAATGAAGTACAAAATACACAAAAAGTAATGGCCTTAAGGCCTTACAACAGTTCACTTGAATAAAATTGTGTTTCACAAACTTCGGCTCGTTGGCCGGCCAAACATGAACTAATTAAGTAAACACACAAGGTCTTCGAGGGTCGGCTCAATAACTTGGGCTTTGGCCCGCTATTTTCCGCTCGGCTCCGCAGCACCTACAAGCACAAATCACCGCAACGGTGGCAAACAAGATTAACGGTCAGCTAAAGCTGACCAAATTATAACGATTCCGCCCCCAAACTGGGGCGACAGAGCTTCTTCCCTACACTTGTTAGCAAAACAAGCAACATAGCGAATAAACATCACATCACAGGTGAACGCACAGACGACTGTACACCCCATGCTCTCAGGGCACTTAGTCGGCGAAGCCAGTCCGAACCTAGTTTGATCCTTAACTCCACCACCACCCCCAGGGAGGCAAACCTCGTGAGCATTTAGTTCTTTCAATCGTAGCCTAGACCTGATCTCCAAATCATCGGTAAGTCCCACGTTAACTTTAGGTAACTTTTACCAAAACAGATGGAGCGGGTAGTGTTCCACCAGCCCGTTGCTCACCCTGTCGCGGCCCTTTGGCCTTTGACGCGGGCCCAACTTCCCCAAGTCTCAAATTTTGATCAAACACGGTACATAGCCCCGTTATATACCCAGCTAACTCCCTGGCCACCGAAATGGCAGAAATGCGTTTCCACCCAGATTTCTGAGTGCACCTTTGGGTTAATCCCCAAGATTCCTTGATACATTCAAACGCATAGCAAGTCGAAAACAAACAAAACGCATAGAGTCTTCTCCGGCTAACAATGCATAGAAAATCATCTCCAATCCAGACCAACATGTCCGGGTAGGCTTCACACATCATGCCTATGTCCATACTACGATTCCGGACTCTAACAAGGGGGACTTTACATATCTACCCCAAGGAATACCGTAAACTCACCGCATACTCGCGGGAGCGAGTTTTCTAATGCAAAGAAAGAAGAGATTCACATGCTCAAGACGAAAATCGTTACCCTAGCATTTCTCCTTGGCGCTATGGAAAACTACGTGGATGAAAAGAACCGCAACGATCTTGCCTCCGCGGATCTTGACTCGGTTTGCAGTTTGGCGCTCCGAATCTCCTCCGGTGGGCGGACCTTTCTCTTAATCCAAACTCCCTGCTCTCCCTTCTCTCTAGGTTTTAGAAAGAGAATGTATAAGTGAAAGTTAAGGTTTAAACCCCCAATCTCGGCCTTAACCCTAGCATGGAGAGCCTTGGGCCGTTAGATACCAAAATAAGAAAACAAACGGCTGCGATTCAACCCAAAATTAATCTTCCTGCGCCGAACACGGCTTGCAACACGCCCGTATCCAAGGCCGTGTCACTCATTCGCCGTCGAAACCGTCGTGTCCCAAAAAGAACACGGGCACTTGACATGCCCGTATCAGGCTTGACACGCCCGTGTCATACAGTACACGCCCGTATAGCTTGGCGCTTTCCTCCATCGACACAGGTCCAAAATGACTAGAGCACGACACGGCCATATGACACGCCCGTGTCACATATCATATGCTAGACACACCCTGGGACACGCCCGTGTCCCAGGCCGTGTAGCTGCCTTAGCCAACTCGCCAAATGACCCGAGCAGGATACAGGTATTCGACACGCCTGTGTAGAATTTAACACGCCCATGTTAGACCCCGAACATGCCTGGGCTCAGGTCGTGCGTCCTTACTCAACGATCATTGAGTGAATGACTTTGAATGCCTGACACGCCCTGGGACATGCCCGTATCCCAGGCCGGGTTCACTGCCCTGACGACCGTTGACTGCAATTTCTTCGACCATAGTACCATCGCCGAACCCGAGCACGATAGTCCCTGGGACACGCCCGTATCCCAGGCCGTGTCACCTCTACCAAATCCCAGATTTGGCTCAAAATGCCACCAGTCACTCTTTTGAGTTTCGAGGCGTTACAAAGCATAATTCTTTATCACACTTGGTACATCTTGGAATATCTACCCCTTATTAGTTCTTTCTTACTTTTTACATTGTGGTTGGGTGTTGATGTTTTCATTTCAGCTATTCCTGTTTGGGTTGGTAACCCTTTGACTCTTTTACTTTCATTTGAAATTGATCTTTCTTTGCCACTTATACATTCTTACCGAGGTGTTCTTTTCTTTGGAATGCCTCAAGTTTGGAGCAGTTGTTAGTTGAGTGGCTAGGGTTGGTGGTTGTTGGTGCTCTGCAGCTGTTGCAATCGTCTTTTCCTCACCATTGTGAGGTTGTGTTGTTGTTTTGTTATTTAGTTCAAAAATACATGTTTCTTTTTTGTGGGTTTGTGTCAGGTTGTTGATGCCCACTAGAGTTTCTATATTGTTAAGTTTCTTGCTAGTTGCTTAATATCTTCTTTTTGACTGGTTGGTTTTACTTGCTCTTCGGGAAGGTTTTGTGCAAGGATTGCATGTTAGTTATTTTTTAAAAAAAGTATAAAAGTATCATTTTTATTGTCTCATTTATAGCATTGTTTTAAACAAAGTCACTGTATTTTAACTAACGTAAAAGCTATTTCTATACTTGTATTAAACCTAGAGGTATGCATATCATAAGTTGTCTTATTTGGATGTTTATGCTCATGTAGGATGTTAATCTAGATAAACAAAGTACTTTCCGCAATGTATATTCATAATTTCACATGTGGACTAGTTGATCCATCGAGACGAGGGATAAGGCCATCAAGACTTAACTTAAATTACAGCTTTCTTCACAATAAACTTGAGGATTTCATAAAAAAGTGTTAGGTTCTAGTTCTTTACTGAGAGCCTGCAGTTATCCCCCGTACGACGTGGCATCATGAAATGTGTTTTCTCTTACTCTGATATATTGTTTAAATGCAGAGAAAATGTGGGTTATGACACACTTGGTACCGATCACATTCTGTCCCTTGGGCCTGGGCACCAACTCCTAGACTTTGCATCATTAAAATTTATTGAGTTCCTCTTGCATGCCCATTATCCAAGAGGCATCCTTTTTTGCTTCCTCAAACTTCTTCTGCTCAACCTGAGACAGAAAACCAAGATGTAGAATTTCATAAGCAGTACCTCTTCTAGTTCTGACACCGTCGCATGGCTCTCCAATAATTAGATCAGTCGAGTGATCTCTTAGGTGTCTGAATGCTAGATTTCATCCTCGCCCATCAGCAGGTTCTGCCATGTCCACTACATCTCCTACAGGTTAAGGTAGTTCTTCATCCAGTCATTCTTCATCCACCACACTTGGATAGATGACCTTGAATGAGCTTGGAGCATCTTTCTTGACAGCTTCTTCCAAGCTTAGATCCTTGAACATGGTACCTGCATCTACACCAACAACACTAGACGAGCTACTATGATGCATGGTTGTCTCATCAAATACAACATTGATAGACTCTTCTACCACAGGGGTTTTCTTATTAAAAATCCTATATGCCTTACTTTGACTACTATAACCTACAAAAATACCTTCAAAACATTTGTCACTAAACTTCGTGCGATAATACTTCCCATTATTAAGTACGAAGCATTTACTGCCAAAGATCCTAAAGTAGGACATAGTCTATTTCCTGCCTTTCAATAGTTCATAGGAAGTCATACGATTGTTTTTGTTAATTAGTGCTATATTTTTCATGTGAAAAGCTGTGTTGACTGCTTCGGCCCAGAAGTACTCTGGTAGTGAAGCATCATTCAACATGGTCATACATGTTTCAATGAGGGTTCTATTCCTTCTCTCAGTAACTCAATTTTGTTGTGGAGTACGCGGGGAGGAAAACTCATGAAAGATACCTTGACTTCCACAGAATTTTGTCATGGCACCAAACTCATACTTTTTTCCGTGATGACTTCTGATTTTGACCACTGAGAAGTCCAAGTCATTCTTAATTTGCCTTACAAAATTAGTGAAAACTTCAATGGTGTCTGACTTGTGTTTTAGAAATAACACCCAAGTAAAATGAGAGTAGTCGTCAACAATTACCAACGTATACACTTTACCTCCTATACTTTGAATTGGCATAGGATCGAATAAGTTCATATATAGTAAATACAAACTCCTAAAGGAAATTTTTTTCCAGAAATACCCTTAAAGGTAGCCTTTGTCTGCTTACCCATCTGGCATACGTGACATGGACTCTCTTTAAGGCACTTAATGCGGGGGCATCTGAAAGTCTACCTAGTGTCACTATCTTCACCTATGGGGGGGAATAGGTGTCTCTGTAGCGTATTTGCGGAATTAAGATTTTACCTGCACAAGAAAACAAAACAACTAAGCACAGAAAATACACAGGCAAATTATAGTGGTTCCCCGATTTGGGTACGTCCACATTCCCCCTTCGACCTATCTCCCAACACGGGACGACTCGGTCACTTCACCAACAGGATTGAAATCCAATCCTTGCACTAACGGAAGGAACCCTTCCACACGTAGGAGTCAACACTCCCATAACCCGGGTTGCACCCAACCCTTATAACTAAAGACCAATCGGTCCGTTACAAAGAAATTGAAAATGCTTGTAAGAAATATGTTGGGTACATTGGAAAATGTGTACCTGATTTGAAGAAGCCTAACCTAGCTCAATGATATACATCAAGGTGTATTTGATGTTGTTTTAAGTTGACATGTGCAGGTGAAGAATTGACAAAGTATGCAGAAAAATTCTAAGTCCAAGTGTCGACACAGAGGAAGCAGTGTCGACACATAGAAGAAAATAGTCGACACAACACTGGGAAGCAGTGTCGACACATAGCAGTTAGTCTACAACTACACTGGGAGAATGTGTCGACACAGAAGAAGTAAGTCGACACATCACTGGGAATTTGTGTCGACACAGAAGAAAAGAGTCGACACAACTCTGGAAATTTGTGTCGACATAGAAGAAAAGCGTCGACCTCAACATTGGGAGAATGTGTCGACACAGAAGAGTATAGTCGATCTCAAGATTGTCGACATCAGCTGAATGTGTCGACACAGAAGAAAATAGTCGACCTCAAGTTTGTCGACACCAGCAGAATGTGTCGACACATTGTGATTAAGTCGACACATTAAAGCAGATTTAAGAAATGAATGTGTCGACACCTGAAGGCTATGTCGACACTTACTAAGTTATAATTCTACAACAACTGTGTCGACACACAGGACTTGTGTCGACACACTGAAGAGTCAAGACCAAGTTATTTTCAGAAGAAGCTGTGTCGACTCAAAGGCAACTTAGTCGACATCACTGAAGACTGTGTCGACACCAAAGTCAATTGTGTCGACACAGATAGACAGATGGTCTCGACACTTTCTGACAGACTGTTTCAACAACTTGTGGTTCAAGACTAAGGCACAGGACTTGTTTGAAGACTTGACAGCTGTGGGTTACTACCGGTTAATTGAAGCTGTCAGACTTGTCAGAAAACGGTTAGAAACCGGATCAGCCGGTTACCATAAAGAATGTCTATAAATAGACTGATTCAGAAAGAGAACAACAACCATAACAGATAGTCCTTTTTTGAATAACTTTGAATCAAAAAGGAAGAGAAGGATCACAATCCAATTCATTTCAAGAAAGTGCTAGTCACTTAAGAAGATCTTCTCCGGGAGATCTAAGAAGACTATCTAAGGATAGATCTAAGAAGAGTTCTAATCAGAATTCAGAAGAATCTTTCAAAGTGCTGGATAGAGAGAGGTCAAGCCAGAATTAGAAGAAGAAGAAAGAAACCACCAGTGGATTCTCAAGAAGCTGTTTGGAATCAACTCAGCTAAGTACATTTTCAAGAAGCTTTGAAGAAGACTCAGATACAGTTGATTGCATCAGCTGATCAAGAATTGTCTTGGCCTTTTCTCTCTCAACTTTGGCAAGACAGTTTAATAATCTTTTCTATATTTCTGTAGGATCTGTTTACACAGATCTGAGTTGTAAGCCTATGTTATAAAGGCTGAGTGTAGGAGTGTTGAACTCTGAGTGGTAGGGCTGTTTGCCTGAGTGTAGGAGAAGGATATTCTCTGAGTTGTAGGCCTTGGGGCAAGGTTGAGGTAGGGCAGTTGTGCCTGAGTTGTAGGAACCAGTTGGGTTCTGAGTTGTAGGATCTGTTGATATGAGATAAGTGGAAGTTTGGCCGAATCTAGCATACTGCTAGATAGGTGAAGGGGGAAAGTGGATGTACCCAGACCTTGGGGAACCACTATAAAACATTGTGCAATCTGTGATGTTTTATTTTCTGTGATTGCTGTGCCAATTGTGTTAGCTATTGAATTGAATTCTGCCTAGAAGTTTTTATAAGAAAAGCAGAACCTATTCACCCCACCCCCTCTAGGTGTTTAGGCTGCCTTGAAAGTTAAACTATCAAGTGGTATCAGAGGGAGGTTCCTCAAAAAGGACTTAACAGTCTGAGGTAGATCTGAAAGGCAGATTCAAGATTCAAGAAGATGGGTTCTGGAGAGAATCATAAGGAGCTAGGGTCTATGAAATTACCTATATGCAAGAAGGAAATCTTTGGGATCTGGAAAGAGAGAGTCAGATTGTTTATGGAAGCATCTGACCCAAGGATTTACATCACAGTACAAGAAGGGCCCTTCATTCCAATGAAGATATCTATTCTTGATGCAAATATCCAAATACCAAAGACTTATTCAGAAATGACCAAGGATGAAATCATCTTGGCAACCATGGATAAAAGGGCACAGAATATCATTGTCAGTGCCATAGATGATTCAACATTTCAGAATCTGATTCACTGCAAGACCTCCAAGGAGATGTGGGACACATTGATTGTCTACATGGAGGGATCTGAAGAAGTAAGGCTGGACAGAAAGTCTATGCTGAATCAGGAGTATGAAAGCTTTAGACAAGGAAAATCTGATAGCATAACTGAGTGCTATAAGAAATTCTATAGAATTGTGAATGAGCTAATATCCTATGGAAGAGTCTTCAGTACCTATGAACTGAATGACAAATTCTTAAGATCCTTATCAAAGGATTGGGATACAAAGATCTGTGCCATAAGAGAAGTGGCTAAATTGGCAGAAATATCTCCTCCAACCCTGTTTGGAAAGTTGCTATCCTATGAAATGCAACTTATGGTAAGGAAGGAGGAGGAAAGAAACTCAAGAGGAGAGCATAGAGAAAAGACTGTGGCATTTAATGCTGAAGCCACCAGAAAGAATAGGAGGAAATCACCATCTCCTCCTAAGGAAGTTGAAGAAGATAGTTCTGATAATTCAGATAAGGGTTCAGTTAGCTGTGATTCAGATGCAGACTTTGCTGCATTCACTAGGCAATTCCAAAGGTTCTTGAAAAAGAAGCAATGGAAGTCTAGGCCTTCCACATCACAGCAAGTTGATGACTATTATCAGAAGAGAAGATCATCAAGGAAAGAGAAAAGCAGATCAAAGCCCAGCAAAGCCACTACTTCAAAGATTGTCTGCTATTGTTGCAATAGGCCTGGACATGTAGTGGCTGATTGTCCTGACAAAAGGAAGGAATCTTCAGAAAAGAAGAAGACTTATCAGAAAGGCAAGAAGGAGAAATCTTTTGTAGCAAAGAAAGATAAAAGTCTGTCAGACCAGTCAACTTCAGAATCAGGATCTGAAGCTGAAGCATATATTGGACTATATGCTGCATCTGAGGAAGAGGAGTTTATGCAGTTGCTAGACTCCATCAATGAACATCAATGCATGGGTTTGATGACAAGATCAGAAGAGGACATATGCCAGAATCAGTCTGGTCCTAATGAGGTAAATTGTCCTTCCTGTACATCTGTTTGTAGTACAAGTGAAGAATCAGCTACATCTGCATCAAGTGATGAAGATGCATCTGGATCTGAAGGAGATGTCTATCAATTGATAGACAAGTATGGGGACTTGTTGCAGGCCCTTAAGAAAAGCAAGAACCTGGTTAAAACACAGGCTCAGGAAATTGCTGAACTAAGGGTAGCAACAACTGAGTTAGAAAAAGTCCTTGATCAAAAATTAAATGAAATTGCCAAGCTGAAGAATATAACTATTATTCAGATGGGCACAATTAATTATACTAATGATCAAGTAAAGAGTCTGGAGGCCAGACTTAGAATTGAAAGGGATTTAGTGGCTAGTTACTCTAAGCCAAAATCTATCTTACCCTTGATAGATGAATTTGTCACTCAGAAGGGTAAGGCTGGATTAGGATTTAAAGGTAACTCCAGGGCTGGCAGATTCAAGAGGAAAGGCAAAGTCCCTATTCAGCCACTAAACCTTTCAGTCCCCATAAGGTTTAGTAAGGAGAAAGTGCCTTCTAACATATATGATCATGAAGACATTCAAGGTCATATTAAGACAAATGTTCTGAAGAACAAGGGTGTTAAGGCAAGCAGGCCTACCTATGGTCATAAACCAAATGGTTTTAAGAAATCAGTAGGTGAAGTAGCAACAGCACCAGCAATGAACAGAAATTCTACTGACAAGGATGTATCTAGATCTAGATACAATAAGTTTGAATGTTGGTGCTGTGGCAAGAGGGGCCATTTTGCATTGGACTGCTGGTATAACACAAGTATTATAAAGAATAAGAGTCTACCTGTTAGAAGAGGTTATGATAACTTTATTAATGCTAACCTGAACCAAGGACCCAAGACTTACTTGGGTTCTAAGGGTAAGTAATTCTATATTGCAGGTGAATCCAAGTAACCATGCCCCTATATGGTACTTGGATAGTGGTTGTTCCAGGCACATGACTGGAACAAAGGGGCTGCTGAAGGAGTATTCATCTGTCAAAGATGGACATAAAGTGATCTTTGGTGGATCTGAAAAAGGAGTCATCAAAGGGTTTGGTAACATTTCTTCTAACCTAATTACTATCACCCAAGTGGCCTATGTAAAAGGTTTGAAACATAATCTAATAAGCATAAGCCAGCTGAGTGATCTAGGATATGACATTTCATTTGGTAAGGATGGATGTCATATCAAAAGGTCAAGTGATCAAGAGATCATTTTGACTGGGTATAGGAAGAGAAATGTATATTGCCTTAATTTTGAGTGTGAAAATAAGGCTTCCCCCATTTGTCTTGTAGCTGATGACAATGCTTCCCATTGTGTTAAGTGGCACAAGAGATTGGCTCATCTAAACTACAAGACAATTGGCCAACTCATTAGTAAAGAACTAGTGAGGAATGGGCCTCAAGTTAAGTGTATAAAGGAAGGGGTATGCTCAGCTTGTCAAAACGGAAAGCAGACAAAATCCTCATTTCAAAGCCTTGAAAACAAGGATTCTGTGAGGTGCTTATACCTCTTGCATATGGATCTTTTTGGTCCTATGCCAGTTCATAGTCTAGGTAGGAAGGTCTACACTTTTGTGGTTGTAGATGACTATTCTAGATTTACATGGGTGTTCTTTCTAAAACAAAAATCTGAAACCCCAAGTGTACTACTTAATTTTGTTAAGCAAATTCAGAATGAACTGAATAGTACAGTGGTCAAAATCAGAAGTGATCATGGTACTGAGTTTCATTCTGAAAGCATAACAAATTTGTGTAAAGACTTTGGGATTTTCCAAGAGTTCTCCTCACCAAGAACACCTCAGCAAAACGGAATTGCTGAAAGAAAGAATAGAACATTAATTGAAGCTGGTAGAATTCTATTGAGTGACACCTCTCTCCCAGAATATTTTTGGGCTGAGGCAGTTAACACTGCTTGTCATGTCATCAATAGGGCTTCTATCACCAAAAGCCACAGAAAGACTCCCTATGAGATTGTGAAAGGCAGAAAACCAAATCTATCCTATTTCAGGATCCTTGGTTGCAAGTGCTATATACTTAACAATGGCAAGTCATATTTGACTAAGTTTGCTGCCAAATCCCAGGATGGGATATTTGTTGGGTACAGCACAAATAGTAAGGCCTATAGAGTCTTTAACTTAACTACTCAAGTTGTTGAAGAATATGTGCATGTTGTATTTGATGAAACAAGATTAATCAATAGTGAGTTGTCTTGTAGATCAAATGACTCAACATGTATAAGCAAGAAGATGGACAAGCTCTCCATTACTGAAGCTTCAAAGGAAGATGAAGCATTGGAAAATGAAGGCTGCTGTCCAGGGGGAGTACAAGAGATAATGGAAGCTGATGAAAACCAGGAGGCTCAGCAGAATGAAGAAGCTGGAGATGCTCAACCTGAAGGGAATCTTCCTCCAGCTATAAGATATCTGAGAGATCATCCAACTGATCAGATAATTGGTGATCCAAGACAAGGAGTGCAAACTAGAAGCAGAAATCAAAGCACAGTTTTGCATTCAAGTTTCTTGTCCCAGATGGAACCTAAGAAGTTTGAAGAAGCTATCCAAGACTAGCACTGGATTGATGCTATGCAAGAGGAGCTGAATCAATTCAGAAGATGCAAAGTCTGGGAGCTGGTTCCTAAACCAAGAGGCCACAATATAATTGGCACTAAGTGGATCTATAGGAACAAGCTAGATGAGAGTGGGATAATAGTGAAGAATAAAGCAAGGTTAGTTGCAAAAGGATACAGGCAGGAAGAAGGAATTGACTTTGATCAAACCTTTGCTCCAGTAGCAAGGCTGGAGGCAATCAGAATGTTCCTTGCCTATGCAGCCTACCAAGACTTCAAAGTATACCAGATGGATGTGAAGTCAGCATTTCTGAATGGTGATCTTAAAGAAGAAGTATATGTAGAGCAGCCATCAGGTTTTATAGATTCTCTTAAACCTGATTATGTGTATAAGCTTAGGAAAGCATTGTATGGGTTAAAACAAGCTCCAAGGGCTTGGTATGAAACCCTATCTACCTTCCTCATTGAGAATAAATTCTCAAGAGGAAAGATAGACAAAACTCTATTCCTTAGGGAATCCAAAGGAAAGATCATCTTAGTCCAGATCTATGTTGATGACATAATATTTGGATCTACTGAAAACAACCTTTGTAAAAAGTTTGCCAAACTTATGCAAGGGAAGTTTGAGATGAGCAGTATGGGAGAACTTAAGTTCTTCTTGGGACTCCAAGTAAGACAGACTGATGATGGATTGTCCATATCCCAGTCTAAGTTCACCAAAGAATTAATTAAGAAGTATGGTATGGAGTCATCCTCCACCATGAGAACTCCTATGGGAACTAGTATGCCTATATGCAAAGATGAGACAGGTAAACCTGTTGATGAATCATTGTATAGAGGAATAGTTGGGTCTCTACTATATCTCACTGCTAGTAGACCTGACATTATGTATGTAACATGTGTCTGTGCTAGGTACCAAGCCTGCCCTAAAGAATCTCATTATACTGCAGTCAAAAGGATTCTGAGATATCTAAAGGGCACTCCTACTCTAGGTCTTTGGTACCCTAGGAATAGAGATTTTCTACTAACAGGCTATTCAGATGCAGATTTTGCAGGATGTAGAGAGGATAGAAAGAGTACTACAGGTACTTGTCAATTCCTGGGAGGAAGACTAATATCTTGGAGTAGTAAGAAGCAGACCAGTGTGGCAATTTCCACAGCTGAGTCAGAGTATGTTGCTGCTGGAAGCTGCTGTGCACAGCTATTGTGGATGCAACATCAGCTTAAGGATTATGGTATTCAGGTAAGTAGAACACCTCTTTTATGTGATTCAAAGAGTGCTATTTCTATTGCTAATAATCCAGTTTCTCATAGTAGAACTAAGCATATAGAAATCAAATACCATTTTCTTAGAGAACATGTAGAAAGAGGAGACATCTCATTGGAATTTGTAAAAACAGATTATCAAATAGCAGATGTATTTACTAAGCCTTTAGATGAAACCAAATTCAATAAATTCAAAATTGAATTAGGTATGTTAACCATTGATTAATGTATTAACAAAATCATTAACAATGCAATTAAAGTGG
Source organism: Platanthera zijinensis (assembly GCA_039513925.1). Classification (NCBI taxonomy): domain Eukaryota; kingdom Viridiplantae; phylum Streptophyta; class Magnoliopsida; order Asparagales; family Orchidaceae; genus Platanthera; species Platanthera zijinensis. The sequence goes on from CM077083.1 coordinate 131,809,560, forward strand.
TATAAATAAGTAGAGGTAATAACAAACAACATAATCAAGTGTTAAAAAAAAAGGACACATTGAAGTTACAGAAATTGGCTAAGTAAGAATGTGTCGACACATTCAGTAGTAATGTGTCGACTCAGAGAAATTATGTCGACAAGTCAGAAATATTGTGTCGACACAGAGAATATGTGTCGACACTTGAGAGTTATATTGTCGACTTAACCAGGAATGTAATGTCGACTCAACCAGGAAAATGGTGTCGACACTTACAGAATATGTGTCGACACTTATCCTTAGAGTCGACACAGAATTTCTGTTTATCTAAGGTGTCGACATAACCACAAATTGGTGTCGACACATAATAGGCTGAAGTAATGTCGAGACAATAGAAGTTTGTGTCGACACATTCCGTCTGTGTCGACACATTTTGACTGTTTTTGGCGCCTTTTGAACTTCTTTCAACTGAGGCTATAAATAGGTCAAAAACTCATTCTGTCGACACGCTTCCAAGGTTTTCGAGACTAAAACCCTGTGTCGACAGTCTATCTTTCTCTCTTCTCTCAAGCTTTCTCGACGAACCGATGGCGCCAAGGATTGAAGACAACATAAATGAAGGGTATGAGTTGGTGCGCTAGGCCTTTGCAGAGGCACCGCCAGATGTTCAAGGAGTTATCACCCTCCTTTCTGAGTCAGGGTTAGAATTTCTCATCTCAGAACCTACTAAAATCTGGAAGAAGGAGGTGCACGAGTTCTTTATCTCTGCATCAGTCCACTCTACTGGCCTCAAGATTAAGTCCACTGTTCAAGGGACTAAGGTGAAGATTAATCAAAGAAGTTTAAGAAAGATCTTTCAATTGAAAGTAGTTGAGAATGAAGAGGAAGTTCCTATATCTAAGACAAGGGAAGCCCTTCAATGGTGTGGACTGGACTCAGGATTGAAGATTGGAGCTGCCTTCAACAGGAAGGGTATGAATCAACAAGGGAAATTCTTGTCAGAAGTAGTTGGGAAAGTAATCCTCTGCAAGACAGGTGGACATGATAGGATTTCTGCCTATATGTTCAGCCTGATGACCAGGATAGTTTTTACTATTCCTACTGATTGGTCAGGAGTGATCTTTGACAAGATCAAAGAAGGAATCAAGAAGCCTAACATGGCTAGGATCATGAGCCTGTACTTCACTGGAGTGATTCCTGAAGTGATGCAGCAACTGCAAGGGAGTAAGATTAATCATATGAGAAGAATGGATATGAGATTGTTCTCCAGGTGGGATAGGGTGCTGTCCAAGGATGTGCCTGAAGAGAGCAGGCCAGACACCCCTGTGAAATCCCCTACACAAAATCAAGAATCTGAACAATTACACGAAGACCCACTGAGGACACAGGTTGAAGAACAGCTTGCCTCATCTATAGTCCAGGAAGTGTCAACACCTGTACAGATGCAGGGGGAGACAGTTTCCACTCCTGCTCCAAAAGTATCTACTCCTGCTCAGGTATAGGGGGAGCTAATGTATTTTACTATAAAAGACATTGCTCATATTCTTATTACTGCACAGGTTCAGGGGGAGCTAGTGTCCACTCCTACTCCAGATACTATAAATACTGAAGTGCAAGTACAAGAGGAAGCACAGTTAAACTTGTCTCAAGATTTAACTGCTGCAGAAGTTACAGCTCAACTGGAATTTACTATGGAGGAGTTGTTCCCAGATATTGATACTACTGCTGATAAAGTAGGAGGTGGACCAGATATTGAGAAGTCCATAGGTATGGACATTGATCAGGAAACTGAAGTTGAGCCACAGGTTGAGGGTGAGCCAGTGGATGTTGAAGCTGAGCAATAGGTCCCTGGAACTGATACAATTCATCATCCTCAAGAAAGAATTCATGTAGATACTTCATCTGAAACAGAAACTGAAGAAGCCAGGGTGGCAAAGAAAAGAAAACTTGTTGTATTTAAGAGAAGAAGCAAGCATTATAAGCAGGCTTTACAGACCACACCTCTACAAGTATCTCCAGCCTTTGATTACAACAAATTTATGATAGATCTACAAGTAAAATTGGATGAACAAAGGTTGGCTATGGAAAAGTATGTTGATGAAAATAGCAAGTCACTTCAGTTTGACTTAGCTCAGGATATAAAGTCAATCCAGTTTCAGGTAAACATGCATAAAAAGGAAATGACAGATTGCTTCCACAAGGGTGGCAATGCTGTGGTTTATCTAGCTAAACAACAGGAGGCTATTACTATAAAGGTGGATGACATTGCTTTGAAACAAAGCTATGTTTTGGAAAACCAGCTAAGAATGAATGATAATTTAACTGAATCTCATAATGAGATCATTGAGGAAGTAAAGAAGATTGGTCCAGGTCTGCCTGCAGATAGAGCCAAAGAAAGGGAAGAATTTGATAAGAATTTCCAAGCTGCCATTGCATCTGTTAAGACTGCCATCACAACCTCTCAAAAAGAAATATCTGACAAGCTTCAAAAGTTAAAACCATTTTTCAAAGAGGGTGTGAATTATTTGGATGGCCAAATCCGATTTCAAAAGGAAGATCTAAGAGATCATGTATCTAAAGAAGCCATAAAGGGGGAGAGGATGCTAATTCATGCAGGCTCAGAGCACTCCAAATGGGTGACCAATAGTATCCGAGCCACTTTGGGATATCCCCCATTGTGTGATGATGCTATGGTGGCTGAATCAGGAATACAATCAAATCTACTTGAAGGCAATCAACCTGAGGTTGCCCAAGTCATTTACCCCCCTCCAGATTTTGACATGATTGATCAGAAAATTCAAGGAATGTATAGTCCTCCAAAGGAGGTTACTAATATTGTCTTTGGAAAGGTTGATAAGCCTGAGGCTACTCTGAAAGAACAGCAAGATGCTCTATTAGCCAAGAAGAAATTCAGAGAGCAGGCTGTACTTAAGCCAGATTATGAGCAGTGGAGTCCTACTTCAAGGAACATAATACTCACTGCATGGAAAGCTGTACAAGATAAAGTTCATGAGAGAGGCAAGTGGTACAATGAAATAGAATGGCAGAAGTATGAGGCAAGACAAGAAGCAATAGTACAATTCAGAAGGAAAGCTAAGCTGGGAAGACTGCCATCAGATGCTAAGGAGCCAAGCAAATACTTCTCAAAGCCTTTTCATTATTTTGAAAGGCAAAGGATTAAGGAAGAATCTCAGAAGAAAGCTGATCTTAAAGGAAAGAAGATAGCTGAAGAATCAGAAGCTCCTGTGACAGCTACAATTCAATCTGGCAAAGGGATTATAATTAGAGAGCCTGATCAATCCTGATTATATTTTAAGTTCTTTTTATAGTGTTTTGTAATGTTGTGATGTAATCATTAAATGTAAAACATTGTAATCAAACATTACCCAGTTATAAACAAAATGCAGTTTGGCATATTATAATGTGTATTCTGTGATGAATTGTTTTTTATGTTTTGTTTATATTAAAGTATTCCTGTTATGTCATTAATCATCATTTAGTACTGTTTATAAATGGTGTATATCATTGGCTATAGGGGTTATGACTTCTCCAAATAGGGGGAGATTGTTGGGTACATTGGAAAATGTGTACCTGATTTGAAGAAGCCTAACCTAGCTCAATGATATACATCAAGGTGTATTTGATGTTGTTTTAAGTTGACATGTGCAGGTGAAGAATTGACAAAGTATGCAGAAAAATTCTAAGTCCAAGTGTCGACACAGAGGAAGCAGTGTCGACACATAGAAGAAAATAGTCGACACAACACTGGGAAGCAGTGTCGACACATAGCAGTTAGTCTACAACTACACTGGGAGAATGTGTCGACACAGAAGAAGTAAGTCGACACATCACTGGGAATTTGTGTCGACACAGAAGAAAAGAGTCGACACAACTCTAGAAATTTGTGTCGACACAGAAGAAAAGCGTCGACCTCAACATTGGGAGAATGTGTCGACACAGAAGAGTATAGTCGATCTCAAGATTGTCGACATCAGCTGAATGTGTCGACACAGAAGAAAATAGTCGACCTCAAGTTTGTCGACACCAGCAGAATGTGTCGACACATTGTGATTAAGTCGACACATTAAAGCAGATTTAAGAAATGAATGTGTCGACACCTGAAGGCTAAGTCGACACTTACTAAGTTATAATTCTACAACAACTGTGTCGACACACAGGACTTGTGTCGACACACTGAAGAGTCAAGACCAAGTTATTTTCAGAAGAAGCTGTGTCGACTCAAAGGCAACTTAGTCGACATCACTGAAGACTGTGTCGACACCAAAGTCAATTGTGTCGACACAGATAGACAGATGGTCTCGACACTTTCTGACAGACTGTTTCAACAACTTGTGGTTCAAGACTAAGGCACAGGACTTGTTTGAAGACTTGACAGCTGTGGGTTACCACCGATTAACTGAAGCTGTCAGACTTGTCAGAAAACGGTTAGAAACCGGATCAGCCGGTTACCATGAAGAATGTCTATAAATAGACTGATTCAGAAGGAGAACAACAACCATAACAGATAGTCCTTTTTTGAATAACTTTGAATCAAAAAGGAAGAGAAGGATCACAATCCAATTCATTTCAAGAAAGTGCTAGTCACTTAAGAAGATCTTCTCCGGGAGATCTAAGAAGACTATCTAAGGATAGATCTAAGAAGAGTTCTAATCAGAATTCAGAAGAATCTTTCAAAGTGCTGGATAGAGAGAGGTCAAGCCAGAATTAGAAGAAGAAGAAAGAAACCACCAGTGGATTCTCAAGAAGCTGTTTGGAATCAACTCAGCTAAGTACATTTTCAAGAAGCTTTGAAGAAGGCTCAGATACAGTTGATTGCATCAGCTGATCAAGAATTGTCTTGGCCTTTTCTCTCTCAACTTTGGCAAGACAGTTTAATAATCTTTTCTATATTTCTGTAGGATCTGTTTACACAGATCTGAGTTGTAAGCCTATGTTATAAAGGCTGAGTGTAGGAGTGTTGAACTCTGAGTGGTAGGGCTGTTTGCCTGAGTGTAGGAGAAGGATATTCTCTGAGTTGTAGGCCTTGGGGCAAGGCTGAGGTAGGGCAGTTGTGCCTGAGTTGTAGGAACCAGTTGGGTTCTGAGTTGTAGGATCTGTTGATCTGAGATAAGTGGAAGTTTGGCCGAATCTAGCATAATGCTAGATAGGTGAAGGGGGAAAGTGGATGTACCCAGACCTTGGGGAACCACTATAAAACATTGTGCAATCTGTGATGTTTTATTTTCTGTGATTGCTGTGCCAATTGTGTTAGCTATTGAATTGAATTCTGCCTAGAAGTTTTTATAAGAAAAGCAGAACCTATTCACCCCCCCCCCCTCTAGGTGTTTAGGCTGCCTTGAAAGTTAAACTATCAAAATACAAACGACGTTTGGAGAGTAAGGTGTCCCTCTTCGTTCGACGACGTGTTCTTGAAGTCAACAAAGAGTCCACAACCCTAGATCTCTCTTGGAAAGAATCTTCTCGAAACCGGCGGCGGCTTAAAGCGGCGGCAAGGTTCTCGGAATCAGCGGCGGCGACGGAGAGCAGCAGCAGTGCCAACTTGATTCAAACTTCGTAGCGAAGGAAGCAAGGTCTTCCAACGGTCACACTAGGATCGATCGTCTCGATCGATTCGGAAGGGGAAGGATTTTCCCGATCAACGAATCAAGAGACAAGGGATATCTGGTTAGACGCGTGAGACGCTATGCTATCCTAAGCTTCGATCGCCAGAGATCTGGAAGAACCTGAGATCAGCAGCGACGACAAGTGCACGAGCGGCGGAGACGGTTGGCGGACCGTTAGGGCTTGTCGGCGGCTCGTGCTTTTTGAAATTCTGTGTGTTCTGATTTTACTGTTCATACATACAGAGTATATATATATTAGGTCAAGTATGTGACCGTTGTGGGTCCCACTGATAAGAAGACATGAGCCCGGTTCGAAACAGTTCAGATAGTTTGAACCGGTCCAGAGAACAACAGGAAACTGCCTAAGTCAAATTCGGCGAGAATCGTAGGTGATTCTCGCCGAATCGGCGAGAATCACTTACGATTCTCGCCGACTTCTACTTAGCCGAAATCTGGCTGAACTGATACAGAAGCCGGGGAGAATCGGCGGGAATCACTTTTGATTCTCACCGAATCGTCGAGAATGCAAGGTCATTCTCGACGAATCGGCGAGAATCATAAGTGATTCTCGACGATTCTGCCTTAGAAAATTTCCCTGTCTGTGTCGAAGATGTCGGCTTCAACCGGTGAGAATCAGCTAGTGATTCTCGACGACTCGGCGAGAATCATTAGTGATTCTCGCCGAATCGGCGAGAATCACTTAGTGATTCTCGTCGATTTTTACTTGGGCTATTTCTCCTCTTTCTTTCCTTGAGCTGGTCTTTGGCCCATCCTTGCTCCTTGTATGCTCTTGCTTTATCATAGCCCTGTACTTGAAATTAAGTACACCCCAATAGAGAGAGTACACGTAGGCCAACACACTGATCTGCTCAACGAGGGATTACGTTGCACAGACCCGTGTATATTGACCCACTACACCCTGACATTGGTGTGTACTTAGCATGGAATATCTGCAAGTACAACTAGAAAATAATTCATCAAATACATTGTGGATTCATCTTAGCTTGACAGGTGGCTTCCTTAAATCCAGGTAATTGTGGATACAATACCCAACAATCTCCCCCTATTTGACGAAGCCAAAATCCTACTAGCTAAGATGAATACCACCACCCAAAGAATAATTAAAACTTTAAGAAAATAAGAACAGACAAAATAATACTTGAGTCAAAACATGTCATCACATATATATGTCTATATAAACCCACAATACTTGTTCGTAAGATAATATGAAAACATAGATGTACAGTGAGGGACAAAAGGGTCCTAAGCCTATTTTTCCTTAGCAAGATCATCCTTGAGCTTCTGAGCCAGGAATTTCTTGCTCTGTCTTTCGAAATATTCCTTTGGCTTAGGATGATATCTGGGAGGAGGAACTTTATCAGTCACTGTATTATTTCTGAAAAATATGTTGCGTTTGGCTTCAAATTCTTTGTGCCTCTCCCATTCGTATTGACTGTATACCTCACTTCGATTTATGTGCCCCTTCTGCTGTAACAAGAATGTGTCCAAGATGATACTTTTTGATACAGGACTCCATTTTTCATTTCTCACATCCTCCTCCGTCAATCGGGTCCTCTTTTCAGCTGGTGTTTCCCTTGAAGTTCCTTCTTGGATTTGCCTTTTTTCCTTTGGCTTTAGCTAAGGCATCTTGATCAAACCAAGTTCGTCGTTCAGCCCTTTCAGCAGCTTTCTTCATCTCAGCTTCACTTAACAGAACAGCCTCTGCACTTGCCCCTTCGTCATCCACAGTATTGTGCTCAGTGGTTTCATGTACAGGATTAACCTCAGGATTATTGCCTAATGCTTGATTGAGCAACCACTAGCAACTGTCATATACATAAACATTAGACTGATCGAAGTTTTCAATGATGATGTGCTGAAGCCCTGCCATTTTATCAGTATATTCTTTCTCCCCCTTTTTGGCTTCGAGGGCAATGGAGTTTGCATATGAGTGCATGGACTCATCTATATGCTTTAGAGTTTTAGAAAACTCAGTCAGCAGGTCTTGTTGATTTTTATTAAGGAGCACCATGTTGGCATCAAATTTCTGTATGCTAGTCGCCACAACATGTGCATTATGATTTACCACGCCCAGGTCATCAGTATTCTTTTTCAGCCCTTTCATGAGAAGAGTTACAGCTGTGCCTGCCTCTGTATACTTTTCATCAAATTTCTTCTCCATCTCATCTAGTTTATGGTTGATCTGAACTATGTTCTTGAGCATGAGATCCTCAGATTCCTTCAGTCTTTTTAGCACCGTTTTGTGGGATTTCTTAAACGTACTCTTGAGCTCATCCAGTATCCCTTGGACAACATTAACAGTGAGATTTGCCAGGTTTGCTTGGAGGGAAGAAGCTGCAGGCAGATCCTGGTCGGGCTCCCCAGCAGAAGTACTGGGAGAGCTGGACACTAGAATAGAGTCTACTGGGGGGACAGCGGGTTGCTGAGAGGGCTCCCCCTGTATTCCTGGATCCGACCTCTCAGGAGCTTGTTCCTCTGATGAACCAGCAGCATCCTCCTGAGGGTCCACCACTTTCCTCTGCTCGATTACTTCTTCCTCCTCCTCAGTCTCCATGTGCTCAGCTTGATCTGCAGAAGTATGCATGTCTTCTTCCACTGCATCCACCTCCTCTTCATCAGCCACCTCATCGCCCAGGTAATTTATATCTTCCTCACCGTCCTCTTCCTCTTCCACATTTGCCACTTCCTCCTCACGGTCTTCTTGCACGGCCTCCACAGCATCTTTTGCTATCTGAGAAATATCAGATATGGTGTTTGCAGAAGAGAGTACAGGCTCCCCCTCAGTTCCTGTAATCAATGCATCATGAACTTCACTGGGGGCTGCCACGAAATCTGCTGAAGTCCTGTTGTCCTCGGCAGGAGATTCTTCTTGTTCAACTACCACTGCAGCTTGCCCTATGATTCGCTCCCATCTGTCAAAGACGCTGGAGTCCATTTTCTTCAAATAATGCAAAGGAACTCCTTTGCTCATATCGAACCTATCTCCGTTCAACTGATTGAGAAATAGGCTGATGATTCGTCCAAAGCTTGGAGATCTGAGGGTGTCCTTAATCTTCTCGAAAAGCATGGCCCCCCAGTTGAATCTCTTTCGGCAGACTATCACCACAAGAATCTTGAACATGTCGGCTGAGATGTGGTCGTGTGAGCCTGGTTTGCATATCAGTACTTTCCCAATGATGTCGGACAAGAGTTTTCCCTCCTCATTCATTTCTTTTCTCTTTATCGATCTGGTGCCCCTAGCTAGCCCACAGAATAATAGGGTCCTGGCTCTACCATGTTCCTCTAGATAATCCTCGTGCTCAGAACTGGAAAGCTGCAAGCATTGAGTCAGTGTCCTGGCAGACATCTTGATCCTTGCACCTGCAACCTTACTCTTGATGATAGAGTCTTCATTCCGAAGTTTGGCGGTTGCAAAGAACTCCATCACTTCTTTATCCAGAATTTTGCAGGGATGCTCCAGTACAAACGTGAGTCCAGCCTCTTCCAGCATGATGATGATGTTTCTGAACTCATCCGAGGCATGTGAGAACCCGGTTCGAACTAATTCACAGCCAGTGGCCAGCCCAGCGGTGGTCCTTGGAGCCATAGCAAACTAGGAAGAAGGGGAATACCAATTTCCAAGTCTAAGGATCGTCGAAACTAAGAGGTTGAGAGTAATATCTATACTAATGCTCAAAGAACGGTTGGGGATAAGAGAGGCATTACTTTAGGAGGAGACGCAGTGAAGGTTCCGGCACCACGTTGCGTAAGGTGCGGCGAGCCGATTCGAGGCTAAGCGAGGGCGTGACTCCGGCTGCAAGAGGGAGTCTTCCGGAGGGTTGTTAGGTCACGATGAAGCCGAAGTCGAAGATGAAGACGAAGAGTCGGAAAGAAGCTTGGAATCGGGAAGTGATGAGCTTCGACGAGTATTGGGAGGTGCTGGGACACTGCTTCGGGAGAGCTTTGAAACCAGTAGCGGGAGATGACTTGGACAGGGTATTGGCGACAATCGGAAGTAGAAGGGACGACGGGAAGTCGAAGGGTCGGCGGGATTTACTGGGTCGGCGGGATTCGCTGGGTCGGCGGGATTTAAGCTATAACCGGGTTTATACATATGGAAGATCTTCGGTTCGATGAGAATTGCCGGAATTTCAATTTTATTTGTTCGGGGTTGTCAAGGATTCGAAAAGATCACTTAAGCCACGTGTGGTGTAACCTACCACACCGCTTAGGAGGCACATCAACTCTGAGATTCCTAACTCACTAACATTGTCTAGCAGGATTCATAAGTTATGTCGAGATTGATAAATGCAATATTCATGATGTTAGTTGTCATTCTCAGTGTCTCCTAATGTCGTGTCAGCTTTAATTTTCAGCTTGTAATGTATGACTTCTCGAATTTATCAGAGAATTTACTGACACATCATTAATAACGTATCTAAGGCGTATTTTTACCATTTTGATCTGTCCTTAGAAGAACACACTTATATGTGAAAATGTATATATATATATATAAGTAGATGTTGATATAATATGACTCAGTTATTTAGTCTGATCAATGATACCTGGAATTGTTATATTCATCATTTAACCCCTCTGATTAGAGCATACCAGGTGTTCAATTTGAGGATAGTACTTCTTGCGTTCCAGATACTTGTTCTAGATTATTCTTGGAACATCTTCTGTCTAGCTCCCATCATGACTCGGAAGTCTAGACTACCCTGCACCAAAGAATGTTACCTTACCTTAGGAGCCCAATATGTATTGGGTCCTAGGTTCCTGTCAGCATAATAATTTGAATGCCTCCCCTCAGGAATCCTGGTGGGAAGACTAACATTGCCTCGAGGATGTGGAAGTCCCCTTGCCATTGATACAGATTGGTTGTGCCAGCAGTCTATGGCAAAATGACCCACTTTGCCACAACACCAACACTCATGAATGTTGTATCGCCGTTTATGACCTGAATAGATGACAGAGGTAGTCATAGTTCTAGGTCTAAACGGAATAGAGCCAGACATGCTTACAGAATGGTCTCTTCCATCGTGACTATTGGAAGGGCGGAAAGAATGCATATGGCAGGCGTCATGAAGCCTGGGAGGAGGTGCCTTCTTTTCAGTCAGCCCCTCCCGAGGACCCCATGAGTCCTAATAACATTATTTCTTTCCCCCCTTTCCAGAGTCTTAGGGAGGTGTGAGGTGCAGTGTGAGCTGATGCTGGTAGATTCATGAGGAGTTGGTGCTGTTGCCGAGAATACAAAGGGCTTGGTGGAAGCCTGAGGTATTTTCTTCTAGGTGGCCATGACAGCCCTTGCATTTTGGGTGCCTCCACATGAGGGCACATTAACCTTGCGGTGACCACGATTATTCCTGTGGTCATACCTGAAGGCATGATGAGTGCCCTTCCTACTCGGGGTGGGGGGTCTGAACACAGTTTCCCCATTTCTCCATGATTTGACGATTTGGGAGATCCACCCATTTTCTTCCTTTCTTTTAATAGCATCAACCTTGGAAAAGTTGGATACTATCCTCTTCTCATTCTCTAGACTACTCTCTAGATCTGAGATTTTAGAGTCCTTAACCTTATTGGATGCCAACTGGAGAACCAATAAGATTTTCAGCTGAGCAATCTCCTTAGCTTGCTCCTTCATAAGTAAGTTGCTCTTCTGAAGGGCACTCACAAGGGAATCAGGATTTTCAATCTTTTGATTGAAGCTATCCATATCCCGTGCATCTCTGGAAGGACTACCCTCTGAATTGTTCCTGTCTTCAGGAACTTCAAGAGGAGAGGGGCATGAGGAAGAAGTTACCTGCTCCTGGCTTTGTTGTTCAGGGTTACCGTTAACATCGACAGAGACTGTTGAGTCAGCTTCATCAGAACTGCTTTCCTCAACTTCTTCTTCAGTCTCTGACAAGGACACAGGATCCCTGATACTGACAGATTGATCATGCCCTTCATCTTCAGAAATGAGGACCCCTACATAGGCTTCATCCTCTTGTTGACGTCTGGTCCCTGTTTTCTCTGATCCCTCCATGAGGTCTGAGATGGTTTGCCACATGGACTTGGCTGTCCTACACTTGTCCACTCTAGAGCGAGATGGTCCAGACCAGACATCAGTGATGATCTGACGAATCACCTGATCCAGGTTGAACAGTGAGAGCTCTGTCTCCGACATCTCTTTGGGACACTTGGGGATTTGGAGATCTTTCCCCGAGCTGGAAGCCTTCATGGGAATGAAGGGACCCTCTTCCAGAATGAGTGATGCTAGAGGGTCGATGGCCTCCAGATGAAATAGTACTCTCATCTTCCATACAGGATAGTACTCCTTTGTACATGAGGGGAGTCTTAGAGGAGGGATATCATAATCCAACTCCATGCTTGAGTCTGATCTTCTTGTTGACACTAGATGCAGGAACTTACTCGAGGTGTTAACCCCTTTGATGAGTAACCTCCCTCTGATACCACTTGAAAGTCTATCTAGTGTCAACTATCTTCACCTATGGGGGGGGGGGAATAGGTGTCTCTGCAGCTTATTTGCGGAATTAAGATTTTACCTGCACAAGAAAACAAAACAACCAAGCACAGAAAATACACAGGCAAATTATAGTGGTTCCCCGATTTGGGTACGTCCACTTTCCCCCTTCGACCTATCTCCCAACACGGAACGACTGGGTCACTTCACCAATAGGATTGAAATCCAATCCTTGCACTAACGGAAGGAACCCTTCCACACGTAGGAGTCAACACTCCCACAACCCGGGTTGCACCCAACCCTTACAACTAAAGACCAATCGGTCCGTTACAAAGAAATTGAAAATGCTTGTAAGAAATACAAACGATGTTTGGAGAGTAAGGTGTCCCTCTTCGTTCGACGACGTGTTCTTGAAGTCAACGAAGAGTCCACAACCCTAGATCTCTCTTGGAAAGAATCTTCCCGAAACCGGCGGCGGCTTAAAGCGGCGGCAAGGTTCTCGGAATCAGCGGCGGCGACGGAGAGCAGCAGCAGTGCCAACTTGATTCAAACTTCGTAGCGAAGGAAGCAAGGTCTTCCAACGGTCACACTAGGATCGATCGTCTCGATCGATTCGGAAGGGGAAGGATTTTCCCGATCAACGAATCAAGAGACAAGGGATCTCTGGTTAGACGCGTGAGACGCTATGCTATCCTAAGCTTCGGTCGCCGTAGATCTGGAAGAACCTGAGATCAGCAGCGGCGACAAGTGCACGAGCGGCGGAGACGGTCGGCGGACCGTTAGGGCTTGTCGGCGGCTCGTGCTTTTTGAAATCCCGTGTGTTCTGATTTTACTGTTCATACATACGGAGTATATATACATTAGGTCAAGTATGTGACCGTTGTGGGTCCCACTGATAAGAATACATGAGCCCGGTTCGAAACAGTTCAGACAGTTTGAACCGGTCCAGAGAACAACAGGAAACTGCCTAAGTCAAATTCGGCAAGAATCGTAGGTGATTCTCGCCGAATCGGCGAGAATCACTTATGATTCTCGCCGACTTCTACTTAGCCGAAATCTGGCTGAACTGATACAGAAGCCGGGGAGAATCGGCAGGAATCACTTTTGATTCTCACCGAATCGTCGAGAATGCAAGGTCATTCTCGACGAATCGGCGAGAATCATAAGTGATTCTCGACGATTCTGCCTTAGAAAATTTCCCTGTCTGTGTCGAAGCTGCCGGCTTCAACCGGCGAGAATCAGCTAGTGATTCTCGACGACTCGGCGAGAATCATTAGTGATTCTCGCCGAATCGGCGAGAATCACTTAGTGATTCTCGTCGATTTTTACTTGGGCTATTTCTCCTCTTTTTTTCCTTGAGCTGGTCTTTGGCCCATCCTTGCTCCTTGTCTGCTCTTGCTTTATCATAGCCCTGTACTTGAAATTAAGTACACCCCAATAGAGAGAGTACACGTAGGCCAATACACTGATCTGCTCAACGAGGGATTACGTTGCACAGACCCGTGTATATTGACCCACTGCACCCTGACATTGGTGTGTACTTAGCATGGAATATCTGCAAGTACAACTAGAAAATAATTCATCAAATACATTTTGGATTCATCTTAGCTTGACAGGTGGCTTCCTCAAATCCAGGTAATTGTGGATACAGTACCCAACAGCATCACATACTAAGTTGTGAGAAAATAGTATATTTATGGTTTTGAAATTAATATGTGCTAATCTCTCGTGCCATTGGCCACTGAGAGATGCACTATCTTTTGTCAAAAAGCACACTTGTGTAGAATTATCTAAACATAGAAAATTTAAACAGAAAATGTTTCTACTCCGAGTGCCAGTAAAGATTATCTCCAAATTTGCAGATGATTTTATAAGACACTTGTCCTTGTAGAAATAAACGATGTAGCGTTTGTCACATAATTGACTTATGCTTATCAGATTATGTTGTAATCCTTCAACAGAAGCCACGTCTTTGAAAGAGACTATACCGTTGTAAATCATAATGTAGCCATTAGTAATTCCCCAGTCAGACCTTCCAAAGTTAACTTTTGGTCTGTCTTCGACTGGTGTGAATTCTCGCAGTAGGCTTCTTGTCCCGGTCATATACCGAGAGCATCTACTGTCCAAATACCAGATTTGGGTTTTTTTGGCCTTTGGACATACCTGCAATCATAAATCATTTTACCTTAGGAACCCAAATAAATTTGGGTCCTTGGTTCCTTATTAGCCTAACACCACTAGGAATATTAACTTTGCGAGTGGTCGGTCTCGCATTGTTAACTCGTGGAGTTTCAACATTTACAGGGTTAAACCAACAATCTACGTCAAAATGACCATTTTTTACGCAGCACCAACAATCAAATCTGTTTTACCTTCTCTTATACTCCTGCTTTACCTTTTAAATGTGAGGTCTAGCAGGGGCTACAAACATGGAGGTGGAAGCCTCCTAATTGCAGCATGTACAAGGCTTCTCAGTCACCTTAGCCTTGGATACAATAGGTTTGGCTTTCAGCGCCTGATGCGTGAAAATCGTCTCACGGACTACCATCCGAATAGGCAAGTGTACCTATCGTTTTATAGTATAGTGATAAAAATAAATCAAGGTCGTATAAAAACTCGGGGCAGGCAAGTAATATTACTCACAACGACTCTATTATCCACCGAATGAGTGATGGGTTTGAAAATTAAAATGAACTAAGCTTAATTAAAAGAGAAATAAAATATTGTGAAAGAGTGCTCGATCGACGATTCACTTTGAAATAAAATAACAAAATAAATTAGTTTAGCATTTGCAATACTATTAAGACCATGACGGATCCGATATTAGGAAGTAATCTCGTTAGAGCATTAAATCCCCTAAATTATAGGCGTTTTGACCGAAATCTCTTTACAAGTCAAAGTGTCCTAAAGTCGCATAACCGAAGTGACCCGCACTATTGGATTTGACTCCAATCCGGAGGATTTACGTCATCCTATCTCTAGGGTTGCGTTCAACTCCTTCCTTCTTTGAGTGATCTTTCAAATCAATGAGTCTCTCGACTTCTATGAAATGAGATCAATTGCCTACTACCGTATACTGGAATACGGAGTCAACATGATAAAAATACAAGAAGGATCAAAAATAGGAAAAATACAAATGCAAACATAAAATTAAAGATGCATTATTTCATCGCAAAGTTCATCGCGATCAGGCACAAAATAAAATTAGCTAAGCATATTTGAGAAAGAAACCATGAAAATAAAAGAAAGATATTTCATTTTCATTATTAGAAAAAGGGGTACATAATACTAATAATAAGAGAGACAAGATTATGCTACCAAAACAAAAGATTACAATAAAAAGAAATCTACTTAGCAACAAAGAAAGAAGAAAACTTGCACTTGAACTAGCTATCTCTACCAAAACTACTTCCTCCAAAACAAGAGGCAAGGGGTTCGTTTTATAGGAGAGGGAGAAGGATCTAGAATGAAAATGAAGAGGAGAAGCTAAGGGGGTTGCCGGCCATGCTTGGTGGAGAGGGTTCATGCATGAGTTTTAATGAGGGGAGAGAGAATGGCTAAATGCATGCATTTCATTTAAGGGGAATAACATAAAAAATATAAAATAGAGAGGGAGGGGATGAATGTGGAATAAAGAGGGGAGAAAGAAATAAAAAAGGGGGAAAGAGAGTGGCCGACCATGCATGAATGTGGAGGTGCATGCATGGAGAAATTAATGAGGAGGGAGAGAGAGGTGGCCGACCACATGGTAGGCTTTTATGTGGGCTTTGTAGTGGGCTCGGGTAGGCTTGTAGTGGATGTAGGGGCTGCTCCAAGGGCTTTGTGGGCTCGGGTTGGACATGGTGGGCTGCTCCAATAGTGGCTGGCTGCTTGGTATTGAGTTGAGGGAGGCTCGGGTTGACTTGTGGGCTGCCACATGGCTTCATCAAAGAGGAAGTGGGCTGCACCATGGCTTTGAACCTACAAAAAAAAATAAAACATAACATTAGTTAATTTTTATAACATGACATAAACATAAGACATGAAAATACATAAAACAAATAAATAAAACTATTCATAACATAACATAACATAGCATATAATAAAAATATATATTTTTATATCAAAACATAAAATAACTATAATAAAACTAGGAATTAATATATTGTAAAAAGATATTAAAACATGAAATAACAAGCATAAAATATAAATAAACTTAGGCATTTAGGCTACTAAATTACCCCAAAAACGATGACTAAAAGTAGTCATCAAACTCCCCCATGCTTAGGCTTTTGTTATTCCAGAGCAAAAGTATGAGAAATAATTATAAGACATTATAAAATTTTTAATCAAACTAAAAATTTATTAACACCAAAATCTAGCAAAAAATAAAAATTTAGGGATTTATGAAATAAGTCCTAAATTATGAAATTAAAGTGAAAAAAGAGAAATATTTAGTCAAAAATTCTCTAATAGATTAACTAGCACTCAAAATTGAGTAAAGTGCAAACAAGGTTGGAATAAAATTATAAAAACCATAACTTGAAAGAAACTTAAGGAAAAATTGCAACCTACTACTTATGCTCTCCCAATATTTTAATTTAAAAACTAAGACAATGATATTGGCTATGGGGTTTAGGGAGGAAATCAACATGAAGAGGTCCTTGATTGGAGGTGATCATCATTATATATTCTTTTTCACACCCCACACAGTTGTTTTTAAATATATACGTAATACCAGAAAATGATAGACTAACATCCTATCACTTCTCCCGACATATATGAACTTTTAATTCCTCTCTTCATCAGAGTTGCATATGTGTACCAAAAAATAAGGAACTAACATATCCTTATTCCAATGACATATGATCTAACAATAAAAGAAAGAAAAAAGAGAATTGGGTAAGGATAAGGGGTTAAACAAGATTTTTAGAAAATAAACTAAAATACTAGAGAGCAACTACTAGTAGATTGAGATTTCCTAAGAATCTAAAAGCATGAGGTAATAATCATTAGAATGCAAAATTGTTAAACAAAATTTCAACAAAATTGAAACTATTTAAAATAAAAGAGAAAAAGTGCTAAAGAAATTACTCTAAGCAAATTAAAATCATAAGATTATCCTCAAAACTAAATCACTAAATATTAAATTTAACTAAATATGATGAAATAAAAGATTAGCAAATAATAAAAAGAATGCTTATAAAAAAATTCAAACTAAATTTCTGAAAATAACAAAAAGCTAAGCATGAGGTTTATTATATTTTTTTGATTTTTCAAAGATTTTTCATTTTTTTGAATTTTGCAATTTTAAATTTTTAGAATGTTTGATTTTAAAAATTTTTTAGGTTTTTGATACGGCTAAATAAAAGCAGTACTAAAGAAACTTAATAAAACTATACTAATCTTTTTTGTTGTTTTTTTGTAGAAATTTAAAATATTTTTTAGAAAAGAAGAAAAAAAAGAAATAAAATAACTAAACCCTCCCCCATTCTTGAATTTTGCATTGTCCTCAATGAAAAATAAAAACAAGGAAGAAAAAGGAAGAAGAAAGGGGAGGGGGGATGCAATAAAGTAAATAAAAAAAAAGAAAACAACTTCCCCGAATTTGTAAGGCCGAATACAGATGTCGCTCCCCCATGCTGGAGCTGGACACCGGCTCAAGCCTAAGGAAGAGAGGAAAGGATGGAGCCAAACGAACCGCCGGAGGTTTTATTCCTGCAAAACAAAACAAAAAGAAAAAGAAAGAACAAAAAAGGATAAGCAAGAAGTGCCTCCCAAGAGCGCTCTTTGTTTAACGTCGTCTGAGCCCGACGTTATTTGTTAGCTAAATGGAAAATAAAAACTGAAATGAAGAGGTAACTCCCTAAGTATTCGCTTAGGGGAGTAAATCAAAAAAGAGAAGAAATGAAGAATCGCACCGACATGCGGTGGAATCTTTAAGAGAATGACGCCCAAAAATGAACGGACGGAGTTATAGAGGAACTCCGCCGTATGAAAAATGGGAAAGAAAGGGTCGTCAAAAGAAGAAGAAAAAAAAGAAGAAGAAATAGAAAGAGAAATAAAAGAAGTAGAAAAAGAAATTTCATCAACGGAAATTTCACAAGAAGAAGGGGAATCTTGTGAAATTTCGAGAGAAGAAAGGGTAGAGAGAACTAAAGGAGAATCATCTAAAATAAAAGAAGAAGAAAAAGAATCGCTAAAACTAGAAAAATTTGGAATAGTTAAAAATTGAAGTGAAATGGAATCACGAATGTCTTCAGAAGGAGAAATAGGAGACGTCTCGTCATCCTCAACGGGTAAGAAGCACACCGGAATATCCATAGAGGTGTCTTCCAAAGGAGGAAGGAAACAATCTGGGATATCCGAATAGTTATCATCCTCGAGAGGAAAAAGGCAAGCCAGGATATCCGGTGACTCATTTCATGAAAAAGTTGGAGGAGACAGAGAAGATGACGAAGAAAATGAAGCGGCCTCACGAGAAAAATAATCCATAATGGTTTTGAAATGCAAATTAATATTATATATAGAAGTTTGCAATTCAAGATACTCATTATCGATAGAATTAAAATTAAAATTTGAAGGCGCGGCACTTTTCCGGGCAAAATCATGAGAAAAATAATACGGGTTCCCCATCTCCCAAGTAGGATAAAAATTGGAGTAAGGGTCAAATTGGACATTTTGACCTTCCCTAGAAAAATTAAAATCAAAAGAAGGAGGGGTTCCCTAAAGACATTTAGAATCAAAGTGGTCGGGCGACCCGTAAAAAGCGCAAAAATATGATGATTCCATAAAAAAACTGTTACCAAAGAAAAAAAATAAATTTTTTTTTATATTTTTTTTAGAAAGTAGAAAAATTAAAATAAATATTTTTTTTAAAAAAAGTAGTAGAAATAATAAACTCGATGCTTTCGTAATATTGCCAAAAATTTCCTCGCTCACTCGACGCTTCTAGACATAGCCAAAAATCTCGCATGTCAATGCTGAAGCTTTGACTGTCTGAGCTTTACTCAATGATTCTTTCCTCAAGCATCGAGTGAGCTATCCTCACTCGATGCTTCAAGACTTAACCAAAAATCTTCCTTGTAAGTGCTAAAGCTTTGACTCTCTGAGCTTTACTCAACGCCTCTTATTTTATGACATTGATTGAAATGCCTTCACTCAACGCCTGTGGGTTTAACAAAAATTATTCTTTGTCAACAGTCAGGCTTTGACTGCCCATGCTGTACTCAGCGCTTCTTGACATCTGGAATTGAGTGAACTTTTTTCACTCAATGCCTGTGGACTTAGACAAATTTTTGTCTTCCCAGCATTCTTCCTTATGTCCACCTGTCACTATCACTTAGACAACATGTCTAATCATGGTATAGTAGACAACCTGCATCCTTAAAATTGAGCATACATCAAACACAATTATGCCCTTAGTATTGATGGTGATGCCTCTTCAAATCCAGGGAACATTGACGCACAATATTCCCAACAACAACTCTAACAACATATTAGGTACATATTGCATGATCAGCACTGGCCTTTATCATTGACCTCTCCCCTTTATGACTTCTTCAGAGACATATTTGCCTAAGGATGTTGTCTTGTGAGACAAAGGATTAACTACTACAGTGAAACCATTCTTCACCTACAACATTTAATCATCCAATAATTGGGTGCAGGCATCCATTCTTCTCTTTAGAATGACCTTGTTGGTTTCCATGTTGTCCTTTTGCACTTCCTGCACCATCTTCATGTTCTCAGTAGTAATGCTTTGATTTTTAATGATGTCATTTTTTCTTTGCACAATGCAAAAAAAAAATTTCTTCATTGTAGGTAATGAATGGAGCAACCCTCTTGAAGAATGTTATTGTATTTGTCTTTAGCAGATTCACTTCAAATCTAATGGATTTGATCTAAGTAGACAGATTTTGTCTCAATTCTTTTATTGAATCATCCACATAAAGCTTAATTTGCATCATCTGCTCATCTAAAAGTCCTTTTAATTGAGCCAAAAAGGAGGTGGACATCTCCACAGATTGCTGAGTGGTCCCTGGAAGGTTGAATTCTACAACATCTACCCTTATATCTTCCCTTATCTCTGAATCAACAACTTTATATTCTAAGGAATGACCAAGAATGTCTGCAGCATGCTCATCAGCATCAATCACTTTATAAATTTTATAAAGTCAATCACTTTATCAACTTCTTGAGCAGGGAGATCAAGATAAGTTTTGCCCTGAACCTATGTAACAACCATATAAATTTTATGTATGTCAGCATCAGTCCTGTGGACATCTTCTTTGACTCGCTCCCCCTGAGAGTCAGAGGGGATCTAATCTAACATCTCATATAAATTTACCAAGAAAGAGTCAATCTTTTCCGTTAGACAAGCAGGAGATTAGCTTTGCACCCCCTCAGCAGGAGCAACACCATATGGGGTCTCCCCCTGAATATCTGTATAGATTATTTCCACAATAGTTGTGATAATTTCCTCAGCAGGATCCATGATAGTGTAATTTTCAATCTCTATCTAAGATATATTACTAGGTAGGTGATGCAGGCCTATGGTTTCGACGGATTAAACTACGCATTCTTAGGTTTGGTAATTAAAAATAAATACGTCGTGTGCGGTTTCTCTAATTAACACTATCGATTACTCAATCATTTAACGACATAATTTTCAACATCAAACAACACAAAGGGTCGCTACCCCTTATAGAGGTTGAATAAGGGATATATGCTAATGTTCGCTCAAGCATTAAGGACCTACCTGATCCAGATAGTTAGCAATTCAAATTAAAATTATACGCAAACATTCACAATTCTAATAAGAGAAAATCTGGACTAAAATAGCGATTTAAATGAAGCCCAAATCGATGCCAAATTAATTTAAAACAAGGTGAACCAAATCATATGAACTCGAGGAGAAATCAAGGATAATGAATCCAATTTCTTCTTGTAGCATCCCTACCCATTACATGGGATATAGTAGAAGGTCCGGCCGGGGTCCCACACCATATTCCACGAACAGGCGGAGAGGTCACTTTATAATATCAAAACTACCAACGATTCCTAACACAGAGCATTCTAGCGGAAGCTTCATTGTTGAAAACATTGAACTCAAGAATAACAACAGAAATGTCCACTACTAACAAATAGGAATGTATACAACCCAATACACATGGTACATGGCCTTATTGCCTTACAAGTTTCTCTTAATAGGAGTGTGGTTTACAAACATCGGCACGCAGGCCGGCCTTACATGAACTAGAGTAAAGCAAAGTAAAGCCTTCAAGGTCAGCAGCGCAACCAAGGCTTCAGCCCGCTATTTCCCGCTTGGGCCAGCTACACCTGCAAGAAACAATCCACCAAGCGGCGACAAACAGGGAAACGGTCAGCATTCAGCTGACCAATTATAACGACCCTGCCCCTGGCACGGGGCAACGGAATTCCTTCTTTGCAAAGCATTTTATTAACAAACATATGTATACTACAATCCACCAAGGCTGTGCACAACCACACTAACCAATACATAACACAAACATCGGTACGACGACCTGACGCTCCGTGCACTCAGGGCCCCTTATTAGTGTACCGGAAAATCCAGGGTCCCACCACCGATTAAAGGTCTCTCTACCTTACGGTCGAAAATGAGCATTCCTAGTCTTTACGGCTTGCAGGCCTAACACTCTCGCTATGAGATCCTAACAGGGACTTAAGTACCCATGGTTAGACAACCATAATGCGGGTATAGATCCGCCTTGCCCGTTGCTCATCATCGTCAGTCATCACACCGGACCGACGCGGGTACAACATCTCCTTGCCCATTCTCCACAAAGGCTTTTAGTTGTAGCACAACGGCCCAACAACACACAACATGGTATGCATGGCCACACGAGTTGAACACCAAGTATCAACTCTCATATTTTCTTGGACTACATCCAGTATTTCCTGCTGCACCAAGCCATAGGTATACACCAAGGGACTCTATAAAAACAATCAATGAACACTGAGTCTTCTCTGATTGCAAACAAAGCATCACCAATCCATACAACTCACTTCCGAATGGGATTCACACAGAATGCCTAACCGTACTACTCACTTCCGGTTTTAATGCAACAAAGCAAGGGATGAACCACCGATCCCACGGGAATCACTTCGCGTTCCACCTTTTGGTGGAGGATTCTTATGCAAATGCAGGAAAGAAGGACTTCACATGTCCAAGTGGGAAATTATTGCCCTTGCAGCATGTTTTGGCGCCATGGAGAAAAATACACGGTTGGAAAGGACCGCAATGCTCTTGCCTCCGTGAATCTGAATTTGGCACGCGATTTAGACCACCGTAGCACCACCGGCGGCCGGATTCCCCTTCTCCTACATCCTCTTGCTCTCCCCTTTCTCTTCTCCTTAGAAAGAGAAAGCCAAAGATGAAATGAGGAATAACTTCCCCATTCCCGTCCATAAACCATCAGGAGGCAAGCCAGGGCCGTTGGATCGTATTTAATAAAAACGACGGCCCAGATTTACTCTGGAAATCATTTCAGATGCCGAAAACGGCTTTGCACATGGCTGTGTGCCCTGCTTGCACACGAAATCGTCGGTCCAGAGCAGGACATGGGTTGAGACACGCCCGTGTCCAAGGTGACACGCCCATGTCGCCCAAACTGGCATGCCCATGTCGGTGGGCATGTTCCATAACCGCTCTTTGGAACCGACACGACCCTTAGTGGACACAGTTCTAACAAGCCCATTTCAGGATTGACAAGTCCGTGTTGACCACGACATACCTATGTCCCGAGTCATGTACACGCCCCTCGACATAGCCCAGTTTCTAGAGAAGGACACGACATGTTGGCATGCCTGTGTCAAATTTGACATGCCCGTGTCGGCACCCCTGACACGCCCGTGACCTCAAGCCGGGAAAATCCCAGGGCTCCAAAACCCATAAAAACTCTTCCCATACCTATAGTATTTTTGGGGCATTATAATTCTCCCCCTCTTATAAGAATTTCGTCCCGAAATTCACTAAGCACAAAATAAACTTATATATAATACAAATATATACTATTATCCATACACATGGTTACAACAATACTACAAAAATAGCTCGAGAAATTCAGTACGCATGGCTTGTTCTTGCTCCCATGACAACTCCTCTCGGCCACAATTTTCCCATCGGACCTTGACCATCCCGAAAGCTTTATTTCATAGTTGTATAACTGCCGTATCCTCGATCCGAATAGGCCTAACCTTTGTCGTTAGCCTACTATCGACAGATACTCGATCCAGATCAACCAACTGAGATGGCTCTTTAACTGCTTTACTTAATATCGAGACATGAAACACGTCATGCAAACCACTCAGTTCTGTTGAAAGCATTAACCGATAGGCAACCTCACCAACACGTTCTACCACTTCAAACGGTCCCAAATACCTCGGGCTCAGCTTTTTTAGACGCCGCATCCTGGACATGCCCTTGAAAGGTTTAATTTTCAGGTATACCCAATCGCCCACCGCAAACTCTACTTTTTTGTGCTTGGCATTGTAGTACTTTGCTTTCCTGTCTTGAGCCACCAACAATCTTTCTCAAATCAACTGAATAGTCGAGTTAGCATCATCCATTTCTTTTCACTTGTACAACTTCGATTCACCAGTCTCCACCCGAGCCAAAGGGGTACGACATTTCCTACCGTATAAGGCCTCAAAGGGCGCCATCTGAATACTAGCTTGATAGCTATTGTTGTAGGCGAACTCGATAATATATAGATGATCTTCCCAACTCTTCCCAAAATCTAGTGCACACATTCGGAGCATATCCTCCAACGTCCTGTTGGTCCTTTCGATCTGACCATCTGTCTAAGGATGAAAGGTCATACTGAAATGCAATTTTGTACCCAACAGTTGGTGAATTAGCCTCCAATATCCCGAAGTGAAACGCCCATCACAATAACTAACGATGCTACGGGGCACACCGTGCAATTGTACAATGTTATCCACATACAATTTTTCCAACATGTCAACTGAGTCATCCTTCCGGTTCGGGATGAAGTGTGACACCTTAGTTAACTGGTCAACAATCACCCAAACTGCATCATTACCGCGTTGCGATCTCGACAGCCCATGCACAAAATCCATCGAGATGTCATCAAATTTCCATATTGGAATAGGAAATGACTTAAGAAGACCACCTAGCCTTTGGCATTCAGCCTTTACCAAGGCACATGTCTTGCATTTTGCAACATAATGTGCTATATCCTTCTTCATTCCAGGCCACCAGAACATTTTCTTCATATCCTTATACATCTTCGTGCTCCCGGGGTGAATTGAATATTTTGTGAAGTGGGCTTCATACATCAATTCTTCATGAATTTTACCCCTACTTGGGATGCACAAACGTCCGTCTCTCCGCAAAAGGCCGTCCTCAAAAGAAAACTGAGAATCTAAACTCTCCGCTGCATACCGTTGTATACTCTCATCATGTTAAGTTGCCTGCCGAGCTCTATCCGTAAGGTCATACAGTACCTCTGTCCAGTTCAAACACGCCTTTGAAGTGGAATCCTTGTCAACACAAGAAATGTCTAAGACTTCCAGATCTCGAATTAAGCTTTCATCATGTCTTAGCAACCAATTAGCCCTTGCCGAAGTCCTACGACTCAAGGCATTCGCGACTACATTCCCCTTACCGGGAGTGTAGTGAATCTGAAAGGTATAGTCTCCAAGAAACTCCATCCATCTTCTCTATCACATGTTGAAATCCTTCTAATCCAATAAATACTTTAAGCTCTTATGGTCCGTGAATATATCCACTTTCACGCCATATAGATAATGACGCCACAATTTAAGTGTGAATATTACTGCCGCCAACTCCAAATAACGGACGGGGTAATTCTGTTCGTGCACCTTCAACTGGCGTGATCCATAAGCTATCACGTTCACAAACTGTAGCAGAACGCATCCTAAGCAGCTCCTTGATGAATCACTATACACTTCAAAGCCGTCCAAACAACATGGCGATGTCAAGATTGGCGCCGTGGTCAACTGACTCTTTAGCTCCTCGAAAGCTTGTACACATTCGGGCATCCAAATGAACTTTTTATCCTTCCTCGTCAGTGTGGTGAGAGGCAAGGCTATTCGCGAGAATTCTCTATGAAGCGCCTGTAGTAGCCCGCCAGTCCAAGAAAACTCCTGACCTCCACCATAGTAGTAAGAACAGGCCACTCCCGTATAGCAGTAATCTTAGCCAGATCC
The DNA here is from genome assembly GCA_039513925.1 of Platanthera zijinensis. Classification (NCBI taxonomy): domain Eukaryota; kingdom Viridiplantae; phylum Streptophyta; class Magnoliopsida; order Asparagales; family Orchidaceae; genus Platanthera; species Platanthera zijinensis. The sequence continues at coordinate 131,834,850 of CM077083.1, forward strand.
ACCGCAATGCCCTCTCCACTAACCACATGGCTAAGGAAAGCCATTGACGACAGCCAAAATTCACACTTAGAGAACTTGGCGTAGAGCTTGTTCTTCCTCAGGGTGTGCAACACCAACCGCAAATGATTTGCATGATCTTCTTTAGTTTGGGAGTATACGAGGATATCGTCGATAAAGACGATTACAAATAGATCCAAGTATTCCCTAAACACCCGATGCATTAAATCCATGAATACCGATGGAACATTGGAAAGCCCAAACGACATTACCGTGAACTTATAGTGACCATAACTTGTTTCGAATGCTTTTTTGGGTATGTAACTTTCACGAACTCTTAACTGATAATAACCTGACTTCAAATCCAACTTGGAGTATACAGTCGAGCCAACTAATTGGTCAAATAAGTCGTCAATCCGTGGAATCAGATATTTGTTCTTTTCCATTAGCTTGTTTAGTTCTATGCAGTCAATACATAGACGCAAGCTACCGTCCTTCTTCTTTACAAAGAGAACTGGAGCGCACCAAGGTGATTTACTTGGACATATGTAGCCTTGCTCTAGTAGTTCCTGTAAGTGAACCTTCAACTCCGCCATTTCCTTTGGCGCTACTCGATATGGCAAGCGGGCCACAAGTTTCGCACCTGGTACCAACTCGATAGGAAAGTCGATCTCCCTTTGGGGTGGTAACCCTGGAAGAATTTTCGAAAACACATCAACAAACTCTGACATAATCGGCACCTCACTAATACTGGTCTTAGGCTCCACAACCTCTATAAGTGTGAAGAATAACTCCGCACCCTTCCGAACTGCCTTTACGACTTTGAGGGCAGATAATAGTATCCTACTCGTCCCTCGCATGCCATTGAACTTAGTCTCTTGTTCGGTATCTTGACCCAGTGTAACCTCTTTGGAAGTGCAATTTATACTAACATGCTGCTCTGAAAGCCAGTCCATACCAAAGATAATTTTGAACTCATATATCGGTAGCACTGATGCGTTCACCAAGAAATCCCGACTTCCTATCTTTACTTCCACACTACACGACTTATCTGCGCACATGATAATACGTTTTGTAGCCTAAACTATTATCGGATTTTATATTTTATATTGTACAAATTATGTCTATTATTAGTTTATTTTTATCCTTTTTATGTAAATTTTATTGCCACTAACTTTTTCCTGTCTTTTTGCAGGTTTTCAGAAAAATTGCCAAAATGGCCTGTCACGCCCCCCTGTCACGCCCTCCCTGGGCGTGACCTAGGGCGTGTCACCCGATCCCGAGGACACTTGATGGAAGGGACAGAAAATGGTCAAAACCGCTGTCACGCCCCCCTGTCACGCCCTCCCTGGGCGTGTCACTAGGCGTGACCAGGGGCGTGTCGCCCTCTGCCGCAAAGCTGCCGCCGCATTAAATGCCCTTCCGCCTCAGCACGCAAATAGTACTGTCACGCCCCATGTCACGCCCGTGATATGGGCGTGACACCTTCCTTTTTCGGCGACTGACGGATATCCGACCAATGATTTGGACATGACATGCCTGTCACGCCCCCCTGTCACGGGCGTGACCTAGGGCGTGACCACTGACGTACCGAAGCAATCATCCCTCCCGCCAGAATCCAGAGCTCGAGGTCAAATCCATACCTGTCACGCCCCCTGACACGCCCCCCCTAGGGAGTGTCGGAGGGCGTGACCAACCCGAGAAAAAATCTATAAATTGAGCCCCCCTCCTCCCCATTTCAGCAAGCTTTGGTTGAGTGGGGGAGGTGCTGCCCCTTTGTTTCTTGATCCTTTTTCATGCTTTTTCTCTCTCTCTCTCTCCCCCTCTCTTTGTACTTTTTGGTTAACCCTAGTTTAATCTTAGTTTGTGCTAGCTTTTAATGTAATTTTCTTCTTGCTTAGTGCTTAATGTAGGGCTAGAATAGGGTTTAATTTTCATGCACTTGTAATTTTATTTTCATTAGTGTAACTTGCCCTTTTTCATTAATAAAATTGTTCTTCCCTTAGCTTGTGTTCTTCTTATGTTTTTCTACTCATCTCCCCTCCTCCACTCCATTATGATAAACTAATCCTCATTGTACTCGATCTTGATGATCCGAGGTTAGAGCGATTATGTTATGATGTTTTAATCAATCTTTTCTTTTTAGGTTAGGGCCTTGAATTACTCTTGATTAATCACGGGTTGGGGGTATATTTTCGATATATACTCTCCGCCTTTGCTTTCATTCTTGGCTAGCCGAGAGGCCGAAAGAATGAAGTGAGCATTCAAGAGTAAAGGGAGTTGTACGCACCCCTCGAGAGAGGCAGACGTCCAAATCTCCCGGATTGGAGTAAAATCCAATAGTGGGGTTCACCGCGTAAAGTGAGTTTTAGGCCTCCGATTTAGACGAGAGTCGGTCGGACCTTCCTAAACTCAGTTGGGCACGACTTCGAGAGAAGCGTGTTCAAGCTTTAGGAACCTCCACGGTCAAGGACCCTTATCCTATTAAGTTTAGATTTTTATCGCATTTTCTTAATCGTCTTTAGCCGAGGTGAATCTCGATCGGGTGCATTTCCATTTCATATTTTCTTCCTTTAGTAGTAATCTCCTATCTTGTGCTCTTTAATTAACTGCAGTAGTTTCCTTTCTAGCATAGTTCTTTTCTTAATAGCGTAACTTAATTGCGGTAGTTCTCTTTCTAGTTTGCTTTAATTTCTCCATTGCGCTTAGATTTTCTAAAACCCTAGTTTTTCCGTCGATAAGATAATAGCGTTCGTGTGAGTAAGCTTAGCCAACAGTTCCCGGATTTCAATACGACACTTGTGTCCCCTTGCTACAATTCGATAGGTATACTTGCCTCATCGGGTTGCTAGTTCGGTTGCGTTTATTTTCTTCGAACCCTAGCGCGCAACAAGTTTTTGGCGCCGTTGCCGGGGACCCAACTTCCGTTGATATTTTGAAAACACGAACCTATTAATTTTATCTCTTCTCTTTCTCATCCCCTTTTCTTTAAAGTTTTAAAAAAAAAAATCAAAAAAAATTATCACCGCTCTTAATAGAAACCAACCTCACAATTTTTCTACGCCACCTAATTCTCTTGAAAAGGGCAAAGGGCTTTAAGCGCCACTGTCTTGTCTAGTACCTTGCGAACCCTTCACGGGGTAGTCCTTGGGAAGTTCGGGAGTTAATTTATATAAAAAAAAATCTATTTCAAAAAGAAAAAAAAATTTTATTTAATTTTCTAAATCTAGTTTTTCTTTCTAGTTTATCCTTTTTCTCTTTCTCTTCTTCTTTTCTGTTCTTTTAGTGCATGACCCGCGGGAGTCCGTCGGTTATTTTGGACTTGGACCATGAAATTGAGCGTACTCTTCGGAGAAGATCGCGATTTCAAGGTCCTACTATCCAAGTGCCGGTTGAGGACTCCGAGTCATTTAATACTTTAAGAATGGAAGAACCCAACGTAGATGAGGCCGTTCAAAGGACTATGTCCTATTACGCACGACCGAACCTCGAGGGAACAGAATCGAGTATAGTCCGTCCTACTATAGCAAATAATAACTTTGAACTAAAGCCTAGCATAATTCAAATGGTGCAGCAATATGTGCAATTTGACGGACTTCAAGATGAAGATCCGAACGCACATATAGCTAGCTTTCTTGAAATTTGCGACACCTTCAAGATAAATGGTGTCACAAATGATGCGATCAGGCTAAGACTCTTCCCCTTCTCTCTAAGAACTAAAGCTAAGCAGTGGCTTAACACACTTCCGAAAAATAGCATAACCACTTGGAATGAATTAACTGAAAAATTTTTGGCGAAGTATTTTCCGCCAGCTAAAACTGCAAAACTTAGGAACGACATCTCTGCCTTCGGACAAATAGACTCTGAAACCCTTTACGAAACCTGGGAGAGATTTAAAGAATTATTAAGACGATGCCCACATCACGCGCTGCCTGTATGGTTACAAGTGCAGACGTTTTATAACGGGCTAAATCAAAGCACGAAGCAAATGATAGACGCAGCTTCTGGCGGTACTTTAAATCATAAGACCCCGGAAGCCGCTCTTGAGCTTTTTGAGGATATGGCCATGAACACTTATCAGTGGAATGTGCCTAGGTCCCGCCCGAACAAGCCTGCAGGTATCTATGAAGTGGACAACGTCTCCCAGCTCGCTCTGCAAGTAGAAATCCTAAGCAAAAAAATCACGGAGATGCTTGCTGCCTCCGCCCCTCAGGTATGGGAATCTGCAACCCCTACTCCAGAACATTTAGATTATGTTAATAATTTGCCTAGAACTGCTTTTAATAATTTTTCTGCTGCGAATTTTCATCCGCCTGGTTTTAATTTTCCGAATAGTTATAACCCCGCTTTAAGAAATCACCCGAACTTTTCATGGAGTAATCCATCGAATGCGATGCGCCCACCTCCGCAAAATGATTTTTCTGCACAACCACCACCACCACCACCACTTCTTCAAAATTACCCAAAACCTCCGAGCTTGGAGGAATTACTTTCTAAATATATCACCACAAATGACGCTACCATAAGAACTTTAACCGGAAGCGTAAAAAGTTTAGAAAATCAGGTAGGACAGCTCGCGAAAATAATTTCTGAGCGACCCGCAGGGTCTCTTCCTTCCAATACCGAACCCAACCCGAGAGAGCAAGCGAAAGCTATAACTCTTCGGAGTGGGAAGCAAGTCTCCGGTATGGTAAGTGAAGAGCCTGAGGCAAGCTCCGCTTCCGCTTTTAAAAATCAAAGCTCCGCTCCGCTTCCACCCTCTGCTGAAGAAGTAATCACCCCCACTTTAGAAAATAATCTCACTCCACTACCCATCTTCAAAAATAATTCAACTCCTCCATACCCCTCTAAACTTAATAGACAACGTCAAGATGATCAGTACTCCCGCTTCTTAGAAATCTTCAAACAAATCCACATTAATCTTCCCTTCCACGAGGCTATTTCGCAAATGCCGAAATACGCCAAATATCTTAAAGACCTCCTCAAAAACAAGAAGAAGTTAGAGAATCTTTTGCACGTCACGCTAAACGCCGAGTGCTCTGCCGTTTTAACAAACGGTTTGCCGAAGAAAATCAGTGACCCGGGTAGTTTCTCTATCCCGTGTGTCTTCGGTGATCTCTTTGTTAAACACGCGTTAGCCGACTTAGGCGCAAGTATAAACCTGATGCCCTTTTCGTTGTTCAAAAAGTTAGGGATTGGTAGCCTTAACCCCACGTGTATGAGTATCCAGCTAGCCGATAGATCCGTCAAATATCCGTTAGGAATAGTGGAGGAAGTTCTAGTGAAAGTCGACAAGTTCATCTTCCCGGTGGACTTTGTCATTTTGGACATCGAAGAAGACGTCGAGGTTCCACTGATCCTTGGCCGACCCTTCCTTGCCACCTCCCGAGCCATCATTGACGTAAGCAATGGTAAGCTCTTTCTTCGAGTAGGCGACGACGAAGTCACATTTCCTATCACCCCTTCGATGAAGAACACCTTAGCGAATGATGACTCATGTTTTTTCATAGACGCCGTGAGTGATGATTCTTCCTACTGCCTCTCCGACTTTGAAAAAGAATTTTCTACTTTTTGCTCCTCTTCTCTTACAACAAAATCACTGCAAGGAAGTGATGAATCTTCTTTTTGTCTTTCTGAGTTTGAAAAAGAGTTTTCTGATTTTTGTTCTTCCTCTTTTCTTACCACTGAATCTGTACAAGAAGCCGTCTTGGCTGCTAGCCCCACCCCTTATTACGTTCCTTATAAAAAAGTTTATGAAGATATTATTTTTGAAAAAGAAAGAATCTCAAAATCCTCTTATGAAGAACCCCCTACCCTAGAACTTAAAGAACTTCCCGAACACCTTAAGTATGCTTTCTTAGAAAAAGACTCCAAGTTACCAGTTATCGTTTCGGCCTACCTCACGGATACGCAGAACGATAAACTTCTTCTAGTTCTACGTAAGCATCGCCGGGCTATTGCTTGGCAAATTTCTGATATCAAGGGCATAAGCCCATCTTTCTGTACACATAAAATTCTAATGGAAGATAATTCGCGTAACTCTATTCAACCTCAGCGCCGTATAAACCCGAATATGAAAGAAGTAGTTAAGGGCGAGGTTATGAAACTATTAGACGCAGGAATTATCTACCCTATATCGTACAGTAAGTGGGTTAGCCCCGTTCAGGTAGTTCCAAAAAAGGGAGGGATAACCGTAGTTAGTAATGAGAATAATGAATTAATCCCGACACGGACGGTGACGGGTTGGCGTATGTGCATAGATTACCGTAAGTTAAATGACGCCACCCGTAAGGACCACTTTCCTCTACCGTTTATCGACCAGATTTTAGAACGTCTCTCCGGCCATAGCTTTTATTGTTTTCTCGATGGCCTCTCGGGGTACTTTCAAATACCCATCTCTCCCGAGGACCAAGAGAAAACTACGTTTACTTGTCCCTTCGGCACCTTCGCGTAGCGAAGAATGCCATTTGGATTATGCAATGCGCCGGCTACATTCCAACGATGTATGCTCGCAATATTTGACAAGTACGTAGAAAGCATTATGGAGGTATTCATGGACGATTTCTCCGTGTTCGGCGATACCTTCGATAGATGTTTAGAAAACCTCGAAAAAGTCTTAGAACGATGCGAAGAAACTAACCTTGCCCTAAATTGGGAAAAATGCCATTTTATGGTGAGGGAAGGGTTAGTTTTGGGTCATAATATTTCTGCTAAAGGTATTGAGGTAGACGTTGCCAAGATAGAAGTTATTGAGAAGTTGCCGCCACCTACAAACATAAAAGCTATAAGAAGTTTCCTAGGCCACGCTGGTTTTTATCGTCGTTTTATAAAGGACTTCTCCAAGATCACTAAGCCCCTCACCCATCTCTTAGAAAAAGACACTCCATTCATTTTTGATGACTCTTGTATTTCTGCCTTTGAATTAATTAAAGAAAAGTTAATTAACGCGCCGATTATGATAGCTCCGGTGTGGGACCTTCCTTTCGAGATTATGTGCGATGCGAGTAGTTTTGCGGTGGGAGCCGTATTAGGTCAACGCATATCTAAGAACTTCCACCCCATCTATTACGCTAGTAAAACCCTCACATCTGCACAAGAAAATTACACCACAACCGAGAAGGAGCTCTTAGCCGTAGTATTTGCATTTGATAAATTTCGCCCTTACATTACACTTTCAAAAATCATTGTTTTTACGGACCACTCGGCCCTCAAGTACCTTCTTGCCAAAACGGATGCCAAGCCTCGCTTGATTCGCTGGGTCTTACTCCTCCAGGAGTTTGACTTAGAGATCCGTGATAAGCGAGGAGCCGAGAACTTGGCCGCCGACCATTTATCAAGATTAGATAACCCCTTTAAAGAAAAATTAAATGAAAAATCTTTTAATGACTATTTTCCTGATGAGAAGCTGCTTTTAGTTAATACATCTACTTCTCCTTGGTTCGCACACATCGCCAACTATCTAGTGGCCCGGGTGCTCCCAAAAGAGTTCTCCTCTCAGCAGAAGAAGAAATTCTTTTCTGAGCTGAAGAACTACTTTTGGGAAGACCCGCATCTTTTCAAAATTTGTGCGGATCAAGTGATAAGGAGATGTGTTTCTTTTGATGAAGGAATTGATATTCTAAAACATTTGCATGAAGGTCCGACAGGTGGGCACTATCAAGCTGCTCGCACCGCTCATAAAGTGCTTTGCGCGGGTTTTTACTGGCCTAGCCTGTTTAAAGACGCGCAAGCCTTTGTGAGCAGGTGTGATAGTTGCCAACGGTCGGGCAATATTTCTAATAAAAATGAAATGCCGCAAAATTATTTCTTAGAGTGCGAAATTTTCGACCTCTGGGGAATTGATTTTGTTGGCCCCCTTCCTTCTAGCTTCGGAAACAAATATATTTTAGTTGCTGTTGATTATGTTTCACGATGGGCTGAGGCCCAAGCTCTTCCTACGAACGACTCCCGAGTTGTAGTCACGTTTTTAAAAAAATTATTTTCTAGATTCGGTACGCCACGCGCAATCGTTAGCGATAGGGGTTCCCATTTCTGTAACGCGCAATTTTCAAAAATCCTTACTAAATACGGCGTTACGCATAAACTATCCACTGCCTACCACCCCCAAACTAACGGTCAAGTCGAAGTAGTAAATAGAGAAATAAAAAGAATATTAGAAAAGACTGTTTCAACTTCTAGAAAAGACTGGTCAGCCAAACTTGACGATGCTCTATGGGCCTACAGAATAGCGTACAAAACCGCCCTCGGATGTACGCCGTATCGGCTGGTCTATGGAAAATCGTGCCATCTGCCCGTAGAGTTAGAACACCGCGCCTTTTGGGCCTTAAAATTTTTAAACTTCGATCCCCACTCAGTCGGTGACCTTCGAAAATTTCAACTAAATGAACTCGACGAGTGGCGCTCTTATGCTTATGAAAATAATAAACTTTATAAAGAGCGGACAAAGCGTTTACATGATAAACACTTAAGGCACCCTAAAAACTTTAAGCCGGGCGACCAAGTCCTTTTATATAATTCTCGTTTACGTTTATTTCCGGGCAAATTAAAATCTCGCTGGTCTGGCCCGTTTTCTGTTTTAGAAGTATTTCCTTATGGAACTGTTTTAATTTCTCACCCTGATAAGGGTAATTTCAAAGTGAATGGTCAGCGTCTTAAACTGTATTTCTCTGGTGATGATGATGTCAGTCCAAACACTATTAAGTTTCTGTTTCACGAACTTTAATCTTGAACTTTTTATTTTTTTTTTTGCTAAAAACAATTTTATTTCGGGACAACAATATTTTTGAACAATATTATTTTTGATGCGTCGAGCTCAACGACGCTTTAACCAAAGGGCGCTCTTGGGAGGCAACCCAAGTTATCTTTTTCTGTTTTCTTTATTTTCCAATTTTTGCCTCGGACGGCTCCGACAAGCTGAAGCTTCTGCGATCGCCTGCTCCAACATTGCTGAATCCATCACGAAGTGCAAAGAAGACATTCGGGGAGCGGCATCACTCAGCTTTCGCAGCAAATAAATCCAGGGAAGTACCTGTATCTCAATTCTGTCTTTCAATTCTGTACTTTATTTTTCTCTCCTTCTCCAATCCCCTTCTTTAGCCATTGAGGACAATGTCTGTTTTAAGCTTGGGGGAGGATTTCCTCCTTCATTTTTGCGTAGTGTAAATAATCTTCTTTTTGTATATATTGTAAATATTTCCAAAAAAAAAATGAATATCTTAAAATTCCAAAAAAAAGAGAAATTTTTTCCAAAATTAAAAAAAAAAGAGAATATTTCTCAAAATAAAAAAAAATATATGTGTGTTTTGAATAGTTTAGACATTTTGGTATTTCAATAGTACCCCTAGTTTTTAGTTTTGTTTTACTCAAAATCTCCTATAAACAACTTAGTTAATTATAATATTTCTAATCGTCCTTTTTAATTATGTTTCACAAGTAAAATGTTGGCCATGCTGTGTTTCTAATTCACGGTAGCATGTTAAGGTGAAATATTTTTCTAAAACTCGCATTTCTATTATGGTTTTTTGTTGTTTATTTCCTTTACTTTCTTAAAAATTCATCATCCACTATTTTCTTTTTCGTTTTTGAATAATTTTTGTAAAGTCAACTTTTGAATAATGTAGTAGATGTGAACGATCCAAGTCACCTATTATTTCTATTTTCAAGTTAATTTCATCAATCTTCTTTTATTATCTAGGACTCGCTTTTTGAAAATTTTTCAAACCTTTGTTTTAAATAAATTCAAAAGCGTGAAAATGATTTAGGCCATTTTTGTTTTCGTTTGAGCTTTCCTGCCAACCTAAAAAAAAAAAACTTTTACCACTAGTTAGCCGTTTTTGAGCCTTTTTCCGATTTCATTTGATAGCTCCTCCTTTCATTTCAGTTTCACCAAAGCCAAAATTTCCAACCTATCGAATCACACTAGCCTTTTTGAGTTTCATAAATTATTTTGATGATTTTGATAGGGTATTTTGTGATTTTGTTTTTTTTGTGGAGAAAGGTTTTCGAAAAAAAAGAGGAAGTATGTTCAAAAGTGATGTTTATTTTTGTTTGGCCAACTCAAAAAGGAAAATAAAAATATTTATGGCCTTTGTTTTGAAAAAAGGGAAAAAATTGAAAAGAAAAAAAATGAAAAAGAAAAAAAAAATGTGTATATATTTTTATGAAAATTTTTGAAACTCTTTGCTTTGGTTTAGTGTGATTTTAAAACCTTCACATTTATCTTTGAATTCCACTCCTAATTATTTTCCTAAACCAAGCGTTTCTGTCCTATTTAAGTTCTTTTGATTCACGCTTTTTGATTTTTTATTTAACAACTAAGAAAAGAAAAACAGTAAATCAGTTTTAGTTTTAGATTTAAACCTAGATTTTTGATAATTAAATTGATATAATTATAATACGTTGCTTGGATCTAGTAACAACTCAATGCGTGTTTTTCATTTTCGTTGCTTTACTTAAGTCCATTTAAAAAAAATCTCGTTAAAATTTTGGATGATTTGTTTTTATTAAGTAAAGTTTATAAAAGTTTTACCATACCTAAATAATTGTTTTAGACTTACATTTCACCTTTTCCCTACTAAAAATTTCGCATAGTACTTGTGTAGGCATAATTAGAACTTTTTGATTAGTCTTTTTTATAAATATCAAGTTTTTATATTTTTCCTTGGGGACAAGCAAAGCTTAAGCTTGGGAGAATTTGATAATACGTTTTGTAGCCTAAACTATTATCGGATTTTATATTTTATATTGTACAAATTATGTCTATTATTAGTTTATTTTTATCCTTTTTATGTAAATTTTATTGCCACTAACTTTTTCCTATCTTTTTGCAGGTTTTCAGAAAAATTGCCGTACAAACCAACGCTTGAAATCCTTGGCTCACAGAACTCGAGAGCAAAAACCTTAGCTCATCCCGCAGTCCTTCATAAAATCTACTGTTCTTACGGTCCTCTTCGACAAAGATAGATCCTACATAATGTCCCAGACGTGTAAACTCATGGAGATAGTCATCCCCGCTCTTTTCTCCTTGCGTCAGCTGTTGAAACTCCAATTCCATACCAATCCTTAGCGGTGTCGGCAAAAGCTTTGCCAAGAACAACCAAGAGAACTCCACCATCGATACCTCAGTTAACTGCCTTCCTGCCAAGTGATGCAGTTCGACCTCATCCCACCAAACTCGAGCCTCTCCTTCAAGCAGGAATGTGGTTCACGTTACCTTCTGCTCCTTCTCAACCCTGATTGCTGTCAAGATCCTTCTTATCCTTGAGAGCCAATCCTCCGCCTGAGCCGGCAAATCGGTCCCATCAAATGTTGGAGGATTGAAGCTCATGAACCGCCTCAACTGTTGATCTACTGCTCGGAGATCAATTACAACTTACACCGGTTCTTGCCTTAGCCCAAACTTATTTGGCACCGTTGCATGCCTCGCCTATCTAGCATGCTGAGCATTCATCACAACAAGTACCGTCTCCGTAATCATACGAATAGTTTCAGCAGAAGGAGGAGGTATGGGCACCTCCACTGGTGCCGCACTCTTATCGGAATGTTGGGGTTCTGACTGTCCTTCATGACTTCTAGTCACCTATATGTGTAAGAAACACAACTTAGTTACTAAACAAAATGGAAAACAAACAAAAGGGAATTCGCAGATTCAGCAAACAAGTGTATTTTATTCCTAAGTGGACATTCTTGAGTTCATTTTGTGTTATAACGACATCACTTACACGTGCTTGCCACCACTCAAAAGAATTCGCCCACGAATTTGGAAGAGAAAGACCTACAAGTTGATACCAAATTGTAGAATCCCTACCCGTTACATGGGATATAGTAGAAGATCCGGCCGGGGCCCCACACCATATTCCACGAACAGGAGGAGAGGTCACTTTATGATATCAAAACTACCAATGATTCCTAACACAGAGCATTCTAGCGGAAGCTTCATGGTTGAAAACTTTGAACTCAAGAATAATAACAGAAATGTCCACTACTAACAATTAGGAATGTATACAACCCAATACACAAGGTACTTGGCCTTATGGCCTTACAAGTTTCTCTTAATAACAGTGTGGTTTACAAACATCGGCACGCAGGCCGGCCACACATGAACTAGAGTAAAGAAAAGTAAAGCCTTCATGGGCAGCAGCGCAACTCTTCCGCGGTTCCGCCAGAGTTATGCCGGATGGAGAGATAGATCGTCCGCCTTGGCCGCCACACACCGATACCCAGATCCCTCGTCGGAGAAGGAAACTTTTTCTCGAATAACACTCCAAGAGATGATGAGTGGTCGGTTTCTTTGTTCTTCGAGGTGGTTCTCGGGTGGTGGAGCTTTGGTGGTCGGCCGGCTATGGGATGTGGGGCTCAGGTTGTGGAGATGGAGGAGAGTAGGCGGCCAAGGGAGAGGGTGGAGAAGGGCGGTCGGATTTGGGAATGTTAAGGAGAGTGGTGGCGGTTTGGAAGAGGAAGGGGAGGGAGTGGTTTGGCCGAATGGTGAGAGGGAGAGAGAGAAAGAGGGGGGCGGATAAGAGATGTAGAGAGAGAGAATTTTAGGAAAAGATTAGGGTTTTCTTCATTCAACTAGGCTTAAAAGAAACACTACATGCCTATATATAGGCTTAACTCCAAGTCTTGGCTATATGTTGCCCAAATTAAAATAACACACTCCAAGGCTACATGTAACCCAAATAAAATAACATACTCCAAATGAACAAGTAAAACATGCTAAAAAGAAAAATGCTCTCAAGCTAAAAATAGAAGAAGTTCAACTAGTTATTTGTCTTGCGCCGAGGGCGGAGATTGTAGCGCTGCTCCATACGAATGCTATGGCGACGCGACTCCTTTGTTGAAGACGAAGGAGGGTCGTCCGTTAGCGTGCCGTCATCAACAACTTGGGGTCCGTCGTCTCCACCAATCCTCCCCCGCTTGAAAGGACTCATCACCGATGAGTTGGCTTGAAGATACCATCGTAGAAGAACACCATCCAACAGAGCGACCTCCGCTTCCGGGAGCCAAGAGTCATCAGAGGCGAGATGATCACGCCAATGAATCAAGTAGCGGCGCACATCTCCATCTGTAGTGGGAAACACATCATCCTGAAGAATCCTGTCTGGCAAAAATGCTATCCTGGCAAACCTGGGAAAAGCATTAGGCAGCAAAGGGGGAAAATCTATTTCATCAACATTTAGCGTACCTCCGTTGGAGACCGACGGAGAGACCGACGGAGAGACCGATCCCTTACCCTACTCAACCCGGTACCCCTGAGAATCTGTAGTGGAACTAAACAGACAGGAAGATAATTCTAGTGGCGAAGCAATATATGGCATTAAATCCGAAACATTAAAAACAGGGAAAAACCCCAATCAGTTGGTAATTCCAAAAGAAATGCATTGTCTCCTAACCTCTTTAAAATCCGAAAGGTCCCGCTCGCCGATCCGCTAACTTTTTTAAGATGCCCGTAGGCAACTGTTCAGGGATGAGACACACTATTACTAAATCACCTACTTTCAAGGGAGACACTCTCTTATGTGCGTTGGCATTAACTTGATAAGATGTGTATTGAGTGGTAAGCATTTCATTTATGTGCTTGTGCAGATCATGGATGTGAGAGGCAAAGTCCTGTGCAAATTGACTTGACTAAGTATTTTGGAGTCGAGTGAAGGTTATTCACTCAACGTCTATACTAAATTGCTTGAATTTGGCTAAGTCCACAGATACTGATGTCAGCAAAATTCAAAATCATTGTGGGAAGTCTACAGTACACGACAAACAGCGTGACACTCCTTTTGTATTCCATTTAATGCAAAAGCAAAGTTGCAGCCAATAACTGCAGCGGGTCCCACCGCTCAAAGAGCCGTTGGACGGCGGAAGATAATAAAACCATTCTAATCAGAAGGAAGAAGATAACTTTTGGAATAATTTTTGAAAAGCTCTAGACTTCATCTTCTTTCTCTCGACACTGTTGTAGAGCTTGAAGAACAAGTTCAAACTTCTGATCTAAGAGTTCAAGAAGATAGTTAATGCCATTCTCACCTGCAACAACAAGTTCAAAGAAACTTCTCTGAGATAGAAGAAGAAGCAGCCAAGGAAAACCCTAGCTGCACTATATTAGTTTATAGAAGTTAGTTGTTTCCATTCTCACCTGGAACAGCAAGTTCAGAGAAACTCTCTGAGAGAGAAGGAGCAGTAAGGGCTAACCCTAGCTACAGTTACTTCATAGTTCAAGCAGATCTTTCTTGAAGAATATTTTCTTGAGCTGTAAAGAAAAAGACTGGACTGAGCTACTTCAATTTAGAAGAAGGTAGACACCGAGAACATCTCTCTAATGTCTGGTCATCATCAAAACACTGATCTCTCTCTGTAGGATCCTTTGGATCTAAGTGTATGCCTATTATATAAAGGATAAGTGTAGGATCTTTTATAGATCTAAGGTATGATCCCTGTATGGATCTGAGGTAGGGACTGTGTGCCTGAGTTGTAGGACTTGTGCTCAAGTCTGAGGTAGGATCCTAGAATGTATCTGAGTTGTAGGGCAGTTTGCCTAAGGTAGGATCTGGTTTAGATCTGAGGTAGTAGAGTATTCCTCTCTGAGTTGTAGGGTTATCCTCCTAGTCTGAGTGTAGGACTATTAACTTAGTCTGAGGTAGGTTATCTTTGAATCACTGAGTTGTAGGAGCAAAGCTTGCTCTGAGTTATAGGGCTTTGTGCCTGGGGTAGGTATTGGGAATATTACCGTCAATGTTCCCTAAATGTGATTTAAAGAGGCATCACTATCAACACTAAGAACATAGTGGTATGTGATGTTGGTTAAGCTCATCATATGCAGGATATTCCTTAAAATAGTGTTAGATAGGTTGTCTAAGTGATGGTGACAGGTGTTCATAAGGTAGGAAGGTGGAGAGACATAAAATTTGTCTAAGTCTAGAGGCATTGAGTGAAGATAGCTCACTCAACAACAAATGCAAAGAAATGGAGCTAAGTACACAAACGTTAAGTGAGGACAACTCACTCAATACCAAAAACAAAGAAATGTGGCTAAGTCCACAGGCGTTGAGTGAAGCAAGCTCACTCAATGCTAGATGTAAAGAAATGTGGGTAAGTCCAAAGGCATTGAGTGAAGCAGGCTCACTCAATGCCAAATGCCAAAAAATGCTGGGAGAAGACGAGTCAGTCAATTCCTGACTATTTGCAAGGCAGAAATATGGCAAAGCCCACAGGCATTGAGTGAAGGCAGTTCACTCAATCCCATACTACAAAAATTGTTAAGTAAAGCTCAAATAGTCAAAGCTTTGTCTTTGACAGTAAATAAATATGGCTAAGTCCAGAAGCATCGAGTGATGAAGGCTCACTCAACGCCTAAGAATTTAAGACTACAAAAGTCTAGATGGCGTTGAGTGATGAAGACACACTCAACGCACTCAACGCCTAAGCTGACAGAAAATATGTCTAAGTACGGAAGCTTTGAGTGAAGGCTATAGGATAAAGAAGAAAGCGTTGAGTGATGATGCTACACTCAACGCCTCATCAAGATATTAGGCTAAAGTAGAAAGTGTTGATTGATGATGCTACACTCAACACTTTCATTCAGAAATGTGACTAAGTGTTTTGCCATTGAGTGATGAAGGCTCACTCAATGCCCAGTGACAAAAAATTGCCTAAGTACTTTGGCGTTGAGTGAAGCTTGTTCACTCAATGCTTTCAACGCCTGAGATGCAGAAAGATTGGCTAAAGCCAAAAGCGTTGAGTGAAACTTTTTCACTCAACGCTCTAAATGTCTGAGTAAGCCAAAAATCTGTCTAAGTGTTTTGGCATTGTGTGAAGCTTGTTCACTCAACGCCTACACTAAAGAGCTCAAATTTGTCTAAGTCCACAGATGCTGACATCAGCAAAAGTCAACAAAGTCAACAAAATTTAAAATATGGTGGGATGGCTACGGTACGAGACAAACAGTGCCGCATGCCTACTGTATGACTTTTGTTTGTTAAAGTAAAGTTGCAGCTATCAATTTCAGTGGGGCACACTAGTCAAAATAGACGTTGATCGATGGAATAAACAAAGCGTAGATGAGATTGAAGAAATGTGCTTTTGGAAAACACACTGGACTTCGTCTTCTTCCTCAGACATTGTTGCAGAGCTTGAAGAAGTAAGTTCAGATCATCTTATCTGAAAGTTCTAAAAGATATCTGGTGCTATTTTCACCTACACTAGCAAGTTTTGAGGAATTCTCTGAAGAAGAAGAAGCAGCAAGGTCTAACCTAGCTGAAACTGATCTGAAAGCCGATCCAAGACGCTGTAGCTATCTTCACCTGTAATAGCAAGTTCAGAAGAAATTTCTGAGGAAAAAGGAGCAGCAAGGTTTACCTTTGCTACAGTAATTGGAAGCAAATAAGAGTTATTTGTTGACATCCTCACCTTTAACAGCAAGTTCAGGGACATCTCTCTGAGAAAGAAGTTGTAGAAAGGGTTAACCCTAACTGTAGTTACTTCACTGTTCCAGCAAGTAATTTTCTGAAGAACTTTTTTCTGGAAGCTATGAAGTAGAAGTCAACACTTAGATATCTCTGGAAAGAAGGAAGAAGAATCTGCTCTCAAGTGTTCTGTGATTCTTAGATAGTTAGCTAGTTGAAGCTAAAGGATATATCGTGTCTTCAATAGCAAAGTCAGAAAGTTCACTTTATAAGGAAGAAGAAAAAAAGTTAGGACTGAGTTTATCTCATCTCAAGATGTAGCAAAGGGCCAACCCTAGCTGCAGTACTTCCAGAACAAGCCAATTCAACCTAAAGTTATTATTGTGAAGAAAGTTGGGCTGAGTTTATCTCAGTCCAGGAAGGTTGGCACAGAGAAATTTCTCGTGTGTCAAATAAACTCAACAACCCACTTCCATTCTGTAGGATCCTTTTGGATCTCAGTTGTAAGCCATATTTATAAAGGCTGAGTGTAGGGCATGTGTAATTGAGGTAGGATCTGGTTGTAGATCTGAGTGTAGGGCCTGTGTGCCTGAGGTAGGGCTTTGGCCTGAAAGTAGGATCTTTTTTGGATCTGAGGTAGGGTTTTTGAGCCTAAGGTGTAATATACCTCAGACAACTAGACCCCTAAGAATAGCTTTGTCATGACTAGGTCATGATAAAACCCTAGGAAGCCCAAGAAGACCAAGTGGACCTAGGAATGTAGGTGATATCACTATGGTCTATAAATAGTAAGTTTCTAAACACTAGTATAGGATGATCATGGGGCTTCACCATGACTCCAATACCCCACCACAACCTCACTAACCTATTGGAAGGTCCATTATAGCAATAAGGGTTTGTTTGAGTCAACCTAGGGTGGCCAAGTTGACCTAGGATCATCCTAGTCCTAAACTAGGCAAGATGCCTTAACTAAGGGCACTGTGCCCCTAATGTGCCTAACCCTACATAGGTCTTCTTAGACCTAAGGTGAAGTCAATGGGTCACCAAAGACCCATTGGGATCAACCTTAGAGGCTATGTTGACCCAAGTCAACCCTAGCCCTAAAGTGGTCAAAGTGCCCTAACTAAGGGGCAAGTGAACACCAAGGTGCCAAGTCAACCTTACAAAACCCTTCCTAGACCTTAGGGGAAGCAAAGGGGTCACCAAGGACCCCTTGGGGTCAACCCAAATGGTCATGTTGACCAAAGTCAACTCATGGGTCAAAGTGGTCAACTTAGGTGAGCCTAGCCCAATTAAAGTGGGCTAAGCCCAAGTGGTGTGTCCCATTAGTCTAAGAAATGGAGAGAAACATTTTGGGCCCACAAAATTCAGAGAGTGATGACTAGGAGAGAGAGGGATGAGGTTACCCAACTTTGGAGGAGAGAGAAAATGGGGGCTTAATGGCCATCATGGCCATGGAGGTTTCATAACCCCTAACATTGATGGGGCTTTTATTCCTTGGAGGCAGGGGAAGAGTTTCTAGGAGGTGGCCGGCCAGTGGGGTGGCTCAGCCCACTCAATTTGGCTGAAACCGAAAATTAGGTTTAATGGCCAATAATGGTGCTTTGATGAATTGCGGAGTTACAAGCCTCCTCTCCCAAATTCCTTCTTTAAGAACCTTCACCAGAAAAGAACAGGCATTTCCCCCGTTCCAATCTCGATTTCCTTGCTGTTTCTATGGAGGATGTAGAAAAGCCCAAACTGGCTGTCGAAAATGGAAAGGAGGCACATCACCCACTCTCAGGCCGCAACTCAGGTCCTCTCTTGCTCCTTTATCCATGGGTAGATCGTAGAAATCTTTTAGGATGAGAATCGGTCTTAATTGAGCCCGATCAAAGGGAACATTTTTCTTGTTTTTCTAAGAAAAATATGTTTGCGGGATCGCCGGAATCCGCCCCTATGGCGGCTGTGCGGCCGCCTGGCGATAGCCACCACCTCGACAGAGGTGGTGGTGGCGGTGGTTGGCCAGGGATGTGGCTGGGTGGCCGGGAAATGGGGGTGGAATATGCTCCAGGTCGGGGGAATCCTGTCCATCGGCTGGAGCTTGAAGTCTACCAGATGTCGTCCTTTTGTGCCAAGATTCGTGCCGCTTTAGTTTTTAATCTTAGGATTAATATTTCATTTCATATTATTTCTGTCACAGGAAATGCTATTAATGTTTTTATTTATTAAAAATACTTAGATGCTTGAACAGAGAAATTGGTCAACATGAAGTTTGTAGGTCTGGATGTCTAGTTTATTCTAAAATTGATTTGAGTCAATTTAGATTCAAGTAAGAACTCAGCACTCAAATTGGTGGGGTCTATACCTAGGGCTAGTCTGAGATTTAAATGTGTGCCCCCACTTCACCACGTTTCCAAATGATGTGAAATTTGGACAGGGGGTAAATATTACCAATACCTAGGTCATGTCCAAAAATGGGAATTTTTGGAGATACTTTTTCTATAATTTTGTGAAATTATTTTATAATCCTAGAGTAATTTAATTAGGGGACCTAATTACCTCCAAACACTCCCAAACTTTTGTGAGTTGTCCTTGGGGTCATCATGAGGCTCCTTATAAAATATCATCTCATTTGGAGATGATTTGGCTTGAATTTTTGTAAACCCTAGCCTTGGCCTAGAGGGGGGTATTTAGGTTAAAGTGTTCTTAGTGTGTTTGAGTGGTCAAATCACCTCAATAGAGGATGAAACTTGGGCCATTAGTTTGGCATGACGCTGGACACCCTCACATGGAATTTGGGGTGGATTGGTGTTTATTTGCCCTAGGACCCAAGTTCAAACCCTAAGGTTGGACTTTGGGGATTTGTGAAGGGCATGGGGTGGTATGCTCTTGTATGGACTTGGTGTTTAGTGTATATGATCCTAGGGTGTTGAAAAGCCCTATGGAGATATATGGTGGGATTTGGACACATGCACACCACTTAAACCACTAGGTAAGTTTTTGGGTCCATACACCTTAGGGAATGTCTTGTGGCTCATATGACCTTGGAATTGCATGATATTTTTGTAGAGGTCATTTTCATAACCATATTATCCACTGCAATATACTACATATTGTTTGGATGAGTTTACAAGCGGGTTCCTTTGAAAAGAGCACTATCATGAGTGGTCTTGAAAAATTTTATTATGTGAATTCCGAACATTGGGTTTGGATGATATTTAGTCAAGCTGTGTTTTAAGACTATAACAAGCCCTAGAAATTTTTAACATGAATTTTAGATCATTAAATGGGGTACTTCATTCATAACCCATCAAGTTGCACCTTCTACTTAGATATTTCTTATGAACAAACCACTCAATGGAAACTTATGAAATTTAGTAAGAAGACGTTTATTGACCCTTTAAAGCTCTGTGATTTTTTATGGAATTTTTGGAAATCTATCTATAGGGGTTGTTTCACAAGGTGTTGTTTTCTAAGTAAAAGTAATTGAATTTATTTTTGTACTTAGTAATCTTAATTAAATATGATTTTTGGTCAGAGGCCCTTTCTGGTCATCCTTGAGATTCACTAATTTTTATAGAATTTTCTGATGATTAACTTTAGTTCCTTCTTTCTTTATCCATAATTAATGGCTTATTATTGGATTAATTAATTAGAGGCCAAATCATTTTTGTAAAATCATGAAATTTGGTATTTACTGTTATTCCTTTGTTATCTAGTGTTCATAATTTTTGGGTGGTCATTACTTGAGAAAATATTATAGCTCATGTTCAAATTACCCATGGCCTAACTTTTGGGAAAATTAATTAAATACAAATTTAATTAGGAAAATTATAAGTTTCTGGAGTTAAGCTAATCATGTCATGATAGGCCCCCATTAAATATTTTAAGGCTTGTGGATGAAAATTTGGAGTACCTCCTATCATTTACAGCATATAGTATAGGTTGGTCTACATATAGTAAAACTGCAGAAAATGTGATAGCATTTGAATTGGGCATATGACTTGGGGTTAATAGTTTGGTGGTTTGGGTAAAATGAGATTAAGTCCATCAATGGAAGTTATGATGAGGAAAATGCTGGGTTAACTAGGATTAGGAGGTGATCGGGATCGACAAAAGATTGTCTTTCCTGTGGAGAGAGAGAGGGTCAAAACACACTATGGTTAGATCCCGAGTAATATTAAAAGGGATCGGGAATCGAGTATTAACCAATAATAGAAAGTGCCTTGCACAAGGGAGCTTTGGGCTTCAGCCCATCGTAGTTCCTAGTGCTCTCGAGAGCCCTTCACGGGAAATGCCCTGGGCAATCCAAGGTTAACGTAAGCCGTATGAATAAACAATTTTTAAGAGTAACTAGTATAACTAGGGGTTCACTTTCACACACCCTGGTGTCTCGGGAAGTTAGGTTGGGTCACACGGGCGGTAGGCTCGGTAGTTTTGGTGATGGGAAGGATAGTCCGGCGAGCCAATGGCTCGGCAGATAATTGTAACGGACGGGATAGTCCGGGGAGCTTTGCTTAGTTATTGGTTGTGACGGACGTGTTAGTCCGGGGAGCTTTGGCTCTGTGGTTGATACATCAAGATTACATGTGCATAATTTCTAAGGTGCTGGATCTTCGATGTTGGAGGGTCGATGCACCGACGCCAATACGTTGACTCGGCAAGTGTGGTTTAGCACTTCGCCAAAATAAGTCCAGTGGACCAGCCGGCAAAGAATACGCAGGAGCTCCGCTTAGTGAACCAGCGTTGAGGTGTATGATAGGTCTGACTGGTAGTGCAATTACCGGTTTAAAGGTAGTCGAGGCCCAACCCACCATTTATGTTTGCCACTATGGAGGTATCCTGGGTGTTTAGGCTCCAGAAAGGGGGAACTAAAGGTCTGTGTGCACAGAGTTGGGTAGGTGTGTTACATTTGAAAGATCATACCATGGCATACTTGCAAGACATGACATAACCATTACATATAACCCTTGACACCAATTGTATAAATTGGTATGAGACTCTTTATACAATAGGCCCTGCAAAACGACCCCTTAGTTTATAAGCTTGCGTGAGCGTGCTTATAAGCTGAGGTTATTATTCTATGGATATTATATATTGCTTGCTTGAAAACCGACACCCCATCGTATAAATTGGTATGGGACTTTTTATACAATAGGAGCCTTGTAGAAGACCCCTTAGCTTATGTGTTTGTTTGGGCATTCATATAAGTTAAGGTTACATATTTCATAATTTGTCTTACATACTTTTGTTACTGCTACATATTTTCATAGAACTGCTAGATTAGTTCCACCACCACCTTCTACCTTTATTATTCTCCACCTTCATCACCTTTCCTTTCTTCTCCCCGCTCGGTGCCTAGGATCCATGGGGGAAGGGTGGGGGATGAAAGGACTTAAGTCTTTTAGACTAACGGTTTTTAGACCAAATAATTTTACGACATCGTGGAGCCCAGCTTCGAGGTAAGCCTCGGAGGTCGTCACGCTTGGAGACAGGACAGTGTAGTACCGGAGTTCAGACAGCTGGGACAGTGTGTCATGTTTGCTAGTAGTTATTATAGATTTGCTTCCGCGATGAGTGAATTGTAGTGAGGACTTTGATGTATCGGGCATGAGCCCTATTTCCAGTACTTTTATTATTATTGTTGTGGACTCTCCCTTCGTAGAGAATTATTACTATATTTGTGATTATTGTGGACATGTGTTAGAGTTCTCATTTCATGTTCTCTCATACTTTTGCTACTATTTTGTGACCGATATGGCCGACAGGATCGATGTTTTGTAGTGATGACCTTCCCGGGCATGATGGTGTCACCACAAAGCGGTAGTTCTAGGCCTAAGACCCCGTGGATTAAAAAGAAAAAAATGATGTCTTACATGAGATAGGAGAGTCATTCTCTTTAAGTTATAAGGCACTTGTGCCTGAGTTGTAGGCTCCTTTGGATCTGAGGTAGTGCCTTTATGCCTAAGCTATAGGAGAGTCATTCTCTCTAAGGTAGGGCTGTCCTCCTAGCCTGAGTTATAGAGCCTTTGTGCCTGAGGTAGGTGATCTCTGGATCACTGAGTTGTAGGGCTTTGTGCCTTATCTATAAGGCTTGGAGGATACTGAGTTGTCCTGTGAGTTCGTGTTATAAGATTTTAGGAGCCGATATTGGAGAAGTGCCTTGTCTAACAAGCTATTAGAAAGGTGACAGGGAAAGTGGATGTACCCATAATCTAGGGAACCACTATAAATATTTTGTGTTGTGTTGTGTTCTTGAAAGCAAGCTAACTAAGCTAACTCAACACACCTATAACATAAAGAAAATCAAAAAGATAAACAAGAAACTAAGAAACCTATTCACCCCCCCTCTAGGTGATTTAGTTATCCTTAAAATTAAAGACTTTTAAGTTGTATTAGAGGGAGATTGCTCAAAATGGACTTAACAGTCTGATTAGATCTCAAAGGATAGCTAAAAGGGTTACACTTCTCAGTTCAAGAGTGAACCTTAAGGAGTGGAGCTCAATGGATCTTCAAGTCTGCAACAAGGAGAACTTTTTGATTTAGAAAGAGAGGGTTAGGCAGTTTATGGAAGCCTCTAATGCTAGGATCTTTGTGTTGGGTAAACTAGAAGTATGTACAAAATTTGGAGAAGATTCATCCCAGTCAATGATATACATCAATATGTATTTGATGTATGTTTAAATATGCTTGTGCAGGGTTAAGGATTGGAAGAAAAATATTCTAAGTACAAGTGTCAACACTTGTGAATAATTGTGTCGACACTCGGGACTTGTGTCGACACCAACAACAAAGCATTGTGTCGACACCTAAGAATTATGTCGACACCAGAACCAGAAGTTGTGTCGATAGCAAAGGCCAGATTTGTGTCGACACCCAGAAATTGTGTCGACACCTAGAAACTGTGTCGACACCCAGAAGATATGTCGACACCAAAGGCAGGAATTGTGTCGACACTTAAAGCAGGACTTATGTCGACACCAAAGGCAGGAATTGTGTCAACACTTAAAGCAAGACTTATGTATACACCTAAAGCAGGAATTGTGTCGATACTTAAAGCAGGACTTATGTCGATACCTGAGGCAAGGATTGTGTCGACACCTAAAGCAGAGGGTGTGTCGACACCAACAGTTATGTTGAGACCAAAAGTAGTTGTGTCGACACACTGGACTTATGTCGACAAATACAAATAGAAGATGTGTCGAGAAGCAGAAGAATGACTATGTCGACACTTGGAGTATTGTGTCGACATCATCAAGACTTGTGTCGACACTTTGTCTACTTGTGTCGACACATGAGAAGCAGATTGCTGAGTGGATCATGCTGTATTGTAGAATCTCTAAGGAATCAACTGTCATGACTGGTGGGTCGACAACTGTCATTACCAACAGGTCTGACACGTTTGTCAGAACTAACAGAAGGTTTTTACAAACCAGATCAGCTGATAACCATGAAGAATCTCTATATAAAGGGCTGATCCTTAACAACAAACAACAACTCAGAAAAGGATAGAAAAGCCATCAACAAGAGATAGAAGATTCACAACAAGAATAGGGGAAACCCTTTAATAAGGCAGATCTAGAACAGTCAGCAGAGAAGATTCTACATCAAGAACAGTCCAACCTTATTTTGTTTTATCATGAAGCTTTGAAACAGCTAAGTCAGGTTGGGACTGAAGATCAAGAACTGATCAAGAAGAACATCAATAGAGGAATCTATCTGATGATATCTTTTGTATATCTTTTATTACACAATTACTTGTAGGATCTGTGGTAGATATGAACTGTAAGCCTATATTTATAAAGGCTGAGGTAGGGTTGTGAGCCTGAGTGGTAGGACTTGCAAAAGTCTGAGTTGTAAGCCTAGAGATAAGGGCGGAGGTAGGGCTGAGGCCTGAGGTAGGATTTTGGGAAGGATCTGAGGTAGGACTTGCGAAAGTCTGAGGTGTAGGAACCATCATGGTTCTGAGTTGTAGGATCTTTGGATCTGAGAAAGAAGAAAGAAGTTAGGCTGAATCCAGTACTCTACCGGATAGGCGAAGGGGGAAAGTGGACGTACCCATATCTTCGGGAACCACTATATATCTGGTGTTCTTTGTGCTGTGAATGTTCTGTGCTGTGTTTTATTTTGTTTGTGCAAAGTAAGATTTGTTTAATTGCCTAAAATATTAAAGGAAAAATATTAAACCAAAAAGAGTTTGGATCAATGAAACTACCTATATACAAGAAGGAATTCTTTGGCATATGGAAGGAGAGGGTCAGATTGTTTATGGAAGCTTCTGATCCAAGAATTTACATCACAGTACAGGAAGGACCCTTCATTGCAATGAAGGTATCTGCACTGGATGCAAACATAAAGACTCCTAAGAGTTTTTCAGAAATGACAAAGGATGAAATCATCCTTGCAACTCTAGACAAAAGGGTACAGAATATCATTGTAAGTGCCATAGATGATGCCACCTTTCAGAATCTAGTGCATTGCAAAACCTCCAAAGAAATGTGGGACACTCTTATTGTCTACATGGAGGGAACAAAAGAAGTCAGAGAAGACAAAAAATCTATGTTGAATCAGGAGTATGAAAGCTTTAGGCAAGCTAAGAATGACAGCATAACTGAATGCTACAAGAAATTCTTCAGGATTGTAAATGAGCTGATGACTTAAGGAAGAGTCTTCAGCACTTATGAACTGAATGACAAATTTCTGAGATCTCTTACAAAGGATTGGGACACCAAGATTTGTGCCATCAGATAAGAGGCCAAGCTGGCAGACACACCTCCTCCCACACTATTTGGGAAGCTGCTTTCATATGAAATGCAGCTTACAGCCAGGAAGGAGGAAGAGAAGAGCAGCAAATTTGAATACAAGGAAAAGTCAGTTTCCTTCAAAGCTGAAGTCACAAGAAAGGGCAGGAGAAAATCTCCTTCTCCTCCCAAAAGGAGTGCTGAGGCAGAAGAAGGGATTCCTGACAACACTTCATCAGACAGCCACACCTAAGATGAGGACTTTGCATCCTTCACAATGTAGTTCCAAAGATTCATGAAGAATAAAAAGTGGAGAACCAGACCTTCTTCATCCTTTTCAAAGGATGAGTACTACAAGAAAAAGAAAACTCCTAAGGAAGACAGGTATGCATCTAAACCTAGTAAACAATCTAATTCTAAGATTGTGTGTTATTGTTGCAACATGCAAGGACATATCATAGACCACTGTCCAGACAAGAGGGCTGAATCAAAAGATAAGAAGAAGCAACAAATGAAGGGCAAGAAAGAAAAATCTTTTGTTGCCCAAGAGCAGAAAAGTTGGATAGATTCTTTATTATTTGAATCAGGAGAAGAAGAAGAGGCAGAAGCATATGTTTGGTTATTCACAACTGAAGAGGATTCTAAGGTGATTGAATTTCTACAAATGCTGGACTCCATAAATGGAGTGGAAGAATACTGCAGCAGAGGGCTTATGGCCCGAACAGAAAATGATCAGTTCTTGGATCAAGATGGTCCTAGTAAGGTATATAAATCTCCTACAACATCTGATTATTTTACTGGATCAAAATCAGAAGCATCAGCATCAAGAGATGGGGATGGTTCTGAGTCTGAAGGGGATGTACACCAACTCATTGATGAGTATGTTGGATTATTGCAAGCTCTAAAGAGAAGCAAATTTCTTATCAAAGAGCAGACCAATGAGATTGAGTCTCTTAAGCTGGCTGCAGCAGATTCAACAAAGCTATTGGATCTAAAATTAAATGAGGTTTCCAAACTGAAAAACATTACTATTATTCAGATGGGCACAATCTCTTTCAAGGAGAATCATATCAAGAAACTGGAGGCAAAACTTCAGCATCAAAGAGAGCTAGTGGCTAAATTCTCCAAACCAAAATCTGTCTTACCCTTAATTGACAATTTCATCTCACAAAAAGGGAAGAATGTTCTAGGTTTTATGGGAAGAACTAGGGCCACCAATTTACAAAGAAAAGGTAAGACCCCAGTTTAGCCTCTAGCTACAAAATCCCCTATCTTCTTTAGGAAGGTGATGAATCCTACAAAAAAGTATGATCATGAAACTACTCATGGTCACTATGAGTATTGAGTTCACCTTGGCAAGTGTGCAAATGAAAAGAGGCCACTCTATAGGCAAGCCCATCAGATTCAAAAGGAATTCAAAGGGTTTGCTTCTCCAGCACCCACACTCAAAAAGATTGTTGGCAACATGACTGTGAAGTCTGTACCTAAGAAAAGGTATAACAGATTTGAGTGTTGGTGTTGTGGAAAGATAGGACACTTTGCCTTAGACTGTTGGTTTAACACAAGTTTTAAAACCAAGAGTAGTTTACCTATCAGAAAATCTGTAGGTAAACCTATTGTTTCCAATACTAACAAGAACCTAGAACCTATTGTTGGTGCAGGTAATCCTTTATTTGTTGCAGGTGAATCCAAGTGACCATACCCCTATATGGTACTTGGATAGTGGATGTTCCAGACAAATGACTGGAACAAGAAGAATGCTGAGGGACTTTGTACCCATAAAGAATGGTCCCAAAGTCATCTTTGGTGGATCAGAAAAAGGAGTCATCAAATGATTTGGTAACATCTCTAGTGACTCAATTACTATCACTAAAGTGGCTTATGTGAAGGGTCGAAAACACAACCTGATAAGCATAAGTCAACTAAGTGATCTAGGTTATGACATCTCCTTTCACAAAGGGGAGTACCAAATTAAAAGGTCAAGTGATCAAGAGATCATTTTGACTGGCACTAGGAAAGGAAATGTTTATTGTCTTAACCTAGATTGTGATTTAAACAACTCATTTATTTGCTTAGTTGCAGATGAGACAGCCTCATTATATGTCAAATGGCATAAGAGGCTAGCTCATCTGAACTATAAGTCCATAGGACTGATGTTGAGCATCGGGTTAGTGAGGAATGGTCCTCATGTCAAGTGCATGAAAGAGGGAGTGTGCTCAGCTTGCCAAAAGGGAAAACAGACCAAGTCCTCTTTTCCAGCACTAGATATTAAAGATTCAGTAAGATGTCTATATCTCTTACATTTGGATTTGTTTGGTCCTATGCTAGTTCAAAGTCTTGGAAGGAAAGCATACACATTAGTTGTTGTGGATGACTATTCTAGATACACATGGATGTTCTTCTTAAGGCAGAAATCTGAAACCCCTAGTATTTTCCAGACTTTTGTTAGACAAGTTCAGAATGAATTTAACAATTCTGTGGTCAAAATTAGAAGTGACCATAGAACGGAATTTCAGTCTGAATGTATGACAAAATTCTGTGAAGAACTTGGGATTCATCAGGGGTTCTCCTCGCCTAGAACACCTCAGCAAAATGGGATTGCTGAAAGAAAGAATAGAACTCTCATTGAGGCTGGTAGAATCCTACTCAGTGACACTACTCTCCCTGAATATTTCTGGACAGAGGTAGTAAATACTGCTTGTCATGTTCTCAATAGAGCATCTATCAATAAGAAACTTAAGTTGACTCCCTATCAGATTTTGAAAGACAGAAAACCAAACATTTCTTATTTAGGAATCTTTGGTAGTAAGTGCTATGTCGTAGTGAATGGTAAGCACTACCAAACAAAGTTTGCTGCCAAATCCCTAGAAGGAATATTTGTTGGGTACTACAACAACAGTAGGCCATACAGGATCTACAACTTGACTACCCAAGTTGTACAAGAATCAGTTCATGTTGTCTTTGATGTTCTAGATTGATTAATAATGAATTGTCTAGTGTTTCAGTTAGTTCTATAGGTCTAATAGATAGGCTGGACAAGATGACCATCAATGATGAAGCTCCTGCTAGGATGAATGATACATGTTATCCAGGGCGAGAACAAAACACACTAGAAACAAAAGAGAATGAGGAGCATCAGGTGGAGGAAAATGAAGAAGGTCATGAGACAGACAGGTTTCCTCCAGCAAGAATACACCTAAAGGATCATCCAGCTCACCAGGTAATTGGAGATGCAAGTCAAGGTGTTCTAACAAGGAGCAAGAGCATGAACACAGTTTTGTGTTCTAGCTTTTTGTCTCAAATAGAACCCAAAAAGTTTGAATAAGCAATGCTAGATGCTAAGTGGGTTGATGCAATGCAAGAAGAGCTTAATCAATTCAAGAGATGCAAAGTCTAGAAACTGGTTCCTAAACCTAAGGATCATAATATCATAGGAAACAAGTGGATCTACAGAAACAAACTTGATGAAAATGGAACAATCATCAAGAATAAGTCCAAGCTGGTAGAAAAAGGCTACGAACAAGAGGAAGGAATAGACTTTGATCAAACCTTTCCCAGTAGCAAGACTGGAGGCTATAAGGATGTTCCTGGCCTATGCAGCCTATCAAGGGTTCAATGTATTTTAGATGGATGTGAAGTTAGCATTTCTAAATGGTGACCTGAAAGAGGAAGTCTATGTTGAACAACCCTCATGTTTTGTAGATCCTCACTGTCCTAATTATGTATATAGGCTTAGGAAAGCCTTATATGGTTTGAAACAAGCCCCCAGGGCTTGGTACAAAACCTTGTCTGCTTTCCTTATTGAGAATAAATTCTCAAGAGGAAAGATAAATCAAACTCTAATCTATAGGGAATCCAAAGGCAATATAATGTTAGTCCAGATATATGTTGATGACATTATCTTTGTATCTACTGAGAATAACCTTTGCAAGAAGTTTGCCAAACTTATGCAAGGGAAGTTTGAAATGAGCAGTATGGGTGATCTAAAGTTCGTTTTGGGACTTCAAGTCAGACAGACTGATAATAGACTATCCATATCTCAGTCTATGTTCACTAAGGAGTTGATTAAAAAGTATGGAATGGACTACCCTTCCACCATGAAAACTCTAATGGGAACAAAAATTCCTATAGGCAAAGATGAGGCAGGGAAACCTGTTGAAGAGTCTTTGTATAGAAGGATAATTTGCTCCCTACTTTACTTGACTGCTAGTAGACCTGACATCATGTATGCAGCATGTGTCTGTACCATGTACCAAGCATGCCTTGAGGAATCACATTATATTGCAGTTAAAAGTATTTTGAGATATCTCAAGGGCACACCTAATCTAGGTCTTTGGTACCCTAAGAATAGAGATTTCACACTAATTGGTTTCTCAGATGCAGATTTTGCAGGATGCAAAGAAGACAGGAAATATAATACAGGAACCTGTCAATTCCTAGGAGGAAGACTGGTGTCTTTGTGCAGCAAGAAGCAGACCAGTGTAGGTATATCAATAGTTGAGTCAGAATATGTAGCTGCATGCAGCTGTTGTGTACAACTATTATGGATAAAGGACCAACTAGAAGATTATGACATCAAGGTTAGTAGAATTTCACTGTTTTGTGATTCTACTAGTGCTATTTCTATTGCTAAGAATCATGTATCACACAGTAGAACAAAGTATATAGAAATTAAATTCCATTTCATTAGAGAACATGTAGAAAAAGAAAATGTTAGTCTAGAGTTTGTGAATACAAATAATCAAATTACTGGTATTTTTACAAAACCTCTGGATAAAACTTAATTCAATTATTTTAAAATTGAATTAGCTATGTTAAATCTAGATTAGGTTAGCACAAGCTATCTTTAGTAGAACATGTAAGCTCAAGTTGTCATAGGAAATTTGGCTAAGTACAAGGTTTGTGTCGACACAAGCAGACCTTGTGTCGACACTCTCAGTATGTTTAGTCGACAAAGAAAACGGATGTGTCGACACAGGAATAATATCTGTGTCGATTGAAGAAAAGGTGTCGACACAACTATGTCGAGACCATATAACTAGAGGACTTTTGTGTCGATACACAAAAATTGGTGTCGATACAACTATATTGAGACTTTCAGTTAGCTGATTTTTGAGTCGACACACAAAAATGAAAGTCGACACTCTGTGTCGAGACATGTCGACATCTATGTCGACACTAACATAAGTATGTCGACATATACATGTGTCGACTAAACCTCAGTATTGTCGAGACCTAGACCTATTCTGTCGACACATATATGATTTTGTCGACTAGTCCTAGTGCTAAGGCGCATCTTTTGAACTCCCCTTTCCACTTAGACTATAAATAGGTGAAGCCAAAATCTGGTCGACTACGCTTTCTGAGTTCCTGGCTCTGCACCCTCTATCGACGAGAATCATCTTTCCTTTTCACCACCATCTCTCTCTTCCGATAATGGAGCCTCATCCAGAAGAAAAGGTGAATGAAGGATATGAGCTGGTCCGTGGTGGGATCACAACAACATCATTAGAGATTCAGGGAGTAATTGCCCTAATCACAGACATTGGTTTAGAATTCTTGGTCTCTGAACCAACCAAGATATGGAAGAAAGAAGTTCTGGAATTTTATTCTTCTGCAACGACAGATGCAGACGGGAAGAAGATGAAAGCAACTATTCAAGATCAAGAATTCAAACTTCGTAGCGAAGGAAGCAAGGTCTTCCAACGGTCACACTAGGATCAATCGTCTCGATCGATTCGGAAGGGGAAGGATTTTCCCGATCAACGAATCAAGAGACAAGGGATCTCTGGTTAGACGCGTGAGACGCTATGCTATCCTAAGCTTCGGTCGCCGGAGATCTGGAAGAACCTGAGATCAGCAGCGGCGAAAAGTGCACGAGCGGCGGAGACGGTCGGCGGACCGTTAGGGCTTGTCGGTGGCTCGTGCTTTTTGAAATCCCGTGTGTTCTGATTTTACTGTTCATACATACGGAGTATATATACATTAGGTCAAGTATGTGACCGTTGTGGGTCCCACTGATAAGAATACATGAGCCCGGTTCGAAACAGTTCAGACAGTTTGAACCGGTCCAGAGAACAACAGGAAACTGCCTACGTCAAATTCGGCGAGAATCGTAGGTGATTCTCGCCGAATCGGCGAGAATCACTTACGATTCTCGCCGACTTCTACTTAGCCGAAATCTGGCTGAACTGATACAGAAGCCGGGGAGAATCGGCAGGAATCACTTTTGATTCTCACCGAATCGTCGAGAATGCAAGGTCATTCTCGACGAATCGGCGAGAATCATAAGTGATTCTCGACGATTCTGCCTTAGAAAATTTCCCTGTCTGTGTCGAAGCTGCCGGCTTCAACCGGCGAGAATCAGCTAGTGATTCTCGACGACTCGGCGAGAATCATTAGTGATTCTCGTCGATTTTTACTTGGGCTATTTCTCCTCTTTCTTTCCTTGAGCTGGTCTTTGGCCCATCCTTGCTCCTTGTCTGCTCTTGCTTTATCATAGCCCTGTACTTGAAATTAAGTACACCCCAATAGAGAGAGTACACGTAGGCCAACACACTGATCTGCTCAACGAGGGATTACGTTGCACAGACCCGTGTATATTGACCCACTGCACCCTGACATTGGTGTGTACTTAGCATGGAATATCTGCAAGTACAACTAGAAAATAATTCATCAAATACATTTTGGATTCATCTTAGCTTGACAGGTGGCTTCCTCAAATCCAGGTAATTGTGGATACAGTACCCAACAACATCACATACTAAGTTGTGAGAAAATAGTATATTTATGGTTTTGAAATTAATATGTGCTAATCTCTCGTGCCATTGGCCACTGAGAGATGCACTATCTTTTGTCAAAAAGCACACTTGTGTAGAATTATCTAAACATAGAAAATTTAAACAGAAAATGTTTCTACTCCGAGTGCCAGTTAAGATTATCTCCAAATTTGCAGATGATTTTATAAGACACTTGTCCTTGTAGAAATAAACGATATAGCGTTTGTCACATAATTGACTTATGCTTATCAGATTATGTTGTAATCCTTCAACAGAAGCCACGTCTTTGAAAGAGACTATACCGTTGTAAATCATAATGTATCCTTTAGTAATTCCCCAGTCAGACCTTCCAAAGTTAACTTTTGGTCTGTCTTCGACTGGTGTGAATTCTCGCAGTAGGCTTCTTGTCCCGGTCATATACCGAGAGCATCTACTGTCCAAATACCAGATTTGGGTTTTTTTGGCCTTTGGACATACCTGCAATCATAAATCATTTTACCTTAGGAACCCAAATAAATTTGGGTCCTTGGTTCCTTATTAGCCTAACACCACTAGGAATATTAACTTTGCGAGTGGTCAGTCTCGCATTGTTAACTCGTGGAGTTTCAACATTTACAGGGTTAAACCAACAATCTACGTCAAAATGATCATTTTTTACGCAGCACCAACAATCAAATCTGTTTTACCTTCTCTTATACTCCTACTTTACCTTTTAAATGTGAGGTCTAGCAGGGGCTACAAACATGGAGGTGGAAGCCTCCTAATTGCAGCATGTACAAGGCTTCTCAGTCACCTTAGCCTTGGATACAATAGGTTTGGCTTTCAGCGCCTGATGCGTGAAAATCGTCTCACGGACTACAATCCGAATAGGCAAGTGTACCTATCGTTTTATAGTATAGTGATAAAAATAAATCAAGGTCGTATAAAAACTCGGGGCAGGCAAGTAATATTACTCACAACGACTCTATTATCCACCGAATGAGTGATGGGTTTGAAAATTAAAATGAACTAAGCTTAATTAAAAGAGAAATAAAATATTATGAAAGAGTGCTCGATCGACGATTCACTTTGAAATAAAATAACAAAATAAATTAGTTTAGCATTTGCAATACTATTAAGACCGTGAAGGATCCGATATTAGGAAGTAATCTCGTTAGAGCATTAAATCCCCTAAATTATAGGCGTTTTGACCGAAATCTCTTTACAAGTCAAAGTGGCCTAATGTCGCATAACCGAAGTGACCCGCACTATTGGATTTGACTCCAATCCGGAGGATTTACGTCATCCTATCTCTAGGGTTGCGTTCAACTCCTTCCTTCTTTGAGTGATCTTTCAAATCAATGAGTCTCTCGACTTCTATGAAATGAGATCAATTGCCTACTACTGTATACTGGAATACGGAGTCAACACGATAAAAATACAAGAAGGATCAAAAATAGGAAAAATACAAATGCAAACATAAAATTAAAGATGCGTTATTTCATCGCAATGTTCATCGCGATCGGGCACAAAATAAAATTAGCTAAGCATATTTGAGAAAGAAACCATGAAAATAAAAGAAAGATATTTCATTTTCATTATTAGAAAAAGGGGTACATAATACTAATAATAAGAGATACAAGATTATGCTACCAAAACAAAAGATTACAATAAAAAGAAATCTACTTAGCAACAAAGAAAGAAGAAAACTTGCACTTGAACTAGCTATCTCTACCAAAACTACTTCCTCCAAAACAAGAGGCAAGGGGTTCGTTTTATAGGAGAGGGAGAAGGATCTAGAATGAAAATGAAGAGGAGAAGCTAAGGGGGTTGCCGACCATGCTTGGTGGAGAGGGTTCATGCATGAGTTTTAATGAGGGGAGAGAGAATGGCTAAATGCATGCATTTCATTTAAGGGGAATAACATAAAAAATATAAAATAGAGAGGGAGGGGTTGAATGTGGAATAAAGAGGGGAGAAAGAAATAAAAAAGGGGGAAAGAGAGTGGCCGACCATGCATGAATGTGGAGGTGCATGCATGGAGAAATTAATGAGGAGGGAGAGAGAGGTGGCCGGCCACATGGTAGGCTTTTATGTGGGCTTTGTAGTGGGCTCGGGTAGGCTTGTAGTGGATGTAGGGGCTGCTCCAAGGGCTTTGTGGGCTCGGGTTGGACATGGTGGGCTGCTCCAATAGTGGCTGGCTGCTTGGTATTGAGTTGAGGGAGGCTCGGGTTGACTTGTGGGCTGCCACATGGCTTCATCAAAGAGGAAGTGGGCTGCACCATGGCTTTGAACCTACAAAAGAAATAAAACATAACATTAGTTAATTTTTATAACATGACATAAACATAAGACATGAAAATACATAAAACAAATAAATAAAACTATTCATAACATAACATAACATAGCATATAATAAAAATATATATTTTTATATCAAAACATAAAATAACTATAATAAAACTAGGAATTAATATATTGTAAAAAGATATTAAAACATGAAATAACAAGCATAAAATATAAATAAACTTAGGCATTTAGGCTACTAAATTACCCCAAAAACGATGACTAAAAGTAGTCATCAAACTCCCCCATGCTTAGGCTTTTGTTATTCCAGAGCAAAAGTATGAGAAATAATTATAAGACATTATAAAATTTTTAATCAAACTAAAAATTTATTAACACCAAAATCTAGCAAAAAATAAAAATTTAGGGATTTATGAATTAAGTCCTAAATTATGAAATTAAAGTGAAAAAAGAGAAATATTTAGTCAAAAATTCTCTAATAGATTAACTAGCACTCAAAATTGAGTAAAGTGCAAACAAGGTTGGAATAAAATTATAAAAACCATAACTTGAAAGAAACTTAAGGAAAAATTGCAACCTACTACTTATGCTCTCCCAATATTTTAATTTAAAAACTAAGACAATGATATTGGCTATGGGGTTTAGGGAGGAAATCAACATGAAGAGGTCCTTGATTGGAGGTGATCATCATTATATATTCTTTTTCACACCCCACACAATTGTTTTTAAATATATACGTAATACCAGAAAATGATAGACTAACATCCTATCACTTCTCCCGACATATATGAACTTTTAATTCCTCTCTTCATCAGAGTTGCATATGTGTACCAAAAAATAAGGAACTAACATATCCTTATTCCAATGACATATGATCTAATAATAAAAGAAAGAAAAAAGAGAATTGGGTAAGGATAAGGGGTTAAACAAGATTTTTAGAAAATAAACTAAAATACTAGAGAGCAACTACTAGTAGATTGAGATTTCCTAAGAATCTAAAAGCATGAGGTAATAATCATTAGAATGCAAAATTGTTAAACAAAATTTCAACAAAATTGAAACTATTTAAAATAAAAGTGAAAAAGTGCTAAAGAAATTACTCTAAGCAAATTAAAATCATAAGATTATCCTCAAAACTAAATCACTAAATATTAAATTTAACTAAATATGATGAAATAAAAGATTAGCAAATAATAAAAAGAATGCTTATAAAAAAATTCAAACTAAATTTCTGAAAATAACAAAAAGCTAAGCATGAGGTTTATTATATTTTTTTGATTTTTCAAAGATTTTTCATTTTTTTGAATTTTGCAATTTTAAATTTTTAGAATGTTTGATTTTAAAATTTTTTTAGGTTTTTGATACGGCTAAATAAAAGCAGTACTAAAGAAACTTAATAAAACTATACTAATCTTTTTTGTTGTTTTTTTGTAGAAATTTAAAATATTTTTTAGAAAAGAAGGAAAAAAAGAAATAAAATAACTAAACCCTCCCCCATTCTTGAATTTTGCATTGTCTTCAATGAAAAATAAAAACAAGGAAGAAAAAGGAAGAAGAAAGGGGAGGGGGGATGCAATAAAGTAAATAAAAAAAAAAGAAAACAACTTCCCCGGATTTGTAAGGCCGAATACAGATGTCGCTCCCCCATGCTGGAGCTGGACACCGGCTCAAGCCTAAGGAAGAGAGGAAAGGATGGAGCCAAACGAACCGCCGGAGGTTTTATTCCTGCAAAACAAAACAAAAAGAAAAAGAAAGAACAAAAAAGGATAAGCAAGAAGTGCCTCCCAAGAGCGCTCTTTGTTTAACGTCGTCTGAGCCCGACGTTATTTGTTAGCTAAATGGAAAATAAAAACTGAAATGAAGAGGTAACTCCCTAAGTATGCGCTTAGAGGAGTAAATCAAAAAAGAGAAGAAATGAAGAATCGCACCGACATGCGGTGGAATCTTCAAGAGAATGACGCCCAAAAATGAACGGACGGAGTTATAGAGGAACTCCGCCGTATGAAAAATGGGAAAGAAAGGGTCGTCAAAAGAAGAAGAAAAAAAAGAAGAAGAAATAGAAAGAGGAATAAAAGAAGTAGAAAAAGAAATTTCATCAACGGAAATTTCACAAGAAGAAGGGGAATCTTGTGAAATTTCGAGAGAAGAAAGGGTAGAGAGAACTAAAGGAGAATCATCTAAAATAAAAAGAAGAAGAAAAAGAATCGCTAAAACTAGAAAAATTTGGAATAGTTAAAAATTGAAGCGAAATGGAATCACGAATGTCTTCAGAAGGAGAAATAGGAGACTTCTCGTCATCCTCAACGGGTAAGAAGCACACCGGAATATCCATAGAGGTGTCTTCCAAAGGAGGAAGGAAA
Source organism: Platanthera zijinensis (assembly GCA_039513925.1). Taxonomy (NCBI): domain Eukaryota; kingdom Viridiplantae; phylum Streptophyta; class Magnoliopsida; order Asparagales; family Orchidaceae; genus Platanthera; species Platanthera zijinensis. The sequence goes on from CM077083.1 coordinate 131,871,392, forward strand.
CAATCCGGGATATCCGAATAGTTATCATCCTCGAGAGGAAAAAGGCAAGCCAGGATATCCGGTGACTCATTTCATGAAAAAATTGGAGGAGACAGAGAAGATGACGAAGAAAATGAAGCGGCCTCACGAGAAAGATAATCCATAATGGTTTTGAAATGCAAATTAATATTATATATAGAAGTTTGCAATTCAAGATACTCATTATCGATAGAATTAAAATTAAAATTTGAAGGCGCGGCACTTTACGGGGCAAAATCATGAGAAAAATAATACGAGTTCCCCATCTCCCAAGTAGGATAAAAATTGGAGTAAGGGTCAAATTGGACATTTTGACCTTCCACAGAAAAATTAAAATCAAAAGAAGGAGGGGTTCCCTAAAGACATTTAGAATCAAAGTGGTCGGGCGACCCGTAAAAAGCGCAAAAATATGATGATTCCATAAAAAAACTGTTACCAAAGAAAAAAAATAAATTTTTTTTTATATTTTTTTTAGAAAGTAGAAAAATTAAAATAAATATTTTTTTTAAAAAAAAAGTAGTAGAAGTAATAAACTCGATGCTTTCGTAATATTGCCAAAAATTTCCTCGCTCACTCGACGCTTCTAGACATAACCAAAAATCTCGCATATTAATGCTGAAGCTTTGACTGTCTGAGCTTTACTCAATGATTCTTTCCTCAGGCATCGAGTGAGCTATCCTCACTCGATGCTTCAAGACGTAACCAAAAATCTTCCTTGTAAGTGCTAAAGCTTTGACTGTCTGAGCTTTACTCAACGCCTCTTATTTTATGGCATTGATTGAAATGCCTTCACTCAACGCCTGTGGGTTTAACAAAAATTATTCTTTGTCAACAGTCAGGCTTTGACTGCCCATGCTGTACTCAGCGCTTCTTGACATCTGGAATTGAGTGAACTTTTTTCACTCAATGCCTGTGGACTTAGACAAATTTTTGTCTTCCCAGCATTCTTCCTTATGTCCACCTGTCACTATCACTTAGACAACATGTCTAATCATGGTATAGTAGACAACCTGCATCCTTAAAATTGAACATACATCAAACACAATTATGCCCTTAGTATTGATGGTGATGCCTCTTCAAATCCAGGGAACATTGACGCACAATATTCCCAACAACAACTCTAACAACATATTAGGTACATATTGCATGATCAGCGCTGGCCTATATCATTGACCTCTCCCCTTTATGACTTCTTCAGAGACATATTTGCCTAAGGATGTTGTCTTATGAGACAAAGGATTAACTACTACAGTGAAACCATTCTTCACCTACAACATTTAATCATCCAAGAATTGGGTGCATGCATCCATTCTTCTCTTTAGAATGACCTTGTTGGTTTCCATGTTGTCCTTTTGCACTTCCTGCACCATCTTCATGTTCTCAGTAGTAATGCTTTGATTTTTAATGATGTCATTTTTTCTTTGCACAATGCAAAAAAAAATTTCTTCATTGTAGGTAATGAATGGAGCAACCCTCTTGAAGAATGTTATTGTATTTGTCTTTAGCAGATTCACTTCAAATCTAATGGATTTGATCTAAGTAGACAGATTTTGTCTCAATTCTTTTATTGAATCATCCACATAAAGCTTAATTTGCATCATCTGCTCATCTAAAAGTCCTTTTAATTGAGCCAAAAAGGAGGTGGACATCTCCACAGATTGCTGAGTGGTCCCTGGAAGGTTGAATTCTACAACATCTACCCTTATATCTTCCCTTATCTCTGAATCAACAACTTTATATTCTAAGGAATGACCAAGAATGTCTGCAGCATGCTCATCAGCATCAAATAAGTCAATCACTTTATCAACTTCTTGAGCAGGGAGATCAAAATAAGTTTTGCCCTGAACCTATGTAACAACCATATAAATTTTATGTATGTCAACATCAGTCCTGTGGACATCTTCTTTGACTCGCTCCCCCTGAGAGTCAGAGGGGATCTAATCTAACATCTCATATAAATTTACCAAGAAAGAGTCAATCTTTTCCGTTAGACAAGCAGGAGATTAGCTTTGCACCCGCTCAGCAGGAGCAACACCATATGGGGTCTCCCCCTGAATATCTGTATAGATTATTTCCACAATAGTTGTGATAATTTCCTCAGCAGGATCCATGATAGTGTAATTTTCAATCTCTATCTAAGATATATTACTAGGTAGGTGATGCAGGCCTATGGTTTCGACGGATTAAACTACGCATTCTTAGGTTTGGTAATTAAAAATAAATACGTCGTGTGCGGTTTCTCTAATTAACACTATCGATTACTCAATCATTTAACGACATAATTTTCAACATCAAACAACACAAAGGGTCGCTACCCCTTATAGAGGTTGAATAAGGGATATATGCTAATGTTCGCTCAAGCGAAAAGGACCTACCTGATCCAGATAGTTAGCAATTCAAATTAAAATTATACGCAAACATTCACAATTCTAATAAGAGAAAATCTGGACTAAAATAGCGATTTAAATGAAGCCCAAATCGATGCCAAATTAATTTAAAACAAGGTGAACCAAATCATATGAACTCGAGGAGAAATTAAGGATAATGAATCCAATTTCTTCTTGTAGCATCCCTACCCATTACATGGGATATAGTAGAAGGTCCGGCCGGGGTCCCACACCATATTCCACGAACAGGCGGAGAGGTCACTTTATAATATCAAAACTACCAACGATTCCTAACACAGAGCATTCTAGCGGAAGCTTCATTGTTGAAAACATTGAACTCAAGAATAACAACAGAAATGTCCACTACTAACAAATAGGAATGTATACAACCCAATACACAAGGTACATGGCCTTATTGCCTTACAAGTTTCTCTTAATAGGAGTGTGGTTTACAAACATCGGCACGCAGGCCGGCCATACATGAACTAGAGTAAAGCAAAGTAAAGCCTTCAAGGTCAGCAGCGCAACCAAGGCTTCAGCCCGCTATTTCCCACTTGGGCCAGCTACACCTGCAAGAAACAATCCACCAAGCGGCGACAAACAGGGAAACGGTCAGCATTCAGCTGACCAATTATAACGACCCTGCCCCTGGCACGGGGCAACAGAATTCCTTCTTTGCAAAGCATTATATTAACAAACATATGTATACTACAATCCACCAAGGCTGTGCACAACCACACTAACCAATACATTACACAAACATCGGTACGACGACCTGACGCTCCGTGCACTCAGGGCCCCTTATTAGTGTACCGGAAAATCCAGGGTCCCACCATCGATTAAAGGTCTCTCTACCTTACGGTCCAAAATGAGCATTCCTAGTCTTTACGGCTTGCAGGCCTAACACTCTCGCTATGAGATCCTAACAGGGACATAAGTACCCATGGTTAGACAACCATAATGCGGGTATAGATCCGCCTTGCCCGTTGCTCATCATCGTCAGTCGTCACACCGGACCGACGCGGGTACAACATCTCCTTGCCCATTCTCCACAAAGGCTTTTAGTTGTAGCACAACGGCCCAACAACACACAACATGGTATGCATGGCCACACGAGTTGAACACCAAGTATCAACTCTCACATTTTCTTGGACTCCATCCAGTATTTCCTGCTGCACCAAGCCATAGGTATACACCAAGGGACTCTATAAAAACAATCAATGAACACTGAGTCTTCTCTGATTGCAAACAAAGCATCACCAATCCGTACAACTCACTTCTGAATGGGATTCACACAGAATGCCTAACCGTACTACTCACTTCCGGTTTTAATGCAACAAAGCAAGGGATGAACCACCGATCCCACGGGAATCACTTCGCATTCCACCTTTTGGTGGAGGATTCTTATGCAAATGCAGGAAAGAAGGACTTCACATGTCCAAGTGGGAAATTATTGACCTTGCAGCATGTTTTGGCGCCATGGAGAAAATACAAGGCTGGAAAGGACCGCAATGCTCTTGCCTCCGTGAATCTGAATTTGGCACGCGATTTAGACCACCCTAGCACCACCGGCGGCCGGATTCCCCTTCTCCTACATCCTCTTGCTCTCCCCTTTCTCTTCTCCTTAGAAAGAGAAAGCCAAAGATGAAATGAGGAATAACTTCCCCATTCCCGTCCATAAACCATCAGGAGGCAAGCCAGGGCCGTTGGATCGTATTTAATAAAAACGACGGCCTAGATTAACTCTGGAAATCATTTCAGATGCCGAAAATGGCTTTGCACATGGCTGTGTGCCCTGCTTGCACACGAAATCGTCGGTCCAGAGCAGGACATGGGTTGAGACACGCCCGTGTCCAAGGTGACACGCCCGTGTCGCCCAAACTGGCATGCCCATATCGGTGGGCATGTTCCATAACCGCTCTTTGGAACTGACACGACCCTTAGTGGACACAGTTCTAACAAGCCCATTTCAGGATTGACAAGGTCGTGTCGACCACGACATACCTATGTCCTGAGTCATGTACACGCCCCTCGACATAGCCCAGTTTCCAGAGAAGGACACGACATGTTGGCATGCCTGTGTCAAATTTGACATGCCCGTGTCGGCACCCCTGACACGCCCGTGACCTCAAGCCGGGAAAATCCCAGGGCTCCAAAAACCATAAAAACACTTCCCATACCTATAGTATTTTTGGGGCATTATAATTCTCCCCCTCTTATAAGAATTTCGTCCCGAAATTCACTAAGCACAAAATAAACTTATATATAATACAAATATATACTATTATCCATACACATGGTTACAACAATACTACAAAAATAGCTCGAGAAATTCAGTACGCATGGCTTGTTCTTGCTCCCATGACAACTCCTCTCGGCCACAATTTTCCCATCGGACCTTGACCATCCCGAAAGCTTTATTTCATAGTTGTATAACTGTCGTATCCTCGATCCGAATAGGCCTAACCTTTGTCGTTAGCCTACTATCAACAGATACTCGATCCACATCAACCAACTGAGATGGCTCTTTAACTGCTTTACTTAATATCGAGACATGAAACACGTCATGCAAACCACTCAGTTCTGTTGAAAGCATTAACCGATAGGCAACCTCACCAACACGTTCTACCACTTCAAACGGTCCCAAATACCTCGGGCTCAGCTTTTTTAGACGCCGCATCCTGGACACGCCCTTGAAAGGTTTAATTTTCAGGTATACCCAATCGCCCACCGCAAACTCTACTTTTTTGTGCTTGGCATTGTAGTACTTTGCTTTCCTGTCTTGAGCCACCAACAATCTTTCTCAAATCAACTGAATAGTCGAGTTAACATCATCCATTTCTTTTCACTTGTACAACTTCGATTCACCAGTCTCCACCCGAGCCAAAGGGGTACGACATTTCCTACCGTATAAGGCCTCAAAGGGCGCCATCTGAATACTAGCTTGATAGCTATTATTGTAGGCGAACTCGATAATATATAGATGATCTTCCCAACTCTTCCCAAAATCTAGTGCACACATTCGGAGCATATCCTCCAACGTCCTGTTGGTCCTTTCGATCTGACCATCTGTCTAAGGATGAAAGGTCATACTGAAATGCAATTTTGTACCCAACAGTTGGTGAATTAGCCTCCAATATCCCGAAGTGAAACGCCCATCACAATAACTAACGATGCTACGGGGCACACCGTGCAATCGTACAATGTTATCCACATACAATTTTTCCAACATGTCAACTGAGTCATCCTTCCGGTTCGGGATGAAGTGTGACACCTTAGTTAACTGGTCAACAATCACCCAAACTGCATCATTACCGCGTTGCGATCTCGACAGCCCATGCACAAAATCCATCGAGATGTCATCAAATTTCCATATAGGAATAGGAAATGACTTAAGAAGACCACCTGGCCTTTGGCATTCAGCCTTTACCAAGGCACATGTCTTGCATTTCGCAACATAATGTGCTATATCCTTCTTCATTCCAGGCCACTAGAACATTTTCTTCATATCCTTATACATCTTCGTGCTCCCGGGGTGAATTGAATATTTTGTGAAGTGGGCTTCATACATCAATTCTTCACGAATTTTACCCCTACTTGGGATGCACAAACGTATGTCTCTCCGCAAAAGGCCGTCCTCAAAAGAAAACTGAGAATCTAAACTCTCCGCTGCATACCGTTGTATACTCTCATCATGTTAAGTTGCCTGCCGAACTCTATCCGTAAGGTCATACAGTACCTCTGTCCAGTTCAAACACGCCTTTGAAGTGGAATCCTTGTCAACACAAGAAATGTCTAAGACTTCCAGATCTCGAATTAAGCTTTCATCATGACTTAGCAACCAATTAGCCCTTGCCGAAGTCCTACGACTCAAGGCATTCGCGACTGCATTCCCCTTACCGGGAGTTTAGTGAATCTGAAAGGTGTAGTCTCCAAGAAACTCCATCCATCTTCTCTATCACATGTTGAAATCCTTCTGATCCAATAGATACTTTAAGCTCTTATGGTCCGTGAATATATCCACTTTAACGCCATATAGATAATGACGCCACAATTTAAGTGTGAATATTACTGCCGCCAACTCCAAATCACGGACGGGGTAATTCCGTTCGTGCACCTTCAACTGGCGTGATCCATAAGCTATCACCTTCACAAACTGTAGCAGAACGCATCCTAAGCAGCTCCTTGATGAATCACTATACACTTCAAAGCCGTCTAAACAACATGGCGATGTCAAGATTGGCGCCGTGGTCAACCGACTCTTTAGCTCCTCGAAAGCTTGTACACATTCGGGCGTCCAAATGAACTTTTTATCCTTCCTCGTCAGTGTGGTGAGAGGCAAGGCTATTCGCGAGAATTCTCTATGAAGCGCCTGTAGTAGCCCGCCAGTCCAAGAAAACTCCTGACCTCCACCATAGTAGTAAGAACAGGCCACTCCCGTATAGCAGTAATCTTAGCCAGATCCACCGCAATGCCCTCTCCACTAACCACATGGCTAAGGAAAGCCACTGACGACAGCCAAAATTCACACTTAGAGAACTTGGCGTAGAGCTTGTTCTTCCTCAGGGTGTGCAACACCAACCGCAAATGATTTGCATGATCTTCTTTAGTTTGGGAGTATACGAGGATATCGTCGATAAAGACGATTACAAATAGATCCAAGTATTCCCTAAACACCCGATGCATTAAATCCATGAATACCGATGGAACATTGGAAAGCCCAAACGACATTACCGTGAACTCATAGTGACCATAACTTGTTTCGAATGCTTTTTTGGGTATGTAACTTTCACGAACTCTTAACTGATAATAACCTGACTTCAAATCCAACTTGGAGTATACAGTCGAGCCAACTAATTGGTAAAATAAGTCGTCAATCCGTGGAATCAGATATTTGTTCTTTTCCATTAGCTTGTTTAGTTCTCTGCAGTCAATACATAGACGCAAGCTACCGTCCTTCTTCTTTACAAAGAGAACTGGAGCGCACCAAGGTGATTTACTTGGACGTATGTAGCCTTGCTATAGTAGTTCCTGTAAGTGAACCTTCAACTCCTCCATTTCCTTTGACGCTACTCGATATGGCAAGCGGGCCACAAGTTTCGCACCTGGTACCAACTCGATAGGAAAGTCGATCTCCCTTTGGGGTGGTAACCCTGGAAGAATTTTCGAAAACACATCAACAAACTCTGACATAATCGGCACCTCACTAATACTGGTCTTAGGCTCCACAACCTCTATAAGTGTGAAGAATAACTCCGCACCCTTCCGAACTGCCTTTACGACTTTGAGGGCAGATAATAGTATCCTACTCATCCCTCGCATGCCATTGAACTTAGTCTCTTGTTCGGTATCTTGACCCAGTGTAACCTCTTTGGAAGTGCAATTTATACTAACATGCTGCTCTGAAAGCCAGTCCATACCAAAGATAATTTTGAACTCATATATCGGTAGCACTGATGCGCTCACCAAGAAATCCCGACTTCCTATCTTTACTTCCACACTACACGACTTATCTGCGCACAACACACATCTGTTAGGTAGGAGAACCTTAATAGTGTCTGTCTTGGTCCGTGCAGGTACCCCGATACGTAAGACAAAGTCTTCAGACAGAAATGAATACGAGGCACCTCTATCGAATAGGGCTCTTGTTGGATGGTCCCGTATAAGGAAAAAACCTATATTACCAAAATTAAAACAAGCACAACACAAGGCACAAAGTAAAACTACAAACTACCCGTACCCGTGTTGACGTCAGACTGTTTGATAGCCTCCTGTTACCCGAGATTGAAGACCCAGGGCAGCACCTGCGATGCAGAAGACTCCATCACCGTCTTCCTTTTCTCCGCATACGACTCTCCCGCCTTCTTTTTTCCCTTTGGAGGGCCAGAGCGACAGTCACGAGCAAAGTGCCCCAGCTTTCCACACGTGTAACAGGCTCGAGAACCATACCCAGAAGATGCCTCTGTCACAACATCTGAAGGGGCTTGTCCAGCAGATTTGGACCTCTTTCCCCATCTCTTACGGAACCCTGACTTCTCCAGACGCTGCGTCTTGAACTCTGGCTTAGTCACTGCCAAGTTCCTTCTACCATGTGTCCTCTTAAAGTCTTTCTCCAAAGACCTAGCCGTACAAACCAACGCTTGAAATCCTTGGCTCACAGAACTCGAGAGCAAAAACCTTAGCTCATCCCGCAGTCCTTCATAAAATCTACTGTTCTTACGGTCCTCTTCGACAAAGATAGATCCTACATAATGTCCCAGACGTGTAAACTCATGGAGATAGTCATCCCCGCTCTTTTCTCCTTGCGTCAGCTGTTGAAACTCCAATTCCATACCAATCCTTAGCGGTGTCGGCAAAAGCTTTGCCAAGAACAACCAAGAGAACTCCACCATCGATACCTCAGTTAACTGCCTTCCTGCCAAGTGATGCAGTTCGACCTCATCCCACCAAACTCGAGCCTCTCCTTCAAGCAGGAAGGTGGTTCACGTTACCTTCTGCTCCTTCTCAACCCTGATTGCTGTCAAGATCCTTCTTATCCTTGAGAGCCAATCCTCCGCCTGAGCCGGCAAATCGGTCCCATCAAATGTTGGAGGATTGATGCTCATGAACCGCTTCAACTGTTGATCTACTGCTCGGAGATCAATTACAACTTACACCGGTTCTTGCCTTAGCCCAAACTTATTTAGCACCGTTGCATGCCTCGCCTATCTAGCAAGATGAGCATTCATCACAGCAAGTACCGTCTCCGTAATCATACGAATAGTTTCAGCAGAAGGAGGAGGTATGGGCACCTCCACTGGTGCCGCACTCTTATCGGAATGTTGGGGTTCTGACTGTCCTTCATGACTTCTAGTCACCTATATGTGTAAGAAACACAACTTAGTGACTAAACAAAATGGAAAACAAACAAAAAGGAATTCGCAGATTCAGCAAACAAGTGTATTTTTATTCCTAAGTGGACATTCTTGAGTTCATTTTGTGTTATAACGACATCACTTACACGTGCTCGCCACCACTCAAAAGAATTCGCCCACGAATTTGGAAGAGAAAGACCTACAAGTTGATACCAAATTGTAGAATCCCTACCCGTTACATGGGATATAGTAGAAGATCCGGCCGGGGCCCCACACCATATTCCACGAATAGGAGGAGAGGTCACTTTATGATATCAAAACTACCAATGATTCCTAACACAGAGCATTCTAGCGGAAGCTTCATGGTTGAAAACTTTGAACTCAAGAATAACAACAGAAATGTCCACTACTAACAATTAGGAATGTATACAACCCAATACACAAGGTACTTGGCCTTATGGCCTTACAAGTTTCTCTTAATAACAGTGTGGTTTACAAACATCGGCACGCAGGCCGGCCACACATGAACTAGAGTAAAGAAAAGTAAAGCCTTCATGGGCAGCAGCGCAACTCTTCCGCGGTTCTGCCAGAGTTGTTCCAGATGGAGAGATAGATCGTCCGCCATGGCCGCCACACACCGATACCCAGATCCCTCGTCGGAGAAGGAAACGTTTTCTCGGATAACACTCCAAGAGATGATGAGTGGTCGGTTTCTTTGTTCTTCGAGGTGGTTCTTGGGTGGTGGAGCTTTGGTGGTCGGCCGGCTATGGGATGTGGGGCTCAGGTTGTGGAGATGGAGGAGAGTAGGCGGCCAAGGGAGAGGGTGGAGAAGGGCGGTCGGATTTGGGAATGTTAAGGAGAGTGGTGGCGGTTTGGAAGAGGAAGGGGAGGGAGTGGTTTGGCCGAATGGTGAGAGGGAGAGAGAGAAAGAGGGGGGCGGATAAGAGATGTAGAGAGAGAGAGAGAATTTTAGGAAAAGATTAGGGTTTTCTTCATTCAACTAGGCTTAAAAGAAACACTACATGCCTATATATAGGCTTAACTCCAAGTCTTGGCTATATGTTGCCCAAATTAAAATAACACACTCCAAGGCTACATGTAACCCAAATAAAATAACATACTCCAAATGAACAAGTAAAACATGCTAAAAAGAAAAATGCTCTCAAGCTAAAAATAGAAGAAGTTCAACTAGTTATTTGTCTTGCGCCGAGGGCGGAGATTGTAGCGCTGCTCCATACGAATGCTATGGCGACGCGACTCCTTTGTTGAAGACGAAGGAGGGTCGTCCGTTAGCGTGCCGTCATCAACAACTTGGGGTCCGTCGTCTCCACCAATCCTCCCCCGCTTGAAAGGACTCATCACCGATGAGTTGGCTTGAAGATACCATCGTAGAAGAACACCATCCAACAGAGCGACCTCCGCTTCCGGGAGCCAAGAGTCATCAGAGGCGAGATGATCACGCCAATGAATCAAGTAGCAGCGCACATCTCCATCTGTAGTGGGAAACACATCATCCTGAAGAATCCTGTCTAGCAAAAATGCTGTCCTGGCAAACCTGGGAAAAGCATTAGGCAGCAAAGGGGGAAAATCTATTTCATCAACATTTAGCATACCTCCGTTGGAGACCGACGGAGAGACCGATCCCTTACCCTACTCAACCCGGTACCCCTGAGAATCTATAGTGGAACTAAACAGACAGGAAGATAATTCTAGTGGCGAAGCAATATATGGCATTAAATCCGAAACATTAAAAACAGGGGAAATACCCCAATCAGTTGGTAATTCCAAAAGAAATGCATTGTCTCCTAACCTCTTTAAAATCCGAAAGGTCCCGCTCGCCGATCCGCTAACTTTTTTAAGGTGCACGTAGGCAACTGTTCAGGGATGAGACACACTATTACTAAATCACCTACTTTCAAGGGAGACACTCTCTTATGTGCGTTGGCATTAACTTGATAAGATGCGTATTGAGTGGTAAGCGTTTCATTTATGTGCTTGTGCAGATCATGGATGTGAGAGGCAAAGTCCTGTGCAAATTGACTTGACTAAGTATTTTGGAGTCGAGTGAAGGTTATTCAGTCAACGTCTATACTAAATTGCTTGAATTTGGCTAAGTCCACAGATACTGATGTCAGCAAAATTCAAAATCATTGTGGGAAGTCTACAGTACACTACAAACAGCGTGACACGCCTTTTGTATTCCATTTAATGCAAAAGCAAAGTTGCAGCCAATAACTGCAGCGGGTCCCACCGCTCAAAGAGCCGTTGGACGGCGGAAGATAATAAAACCATTCTAATCAGAAGGAAGAAGATAACTTTTGGAATAATTTTTGAAAAGCTCTAGACTTCATCTTCTTTCTCTCGACACTGTTGTAGAGCTTGAAGAACAAGTTCAAACTTCTGATCTAAGAGTTCAAGAAGATAGTTAATGCCATTCTCACCTGCAACAACAAGTTCAAAGAAACTTCTCTGAGATAGAAGAAGAAGCAGCCAAGGAAAACCCTAGCTGCACTATATTAGTTTATAGAAGTTAGTTGTTTCCATTCTCACCTGGAACAGCAAGTTCAGAGAAACTCTCTGAGAGAGAAGGAGCAGTAAGGGCTAACCCTAGCTACAGTTACTTCATAGTTCAAGCAGATCTTTCTTGAAGAACATTTTCTTGAGCTGTAAAGAAAAAGACTGGACTGAGCTACTTCAATTTAGAAGAAGGTAGACACCGAGAACATCTCTCTAATGTCTAGTCATCATCAAAACACTGATCTCTCTCTGTAGGATCCTTTGGATCTAAGTGTATGCCTATTATATAAAGGATAAGTGTAGGATCTTTTATAGATCTAAGGTATGATCCCTGTATGGATCTGAGGTAGGGACTGTGTGCCTGAGTTGTAGGACTTGTACTCAAGTCTGAGGTAGGATCCTAGAATGTATCTGAGTTGTAGGGCATTTTGCCTAAGGTAGGATCTGGTTTAGATCTGAGGTAGTAGAGTATTCCTCTCTGAGTTGTAGGGTTATCCTCCTAGTCTGAGTGTAGGACTATTAACTTAGTCTGAGGTAGGTTATCTTTGAATCACTGAGTTGTAGGAGCAAAGCTTGCTCTGAGTTATAGGGCTTTGTGCCTAGGGTAGGTATTGGGAATATTACCGTCAATGTTCCCTAAATGTGATTTAAAGAGGCATCACTATCAACACTAAGAACATAGTGGTATGTGATGTTGGTTAAGCTCATCATATGCAGGATATTCCTTAAAATAGTGTTAGATAGGTTGTCTAAGTGATGGTGACAGGTGTTCATAAGGTAGGAAGGTGGAGAGACATAAAATTTTTCTAAGTCTAGAGGCATTGAGTGAAGATAGCTCACTCAACAACAAATGCAAAGAAATGGAGCTAAGTACACAAACGTTAAGTGAGGACAACTCACTCAATACCAAAAACAAAGAAATATGGCTAAGTCCACAGGCATTGAGTGAAGCAAGCTCACTCAATGCTAGATGCAAAGAAATGTGGGTAAGTCCAAAGGCATTGAGTGAAGCAGGCTCACTCAATGCCAAATGCCAAAAAATGCTGGGAGAAGACGAGTCAGTCAATTCCTGACTATTTGCAAGGCAGAAATATGGCAAAGCCCACAGGCATTGAGTGAAGACAGTTCACTCAATCCCATACTACAAAAAGTGTTAAGTAAAGCTCAAATAGTCAAAGCTTTGTCTTTGACAGTAAATAAATATGGCTAAGTCCAGAAGCATCGAGTGATGAAGGCTCACTCAACGCCTAAGAATTTAGGACTACAAAAGTCTAGATGGCGTTGAGTGATGAAGACACACTCAACGCACTCAACGCCTAAGCTGACAGAAAATATGTCTAAGTACGGAAGCTTTGAGTGAAGGCTATAGGATAAAGAAGAAAGCGTTGAGTGATGATTGTACACTCAACGCCTCATCAAGATATTAGGCTAAAGTAGAAAGTGTTGATTGATGATGCTACACTCAACACTTTCATTCAGAAATGTGACTAAGTGTTTTGCCGTTGAGTGATAAAGGCTCACTCAATGCCCAGTGACAAAAAATTGCCTAAGTACTTTGGCGTTGAGTGAAGCTTGTTCACTCAATGCTTTCAACGCCTGAGATGCAGAAAGATTGGCTAAAGCCAAAAGCGTTGAGTGAAACTTTTTCACTCAACGCTCTAAATGTCTGAGTAAGCCAAAAATCTGTCTAAGTGTTTTGGCATTGTGTGAAGCTTGTTCACTCAACGCCTACACTAAAGAGCTCAAATTTGTCTAAGTCCACAGATGCTGACATCAGCAAAAGTCAACAAAGTCAACAAAATTTAAAATATGGTGGGATGGCTACGGTATGAGACAAACAGTGCCGCATGCCTACTGTATGACTTTTGTTTGTTAAAGTAAAGTTGTAGCTATCAATTTCAGTGGGGCACACTAGTTAAAATAGACGTTGATCGGTGGAATAAACAAAGCGTAGATGAGATTGAAGAAATGAGCTTTTGGAAAACACACTGGACTTCGTCTTCTTCCTCAGACATTGTTGCAGAGCTTGAAGAAGTAAGTTCAGATCATCTTATCTGAAAGTTCTAAAAGATATCTGGTGCTATTTTCACCTACACTAGCAAGTTTTGAGGAAATCTCTGAAGAAGAAGAAGCAGCAAGGTCTAACCTAGCTGAAACTGATCTGAAAGCCGATCCAAGACGCTGTAGCTATCTTCACCTGTAATAGCAAGTTCAGAAGAAATTTCTGAGGAAAAAGAAGGAGCAGCAAGGTTTACCTTTGCTACAGTAATTGGAAGCAAATAAGAGTTATTTGTTGACATCCTCACCTTTAACAGCAAGTTCAGGGACATCTCTCTGAGAAAGAAGTTGTAGAAAGGGTTAACCCTAACTATAGTTACTTCACTGTTCCAGCAAGTAATTTTCTGAAGAACTTTTTTCTGGAAGCTATGAAGTAGAAGTCAACACTTAGATATCTCTGGAAAGAAGGAAGAAGAATCTGCTCTCAAGTGGTCTGTGATTCTTAGATAGTTAGCTAGTTGAAGCTAAAGGATATATCGTGTCTTCAATAACAAAGTCAGAAAGTTCACTTTATAAGGAAGAAGAAAAAAAGTTAGGACTGAGTTTATCTCATCTCAAGATGTAGCAAAGGGCCAACCCTAGCTGCAGTACTTCCAGAACAAGCCAATTCAACCTAAAGTTATTATTGTGAAGAAAGTTGGGCTGAGTTTATCTCAGTCCAGGAAGGTTGGCACAGAGAAATTTCTCGTGTGTCAAATAAACTCAACAACCCACTTCCATTCTGTAGGATCCTTTTGGATCTCAGTTGTAAGCCATATTTATAAAGGCTGAGTGTAGGGCATGTGTAATTGAGGTAGGATCTGGTTGTAGATCTGAGTGTAGGGCCTGTGTGCCTGAGGTAGGGCTTTGGCCTGAAAGTAGGATCTTATTTGGATCTGAGGTAGGGTTTTTGAGCCTAAGGTGTAATATACCACAGACAACTAGACCCCTAAGAATGGCTTTGTCATGACTAGGTCATGATAAAACCCTAGGAAGCCCAAGAAGACCAAGTGGACCTAGGAATGTAGGTGATATCACTATGGTCTATAAATAGTAAGTTTCTAAACACTAGTATAGGATGATCATGGGGCTTCACCATGACTCCAATACCCCACCACAACCTCACTAACCTATTGGAAGGTCCATTAGAGCAATAAGGGTTTGTTTGAGTCAACCTAGGGTGGCCAAGTTGACCTAGGATCATCCTAGTCCTAAACTAGGCAAGATGCCTTAACTAAGGGCACTGTGCCCCTAATGTGCCTAACCCTACCTAGGTCTTCTTAGACCTAAGGTGAAGTCAATGGGTCACCAAAGACCCATTGGGATCAACCTTAGAGGCTATGTTGACCCAAGTCAACCCTAGCCCTAAAGTGGTCAAAGTGCCCTAACTAAGGGGCAAGTGAACACCAAGGTGCCAAGTCAACCTTACAAAACCCTTCCTAGACCTTAGGGGAAGCAAAGGGGTCACCAAGGACCCCTTGGGGTCAACCCAAATGGTCATGTTGACCAAAGTCAACTCATGGGTCAAAGTGGTCAACTTAGGTGAGCCTAGCCCAATTAAAGTGGGCTAAGCCCAAGTGGTGTGTCCCATTAGTCTAAGAAATGGAGAGAAACATTTTGGGCCCACAAAATTCAGAGAGTGATGACTAGGAGAGAGAGGGATGAGGTTACCCAACTTTGGAGGAGAGAGAAAATGGGGGCTTAATGGCCATCATGGCCATGGAGGTTTCATAACCCCTAACATTGATGGGGCTTTTATTCCTTGGAGGCAGGGGAAGAGTTTCTAGGAGGTGGCCGGCCAGTGGGGTGGCTCAGCCCACTCAATTTGGCTGAAACCGAAAATTAGGTTTAATGGCCAATAATGGTGCTTTGATGAATTGCGGAGTTACAAGCCTCCTCTCCCAAATTCCTTCTTTAAGAACCTTCACCAGAAAAGAACAGGCATTTCCCCCGTTCCAATCTCGATTTCCTTGCTGTTTCTATGGAGGATGTAGAAAAGCCCAAACTGGCTGTCGAAAATGGAAAGGAGGCACATCACCCACTCTCAGGCCGCAACTCAGGTCCTCTCTTGCTCCTTTATCCATGGGTAGATCGTAGAAATCTTTTAGGATGAGAATCGGTCTTAATTGAGCCCGATCAAAGGGAACATTTTTCTTGTTTTTCTAAGAAAAATATGTTTGCGGGATCGCCGGAATCCGCCCCTATGGCGGCTGTGCGGCAGCCTGGCGATAGCCACCACCTCGACAGAGGTGGTGGTGGCGGTGGTTGGCCAGGGATGTGGCTGGGTGGCCGGGAAATGGGGGTGGAATATGCTCCAGGTCGGGGGAATCCTGTCCATCGGCTGGAGCTTGAAGTCTACCAGATGTCGTCCTTTTGTGCCAAGATTCGTGCCGCTTTAGTTTTTAATCTAAGGATTAATATTTCATTTCATATTATTTCTGTCACAGGAAATGCTATTAATGTTTTTATTTATTAAAAATACTTAGATGCTTGAACAGAGAAATTGGTCAACATGAAGTTTGTAGGTCTGGATGTCTAGTTTATTCTAAAATTGATTTGAGTCAATTTAGATTCAAGTAAGAACTCAGCACTCAAATTGGTGGGGTCTATACCTAGGGCTAGTCTGAGATTTAAATGTGTGCCCCCACTTCACCACGTTTCCAAATGATGTGAAATTTGGACAGGGGGTAAATATTACCAATACCTAGGTCATGTCCAAAAATGGGAATTTTTGGAGATACTTTTCTATAATTTTGTGAAATTATTTTATAATCCTAGAGTAATTTAATTAGGGGACCTAATTACCTCCGAACACTCCCAAACTTTTGTGAGTTGTCCTTGGGGTCATCATGAGGCTCCTTATAAAATATCATCTCATTTGGAGATGATTTGGCTTGAATTTTTGTAAACCCTAGCCTTGGCCTAGAGGGGGGTATTTAGGTTAAAGTGTTCTTAGTGGGTTTGAGTGGTCAAATCACCTCAATAGAGGATGAAACTTGGGCCATTAGTTTGGCATGACGCTGGATACCCTCACATGGAATTTGGGGTGGATTGGGGTTTATTTGCCCTTGGACCCAAGTTCAAACCCTAAGGTTGGACTTTGGGGATTTGTGAAGGGCATGGGGTGGTATGCTCTTGTATGGACTTGGTGTTTAGTGTATATGATCCTAGGGTGTTGAAAAGCCCTATGGAGATATATGGTGGGATTTGGACACATGCACACCACTTAAACCACTAGGTAAGTTTTTGGGTCCATACACCTTAGGGAATGTCTTGTGGCTCATATGACCTTGGAATTGCATGATATTTTTGTATAGGTCATTTTCATAACCATATTATCCACTGAAATATACTACATATTGTTTGGATGAGTTTACAAGCAGGTTCCTTTGAAAAGCGCACTATCATGAGTGGTCTTGAAAAATTTTATTATGTGAATTCCTAACATTGGGTTTGGATGATATTTAGTCAAGCTGTGTTTTAAGACTATAACAAGCCCTAGAAATTTTTAACATGAATTTTAGATCATTAAATGGGGTACTTCATTCATAACCCATCAAGTTGCACCTTCTACTTAGATATTTCTTATGAACAAACCACTCAATGGAAACTTATGAAATTTAGTAAGAAGACGTTTATTGACCCTTTAAAGCTCTGTGATTTTTTATGGAATTTTTGGAAATCTATCTATAGGGGTTGTTTCACAAGGTGTTGTTTTCTAAGTAAAAGTAATTGAATTTATTTTTGTACTTAGTAATCTTAATTAAATATGATTTTTGGTCAGAGGCCCTTTCTGGTCATCCTTGAGATTCACTAATTTTTATCGAATTTTCTGATGATTAACTTTAGTTCCTTCTTGCTTTATCCATAATTAATGGCTTATTATTGGATTAATTAATTAGAGGCCAAATCATTTTTGTAAAATCATGAAATTTGGTATTTACTGTTATTCCTTTGTTATCTAGTGTTCATAATTTTTGGGTGGTCATTACTTGAGAAAATATTATAGCTCATGTTCAAATTACCCATGGCCTAACTTTTGGGAAAATTAATTAAATACAAATTTAATTAGGAAAATTATAAGTTTCTGGAGTTAAGCTAATCATGTCATGATAGGCCCCCATTAAATATTTTAAGGCTTGTGGATGAAAATTTGGAGTACCTCCTATCATGTACAACATATAGTATAGGTTGGTCTACATATAGTAAAACTGCAGAAAATGTGATAGCATTTGAATTGGGCATATGACTTGGGGTTAATAGTTTGGTGGTTTGGGTAAAATGAGATTAAGTCCATCAATGGAAGTTATGATGAGGAAAATGCTGGGTTAACTAGGATTAGGAAGTGATCGGGATCGACGAAAGATTGTCTTTCCTGTGGAGAGAGAGAGGGTCAAAACACACTAGGGTTAGATCCCGAGTAATATTAAAAGGGATCGGGAATCGAGTATTAACCAATAATAGAAAGTGCCTTGCACAAGGGAGCTTTGGGCTTCAGCCCATCGTAGTTCCTAGTGCCCTCGAGAGCCCTTCACGGGAAATGCCCTGGGCAATCCAAGGTTAACGTAAGCCGTATGAATAATCAATTTTTAAGAGTAACTAGTATAACTAGGGGTTCACTTTCACACACCCTGGTGTCTCGGGAAGTTAGGTTGGGTCACACGGGCGGTAGGCTCGGTAGTTTTGGTGATGGGAAGGATAGTCCGGTGAGCCAATGGCTCGGCAGATAATTGTAACGGACGGGATAGTCCGGGGAGCTTTGCTTAGTTATTGGTTGTGACGGACGTGTTAGTCCGGGGAGCTTTGGCTCTGTGGTTGATACATCAAGATTACATGTGCATAATTTCTAAGGTGCTGGATCTTCGATGTTGGAGGGTCGATGCACCAACGCCAATACGTTGACTCGGCAAGTGTGGTTTAGCACTTCGCCAAAATAAGTCCAGTGGACCAGCCGGCAAAGAATACGCAGGAGCTCCGCTTAGTGAACCAGCGTTGAGGTGTATGATAGGTCTGACTGGTAGTGCAATTACCGGTTTATAGGTAGTCGAGGCCCAACCCACCATTTATGTTTGCCACTACGGAGGTATCCTGGGTGTTTAGGCTCCAGAAAGGGGGAACTAAAGGTCTGTGTGCACAGAGTCGGGTAGGTGTGTTACATTTGAAAGATCATACCATGGCATACTTGCAAGACATGGCATAACCATTGCATATAACCCTTGACACCAATTGTATAAATTGGTATGAGACTCTTTATACAATAGGCCCTGCAAAACGACCCCTTAGTTTATAAGCTTGCGTGAGCATGCTTATAAGCTGAGGTTATTATTCTATGGATATTATATATTGCTTGCTTGAAAACCGATACCCCATCGTATAAATTGGTATGGGACTTTTTATACAATAGGAGCCTTGTAGAAGACCCCTTAGCTTATGTGTTTGTTTGGGCATTCATATAAGTTAAGGTTACATATTTCATAATTTGTCTTACATACTTTTGTTACTGCTACATGTTTTCATAGAACTGCTAGATTAGTTCCACCACCACCTTCTACCTTTATTATTCTCCACCTTCATCACCTTTCCTTTCTTCTCCCCGCTCGGTGCCTAGGATCCATGGGGGAAGGGTGGGGGATGAAAGGACTTAGTCTTTTAGACTAACGGTTTTTAGACCAAATAATTTTACGACATCGTGGAGCCCAGCTTCGAGGTAAGCCTCAGAGGTCGTCACGCTTGGAGACGAGACAGTGTAGTACCGGAGTTCAGACAGCTGGGACAGTGTGTCATGTTTGCTAGTAGTTATTATAGATTTGCTTCCGCGATGAGTGAATTGTAGTGAGGACTTTGATGTATCGGGCATGAGCCCTATTTCCAGTACTTTTATTATTATTGTTGTGGACTCTCCCTTCGTAGAGAATTATTACTATATTTGTGATTATTGTGGACATGTGTTAGAGTTCTCATTTCATGTACTCTCATACTTTTGATACTATTTTGTGACCGATATGGCCGACAGGATCAACGTTTTGTAGTGATGACCTTCCCGGGCATGATGGTGTCACCACAAAGCGGCAGTTCTAGGCCTAAGACCCCGTGGATTAAAAAGAAAAAAATGATGTCTTACATGAGATAGGAGAGTCATTCTCTTTAAGTTATAAGGCACTTGTGCCTGAGTTGTAGGCTCCTTTGGATCTGAGGTAGTGCCTTTATGCCTAAGCTATAGGAGAGTCATTCTCTCTAAGGTAGGGATGTCCTCCTAGCCTGAGTTATAGAGCCTTTGTGCCTGAGGTAGGTGATCTCTGGATCACTGAGTTGTAGGGCTTTGTGCCTTATCTATAAGGCTTGGAGGATACTGAGTTGTCCTGTGAGTTCGTGTTGTAAGATTTTAGGAGCCGATATTGGAGAAGTGCCTTGTCTAACAAGCTATTAGAAAGGTGGCAGGGAAAGTGGATGTACCCATAATCTAGGGAACCACTATAAATATTTTGTGTTGTGTTGTGTTCTTGAAAGCAAGCTAACTAAGCTAACTCAACACACCTAAAACATAAAGAAAATCAAAAAGATTCACAAGAAACTAAGAAACCTATTCACCCCCCCCCCCCTCTAGGTGATTTAGTTATCCTTAAAATTAAAGACTTTTAAGTTGTATTAGAGGGAGATTGCTCAAAAAGGACTTAACAGCCTGATTAGATCTCAAAGGATAGCTAAAAGGGTTACACTTCTCAGTTCAAGAGTGAACCATAAGGAGTGGAGCTCAATGGATCTTCAAATCTGCAGCAAGGAGAACTTTTCGATTTAGAAAGAGAGGGTTAGGCAGTTTATGGAAGCCTCTAATGCTAGGATCTTTGTGTTGGGTAAACTAGAAGTATGTACAAAATTTGGAGAAGATTCATCCCAGTCAATGATATACATCAATATGTATTTGATGTATGTTTAAATATGCTTGTGCAGGGTTAAGGATTGGAAGAAAAATATTCTAAGTACAAGTGTCAACACTTGTGAATAATTGTGTCGACACTCGGGACTTGTGTCGACACCAGCAACAAAGCATTGTGTCGACACCTAAGAATTGTGTCGACACCAGAACCAGAAGTTGTGTCGATAGCAAAGGCCAGATTTGTGTCGACACCCAGAAATTGTGTCGACACCTAGAAATGTGTCGACACCCAGAAGCTATGTCGACACCAAAGGCAGGAATTGTGTCGACACTTAAAGCAGGACTTATGTCGACACCAAAGGCAGGAATTGTGTCAACACTTAAAGCAAGACTTATGTAGACACCTAAAGCAGGAATTGTGTCGATACTTAAAGCAGGATTTATGTCGATACCTGAGGCAAGGATTGTGTCGACACCTAAAGCAGAGGGTGTGTCGACACCAACAGTTATGTTGAGACCAAAAGTAGTTGTGTCGACACACTGGACTTATGTCGACACATACAAATAGAAGATGTGTCGAGAAGCAGAAGAATGACTATGTCGACACTTGGAGTATTGTGTCGACATCATCAAGACTTGTGTCGACACTTTGTCTACTTGTGTCAGCACATGAGAAGCAGATTGCTGAGTGGATCATGCTGTATTGTAGAATCTCTAAGGAATCAACTGTCATGACTGGTGGGTCGACAACTGTCATTACCAACAGGTCTGACACCTTTGTCAGAACTAACAGAAGGTTTTTACAAACCAGATCAGCCGATAACCATGAAGAATCTCTATATAAAGGGCTGATCCTTAACAACAAACAACAACTCAGAAAAGGATAGAAAAGCCATCAACAAGAGAGAGAAGATTCACAACAAGAATAGGGGAAACCCTTTAATAAGGCAGATCTAGAACAGTCAGCAGAGAAGATTCTACATCAAGAACAGTCCAACCTTATTTTGTTTTATCATGAAGCTTTGAAACAGCTAAGTCAGGTTGGGACTGAAGATCAAGAACTGATCAAGAAGAACATCAATAGAGGAATCTATTTGATGATATCTTTTGTATATCTTTTATTACACAATTACTTGTAGGATCTGTGGTAGATATGAACTGTAAGCCTATATTTATAAAGGCTGAGGTAGGGTTGTGAGCCTGAGTGGTAGGACTTGCAAAAGTCTGAGTTGTAAGCCTAGAGATAAGGGCGGAGGTAGGGCTGAGGCCTGAGGTAGGATTTTGGGAAGGATCTGAGGTAGGACTTGCGAAAGTCTGAGGTGTAGGAACCATCATGGTTCTGAGTTGTAGGATCTTTGGATCTGAGAAAGAAGAAAGAAGTTAGGCTGAATCCAGTACTCTACTAGATAGGCGAAGGGGGAAAGTGGACGTACCCATATCTTCGGGAACCACTATATATCTGGTGTTCTTTGTGCTGTGAATGTTCTGTGCTGTGTTTTATTTTGTTTGTGCAAAGTAAGATTTGTTTAATTGCCTAAAATATTAAAGGAAAAATATTAAACCAAAAAGAGTTTGGATCAATGAAACTACCTATATACAAGAAGGAATTCTTTGGCATATGGAAGGAGAGGGTCAGATTGTTTATGTAAGCTTCTGATCCAAGAATTTACATCACAGTACAGGAAGGACCCTTCATTGCAATGAAGGTATCTGCACTGGATGCAAACATAAAGACTCCTAAGAGTTTTTCAGAAATGACAAAGGATGAAATCATCCTTGCAACTCTAGACAAAAGGGCACAGAATATCATTGTAAGTGCCATAGATGATGCCACCTTTCAGAATCTAGTGCATTGCAAAACCTCCAAAGAAATGTGGGACACTCTTATTGTCTACATGGAGGGAACAAAAGAAGTCAGAGAAGACAAAAAATCTATGTTGAATCAGGAGTATGAAAGCTTTAGGCAAGCTAAGAATGACAGCATAACTGAATGCTACAAGAAATTCTTCAGGATTGTAAATGAGCTGATGACTTAAGGAAGTGTCTTTAGCACTTATGAACTGAATGACAAATTTCTGAGATCTCTTACAAAGGATTGGGACACCAAGATTTATGCCATCAGATAAGAGGCCAAGCTGGCAGACACACCTCCTCCCACACTATTTGGGAAGCTGCTTTCATATGAAATACAGCTTACAGCCAGGAAGGAGGAAGAGAAGAGCAGCAAATTTGAATACAAGGAAAAGTCAGTTTCCTTCAAAGCTGAAGTCACAAGAAAGGGCAGGAGAAAATCTCCTTCTCCTCCCAGAAGGAGTGCTGAGGCAGAAGAAGGGATTCCTGACAACACTTCATCAGACAGCCACACCTAAGATGAGGACTTTGCATCCTTCATAATGTAGTTCCAAAGATTCATGAAGAATAAAAAGTGGAGAACCAGACCTTCTTCATCCTTTTCAAAGGATGAGTACTACAAGAAAAAGAAAACTCCTAAGGAAGACAGGTATGCATCTAAACCTAGTAAACAATCTAATTCTAAGATTGTGTGTTATTGTTGCAACATGCAAGGACATGTCATAGACCACTGTCCAGACAAGAGGGCTGAATCAAAAGATAAGAAGAAGCAATAAATGAAGGGCAAGAAAGAAAAATCTTTTGTTGCCCAAGAGCAGAAAAGTTGGACAGATTCTTTATTATTTGAATCAGGAGAAGAAGAAGTGGCAGAAGCATATGTTTGGTTATTCACAACTGAAGAGGATTCTAAGGTGATTGAATTTCTACAAATGCTGGACTCCATAAATGGAGTGGAAGAATACTGCAGCAGAGGGCTTATGGCCCGAACAGAAAATGATCAGTGCTTGGATCAAGATGGTCCTAGTAAGGTATATAAATCTCCTACAACATCTGATTATTTTACTGGATCAAAATCAGAAGCATCAGCATCAAGAGATGGGGATGGTTCTGAGTCTGAAGGGGATGTACACCAACTCATTGATGAGTATGTTGGATTATTGCAAGCTCTAAAGAGAAGCAAATTTCTTATCAAAGAGCAGACCAATGAGATTGAGTCTCTTAAGCTGGCTGCAGCAGATTCAACAAAGCTGTTGGATCTAAAAATAAATGAGGTTTCCAAACTGAAAAACATTACTATTATTCAGATGGGCACAATCTCTTTCAAGGAGAATCATATCAAGAAACTGGAGGCAAAACTTCAGCATCAAAGAGAGCTAGTGGCTAAATTCTCCAAACCAAAATCTGTCTTACCCTTAATTGACAATTTCATCTCACAAAAAGGGAAGAATGTTCTAGGTTTTATGGGAAGAACTAGGGCCACAAATTTACAAAGAAAAGGTAAGACCCCAGTTCAGCCTCTAGCTGCAAAATCCCCTATCTTCTTTAGGAAGGTGATGAATCCTACAAACAAGTATGATCATGAAACTACTCATGGTCACTATGAGTATTGAGTTCACCTTGGCAAGTGTGCAAATGAAAAGAGGCCACTCTATAGGCAAGCCCATCAGATTCAAAAGGAATTCAAAGGGTTTGCTTCTCCAGCACCCACACTCAAAAAGATTGTTGGCAACATGACTGTGAAGTCTGTACCTAAGAAAAGGTATAACAGATTTGAGTGTTGGTGTTGTGGAAAGATAGGACACTTTGCCTTAGACTGTTGGTTTAACACAAGTTTTAAAACCAAGAGTAGTTTACCTATCAGAAAATCTGTAGGTAAACCTATTGTTTCCAATACTAACAAGAACCTAGAACCTATTGTTGGTGCAGGTAATCCTTTATTTGTTGCAGGTGAATCCAAGTGACCATACCCCTATATGGTACTTGGATAGTGGATGTTCCAGACAAATGACTGGAACAAGAAGAATGCTGAGGGACTTTGTACCCATAAAGAATGGTCCCAAAGTCATCTTTGGTGGATCAGAAAAAGGAGTCATCAAATGATTTGGTAACATCTCTAGTGACTCAATTACTATCACTAAAGTGGCTTATGTGAAGGGTCGAAAACACAACCTGATAAGCATAAGTCAACTTAGTGATCTAGGTTATGACATCTCCTTTCACAAAGGGGAGTGCCAAATTAAAAGTTCAAGTGATCAAGAGATCATTTTGACTAGCACTAGGAAAGGAAATGTTTATTGTCTTAACCTAGATTGTGATTTAAACAACTCATTTATTTGCTTAGTTGTAGATGAGACAGCCTCATTATATGTCAAATGGCATAAGAGGCTAGCTCATCTGAACTATAAGTCCATAGGACTGATGTTGAGCATCGGGTTAGTGAGGAATGGTCCTCATGTCAAGTGCATGAAAGAGGGAGTGTGTTCAGCTTGCCAAAAGGGAAAACAGACCAAGTCCTCTTTTCCAGCACTAGATACTAAAGATTCAGTAAGATGTCTATATCTCTTACATTTGGATTTGTTTGGTCCTATGCTAGTTCAAAGTCTTGGAAGGAAAGCAAACACATTAGTTGTTGTGGATGACTATTCTAGATACACATGGATGTTCTTCTTAAGGCAGAAATCTGAAACCCCTAGTATTTTCCAGACTTTTGTTAGACAAGTTCAGAATGAATTTAACAATTCTGTGGTCAAAATTAGAAGTGACCACAGAACGGAATTTCAGTCTGAATGTATGATAAAATTCTGTGAAGAACTTGGGATTCATCAGGGGTTCTCCTCACCTAGAACACCTCAACAAAATGGGATTGCTGAAAGAAAGAATAGAACTCTCATTGAGGCTGGTAGAATCCTACTCAGTGACACTACTCTCCCTGAATATTTCTGGGCAGAGATAGTAAATACTGCTTGTCATGTTCTCAATAGAGCATCTATCAATAAGAAACTTAAGTTGACTCCCTATCAGATTTTGAAAGACAGAAAACCAAACATTTCTTATTTAGGAATCTTTGGTAGTAAGTGCTATGTCGTAGTGAATGGTAAGCACTACCAAACAAAGTTTGCTGCCAAATCCCTAGAAGGAATATTTGTTGGGTACTGCAACAACAGTAGGCCATACAGGATCTACAACTTGACTACCCAAGTTGTACAAGAATCAGTTCATGTTGTCTTTGATGTTCTAGATTGATTAATAATGAATTGTCTAGTGTTTCAGCTAGTTCTATAGGTCTAATAGATAGGCTGGACAAGATGACCATCAATGATGAAGCTCCTGCTAGGATGAATGATACATGTTATCCAGGGCGAGAACAAAACACACTAGAAACAAAAGAGAATGAGGAGCATCAGGTGGAGGAAAATGAAGAAGGTCATGAGATAGACAGGTTTCCTCCAGCAAGAATACACCTAAAGGATCATCCAGCTCACCAGGTAATTGGAGATGCAAGTCAAGGTGTTCTAACAAGGAGCAAGAGCATGAACACAGTTTTGTGTTCTAGCTTTTTGTCTCAAATAGAACCCAAAAAGTTTGAATAAGCAATGCTAGATGCTAAGTGGGTTGATGCAATGCAAGAAGAGCTTAATCAATTCAAGAGATGCAAAGTCTAGAAACTGGTTCCTAAACCTAAGGATCATAATATCATAGGAAACAAGTGGATCTACAGAAACAAACTTGATTAAAATGGAACAATCATCAAGAATAAGTCCAGGCTGGTAGCAAAAGGCTACGGACAAGAGGAAGGAATAGACTTTGATCAAACCTTTGCCCAGTAGCAAGACTGGAGGCTATAAGGATGTTCCTGGCCTATGCAGCCTATCAAGGGTTCAATGTATTTCAGATGGATGTGAAGTTAGCATTTCTAAATGGTGACCTGAAAGAGGAAGTCTATGTTGAACAACCCTCATGTTTTGTATATCCTCATTGTCCTAATTATTTATATAGGCTTAGGAAAGCCTTATATGATTTGAAACAAACCCCCAGGGCTTGGTACGAAACCTTGTCTGCTTTCCTTATTGAGAATAAATTCTCAAGAGGAAAGATAAATCAAACTCTAATCTATAGGGAATCCAAAGGCAATATAATGTTAGTCCAGATATATGTTGATGACATTATCTTTGTATCTACTGAGAATAACCTTTGCAGGAAGTTTGCCAAACTTATGTAAGGGAAGTTTGAAATGAGCAGTATGGGTGATCTAAAGTTTGTTTTGGGACTTCAAGTCAGACAAACTGATAATAGACTATCCATATCTCAGTCTATGTTCACTAAGGAGTTGATTAAAAAGTATGGAATGGACTACCCTTCCACCATGAAAACTCTAATGGGAACAAAAATTCCTATAGGCAAAGATGAGGCAGGGAAACCTGTTGAAGAGTCTTTGTATAGAAGGATAATTTGCTCCCTACTTTACTTGACTGCTAGTAGACCTGACATCATGTATGCAGCATGTGTCTGTGCCATGTACCAAGCATGCCTTGAGGAATCACATTATATTGCAGTTAAAAGGATTTTGAGATATCTCAAGGGCACACCTAATCTAGGTCTTTGGTACCCTAAGAATAGAGATTTCACACTAATTGGTTTCTCAGATGCAGATTTTGCAGGATACAAAGAAGACAGGAAATATAATACAGGAACCTGTCAATTCCTAGGAGGAAGACTGGTGTCTTTGTGCAGCAAGAAGCAGACCAGTGTAGGTATATCAATAGTTGAGTCAGAATATGTAGCTGCATGCAGCTGTTGTGTACAACTATTGTGGATAAAGGACCAACTAGAAGATTATGACATCAAGGTTAGTAGAATTTCACTGTTTTGTGATTCTACTAGTGCTATTTCTATTGCTAAGAATCATGTATCACACAGTAGAACAAAGTATATAGAAATTAAATTCCATTTCATTAGAGAACATGTAGAAAAAGAAAATGTTAGTCTAGAGTTTGTGAATACAAATAATCAAATTACTGGTATTTTTACAAAACCTCTGGATAAAACTTAATTCAATTATTTTAAAATTGAATTAGCTATGTTAAATCTAGATTAGGTTAGCACAAGCTATCTTTAGTAGAACATGTAAGCTCAAGTTGTCATAGGAAATTTGGCTAAGTACAAGGTTTGTGTCGACACAAGCAGACCTTGTGTCGACACTCTCAGTATGTTTAGTCGACAAAGAAAACGGATGTGTCGACACAGGAATAATATCTGTGTCGATTGAAGAAAAGGTGTCGACACAACTATGTCGAGACCATATAACTAGAGGACTTTTGTGTCGATACACAAAAATTGGTGTCGATACAACTATATTGAGACTTTCAGTTAGCTGATTTTTGAGTCGACACACAAAAATGAAAGTCGACACTCTGTGTCGAGACATGTCGACATCTATGTCGACACTAACATAAGTATGTCGACATATACATGTGTCGACTAAACCTCAGTATTGTCGAGACCTAGACCTATTCTGTCGACACATATATGATTTTGTCGACTAGTCCTAGTGCTAAGGCGCATCTTTTGAACTCCCCTTTCCACTTAGACTATAAATAGGTGAAGCCAAAATCTGGTCGACTACGCTTTCTGAGTTCCTAGCTCTGCACCCTCTATCGACGAGAATCATCTTTCCTTTTCACCACCATCTCTCTCTTCCGATAATGGAGCCTCATCCAGAAGAAAAGGTGAACGAAGGATATGAGCTGGTCCGTGGTGGGATCACAACAACATCATTAGAGATTCAGGCAGTAATTGCCCTAATCACAGACATTGGTTTAGAATTCTTGGTCTCTGAACCAACCAAGATATGGAAGAAAGAAGTTCTGAAATTTTATTCTTCTGCAACTACAGATGCAGACGGGAAGAAGATGAAAGCAACTATTCAAGATACCCGGGTAAAGATTACCTTGAAAACAATCCGACACGCACTCCAACTCCGAAAGGTTAAGGAAGAAGATGACGTACAACCATCTATGATCAAGGAGGCCTTACAATGGTGTGGGTTAAACCCAAAATCTAAGATAGGATCATCTATCAATCGAAAAGGGATGAATTCACAAGGGAAGTTCCTTTCTGAGATTGTAGGGAAGGTCATACTGTGCAAAACAGGTGGACATAATAAAATCTCAGCCACCATGTTCCACCTGATGACCAGGACCATTTTCAAGCTCAAGACTGATTGGACAAATATAGTCTTTGATATGTTATGTGAAGGTATCAAGAAACCGAACCTGGGGAGAATTCTGAGTCTATGCCTATCATCTGTAATACCAGAAGTAATGAGCAAACTTCCTGGTACAAAAATCAATCATATGAGAAGAATG
Organism: Platanthera zijinensis; assembly: GCA_039513925.1. Lineage (NCBI taxonomy): Eukaryota > Viridiplantae > Streptophyta > Magnoliopsida > Asparagales > Orchidaceae > Platanthera > Platanthera zijinensis. Next base: position 131,900,295 of record CM077083.1, read on the forward strand.
GACACCAGGATTCTGTCAAGATGGGATAGGGTGTTTACTAAGGAGGTTACTACTCCTCAAAAACAGAACAAAACAATACAGAAGAAGAAGAAAGTTATTCAACAGGAAGAATCATCTAGTGATTCAGAAGAAGAGGTGGTCTTCAGTTCTGATGAAGACAGGCAACAACAGCAAGATGCATAAGGACAAGTGGAAAACAGTATGCTCCCATAGCAACAAAGAATCTCAACTCCAGGAGGAGAATACCCTGCACTAGCTGTACAAGACACTATACTTACTGATCTGCCTGATCAAGGGGGAGTAAATGATGTTGCTACACTAGAAAGTGAATTAGCAGCTGATACTGTGATGGATATAGTTTTTGATATAAATAAGGAAGCACTACTGTATGTAGAGGAAGAGGCACCTAAGGTGTATATGAAGGATACTGCTCAGATTGGGCAAGTAAGTACCTCCTTCCTAGAAAGGTCACTGGATAAGGACATGGAAGTCCAAGGAAAACCATGTATTTTACCAACTAATCTTATTCCTCCTGTTCAAATGTTGTAGGAAGTAACCTTGGAGGAGTTGTTCCCTGACTCACCAGCAATAAGGACTGAGGGGGAGCAACAACCACAGGACAAAAAACTTCAAGAGACCGAGGGGGGGGGGGGAATTGCTAAAGGATACTGTTGACAAAGAGACTGTTGACATAGAAAGTTCATCTTCTGATGATGAAGAAGCCAACTTGGCTAAGAAAAGGAAACTTGTTGTAATGAAGAAGAAACGCTCTAGCTATAAGAGGGCCTTACAAATAGCCACACCACCTCCAGCTCCAAGTATGGATTTAAATTCCTTAATGGTCCAATTACAACTAAAACTGGATGCACAAAGGACTGCTCTTGAAAAGTATATAGATGAATCTCATAAGGAGCTGCAAAACCAGCTAGCTCAGGAAATCAAGTCAATTAGATTTGAAGTGAGTCTGCACAAGAAAGAAATGACAGGCTGCTTTAAAAAAGGAGGCCATACAGTTGTCTATCTGGCCACTCAGCAGTAGGAACTGAAAACTCAAGCAGCTGATTTGGCAGAGAAACAGGCTTATATCTTAGAAAATCAATTTAGAACATATGTGAATCTCACGGATTCTCATAAGGAAATTCTCACAAAGATTGCAGCCCTATCCGTTGCTGTCAAAACAGAAATAACAAACTCATTGAGACTAATCTAGCTGCGGTCAAAACGGTGATAGCGGCTGCCCAAACAGCAATTACCATTCAAATTCATAAATTTGGGGTCTACTACAGAGAAGGGATTGATCATCTGGATGTTCAAGTCAGGTTTCACAAGAATGATCTCAGAGATCATATGGAAAGAGAAGTCCTAAAGGGGGAGAGAGTGTTAGTCCAAGCTAGTTCTAAGCATGACAAATGTGTTTCCAATAGCATCAGAGCTACTCTTGGCTTCCCTCCTCTATGTGATCATGATAATATGGATGAATCTGGAATACAAACTGCATATGTAGAGGGAGATTAGCCAGAAGTTGTTCAAGTTATATATCCTCCTACTAATTTTTAGATGGTTCATGACCAAGTGCAGAAAATGTATAGCCCTCCACAAGAGGCACAGAATGTGGTCTTTGAGAAAGTTGAAATGTCAGAGGCTGCCAAAGAAGCTCAAAGGGAAGAATTGCTATCTAAGAAGAGATTCAGAGAACATGCTTAGTTAAAGACAGACTTTGAACAGTGGAGCCCTACATCAAGGAACATCCTTCTGACTGCATGGAAGGCTGTTAAGGACAAGACCTATGATAGGGGAAAGTGGTACTCAGAGCAGGAGTGGAATAAATATCAAGCAAGACAGGAAGCCATTCTTCAGCATAGGAGGAGTGCAAAAGCTGGGAAGCTACCTGCAAATGCTATAGAGCCCAACAAGTATTTTCCTAAACCCTTTCACTACTTTGAAAGGCAAAAAATAAAAGCTGAAGAACTAAAGAAAATGGATCTTAAAGGAAAGAAGCCTGCTGAAGATACAGAACCAGCTGTGAAGGAAAAGATAAAGTTTGGTCAAGGCATTGTCATAAGGCAGCCTAGCAAATCTTAGGATAGTTAGGCTTATGATAAGAAACAATGTAACTTTTTGTTTTTTTCTCTAAGAGAAAACATGTAAAACAAATATTTTCTGCTTATTAAAATCAGTTTTACTGTTTATTTTAGATTGTTTACATTGTTTGAATGTTTACTTGCACTGGAATGAATGTACATCTATGTCTTATGTGTTTTATCTTGACTGGTGTATATCTTTGACTAAGGGTTATGACTTCTCCAAATAGGGGGAGATTGTTGGGTACACTAGAAGTATGTACCAGATTTGGAGAAGATTCATCCCATCAATGATATACATCAAATTGTATTTGATGTATGTTAAGTTTCCTTGTGCAGGGTTAAGGATTGGAAGAAAAATATTCTAAGTACAAGTGTCGACACTTGTGAAGAATTGTGTCGACACACGAGACATTTGTCGACACTAGCAGCAAAGCATTGTGTCGACACCTATGAATTGTATCGACACTAGAACCAGAAGTTGTGTCGACACCAAAGGCCAGATTTGTTTCGACACCCAGAAATTGTGTCGACACCCAGGAACTGTGTCGACACCCAGAAGTTATGTCGACACCAAAGGCAGGAATTGTGTCGACACTTAAAGCAGGACTTATTTTGACACCAAAGGCAGGAATTGTATCGACACTTAAAGCAAGACTTATGTCGACACCTAAAGCAGTAATTGTGTCAATACTTAAAGCGGGACTTATGTAGACACTTGAGGCAAGGATTGTGTCAACACCTAAAGTAGAGGCTGTGTCGACACCCAGCAGTTATGTTGAGACCAAAAGCAGTTGTGTCGACACACTGGACTTGTGTCGACACCAACAAATAGAAGATATGTCAAGAAGCAGAAGAAAGACTTTGTCGACACTTGGAGTATTGTGTCGACATCATTAAGAATTGTTTCGACACTTTGTCTACTTTTGTCGACACATGAGAAGCAGATTGCTGAGTGGATCATGCTGTGTTGTAGAATCTCTAAGGAATAAACTGTCATGACTGGTGGGTCGATAACTGTCATTACCAACAGGTCTGACACCTTCGTCAGAACTAACAGAATGTTTTTACAAACCAGATCAGCTGGTAACCAAGAAGAATCTCTATATAAAGGGCTGATCCTTATCAAAAAACAACAACTCAGAAATGGCCAGAAAAGCCATCAACAAGAGAGAGAAGATTCACAATAAGAAAAGGGGAAACCCTTTAAGAAGGCAGATCTAGAATAGTCAGCAGAGAAGATTCAGATCTCATTTTGAATTCAAGGAAGGAGCTGATAGTTGATCAACTTCTACATCAAGAACATTCCAACCTTATTTGGTTTTATCAAGAAGCTTTGAAACAGCTAAGTCAGGTTGGGACTGAGTTCAAGAAGTGATCAAGAAGAACATCAATAGAGGGATCTATCTGGTGATATCTTTTGTATATCTTTTATTTCACAATTACTTGAAGGATCTATTGTAGATCTGAGCTGTAAGCCTATATTTATAAAGGCTGAGGTAGGGCTGTGAGCCTAAATGGTAGGACTTGGTAAAGTCTTAGTTGTAAGTCTAGAGATAAGGGCTGAGGTATGGCTGAGGCCTGAGGTAGGATTCTTGGAAGGATCTGAGGTAGGACTTGCAAAAGTCTGAGGTGTAGGAACCATTCTGGTTCTTAGTTGTAGGATCTTAGGATCTGAAAAAGTTGAAAAAAGTTAGGCTCAATCCAGTACTCTACTAGATAGGCAAAGGGGGAAAGTGAACGTACCCATATCTTGGGGAACCACTATATATCTGGTGTTCTTTGTGTTGTGAATATTTTGTGCTGTGTTTTATTTTGTTTGTGCAAAGTAAGATTTGTTTAATTGCCTAAAATATTAAAGGCAAAATTAAAACCTATTCACCCCCCCTCTAGGTGTTTAGGCTCTTGAATTAAGTCTTTCACTTTGTAACAGTTCAAGAAGGACCCTTCATCCCTGTGAAGGTTAATGTATTAGATGCAAAATTTCAGACTCCAAATAGTTATACCTAAATAACTGGAGATGAAATCATCTTGGCAACTATGGACAAGAGAGCACAAAACATCATTGTAAATGCCATAGATGACTCCACCTTCCAGAACTTGGTCCACTGCAAGACTTCCAAAGAAATTTGTGACGCATTGACTATCTACATGGAAGGCATAGAGGAGGATGATAAGGAAGAAGATGCCAACTACTATTGTGGTCTGATGGCCATGTTAGATGAAGAATCCTGCTAAGATCAGCCTAGTCAAGAAAAGGTTCATTCTCTATCTAGTTGTTCTTATTGTTCAGATTATGAGACCATTCCAGATTCTGAAGTATCTCTATTCAGTGATGAAGATGACTCCATGTTTGAGGTAGATGTTAATAAATTGATTGACTAGTATGGTGAAATTCTAAAGGTTTTGAGAAGGGCCAGAGAGTTGGCCAAAAAGCAAGCTGAGGAGATTATCTCTCTTCAGCTAGCTGTTGTCCAGCAGGCTGAGACAGCATCCTTACTGGATCAGAAGGCTAGGGAAGTCAGCCAACTAAAGGCCATCTCAATCATCCAAATTGGGACCAAAAGCCAGAAGAAAAATATTATCTTGGATCTTGAAGAGAAACTCCTAAAGGAGAGAAAGAGTGTGGCTGAATTCAATAAGCCCAAAAATGTGCTGCCACTAATTGACTCCTTTACCTCTCAAAAAGATGAGAGAGGCTTATGGTCTAAGTGGAATTCTAGAGTTGGCCATTACAAAGGGAAAGACAAGGCTCCTGTAGTGCCTCAGGACACCTTTCACAAGGTAATCCTCCCTTCCAACAGGTATGACCAAGACTGCATGTATGGTCACTGGAAGAATTAGATTTCTCCTTGTAAGAGTACAAGTGTATCTTAAAATGGAAGAAGGAAGGGAATGGGTTTGAGTGCAAAGAAGGCCCCCCATGAAGAATTCCAAATGTCCGTTTATAGACCATTTGTATTTGGTGCTACAGCCCCTACACTCAAGGAGAAAGTAGCTGACTATTCTCAGGATCTTCTAGTAAAAACCCAGACTAAGGGTGAGTCAGTCAGTAAGGCTAACTTGGCTAGCTCTAAGGCAATTAATAACTTGTCGACTATAAAGAAGACTGATGTTAATGAAACCCAGAGTAAGTCAAGTACTTCTATTGACAGACTCACCGTTATTCAGATTCTTGTTAAGAGAAATAGGAAGAAGGATACAACACTCCCCTCTGAAAAGGCAGTTAGTGATGGCTTGCACTCTTTAAAGATTGTTCAGAAGAGGAGATATAACATCCATGAGTGTTGGTGTTGTGGAAAAGTAGACCACTTTGCCATAGATTATTGGCATAGCCCTAGTGTGTCAAGGGCAGGGGTAAGTCTTCCTAAAAGAACTGCTGTAGGAAGACATGTGCATTTTTGTGCTGACCAAAATCTTTTACCCAATAATTATTGGGGTCCTAAGGTAAGGTAAACTGTATTTTACATGATAGTCTAAGTGCCCATACCCCCATATAGTACTTGGACAGAGGTTGTCCCAACCACATGACTGGAATAAGGAGCTATCTTAAGGATCATGCTCCAGAATGGAATGGACCTAAGATCTACAGTTGGGAAGTTGGAGATGGATGTGGACCATCAAGGATGTTTTACGTATTCTTGAAAAAGGATAAACTACACATGTCTTGGTTAAAGTCCTTCAAATGGTATCTTATTGGATAAATAGACCAACTGGATCCAGCCTTTGAAGCTCAAAGATGTCTGACTGGTGGGACATAGTACTGCTGCCACTTTAGCAGGATATTGAGGAGGAGAACAAGCTGGCTGTACTCATCACAGAGTAAAGCACAGGGAGCAGCTCTTTTAAGAGTAGCAAGAAAGAGGCACATGATCCTCAGTTGAAAAGACTCACTATACATAAGAGACAAACTGTCAAGTGATATACAGAAAAAACTTTCAAGTCAAGTGGTATCATCAGCTGAAATGATGGCTGAAAGTCATGTGGACTGAATCTGTGCAAATGTTGAAAGGGAGGATATCAATCTAACATTCTCTTACTAATGGTGAGCAAGTTCTGACTAGGTAGCTAAATAAGCTTGAGTCTTACCTAGTGTACTTCTAGCACAGAATAGGTCAGCAAAACTGTTGAAGTTCAACTTGTCTCTATGGACTATGCTAAGATTGAGCAAGAGATTCCAACAAATCTCTCTACTTAAGAAAATAAGAGTGTCATTGAGATGGCTATAGATGCTTCAAAGGATAGTGATCTATCTGGATTAAGAGTTAGTTCAGGCCAAGATCTCCTTGTCCTATTTGAAGAGTCTCCCTTACTGAAGAAGTTATAAAGGGGAAGAAGGCAATGGGAGATGCTCATGATCAAGGGGGAGTATGTTGTGCATGTAAAGATGGTATACAAAAGAGACAAAATAGTCCAAGTGGTATACATCCAACTCAAACAGTAAGGTGGTATAAAGAAGAGACATGTTCCTCCAGTGGTATACAGTACACACTGATTATTTTCTTAATCAGGCTTGTGTGTGTATCAAGATAGCTAGAGCTAGAGGCCAATCTGTTATTGAAGATGTGGAAGAGATCTGGCTCAGCAAGAAAAGATCTTCAAGCGGTTGGTCACTAGAAGAAATCTGACTCAGCAAGGAGAGGAAGTAGTGGAAGAACAAATCTTCCTCCTCCTAATATCAAAAGAAGGATCATAACAAATCCAGGAAGATGCTCTCCAAAGGAGACAGGTATGATCCTAAACCTAGAAAATATATTTATTCTAACATAATATGTTATTATTGTAGTAAGGCTGGGCATGTCAGTGCTGACTTCCTAGTCAAATGAAAGGTGAAAAGGTGAGAAGAAGCACCTCTACTATAGGGTGTAAGTAAGATATGAAAAGCAAGGATGGGGCTTGTCCATTCAAAGAGAGAAGGCTAATGTCATTGGAGTAGAAATAAATAAACCATTCTTGTAATCTCAACTCCATATAAGTAGAACTCCTTTATATTAATATTCTACTAGTGTAATCTAAATAGCTAGGAATCCTTTCTCTCATAGCAGAACTATGCATATGAAAATTAAGTATCAGTTAGTTAGGGAGCATATGGAAAAGGAAGAACTCAATCTTGAGTTTGTCCCCACCTTCATGCTAGTGGCTGAAATCTTTACTAAGCCACTAGTTGAAGTCAAGTTCAACACCTTCAAGTTGGGTATGTTGAACTTTGTATAGCTTCAGTTGCTCCATGTAAAATCTCTGTTATAGAACTCACCTCTCTTATTGGTAGACAAGTCTCCAAATTGGTATCAAGACTAAGATGGACTGAAGTGTCCATTAAATGGAATGATAAAAGATGCTCCTACTTAGGGGGAGCAAATCCAGAAGTTGCAGGAACATGGCTTCATGTTAAGAGGCATCCAGCAGCTGCAGTGGATCAAGGATCATCGCAGCTGATCAACATGTCCTCCAGACTATGCATAGTTTGAGGGGGAGATCAACCCTAGTGGATGGCTGATGTTGTGCAGTCACTGCTACTATTGTAAAGACATGCTGCTGCAGGTCAAGAGGAAAATCCAGCACTTCCCTTTCTATAGCTCCATTCTGCATAAGCTTTAAGTTGTATATGGAGTGGCATTGGCTCAAGTGGAACTATGTTAGAATCTAGCTCAAGTGCTGCAGTGTTGTGTTGTATCAATGTATCAAGACAAAAGGTATGACTCCTAATCAAGTGGTTTGATCACTAGGCTCATTATCTTAGTGGTATCAACATGGGACTTTGGCTAGGATAGAGAGATAAATTCTCTGGTACATGATCCTATCACCTCCCTTAATAGATATATGCCTATAGAAGAAGCCAAAAAGGGGGAGATTTGTGGCAATACTTAGAAAGGGGAGATGTAGAAGCAATACTTGACATGACTAGGTCATGTTGAGCCAGTGCATATTACTTGGAAGGATTCAAGTAGTATGAGGAATATAAAGACTACATGTTGAGCTATGTTGAGTCATTCTATATTATGAGGAAAGTGCTTCTAGTGGTGCTCCATTTAAGTATTAAGGTGTTTAAGGAGAGTCCATATTACTTGAGCAATTGTTCAAGTGGTATGAGAATGCATTAACTTGACATGTTGAGTCAATGTAGTAAAATGGAGTACACCGAATTGATATGATGGTAATTAAGGTAGCATAAGCTAGAAGATGTAGCATATATAGCTTACAGCTATATTAAATTAATATGCTTTTTCTGTTAATGCTTTTTTGAATTGTTAAGTGTCTGCCTTCTTCAAATATGGGGAGATAGTTGGAAGTATTGCCCTTAATGTTCCCTAGATGTGATTTGAAGAGGAATCACCCTCAACATTAAGAGAAAAATTGTATTTGATGTTTGTTATGCTCATCATATACAGGATGTTCCTTGGAACAAGGTTAGACAGGTTGTTCATGTGATGGTGACAGGTGGTCACAATCTAGGCAGGTGGAGAGACAGAAAATCTAAGTCCACAAGCATTGAGTGAGGATAGCTCACTCAACGCCAGATGCAAATAAATGTTGCTATGTCCATAAGCGTTGAGTGAGGATAGCTCACTCAATGCCAGATACAAAGAAATGTGGCTATGTCCACAGGCATTGAGTGAAGCAAGCTCACTCAATGCCAGATGCAAAGAAATGTGGTTAATTCCACATGCATTGAGTAAAGAAAGCTCACTCAACGCCAGATGCCAAAAAATATTACTCAATGCCAGATGCCAAAAAGCGTTGGAATATTACAAGTCAGTCAAAGCCAGACTATTTGCAAGGAAAAAATGTTTCTATGTCCACGGGCGTTGAGTGAAGGCAGTTCACTCAACGCCACATTACAAAAAGCATTAAATAAGCTCAAATAGTCAAAGCTTTGTCTTTGACAGTAAAGAAATCTAGCTAAGTCCCGAAGCGTCGAGTGATGAAGGCTCACTCGATGCCTAAGCAGTTAAGACAAAAAAAGTCTAGATGGCATTGAGTGATGAAGACACACTCAACGCACTCAATGCCTTATCTAACAGAAAATATGTCTAAGTACAGAAGTGCTGAGTGAAGGCTATTCACTCAACGCCTCATCAAGATAATAGGCAAAAGCAGAAAGCGTTGAGTGATGATATTACACTCAATTCTTTCATTCAGAAATGCGACTAAGTATTTTGGCGTTGAGTGATGAAGGCCCACTCAATGCCTAGTGACAAAAAACAATCAAGTACTTTGGCGTTGAGTGAAGCTTGTTCACTTAACGCTCTCAACGTTTGAGATGCAGAAAGATTGGCTAAGGCCAAAAGCGTTGAGTGAAGCTTGTTCACTCAATGCTCTAAATGCTTGAGTAAGACATAAATCTGCCTAAGTGTTTTGGCATTGAGTGAAGCATGTTCACTTAACACCTATACTAAAGAGCTTTAATTTGGCTAAGTCCACAAATGTTGATGTCAGCAAAAGTCAACAAACTCAACAAAATTAAAAATGTGACGGGATCGCTACGGTACATGACAAACGGCGCCGCAGGACTACTGTATGACTTTTGGCTGTTAAAGTAAAGTTGCATCTGTCAATTTAAGTGGGGCCCACTTGTCAAAATAGTCGTTTATTGGCGGAAGAAAAAAGACGGAGATGAGATTGAAGAAATAAGCTTTTGGAAAACACGTTGTACTTCATCTTCTTCCTCGGCCATTGTTGCAGAGCTTGAAGAAGCAAGTTTAGATCATCTTATCCGAAAGTTCTAAAAGATAGTTGGTACCATTCTCACCTGCACCATCATGTATAGATGAAATCTTTGAAGAAGAAGAAGAAGAAGAAGCAAGGTATAACCTAGCTAAAGCTTATCTGAAAGGCGATCCAAGTTGTTGTAGTTATCTTCACCTGCTATAGTAAGTTTAGAAGAAATTTCTGAGGAAAAAGAAGGAGCAGCAAGGTTTACCTTTGCTGCAGCAACTGGAAGTAAACAAGAGTAAGCTGTTGACATCCCCACCTTCAACAATAAGTTCAGGGACATCTCTCTGAGAAAGAAGTTGCAGAAAGGGATAACCCTAACTGTAGTTACTTCAAAGTTCCAGCAAGTAATTTTCTGAAGAACTTTTTTTAGAAGCAATGAAGTAGAAGTCAACACTGAGTTTGCTCAAAAAAGAAGGAAGAAGAACCTGCCCTCGAGTGGTCTGTGATTCTAAGATAGTTAGCTGGTTGAAGCTACAGGATACATCTTGTCTTCAACAGCAAGGTCAGAAAGTTCACTTTCTAAGGAAGAAGAAGAAGAAGAAAAATTAGGGCTAAGTTTATCTCAGCTCAAGAAGCAGCAAAGGGACAACCCTAGCTCCAGCACTTCCAGCAAAAGACAAGTCAACCTAAAGTTGTTACTGTGATGAAAGTTTGGCTGAGTTTATCTCAGTCCAGGAAGGTTGGCACAGAGAAATTTCTCCTATGTCAAATAAACTCAACAACCCACTTCCATTCTGTAGGATCCTTTTGGATCTGAGTCGTAAGCCTGAATTATAAAGGCTGAGTGTAGGGCCTGTGTTCCTGAGGTAGGATCATGTTACAGATTTGAGTGCAGGCCCTATGTGATTAGGGTAGGGCTTTGGCTTGAGATTAGGATGTTGCTTGGATCTGAGGTAGGGCTTTTGAGCTTGAGGTAGGAGAGTCATTCTCTCTTAGTTGTAGGGCACTTATGCCTGAATTATAGGATCCTTTGGATATGAGGTAGGGCCTTTGTGCCTGAGCTGTAGGAGAGTTATTCTCTCTAAGGTAGGTCTGTCCTCCTAACCTTAGTTATAGGGCCTTTGGGCCCTAGGTAGGTGATCTTTGGATCACTAAGATGTAGGGCTTTGTTCCTGAGCTGTAAGTCTTTGAGGAGACTGAGTGGTCTTGCGGGATCATATTGTAAGCTCTTAGGAGCCGAGATTGGAAAAGTGCCTTGTCTAACAAGCTATTAGAAAGGAGGGAGGGAGAGTGTACATACCCATAATCTAGGGAACCACTATAAATATTGTGTGTTGTGTTGTGTTCTTGAAAGAAAACTAACTAAGATAAATCAACACACCTAAAACACAAAGAAAATCAAAGAGATTCACAAGAGACTAAGAAACCTATTCGCCACCCACCCCCCTCTCTAGGTGATTTAGTTATCCTTGAAATTAAAGGCTTTTTGTATGTCTTGGAGGAGACTAAGATATCCTGAGGGATCTGAGTTGTAAGCACTTAGGAGCCGAGTTTGGTGAAGTGCATTGTCTAACCAACTGTTAGGAAGGTGTGAGGGATAGTGGATGTACCCATAATTTGGGGAACCACTATAAATCTTGTATGTATTGTTTATGCTTGTCTTCAAAGCTGCTAAAATAAATCACAACACATCTTAAAATAGAAAAAGCATAAAAGACCCAAAAACCTATTCACCCCTAGGTGTTTAGCTATCCTTAAAACTAAAGACTTTCAGTTGCATTAGTCCTTGAACCCATCATATTTTATGAGCTTGAGATCCATGGAGATATTGATGGGGATGAATCAGTTGGTGATACAGTTGTTGCTCTGCCTGCATTTAGTCCCACCACTCAATATATATCTATTGCAGATGAGGAAGAACATGCCAGGCAAAACAAGAAAAGGCATAGAGAAGAGATGGAGACCAGGCCAAATTTTGAACTATAGAGTCCTCAATCAAGGACTATCAACTTATCTACTTGGAATCAAATTAAATTAAACAAGACTAACAGGGCCAAACTTATAAGTTCTATTGAATGAGCCAAGTTTGAAAGGTAAGAAAAAGTGAGGAGAAAGTTAGAAAGAGATAAGAAAGATGGTACTGTATAGATGGATGCTAAAGAGCCAAGTAAATACTTTCCCAAGCCTTGTAGTTACTTTGAGTGGCAGGGGCAAAAGAAGAAAGAGTCTTAAGACAAACTGGGAAGAAGATCTAGCAGGGGCATAGTCATTAAGGAACCTAAAACCTAATAATGACATATGTAATTGGTTCCTTACTATATTTTAAGTTATCCTATCTGTGATAATTTTATTTGTTTGTGTATTCTAATTTCTGTTCTTTATATTTATTTATATTATCTTTATCTATTCTTTATAAATTAGTGTATATCATTGACTAGGGTTCTAACTTGTTCAAATAGGGGGACATTGTTTGGTCCATTGATCACAATGTCCAAGTTTTGAAAAAAGACCCATAAGTCAATAATATACACATACATGTATTTTATATTTACCTAAGTTCATATATGCATGATGTCTGTTTTTAGTGATTAGATTGGCTTAATGTGTCAGAGGATTGGCTACACAGAAGTTAGAATATTAAGGAGAGGAAGAATTTTGCCTATGTACAAAAGCATTGAGTTAGTACACTTCACTCAACGCTTAAGGCAAAAAAGAGCCGACAGATAACCAGTGACTCAAAGACTTAGTGAAGATGCAGTGAAATCTATCTAAGTACAAATGCATTGAGTGATGGATGTTCACTTAACTCCCAATCATCTAAAAATCTATCTAAGTATAGAAGTGTTTAGTTGTCAACGTTCACTCAACGCCTTCATTTGTATTGCTGCCAAGTTCAAATGTGTTGAGTGAAGGACGATCACTCAACACTATCTATCAGGAAAATACTACTAAGTATAAATGTGTTGAGTGATAGATGCTCACTTAACACCTTCTTAGATAAGCAATCAAAAGTCAAAAGCGTTGAGTGAAGAAGGCTCACTCAACGCCTCTAAAGATTATCTGAATTCAGCTATGTGTTTTTTTGTTTAGTGAAAGCTTATCACTCAATGCTTCTAAATATAACAGTTAAAGTACAACACTCAATGCTTCAAGTCTTTGAGTCATAAGGCATCACTCAATGCCTGTGCAGACAATCTGGAAGAAATTTGTTAAGTCTACTGGCGTTGAGACATGACTGTTAACGTTATCCTTAAATTCAAATCAATGCAAATCTCACGCTAAAAGGTAATGACCGCCATACGGTTTCGACAGTGATTTCTAAGAATGAATATGCCATTAAAGCTGACCATGCCGCTTTCCAGAATGGGAGATAGAGTTGTTACAATTGAGGAGGGTTTATTTATGGAAGGATATCATCCTTTACAACATTTTTTCGCAAGACCTTTTGCCATCTCTAAAACCCTGAGTTTTGCAAAAGTCAGCTAGCAGAGCTCAAGTGTTTTTTTGTTCATCTTCAAGCCTGCAACACAAAATAACAAACTTTCTCAAGATTGAAGAAGAAGCAGAGCTCTGTAGAAGATCTTCACAGCACAAGATGATTCAACACTGAAGATATATTTTCTTATTGTTGTGAAGAAGGAGGGTTGTGTACTACACTGTCAAGGAAGAGGACTCCAGGGTTTTTCTCCGGAGTCATTTCACTAAACTTCTATTCAAATCAGTAAGATCTCTTTGGAGATCTGAGTTGTAAGCCTAATTTATAAAGGCTAAGTTATAGGAGTGGGTTTACTCTGAGGTAGAATCTGGGGTAGATCTTAGGTTGGATCTTCAGTAGATCTGGGGTAGGAGATCAGCTGGATCTCTAAGTGGTAGAATTTGGTTAACTCTGAGTTATAGGGTCCTGGAGTGGATCTGAGGTAGGATTGGAAACAGTCTGAGCTATAGGAGTGGTCTTCACTCTTAGTTGTAAGAACCTGAGCGATTTGAGGTGTAATCTCAAGGAGCTGAGTATAAAGGAGGAGTTTGTCGAATCTAGCACACTACTTAATAGATGAAGGGGGAAAGTGGATGTACCCTAGATAGGGAAACCACTATTCTTTTGTATTTGTTATGATCTTGAAAGCTAACATCTAACTTAAACACGCATCAAGCTCTAATAAGAAAAGATACAAAAGATCTAAAACAAACCTATTCACACCCCCCCTCTTGGTGTTTATCTACCCTTAGAAAAGACTTTCATCGATGCAATCAAATTTTTCCTTAGCCTTGAACTCGATGCAGTCATTTTTTTTAATTAGCTTTCTAACTTATGCACCCGATTATTTACTTGGCCAAATCTTCGATTCTGTCTTTAATTTCTTTTTTCCTTAGTGACTTTTACCAATAATAGTGACATGTCTAATATATAATTAGTATATAGGTCAACTTTAATTTTGCTTCTTGTAGGATTACAAGTGCAAAATCATGTTTGGGTGACCAAGTGTCTAACCATACATTAGCCATGCACTGATGTTAAACCTATCACCTCAAAACTAGAGCAACCATAAAATACAAGATTTTTATTATCATCTTATGTCCTCCAAATCAAGAACCTTGAGGATAATATTCCCAACAATAACTAAGAAGTGTAAATCCTAGTGTGGAACAAATCCATCAGTACAATCAACTCAAGATTGAAGTAAATAATTTAAAATAAGAAATAACTGAACTTACTATGGAAAATCAATCCATGAGAGAAAAGCTAGCAAATACAAAGGCCTTTGAGGACTCACTGAATGGCATGAGTCAGAAGCTCAAGGAAATAACTGAGAATCTCACTATGAGGTTCAATCAACCAGGATTTAACGTTGTGCCAACTAGCTCAAGTAAAGTATCTAGCACACCTGCTTGGAAAACCCCTATAATTTTTATTAAACCCTAAAGAAAACTAACCTATAATCATAATGGATGAAGACCCTGAGAAAATTATAGTGTTTAACAAGGTCAGCTAACTTAATAAAAAGTTTATTCTAGGAAAGAAACTTGTAGAAAATAAAGCCTCGGAATTTAAAAATTATATATATTAGGAACATGTGTCGACTTCATATTTACGAAACTCTTCATATGCATTGAGCCTTTAGAAAACTGTCGACTTCATATCGATGCAACCTCACATATGCATCGACTCTAAATCGATGCAACCAGAAAGTTACGTCGAGTTCTAGTTGAAGCAACTTCCCAGTAAAAATTTTAAACAAATTTAAAACTACAATATTTAATGTTTCTCATTCTTTTAAGCATTAATGCAATAATTATACGAGATATAGACATAATGCAAGAATTTGTTGGTTTAACAGACCAACTATTTTATCCCATTTCATGCTAGACCCCTCGCACGCATTTTAAGTCAAGAGAGTTGACTTAGGCTTGGGGTGCACTAGATTTAGGAAGCATCGAGTGCGTTGACTGGACTCAAAGTGTCAAGTGCATCGATTGGACTCAAAACATTGAGTGCGTTGACTAGACTCAAAAGTATATAGTACTCACGACACCTTTCGACGAAGCGTTGAGTTATACTCGATGCATACTGTAACACCCTTATCCGTCACATAGCATATAGCAGTAGGTCCGGCTGGGGCCCGACGCCATAAACCACAAACAGACCGGTGGGTTAATCAATGAAACCATTCTTCCAAATACAATGTCCTACACAGATCATCTAGTGGAATTAATTTTATTAAGTTGCAAAAGAAAGAACCCAGCATTAGCACGAATGTCCACTAACAAACCCAGTAGGAATGAACTATATAATACAAAAAAGTACTGGCCTTTAGTCCTTACAAGAGTTTACAATAATTAATCAGTGTCTTATAAACTTTGGCTCACAGGCTAGCCACACATGAATTAAATGAGTAAACAAACAAGGCCTTCGAGGGCCGGCTCAGTAACTTAGGCTTTGGCCCGCTATTTTCCGCTCAGCTACGCAGCACCTACAAGCACAATTCACCGCAATGGTGGCAAATAAGAATAACGGTCAGCTAAAGCTGACCAAATTATAATGATTCCTCCCCCAATTCTCGGGGTGGCAAAGCTCCTTCCCTGCACTTGTTAGCAAAACAAGCAATAGTGAATAAACATAACATCACAGGTGCATGCATATACTGTCATACACCCCGTGCTCTCAGGGCACTAACTTGGTGAAGAAAGTCTGAACCCGGTCCATTCCTTGGCTCCACCACCGCCCCTAGGGCCGGCAAACCTCGTGAGCATTTAGTCCTTTCACCCGCAGCCTAGACTCGTTCTCCAAATCATCGGTAAGTCCTACGTAACTTTAGGTCACTTTAACCGAAACAGATGGAGCGGGTAGGGTTCCACCAGCCCGTTGCTCACCCCACCATGGCCCTTTGGCCTTCGACACGGGCCCAGCTTCCCCAAGTCTCAACTTTCGATCAATCACGGTACATAGCCCCGCAATGTACCTGGCTGGCTCCCAGGCCACAAAAACGGCAGAACTTCGCTTCTGCCCAGATTTCTGGGTGCACTTTTGGGGTTAATCACCAAGACTCCCTGTTGAAATCTACCACGTAGAAACCCGAAAACAACACAAAGGCACGGAGTCTTCTCCGGCCAATAATGCATAGCAAAACATCAGCGATCTAGACCAACATGTCTGGGTAGGCTTCACACACCATGCCTATGTCCTTACTATGATTCATGACTCGAAACAAGGGGGACTTTACATAGCTACCCCAAGGAACAACGTAACTAACCGCACACTTGCGGGAGAGGGTTTTCCCTATGCAAAATAAGAAGAGTTTCACATGCTCAAGATGAGAATTGTTACCCTATCGTTCCTCTTCGGCGCCATGGAAAACTATGCGAATGAAAAGAACTGCGATGATCTTGCCTCTGCATATCTGGGCTCGGTTTGTGATTTGGCGCTCCGAATCTCTTCCGGCGACCGGATCTCCCTCATCTTTCTTCGTCCTTGCTCTCCCTTCTCTCTAGGATTTAGAAAGAAAAGGCCCAAGAAAAGTGAGGGTTTAAACCCCCAATCCCTGCCTTAACCCTAGCATAGAGAGTCATTAGACGTTAGATCCCAAAGTAAGGAAACGAACAGTTGCGATTCAGTCAGAAAATAAACTTCCTGGGACGAACACGCCTTGAGACACGCCCGTGTACAAGGCCATGTAACTCATTCGCCGCTGAAACTGTCGTGTCCTGTAAAGAACACGGGCACTCTACACGCTCGTGTAAGGCTTGACACGCCCGTGTCATCTAGTACACGCCCGTGTAGCTAGGCGTGTTCCCATAATGACTCAGGACCAAAACGTCAAGAGCACGACAAGGCCATGCGACACGCCCGTGTCACATGCCGTGTTCTAGACACGCCCTTGGACACGCCTGTGTTTCATGCCGTATAGCTTCCTTAGCATAACTCGCCAAATGACCCGAGCAGGATACAGGTATTTGACACGGCCGTATAAAATCTGACACGCCTGTGTTAGACCCTAACACGCCTGGGCTCAGGTCATGCATCCTCACTCAACGATCATTTAGTGAAATGCGTTGAGAGGCTGACACGCCCTGGGACACGCCCATGTCCCAGGCCGTGTTCACCCCCCCGACGACTGTTGACTACAATTTCGTCGACCACGCGACCATCGCCGACCTCGAGCATGACAAACCCTTGGGACACGCCCGTGTCCCAGGCCGTGTCACCACTACCAAATCCCAGACTTGGCTCAAAATGCTAGCCATCACTCTTTTGAGATTCTTGGCATTACAACTCTCTCCCTCTTAAAAGAATTTTGTTTACGAAATTACCAAAGGAAAAGAAAACAGAAAACCAAAAGAGGTACCTTAGTGAAATATCTCTGGGTACTCCTCAAGCATGGTTTGCTCTCGCTCCCAAAAGAGCTCCTCTTGACCGCAATTGTCCGAACGGACCTTGACCATCCTGATCTCCTTGTTACGAAGTCGCTTGACTTCAGAGTCCTCAATAAGAACGGGCTTTAACCAAGTTATCAATCCTTTGTCCACCGGTACTTGATCAACTGCGATCACTTGCGAAGGCTCTAGCACCGCCTTCCGCAACACTGATATGTGGAATACATCGTGTAGACCACTCAACTCCACTGATAGCTTTAGACGTTAAGTTGCTTCACCGATCCGCTCCAGAATCTCAAATGGTCCAACGTATCTCGGTCTCAGCTTCTTCAAGCATCGTACTTGTGAAACACCCTTGAATGGCTTTATCTTCAAATACACCCAGTCGCCAACCGCAAATTCCACGTTCCGGTGCTTGGCATTGTAGTATTTAGCTTGTCTATCCTCAGCGATCAACAAACGCTCCCGAATGGTTCGCACCAATTAAGTAGCATTTTCCACCTCTTGCTTTTGCTACAACCTTGCCTCACCCATTTCTAGCCATGATAATTGTGTGCGACACTTTCTACCATATAAGGCCTCGAAGGGCGCCATTTGTATGCTTGCTTGGTAGCTATTGTTGTATGCAAACTCCACCAAATATAGATGGTCTTCCCATCGCTTTCAGAAGTCCAGAACGCACATGCGAAGCATGTTCTCCATCGTCCTATTGACCCTCTCAGTCTGCCCATCCGTCTGCGGATGGAAGGTCGTGCTAAACTTCAACTTAGTCCCTAGTATTTGCTACACTAGTCTCCAGTCATTGGACGTGACACGTCCGTCTCTATCGCTCACAATGCTGTGGGGCACACCGTGCAGTCTGACTATATTATCCACATACAGCTTCGCCAGTTTCTCCCCTGAATCATCCTTCCTATGCGGAATGAAGTGCGACACTTTTGTTAATGGATCTACGATCACCCAGATGGTGTCATTTACCTTCTGTGACCTTTGCAAGCCATGCACAAAGTCAATCGAAATGTCGTCAAACTTCCACTCCGGAATAGGCAAGGATTTCAAGAAATCCCATGGCTTTTGGCACTCTGCCTTCACTAAGACGCATGTCTGACATTTAGCCACATATAGTGCCACATCCTTCTTGAGTCCTGGCTTCCAGAACAACTTCTTTAGATCTCGATACATCTTCGTGCTCCCTGGATAATTTGAGTACTTCGTATGATAAGCCTCGTATGAAAGATAGGGTAAGCTCTGACAAACTCTAGAGGGGGAGGGGGGTGAATAGAGTTTTTAAAATCTTTTTGATTTTTTGTGAAATAAGAAGTCTTTAATAAAATATGTTACTATTATATAGGTGTATGAGTGTATAAGTACAACAAATGAATTTGATAAAAGATAACTAAGCTACACAACAAAACATATCACAGCACGAGCACAGAAGAAGATCACAGCCACACAGACAACATGAGAATTTTTATAGTGATTCCCCAAACTTGAGTACATCCACTCTTCTACCACCCTAGGTAGGAATCCACTACAGGTTTTGATTAGGTGACTTCCACCAATGAGCTTTTGATCAGGTGCTCAAAAACCAACCCAAGTCTTTTGGAAGGAGACTTGCAACCAGAATAATTTTGAAGGGAATTAAAACGCTATACAGAGGTGGGGAAGAGAGGTTGATGGAAGTCTTCTTTTCTTAAGTCAAAATGAGATGACTATGGATTCTGTGGTGATGTCAAAGCTCCCCCTGAAATCTTGAATGGTTCAGGAGTGGAAGCTTTGCTAAGGGTGAGTAGGCCTTTTTTGATATGATCAACTCTCTAGAGATCCTTTGATTGATTTGAATGTTCTTATCACTTGTGATCCCTGAAAACAAAGAAGGTGAAGAAGAAAGACTCTTGATTGTGATTGTTTTTCTTTCTTCTTCTTTTGAGAGCAGTTGATTTTCTGAGAACTGTATGCACTGCACTTCTTCTTTATCTCAAAGAGTTTTTGTATTGACTTTTTTTTTCTGGCAGAGAGATGATCAGATTGATAACTGCCTCAAGGTCGAATTCAAAAACCTGCAATAAATGCTCAGCCGAAATCTGGGAAATGAAAACGGCAAGTATGCTGTCATATATTCTATTCTTTATCTGTCTCGAGATATAAGCAATTAATTCCATGGAGGATATTTGCAATCAATCCTGCCAGTAATGACTCGATTCAAAGGATATAAGTGCATTGATTATCTAGGGAATTAACGACCTATAATAGATATAAAATAAGGAGACAGAAAAGAAAATAATAAATAACAATATGTCTTACAGTTTTCATCGACCAGTGAACTGCTTTCGTCGACCTGTGATACGCTTTCGTCGACCTGTGATCAGCTTTCGTCGACCTGTGATCAGCTTTCGTCGACCTGTGATCTGCGAACAACTGCACTGTATAAACTGACGGATACTGTGCTCTAAGTTCGTCGACCTGAGAATGTGAAATTAGTCAACCATAGAACTGGGTCAAACTGATGATGTTGAGATAATAACACATCTAGTGTTGAGTCGTTTGAGAGTGTTGAGTCATTGATAGCGTTGAGAGCGTTGAGTTATCTTTGGCTCTGAGTAAGCTTTGGCTTTGAGTGAACTATGGAGCTGAGAGATCTTTAGCGTTGAGAGTTGAAGTGTTAGTCGACCTGAGAACAGAGTTCATCGAGCTCAGCTCAGGGAATTGTATCTCCGAGTTGCTCTAGGTGAGCATGACTATCGTCGACCGGAGATCGACGAACGTAGATCTCCTGTTTCTAAAACTTGAATACTCTAAGTCTTGAGTCTTGGGCAGTGTTGGAGGCTGGTCCTTTGTACTGTTGAGTCTAAGGACTTGACCTAGACTCTAGAAACACATAAAACTTGACCCTTCTATACAACATGGGTCACACCCTAAGAAGAGAACCTAGCCCAAATCACTTTGGGGTTCCAACAATCTCCCCCTATTTGGGTGAGGTTACTTCAAACAGAAACAGAGAAAAAAACACAGGACAAAATGAAGTAGACATAGCATAAAACTGAGATAGCTGATAGAGAAAATTAGCTATCAGTACCTTTATAAGGCTATGCACCCAAATTGTTAATAATAAAAATAGAGACAGAAAATAAATAACCTAAATGTCCTTGGGAGAATCAAAAGATTTAGCAAATTTAGTTACTCTGTTAGGATCTTGTGCTTTCTTCAGTGTCATAGTCATATCTGCATCACCAAGTGTCTTTTGAGAAGTAGTTCTAGGAACAACAACTTCAGGATGTAGATGCATGTATTCTTCAGCATTAAACAACTTTCCAACTTGATATCTTTCAAATTCCTTTTTCCTGTAGCTTGACATTGTCGAAAATTGAGAAGGATCCTGACCCTTTTCTCTGGCTTTCCTTATCTGAGAGAGAGCCACAGATTCTTTTAATCTAGCCATTCTGGTAGTTGGGCTAGTCTCAGGATCATAGGCTTGAATTGGAGGTCTTTCAGGGCTGTTTGCTTTGCAAGGAGATGAAGGAGGAGAGAATGTTGGCTTGGGGGCAAACTGCTGAGCAATGGATGAACTTCTAGAGGAGAATTGATGTATGTGTTGGCGCTGACTGTCTCTAGAAGATTGAGAAGGTCTTCCTTGTCTCTGATAGGTTTTGGTGAATGTAGGCTTGGAAAGTGAATTTGAGCTTTGAGAGGTTGTTCTTGAAGCACCTGCAGCTGGAGGAGGAGGAGGACGAGGATCCCTTTTAAATTTTTGTGGAGGGGGAGAATATCTGCTTCTTTTCTTCCTTGCTTCTGTTCTTTTTTGGATAGCCACATCCATGCTGGCATACCCTTATATGGAGTTATATTGTGCAGAATATAGTAGGGAGTGTCATTTGTTGGGTTGAGTTTTGGAGTAGGAGGTGGAGGAGCTTTTCTTTTCTTAGAAATTTTCTTCCTCTTTGGATTCTCATCAGAATCATCATCATCATCAGAAGAAGAAGATTGGGGATTATAATACATATCATCAATCTGGCTTATTACATCCTTGGGGA
Source organism: Platanthera zijinensis (assembly GCA_039513925.1). NCBI lineage: Eukaryota > Viridiplantae > Streptophyta > Magnoliopsida > Asparagales > Orchidaceae > Platanthera > Platanthera zijinensis. Next base: position 131,921,932 of record CM077083.1, read on the forward strand.
TTTATTTACTTACTGGAGTGGGGACAATTTCAGCCTGAGCTGCTTCAGTTTCCATGGCAATGTCTTGAGCCATAATGTCATCAGGATTTGGGAGAGGGCTATCATCCATGATATAAGATGGCCCAGGAGGGCTAGATCTCTGAGCATCAGACTCATTTTCTGGAGATGTCAAACTTTTCTTTATAGTGTCAAAAACCTCTGAGCTGACAGGAGAAGTGTAGCATACTATTGCTCTAGATGATGGAATGGGGAAGGCAAAAATAAATGTATGACCCAAATATTCTTAGTAAAGCTGCTAGAGTCACTTTGGATTTAATGAAGTAAACCATTCCTGGAAGAATCTCTATTAGAGTGATCTCTTGAGAATTTGACATTGTAATATCTGTACAATAAACATCTGTCTCCATGTCTGATTCCAGAGAATTTAAGATATCTATTTCTATAGCAGCTTCTGTTCCTGCTGCTGGTACAACTGCTGTTTGTTCTGCTGTTGCTTCTAGTTTTGCTGCTGTATCCATGTCCTGTTCAGCTGGTTCTTCTGTTGCTGATACTTCTTCATGAAGTATCTCCCCCTGCCTGGTTTTAGTGGAATCTGAAGCCAGGCCCCCAAATGAAGAGGGAGCAGAAATTAGGGTAGAGATTTGGTCAGCTAGAGATGATATGGAGGCAGCTAGAGGATAAATAGCCACAACTATAAGGGATTTGAGTAGGGGTGTGAGGAGAGTGATGGGTGGGGAGACAAGAGATGGATCGAGGTTTGGAGAAGTGGATGATGGGGCAGTATCTGGTTGAGTGGAAATTGTAGTTGTTTGGGGTGAAGGTGGAATGGAAGTGTCTAGAGGGGAGTCATGTTGAGGAGAGGGAGTGTTCAGTAGAGATGATAATAAATTGAAGGAGGGGAGATCAGAAGATGAGATGGAAGAGGGATTGAGGTGGTGTTGGCATTGGTGTATCTTATTGGGGGGAAGGTGTAGAGGAGGGAATATATGTTGGAGATTGATGAATTGGGGATGAGGGAGGTAGGGGAGTAGAGACTTGAACATGAGTTGAAGCTGGGGTGTGTTGTGTTGCTAGCAGAGAAGAAGATTGGAGAGCTGGATATTGAGTACTGGCTGGAGTAATGTTGGATGGAATAATGTTGGATGGGATCTCTTTAGAAGGGTGGGGAGTGGCTGAAATAGCCCTTGTACTTTCAGAAGCTGGGATGGCAGAGGATGAATCTTTAGAGGGCTTTGTGATTGTCCTCTCCCACCTGCCAAACAAGGCACATGTGATCCTTTTGCTGGAATTGATGAATGTGGTCTGAGAGACCAGTGATTCAGCAGCCTTTTCTGTCAAGAAGATCCCTAGGATCCTTCCAATGTTTACTTCCTTCTTACTATTCCTTTTCTTGATGAGATCAAAGATGATCTGTGCCCAGTTTACCTGCCTCTTGTTTACCACTGCACACATAACCAGAAATTGATGCCTGGTTATATAATTGTTTGAAGTGTGCTTTCCCAGCAATACTTTCCCAACAATATCTGCGAGAAATTTGAACTCGGCAGATAGGTGTTTCTTCACTAGTTTATTTGGGTTGTCTCCAGAGTAACCCATCAGATTTAACATCATATCATATTCCTCATTATCGAGTTCTAATTCTTCTCCTCCATTGTCTAATCCAAAGATTTCAGTTAATACAGCGGGATTGAGAGAGATGGCATTACCCGCTATTGATTCGGTCATTGTGTTGTCCTCGGTTGTAGACGCAGTAAAGACCTATTTTCCTATTTACATGCTGGGTAATTTTATTCTAATGGATAGAAGATTTTTCAATCGCTGGTCTTCCAGCAGTTGCAGAATGTGGAGGAAGATTGGATCGGAGTGCTGGAAAGAGTCGAAATCCACGTCGAATCTGGTATCAAACTTCATTGCCGCAAGGGCGCCTGCTGGAATCGCCATGAGTGCACCTGCAAGAGAGAAAATGAAGATCAAGTGCAAAGAGAACTGAAGGCACGGGACGGATATTGAAGAAAGCCTAAATATAAGGTTTTTCGGAATATGAAACGACAAACTCTGGTCCACGAAAAATTAAAAAAATCTTCGTTTTGAGGTCGACGAAATAATTTAGAGTTAAACAGTTCATCGAACTCAGTCTTAAGGATTGAAGACATTTCATCGATCTCTGGTCTACGAAAGGTTTCTGAAGTAAGTTCGTCGATTTTAGTTCGACGAAAATTACTTCACCAGGAGATTTCGTCGAGCTCAGGTCGACGAAAAATCTCAAGAACAGTTATCAGTTCGTCGATTTCAGGTCGACGAACAGAGATAATTCTTTGACCATAGACAGAGCATTAGATTAAATCCTGACCATTTAAGTACCAAGCTGATTGACAAAGAACAGATGCTTGGATGAGTCCAATGTCTTAGTGAATATATCTGCTCTTTGCAAATCAATAGAGATAAATTCAAGTTTAATTTTTTGTTTGTCAACACAATCTCTAATGAAGTGATGTATAATGTCTATAAGCTTGGTTCTAGAATGCAATACTGGATTTTGTGCAATTGAAATAGCACTTGTATTATCACATAGAATAGTTGAATTATTTTAGTTGACACCATAATCCAGTAGTTGGTTTTGTATCCACAACATCTGTGAACAGCAACTGCCTGCAGCCATATATTCAGCTTCAGTAGTGAATGTTGAAATAGATGTTTGCTTTCTACAGAACCAAGATACAAGTCTGTCACCAAGGAACTGACAATTTCCAGAGGTGCTTTCCCTGTCTACTCTGCATCCAGCATAATCAGCATCAAAAAATCCAGTTAACATAAATGTTGATTCTGTTGAATACCAAAGGCCTAGATCTGGATAACCTTTTATATATCTTAAAATCCTTTTTAAGAAAATAAGGTGAGATTCTTTAGGGTTCACCTGGAACCTAGTATAAAGACATGTGGCAAACATAATATCTGGTCTTCTTACTATTAAATACAGTAGGCGATAGTTTTACTTTCAAGACTACCTAAACACTTAGAGGGGGGGGGGGGGGTGAATAGGTACTTTTCCTTGATTAAACTTAAGGCAGAAAATAACTACAGTTCTTTGAGTTAATCAGATATTTCTACAGCTAACACAGCACAACAATCAAAATCATACACACATCACAGATTGCACACAGATTTATAGTGGTTTTTCAAGGTCTGGGTACATCCACTTCCCCCCTCCACCTATCTAGTAGTATGCTAGAGTCGGCCTAACTTCTTCCTTTAGCTCAGAATCCAGAAGGATTCCTACAACTAAGAATGTCTCCACATTCCTATAACTTAGGCTAACAAGCCCACCCTCAGCCTTGCCACAAGGCCTACAACTCAGAGAATACCTTCTCCTACATCTCAGACATAAACAGCCCTACCTCAGCCTTGCCACAAGGCCTACAACTCAGAGAATACCTTCTCCTACAACTTAGGCATAAACAGCCCTACCACTCAGATAATAAATCTCCTACACTCAGCCTTTATAAAATAGGCTCACAACTCAGATCTATGAATAGATTCTACAGAATTTGATAAGGAATTTTATAATCTCTTACCCCTGTTGAGAGAGAAGGGATATGAACTTTCTTGATCAGCTTCTTGAAGAGGCTGATGGCTAAAATCAACTTGATCTTAGCTTTCTTCAAAGCTTCTTGAATCTGAACTTAGTTGGGTTGATTTCCTTTGAATATAACTGACTGGCAGCTGCCTTCTTACACTTCAAAAATAGGTCTGAATCTTTTCGACAGATTAGTTCAGTATCTGCTTCTTGAGAGACCTGTGAATGTCTCCTTCTTGACTTCAAATAGCTGGATCTCTCTCTATCCAAACCTCTGGACGATACTTCTGAATTCTTGATTGAATTCAACTTAGACAGAATCTTAATAGAAAACTACTTCAGAATGTCTTCTTAGATCTTCTCACGAAGATCTTCTTCTTTGTGACTTGTACTTTCTTGATCAGAGATCAAACTCACAATAGGTGTGTTAGTTGTGTGTATTATCTTCTATTTCTTCTTCTGAATCCATCTATTTATAGACTTCATCCATGGTAACCGGCTGATCCGGTTTCTAACAAACTTCTGACAAGTCTGAAACCTTCAGTAAACCTGTTGTAACTCACAGCAGTCAAGTCTTCAAACAGTTCTTGAGCCTTTATCTCTGTCAGCAAAGGGTCGAGACTTACTGTCATAAAGTGTCGAGACCATCTGTCAATATGTGTCGATACAAGTGACTTAAGTGTCGACACAGCCTTTGGTGATGTCGACATAGCTGCCTTGATGTCGACACAGCTTCTTGACACTACATCATGAGAATGTGTCGACACTGATTATTTGTGTCGACACAAACACTTCACCATTCATCAGCAATCAAATTTGTCTAGACTCAGCTTTGTGTCGACACAAGTACTGTGTGTTGACACAGTTGATGTAGACTCAGAACATAGCGTGTGCCGACACTGCCTCTAGGTGTCGACACAGTTGTTGTCGACTCTGCCTTTGTGTGTCGATACAGCCTCCCAGTGTCGAGACATATGATGTCGACTATAATCTTCTGTGTGTCGACACTGCCTCCCGGTGTCGACATAAACTCACTGAAGTGTCGACACAGCCATTTCCAAGTGTCGACACAATCTTACTGAAGTGTCGACACAGCTTCCTCAGGTTTCAACATATGGACTTAGAATCTTTTTCCTGCATTCTAGCACATTCTTAACCTGCATATATAAACTCAAAATAACATCAAATACACCTTGATGTATATCATTGAGCTAAGTGAGGCTTCTCCAAATCAGGTACACATTTTCCAATGTACCCAACAATCTCCCCCTATTTGGAGAAGTCATAACCCTTTAGCCAATGATATACACCACTTAAAAAATAAACATGATGATGTATATAAGCATTATATTACAGGGTACTATATAAACAAAACACATATCATAGTTACATCACGGAATAAAGATGTAAAAGGGAATGATCACAGAATAATGTTTTTTATATTAACTCAAAAATGTTTGTTACAAGTTGTTTACATTGATTTCTTTAACAAACTAACAATTACATAGTTCTTGGACAAAAACTAGTAAAACTTAGACTAAGGCTGGACTGGCTCCTTGATGAGAATCCCTTTGCCAGATTTAATCTGAGCCTGCACAATAGGTTTTGTATCTTCAATAGGCTTCTTGCCTTTCAACTCAGCTTTCTTTTGTGCTTCAGCCTTGATCCTTTGCCTTTCAAAATAATGAAAGGGCTTGGGGAAATACTTGCTAGGTTCCTGAGTATCAGGAGGTAGCTTCCCCATCTTAGCCTTTCTCCTGTGTTGAACTATGGCCTCCTACCTATCTTCATACTTTTGCCATTCTTGCTCATTGTACCATTTTCCCATTTCATGTACTTGATCTTTTACAGCTTTCCAGGCAGTTAAAATGATATTACTTGTAGTGGGGCTCCACTGCTCAAAGTATGGCTTTAATTATGCTTGCTCTCTAAATCTTTTCTTTGATAATAGAGCATCTTGCTGAGCTTTCAGACCAGCTTCTGGCATATCTAGCTTTTGATTAATAACATTTATAACTGGTAGAGGAGGGCTGTACATAGACTCAACTTGTTGATGTACCATTTCAATATCTGCAGGTGGGTAAATGACTTGGGCAACGTCAGGATGATCATCTTCAAGTAGAATTGGTTGCACCCCTGACTCAGCCATATTATCATCATCACACAAGGGTGGATATCCCAGAGTGGCTCTTATGTTGTTGGTTACCCATTTGCCATGATCAGAGCCAGCATAGAAAAACACCCTCTCCCCCTTTATGACTTCTCTGGTCATATGATCTCTTAAGTCCTCTTTTTGAAACCTTATTTGCCCATCTAGGTAATTACTCCATCTTTAAAGAATGGCTTTAACTTTTGAAGCTTGTCACTAATTAACTTCTCAGATGAAGTGATGACAGTTTGACCTAAATCTAGGGCAGCCTGTAGATTCTTATCATAGTCTTCCATTTCTTTAGTTCTTACAGCAGTCATTCCAGTAAAAACAATTTTTAACTCAATGACTATCTCATTATGAGATTCAGTCAGATTGTCATTCATTCTTATTTGATTTTCAAGGACATAGCCTTGTTTGGCTGCAATCTCATCCACTTGCTTCTTTATTTCTTCTTGTTGCTTGGCAAGAAATACCACAGCATTGCCTCCCTTGTGGAAGCAATTTATCATCTCTTTTTTATTCTGATTGACCTCAAATCTGATAGACTTTATCTCTTGGCCTAGATCAAATTGAAGAGCCTTTTGGATTTCATCCACATATTTTTCTAGAAGCAATCTCTGCTCATCAAATTTTACTTGTAAGTCAACCAAGTACTTGTTGTAATCAATCTCAGGAGTAGAATGTGAAGTAGTTGTTTGGAGAGCCTTCTTATAGCTTTGTCTTCTTCTCTTAAAGACCAAAAGTTTTCTTTTCTTGGCCTCCCTGACTTCTTCATGCTCTGACTCTGAAGAACTTTCAATATTAACTCTCTCTTGAGGAGTGGAAGAAATTTCTTTCTCAGCTCCATGTTGCTCCTCCTCAATATTAACTTGCTCCCCCTCAACCCTTACTTGCTCCCCCTCAAATCTTAGGGTCTCCATTTTATCTGTTGCTCCTCCAAGATCAGGAAACAATTCTTCAAGAGTGAATTCTTGTTGTGTGAGAGCAGGAGATAGTACTTTTTCAGCAGTAACAACAACTCCAGAATTATCAAGACCAGTTTGAGAAACTAAGTCTTCTGATAAATTGATTCTTTCTTCCTCCTGCACTTGTTCAGAATATGGCTCCCCCTGCAACTGTGCAGTAATTGGCTCCCCCTGCACCTGTGCAGATATAGTCTCTTCCTGAACTTGTTCTCAAATTTGTGCTTCCTGTTCTTGTTCATCTTCATGACCATGCTCAGAAATATCATGCACTGGGGATTTTGCTGCAGGCTCTTGCCTATCCACATCAGGCATCTCCTTTGAAAGAACTCTATCCCATCTTGAGAATAACCTTATGTCCATTCTCCTCATGTGATTTATCTTTGATCCAGGAATCTGTTGCATCATTTCTGGAATTATTCCAGCCAGGTATAGACTCATGATCCTAGCCAAGTTTGGCTTCTTGATTCCTTCTTTTATCTTATCAAATAGTATTGCAGACCAATTGATTTGAATCTTAAAGATTACCCTTGTCATCAGGCTGAACATATAGGCTGATATCCTATCATGGCAACCTTGTTTACATAAGATCACTTTTTCTACTATTTCAGATAGGAATTTCCCTTGATGATTCATGCCTTTCCTGTTGATGGCAGCTCCTATCGTTAAGGTTGGATCCAATCACCACCATTGAAGCGCCTCCCTGGTCCTTGAGGCTGGGACCTCTTCCTCATCATGGATTCTAGGTAGATGGAGAATCTTGCTCAACCTCTTCTGAGACAGCTTGACTTTTTCTCCATGTATAGTGGATTTGATCTTCAATCCTGTTGAGTCTATGGAAGTAGCAGTATAGAACTCGAATACTTCTTTCTTCCATATCTTTGTAGGTTCAGAGACAAGATATTCTAATCCGTTGTCTGCAAGAAGAGAAATGACCTCTTTGATCTTGATAGAGAAAATCGTATTCTCCAATCTATACTCGATTAAGCCCAGTGTACCTATCGAAATATAGCATAGGATATGAAAAATATCAAGGTCGTATAAAAACTCGGGGCAGACAAGTATTATTACTCACAACGACTCTATTATCCTACCGAACGATTAATGGTTTTAAAAATAAAAATAAACTAAGTTAAAAAGAGAAAATAAACTATTACGAGAAAAGTGCTCGATCGACGATTCACCTTGAAATAAAATAACGGAATAAATTAGTTTAACATTTGTAATTCTATTAAGACCGTGACAGATCCAATATTAGGAAGTAATCTCGCTAGAGCATTAAATCCCCTAACTTGTAGACGTTTTGACCGAAATCTCTTTCAAATCAAAAAGGCCTAAAGTCGCATTATCGAAGTGACCCGCACTATTGGATTTGACTCCAATCCGGAGGATTTACGTCATCCTATCTCTAGGGGTGCGTTCAACTCCTTCCTTCCTTGAGTGATCTTTCAAATCAATGAGTCTCTCGACTTCTATGAATTGAGATCAAATGCCTACTACCGTATACCGGAATAGGGAGTCGACACAAAATAAGTCAAGAAAGGATCAAAAATAGAAAGAAACAAATGCAAACATAAAAATAAAGATATGTTATTTCATTGCAAAGATCCTCGTGATCGGGCACAAAAACTATTTAGCTATGCATGATTGAAAGAGAAATAACAACAATAAGAAAAAGAAATTTCATTTGCATCAATAGAAAAAGGGGTACAAAACAATAATACTAAAAAGACAAGATAATATTGCACTAAAAAAGACTATTACAACAATGAAGGAAGAAGAAAAGAACTAGCACTCTACTTCTACCAAGACATAAACTACTTTAAACTCAAAAACTACTTAACTTCAAACAAAGGGGGAGGGGTTCCTTTTATAGGAGAGGAGGGAAGCTTCTAGATGGAAATGAAGAGGGGGAATCCAAGGGGGGTGGCCGGCCACATATGTGGAGAGGTTCATGCATTGTATTAAATGAAGGGGAGAGAGAATGGGAAGATTCATGTATGATAATAAAGGGAATGACATAGAAAATATAAAATAGAGAGGGGGAGATGAATGAGAAATAAATGAGCATGGGAGAGAGGGAAAGAAGGGGTGAATGTAGAGTAAAAATAAAATAGGTGGCCGGCCTCATCAAGGGGAATGGTTCATGCATATCATATATTAAATATGGAGAGAGAGAGGAAGGTGGCAAGGTGCATGCATGCATGTATGTGGCCGGCCAAGCATTGGATTCATAATGGGCTGCTTTGTGTAGGCTTTATGAGGGGAGAGGGGCTCGGGTAGGCTTGCATGGGCTACTCCATAAGTGGCCGGGCTGCACTTGATTGCATGTAGGGGCTCGGGTAGGGGGGCTGCTCTATGTAGCATGTACCTACAAAACAAGATAAAACATGTTAGATAAATTTAATAATATAACCTTAATTATTATACTAAATAGAACATAACAAACATAACACATAAAACATTTATAACTTGATATTAAAATTAGACAAACATAAAACATAATACATAACAAGTATAATAATAAAAATACATATAATAAAACTATATATTTTTATATAATAACATGAAATAAAATTGCGACAAAACAATAAAACTATAATTAAACTAGTAATTATAATATATTATAAAAAGATATAAAACATGAAATAACAAGCATAAATTATAAATAAACTAAGGTAATTAAGCTACTAAATTACTCCAAAAACGATGACTAAAACTAGTCATCAGATCTCCGTTGCGTCATCGTCGAATGCATGTCTAACCAACTCATATCCTTCATTGATGTTGTCTTCAACCTTGGGCACCATTGGAATGAAGAGAAAGCTTGATTGGAGAGGAGAGAGATGGTCGACACAAGGTTTTTGTCTCGAAACCCTGGTGAGCGTGTCGACAGAATAAGTTCTTGACCTATTTATACCCTTCTAATAAAAGAAGGTCAAAAGGCTGGCACAAAACTATCTAAAAGTGTCGACACTGTTGAAAAGTGTCGACACAAACTTCTATTATCTCGACCACTACGCTGACTACTATGTGTCGACACCAATTGATGATATGTCGACACAGGAGATACTTAGTAGTTCATCAGAAATTCTGTGTCGACTCTTATTATAAGTGTCGACACAAAATCTGTAAGTGTCGACACCATTACTCTGGTTGCGTCGACACTACATTTCTGGATGTGTCGACTCTTTGTCCCTTAGGTGTCAACACATTTTCTCTGTGTCGACACAATTTTCCTGAATTGTCGACATGACTTCTCTGTGTCGACACCTTATCACTGAATGTGTCAACACCATTTTACTTAGCCAATTTTTGGTAAACTAACCTATGGTCAGCATTCCTAATTCAATTTTAAATCTATTGAATTTAGTTTCATCTAGAAGGTTAATAAATACATCTGCAATTTGAAAATCAGTTTTAACAAATTCTAATGAGATGTCTTCTTTTTCTACATGTTCTCTTAGAAAATGGTATCTTATCTATATATGCTTAGTCCTACTATGTGAAACAGGATTGTTTGTAATAGAAATAGCACTTTTAGAATCACACAATAAAGGTGTTCTATTTACTTGAATACCATAGTCCCTTAGCTGATGCTGAATCCACAACAACTTCCTGCTGCCACATATTCAGACTCAGATGTGGATATTGCCACACTAGTCTGCTTCTTATTGCTCCAAGATATCAACCTTCCTCCAAGGAATTGGCATGTACCTGTATTACTTTTTCTATCTTCTCTACAGCCTGCAAAATCTGCATCTAAATAACATGTTAGTAGAAAATCTCCATTCCTAGGGTACCAAAGGCCTAGATTAGGAGTGCCCTTTAGATATCTCAGAATTCTCTTGACTGCAGTATAATGTGATTCTTTAGGGCATGCTTGGTACCTAGCACAGACACATGTAGCATACATAATATCTGGTCTACTAGCAGTGAGATATAATAGAGAGCCAATTATTCCTCTATACAAAGACTCATATACAAGTTTACCTGCATCATCTTTGCATATAGGCATACATGTTCCCATAGGATTTCTCATGGTGGAGGATGATTCCATACCATACTTCTTAATTAACTCCATGGTGAACTTAGACTGGGATATGGATAAGCCATCTTCAACCTGTCTTACTTGGAGTCCCAAGAAGAACTTTAGTGCCCCCATACTGCTCATTTCAAACTTCCCTTGCATAAGTTTGGCAAACTTCTTGCAAAGGTTGTTCTCTGTAGACCCAAAAATTATGTCATCTACATAGATCTGAACTAAGATTATCTTACCTTTAGATTCCCTTAGGAATAGAGTTTTGTCTATTTTACCTCTTGAGAATTTATTCTCAATAAGGAAAGTAGACAGGGTTTCATACCAAGCCCTTGGGGCTTGCTTTAACCCATACAATGCTTTCCTAAGTCTATAGACATAACCAGGTTTAAGAAAATTTACAAAACCTGATGGCTGCTCTAGATAGACTTCTTCTTTTAGATCACCATTAAGGAATGCTGATTTCACATCCATTTGGTATACCTTGAAGCCTTGATATGCTGCATAGGCAAGGAACATCCTGATTGCTTCCAGTCTTGCTACTGGGGCAAATGTTTGATCAAAGTCTATTCCCTCTTCCCGCATGTATCCTTTTGCAACCAATCTTGCTTTGTTCTTCACAATAACTCCACTCTCATCAAACTTGTTCCTAAAAATCCACTTTGTACCAATGATGTTATGGTCTTTTGGTTTAGGAACTAACTCCCAGACCTTGCATCTTCTTAGCTGATTAAGCTCCTCTTGCATAGCATTAATCCAGTGTTGGTCTTGGATAGCTTATTCAAATTTCTTTGGCTCTAGTTGAGATAGAAAACTTGAGTGCAGGACTGTATTAAGATTTCTGCTTCTGGTTTGCACTCCTTGACTTGGATCACCAATTATCTGATTTGCTGGATGATCCTTTAGATGTCTTACAGCTGGAGGTAAACTTCCTTCTGGATGAACACCTCCAGTTTCTTCATTATGCTGCACCTCTTGGTTGTCATCAGCTTCTAGAGAGTCTTGTACTCCCCCTGGACTATAGCCATCATTTTCCAATACTTCATCTACAGTTGAGCCTTCTATAATAGAAAGCTTGTCCATTCTATTGCTTATACCTGTTGGACTGCAAGAACTACAAGTCAACTCACTGTTGATTAATCTAGATTCATCAAATACAACATGTATAAATTCTTCTACAACCTGTGTAATCAAGTTGTAGACTCTATAAGCCTTACTATTATTGTTGTACCCAACAAATATCCCATCTTGGGATTTGGAAGCAAACTAAGTTAGATAAGACTTGCCATTGTTAAGGATATAAAACTTGCAACCAAAGATTCTAAAATAGGATAAATTTTGTTTTCTACCTTTCATGATCTCATAGGGTGTCTTTTTGTGGCTTTTGGTAATACAGGCCCTATTGATCACATGACATGCAGTACTAACTGCCTCTGCCCAAAAATATTCTGGGAGAGAAGTGTCACTCAATAGATTTCTAGCAGCCTCAATCAATGTCGTATTCTTTCTTTCAATAATACCATTTTGCTGTGGTGTTTTAGGTGAGGAGAATTCTTGGAAAATCCCAAATTCTTCACATAATCTTGTCATACTTTCAGATTGAAATTCAGTGCCATGGTCACTTCTGATTTTGACCACTGTACTGTTCAGCTCATTCTAAATTTGTTTGACAAAACTATGTAAAACACTTGTGTTAGAACCAACAAGGTCGATTCCTGCTAAAGCTCGGAACTACTGGGGCAGCTCACGCTTACTCCCTTAGGATCACACTCGAGGCGAAGAACTAGACCGGAGGCTCCAGTGAGGAGGTCCCACCTCGTACCCAGAAGAGACTAAAGCTCTTCCCCTCCCTAGCCAATGCTGAGCTAGGTGCCTTAGAAGATGTGGAAGGAGTCAAGAAAGCTTGCCCTTCTAAGGCACCTTACCGGTCTATTTATAGGCCTCTGAACTGGGACTGCAAATAACCAATTTACACCACCCTGAAATTACTAGAACATCCCTGGCTAGGTCTGCCAACAGCCAAACTCCGCTGTCCACAAGGGCTAAATGCAGACCACCCGGGGTAAAAGGGTAAAACACCCCAAGGGCCCAAAAGGTGGGCCCGACCCTACCTAAACCGGCCTTGAACCAAAGTGGCACCTGGCGAGAACTCCCCTATAGGGTCCTCTCGCATGGCAAGAGGGCTACCCCGGGAGAGAGCTCCACTCCTGGAGTCCTCTCGCGCGGTGAGCTGGTCACTCGCCGAAAAAGCTTCCCGTCTCGGCATTCACCTATTTGAGTCCACGCTCCACTTAGGCCATCACGCTTAATGCAGTGTACCTCACTCCATGCCCTGCCTCCTAGCACCTCTCGCCTGGTGCCTCTCGCCTCTTTCCTTGTACCTCTCGCCTGAGCCCTCTTGCTAGGCTCTCATTGCCTGGGCCCTCTCGCCTGGGCCCTCTCACTCGCATGCGAGTCCGAAGTTGTACACAATCCCCGCTCTTTTCGAGGTTGTTTACAAGCTCGGAAAGATAGTTCAACCGAGGCTCGTGGTAGTACGGCGAATTTATTGGGGGGAATCTTTTGGGGGGCCTATTGCCTAGTCTATAAATACGGAAATCGCCTCCCCGCAAGGGGCCGTTCCGTTTCCTCCATCTTCTTCCAGCATCTGCCTCTATGTATCTCAGTCAAAGTCTTCGGGACCGCATCGCGGCCGTGCGCCAGCAGAATAAGGCGACGGCGGTGGGTCTGAACCAAATCCCCGTGCACAATTCTCCTTCGGAACCGCCATCCAACCCTCCCCCAAAAAAGGCAAAAGTTCCGGAGCCTCCCCTCCCGGCAGGAGAACCTTCTCGCTCCTTTCCGAGGGGGTATGTACCTCCCACTCCAGCTAGTCTCAAAGGAAAAGAGGTATGTCTTTCAAGCCTGTTATGATCTCTTTGCACCACACATTGTTTTACTTGCTACCTTTTCCCAGAAAATCTCGGCGCCTCATCATCGTCCTGAGACCATTCGCATCAACATTTCGGAGCTTCCTTCCAGGCCTCTCTCGCCACAAGCCTCCACTCCCCCCTCCACCCCCGTGATGAGGAGGGATGATCCTTCTACCACATCGGGCTCCACCCACCGATTCGGTAAGAGGCTCTACCTCTGACACCTGCTCTCTTCTTCTTGTCGCCTGCTTTTTCCTTATTGCTTTATCTCTTTGGCTCATCCATAGGTGCGTCGAGGACTCACTTGCTGCCTACTCTCCGGTCGACGAATACTCCAGGCAGCTGCCCCCTTCGCCTCCTCCTCCTATAGATGAGATCGAGGACTACCTGAGCGACCCCACGGACCCCATATAGATAAAGAGTAAGGTGGCTGAGATGCTGCGGAAGCACGCGCGCATCATTCAAGTGCTGGAAAAAGGGAAGCAAGTGATGAATATTTTCGCTAAGTCTAAACTTGATGCGGATTCATTCTACATTTTATCATAACTATGTAGATGGGCATAAACTGGATTGAATTATCTTTCAGGCAAGTGCACCTATCAATCATAGTATAAGAGAAATCTACATCTCGTATCGTATTCCACAGGGTCATTTCAACTATTCGTACTCACTCTCACTCTATTATCATACCTAAACTTAAGGTTGCGTTCTAACATAGATTAATCCTAACTATGACTATTTGGATAAAAATTGTATTGGAGAGTTATAAAAATAATTTCAAGTCGAAAGTTAAGAGTATTCAATGAACATAATCAATTTGAGTAATCACGAAATAACAAGACTATCAAATTCATTGTATTGTAAGGGGTTAAACTAATTATCAAATTCTCTCTCGAGCAATTTAAAAATCTAAATTAAGTTAAGTAAATTTTCTCTCGAACAATTTACAATACTCAAATATTTATTGAATGAAATACCCTATCTAATACATGGATTCATGAAACTTTATTTCTAAAATATCATAATTCCATTCATTCGTATTCTAATTTTCCAAGAAACATATCTCTCGATCATGATTTTTGAATTACAAAGAGAAATAACACATGAATATGAAGATTTATCCCTCATCCAAACAATCCAATTTCTCAATCTAGACATTTGGAATTCATGTAAAAATAAATAACCATTCATAACAAGGATAATTCTCAATGGTTGCAAGCCCATATACGAATAAAATACGATGAAATTGATTAAAACAAAACGATACATGATTACTAAATTGTTCAAACACATTGTTCATGAAAATTAAAAGATAAATAAAGTTGGATTACCAAGAGAGATACAAGATTAAAAGAGATAAATTAAAGAATAAATGCATACAAATATCTCCTTCAAGCTTTCCTTCTCTTGGATGCTCCACTTTCGTTCTCCAGAAAAATCTCCAAGCAAAAATAATCCAAAAGTGCAGAATAAAATTTTCTCCAGGTTTTTATAGTCCAATAGCAAACATGGTCGAACACGGGTTCCGACACGGCCGTGTTGCAGGCCGTGTCGGCAGTTCCAGGGCAGTTCCACACGAAAAGACGTGTTTGATCATGGGCCGTGTTGGGTCACACGGGTACTGACACGGCCGTGTTATGTAACACGGCCGTGTTGTTCTTCACGTTCTTCAGACACGGGGGCTGGATCATTGGCCGTGTTGGATCACACGGGTACTGACACGGCCGTGTTATGTAACACGGCCGTGTTGTTCTTCATGTTCTTCAAACACGGGGGTTGGGAAAATTGCTTCAGCTGGGAAGGAACACGGGTAGGCACACGGCCGTGTTCCTACCCGTGTGTGAGCAAATCTTCTCCTGTGTTCAGTCCTGTTGGCCCCGTAAACTCCCCTGTTTGCTCCAAGACTTTTAGTTCCACTGGCTAGTTGTACCTGCATTAGAAAAATGACATAGTAAGGGAGAAGTTCAATACATAAAATAGTAAAAACTTTAAACTATGCTCTACTATTCATGACAATACCAATTCTCAATTATTTAGTGCAATTACTTGAATAAAGAGGTAGAAATCAGTGGATATGATTACAATTATTACAATAAAAATCTACCATAATTGTAATCATCACACATCCCCAGACTTAAGTGTTTGCTTGTCCCTAAGCAAACTAATTCAAACAATTGGGTTACCAATACATAATTCTTCTTCCGCACACTGATTGTTTTGAATTCGAATAGAGATTTGATGCTGCAATTGTATAGGAAATAGTATAGTAGACTTTTCTAAATATAACTTTTTCTTAAAAATTTCTCCAATACATATCTTAACTACTTTTCACTCTTTCTTAGAATTATAATTATAGTTATCCATAACTATTGTAAGGAGAAACTAACAATCTTGATAACATATGCATTAGTCTTTCAAAAATTAAAAATCTCCCTATTGATCATCATACACTTCCCTTTACACACCCTCTCCACAACACTCATGAGAATTAGTAAAGTTGGATCCTTAGGACTTGTATGGTGGTGTATTGTTTTGGCTTAGGATAGGTGATTATAGGTGGGGTAAGCAAAATAAACTAGATCACAATTGAGCCTTTTGTATGATAAGGACCTTTAACATACATTGATATTTTATGAGCACCCCCAAACTTTGCACGTATTATCATTCCCTTATATTTTCTTTTTTTTTTCTTAACCAAAGGTCCATAGTAGGGATCATTCTGAATGAGTGCAAGTGTACACTCACTCAGGCCACATATCACTATGTTTTTGTAGGGATTTCATAGTAGGGATCATTCCGAATGGGTGCAAGTGTACACGCACTCAGGCCACATATCACTATGAAAAATCATTTCATGACGAACTCAATGATAGGTGCTACTAGACGAGAGTTGGCCTTGGTGTATTTTAGAGTTGGAATACCACAAAAATATAGGGATAAGTTTCAAATTGGGTGAGCAAAGGTATAATGTTTAAGGTTTTGGGTTTGAACGGCTCAATCTATCCAAAAGGAGGCCTAAGTCATTTCCACCTTTACTAATTAACATGTGCAAAAGGTTTGAGGATCGCTAGTAAGTTCTAGACACCAATAGAGAAAATTTTTGTTATTGTTGATTTACTAATACGAAATTATCAAGATATTACACTCATCAACTCACTTTAGTATAGATAAAGAATTTTTTTTTTCTAAAATGGAGTGATTATTAGTTAATAATATAAAGGACAATCTTTTTAAACCAAATTATATGGAGAAAAGTAATCTAATGAATTTCTATACGTAGTTACTAATCAACAAATTTGAACACGAATTCGGTTTAATCAGCGTGCGAAAGTGAATTAGATAGTTATATTCCCAATGAGTGAAGTAATGAAAGCTTAAGGAGAAGTAATCAAATTTTTCGAGGGGGTGTATAAGGAAATATAGAGGATTATGATAAAGAAAAAATAAGTAATTGTAATCATGTATTCCACTGTCAATACTCATTATAAAAATGCCGCATACCCCCAGACTTGAGTTGCAATTTCCTCATTGCAAACAAAAATTAAAACAAGGGGACATAAATTGCACTAGATAAAGAACTGATGAGCAGGAATATAGAGCATCACAACATGAAACAGGAGCAAAATCTGAAATAAAACATTTTTTTTTTTCATATATATGCCGATCATACAAATACAAAATGATACAAATACAAATACAAATATCGATCATACAAATACAAATACAGATCAACAATACTAAAGATAATGCATGACAGAGCCAGATATGCTAAGCCAGATATATCAGAAATACATCGGTGTGTCATCGTGATCAGGCGGATCATCCTGAGGGTGAGATGGACGAGGAGCTGGTCGCGATGGGCTGGTGATCCCCATGTGCTGCCGGATCTGAGAGATGGCGTCCTCAGTCCGCTGCTACGTCTCCTCGATACGCTGAAGGCGCGGCGATAGCTGAAGGTCATAAAAACGCTGCAACTCCTGCGCAAATCGAGACTGTCGCTGAGGCTGGGCAGATGATGACTCCCCCTGAGTACGCGTCGAACGGGCCGGCGGAATGAGAGGCTCATCGAGATCTGGATCGACCTCATCATCGTCGTCATCGTGGATATGAAGGCCACGAGGCGCAATGGTATATATAGTCCCGCCTCGGCCTTGACGAGCAGTAACGAGGCGGATGGCTCGAAGACTGGCCATGGTGATAGGCACGGTTTTCGCTACCACCGCCATCGGGGGAAGATGTAAAAAGATGCCCATATTCTTGGCTAGACGCGTGATGTAGGGGGCTACACAGATAGACCCGACTCGGGAATTCTCCGCCTGATGAAGAAAAAAATGAGCAAGCATATAGCCCAAATGGATAGGATAGTGGGCTGTCATGCTGTGCAGATAAAGAATGTCTTGTCGACTCACAACACCGGAGCTTTCACCCCGGCCGCTCAGTGTATGGCTAAGAAGGTGATGAATATAATGCACGGCGGGGGAGGCCAATTTGGAGGCCTTAGACCTCTTTGCTTCGTAGGCGCCGGTGTCGAAAGATAAATGTCGCCAAACGCTACCTGCCTGCTCGCGACTGGGGAGTTCAAATTTCAAGTCAGAGTAGGCGGCACTAAGGAGGAATGCCTCGTCGTATACTCCTAAATACCGTGTAAACTGGTGGAGAGAATGTGTGTAGAAGGTGCCCCCCACTCGAAAAGAAATATTCCCCTCTGTAGGTCTTCCATCATCGGCCACACAGGATCGAAGGTTGACATAGAAAGTGGATAAAAATTCGAGGGTCAGCTCTCTAAATCCTATCTCTTCTATGGCAAAGAACCCTTGCCACCCCACTACCGAAATCAACTCCCTCACAGTATCCGCTAGATCTATAGATTCGAGGACATCCCAGTCTATGATTCGTATGTCCTGATACTTCTTTGCCTGTAGCCGATTATAGCGGTTTGTGTGGATAGGATCTGTGAAAGCTAGTGGCGGAGCGACGTCGCGTCTCTCGGTCGATAAGGCTTGAAGATCCGGGCGGCGCCGGCGACCACCTTGGCTACGAGAGGAGGCCATGATCTGAAAATAAATAAATAAAAACAAATCTAAAATGAATTTCAGAAGGAGAATAGGAATAGAAATGATCAAGAGGAAATAACCCAGGAGTTTTACCGAGTAGGTTGAGCGCGAAGAAATGAGGCGATCCCGCGAAATTTGGAGAAGGAGATGGCTTTCCCGGCTAGAATAGATGCAGGAATGGGAAGAGGAGGAAGTGGAAGTGATGAAGAGAATGGAGAATTCGGGCCCCTATAAAAAGAAGTCGAACACGGGTACACACACGGCCGTGTGTGTACCCGTGTTGAGGAATCTTTCTGCGCGGGAAACACGGCCCTCAAGGGGACGTGTGGTCAAATCGCGGGAAACTGCCCGTGTCAGGTGGACACGGTCAACAACACGGCCGTGTCCCCTGGCCGTGTGGTCAACCCTGGAAGACACGGTCAAGAACACGGGTTGGTGGAAACCAGTGTACTTCTCTGACTCCAAAAAAATTAATTCGTCGTTTTGACACGGGTACGCACCTGGCTGGGTGGACAGCCGTGTAAATGACACACGGCTATGTACATGGCTTGGTGGGCAGCCGTGTCTATTTCACACGGCTATGTACACGGCTTGGTGGAAAGCCGTGTACTTCTCTGACTTGAAACAATTTAATTCGCCGTATCAACACGGGTTCTCACATGGCTGGGTGGGCAGCCGTGTGTGCTAGACACGGCCATGCACACGGCCGTGTGCATGGCCGTGTACATGTTTTTTAATTAGTGATTTCTTTCGATTACGAAATTTATTTATTTGTAATTAAAATTTCATTAAGATTTTAATTTTCCTACATAGACAAGATATTATACTATACTATTCTATATATTCCCTTAGTCTAGGTGAAGGCATGATTCTAGTCGAATATGTTCTTGGGGAAGTGCACTGTTATAAAGTTTTAATCGGTGCCCATTGACTTTAAAATCTCCCTTTTCAGGGTGAGTTAGTTCAACTGTGCCATAGGGAAAAACTTCTTTAACTTGGAACGGTCCGGACCACTTAGACCTAAGCTTCCCGGGAAATAAACGCAGTCTAGAATTAAAAAGGAGCACTTGATCACCTTTGTTGAATGTTTTAGTTTTCCGAAGGTGACGGTCATGAAATAGTTTGGTTTTCTCCTTATAAATTCTGGAGTTCTCATAAGCCATAGTTCTCCATTCATCTAGTTCATTAAGTTGAAGTTTGCGTTTTTCCCCTATAGAATTTGTATCAAAATTTAGAGAGCGTATTGCCCAATATGACTTGTGCTCTAATTCTATAGGTAAATGACAAGATTTACCATAGACTAATCTAAAGGGAGTGGTACCTATAGGTGTTTTAAATGCGGTCCTATAGGCCCATAAACAATCGTTTAGTTTCCTAGACCATTGTTTTCTATTCCCCTCTATAGATTTTTCTAGGATGCGCTTAAGTTCTCTATTGGATACTTCAACTTGGCCACTAGTTTGGGGATGATATGGTGTAGCTATCCTATGTGTGACTCCATATTTCTGCAATACCTTATCTAACTGTAGATTACAGAAGTGAGAACCCCTATCGCTAATAAGTGTTCGTGGTGTGCCAAATCACGCAAATAGGGATTTCAGGAATTGGATTACTACTCTACTATCATTAGTAGGTAAAGCTTGCGCCTCAACCCACTTTGATACGTAATCTACAGCAACTAAGATATACTTATTCCCGAATGAAACTGGAAATGGACCCATAAAGTCTATCCCCCACACATCAAATACTTCACATTCAAGGATAAAATTTTGTGGCATTTCATGTAATTTAGAAATATTACCTGATTTTTGACAAGAATCACATGAAAGCACATACCTTTGGGCATCCCTGAATAGAAGGGGCCAATAAAAACCCGAATCAAGAACCTTTTTCGCAGAGCGATTTGCTCCATAGTGACCACCAGTAGGACCTGAATGACACTGCTCCAAAATTCTCCACCCTTCCTCGGCGGATACACACCTTCGGATCACGGAATCTGCACATACCCGAAAAAGAAAAGGGTCCTCCCAAAAGTAATATTTCAAGTCGGAGAAAAATTTCTTTTTCTGCTGATATGAAAAATCCTTTGGGAGGACCTTAGCCACAAGATAGTTTGCAAAATCTGCAAACCATGGATAATCATTATTAATTTTCGAAGATAAGGCAAATAACGATTCCTCAGGGAACGTATCTGAAATCTCAGACTCATCTAACGTTGCACGTAACGGATTTTCTAAACGCGAAAGATGGTCTGCCGCTAAGTTTTCTGCTCCTCGTTTATCTCTAATTTCCAAATCAAATTCTTGCAATAGAAGTACCCAACGGATTAAACGAGGCTTAGCTTCCGCCTTGGCTAGCAAATATTTAAGTGCAGAGTGGTCCGTGTAAACTACCACCTTGGATAATGTTAAATAGGATCTGAATTTATCAAACGCAAAGACTACTGCTAGAAGTTCTTTTTCAGTTGTAGTATAATTCTCTTGTGCATTATTAAGTGTTTTACTAGCATAAAATATAGGATGAAAATGTTTGTTTCGGCGTTGTCCTAAAACAGCTCCTACCGCAAAACTGCTAGCGTCACACATGATTTCAAATGGCTGAGTAAAATCAGGCGCTATCATAATAGGAGAATTAACTAATCTCTCTTTTAAGAACTCATAAGCATGTAGGCATTCTTGATCAAAGATAAACGGTGTATCCTTTTCTAATAGTCTCGTAAGTGGTTTAGCGATTTTTGAAAAGTCTTTAATAAACCGGCGGTAAAACCCGGCGTGGCCTAAAAAGCTTCTCACTGCCTTAACGGATGTGGGTGGTGGTAACTTTTCTATCGTTTCTATCTTCGCTCTATCTACTTGAATTCCCTGATTTGAGATTTTATGACCTAGTACTAACCCTTCTTGCACCATAAAATGGCACTTCTCCCAGCTAAGTACTAAGTTCGTCTCCTCACACCTTCTTAGAACCTTTTCTAAATTATTCAAACATAAATCAAATGCATCCCCAAAGACGGAGAAGTCATCCATAAACACTTCCATGATATCTTCAACATACTCGTTGAAGATAGCTAACATGCATCTTTGGAAGGTGGCGGGGGCATTACAGAGACCGAATGGCATACGCCTATAGGCAAAGGTACCGAATGGGCATGTGAACGTGGTTTTCTCTTGGTCTTCTGGGGCTATTGGGATTTGAAAATACCCAGAAAGTCCATCTAGAAAACAATAATATGAATGTCCTGACAAGCGTTCTAATATTTGGTCAATAAAGGGTAAAGGGAAATGGTCTTTCCTAGTGGCATCGTTTAACTTCCTATAGTCTATACAGACACGCCAACCTGTTACTGTTCGCGTCGGAATTAATTCATTTTTATCGTTTGCTACCACAGTTAAACCACCCTTCTTGGGAACCACTTGGACAGGACTAACCCATGGACTATCGGAAATAGGGTATATCATACCAGCGTCTAATAATTTAACAATTTCAGCCTTAACTACCTCTTTCATATTAGGATTAAGCCTACGTTGCGGTTGAATAGATGACTTATAGTTTTCTTCCAAAAGGATTTTATGAGTGCAAAAACTAGGATTAATACCTTTTATATCAGAGATTTGCCATGCTATTGCACCTTTACATTTCTTTAACACAGTTATTAATTTAGCTTTTTCAATTTCAGAAAGATTAGAAGAAATAATAACTGGGTAAGAAGAGTTAGTTCCTAAGAATGCATACTCAAGATGATCCGGTAAATTTTTTAATTCAACTACAGGTGGATCCTTAGTATTATTCTTATGAACTTCATTATCTCCTTTTGTAAGTAAGTTATATTCAGTATTTCCATTCATCGAAACAGAGTTATCTAGAAAAAATAAATGATCAAAAATCTCTTTACTATTTTCATCTTCTAGAAAACAATTAGTAATGCAAATTTCTAAAGGATCTTTATAATGAGAATTAGAATCAATAGAAGAAAATAAGTTGTCAACACCATGAGAAAAATAGCAATAATCATCACTATCTAAAGATTGTTTCATAGTATTGCCAATTTGAAAAGTGACTTCATCCTCCCCTACTCTCAAAACTAATTTACCATCAAAAACATCAATAAGAGCTCTAGAAGTGGCTAGAAATGGGCGACCAAGTATAAGTGGTACTTCGATATTTTCGTCCATATCTAAAATAACAAAATCGGCAGGAAATATAAATTTGTCTACCTTAACCAATACATCCTCCACTATACCTCTTGGGTACTTAACCGACCGATCTGCTAATTGAATACTCATCCTAGTCGGGCTAAGTTCTCCAAGGCCTAGTTTCAAATATAATGTATAAGGCATCAAATTTATACTAGCTCCTAAATCCGCTAAAGCCTTATTAACTTGCAAATCACCGATTAAACATGGAATTGAAAAAGAACCGGGATCCTTAAGTTTTTGTGGTAATTTATTTTGTAAAATAGCAGAGCATTCTTCACTAAGTGTGACTAATGATAATTCTTCTATTTTCTTTTTATTAGAAATTAAATCCTTCAAAAATTTAGCATACTTAGGCATTTGAATAATATCAGAAAAAGGTAAATTAACATGTAATTGTTTAATCATAGAAATAAATTTACCGTATTGCGCATCCATGCGCTCCTTGTTCATCTTTGCTGGATATGGTACGGCTGGTTGATATTCCATCGGTGTCACGTTCGGTGCTTCTCCACTAGACTCCTCTTGAGGTGCATCCGGTGCAAGCCTTGGGTCTTGTAACTCCTTCCCGCTCCTCAACTGAATTGCTCTTGCATGTTCCTTTGGGTTTGTCTCAGTATTTCCTGGAAGTGTTCCTGGTTGTCTCTCTGATACCATCCTTGCCAACTGCCCAATCTGATTCTCCAAATTTCGAATAGAACCTTCTTGATTACGGAAGGCAACATCGGTCGTTTGCATGAACTTTGCAAGGACATCTTCCAATGTTGGCTTCCTTGGCTCCAATTGTTGTTGTTGTTGTTGTTGTTGTCCAAACATGGGTGGTTTACCTTGGTTACCTTGCCCTCCCCAAGAGAAATTGGGGTGGTTCCTCCATCCTTGATTATATGTAAAACTATATGGGTTGTTTCCTGGATTGAAAGGTGGTCTTGGATTATTACCCATGTAGTCTACATGTTCTTGCACTTGAGGTTCACCACTAGGGATTCCAACAAGGGAGGGGTCCCATTGTTGAGGAACCATTGGGGGTGGCGCTAAAGAAAGGTTGTCCATCTTTTGATGGAGCTTCTCCACTTGTATTGCTAAGGCTGTAACGGCATCCACTTCATACATTCCGGCGGGCTTGGTAGACTTCGGCCGCACGGTAGTCCATTGGTAGCTATTCATTGTCATTTCTTCTATCAACTGCTGGGCTGCGTCAGGTGTCTTATTGTTCAAGGTGCCTCCACTAGCCGCATCAATCATCTGTCTGGTGGCTGGATTTAGACCATTGTAGAAAGTCTGAATCTGAAGCCAAGAAGGTAAGGCATGATGGGGGCATCTCCTTAATAATTCTTTGAATCATTCCCAAGTATCGTACAATGATTCAGCCTCCACTTGAACATACGTAGAGATGTCGTTCCTTAACTTTGCGGTCTTTGCCGGTGGAAAATACTTCATCAAAAACTTCTCAACCATCATGTCCCAAGTAGTAATGGATCCTTTAGGTAACGAATTGAGCCACTGCTTTGCCTTATGCCTCAATGAGAAAGGGAACAATCTCAATCGAATGGCATCGTTGGAGACACCATTAATCTTGAAAGTATCACATATCTCTAGGAATCCGGCTAAGTGTGTATTGGGATCCTCGTCTTGTAAGCCATCATATTGAACATATTGTTGGACCATTTGTATCACGCTCGGTTTCAGTTCGAAATTATTGGTTGGAATGGGTGGTCGAACAATGCTTGACCCAGTTCCTTGGAGATTGGGTCTAGCAAAGTCAGACATGGTTTGCTCATTTTGGTTGGCCATGGTATCTAAATTTTCAGGATGGTGTTCTCCTTGATTCACTGTTTCTTCTTCTCTCAGATCGTCTACAATTTCTGTGGTGTTAACACCCACGTCTCTGTGATTGGTGTTGTGAATAATTCGTTCCGGTTCAGAATGAAATGGTTCTAACCCAGAATTTCTTGCCCTGGTCATAGACTAACAGACTACAAAACAGAGATTAAATAATATAATTTTACTGTAAACTAATCTACAAAGATTTATTGGTAAACAATAATGGTAGATTAATAAAGGTAAAGCTTTCAAAATATTGAAAAGTTCCCCGGCACCGGCGCCAAAAACTTGATGAATATTTTCTCTAAGTCTAAACTTGATGCGGATTCATTCTACATTTTATCATAACTATGTAGATGGGCATAAACTGGATTGAATTATCTTTCAGGCAAGTGCACCTATCAATCATAGTATAAGAGAAATCTACATCTCGTATCGTATTCCACAGGGTCATTTCAACTATTCGTACTCACTCTCACTCTATTATCATACCTAAACTTAAGGTTGCGTTCTAACATAGATTAATCCTAACTATGACTATTTGGATAAAAATTGTATTGGAGAGTTATAAAAATAATTTCAAGTCGAAAGTTAAGAGTATTCAATGAACATAATCAATTTGAGTAATCACGAAATAACAAGACTATCAAATTCATTGTATTGTAAGGGGTTAAACTAATTATCAAATTCTCTCTCGAGCAATTTAAAAATCTAAATTAAGTTAAGTAAATTTTCTCTCGAACAATTTACAATACTCAAATATTTATTGAATGAAATACCCTATCTAATACATGGATTCATGAAACTTTATTTCTAAAATATCATAATTCCATTCATTCGTATTCTAATTTTCCAAGAAACATATCTCTCGATCATGATTTTTGAATTACAAAGAGAAATAACACATGAATATGAAGATTTATCCCTCATCCAAACAATCCAATTTCTCAATCTAGACATTTGGAATTCATGTAAAAATAAATAACCATTCATAACAAGGATAATTCTCAATGGTTGCAAGCCCATATACGAATAAAATACGATGAAATTGATTAAAACAAAACGATACATGATTACTAAATTGTTCAAACACATTGTTCATGAAAATTAAAAGATAAATAAAGTTGGATTACCAAGAGAGATACAAGATTAAAAGAGATAAATTAAAGAATAAATGCATACAAATATCTCCTTCAAGCTTTCCTTCTCTTGGATGCTCCACTTTCGTTCTCCAGAAAAATCTCCAAGCAAAAATAATCCAAAAGTGCAGAATAAAATTTTCTCCAGGTTTTTATAGTCCAATAGCAAACATGGTCGAACACGGGTTCCGACACGGCCGTGTTGCAGGCCATGTCGGCAGTTCCAGGGCAGTTCCACACGAAAAGACGTGTTTGATCATGGGCCGTGTTGGGTCACACGGGTACTGACACGGCCGTGTTATGTAACACGGCCGTGTTGTTCTTCACGTTCTTCAGACACGGGGGCTGGATCATTGGCCGTGTTGGATCACACGGGTACTGACACGGCCGTGTTATGTAACACGGCCGTGTTGTTCTTCATGTTCTTCAAACACGGGGGTTGGGAAAATTGCTTCAGCTGGGAAGGAACACGGGTAGGCACACGGCCGTGTTCCTACCCGTGTGTGAGCAAATCTTCTCCTGTGTTCAGTCCTGTTGGCCCCGTAAACTCCCCTGTTTGCTCCAAGACTTTTAGTTCCACTGGCTAGTTGTACCTGCATTAGAAAAATGACATAGTAAGGGAGAAGTTCAATACATAAAATAGTAAAAACTTTAAACTATGCTCTACTATTCATGACAATACCAATTCTCAATTATTTAGTGCAATTACTTGAATAAAGAGGTAGAAATCAGTGGATATGATTACAATTATTACAATAAAAATCTACCATAATTGTAATCATCAGCAAGCCGAGGACCACCGGATTGACTGGCTAGAGGTGGAATGTGCTCGCCTGTCTTCGGAGATAGACGCCGACATTGAGGTGGACCAAACGAACCCTCATGCAATCTTGGATGGCGTCAACCAATAGCTCTGTCTCGCCCGCAGTGGTGTTGAGGCAGCTCGTGCCTTCCACCTCCCCAGTCGTCCTCCCTGCGTGAGAAGCCGCGGGGGAGGACGATGGAGGTGGGATAAGAATTGACGAGAGCTCCGCCTTCTTTCCTTTCCCCTCTCGCCTCTCGCTTCTTAGCTCTTTCATTCGCCTTGTCTCTGTAATAAAATATTTGCTTATATAGCGCCAACTATGCGCTCTTCAAACTTGCCACCCGTCTTTATGCGGGATTAAATTTATCAATTTGGTGATTTGCCTTTTTAATTGATGCAACAGCGTTAATACCTTCTTTTATGCTAATTTTTAACCTTTGTTACTTTTATTTTCCTCTGCATCAATCTTTTAACCGCCTTCTTGGGCTGATGGCCCACTTAGGGTTCTGCCGCTTGAGGCTTGGAGAGAGAAGGGTCGGCCGACGCTTGCCCTTCCCCGACATAGTTCTCTATCCGCTTATCCTCCTACTTATGAGGGCTATAAATACCCCTGCTGTCAGGGCTGGAAGCGTGTTTCCCTAGTGATAACTCTAATTATTTCTAACTTTTTATTTTACTATTTTGTATTAATAGTTAGATATTTTAAATTAATTTTATACTATTAAGTTTATTTTAACTTGTTTCTATAATTTATATCTATTTGTTCTAATAAAATCATTTTTAATCTTGCAGCGCTGATCTACAGGTTATTTGGAGCAAAACAAGTATTTTCCTATTTTCTGCCTAGACACGCCCTATGACACGCCCTACCTGGGCGTGACACAGGGGCGTGACACGTGATAATCGAGACTGCTGCTGAATCTCGTCGACCCGCGCCCAACGTTCATCGATCGACTAGGTCACGCCGTGTCGAAATATGACACGCCCGTGTACCATTTACACGGGGCGTGACAGCCAGAAAGAGACCGTTGACCGCTGCCACGTCGGATTAAAATTATACGGCTGGGTCACGGGCGTGACCCAGGGCGTGTCCGTGGCGTTTTCCAGCCAATTACTCTTCTGTTCCAGCCATTGCCGCCAGAAGACGTTCCAGCTTGACATGCCCATAGTCACGGGCGTGACTAGGGGGCGTGACACCTCCTTGAAGACCAGTTTTACTCCCGCCATTTTCAGCTTCCCGCCGTTTTCCAGAAATAGCCGTGACATGCCCTAGGTCACGGGCGTGACCTAGGGGCGTGACCCGTCAGTTAACCAATTTTGGCGGTTTCTCCTCCAACGTTCCCGGGTTTCCAAGACGACGGTTCCGAGCCTGACACGCCCTAGGTCACGGGCGTGACCTAGGGCATGACCAAACAGAAATTATTCCTATAAATTCCAGACAACTTCAGGTATTAAGGAGTCGAATTTTGGGAGTTGGAGTCTTGTAATTTTCTGTTTCTTTTGCTGTTTTTGCTCATTACTAGTATAAATTTATATTGTTATTACTTCCAATTGTAATTGCTCTTATTTTCATCATGTCTTTCCCTACTCTAATTTGTAATTCCCTAAACATGATGAGTAGCTAATTTTCTTTTAGCTCTTGATCATGATGAACCTTGGAATGAAATAAAATCTTATATTTCTTTTATCAAATGTCTTGTTCTTAAATTTACTCGCTACGATTTATCTTTGATTTTTATTTCATCAAATTCATATTACGCGGATATGGGTTTCGATCTTAGATCCGTATCCTAAATGACCGAGAGGTTGCCGATACGAGGAGATCACACAAAGATAAAAGGAGTTGAATGCACTCCTCGAGAGAGGACGACGTAAATCTTCCGGATTGGAGTCAAATCCAGTAGTGGGGTTCACCGCATAAAGCAAGCTTAGGGGTTTCGACTAGCCGAGAGGTCTTAATCGATCAACCTAAGGTTAGTTAGAAGCATGAGCTCGAGAGAGACGCTTCTATACTTTAGGAACTTCCACGGTCGAGTGAGTATAATTAAGAACTCACATTTCATTATTTTTCAAGAAGATTTATTTTAGTCCAAGGGGATTCTAGATCAAGAGCTAGTTTCCTCATATTTGAATTTCTCTTTAGCATAAACTTTAGTTTTATTAACTAGTATAATCAAACCAACTTTTCCATTCGATAAAATAATAGCTCTTCCTTGTGAGTACAAGTACTCAACAGGCCCCGAATCGCAATACGACACTTCCTATACTGCATTTCGATAGGTACGCTTGCCTAATCGAGATTCTAGTTTGGATGTAATTTAACTTTTAGAAAATCTCCATCAAGTTTTTGGCGCCGTTGCTGGGGACTTTTCTTTGTTGATATTTTGAAAGTAAGGATCTATTAGTTTTATCATTTTCTTTTTCTTTTATTTCAAAAAAATACAAACTTTTTCTTTCAAAAGTTTTATCTTTAAATTTTTATATTTAAAATTTCTTGCGAAAGGGCCGTGCCGGGTTTTCATCCCGCAATACCGCCTAGTACCTTGCAAACCCGTCACTGGGTAGCCCTTGGGAAGTCCGATAAATTCTATTTTATAAATTTTTAAACCTTAAAACTTTTATCTTTTGTTTTGTTTTTGTGTATGACCCGAGGGAATCCGTCACCTCTTTTTGATTTGTATCCGGAAATCGAGCGAACCCTTCGGCACCGCTTACGATTTCGAGTTCCGAATTTTCAAGATACGGAATCCTTAGGAGACACTCCTAATCCTTCTTTAATTCTCTCTTCGTCACCGTCTTCTTCTTCTCCTTCTTCATTTAGTTCTTCTTCTCATTCTCCTAGATCTCTTTCTTCTTCTTCTTCCAATATGGGTGAGCCAAATGCGGTCGAACAACGAACTATGTCCTATTATGCCCGTCCAAATTTGGACGAGGCTCAATCTAGTATTGTTTGCCCCGCTATTGCCCCCAATAATTTTGAGTTGAAGCCAAGCATCATCCAAATGGTACAACAATATGTACAATTTGATGGGCTTCAAGATGAAGATCCAAATGCGCATATTTCTAATTTCTTAGAAATATGCGATACTTTTAAAATTAATGGTATATCCGATGATGCCATCTGGCTAAGGTTATTTCCATTTACATTGCGCACTAAAGCCAAGCAATGGTTGAGTTCTCTACCAAGAGGATCAATCACAACATGGGCTGAAATGACGGAAAGATTTCTTACGAAATACTTTCCGCCGGCTAAAACGGCTAAATTGCGCAATGATATTACTTATTTCTCCCAACTTGATTCGGAAACGTTATATGATACTTGGGAGCGTTTCAAGGAATTGCTTCGTCGATGTCCTCATCATGCAATTCCGGATTGGTTACAAATCCAAACCTTCTATAACGGCCTAAATTCTCAAACTAGGCAACATATCGATGCCGCCGCCGGTGGAACGCTTAATAACAAAACACCGGCGGCCGCCCAAGAGCTTATAGAAGGTATTGCTTTGAATACCTATCAATGGAGTACACCACAGTCTAAATCACCTAAATCGGCCGGGATGTATGAAATTGATACGGACTCCAATCTATCTCTCCAGGTTGAGATGCTAAACAAAAGATTAGAAGAGATGTCTGCTCCCTCTTCTATACCTACCTGGGATCCTACTTCTTCCCCCTCTCCCACTACGTTGGCCAAGCATGTGGATTATATGCGAAATCCGAATCGGCCACCCTTTAATCCGGGTAATACTAATTATGGTAATACCTATCACCCGGGTATAAGTAACCTCCCCAACTTCTCTTGGAGTAATCCGGGGAATGCGGCTCGCCCACCAAACACAATCCCACCAGGATATTTTCCACCACAAGCTCCAAAAGCACCCAATCTTGAGGAGTTGTTCGCCAAATATACGAGTACAAATGATGCTAATATCCGGAATCTCACCGGATCTCTTCGTAGTTTGGAGACTCAAATTGGGCAAATTGCAAAGATGCTCTCCGATCGACAATAAGGAGCGCTACCGGGAAATATAGAGCCCAACCCAAGGGAGCAAGCCAAAGCCATCACTCTACGGAGCGGGAAGGAGGTAACAACTACTTCCCCAATTTTGGTTGACATGGAGGTACCAATTTCTTCATCTTCTCCTCCATCTAAGCCTTCTAATTATACTAAACCACAAGCTTATCAACCACCTCTTCCCTATCCGTCTAGAATACAAAAAGACCGGATAGATGAGCATCACGGTAAATTTTTAGATATGTTTAAACAAATCCAAATAAATTTACCATTATGCGAAGTGATAGCACAAACGCCGAAATATGCTAAGTACCTCAAAGATCTTTTATCAAATAAAAAGAAACTTGAGGATATCTGTACGGTTCAATTGAACACGGAGTACTCGACAGTTTTACTTAATAAATTGCCTAAGAAATTACCTGATCCGGGTAGTTTCTCTATACCTTATTCATTTGGCGATTTATTGGTAAAACGTGCGTTAGCCGATTTAGGTGCCTCAATAAATTTAATGCCTTATTCTTTAGTTAAGAAATTGGGTTTAGGAGAACCTAAACCCACAAGAATGAGCATTCAATTGGCGGATCGGTCTATAAGATATCCTATGGGTATTATTGAGGACGTGGTTGTCAAAGTTGACAAATTTATCTTTCCGGTAGATTTTGTCATCTCTGACATCGAAGAGGACACCGAGGTACCACTCATTCTCAGTCGTCCATTTCTTGCCACCTCGCGCGCAGTTATAGACGTTAGTAATGGTAAACTTCTCCTTAGAGTCGGAGATGAAGAAGTTACCTTTACTATTGACACGTCTATGAAAAATTCGCTCTCCAATGACGACTCATGTTACTATTTAGAGGCTTCCCTCGAAGAAGACTTCATTCCTTTTTCTGAACATTCTTTATCGTCTATTGATCATAACGCATATTTTGAAAATTTAGATTTAATTACTTATGAAAATAGTGATAAGGATTCGATCAATCGCACACCTACTTTTGAAATTTTGGAAATTAGTAGTGATCGTTTGAAAACATCTTATGATGAACCTCCCATTCTTGAACTCAAACAATTGTCTGAACATTTAGAATATTTATTTTTAGTGGAGGATTCTAAACTTCCCGTAATTGTGTCGGCCTACTTGACCGATGATGAAAAAATTAAATTATCAAATATTTTAAAACGTCATCGCCGCGCAATTGCGTGGAAGATCACGGATTTGAGGGGAATTAATCCCTCCTTTTGCACCCATAAAATTTTATTTGAAGAACACGCTCACAAAACTATTCAACCTCAACGCCGGCTAAATCCTAACATAAAGGAGGTAGTCAAGGCCGAGGTAATTAAACTATTAGATGCGGGCATCATCTATCCGATTTCGGATAGCTCTTGGGTAAGCCCGGTACAAGTGGTGCCTAAGAAAGGAGGATTAACGGTAGTTCCTAACGATAAAAATGAATTAATTCCTACTCGAACCATTACCGGATGGAGGGTTTGCATCTACTACCGTAAATTAAATGATGCAACCCGAAAGGATCATTTTCCTTTGCCGTTCATTGACCAAATCCTTGAACGATTATTCGGGCACTCGTTTTATTGTTTTCTTGATGGTCTCTCGGGATATTTCCAAATCCCAATCGCGCCCGAAGACCAAGAGAAAACAACCTTCACTTGTCCGTTTGGCACCTTCGCCTATCGAAGGATGCCTTTTGGTTTATGCAATGCGCCGGCAACCTTCCAAAGGTGTATGCTAGCAATCTTTGATGAACTAGTGGAGGATATCATGGAGGTCTTCATGGACGATTTCTCCGTCTTTAGAGACTCTTTTGATTTATGTTTAGCAAATCTTTCCCGTGTACTCCAAAGATATTAGGACACGAACCTAGTCTTGAACTGGGAAAAGTGCCATTTTATGGTGTGGGAAGGTTTGGTCTTAGACCATAAAATTTCTAGCAAGGGTATAGAGGTAGATAAAGCAAAAATTGAAATTATAGAAAAATTACCTCCACCATCAAATGTTAAGGCCGTTCGTAGTTTTTTGGGGCATGCCGGTTTCTATCGCCGGTTTATTAAAGATTTTTCTAAAATCACAAAACCCCTTACCCACTTATTAGAAAAAGAA
The DNA here is from genome assembly GCA_039513925.1 of Platanthera zijinensis. NCBI lineage: Eukaryota > Viridiplantae > Streptophyta > Magnoliopsida > Asparagales > Orchidaceae > Platanthera > Platanthera zijinensis. The sequence continues at coordinate 131,954,711 of CM077083.1, forward strand.
ATGCCTTTTATTTTTGATGAAGATTGTTTGCGCGCTTTTTCTCTTATTAAAGAAAAATTTATAAACGCACCAATCGTGATAGCTCCCAATTGGGAACTTCCTTTTGAAATTATGTGCGATGCTAGTAGTTTTGTCGTTGGTGCGGTCTTAGGACAACGCATCAATAAAAATTTTCATCCGATATATTATGCGAGCAAAACACTAACCACTGCACAAAAAAATTATACAACCACCGAAAAAGAACTTCTTGCCGTAATTTTTGCCTTTGATAAATTTCGTTCTTACCTTACTTTATCCAAAGTTATTGTTTTTATCGATCATTCGGCCTTGCGTTATCTACTAACCAAAACAGATGCAAAGCCTCGATTGATTAGGTGGGTATTGCTTCTCCAAGAATTTGACTTGGAGATTCGGGATAAAAGAGGAGCGGAAAATCTTGCGGCAGATCATCTTTCTCGGTTGGAGAACCCCAATTCAGAGGAGCTCAAAGAGGAAGACATCGCTGATACATTTCCTGAGGAGCCCCTCCTTGCTATGCATAAGGTAATCACTCTCCCCACTCCTTGGTTCGCCGTTTTTGCAAACTTTCTTGTTGCAAGATTCCACCCGAATGGTTTTTCTTATCAAGAAAAGAAGAAATTCTTTTCAGATTTGAAAAATTATTTTTGGGAGGATCCATTTCTCTTCCGAGTTTGCGCGGACCAATTAGTGCGAAGGTGTGTTTCTCTTGAGGAGGGCGTAGAAATTTTAAAACATTATCACGAGGGACCCGTCAGTGGGCATTATAAAGCTAATCAGACGGCTCAGAAAGTACTTGAAGCAGGCTTCTATTGGCCGAGCATCTTCAAGGGCGCTCACGCACATGTAAGTCGTTGTGAACAATGCCAACGCTCAGGTAATATTTCCCGCCGAGATGAAATGCCCTTAAATTTATTTTTAGAAATTGAAGTTTTTGATTTATGGGGAATCGACTTTGTCGGCCCGCTACCAACCTCCTTTGGAAATAAATATATTCTGGTAGCGGTTGACTACGTGTCATGGTGGGCAGAAGCGCAAGCTCTCCCCACCAATGATGCCCGAGTCGTGACCCGATTTCTTAAACAACTATTTTCACGATTTGGAGCACCGCGGGCAATAGTTAGTGATAGGGGCACCCACTTTTGTAACGCACAATTTACTAAAGTATTATCTAAATATGGCGTTACACATAGGTTAGCCACCCCCTATCACCCTCAAACTAGTGGCCAGGTAGAAGTAGTTAACCGAGAAATTAAACGTATACTAGAAAAAATGGTTTCTACTAATAGGAAAGATTGGTCGGTCAAGCTTGATGATGCTCTATGGGCTTATCGGACAGTGTACAAGACCGCTATCAGTTGTACGCCGTATCGATTGGTCTATGGGAAAGCATGTTACTTACCGGTTGAGCTTGAACATCGTGCCTTTTGGGCACTTAAATTTTTAAATCTTGATGAAAATTTGTCCTCCGAGCTCCGAAAATTCCAACTTAACGAGCTCGATGAGTGGCACTCCCTCTCTTATGAGAGTAATAAACTCTATAAGGAGCGCATCAAATTTTATCATGATAAGAAAATTAAGCATCCAAAGGACTTTAAACCGGGAGACCAAGTCCTTTTATATAACTCGCGCTTACGCTTATTTCCGGGTAAACTTAAGTCCCGTTAGTCTGGCCCCTTTGTCATAAAGGAGGTTTGGCCTTACGGGACGGTTCTTATTTCACACCCGGAAAAAGGCAACTTTAAAGTGAATGGGCACCGACTAAAATTATTTTTTGCCGGTGTTAATATTAACGAAAAATTAGACAACATAATGTTGTCAAACCCATAATAAGCACGCGCCACTATGGTCGAGCTCACCGACCATAAACAAAGCGCTCGTGGGAGGCACCCCACGGTTATCTTTTGTTTTAATTATTTTCTAATTTTCTTTTTAAGTTTATTTTTACAGGTTTGAAGGACATCGCTGCATGACGATCGGGTGGAGACGAACGTCGAATCTTCATATTTCTTTAAGTCGGTAAATTTTAATTTTATTTTTTTTTGGCTCTTTAACATAATGCTGATTAAAAAAAACAGAAAAAAAAACAAAAATTAAAAAATATTTATAAACAAAAAGAAAAAAAATATATTTTTTTTTCTCATACACGTGTATGTCACGCCCGTGACCCATGGGTCACGGGCGTGTCAAACACGTGTTTTGCCAAACTAGCGGGAGGTTCCTCCTCTCTCGGTTTTCCCGCCCGTCATTCGGATATGACACGGGCGTGGCGCTTATTGTCACGAGCGTGCCGAGCCCGTGGCACGGGTATCCGAGGCGTTGACCAGTCACGCCTCGGATTCCTTCTTAACGAGTCAGATTTGATTGCCACGCCCAGAGTCACGGGCGTGACTCTGGGGCGTGACTGAAGAATCCAATGCCTTCGCATCGGATGCTCTTTGGATTCCCCTACACGCCCGACGCCACGGGCGTGTCACTCAGAGTCACGGGCGTGACCCTGAGGCGTGACACCCGAATCCTAGGCGGTCAGCCTCGGATTCCTTCCCGCTTTGACCCGTGCTTATCACGCCCCCTGTCACGGGCGTGACAGGGGGGCGTGACCGACCCGAAAACCCTATAAATAGGAGGTTTTCTCCTTCTTTTCTCTTCACACCCTCCAGCCTTCACACTTTTTATTCTCTTATCCATTTGGCCGAAATTTCCTCCACATTTCTCACCATGCCTCGCCACCACGCTCACTCCTCCGCATCTTCCTCCGAGCACCCCGCCGATCCTGCCTCGGCGGAGGCCATGCTCCTATTCGAGAATGCCACCCAGCAAGATCGAAGCGAGAGACTGAGCGCTAAACCCTTTGGCGTGTTCCGGATCTTGGATTGGGCCATCCTCGCCCAATTCGGAGCAGCAGAGCTAGTTCGGGAGCACATCTCTACCCAAGGGTGGGCTCCCCTTTTCTCCATTTCTGAGCCTGCTTTCCTCGAGCTCACCATTGAGTTCTTGGCCACATTTGAGTTCCGTTGGGCGGCGCAAGATGATTTCATCATCTTTCGCCTGGGCGGGATGATGCACCAGCTCACCATCCGCCAACTCAATGTCGCCATGGGCTTTTGCTCGGAGGCCTTTTCCACTTCCCCCGCCTACCCCGACCTCAAAACTGATTTCCCTCCCGACTTCAGCCTCCCCACTTTTTGGTCGGAAATTAGTAATGACGTCGCCCACTACACCCCAAAGAAATCCAAGGGTAGACACCTCATCTCCCCCGCTTTGCGCCTCCTACACAACCTTCTCACATTTACCCTTTCCGGACGCGGCGATAGCCACGGCGTGGTGACTCGGGCGGACTTACTATACTTGTATAGTATGTTTTACCGGGTCCCACTCAACCTTGGTTACATGCTCGCCATTTTCTTTCGGCACCAGGCCGAAAATGTGAGATTGGGAGCGGTGCACGGCGGGAATTTCATCACTTTCCTCGCCAAGCAGACCGGCGTGTGGGCTGCTCTTCCGCGGCTCACTTGCATGCAAACGCCGCAGCCTCTTCAGTTCCCGACCCTTCAGGCGCTTGGTTTAGCTCACCGACGCGACGACGAGTTTGAGGCTATTCCCCCGTTAGTTGGTGGCAGTGATCTTGATCTTGATCATGGTGCCGGTCCCAGCGGTACTCATCATTCCCCGCAGATTCCGCCACCACCGCTGTACTCTGCTCCAGCGCCCGATCCTCCAACTTATTGGGACCGACAATTTGGGTTGCTCCATACTCGCATAGACCAGATGCAAACCCATTTTGATGGTCGCTTCGCTTCTTTTGATGAGCGCTTCACCGTGCTCGAGCGAAACCATGCTTCCTCCAGAGCGCATATTACTCGCGAGTTCGCGAACATGCAGACTTTCTATCAGGAGCACGAGGACGTTTCATACCAGGAGTAGCTGCCTTTTCATTTCTTTGGATCTATAGAGGGTCACCTCTTTGTATCTGTATCTTTTATTTTTATGTAGTTGTTTTTCTTATGATAAAACAATATTCCCAAAAAAACAAAAAAACAAAAAAAAATCTATAAAATATTATGTTTTGCTTTCCTCAACTTGTACAGGTCTCTTTTGATGCTGGCTTGCATTTTCAGGGAAGTCTCCTCTCTCCTCTTTTCTTCTTTATTTTTACATTGGGGACAATGTATTGCTTAAGTATGGGGGAGGGATATTTCTCAAGCAAAACATATAAAAATTTTCCAAAAAAAAATTATTAAAACAAAAACCACAAAAAAAAAATTAAAAACAAATTTAAAACTCAAATTTTTTTTTATTTCATCTTAAAATTTTGTTTTTCCAAAAAAAAAAACGAAATAAAATTAGAAAATCAAAATTTAAATTAGAGAAGTCTTTATTTCTATATTTATTCACATGCAAAATTCCTAGTACTTCAACTTGTTTATAGTGTTTAGAGAATTTTAATGTTTTAATTGAATGTTGAATTTTTGAGTAGAACTGTTGGCCATGCTGTGTTTCTAGTTAAATGCACATGTAAGTAGAATTAAGTAGAATTAAATATTCAGCACACAATTTAAGTTTTGTTTTTCTAAATGCGTAGAAACAACTTATTTTACTTCAATTATGAAAACCGGTAAAACTTTAAAATAATTTAGGTGAGTAAGTAGAAGTTTGCTAGAGAGATATTTCGCGGACCAAGAGAGAGGTATTCTTTTTCGATGTCTAGAACTTGCCCTCTAACTATTCTCAAGACTTTGAATAAGTTAGACTCATAGCATAAAAATGATTTAGGCACTTCTTTTGGCCAGTTTGAGCTTTTGTACCCGTACCTAAAATTTTTATCTTTTTTAAGCCATTTTGAGCCTATTTCCCTATTCCTTTGTTTTAGCTCCACCATGCACTTTACCAAAGCCTAAAAAGCAACCTAATTGCACACCTAAGACCAAGCTTGAACATAAATATACAAACATGGTTTGTGAGCGATTAGGAGCCTTTTATTTTTGGTGGCTCTTTTCTTATAAAAAAAAGGAGTTGATTTATTTTTCTCCCCTCTTCAAAATAAAGAAAAAATTATCATTAAAAAAATGAAGAGGTAGAAAAAAGAAAAAAATTTCAATATGATGAGAGAGTTAAAAAATAAGAAAGGAAACAAAAGAAATAGGAATTTGGCTACGTTCTTAAGAGCGATAGCAAATCTTTATGTACAAGCTTCTCTAGGTTTTGGTGTGACTAGCGATCGTGTTTATATTTGATCACCCTCTCCAAAACCTAAGCCTACATCTCAACCCAGTTAAGTCCTATTGATTTGCGCTTATGAGTTAGACTAGTGCCGTGGCGAGAGTGTGAAAGGGCAAGCCTATGGCCATCGACATTGATGGATTTCTTTGGAGGGTATCTTAATCTTTGTTTGTGTAATGTTATCTTAGTACACACGCTACACTCTCCCTAAAGATAATTTTAAGATTTACCGGGTTTTCATCTTAAAAGTAAAAATAATAGTGAAAACGCATTTTAAGAAAAATAAAAAACTTAATTTGTATGCTGAGTAAGTCTTTCTACAAAAATATCTACAAACATAGGCATAAGACTTCGCATTTTACTCCTTAGGTTCAATTTTTTTTCTAGCATTTAAATTTTTTCTACTCCCTATAGGAAGTTGTTTGCTCGGGACTAGCAAACGGATAAGCATGGGGGTATTTGATAACTCTAATTATTTCTATCTTTTTATTTTACTATTTTATATTAATAGTTAGATATTTTAAATTAATTTTATAATATTAAGTTTATTTTAACTTGTTTCTATAATTTATATCTATTTGTTCTAATAAAATCATTTTTAATATTGCAGGGCTGATCTACAGGTTATTTGGAGCAAAACAAGTATTTTCCTGTTTTCTGCCTAGACACGCCCTATGACACGCCCTACCTGGGCGTGACACAGGGGCGTGACACGTGATAATCGAGACTGCTGCTGAATCTCGTCGACCCGCGCCCAACGTTCGTCGATCGACTAGGTCACGCCCATGTCGAAATATGACACGCCCGTGTACCATTTACACGGGGCATGACAGCCAGAAAGAGTCCGTTGACCGCTGCCACATCGGATTAAAATTACACGCCTGGGTCACGGGCGTGACCCAGGGCGTGTTCGTGGCATTTTCCAGCCAATTACTCTTTTGTTCCAGCTGTTGTCGCCAGAAGGCGTTCCAGCTTGACACGCCCATAGTCACGGGCGTGACTAGGGGGCGTGACACCTCCTTGAAGACCAGTTTTACTCCCTCCGTTTTCAGCTTCTCGCCATTTTCCAGAAACAGCCGTGACACGCCCTAGGTCACGGGCGTGACCTAAGGGCGTGACCCGTCAGTTAACCAATTTTGGCGGTTTTTCCTCCAACGTTCCCGGGCTTTCAAGACGACGGTTCCGAGCCTGACACGCCCTAGGTCACGGGCATGACCTAGGGCGTGACCAAACAGTAATTTTTCCTATAAATTCCAGACAACTTCAGATGTTAAGGAGTCGAATTTTGGGAGTTGGAGTCTTGTAATTTTCTATTTCTTTTGCTCTTTTTGCTCATTACTAGTATAAATTTATATTGTTATTACTTCCAATTGTAATTGCTCTTATTTTCATCATGTCTTTCCCTACTCTAATTTGTAATTCCCTAAACATGATGAGTAGCTAATTTTCTTTTAGCTCTTGATCATGATGAACCTTGGAATGAAATAAAATCTTCTATTTCTTTTATCAAATGTCTTGTTCTTAAATTTACTCGCTACGATTTATCTTTGATTTTTATTTCATCAAATTCATACTACGCAGATATGGGTTTCGATCTTAGATCCGTATCCTAAATGACCGAGAGGTTGCCGATACGAGGAGATCACTCAAAGATAAAAGGAGTTGAATGCACTCCTCGAGAGAGGACGACGTAAATCTTCCGGATTGGAGTCAAATCCAATAGTGGGGTTCACCGCATAAAGCAAGCTTAGGGGTTTCGACTGGCCGAGAGGTCTTAATCGATCAACCTAAGGTTAGTTAGAAGCATGAGCTCGAGAGAGATGCTTCTATACTTTAGGAACCTCCACGGTCGAGTGAGTATAATTAAGAACTCTCATTTAATTATTTTTCAAGAAGATTTATTTTAGTCCAAGGGGATTCTAGATCAAGAGCTAGTTTCCTCATATTTGAATTTCTCTTTAGCATAAACTTTAGTTTTATTAACTAGTATAATCAAACCAACTTTTCCGTTCGATAAAATAATAGCTCTTCCTTGTGAGTACAAGTACTCAACAGGCCCCGAATCGCAATACGACACTTCCTATACTGCATTTCGATAGGTACGCTTGCCTAATCGAGATTCTAGTTTGGATGTAATTTAACTTTTAGAAAATCTCCATCACCTAGACTTCTGCCCGCGGCTCCCCCTCTTTCCCCAGCTCGTCTCGCGTTCTGTCCCCTCACCCTTCCTCTTTACTGTTCTTCGTGTCCTCTCGCTTGTTCTCCACTCACAAACTTCCCCTTTGTCTCGCGCACTAATGGAAAAAAGGAGGCCAGAGGATGGTGAGGGCCGCAGCCGCTGTGGGAAGAGATTCTCCGACCACGATTTCCCTCCCGGTCGCCTCTCTGCCGATGAATATGAGGCCTTCCGGAGCGACTTCTTGCTGGAGGGCTACGAGTCACGCCCTCCCAAGGTTGGTGAGAGCGTGAATACATTCTACCCTGGCGAGCTCGCCTTCCCTGTATCGCACTTTGAGGCGGGGCTCCAGCTTCCCCTCTGGCCCGAGGTGAAGCAAGTTCTCAAGTACTTCGGCGTCGTGCCTGCCCAGTTGAACCCCAACGCGATTTCGGTTATCGTCGCGTTCGCGTGCTACATACATCGAGAGAGAATAGAATTAAGTCTCACCGTCTTCCGGAAGATGTTCGTCTACCACGCCAATCAAGACGGGGTCTCCTTCTTCACCGGGCTGAATCTGAAAGTCTGCGAGACACCAAACAAGAATCATCACTGGCTAACCCGCTTTGTCTTCATCCGCGGGAACCTGGGCGGCGTCCCTCTCGTGCCCGTCTCGCCCGCGGAAATCTTCTATGTTACTCAGCAGGTTGGCGGCACGGACAAGCTTCTTTGCGAGTACCTCGCTGGGAAGAACTTCGAGGTCAAGTTTTTGAGACGGGGGCTCGCCTCACTGCTCCCCGTGGTCCCTGGAGAAGGTATGCTCGACCCCCTCGTCTTTTTCTTGCCTTCAGTACTTTCCTCTCACTGAGCCTTTTCCCTGACTCTGTCTCGCTTATCCCAGGAGAGAGGAACGTGCCGGTGCACCCTCCCTATAGAAGTAATATCAAGCCATCTAGAGATGTGGCTCTCGCAAATATTGCGGTCGAGGCGGCCAAAGATTCGTTGGCCCCTCCTCCCCGAAAGAGGGTGGCTGAGGACTCGGTCCCCTCTCGCCTTAGCCCCTCAAAGAAACTGAAGATGAAGTTGAATAAAGTAGTCTCCTTCCCTTCCGAGAAGGGCAAGGTTCCTACGGACACAGCGGCGACGCTGGGATCCTAGAGCCCTATATGCCTGGGATCTGAATCTCCCCATTCGCCTCCCTTGACCTCTCCGCACAGGGCTGTCTCGCTTCCTAAAGACACGGCCCCTCTCGCACCGCCCGCGAGATCTTCTCACCAACCTCCCCGGTCCCCTTCTCGCGGGGAGGCTCCTCTCCAGTATCCTGCTCCATCCGCCCACCTGAACTTCAACATGGGCCCATCTGTCCCCGACGGTGCCAATGAGCCTTCGCTTATGTGGGATAAGGGGGCACATCGGATCTCCATCTCTACCCTTCTCCTCTCATGGAGAGAGAAAGCCGAGTCTTCTACCCACGCCTTCTCCTTGGGCTTCGGCCTCTATGGGGGTCTCTCCCCTGATGCGCTCGACGCGGCCACCATGCGAGATCTCATCTTCAGGACGGCCCACTCGCAGCTGCGTACCCTCGAGCTCTCTCATCGACTCTCATGCCGCCTAATTTTCAACACTCGAAGCTGGAAGGAGATAGACACCAAACTCGCTGCCGAGCGCGAGAAGTCTGGGGATCTCACCAAGCGACTAGAGGTAGCCGAGAGCCTTCTCGCCAAGGCCAATGGCGGAGTGGTGAGTTGATACTTAGCCGGCCTTCTCAAGCACTCTCCCGCTATATTTAACGGTTTGTTCTTTTTGCAGGATGCTGAGACGGCTGAAAGGCTGCGCTCACGAGTGTAGGAGCTGGAGACGGAGGTGAAGGAGCTGAAAATAGAGAATGCCCATCTCAAAGAGGCCTCAACCTCTCGCTCGCAGGTCCCTCCACCTCCTCCCGCGCATTATACGCACGACGAGGTCGAAGTCTTTTGCCGGGATGCCAACATACGGACCGCCGAGCTCATCCTGAAGATGATGTGAGAGATGGGTGTAGTTAAAGATGATTGCGAGGACATCACCACCCGGGACCTCGTGCCCGAGATTTATGGTGAGGATGAGGAATCTTCGGCGAGCGAGAAGGTCTAGGGCTCCTTGAGCACAACAGGCTTTTTCTTTCCTTTTTGCTATGATTACAATGCCTCTCCTTATTTGGGAATGTACTGTATTAAAACACGAATATGTTCATGTGTATATATATATATATATATATATTTTTGCTCGCGCCTGAAGCTAGCCTTTTTATTTTCTTCCTCCTCACTTTTTTTCTTTTTCTCTCGCTTGGACAGCTCGCGAGATCCTCGAGATTTTTGGCGGCGAGAGGGGGTTGTATTTCCCCTTGCCGACTGTTACCAACAGACCTGGCCCAGGGGGCGAGTTGGCGAGCCTCTTCCACTCTCGCGAGCGTGGGGACACCTTCTCCTTCCTCTCGCGATGCCTACCGGCTCCTCTCGGCGCGAGTAGACCTGGGGGGTCAATTATTACCCCCCCTCTCTTCTTTTTCTTTATATAGGAAGTCATCCCCTTTTGTTAGTAGCCAGGGTCAGTGTTTCCCTGATTAATCAGCTTCTATGTCAAGTCCTCAGTTACCTGCCTAGAGAAAACACCCAACCCAAATTACAGCCGTAAGACATTTATGCTCTCCAACTGCAGCTTCTATGCCCCTATCCAGTATTGAAATGGAAACAAGACCTTGCTCACGAAAACTGTAGCACGGTAGAGTAAGAAGGTAAGTTGGGATGGGGAGGAGGTAACCACTCCACAGAAGGGGCCTGATCCACCTTTTGTTATTGTTTCCAACCACCGAGTGAGCCTACAGCCCTGCCAGCTTTATGAGAGCCTGGTTAGTGGGTCTTCTCGGGGTCTCCTCTCCTCTTTCTCCTCCAACCACCGAGTGAGCCTACAGCCCTGCCAGCTTGATGAGAGCCTGGTTAGCGGGTCTGCTCGGGGTCTCCTCTCCTCTTTCTCCTCCAACCGCCTAGTGAGCCTACAGCCCTGCAAGCTTGATGAGAGCCTGGTCAGCGGGTCTGCTCGGGGTCTCCTCTCCTCTTTCTACTCCAACCGCCGAGTGAGCCTATAGCCCTGCCAGCTTGATGAGAGCCTGGTCAGCGGGTCTGCTCGGGGTCTCCTCTCCTCTTTCTCCTCCAACCGCTGAGTGAGCCTACAGCCCTGCCAGCTTGATGAGAGCCTGGTCAGCGGGTCTGCTCGGGGTTTCCTCTCCTCTTTCCTCCAACCGCCGAGTGAGCCTACAGCCCTGCCAACTTGATGAGAGCCTGGTCAGCGGGTTTGCTCGGGGTCTGCTCTCCTCTTTCTCCTCCAACCACCGAGTGAGCCTACAGCCCTGCCAGCTTGATGAGAGCCGGGTCAGCGGGTCTGCTCGGGGTCTCCTCTCCTCTTTCCTCCAACCGCCGAGTGAGCCTACAGCCCTGCCAGCTTGATGAGAGCCTGGTCAGCGGGTCTGCTCGGGGTCTCTTCTCCTCTCTCCTCCAACAGCCGAGTGAGCCTATAGCCCTGCTAGCTTGATGAGAGCCTGGTCAGCGGGTCTGCTCGGGGTCTCCTCTCCTCTTTCTCCTCAAACCGCCGAGTAAGCCTATAGCCCTGCCAGCTTGATGAGAGCCTGGTCTGCGGGTCTGCTCGGGGTCTCCTCTCCTCTTTATCCTCCAACCACCGTCTTCTACGAAGGATGCCCGGAGGTGCATTGTGCTAGTAAATCATGACACATCATAAAAGTAAGATCGTTAAAGTCATACTCAAGCATATTCAGAGGAAAATTATCATTATGGATAGAAACACTTCAGATCATCACCGCTGCGGGTGCGATCTAGGGGTACCCCGTCCACATCCTGGAGGTGATACCCCCCTTACTTCAAAACTTCTTTTATAATGAAGGGACCCTCCCAATTGGGGTTGAGCTTTCCTACCGAGGCCCCCCTGCCCGCGGCATCCACCTTCTTGAGGACCAAGTCCCCCTTTTGAAATTGCTTGATCTGGATGTGCTTATCAAAGTACCTGGACATCCGGCGCTTGATATCCTCCTGTCGGATTGATGCTAGCTCCCGGAGCTCCTCCACGAGGTCGAGTGAAAGCCTCTGCTCCTCTCCATTATCGACCTGCCACCTTTCATCTCCCTCCCTTACTGCTGTTACCCTTGGAGATTCAACCTCAAACTCTACAGGTATGACGGCCTCCGAGCCATGGGAGAGCTTGAAAGGCGTCTCTCCTGTGGCCGTATTTGGAGTAGTTTGCAGAGCCCACAGGACGGAGAGGAGTTATTCCACCCAGCTCTCCCTCAAGTTCTCCACTTTCTTATTTAAAAGATTCACAAAGATCTTATTTGCTGCTTCCACCTGTCCGTTGCTTCGAGGGTGATGAACCGAGGCAAACCGAAGGTCTATGCCAAGCTGCACACAAAAGTCCACAAACTCCTGCTTGCGAATTGTGGCCCATTGTCGGTGACTATGGCCAAAGGGAGCCCGTGCCGGCAAATAATCTCTCCCCACACAAAGTTCTTGACCACTTGCGATGTCACCTTCGCCAAAGCCTTCACCTCCAGCCATTTCGAAAAGTAATCCACCATGACCAGTAGGAACCTCCTCTGACCGCTAGCTTGAGGAAACGGCCCCACTAGGTCCAGTCCCCATATGGCGAAGGGCCATGAAGAGGTGATCATTCGCAGCCTCTGTGCTGGGAGGAGCTACAAGGGAGCAAACTCCTGACACTTTCTACACCTCTTTGCAAGCTCCTCCCCATCTTTCCGGAGGGTAGGCCAGAAATAGCCTTGCCTTAGTAACCTCCCTTCCAAAGTCCGACTCCCTGAGTGGCTTCCGCATTCCCCCGAATGGACCTCCTCCAATACCTTTGATGCTTCCTTCTCGGATACACACCGGGCTTGCAATCCGGACAATGTTTTTCGGTAAAGTACTCCATCCTTCAACAGATAATAAGCTGACTTGTACCTAATCCGCTTCCTCTCGAGATCCCCCTCGGGTAGATGTCCCGACGCCAATAAGGTCACAAAAGGATCCATCCAAGACACCTCCTAGTCGACCTCCATTATCTCCCCTTCTTCTATGGAAGGCCTGAAGAGTTCGGTCATAGTCCCTCTGGCCTCAGGACTATGCTTTGCGAGCAAGTCTGCCTTAGCACTCTCTTCCCGAGGAACGTGCTGGATGGAGAAGCTATGAAACTGCCAAACGATACCCTTTATCTTTACCAGGTACAACTGGAGGGTCGGTTCCCTCACCTCGAACTCTCCACTGATGTGTCTTGCCACCACCAAGGAGTCCGTGAAGACCCTGATATCCTGTATGCCCAACTCCCTAGCCAGCCGATGCCCGGCGATGATTGCTTCGTACTCGGCTTGATTGTTCGTGAGGGTGAAGTGTATCTTCAAGGCTTGCTTGATCCTAGTCCCCACGGGACTCGTCAAGATGACCCCTCCCCCAAAAGAATTCTTACCAGAAGCTCCATCCACCAACATCTCCCAAGCTGCCCCGGGAGATACCTCCACCTCCTCGACCTCTACCACATAATCTGCCAAGAAATCTGCCACTACCTGTGCTTTAATAGCCTCTCGAGGGACGTAGGAGAGGTCGAATTCGCTGAGTTCGATCGACCACATGGCCAAACTTCCCGAGTGCTTGATCCCCTCGAGGATGCGGTGAAGAGGGTAATCCATCACAACCTGAATGGCATGAACTTGGAAGTATGGTCTTAGCTTCCGGGCCGACACGATGAGAGCGAAGGCCAGCTTTTCTAGGATGGGATATTTCAGCTCTGCCTTTTTGAGGACCCTGCTTACTTAATAAATGGGGAATTGCTTCTTTCCTTCCTCTCGGACGAGGACCGAGCTAATCGCCCCCGTCCCTACCCCCAATTAGAGGAACAAACTCTCCCCTTCCCTCGGCCCTTGAAGTAGCGGCGTCTGGGTAAGCTGCTGTTTTAGAGCTGCAAAGGCCTTTTCGCATTCTAAGGTCCACTAGAACTCCCTTCCTCCCCTTAGAGTTCGAAAGAAGGAGGAGCATCTCTCTCCTGCCCTAGAGAGGAACCTGCTCAACCCTGCTAGCTTGCCAGTAAGACGCTGGACCTCCTTGACATTCTTAGGAGATCCCAGCTCTAGTATCGCTTTTACCTTGTCAGTATTTGGTTCCACCCCCGCAGGAGTAAGGAGGTGTCCCAAAAACTTCCCCCTGCTGGCCCCGAATACACATTTCAAAGTGTTATGCCTCATCTTATACTTCCTTATAGTTGTAAACGTCTCCTGCAAGTCCAAGACATGGGACCCGAGGTCCCGAATCTTAACCATCAAGTCATCCACATAGACCTCGAGGTTCCGCCCCTTCTGCTCTCGAAAAATCCGGTCCATCATCCTTTGATACGTTGCTCCCGCATTTTTTAGCCCGAAGGGCATCATGTTATAACTGAAGCACCCATCCTCCGTGACGAAGGTGACGTCCTTGATGTCCGGAGGGTGCATGCGAATCTGATGGTACCCTGAAAAAGCATCTAAAAAACTCATTAATGAGAAGCTGACGGCTGAGTCAACCAGCGCGTCGATTCGAGGCAGGGGGTAACAATCCTTAGGGAAGGCTTTATTTAAAAGAGAGAAATCAATACACATCCTCCATTTCCCCTCCCCCTTTTTACCATTACAACATTGCTCACCCTCCCCGGATACCGGTTGGCAGATATGAATCCCGCCTAGAGCAGCTTCTCCACCTCTTCTCTGATAGGTCTAGCCATCTTGGAGGCGATGGCCCTCTTTTTTTGTTGGATGGGACGGACCTTGGGGTCAAGGTTGAGACGGTGGCATGCCACGTCCGCATCGATCCCTGGCATGTCCGCTGCGCTCCAGACGAAGATGTCGATGTTCTCTTGCACGCACCTCCGGATCTCCTCCTGGTCTTTGGTAGTGAGATCTCCGCTGATCTTTATCTTTTCCTTCCTTCCGTCCTTTATGAGGATCTCCACCTCCAGAACTTCCACAGCCGCCCTCAACCTTGAAGGTTCTTCTTCCTCGGGCTCCCTCAGATCCTCCTCCAGATCCTTTGCCCCGTACTCTACTCCCAAGCCTTCCACGAAAGCTACCCTCTCCTGGGCCCTCCCCTTCTCTCTTCCAAGGTCCCCTTCTGTTGATGCCCTCTTTCTCTTCTTTTCCCCAATACTTCCTTCATTCCCCCTACGCTCATGCTCCCCAGCCACTTGCTCTCCTGCCATTGCTGGCTCCCCCGCAATGCCTCTTTCACCTCCTCCTTGACTCTCCAACTCCTCTCCTCCAGCCATCTCCATCTCTGCTACAAGACTTCCCTCCACCCTTGCTTCATCTCTCACCAGCTCCTCTCCTCCGGCCACCTGCTCTCCTGCCATTGCTGGCTCCCCCGCAATGCCTCTTTCACCTCCTCCTTCACTCTCCAACTCCTCTCCTCCAGCCATCTCCACCTCTGCTACAAGACTTACCTCCACCCTTGCTTCATCTCTCAACAGCTCCTCTCCTCCGGCCACCTGCTCTCCTGCCATTGTTGGCGCCCCCGCAATGCCTCTTTCACCTCCTCCATCACTCTCCAACTCCTCTCCTCCAGCCATCTTTTTCTCCAGCTCCTCTGCATCCCCCATCCATGAGATGGTGTCGACCGCCGTCACGTAGCACTCCCGAGCCGCCTTTGGATCCCCCCTTACCCTTATCTGGGTTCCTCCCGAATTAAGCTTCAAGCACGGATGGAACGAGGATGGTACACACCTAAAGGCGCTGATCAAAGGTCGCCCGAAGATCGCATTATAGCTGCTGGGGGCATCCACTATCACGAAAAGAAAGTTCCTTGACAGCCCCCCCCCCCCCAGCGTCACCTGAAGTCCTACTCCTCCCTCGACCTCCTTACTCTCCCCGAGAATCCAAACAATGGACCATCCTCCGCCAACACCCTTCGGGCCTCCACCCTCATCTTATTGAATGCATTCTTGAAGATCACATTGACGGAACTCCCGTTCTCCACCAAAATTCGGGACACCGTGAAGTTCTCAATGGCGGTCCGGATTACCAGCGCATCGCAGAAAGGGTCCTCGTGATCTGGTAGGTCCCTTCTAGAAAAGGTGATTTTCTCATCCGGGAGTGGGGCTTGCGACGTCGAGGCAACTCTCTGACGATATATAGTGTGAAGACTGGCCTTACGGGTGGCCTCGATCCCCACCCCCCATGAATCACCCCAATCCCTCCTCGATCTCCTGTGTCCGACCGATCCACACATCGATCCTCCTCCGCGTCTCCTGGCATCTCCACTATCTGCACTGGTTGCCGTTGGTCTTCTCCTCCTCTACCCCTCTTCAACTCCAAGAACTCCGAGCACGTGGCCGTCGCATGGCCCTCCTCCTCATGGAAGTCGCAATATGGCAGAACTCCTCCCCCACATCTCCCTTCTTGGGGGTTCCTCCTCCTCCTCACAATCGCTCTCCCACGCTCTCTTCCTCTTCCTCTCCCTCGGCTAACGACCATAGCTTTCTGAGGCGGAGGTGGGAGCGTCCTTGGGCCATGCCCCCACTCTGGCAGATGAAATCTCCCTAGTCCCGGATAAAAGTTCCTTCCCCCCTGCGGAGGACCCCTTCCCGGTCCTTGAACTGGGCCTCCCAGTTACTTCCAGCCCAACTCTGGGTGCACGGGCCCCCTTGGATCCTCCCTTCTCCTTCCCTCTTGCTGCCTTGTTCCTCCTGACTTGCTTTTCTCCGCCTTCGTCAACCTTGCTAACTTCCTCGCAAATGCCGGGTTTGCCGCCTCCATGGCAATCTCCTTTGCTGCCTTCTCCAACAATCCCTCAAAGGATAATGGCACCTTCCGGGTTAGGCTCATCTTGAATAAGCCTTCCCTCAACCCCACGGTGAAGGCCATATGGAGGGCAAAACCAGGCACCTCCTGGATGTCTAGGATCTCTTCCTGGAAACGATCCACGTACTGAGCCAAAGACTCGTCCGCCTTCTGCTTGATCAGGAAGATGGACTTCGGGTTCTTCTTCCTCTTCTTCGAGGTCGAGAAGCGCACCTTGAAGCTCCTGCTCAGATCTTCGAAGCAATAAATAGAACCCGCCGGGAGTTGATTGAACTAATCCCTGGCCTTATCCTTCAAAGTGATGGCGAAGAGGCGGCACTTGAAGGCGTCTGTCATAGGCCTTATGGAGACCGCATCTTCAAACCACTCCAGGTGTTGGAGGGGATCATCCTTCCCCACGTAGTAGGTCATCTACGGCTCGCGGAACCCTTCTGGAACGGGTGCCGAGAGGACCAACTCGCAGAAGGGAGATCCTCTCGTCAGTGGTCTCACCAGGTCTCACCGGCACTCGCCGGGCTGGGGAAGAGTTCCCTTCCTTCCACCTCTCACCGGCTTCCTTCCGCCGCCACTTCTTTTCCCGGTCGCCTCCCGGGTGCGTCCTCACCTATCCGTGCCGGCTCGATCCCCTCGCGGAGCGCGTGGTCCGGCACCTGGTGGGGGGGGGGTCTCGCACTCCCCTCTTTGTGCGAGCTGCTTCAGCATGTCCATGATCCCTCCGACGGACAACATGAACTCTGCCCTCCCGACGTACCCCCATGGCTCGAGGACCCCTCGTCTTCTCCTCCTGCATCTCCCGCCATGAGGTAACCCTTCGTTCTTCCACACAAGCTGCTGTTCCACGCTCACCGCACTAAAAATGTTGGAACCAACAAGGTCGATTCCTCCTAAAGCTCGGAACTACTGGGGCAACTCACGCTTACTCCCTTAGGATCACACTCGAGGCGAATAACTAGACTGAAGGCTCTAGTGAGGAGGTCCCACCTCGTACCCGGAAGAGACTAAAGCTCTTCCCCTCCCTAGCCAATGCTGAGCTAGGTGCCTTAGAAGAAGTGGAAGGAGTCAAGAAAGCTTTCCCTTCTAAGGCACCTTACCGGTCTATTTATGGGCCTATGAACTGGGACTGCAAATAATCAATTTACACCACCTTGAAATTACCAGAACATCCCTGGCTAGGTCTGCCAACAGCCAAACTCCGTTGTCCACAAGGGCTAAATACAGACCACCCGGGGTAAAAGGGTAAAACACCCCTGGGGCCCAAAAGGTGGGCCCGGCCCTACCTGAACCGGCCTTGAACAAAAGTGGCACCTGGCGAGAACTCCCCCATAAGGTCCTCTCGCATGGCGAGAGGACTACCCCGGGCAAGAGCTCCACTCCTGGAGTCCTCTCGTGCGGTGAGCTGGCCACTCGCCGGGAAAGCTTCCCGTCTCTGCATTCACCTATCTGAGGCCACGCTCCACTTA
Organism: Platanthera zijinensis; assembly: GCA_039513925.1. Classification (NCBI taxonomy): domain Eukaryota; kingdom Viridiplantae; phylum Streptophyta; class Magnoliopsida; order Asparagales; family Orchidaceae; genus Platanthera; species Platanthera zijinensis. The sequence continues at coordinate 131,972,418 of CM077083.1, forward strand.
GGCCATCCTGCTTAATGCAGTGAACCTCACTCCATGCCCTGCCTCCTGGCACCTCTCACCTGGTGCCCCTCGCCTGGTGCTTCTTTCTTTGTACCTCTCGCCTGAGCCCTCTCGCTCGGCTCTCGTTTCCTGGGCCCTCTCGCCTGGGCCCTCTTGCTCGCCTACAAGTCCGAGGTTGTACAAACATAATTAGGCAAAACTGGAAATTGTATATAAGTAATGTTTTAGATTTCTTAATCAAAAGCCATTTCAAAAAAAAAATTCAAGGACAACTCAACAAATGTACATCCTTTGCTCTAAGGTTATCTGTCCTTCTTTTCTTCCTGCCTTCTCTTATAGCTGAATGGTTTGGGATAATACCTTGGGGGCTTTGGAGAAGCTTTAGGATTATTCTTTCCATATTCCCTATCATATATCCTCCTTTTGGTCATGGACTTTTCATATAATTCCCACTCAACTGAGCTATTTTGGAGATTTCTATTCTCATTATAGTCCATTACCAACTTAAGAGTATCAAGAATTAGACTCTTAGAAGTGGGGCTCCAAACTTCAGCAAATTCTTTGGCTTTCCTTTTATCTGAATCAACTTTGGGAATGCTTCTGCTGGTAGATGGCCCTTCTCCATATTTACTCTTCTTAGATGTGTGAATCTCTGGTAAATCCTAAGGAATAATGTCATCCAATACCTGCTCATAAGAGGCTGGAGGAGGATCCTGATCTTCTGGTCTAGGAGAGAAGTAGGGCATTTTAGGTTGTTGCATTTGAGCTAGCACCTGACTAGGCTGTCTTCAACCACAGGATTCAGATGATGAGGAATAATATTGGGATCAGCCTTAAAGTGAGGGAAGATCTGATTGTGCATCCAAAATGTGGTGTCATAAGTGTAGAACTTCACTGACTGGATTTGAGCTAAAACATTCTTATTTATTTCAGAAATTTTCTCAGCCCAGAGAGTGTTTGCATCTATAGAAAACTTATCCACAAGAAGTGGAAGGAGTCAAGAATGCTTGCCCTTCTAAGTCACCTTACTGGTCTATTTATAGGCCTCTGAACTGGGACTGCAAATAATCAATTTACACCACCCTGAAATTACCAGAACATCCCTGGCTAGGTCTGCCAACAGCCAAACTCCGCTGTCCACAAGGGCTAAATGCAGACCACCCGGGGTAAAAGGGTAAAACACCCCTGGCGCCCAAAAGGTGGGCCCGGCCCTACCTAAACCGGCCTTGAACCAAAGTGGCACCTGGCGAGAACTCCCCCATAGGGTCCTCTCGCATGGCGAGAGGGCTACCCCGGGCGAGAGCTCCACTCTTGGAGTCCTCTCGCGCGGTGAGCTGGTCACTTGCCGGGAAAGCTTCCCGTCTCGGCATTCACCTATCTGAGGCCATGCTCCACTTAGGCCATCCCGCTTAATGTAGTGAACCTCACTCCATGCCCTGCCTCCTGGCACCTCTCTCCTGGTGCCTCTTGCCTCTTTCCTTGTACCTCTCGCCTGAGCCCTCTCGCTCAGCTCTCGTTGCCTGGGCCCTCTCACGTGGGCCCTCTCGCTCTCCTGCGAGTCCGAGGTTGTACAACTTGGGGTTTCAGATTTCTATCTCAGAAAGAACACCCAGGTATATCTAGAATAGTCATCTACAACCACAAAAGTGTAGACTTTCCTACCTAGACTATGAACTGGCATAGGATAAAATAAATCCATATATAGTAGGTATAAACACCTGACTGAATCCTTGTTTTCAAGGTTATGAAAGGAGGATTTTGTCTGCTTGCCCTTTTGACAAGCTGAACATATCCCATCCTTTATACACTTAACCTGAGGACTATTCCTCACTAACTCTTTGCTACAGAGTTGGCAAATTGTTTTGTAGTTAAGATGAGCCAGCCTCTTGTGCCATTTGACACAATGAGATGCTCTCTCATCAGCTACAAGACAAATAGAAGAAACCTTGTTCTCACACAGAAAGTCAAGACAATGAACATTTCTTTTTCTATACCCAGTCAATATGAACTTTTGATCACTTGAACTTTTGATATGACATCCATTCTTAACAAAAAAATGTCATATCCTAGATCACTCAGCTTACTTATGCTTATCAGGTTGTGTTTCAAACCTTTTACATAAGCCACTTGAGTGATGGTAATTTTGTTTGAAGAAATGTTACCAAATCCTTTGATGATTCCTCTTTCAGATCCACCAAAGATTACTTTAGGCCCATCCTTGATAGGTGTGTACTCCTTCAGTAGCCCCTTTGTTCCAGTCATGTGCCTGGAACATCCACTGTCCAAGTACCATATAGGGGCATGACAACATGGACTTTCCTGCAATACAGAATTACTTTCCCTTAGAACCCAAGTAAGTCTTGGGTCCTTGGTTCAAGTTAGCACCATTCATATCAAGACTACTAGCAGCTCTTCTAACTGGTAGACTATTATTCTTCCTGAACACTTATGTTATACCAGCAGTCTAAGGCAAAATTGCCTGTCTTGCCACAACACCAGCATTCATACTTGTTGTATCTAGGTCTAGATACATTTTTGGCAGAAAATTTTTTGTTCTGTGCTGGTGCTGCTGCGGCTACACCCACTGATTTCTTATAACCATGGGGTTTATGAACATGGGCTGACTTATTAACATTAACACCCTTGTTATTCAGAACATCAATCTTATTATGACCATGAATTTTTTCAAGATCATATCTGTTAGAAGGCACTTGTACCTTTCTAAACATTACAGGCACTTTAAAATTTACTGGCTGGACTGGTGCTTTGCCTTTTCTCTTGAATTGGACAGTCCTGGTGTTACCTTTAAAGCCAAATCCTGTCTTACCCTTTTGAGCCACAAACTCATCTATTAAGGGTAAGACTGATTTTGGCTTAGAGTAACAAGCCACTAGATCTTTTTCCTTTTGAAGTCTGACTTCAAGAATTTTAATTAGATCATTTTTATATGTGATTGTACCCATCTGAATAACAGATATAGTTTTCAGCATGGCAACCTCATTCAATTTTTGATCCAATTCTTTCTCTAAACCAGATGCAGTCATCTTAAGATCTGCAATTTCCTTAGCCTGAGTTTTGAACAGGTCTTTGCTTTTCTTAAGTGCCTACAATAAGTCCCCATATTCATCTATCAACTGATGAATATCTCCTTCAGATTCTGATCCATCCCCATCACTTGATGAAGATGAATCTGACTCTGAACCAGTACTGTAATTAGAAATTCTAGAATTACTTTGTACCTTACTGGGACCAGGCTGATCCTGGCACTTATTGTCTTCTGATTCAGCCATCAGTCCTATGCACTGATGGTCTTCTTTTTCATTGATGGAGTCCAGTATTTGCATAAACTCCTCTTCTTTACTAGCTGCATGCAGTCCAATGTATGCTTCAACTTCAAATTCTGACTCTGAGGAGGATTGATCTGTAAGACTCTTCTCCTTCTTAGCAACAAAGGATTTCTCCTTCTTACCCTTTTGTTGAGTCTTCTTTTTGTCAGCTGACTCCTTCCTCTTTTCTGGACACTCAGCCACCACATGTCCAGGCCTATTATAGCAATAGCAAACAATTTTTGATGTTGTATCTTTGCTGGGCTTAGACCTGCTCCTTTCATTTCTTGATGATTTTCTGTTTTGATAGTAGTCATCAACTGGCTGTGATGTGGAGGTTCTTGACTTCCACTGCTTCTTCTTTAAGAACCTCTGAAACTGCCTTGTAAAGGCAGCAAAATCTGCATCTGAATCACTATTATCTGAGTTCTGATTGTCTGAATTCTCTGATATAACTTAAGCAACTTCCTCAGGAGTTGATGGAGACATCCTCCTGCTCTTTCTAGTGGCTTCAGCCTTGAAGGCCACTGATTTTTCTCTATGCTCTCCTTTTGTATTTCTTTCTTCCTCCTTCCTAGCCAACAGTTGCATTTCATATGATAGCAACTTTCCAAATAAGGTTGGAGGAGAAATGTCTGCTAGTTTGGCCACTTCTCTATTGGCACAAATCTTGGTATCCAAATCCTTTGTCAAGGATCTTAGGAATTTGTAATTCAGCTCATAAGTACTGAAGACCCTTCAATAGGACATCAGTTCATTCACTATCCTGTAGAATTTCTTGTAGCATTCAGATATGCTATCAGACTTCCCTTGTCTGAAACTCTCATATTCTTGATTGAGCATAGACTTTCTGTCTTGTCTAACTTCTTCAGAACCCTCCATGTAGACAATCAAAGTGTCCTACATTTCTTTGGAGGTTTTGCAGTGTATCAAATTTTGGAAAGTAGAATCATCTATGGCACTCACTATGATATTCTGAGCTCTTTTATCCATAGTTGCCAGTATAATCTCATCCTTAGTCATTCAGAAAAATCTTTAGGAGTTCTTTGAATTGCATCTAGAACAGACACATTCATTGGGATATATGGACCTTCTTTTACTGTGATATATATCCTTGGGTCAGAGGCCTCCATAAACAATCTAACCTTTTCTTTCTAGATTCCAAAAATCTCTTTCCTGTAGATGGGTAATTTCATTGACCCTAGTTCCTTGTGATTCTCTCCAGAACCCATTTTCTTGATTCTTGATTCTGCCTTAGGGATCTAACTAAGACAGTTAAGTCTTTCTTTGAGCAACCTGGCTCTGATACCACTTGATAGTTTTACTTTCAAGGCTACCTAAACACCTAGAGGGGGGGGGGTGAATAGGTACTTTTTCCTTGATTTAACTTAAGGCAGAAAAAAACTACAGTTCTTTTAGTTAATCTGATATTTTTATAGCTAACACAACACAACAATCAAAATCATACACACATCACAGATTGCACACAGATTTATAGAGGTTCCCCAAGGTCTGGGTACATCCACTTTCCCCCCTCCACCTATCTAGCAGTATGCTAGAGTCGGCCTAACTTCTTCCTTTAGCTCAAAATCCAGAAGGATTCCTACAACTCAGAATGTGTCCACATTCCTACAACTCAGGCTAACAAGCCCTACCTCAGCCTTGCCACAAGGCCTACAACTCAGAGAATACCTTCTCCTACAACTCAGGCATAAATAGCCCTACCTCAGCCTTGCCACAAGGCCTACAACTCAGAGAATACCTTCTCCTACAACTCAGGCATAAACAGCACTACCACTTAGAGAATAAATCTCCAACACTCAGCCTTTATAAAATAGGCTTACAACTCAGATCTATGAATAGATCCTACAGAATTTGAGAAGGAATTTTATAATCTCTTACCCCTATTGAGAGAGAAGGGATAAGAACTTACTTGATCAGCTTCTTTAAGAGGCTGATGGCTGAAATCAAATTTATCTTAGCTTTCTTCAAATCTTCTTGAGTCTGAACTTAGTTGGGTTGATTTCCTTTGAATATAACTGACTGACAGCTTCCTTCTTAGACTTCAGAAATAGATCTGAATCTTCTTGACAGATTAGTTCAGTACTTGCTTCTTGAGAGACCTGTGAATGTCTCGTTCATGACTTCAAATAGCTGGATCTCTCTCTCTCTATCCAAACCTCTTAAAGATACTTCTGAATTCTTGATTGAATTCAACTTAGACAGAATCTTAATAGAAAACTACTTCAGAATGTCTTCTTAGATCTTCTCACGAAGATCTTCTTCTTTGTGACTTGTACATTCTTGATCAGAGATCAACCTCATAATAGGTGTGTTAGTTGTGTGTATTATCTTCTATTTCTTCTTCTGAATCAATCTATTTATAGACTTCATCCATGGTAACCGGCTGATCCGGTTTCTAACTAACTTCTGACAAGTCTGACAGCTTCAGTAAACCTGTTGTAACTCATAGTTGTCAAGTCTTCAAACAGTTCTTGAGCCTTTGTCTCTGTCAGCAAAGCGTCAAGACTGACTGTCATGAAGTGTCGAGACCATCTGTCAATATGTGTCGACACAAGTGACTTAAGTATCGACACAGCCTTTGGTGATGTCAACATAGCTGCCTTGATGTCGACACAGCTTCTTGACACTGCATCTTGAGAATGTGTTGACACAGCTTCTTGACACTGCATCTTGAGAATGTGTCAACACAAACACTTCACCATTCATCAGCAATCAACTTTGTCCTGATTCAGCTGTGTGTCGACACGAGTCCTGTGTGTCGACACAATTGATGTAGAATCAGAACATAGCATGTGTCGACACTGCCTCCAGGTGTCGACACAGTTGTTGTCGACTCTGCCTCTGTGTGTCGACTCAGCCTCCCGGTGTCAACACATATGATGTCGACTATAATCTTTTGTGTGTCGACACTGCCTCCCGGTGTCGACACAAACTCACTGAAGTGTCGACACAGCCATTTCCAAGTGTCGACACAATCTTATTGAAGTGTCGACACAGCTTCCTCAGGTGTCGACATATAAACTTAGAATCTTTTTCCTGCATTCTTGCACATTCTTTACCTGCACATATATACTCAAAATTACATCAAAAACACCTTGATGTATATCATTGAGCTAAGTGAGGCTTCTCCAAATCAGGTACATATTTTCCAATGTACCCAATAGTAGGGATCCAATAATTGCCCTATACCTTGTCTAATCAACTTTTTTTCCATATTCATCAGCATCTACAATAGCATTGGCAGCCATGGGAGTTTTCAAGGCAGAGGCATCATTCATCCCAAACTTCTTAATAAGCTCTTTAGAATATTTAGACTGAGAGATTAAGATCCCTTCAGGGGTTTGTTTCACTTGGAGACAAAGGAAATATGATAACTCACCCATGCTACTCATCTGAAACCTTGAATGCATTAAATCAGAAAATCTTTTGCACAGATTGGGATCAGTAGAACCAAAAATTATGTCATCCACATATATTTGTACTAAGAGAATTTTATCATGATGCAACTTTTTAAAAAGGGTTCTATCTACTATGCCTCTTGAAAAACCATGCTCTAAAAGAAAGCTGGCTAAGGTCTCATACCAAGCTCTTGGAGCTTGCTTTAAACCATAGAAAGCCTTATGCATTTTAAAAACATAAGAGGGATGAGATGGAGAGATAAAACCTGGAGGTTGTTCAACATACACCTCTTCTTTGTGTTATGCATTTAGGAATGCACTTTTCACATCCATCTGGTAGACTTTAAACTTTTTGAATGTTTCATAAGCTAAGAAAATCCTTATAGCTTCAAGTCTGGCAACTGGAGCAAAGGTTTGATCATAATCAATCCATTCCTCTTGCCTGTATCCTTGTGCAACAAGCCTTGCCTTGTTCCTCACTATCACACCTTGGGAATCAAGTTTGTTTCTGAGTAGCCACTTAGTCCTAATTACTGAATATCCCCTAGGCCTTGGAACTAAATCCCAAATTTTACACCTCTCAAACTGGTAGAGTTACTCTTGCATTGTAGTGATCCAATTTGGATCTTGCTCTACATCAGATATGGATTGAGGCTCAATTTGAGAGAGAAAACAGGAAAGCATCACATCAGGGTTAAGTTGATGCCTTGTCTGCACTCCTACTGATATGTCTCCAATTACTTGAGATCTAGGGTGATCCCTAAGTGTGACAAGATCATTAGGTGGAGTTAGTTTAGTAACAGTTATTTGATTTAATTCCTCTTGTGGAATTGTATCAACTGTTGGAGGAATTTGAACTGCTTTTACATTCTCTTCTTCACTTTCAGCTTCTGATATAGCTTATGGAGAGGGATGTGATTCAACCCTTGAGGTAAGGTTTAGATCATCCAAGCTCTCACACAAATTTTGTACCTGCAGATTATTGTTGGTAGAGACGTCTTTCTCCATGTAAAACATATTAGATTCATCAAATGTCACATGCATAGATTCCTCAATTTTTAATGTTGATTTATTAAGCACCATATATGCCTTGCTAACTTGGGAATATCCTAGGAAAATTCCCATTGTAGCCTTAGCTTCAAACTTTCTAGGATGTTTCTTGTCATTATTGTGAATATAGCATATACATCCAAATACTATAAAATTGGTTATTATAAGTTTCTTCCCTTTGAGTAGTTCATAGGGAGTCTTAAACTTTAGTTTATGTATTAGGCTTCTGTTCAGGACATAATTTGTTGTGCTTACTGCCTCTGCCCAATAGGAAAGAGACATGTAAGCATCTGCAAGCAATGTACCTGCATCTTCAATGAGTGTCCTATTCTTCCTTTCAACTATCCCATTTGGTTGAGGAGTTCTTGGAGCTGAGAAACAATGTCTGATACCTTCCTTCTCACAGAACTCTAGCATAAGAAGAGATTCAAACTCAGTGTCATGATCACTTTTGATCAATGCAACTTGAGTAGAGTACTAAATCTGTATGTTCTTGAGAAAATCTGTGAGAACCTTAAACGTATCTGACTGAGTTCTCAAAAAGAAAACCCATGTGAATCTGGAGAAATCATCTACAATAACTAATGTATACGACTTTCCTCCTAGACTTTGTACTGCAATAGGGCCAAAAAGGTCCATATGGAGCAAGTACAAAATTCTAGGTGAATCACTCTTATTAATGGATTTGAAACTAGATTTAGTTTGTTTGTCTAGTTACAAGCCCTGCAAAGGCCTTCCTTCTTGTAGGGACCAGATGGTAAACCTCTAACAAGATTGTCCTTAAATAACCTAGCTATATTTGTATGGTTTACATGTCCTACTCTTTTGTACCATAAGCTAGTTTGAATGCTGACAGAATTGAATAAGCAAATTTCATATTTAGCAGATTCAAAATTTATAAAGTAAATGTTGCCTTGTCTAATTCCTATTAAAACTGTTATGTTGTTTAAAGAAATAAGACATAAAGAGTTAGTGAAGCTTACTTGATAACCTGTATCACATAGTTGGCTTACTGATATCAGGTTATGCTTAAGATCATTTACATAAGTCACTTTCTTGAATGTGACAGTTCTACAATTGAAATCTCTATAGCCTTCTGTCAGTCCAAAGCCTGAGTGCCCAAAGATTTCTTTAGGTCCAGTCTTGGATTTATAGTTGATTAGGCATTCCTTGTAACCTGTCATATGTTTAGAGCAACCACTATCAAGGTACCACTTGTTTTGAGTGACAGGGTTCTCTTCTACCTGATCCTCTTCATAGAGGAATTCTTCATCATCTGATTGTTCTAAATCTGATCTGCTGCTTCCATCATCTATTGCCATAAGGCAAATTTACCTTGGCTTCTTTTCTTCTACATCATCCTCATTGGAATTGGAGGAGCATGTTTCATCTTCAGTATCACTTTAGGTTTTAGCTACAAAGCCCTTCTCCTTCTTTTTGTACTTGTTGGAGGAGGCCTTGTTGTGTTGATGTCTTCTTGAATCCTTTTCTTGCCTTCTGTCTTTCTTTTGGACTTTTGGGCATTCTGAGATGAAGTGTCAAGGTTTCCTGCACCCAAAACAGACAACCTCTTTAAAAGGGGTCTTGTCTTACCTGGGTTTATCTTCATTCATTGAGATCTTCCTCCTGAAGTCCTTCCTTGCCATTTTATAAAATCTCTTAGCAAAGAGACCCATAAGATCTTCATTGGCTGGAAAGCTGGGAGATTCTTCTGCAGCTTTGAATGCTAAGTTCTGTTCCTTCCTGGTAGGTGTTGAAGCCTTTGGTTCAACTGAAGCTTCTCTTGACTTGATCAATTGTTCATAGGATTTGAGCTTTCCAAGCACAGATTCTGTTGAAATTTCAGCCATGCTTCTGGCTTCTCTGATGGGCCAGATTCTGGAGTCCAAAGTGCTAGGGAAGTACATGACGATCTTGTTATTGACCTCAGTCAGAGTAATTTCCTTGTCCACTGTTCTGAGCTCACTGATGATGGAGCTCAGCCTGTTGTACATTACTTCCACAGATTCTGCTTCATCTTTCCTTAAATTCTCATATTGGGATATGAGGTTGGATCTTCTATCCTTCCTCTCATCAGCAGAGCTTGCTAAAATTTGGTTGAGGGAATCCCAAATGGCTTTGGCAGATGTACATTCAGCAACTTTCTGAAATATATCATCTGACATTGTTTGGGCCAGTATGTTCATAGCTCTGGCATCAACAATCTTTGCTTTCTTATATGCATCAGCTTGATCTGGAGGAGGCACTGCACTGAGATTTACAGGAGTTGAAGTAGAGGGAACTGGAGCTAGTGGTCCTGTCAAGATGGAATTAAAGATGTCCTCATCAATAGAGTTCATATAAAGCTTGATTCTTTCCTTCCAGATCCCAAACATTTTCAAGTTGCAGACTGGAGGTCTGGTGCTGGCATAATCCTTGTTTTGTGCCATGATATCAGAAAATAAATTCTAATCAGAGAAACTAATAAGACTTATTCAGAGTTTATCCTAAGGATCTTGATTAATCCTGGTGTAAGCCTGTATGATGTGATTAACCTGCCTCTGATACCAATTGAAAGTTAGGGTAAGCTCTGAAAAACTCTAGAGGGAGGGGGGGGGTGAATAGAGTTTTTATAATCTTTTTCATTTTTTGTGAAATAAGAAGTCTTTAATAAAATATGTTACTATGATATAGGTGTATGAGTATACAAGTGCAGCGAATGAACTAGAGAAAAGATAACTAAGCTACACAACAAAACATATAATAGCACAAGCACACAGGAAGATCACAGCCATACAGACAACACAAGAATTTTTATAGTGGTTCCCCAAACTTGGGTACATCCACTCTTCTACCACCCTAGGTAGGAATCCACTATAGGTTTTGATCAGGTGACTGCCACCAATGAGCTTTTGATCATGTGCTCAAAAACCAACCAAAGTCTTTTGGAAGGATACTTGTAACCAGAATAATTTATAAGGGAATTAAAACTCTGTACAGAGGTGGGGAAGAGAGGTTGATGGAATTCTTCTTTTCTCAAGTGAAAATTAGAAGACTATGTGGATTCTGTGGTGATGTCAAAGCTCCTCTTGAAATCTTGAATGGTTCAGGAGTGGAAGTTTTGCTAAGGGTGAGTAGGCCTTTTTCGATATGATCAACTCTCTAGAGATCCTTTGAATAATTTGAATGTTCTTATCACTTGTGATCCCTGAAAACAAAGAAGGTGAAGAAGAAATACTCTTGGTTGTGATTGTTGTTCTTTCTTCTTCTTTTGAGAGCAGTTGTTTTTCTGAGAACTGTATGCACTGCACTTCTTGTTGATCTCAAAGAGTTTCTGTATTGACTTTTTTTCTGGCAGAGAGATGATCAGATTGATAACTGCCTCAAGCTCGAATTCAAAAACCTGAAATAAATTCTCAGCCGAAATTTGGGAAATGAAAACGGCAAGTATGCTGTCATATATTCTATTCTATGTCTGTCCCGAGATATAAGAAATTAATTCCATGGAGGATATTTGCAATCAATGCTGCCAGTAACGACTCGATTCAAAGTATATAAGTGCATTGATTATCTAGGGAATTAACATCCTATAATAGATATAAAATAAGGAGTCAAAAGGAAAGAATAAATAATAATATGTATTACAGTTTTCGTCGACCAGTGAACAGATTTCATCGACTGTGATCATCTTTCGTCGACCTGTGATCTGCGAACAACTGCATTGCATAAACAGACGGATACTGTGCTCTAAGTTCGTCGACCTGAGAATGTGAAATTAGTTTACCTTAGAACTTGGTCAAACTGGCGGCGTTGAGATAATAACACATCTAGTGTTGAGTCATTTGAGAGTGTTGAGTCATTGATAGCATTGAGAGCATTGAGTGATCTTTGGCTCTGATTAAGCTTTGGCTTTGAGGGAACAATAGCGTTTAGAGATCTTTGGCGTTGAGAGTTTAAGTGTTAATCGACCTGAGAACAGAGTTCGTCGAGCTCAGCTCAGGGAATTTTATCTCCGAGTTAGTCGAGCTGAGCATGACTATCATCGACCGACAATCGAAGAACGTTGATCTCCTGTTTCTAAAACTTGAATTCTCTAAGTCTTGAGTCTTGGGTAGTGTTGGAGGTTGGTCCTTTGTACTGTTGACTCTAAGGACTTGACCTAGACTCTAGAAATACATAAAACTTGACCCTTCTATACAACATGGGTCACACCCTAAGAAGAGAACCTAGCCCAAATCACTTAGGGGTTCCAATATCATACATCAACTACGCTCATAGATTTCCCATGTTTGGGATGCACAAACGACTGTCCTTCCTAAGTATTCCATCGTCAACTTAAAACTGGGAATTTGACCCATCCAAAGTTGCATCCATGACCTCCTTCATGCTGTTATCCAACTCCATAGCCTACCGAATCTGATCAGCCAGATCATACTAAACTTCCGTCCAGTTCAATAATGCTTCGACGCTAGTCTGCTTGTCAACACAACAGATCTCTAATGCCTCCAACTCCCGAATCGACCGCTTATCATGAATCGACAACTAGTTGGCTTGGGCGGAAGCCCTGCGACTCAACGCATCCGCAACTTCATTGCCTTTCCCGGGCACATAATGAATTATTGAGGGTATGGTCCCCCAGGAACTCCATCGATCTCCGATGCCTCATGCTAAGATCCTTCTAATCTAACGGGTACTTAAGGCTCTTATGGTCGGTATAGATATCGACCTTTATGCCTCCGCATATCTGGGCTTGGTTTGTGATTTGGCGCTCCGAATCTCCTCCGGCGATCAGATCTCCCTCTTCCTTCTTCCTCCTTGCTCTCCCTTCTCTCTAGGATTTAGAAAGAGAAAGGCCCAAGAAAAGTGAGGGTATAAACCCCCAATCCCAGCCTTAACCCTAGCATGGAGAGTCCTAAGCCGTTAGATCGCAAAGTAAGGAAACAAACGGCTATGATTCATCCCGAAAATAAACTTCCTGGGCCGAACACGGCTTGCGACACGCCCATGTTCAAGGCCGTGCAACTCATTCGCTGCTGAAATCGTCTCTTCCCGAAAAGAACAGGGGCACTCGACACTCCCGTGTCAGGCTTGACATGCCCGTATCATCCAGTACACGCGTGTGTAGCTAGGCGTTGTCCCCCAACGATTCAGGACAATAACGTCCAGAGCACGACACGGCCATGGGACACGCCCGTTGATGCGCGTAAAATACGGCAAGCATACCGGTCGCACAAGTAATAAAGTTAGGAATAAATACCCGGATGTCGGTCTCTTGAGGAATGCAATTAGCGTCGAACGATTTAGACTCTAAAACTATTGTTATGAGAGTTAATTGAAATAAACAGAAAAAGAAGGGGCTTTGGTTGGTGGTCTTACGACCGATTACACTAATGTAAACTATGCGGGTCGCAATCACCGCTTCTCAAGGCAAGATGGATGTAGCGGCCGCGATACCGTACTTCGGTTGGTGAGTGGACGGAAGTCTAGCGAGTGAGGTGATTAGTGCGGAGTGAAATTGATTGAAACGAACGTGTGGAGTGGAGCAAGATGGAGCGAAGCGCATCAAAGAATAATTCTCATAAGCAAGATGAAACACAAATGATCAAATTAACACTAGAAATTGATGTTCATTACATGCATAAACATTCCATGCAACAAGAAAAGATAGAAAATGCAAAACCACGAGATTGAAGATCCACCGCGGTTGTTGGCCGGAGTTGCGGGTTGTCAATCCGCTTCCAAGCGCAGTCCGAGGAGGGCTTCTAGTACCACCGAGCTGTCACCTTGAGGGCCTGTAATTCCGTTCTCTAGGTATGCTTCGTCTTCTTCCTTGGTGGAAAGCTCGGAGAAGAATGCTTCAATGGTCGGGAGGATCACCGGAGGATGCGTAATGCTTCGGAATCGCCGGAGAAGGTCCTCCCGATGGTAGGGATGAAGGTGGAGGCGAATGGAACTGCTGGAGGGCGAAACAGCGGACTGGCGGAGGTTTCGTAACAATGTCCGTACCCTAATTCGCGGAATAGGGCTTTTTATAGCTTGCAGAATAAATAGGGCGCACGACCACTAGCGCACGACCAATGGTCGTGCGCGACCAAGGTCAGCGCCCGTGCGCGAGCAACCAGTAGACCTGCATCAGAAAATCAATGGTCGCGCACGATCAGCAACGCACGATCAGTGATCGTGCGAGGCAATGCTGATGATCGTGCGAAAATAGCCAGGCAGAACTTTGTAAAATGGGTATGACTGCGCACGATCGGCGGTGCACGAGCAGTGGTCGTGCGCAGTATGGCAAGTGATCGTACGGAAGGTTCAAGACAGAGATTTCACAAATGAGTCTGGGCTGCGCACGATCAGTGATCGTGCGCCAGGAGGTCGATGGTCGTGCGTGGGTAAAAACGCACGACCACTGACTCCATTGCCAAAAATAGTGAAACGCCTATCCCGAATGCCCTCACGATCCCCAAACCTGCAGGAAAACTGCACGGGACATCGATCGCGGCAGCCGCAACAAACAATAATAATCATAGGAAGAATGCAAATGCACACAAGCACAGAAATGGGCTAAAAAGGTGCACAGGGCGTGGAATGTCATAGCTAACCAAAAGGAGTACTAATGGCGCTAAAAGATAGTGCAAAGCTGAGGAAAAAGGCCTAGATGAGTCCAAAATAAGGTATAAAATAGGGACTCATCACACCCCCAGACTTAACCATTTGCACGTCCCGGGCAAATAATCACCTTGTGGACTCAAAAATGGCTAGCTGACGTAGTAATTTCAAAATACAGTAGGACGAGAAATCGAGAAACGCAAGTGCATAGAAAATATAATAGAAGGAGTTTTTAATCATGCTATGCAATTTATAATTTTCGATAAATGTAAATAAATACTGTCACTACTCAAAGGTTGAATTTCCGGACAATCGCGCGGTCATGTGTAGGAAGAAAATAGGCAAGTCGGATGGTGGAGCATTGCCAAAGAGCGGGACTCGTGATCACATCCAAAGGAATCCACCAATGTCGGGGACCATATGCTTGCCCGTTCATACTTTCTCCACGATGCTAGTTCGACTCGAGCATAAATCCGTAGGACTTTAGGTGAAGAGTTGGGGCTTGGGTGTAGACGTAGGTATGGATGAAAAAGATGAAAACGAAGGCTGCGCACAACCCAACGGAGCTCGCACAATTACAGATTTCCCACTAGCAAAATGAATGCGAGTGCACCACACCCCCAGACCTGGTTTTTATAACATAGGTGTGTGCACCGCTTACCCCAAAACAGATTTCTCAAAAACAGATTTTCATTTATACTTTTTATTTTCTCTTTTTCGTTTCTTTTTCACAATTTTTTTGCTTTTATAAATTTTTCTTTTTCAAATTCTTGAATTTCAGCAAATATAACAAGATGGCAAAACCACATTTTCACAAAACCACTTCTCACATCAACAACCCAACGAGAAAATGCTTGGAAATAGAGCTCGACGCGGGTGTGCGACTAGGATTGGCTTGAGGCATTGGTGAATTGAGTGTGGAGCTGAAACAAAAGGAAGGTAGGCTCAACGGGGCTAGCGAGGGCTATGTTAGTACGGGTGCAAGGCTCAACCGGGCCAAAGTGATTGCCTACGTCACGCTCACGCTCGACTAACCGTGCACCAATGCTTCGAAAGTAGCCTGGGGCAAGTTCTTAGTCACCGAGAAATGTGATCCGTCCTCCCGACTCGAGCAATACAAAGCTAGCGACGCCTACACACATTCCGACACTATCGAGTGATTACTCCGGATTCAAAGATTTGCGTAGGACAGACAGTATTTACGAGTGCAAAAAAATATAAATTGCAAGCATAAAGAAAAACTAAATCTATACAATTTCTACACAACGTGAGCACTCGATTAGGAGCACTGCACGAGTTTCGAACTACTCTAAATCAAAATCCTACGTCAGCACCACCATCTTAAAGTTTACACGAAATAATACATCAACTCGAGCCGCACACGTGGTCAAGTGCACGCTCATGTGGGTGCCAAAGTGTGTGCAGCAGGAGTCTAAAACAATGAAGCAAAAAGGAAAACTACTGGCATGCGAAATTAAATGTGCTCGTGGAGTGCACAAGCGGCTCTTCCCCCCAGACTTGAATGAAAACATAAGCAAGTAAAATAGACATTCAACCAAGGAATGAAATCTGAAGCGAGAGAGAGTACCTATGCTCCAAAGAGGGGAGCATGCCAGAAGATTGCGTGATGATTCGCGGGAGTTGCTGCTTCGCACAAAAGATAAGCTGAACCTGCGAATTAGGCCGAACAACAGAAAATACAAAAAATAGAAAACATAAAATAAAAAGCATAAACGAGGGGACCAAAAGGTCCAAGCTTGGGTTGTCTCCCGAATAGCCCTTTTGTTTACCGTCTTTAAGGTGGACATAATACATGTTTTAGCAGTTGTATATAATGTTTTTGCAGCAAAATAAAAGCTACGAAATAGAGAGTGAAATAAGGTCCCAAAGCAACTAGGAAAATAAGCAGGAAAAGCGAGGCAGAGCGGCAAAGAAGCAATCAGCTATATGCCGATTTGTGGTCAGTCTTTCCGGTGGAGAGCGAAGGAGAAGCAGAATTTTTCATAGCATCTTGAGAAGGGGATTTCCCCTTGCTCAGATGGTGCGTGTCTTCGCGCTGGAAGGAAGAATAACGCTTATCGCGCAAGCGCTTGGCCTCCTTCAGCTTCTCAACCGATGCAGACTTCCAAGGAGTGGATTCCACAGTTTTCCCAGATTTTATGATCGATGGCGTCATTTCCGGCACCGCGACGGCGATCAGATCAGCCCAAGCGACAGAACGCTTAGCACAGTCATGAATATTATTACAAGAATAAATGTCTAGGGATTTCTCCCGCATGGAACTAGGAATGTCATGCTCAACAACAGCATCGGTGGGAAATGGCACGGTCGCCGTGTCTTTGGTGCACTCGAACATCTTCGTGGTCAATAAGTCATTCTTCTCATCAGTCGTCTCGGTCAATCCTCCCTTTGTTTTCTCATCCGTAAGGGTTGCCTTCAAAGCTTGGATTCCAGAATCTTCCTTGAAATCTGCACTACTCAGAAAAACGTCGTTTTGAACAAGAGAGGGGTGTACGGAAGTATCATCGAGGGCAAAATCATCGGCCGGCCAGGTGACGCGTCCTTTGGAAAAATCCAAGGATGTGCCACTTGCCGTCAGGAATGGGACACCAAGTATCGGAATGGAGTCATTTTCTTTTGGTCCCATGACCTGAAAATCAGTGGTAAAATGTTTGCCTTTAACCTCGATCTCAACTTCCCTCACACCACCTTCAGTATCAACCACATTTCCATCAGCTAAAATAAGTGATTTCCGGTCTTCGGTGTTTATTTGCAATTGCATCTTCGCGACATCCTGCAGAGTGAGGATGTTGCTAGATGCTCCGGAATCACATAAAGCAGTGGTTCCAACATTGTTGATCATACATCTAAACACGAGTTCGTTGTTATTCCCCAGCCTTTCCTCCCCAGGGCTTTTCCCTTGTTCATGGGGATTTTTTTCGGTGTTGCTTGGGAGAGTACCATGAGTGCGCTCGGAGACCATTTGAGCCAATTGGCCCAACTGTGCCTCAAGCTTACGCATTGAAGCGGCTTGGTTTGTCATGTTTGTCTGGGAAACTTCAACAAATTTTTCAAACATTTCAGCCAATGAATTGGTTTTTACGGCGGGGGGCCCTTGGGGGTAATTCGGGTGAGGCGGCCGCGGTTGGCTTCCGGAGGCGGAGGCATCATTTTGATGCTGCCCCGGTTGCCATTGTTGGCCCGGTGCATATTGATTCCACGAGAAGTTCGGGTTATTTCTCGCACTCGGATTATACGCATTTCCATAAGGCGCGCCCCTATTTTGATTCGCGATAAAATTAACAGTTTCATTGGAAAAGGCGGGGTCATACGTTACCTCCGCTCCAGGGCACTCAAAGCTATGATGATCGGCTCCTCCGCATCCTTGACACGAAATGGCCAACACCGGAGCAGCAGCAGCGGGCCTTGATGCTTCCACAGCAAAGACGCCACTTGTCCCACGGGGGGTATTCCTTCCTGCGGTCCAAAAGGCGCTGTGCGTGGCGGTGTCCTGCAAAACTCTCAAAGCATCCTCAGGAGCAAGGTTCATAATTGTTCCACCAGAGGCAGCATCAATCATGGCGCGGTGTTGAGGTTCGATGGAGAAGTAGAAGCTTTTCACGAGATTCCACGTTTGGAATCTGTGGTTGGGGCACTTCCGCAACAACTCATTGAAGCGCTCCCAAACTTCCGCTAAGCTCTCTTGGTCATTTTGCCTGAAATTAGCGATGGCCCGTCTCAAGCTCACGATACGGTCGACCGGATGGAATTTGGCTAGAAACGTTGTGGTAAGAGCCTCCCAGGTTATGGCAGTTCCAGGAGGAAGGGCATGAAGCCATGACTTGGCTTTGTCACGTAGAGAGAAGGGGAAGAGATGGAGCTTGACCGTATCATCAGGAATCCCAGCATAGCGGAAAGTAGCGCAGATTTCCGAAAAGTCTGCCAAGTGAAGATGGGCATCCTCCGTGGCCATTCCGGAGAACTGTGCGTTGTTCCGGATGATGTTAAGAATTGCTGGTTTGATCTCGAACTGCTGGTTTGCGATCGCCGGTCCGAACCCAGGGTAAATGCTCCCTACAGTGGGAGTGGTGTAGTCTCTCATGGTTCGGACATGCGGCGGATTCACCTCATTCTCATCCCCGTTCCGGTAATCATGGAGGTTCCCTCCAACACGAACTCCGTTGTCATTGTTCAACTGATCTCCCATTGTGATTGGATTGATAGCAGAGGCATGCCTTTGTGCACGAAGAGTTCGCTCGATCTCAGGATTGTAAGTAACGAGATCTCTTGCAGCACGTCCCTGCATCCACTGAAGCAACAAAACAAAGAAACAAAAATCAAAAAGCACTAACTCTTATACCAATACTTCCAGAAATCATAATCGTTCAACAGTTGCATTCCCCGGCAACGGCGCCAAAAACTTGATGCGCATAAAATACGGCAAGCGTACCGGTCGCACAAGTAATAAAGTTGGGAATAAATCCCCGGATGTCGGTCTCTTGAGGAATGCAATTAGCGTCAAACGATTTAGACTCTAAAACTATTATTATGAGAGGTAATTGAAATAAACAGAAAAAGAAGGGGCTTTGGTTGGTGGTCTTACGACCGATTACACTAATGTAAACTATGCGGGTCGCAATCACCGCTTCTCAAGGTGAGATGGATGTAGCGGCCGCGATGCCGTACTTCGGTTGGTGAGTGGACGGAAGTCTAGCGAGTGAGGTGATTAGTGCGGAGTGAAATTGAGTGAAACGAACGTGTGGAGTGGAGCGAGATGGAGCGAGGCGCATCAAAGAATAATTCTCATAAGCAAGATGAAACACAAATGATCAAATTAACACTAGAAATTGATGTTCATTACATGCATAAACATTCCATGCAACAAGAAAAGATAGAAAATGCAAAACCACGAGATTGAAGATCCACCGCGGTTGTTGGCCGGAGGTGCGGGTTGTCAATCCGCTTCCAAGCGCAGTCCGAGGAGGGCTTCCGGTACCACCGAGCTGTCACCTCGAGGGCCTGTAATTCCATTCTCTAGGTATGTTTCGTCTTCTTCCTTGGTGGAAAGCTCGGAGAAGAATACTTCAATGGCCGGGAGGATCACCGGAGGATGCGTAATGCATCGGAATCGCCGGAGAAGGTCCTCCCGATGGTAGGGATGAAGGTGGAGGCGAATGGAACTGCTGGAGGGCGAAACGGCGGACTGGCGGAGGTTTCGTAACAATGTCCGTACCCTAATTCGCGGAACAGGGCTTTTTATAGCTTGCAGAATAAATAGGGCGCACGACCACTGGCGCACGACCAGTGGTCGTGCGCGACCAAGGTCAGCGCCCGTGCGCGAGGAACCAGTACACCTGCATCAAAAAATCAATGGTCGCGCACGATCAGCAGTGCATGATCAGTGATCGTGCGAGGCAATGCTGATGATCGTGCAGAAATAGCCAGGCAGAACTTTGTAAAGTGGGTATGACTGCGCACGATCGGCGGCGCACGAGCAGTGGTCGTGCACGGTATGACAAGTGATCGTGTGGAAGGTTCAAGACAGAGATTTCACCAATGAGTCCGGGCTGCGCACGATCAGTGATCGTGCGCCAGGAGGTCGATGGTCGTGTGTTGGTAAAAACGCACGACCACTGACTCCTTTGCCAAAATTGTGAAACGCCTATCCCGAATGCCCTCACGATCCCCAAACCTGCAGGAAAACTGCACGGGACATCGATCGCGGCAGCCGCAACAAACAATAATAATTATAGCAAGAATGCAAATGCACACAAGCACAGAAATGGGCTAAAAAGGTGCACAGGGCGTGGAATGCCGTAGCTAATCAAAAGGAGTACTAATGGCGCTAAAAGATAGTGCAAAGCTGAGGAAAAAGGCCTAGATGAGTCCAAAATAAGGTATAAAATAGGGACTCATCACCCGTGTCACATGCCGTGTACTAGACACGCCCTGGGACACGCCCGTGTTCTAGGAAGTGTAGCTTCCTTAGCACAACTCGCCAAATGACTTGAGCAGGAAACGGGTTTTGACACGCCCTTGTCAAATCTGACATGCCCGTGTCAGATTCGAACACGCATGGGCTCAGGCCGTGCGTCCTCACTCAACGATCGTTGAGTGAAAGGCGTTGAGTGGCTTACACGCTCGTGTCCCAGGCCATGTTCACCCCTCGAACACCGTTGATTGCAATTTCGTCGACCACGCGACCATCGCCAACCTCGAGCACGACATGCCCCTGGGACACGCCCGTGTCCTAGGCCGTGACACCACTACAAAATCCCAGACTTGGCTCAAAATGCCACCCGTCACTCTTTTGAGTTTCAGGGCGTTAAAACTCTCTTCCTCTTAAAATAATTTCATCCACGAAATTACCAAAGGAAAAGAAAACAGAAAACCAAAAGCGGTACCTGAGTGAAATATCTCTGGGTACTCCTCAAGCATGGTTTGCTCTCGCTCCCAAGAGAGCTCCTCCCGACCGTAATTGTAACAAGAGACCTTGACCATCCCAATCTCCTTGTTATGAAGTCGCTTGACTTCAGAGTCCTAAATACGAATGGGCTTGACCCTAGTTATCAACCCTTCGTCCACCGATACTTGATCAACTGTGATCACCTGCGAAGGCTCTAGCACCGCCTTCCGCAACACTGATATGTGGAATACGTCGTGTAGACCACTCAACTCCACCGATAGCTTTAGATGATAAGCCGCTTCGCCGATCCCTCCAGAATCTCAAATGGTCCATGGTATCTCGGGCTCAGCTTCTTCAAGCATCGTACCCGTGAAACACCCTTGAGCGGCTTTATCTTCAAATACACTCAGTCGCCAACTGGGAATTCCACGTTCCAGTGCTTGGCATTGTAGTATTTTGCTTGTCTATCCTGAGCGATCAGCAAATGCTCCCAAATGGTTCACACCAATGAAGTAGCTTTTTCCACCTCTTGCTTTTTGTACAACCTTGCCTCACAAATTTCTTGCCACGACAACGGTGTGCGACACATTCTACCAAATAAGGCCTCGAAGGGGGCCATTTGTATGCTCGCTTGGTAGCTATTGTTGTACACAAACTCCACCAAATACAGATGGTCTTCGCACTGCTTTCAGAAGTCCAGAATGCACATGCAAAGCATGTACTCCATCATCCTGTTCACCCTCTCGGTCTGCCCATCCGTCTAAGGATGGAAGGATGTGTTAAACTTCAAATTAGTCCCCAGCATTTGCTGCACCAGCCTCCAGTCATTGGACGTGAAACGTCCATCTCTATCGCTCACAATGTTATGGGGCACACCGTGTAGTCTGACTATATTATCCACATATAGCTTCGCCAGTTTCTCCACTGAATGAGCCTTCCTATGCGGAACGAAGTGCGACACTTTTGCTAACCAATCTACTATCACCCAGATGGTGTCGTTTCCCTTCTGCGACCATGGTAAGCCATGCACAAAGTTCATCGAAATGTCGTCAAACTTCCACTCCGAAATAGGCAAGGATTTCAAGAAACCCCTCGGCTTTTAGCACTCTGCCTTCACTAAGGTGCAAGTCTAACATTTAGCCACATATAGTACAACATCCTTCTTAATTCCTGGCCACCAGAACAACTTCTTTAGATCTTAGTACATCTTCGTGCTCCCTGGGTGAATTGAGTACTTAGTATGATGAGCCTCGTACATCAACTCCTCCCGTAGATTTCCCATGTTTGGGACGCACAAACGACTGTCCTTCCTTAGCAGTCCATCGTTAACTGAAAAATGGGAATTTGACCCATCCGAAGCTGCATCCATGACCTCCTTCATGCTGCTATCCAACTCCATTGCCTGCAGAATCCGATCAGCCAGATCATACAGAACTTCCATCCAGTTCAATAACGCTTCGGCGCTAGTCTGCTTATCAACACAACAGATCTATAACGGCTCGAACTCTCGAATCAACCGCTCATCAAGAATCGACAACCAGTTGGCTTGGGCGGGAGCCCTGCGACTCAATGAATCCGGAACTGCATTGCCTTTCCCGGGAACATAATGAATTTTTGAGGGTATGGCCCCCCGGGAACTCCATCCATCTCCACTGCTTCATGCTTAGATCCTTCTGATATAACGGGAAATTCAGGCTCTTGTGGTCGGTATTGATATCGACCTTTACGGCATCAAAATAATACCCCCTCCCCCCGCTTTAGCGCAAAATTCACGGCCGTCAACTCCAAGTCATGAACCGGATAATTCCTTTCGTGCACTCTCAGCTGACACGAGTTACATGTTATCACTCTCCCATGCTGCGATAGGACACACCCTGAACCATTGCCCGAAGCATCACTGTAGATCATGAAACCTTCGGTCCCAACCGGCGAACATAGAATAAGCGTCGTGGTCAACCATCTCTCAAGCTCCTCGAAAGCTTGTGCGCACGCAGGCGTCCAAACAACTTTTGATCTTTCCTCGTCAAAGTTGTGAGGGGGTAACTCTATCCGCGAGAAGTTCTCTACGAAGCGCCTGTAGTAGCCGGCCAGCCCAGAAAACTCTGGTCTTCCGCTCCTGAACCAACACAGGCCACTCGCGTATCATAACTATCTTTGTTGGATCCACTACAACACCCACTCTACTAACTTTATGACCGAGGGACGCTACCTAGGATAACCCAAAACTCGTGTTTGGAGATCTATGCATAGAGATGGTTCCCCCTTAGCGTTTCCAACACCAAAAGCTGATGCTTGAAGTGATCCTCCTTGTTCTGCGAGTACACCAATATATCGTCGATGAAGACGACCACAAAATGGTCTAGGTACTCCCTGAATGATCTATTCATCAAATCCATGAACACTGATGGCACATTAGTCAGCCCGAACGACATGACCGTAAACTCGAAATGCCCATACCTTGCGCTGAATGCTGTCTTTGGGACATCGCTTTCCCTTATCCTCATCTGATAGTAACCGGACTTAAGATCCAATTTTAAGTATACCGATGACCCGACCAACTGATCAAAAGATCATCAATCCTTGGTATCGTGTACTTGCTCTTTTTCGTTAACTTGTTCAGTTCTCCATAATCGATACAGAGCCGCAAACTCCTGTCCTTCTTCTTAACGAAAAGGACCGGTGCGCTCCAAGGCGATGAACTTGGATGCACATAACCCTGCTCCCACAACTGATCGAGTTAAACCTTTAGCTCTGCCATTTCCTTAGATACCAACCTATAAGGAGAGCATGACACAGGTTTGGCACCTGGCACAAACTCAATCGTGAAATAAATCTCTCGCTACGGTGGGGCTCTAGGGAGACCGTCAGGGGAACACATCAGGATATTCGGATACACCCGAGGCACTATCCAATGTAGGCTTTGGCTTCGAAGCCTCCCATGGTGGAAGTAACGACGTATGCAAGTCGAACTCCTGACTCCCAAACCGTAACCTTGCGACACAGACACTCTCTTCGCGCGCATCGAACGACCACTGAGCAATAACACATACAAATTGTCCTTTAACATTGAAGGAGATACTCTGATGCGCAATACAAATCCTTCGGACAAAAGGAGTGCGAAGTTCCCGTATCGAAACTATTCCCTCGCCGGATGACCAAAAATCCAAAACAAAGCCTAGAACTTCCAGTCCTAAGCTAACACGCATAAGGTAACTGATATAAGAAGCTAAATTT
Organism: Platanthera zijinensis; assembly: GCA_039513925.1. Taxonomy (NCBI): domain Eukaryota; kingdom Viridiplantae; phylum Streptophyta; class Magnoliopsida; order Asparagales; family Orchidaceae; genus Platanthera; species Platanthera zijinensis. The sequence continues at coordinate 131,996,441 of CM077083.1, forward strand.
CTATCTATTAAACCATACCTGACATCCTGACTGTCGGCCACAAGACCTCCTTCTGGCCAAGGATGTCCACTTTCAGTTGGGTCGGAGTATACAATGATGCGATGGACTCCACCGCCTTGCCCTTCTCCTCAGATGTTGCCCCCGACATCTTCTCGGATATTGGGCATCCACTCCAACAATCCTTGGCATAGTGTCCCGGCTTTCCACACTTATAGCATGCACCCAGGGTTTGGCCTATAGTCGCTCTGGATGCGCCAGAGGAAGGGACTAGACCCGATATCCTAGCCTTCTTGCTCCACCTATGGTACCCAGATTTTGAGGTCGGAATTTTGAACACCGTCTCCTTTGCTAGGATATCACTAGACCCGATATCACTAGAGTCTTCAACTGCTCTTGCCAGAGCTTTCATTGTCTTCTGAGCAACCTCCCGACAATCTCGGGCAAAGTGCCCTTTCTTGCCATAAGAATGACAATTATAAGTAGCCTGGCAAGTAGATGATCTAGCTTCTTTTCTTAGCATTCTGCGGTAGGCAGTCCTTATATGATCTGCAGGGTTTGGTACCCTATTCACTGGCATTTGATGGGTTTTCCCCAACTCTACTTCCAAAGTTCTGGCCGACTCCACCATGTCTCGGAATCCCAATAGCTTTGGTCCTAGCAGTAGGGTACACAACACGCTGCGTAGACCATTATAAAATCTATAGACTATAGACTGCTCGCTTTCCCACTTAAAGCAAGGGTAGCGCCTTATCATAAGGAATGCCTGCAAATATTCGTCAACTGAGTGTGCTCCTTGCAACACAATCATGTTCATCTGTTGCCCTAATGGGTCTCAAAATGACATTTGCTCCATCACATCGCCCGGTGTTGGGGCCATCTCAGGGACCGAGGGTTACACAATTCTTCCATGTTGTGTATTGGTCACAACGAACACCGCTTCAACTACCCTTCTTATGGTTTCAATAGAAGTAGGGGTCTCAGGCACGTCGCTGGGTGCAGTACTTTTCTCAAAAAGTATGCGTTCAGACTGCCACGCGCCACTCCCGGATACCTATAGACGTACAAAACACCAATAAAAGACAGAACAAAATTGCAAAAAGCAATTATAAGAACACGCAGGTTCCTACAACATGTTTATTTTCATTCCTAAGTGGACATTCAAGGGTTCCTTTCATGTTATAATGATGACGCACACACATGTGCTCACTACCCCTTAAAGTGAATTCGTCCACGAAATCATTTAAGTCTGACCGAAACCGGTAGTCTGATACCAAATTGTAATATCCCTATCCATTATATAGCATATAACAATAGGTCTAGTCGGGTCCCGACGCCAAAAACCACGGACAGGCCGGTTGGTTACTCAATGAAACCATTCTTCCAAACACAACGTCCTACACAGAGCATCTAGCGAAAGCAATTTTATTAAGTTGCGAGAGAAAGAACCCATCGCAAGCACGAATGTCCACTAACAAACCTAGTAGGAATGAACTACATAATACACAAAAGTACTGGCCTTAAGGCCTTACAAGAGTTTACAATAATTAATCAGTGTCTTATAAACTTCGGCTCGCAGGCCGGCCATACATGAATTAAATGAGTAAACAAACAAGGCCTTCGAGGGCCGGCTCAGCAACTTGGGCTTTGGCCCGCTATTTGCCGCTCGGCTTCGCAGCACCTGCAAGCACAATTCACCGCAATGGTGGCAAACAAGAATAACGATCAGCTAAAGCTGAATAAATTATAACGATTCCGCCCCCAAGTATCGGGGAGGCAAAGTTGCTTCCTTGCACTTGTTAGAAAAACAAGCAATAGTGAATAAGCACAACATAACAGGTGCATGCACACACGTCCATACACCCCGTGCTGACCATTATTCCAAACACAACGGTCAGCACGGGTGCAATTGGATCTTAAGTTGGGTCATTAGTATACTTAAAATTGGATCTTAAGTTCGGTTACTATCAGCTGAGGATAAGGGAAAGCGATGTCCCAAAGACAGCATTCAACCCAAGGTATGGGCATTTCGAGTTTACGGTCTTGCCGTTCGGGCTGACGAATACGCCATCAGTGTTCATGGATTTGATGAATAGATCGTTAAGGGAGTACCTAGACCATTTTGTTGTCGTCTTCATCGACCACATATTTGTGTACTCGCAGAGCCAAGAGGATCACTTCAAGCATCTGCTTTTGGTGTTGGAAACGCTAAGCGGGAACCGTCTCTATGCCTAGTTATCTAAACGCGAGTTTTGGGTTACCTAGGTAGCATCCCTCGGTCATAAAGTTAGTAGAGTGGGTGTTGCAGTGGATCTAGCGAAGATAGTTATGATACGCGAGTGGCCTGTATTACGTTCGGGAGCGATCAAAAGTTTTCTGGGGCTGTCTGACTACTACAGGCGCTTTGTAGAGAACTTCTCGCGGATAGAGTTACCCCCTCACGACTTTGACGAGGAAAGATCAAAAGTTGTTTGGACGCCTGCGTATGCACAAGCTTTCGAGGAGATGGAGAGACGGTTGACCACGACGCTTATTCTATGTTCGCCGGTTGGGTCCGAAGGTTTCAAGATCTATGGTGATGCTTCAGGCAGTGGTTCAGGGTGTGTCCTACCGCAGCATAGGAGAGTGATAGAGTATAACTCGCGTCAGCTGAAACTACACGAAATGAATTATCCGGTTCACAACTTGGAGTTTGCGGCCGTGAATTTTGCGCTAAAGCTGAGGGGGGCATTATTTGGACGGCGTAAAGGTCGATATCTATACCAACCATAAGAGCCTGAAGAACCCGTTGGATCAGAAGGATCTAAGAATGAGGCAGCGAAGATTGATGTAGTTCCTGGGGGACCATACCCTCAAAAATTCCTTATGTGCTCGGGAAAGAGAATGCAGTTGCGGATGCGTTGAGTCGCAAGGCTCCCGCCCAAGAAAAATGGTTGTCGATTCATGATGAGCAGTTGATTCAAGAGTTGGAGGTGTTAGAGATCTGTTGTGTTGACAAGCAGACTAGCGCCGAAGCGTTATTGAACTGGACGGAAGATCAGTATGATCTGGCTGATCGGATTCGGCATGCTATGGAGTTGGATAACAGCATGAAGGAGGTCATGGATGTAGCTTCGGATGGGTCAAATTCCAAGTTTTTAGTTGACGATGGACTGCTAAGGAAGGACAGTCGTTTGTGCATCCCAAACGTAGGAAATCTACGGGCGGAGTTTATGTACGAGGCTCATCATACCAAGTACTCAATTCACCCAGGGAGCACGAAGATGTACCGAGATCTAAAGAAGTTTTTCTGGTGGCCAGGACTCAAGAAGGATGTGGAACTATAGGTGGCTAAATGTCAGACCTATGCCTTAGTGAAGGTAGAGTGCCAAAAGCCAGGGGGTTTTCTGAAATCCTTGCCTATTCCGGAGTGGAAGTTTGAAAACATTTCGATGGACTTTATGCATGGCTTGCCAAGGTCGCAGAAGGCAAACAACACCATCTGTGTGATCGTAGATCGGTTAACAAAAGTGTCGCACTTCGTTCCGCATTGGAAGGATGATTCAGTGGAGAAACTAGCGAAGCTGTATGTGGCTAATATAGTCAGACTGCACGGTGTGCCCTACAGCATCGCGAGCGATAGAGATGGACGTTTCACATCAAAAGACTGGAGGCTGGTGCAGCAAATGCTGGGGACTAAGTTGAAGTTTAGCACAGCCTTCCATCCGCAGACGGATGGGCAGACCGAGAGGGTCAACAGGACGATGGAGGACATGCTTTGCATGTGTGTTCTGGACTTCTGAAAGCAGTGGAAAGACCATCTGTATTTGGTGGAGTTTGTGTACAATAATAACTACCAAGCGAGCATACAAATGGCACCCTTCGAGGCCTTATATGGTAGAATGTGTCGCACACCATTGTTGTGGCTCGAATTGGGTGAGGCAAGGTTGTACAAAAAGCAAGAGGTGGAAAACGATACTTCATTGGTGTGAACCATTTGGGAGCGTTTGCTGATCGCTCAGGATAGACAAGCTAAATACTACAATGCCAAACACCAGAACGTGGAATTCGCGGTTGGCGACTGGGTGTATTTGATGATAAAGCCGCTCAAGGGTGTTTCACGGGTACGATGCTTGAAGAAGCTGAGCCCGAGATACCATGGACCATTTGATATTTAAGAGTGGATCGGTGCAGCGGCTTATTATCTAAAGCTATCGGCGGAGTTGAGTGATCTACATGATGTATTCCACATATCAGTGTTGCGGAAGGCGGTGCTAGAGCCTTCGTAGGTGATCGCAGTTGATCAAGTACCGATGGACGAAGGTTTGATAACTAGGGTCAAACCCATTCGTATTGAGGACTTTGAAGTAAAGCGACTTCGTAACAAGCAGATCAGGATGGTCAAGGTCCGTTGGGACAATTGCGGTCGGGAGGAGCTCTCTTGGGAGCGAGAGCAAACCATGCTTGAGGAGTACCCAGAGATATTTCACTCAGGACAACTTTTGGTTTTCTGTTTTCTTTTCCTTTGGTAATTTCATGGACGAAATTCTTTTAAGAGGGAGAGAGTTGTAACGCCCCGAAACTCAAAAGAGTGACGGGTGGCATTTTGAGCCAAGTATGGGATTTGGTAGTGGTGACACGGCCTGGGACACGGGCGTGTCCCAGGGGCGTATCGTGCTTAGGTTCGGCGATGGTCGCGTGGTCGACGAAATTGCAGTCAACGGTCGTCGGGGGGGGGGGGGGATGGGGTGAACACGGCCTGGGACACGGGCGTGTCCTAGGGCATGTCAGCCACTCAATGCCTTTCACTCAACGATCGTTGAGTGAGGATGCATGACCTAAGCCCAGGCGTGTTCGGGTCCGACACGGGCGTGTCAGATTTGACACGGGCGTGTAAAATACCCGTGTCCTGATCGGGTTGTTTGGCGAGTTGTGCTAAGGAAGCTACATGGCCTAGAATACGGGTGTGTCCCAGGGCATGTCTAGCACACGGCATGTGACACGGGCGTGTCATATGGCCGTGCCGTGCTTTGGACGTTTTGGTCCTAAGTCGTTGGGGGAACATGCCCAGCTACACGGGCGTGTACTAGATGACATGGGTGTGTTAAGCCTTACACGGGTATGTCGAATGCCCGTGTTCTTTTTGGGACGCGACGGTTTCGGCGGCGAATGAGTTACACGGCCTTGGAAACGGGCGTGTCGCAAGCCGTCTTCGGCCTAGGAAATTTATTTTCGGGATGAATCGCAGTCGTTCGTTTCTTTACTTTGGGATCTAACGGCTTAGGACTCTCCATGCTAGGGTTAAGGTCAGGATTTGGGGTTTAAACCCTCACTTTTCTTTGGCCTTTCTCTTTCTAAATCCTAGAGAGAAGGGAGAGCAAGGATGAAGAAGGAAGAGGGAGATCTTGTCGCTGGAGGAGATTCGGAGAGCCAAATCGCAAAGCGAGCCCAGATCTGCGAAGGCAAGATCATCGCGGTGCATTTCATCCGAATAGTTTTCCATGTCGCCGAAGAGGAACGTTAGGGTAACGATTCTCATCTTGAGCATGTGAAGCTCTTCTTCTTTTACATAGGGAAAACCCTCTCCCGCGAGTGTGCGGTGAGTTGCGGTGTTCCTTGTGGTATCTATGTAAAGTCCCCCTTGTTTAGAGTCTGGAATCGTAGTACGGACATTGGCATGGTTTGTGAAGCCTACCCGGATATGTTGGTCTGGATTAGTTATGTTTTTCTATGCATTGTTGGCCGGAGAAGATCCATTCCTTTGTGTTGTTTTCGAGTTTCTACTTGGTAGATTGCAACAGGGAGTCTTGGCGATTAACCCTAGGGTGCACCCAGAAATCTGGGCGGAAGAGAAGTTATGCCGTTTTGGAGGCCTGGGAGCCAGCCAGGTACATAGCGGGGCTATGTACCGTGATTGATCGAAAGTTGGGACTGGGGGAAGCTGGCCCTAGTCAGAGTCCAAAGGGCCGCAGCGGGGTGAGCAACGGGCTGGTGGAACCCTACCCGCTCCAAAATCAATAAAGAGCCGCAAACTCCCGTCCTTCTTCTTAACGAAAAGGACCGGTGCACTCCATGGCAACGAACTTGGGCGCACATAACCCTGCTCCCACAACTAGTCGAGTTGAACCTTTAGCTCTGCCATTTCCTTAGGTACTAACCTATAAGGAGAGTGTGACACAGGTTTGGCACCTGATGACTAGTTTTAGTCATCCTTTTTGGGGGTACTTTAGTATCTTAAATCCCTTATTATTATAATTTTATGTTTTCGTATGCTTGTATGTTGTTGTTGTGTTATTCTTTAAAAATCTATAGTTTTATTTTATGTTTGGTTGTTATTTTATGTTATGTTATATGTTTAGTTTTATTTAAACTTATATCATGATATAACTAATGTTTTGTTTTTATTTTATTTTGTAGGTTTGGGCCGACCCCTCCCTATAGTGCAGCTCAAGCCCTTCAACAAGCAATGAAGCATCAAGAGCAGCCCGGCCCTCCACTTGCAGCAGCCCACAACTTAAACCCGAGCCCTACATGAAGCATCAAGAGCAGCCCGGCCCCCTCAAAAGTCCATGCAACCCGAGCCTTTTGGAGCAGCTATTCAAGCAACCCGAGCATGAAGAATTAAAGCCCATGCAGCCTACATTCCTCTACCCGAACTCTAAGCAGCCCCCTCTTTCATTAAATGTCATGCATGAATAATTTCATGCATGGCCGGCCACCTATTATCTCATGCATGCATCTCCCTCTCTCCTCATTAAATCCAAATGCATTCATTCCCCTAATTATGGCCGGCCCTTTATTTCTAGTGCATGCATTCATTGCCACCTCATCTTCTCTCTCTCTCCACATTATTTCATGCATGCATTTCTATCTCAAACATGACCGGCCCCTCTCCTTTTCCCCCTTCTACAAGCTTCCATTCACCCCCCCCCCCTTCTTATTTTATATTTTTCATTAAATGTTATACATGTATCTTCTCTTTTCTCTCTCCCCTTTGTTAATGCATGCATGAATCAACCCCCCTTGATGTGGCCGGCCACCCCTTTGTATCCCCTCTTCATTTTCCATTCTAGAATCTTCCCTCTTCATCTATAAAAGGAACCCATGTCCCATGCTTTTGGAGGTTGGCTTTGGAGATAGCTTTGGAGAGTTTCAATTCAAGAGAGTTTATTGTAATTTTCTAGTTTGTTTTACTTCTTGTAATCTCATTTTTGTTAGTAATATAGTCTTGCTCTTTTTATTATCGTGTAACATCCCATTTCCGGCTAGACCCTTGGGAGTCGGTTGGTTGTGACAGAACCCTAGGAAGCCCAAAAAAAAAATTTGAAATACATCGACCGAGATTTCGGGTCACGGGTTGGTCACGCCCGTGACTGACCCGTCACGCCCGTGACCTAGGGTGTGACTCTATCGATGATCGTCGATCTCAGGGAGACGATCGTCGGCCGTAGAATTTTTTCAACCCGGGCCTATCACGCCCATGACTTACGTGTCGCGCCCGTGACCTAGGGCGTGACACCTTCGACGATCGTCGATCTCAGCAGGACGATCGTCGAAGCGCAGAATTTGCGTTATGGCCATGTCACGCCCGTGACCCAGGTGTCACGCCCGTGACCAACGGCGTGACCCCTTCGGCGATCATCGATCTCAGCGCGACGATCGCCGAACCCGAATTTTGCCTCATGGTTATGTCACGCCCGTGACCCATATGTCACGCCCATGGCCTAGGGCGTGACCACCCTTCGACGATCGTCGATCTCAGTTCGACGGTCGTCGAACCCAGAATTGGTCTCCCGGGCTTGTTATGCCCGTGACCCACATGTCACGCCCGTGACCAAGGGAGTGACCACCCTTCGACGATCGTCGATCACAGTTCGACGATCGTCGATCCCAGAATTGGCCACCCGGGCCTGTCACGCCCGTGACCTATGTGTCACGCCCGTGACCAAGGCCGAAACGTCAGCCAGACTGGAAATTTCAGTAACCGACATTGTAAACAATTCTGATTATGGGAAGTTACACCAGGAGTATTTATGGGTCGTTTCCTACTCTAATTATTTAATAAATTAAGGAAATGTTGGTCCAATAGGAAATTGCCACCTGGCAAACACCTCTTCATTTCCAGCATTTCAACTGACTTTGCCATAACCGAAACGTCATTAAGAGGAATATTAAGGGCCATGAACGTTTCATCCTTTCCCCTTCCCATATGCTGATCTATAAAAGACTCCTAAGAGCAAGAGGAAAAGGTTACATGCTCCATCAAACTGTTTCAGATTTCCCCCTTGCTGTTGAAGAATTTCCGGCGACGCCACCACCGCGCCAATGGCTTCCCGACGCTCTGCACGCCTCCAGCCCGCGAACAAGGTCCTCCCCTCCCTCTTCTTCTGCGGATAGATCTTAGAAATCGTTAGGAGAGATATCGGGCTCAAAAGAGCCAGATCGGGTGAACGTTTCCATGGTTTTTCCAAAATTTTCATGGTGGCGGGTTCGCCGGAAACCGCCTCTCCGGCGGCCGTGCCGCCACCCGTCGATAGCCCCCACCTCAACAGAGGTGGTGGTGGTGGCCGGCCAGGGAGATGGCTGGATGGCCGAGAAATAGCTTTGGAAAAGCTACAGGAAAATAAGTTTTCAGGGCTCTGGTTTCGGGCTGTAGAAGAAGATGAACAGTGTCATTAAATTAGATTCTATTTTTAAAACAATTTCTGAATGAAAATATCTGTCACTTTAAATAATTTGGGAAAAAATACGTAGAGGCTCCTGCAGGAAAAATGGTCAACACCAATATTATACCTCTTGGAGTCTAGGGAATTTTAAAATTTGTTTCAAGCATTTTGGACCACTGGATAGACCTCAAAATCAATTTGGTGAGGTCTACCCATAGGGTTGTCCTGACCTGAGAAAAATTCCCCACTCCAATCCAGTCATCACAATGACTTGAAATTTGGGGTGTGACCTAACCTTACCTATATTTAGGTACATCCAAAAATTAGGATTTTTGGGAAATATTTTTCTATAGTTTTTAGGAATATTCAATAATCCTAGCTTAATTTAATTAGATGACTAAATAATTTCCAAACCCTCCCAAATTTTGGTGAGTGGTCCCTGGGTTCACCATAAGGTTCTGTATAATTTTTCATCTCATTTGGAGATGGTTTGGATTAGAAATGAACAAACCTAAGTTTTGCCCTAATAAGGGGTCTTAGGTTAAAGGTGCACTTTTGAGATTTGAGTGGTCAAATCACCTCAACAGAGGCTGAGATTTTTACCACTTGCTAGTAATATTCTCTAGCACCCCCTCATAGAGTTTGAGGTGGATCGGGGTAAGTTTGCCCTAAGAACCAAGGCCAAACCCTAAGGATGGATCTTGGTCGCTTGTGAAGGTCATGGGGTCAAATGAACTTGGAGTGACTCGAAATTTGGTGAAGAGGACCATAAGGCCATTATAGTTCTCTGGATGAAATCTTAGTAGATTTGGAGACTGTTGGGATACCTAAAAACCTAACCCTAGTTTAGGATGCAAAACTTGTAGAGATAGGAAATGACACTAAATCACATTGAAAAGTGATGAGATTTGGGTAGAGTGAATTATAGGGATGGTACAAGCTCTGGATATTTTACTATGAATTTTAAGATCATTATTTTGGATACTTCATTAACGATTTAGTAGCTTGTATGATTTGCTTAGAAAATTTATAATGGAATACATACTTCCTGGAAATTGATGAAATTTAAGCAGAGAACGTTTATTATGATTTTAAATCTCTGTGAATTTTTATGGGATTTTTGGAAGTTTAATTCTAAGGATTGCATCATTAAGTATGTTTTACCTTGAATATTTGATTAAATCTATAGTGGTATTTAGAAAGCTGGTAAAATTATGGTTCTTTGCACAAAGATCTTTTCTATATCATACTACTGATTAGTAATTTTTCTATAATTTTCCGATGAGTAATTTCAGTACTTCCTTCTTTATATAGGATTAACGTGATTATACTGGATAAATTAATTAGAGGCTAAATACTTTCTGTAAAATTTTGAAAATTTGTATTTGAGGTTATCTTGCTGTTATTTAATGATCATGATTTTTGGGTAGCCATTACTTAGGAGGATCATGTAGTTCATGTTTAAAATGACCCATGGCCCATCCTTTGGGAAAATTAAATAAATATCAGATTAATTAGGAAAGTTATAAGTTTCTGGATTTAGACAAATTATGATATGGTAGACCTCCAGTAAATATTATAGGAGATTTGGAAGACAATTTGGAGTACCTCCCCTTGTGTACCTCATATAGCTTAGGATGGTCTGCATATAGTAAAACCACGGAAACTGAACTAGAGTAATAATGAACTTGCGAAATGGAATTTTGGTAGTTGCTGGTTGGTTAGTGCAAGCTATGATTAAGTTCATTATTGGAAGTCAGGATAAGTAGGGTGTGAGACTGGTTAAGGTTAAGTGGCGTTCGGGAATGACGGAAGATCGTCCATCCCGAGAAGAAGAGGAAGAGTCTTAATACTCTAGGGTAAGATCTAAAGTAACTAAAAGGGGATCGGGTTAAGGGAGATAAACCAATAACAATAAGTGCCTTGCGAAAGGGAACTTCGGGCCGTAATGCCGCCGTCTTGGTTCCTAGTGCCCGTTGAGAGCCCTTCACGGGGTATGCCGGGGGCAGTCCTGGGCTAACGTAAACCATAGGAATAATAAATTAAAAGAGCAACTAGTATAACTAGGGTTGCACATACACACACCTCGGTAGCTAGGAAGGTAGAATAATTGGTTTGGTTACCATTCAGATGGTAGTTCTGAAGGTAGATGCACGGACGGGACTGTCCGGGGGGCCGAGGGCTCGAGGGTTGGAGTACAGAATAAAGGTGGTGGGACTTCGGTATCTAATAGTCATTCACACCGACATCGGTACGTTGACTCGGCGGTGTGGGACACTTAGCTAAAGAAAGTCTGGTGGGTACAGCCAGCAGTAGTACGCGGATACTCTAGGTTGTGTTCTTCTAGGGGCGTACGGAAGGGCTAGGCCTAGTAGTGTGGATACCCGCCTAGGAGTGGGGGGCCCGACCCACTATCTCCGTTTGCCACTACGGAGGTTCCTGGGAGTGAAGCTAGCTGCCCGAACAGGGGGAACTAAAGGTCTGTGCGCATAAAGTCGTGTGCGTGAGTTGCACTTGCATGAATCATGGCATAGCATATCACTACAATCATATTTTCATACAACCGACACCCCAACGTATAAATCGGTATGGGACTTTTTATACGATGGGAGTCTTGCAGAAGACCCCTTAACTTATAAGTTTGTATGGGCATTCATATAAGTTAAGGTTACATACTTATTTACTTGCTTGTTTACTTACTGTTCTCTAGCTGCCTTTTTATACAAATTGCTACTTATTAATTGCTCTCCTTATTACTTACTGCCGTAGGATTGTTAGACCTACTTCATTCTAAATAACTACAAGATTAGCTTCCATGTCACCTGATTGATTATTCTCCACTTTTGTAGCTTCCCTTTCCTCCTCTCCACCCGGTGCTTAGGAGCCGTGGTGGGAGGGGTAGGGGATGATAGGGCTTAGTCTTTATGACTAATGGTTTTCAAACCACAACATTACAGGAGCTCCGGATGGGAGACAGGGACCAGCAGTCCAGGGACCAGCACCAGCGGAGTACGGTGAGCTTGGAGGTGGGACAGTCTAGCACCGGTGCACCTGCGACCAGCTCCGTGAGTGATTAGTAGTTTTATAGCTTCCGCGATGAGTGATTTGTAGTGAGGACTCTGATGTACTAGGCTCGAGCCCATTTATCTATTTCCTATTATTATCTACTGATGGACTGGATGTGATTTCACTTTTATTTACATATTTCTGTGGACTTGTTTGCATTTTATGTATAATTACTTCTCTCTCTTTGTGATCGAAAAGGGCCGGCAGAATTGGCGTTTTGTAGTGGTTGTCTTCCCGTGAGTCGGTGCCACTGCAAAGCGGCAATTCTGGGCTAAGACCCCGGTGGTTTAGAAAGAAAAAAAAGGGTCTTACAAGTGGTATCAGAGCAGACCTCGATCGAAAGAGAAGTAGTCCACAAAAACCTTGGGCCACCCCCGTGCGAGCTTAGTTTCCGGACAAACTAGCAGCGGAAGCAGTGGTGTGCCCATAGGGGTAATCACATGTGAAAGTCCATCCTAACTCTTCTTAAATTCCATTCATTCGCTCTCTAACAAATGGAATTTTTACTTGTAGCCTGCGACGAACCCTACAGCGCAGCAGGGGACACCCCAGGCTCCAAATGTGGTCCCGCCTCCGCCGGCTCCAGGCCCGTTCCAGCAGACGGAGATGGGGCAAACACTGACGGCCATTCTGGAGGCCTTCAGAGCTCAGCAAGCCCCGGCTCCACAGCCAAACCCCGGGGCCAATTGGATGACTGTATTCCGGGGACTTTCCCCTCCATCTTACCAGGGGATGGAGTCTACAGTACATGCGGAGGAATGGTTGGACACCATTTACGAGATGCTGGCAGGGATTCGATGCCCTACTGAGGAGGCAGTCGCTTTGGTAGTCTCCTGCTTAGAGTCACACGGAAAGAGGTGGTGGATATCTCAGCTGGACACCACCTTTGCAGGGATGGACTGCGCTGATATTACTTGGGAGGAGTTCAGAGCAGCGCTCTTGGGACATTTTATACCTCAGTCGGCGAGGGATGACCTGGAGGATAGGTTCCTGCAGTTGAGGCAGGGGAATAGGACTGTGGTGGAGCACTATCAGGAGTTCACTCACCTGGCCCGCTACGCGGACGCTTACCAGTTAGACGATGCTGGCTATGCCCGGAGGTTTTATAAGGGGCTGCAAGATGACATGAGATAGGCCCTCCTTTTCATCTCGGAGGGGAGTCTGGCCAAGATTCTAGAGATGGCTAAGAAGAGAGAGGCGGATCAGCTTACAGTGAAGAGCCGGAAGAGACCGGCTGATAATACAGTGATTGTAGGACGTAGAGACCGTCCTCGAGGCCAGGTTATTGGAGAGAGAAGGAACGGGGATCAGCCTCGTCAAGAGTTTGGGCAAGAGCAGAGGAGCCAGGGGGTATTGGCTCCCCAGCCTATACAGATGCTGGAAATGCCAAGGACGGCAGAGCAGCCACCGGTATGCTATCAGTGCAACCAGCCGGGGCATATCAAGAGGAACTGCCCTGTGAGGCGAGCACCCCCACCAGCACAGTAGGGCGCTCCACCTCCCCGACAGTTTGGCAGACAAGGACAGGACCGAGGACGAGGATTTCAAGATCGAGGCCGCAGGCTAGAGAGGGAGCAGATGTATGCTCTAGACCTGACACACCCCCGGAACCCGGAGCAGGTTATCACAGGTATGGCAGTACTTTTAAATTTTTTATCATATAAACTAGTATTCTAGACATAACCTGGTTAGAAATTAAGTAAAGACGAGTGCAACAAGAATACTAAGACACTTAATTACCCCAGGCATAGTCTTCGTTAGCGGCAAGCTCGCTCACACCCTCTTCGACACTGGTGCGTCACAATCGTTCGTGTCGGAGGATTTCGTGAAAGGGCTGGCAGGTGTGGAGCCATTCACCGGGAAGATGATGAGGGTGCGCCTACCCGATGGATCAGAGATAATGACCTCTGCTCATTGCAATATGGAAGCGAGGATCGGCGGGAAGGCGTTTGAGGTACCAGCGACGGTTCTGAAGATGCCAGATTACGATCTGATCCCGGGCATGACTTGGCTGAAAGTGAGGCTAAGATCTATCTCAACTCTAGAGGGGGGGTGAATAGAGTATTTTAAAATAATTTTTCACAGTTGAAATGAACAACACATATAAAATTTAATTTATGATATAGTGTAGAGTGCTAGTAAAATGTTAAAAGCTAAGAAGTAAAAAGCACAGCACACAACAAACAAATTACACAAACAAACCAGAAGACACAAGGAATTATAGTGGTTCCCCAAAAACCTGGGTACATCCACTCTTCTACCACCCTTGGTAGGAATCCACTCAGGATGAGTTGATCAGGTGTCCTGACACCAATGAGCTTTTGATAAGGTGCCCAAAAACCAAAACTAGATTTTTTGATAAGGTGTCTTGCCACCACTGAGTTTTGACAAGGCTCTCAGAACCAGACAGAACTTTTGAAGGGAGTTCAAGAACCCTTTTACAGCAGGAAAAGAAAAATAAGAATGAAGGGTGTCTTCTCTGTTCTCAATCAAATGAGAGAAGCACAAGTGGATTGATGATGTCAAAGCTCCCCCTGAGATGTAGAAAGGTTCAGGAAAAGAAGCTTTGCTCTAGGGTGATAGGTCTTCAACACTTTGATCTCCAGCACAAGATGGTTTCAGCAAGAAGTCTGAAGGTGAGGTGTCTGGAGTGATGAGATTGTGAACACTTTTTAGTCAGCAAGAAGATTTTTGAGTCACAGTTCTTCTGTTGTTCTTCTGCTATCAGTATATTCTATTCTGTGTGTTCTCTTCTGTGTGTATTCCCTAAAAACTTAATAACACAGAAGAAAGGAATAATAAATTTTCTGACGATTCCTTGTCCAAAATTAGCCGTTGGGAGTCATAAATGTCTTCCAAAAATAGTCTTGTCTTCTAGAGGAAAGTCCAGCAAACATTCTCTGAAAGATTCCTTAAAACTTGCTCCAGAAATAAAGACAAACGGCTGGGAGATCTTCTGACATAAATACTGATAATATTCAAAAACATTCCAAAGAACAGCAGCATTTGAATTCCTGAAAGCGTCGATCTCTCCAAAGAAAACGTCGATCTGAGCTCTACGATCGTCGAACTGAGCTCAGAGATTAAATGGACAAGCAGACAGAAAACGTCGATCTGAGCTCTACGATCGTCGAACTGAGCTCAGAGATCTGAGAATTAACTTTAGGGAGTGATCGTCGAACTGAGCTAGAAGATAGTAGAGGGGAGTTCGACGACTCAGCAGAAGCTAAAAAGCAGATAGTCGATCTGAGCTCGATGATCGTCGACCGGAGTACGACGATTTATTGAAGATGAGCTCAGAGAGCGTCGAACGGAGTTCGACGATTCATCGACCTGAGCTCGACGAAAATTGCCTTAGACTAAGCTCTTCAACCTTGATCTTGGAATGATCCTGGGGGCAGCTTCAAACCTAAGTACTAAGACCTAGACTCATTCTAATGATGACCTTTTCAACTATACAACTAGGTCAACTGGGATTCCTAAGACAAGCATAGTGATCCTTACCCAAATTAGTAATAGGGTGTTCCAACAATCTCCCCCTATTTGGGTTAGGATTACTATTTACAGATAATCATAGGAAATGAAAAGCATACAACAATATATAAGCTAATACAAAATGCAGAGAAGATATATAGCAGTAAAGCAGATCACAGATAAATATCAGCAGATGTCCAAAGGTGGATGAAATGTTTAGCTTACACAGTTCACTTCCTTTCAGATCCCTTTTTAAATAAAATTGCTCTATTTGGATTCTGACTTTCTTTTTTTGACCTTCTGTCATCCTCTGCACCTAGAGAAGTTTGAGATTTGGGCCTTGGAACAACAGCCTCTGGGTGCAGCTTCATATAATCTTCTGGATTGAAGAATTTCCTTGATGCATATCTTTCCAGTTCTTTCTTTCTCTGCTCTGATAAAGTAGTTATGTTTGAAGTATCCTTTCCTTGTTCTCTGGCCTTTTTTATTTGATCAAGGGCAGCCAATTCTTTCATTCTGGCTGTCCAGGATACAGGGTTGTTCTTAGGGTCTTCAAAAGGAATAGGAGGTTCATATCTGTTGATGATTTCAGAAACAGTAGAAGGAGTCCTGGAAACAATAGTGTCTTTCAGCTTGTAAGGAAAAGGACCTGAAGAAGGGTCAGGGAGACCTTGTCCTTCCCTTTGATAGAATCCTTGTTCTCTTTGATTTCCTCTGTAATTACCCCTTCTGGGTTGATATCCTTTTTGATGCTGTCCCCTTTGATATGATCTTTGATAATGCTGAGAAGAGCTGTGTCTGGAGACTGGAGCTTGAGGGGCTGAACCTGAGCCTGAATCTGGAGGAGGAGGAGGAGGAGGCTGATATTGAGAAGAACCCTTTTCATATTTGTCAAGCTTCCTCTTCTTCTTCATAGCTTTCAGTTGATTTTTGGAATATTGCATCCAAGGCTCAGAGATTGGGCAGTCATGCAGAATGTAGTATGGAATATCATTTGAGTCTTTGGCTTTGGCAGGAGGGACTGACATCATTGCTTTACTTCTGGCTTTTCTCTTCTTGGCAATAGTTCTAGCAGAATCATCAGAATCAGTCCTGTATTGGTCACTCTCAGAACTTTGATGTTGATCATACAGATCATCAATTCTTCTGATAAGCTCTTCTTGAGCTTTAAGTTTTGCAGAAACATCAGGAGCAGGAGGAGAGTGAGCAACAGCAGAGCAGGCAGAAGCAGGAGCAGACTTTGGAGCAGGAGCAGCAATTTCATCAGCATCAGTTGCTGGAATCATTTCTATGTCAGCAGTAGCATCAGCAGCAATTTCACCAAAAGGAGGCACAGTGGCCTTAGTAACAATTGAAAGAGGCACAGTGGCCTTAGTATCAGCATCAGAGATATCCACAGCCTTCCAGGATTTGATGTAGGAATCAATATGGCTTGGATCACAGGTAGCTATAGGCACAATGGCCTTAGACAAATCTTCAGCAGGAATTGCAGGCAGACAACTGAAATGGACTGAATCAAATATAGATAGCAGCCTCTGCAGATTCAGTGCAAAAGCACATCCAAGAGCTGGAGCTGGAGCAGACATAATATCAGCAGCTGGCACAACCACTTCTTCATAAGGCATCTCCCCCTGCCTTGGTTCAGAGAAAGATGAATCAAGGCACACAGAAGATGGGATAGCCAGGGAGGAGGAAAGGAAGGCAATCTTGGTAGACAGCTCCTGTACTTGCTTTAGGAGTGGAGCCAGGGAAGACTCCAGTAGAGATGTCAGCTTGGGAGCTAGCAACTCATACAGCCTGTCTGCCAAAATAGGAATATCTACATGCTCAAGTGGGGCTTGAGCAGAGGTAGAGGCAAAAGTAGATGGAAGGATGGTGGCTGAAACTGAAATTGTGGAGAAAGGTGGAGAGGGAATGGTTGGTTCAGAAGATGGAATAATGGAGATAGAGGAGGTTGAGGTGGAGATAGGGGAAGTAAGAGATGGTGTGAAGGAGGGTTGAGAGAGAATGTCATGGAGCAGTTGTTGAAAGGAGGAAGTGGAGGGTGGCTCAGGAGGAGTAGAGGGTGAATCATCCATGAAGGAGTCATCTGTAAGTGAGAAGGATGGAATGGTGAAGGTTGAATAGGAAAAGAGAGGATGGAATTCCTCTGAGGTGGATAGAGGAGGGGATGGCATAGGTGAGGAAATGGTAATTGGGGATGAGATGATTATGGTGGAGACTGGTGGTGAGGAGGTGACAATTTGGGTGGTTAGGGTGGTTATGGCTGGAAGAGGGGAGGAAGCAGGCAGCTCTTCTGCTGAAGGAGTGACTAAAATAGTCCTTATGCCTGAATGAAGTGTTGCAGCAGCCCTGGAGGGGTTTATAATCTGCCTGTCCCATTTACTGAAGAGGGCACAGGAAAGCCTCTTGGATGCATTGATAAACATGCCAGAGGAGGTTAATAGGTCAGGGCACCTGTTGTGCAGAAAGACCCCTAAGATTCTTCCATAACTAACTGCATTCTTGTTGATCTTCTTCTTAATCAGAGTGAAGAAGATGGAGCCCCAGTCCAGGTGTTTCTTGTCTAATAAGGCTCCCATCAGGCAGAACTGATATCTGGAAATGGTGTCATGGGCTGAATGCTTGGCCAACAGCACCTTCCCAACTACATCAGCCAGGAATTGAAATTCGATTGCCAGATTTTTCTTCAGCAGCTTATTAGGGTTTACTGCATTGTGACCCATCCTATCCAGCATGGTGTCAAACTCCTCTCCAGATAGTTCAATGGAGTCTTCTCCAGTGCTGAGTTGAAAGACTTTTGTTAAAAGAGCTGGGGATAGAGATACCTGAGTCCCCTTAATGGTGCCGACAACAGAATTTTCAGACTCGTCTGTTGCGGTAAAACACCACTCTTTTATCTCTTCTGAGGCGATCTTCATCCTTGTAGTCATTATTGGAGTCAGCTGTTGTTCTCGGAATAAGTTTAGGATGTCCTTGAAGCGCTGGTCGCTTCCGTCGAAGTAGTTTATGTCGATGTCAAAACCTGTGTCGAACTTCATCTTAGCAAAAGCAGCACTCGATTCAGCCATATTCACCTGCAACAGAAAACCAAAAACGACCAAGCGTAGAGAATTTGGAGGGAAAAGAAAGAGAGTTGCAGAGTATGAAAGCGCAAAGGGAGAACGACGGCTGAAAGAAAGATTTTATATTAGGGTTCGACGCGAAAAAGGAAAATCGTTAAGCTCAGTTCGACGAAACGTCGAGCTCAGCTCGACGATTTGGGCTACAGAGGGAATCTGAAGAGTCTTCAAAATCGGCGATCTTCGTTCGACGATGTTGAAAAACGTCGAGCTCAGCTCGACGGCCTCTGATCAGAAGGAGAGAAAGCCTAGCTCTAGCGAGGGCTCTGAACTCAGATCGACGACGGCAAAAGCGTCGATCTCTGGTCGACGATTTTTGGAAAATCGTCGATCTCTGTTCGACGATTTTGGGGAAAACGTCGAGCGCAGTTCAGAGTCTAAACTCATTCTACAGACACAAAAAGAGGGAAATTTTTGACCTAGTCTTGGTCTGTTTTAGCTTTTCAAAATCTTGTAATTTAATTAAGGCTTCCTCCATCTAACATACCTAACTGATTTAGGAAGAAACTGTGTTTCTTTTCATCCAAGGGTTTGGTGAAAATATCTCCCCTTTGCAAATCAGTAGGGATATATTGAATTTCAATTTTATTTTTCTCTACATTATCTCTTAGAAAATGATGCCTAATTTCTATGTGTTTTGTCCTACTATGGAGGACTGGATTTTGTACTATAGAGATAGCACTAGTATTGTCACAGAAAATTTTAGACTTCTCTAAGTTGTAGCCATAGTCTAAGAGCTGATTCTGTATCCACAATATTTGTGAACAGCAACTGCCTGCAGCCATATACTCAGCTTCAGCAGTTGAAGTTGACACAGATGTTTGTTTCTTACAGAACCAAGAGACAAGTCTATCACCAAGGAACTGACAGGTTCCACTGGTGCTTTTCCTGTCTATTCTGCATCCAGCATAATCAGCATCTGAGAATCCAGTTAAATCAAATGCTGAATCTTTTGGATACCAGAGACCTAGATTTGGACAACTTTTAACATACCTAAGAATTCTCTTAACTAAGATTAAGTGTGACTCTCTAGGGCTAACTTGGAATCTAGCACAAATACATGTGGCAAACATTATATCAGGCCTACTAGCTGTAAGGTACAATAAAGAGCCAATTATTGCTCTATATGTTGTCTGATCAACAGGTTTCCCATGTTCATCAGCATCTATTACAGCATTTGAGGGCATGGGTGTTTTCATACATGATGCATCAGACATACCAAATTTCTTAACCAGCTCTTTTGCATACTTGGTTTGAGAAATAAATATGCCTTCAGCATGTTGCTTGACTTGCAGTCCTAAGAAGAATGATAGCTCACCCATGCTACTCATTTCAAATTTAGAGTGCATAAGCTTGGAAAACTTTTTGCACAATTTTGAATCAGTAGAACCAAAAATAATGTCATCTACATAAATTTGCACTAGCAGGGTATGGGACTTATGGGTTCTAATAAAAAGAGTTTGGTCTACTCTCCCCCTAACAAAATCATTTTCCAGAAGAAAGCATGCTAGGGTCTCATACCATGCTCTAGGGGCTTGCTTGAGACCATATAATGCTTTATGCAATTTATAAACATAATCAGGGTGAGTTAGAGAGATAAAACCTGGAGGTTGTCTAACATAGACTTCCTCTTTGATGTCCCCATTGAGAAATGCACTTTTTACATCCATTTGATACACTTTGAAACCTTTGTGGGCAGCATAGGCTAGGAATATCCTGATGGCTTCCAGCCTTGCAACTGGTGCAAATGTCTGATCATAGTCTATTCCTTCTTGTTGAGAGTACCCTTGAGCAACTAGCCTTGCCTTGTTTCTGACTATAACTCCTTGATCATCCAGCTTGTTCCTGAATACCCACTTTGTTCCAACAATGGGATGATCCTTTGGCTTAGGCACTAGTTCCCAAACCTTGTTCCTTTCAAATTGATGCAACTCCTCTTGCATTGCAATGATCCAGTGTGGATCTTGCTCTGCATCTTGAATGGATTGAGGCTCAATTTTAGATAGGAAGCAAGTGTGCATCAGGTTTTGGTTGACCTGACTTCTAGTTTGCACACCAGCTGAGATCTCTCCAATTACTTGGGTGATTGGATGATCTCTTGTTGTTACTAAGTCAACAGGGAGTGTTGATTGTTCACAAGCCTGTGTTGTTGTCTCCTCTAGTGGAGCAGCAACTGGCTCTTCAGGATGATTTTCTTCAAGATGTTGAACTTCTTCTTCATCATCACTGCTCTCATTCTTTTCAGCAACTTGCAGTTTGTTCAAGTCTTCAGCTAGAGAATGTACCTGCAGAGGTTCTATGGTAGAAGTATTCTTCTCCTTGAAAGACATGTTAGCTTCATCAAAAATAATATGAACAGATTCTTCAATTTTGCAGGAAGATTTATTATAAACCCTATAGGCCTTGCTGATCATGGAGTATCCCAGAAACACTCCTTCATCAGCTTTAGCTTGGAATTTTGCTAGATATTTCTTGTCATTATTATGAATAAAACAAGTGCACCCAAAAACTTTGAAATAGCCTATTTTAGGTTTCTTCCCTTTGAGCAATTCATAAGGAGTCTTGCCCTTCAGCTTGTGTATCAGGCTTCTGTTCAACACATAGTTGGAGGTGTTCACTGCCTCAGCCCAAAAGGACAGTGGTAAGTGAGCATCTGCCAATAATGTAGTTGCAGATTCAATGAGTGTTCTATTTTTCCTTTCAGCTACCCCATTTTGTTGAGGAGTTCTAGGAGCTGAGAAAGTGTGCCTGATCCCTTCACTCTGACAGAACTCTTGCATGAGAAGAGAATCAAACTCTGTCCCATGATCACTTCTGATCAGGGCAATGTGAGTGTTGAACTCACTCTGAATGCATTTGAGAAAATCTGTCAAACACTTGAAGTTATCAGACTTCTTCCTCAGAAAGAATACCCAAGTGAATCTTGAGAAGTCATCTACAACTACTAAAGTATAGGAATTCCCTCCTAGGCTTTGCACAGATATGGGTCCAAAAAGATCCATGTGCAACAGGTACAAAATCCTAGGTGAATCACTCTTATTAATTGATTTAAAACTACTTTTAGTTTGCTTGCCTAATTGACAGGCCTTGCAAAGTCCTTCCTTCTTGTAGGGACCAGAAGGTAGTCCTTTAACAAGGTTGTCTTTAGATAGCTTAGCAATGGTTCTAAGGTTAATATGTCCTAGTCTCTTATGCCATAAAACATTAGATTTTGAAATGGAATTAAACAGGCAAATATCTACCACTGGTGAATGAAAATCCACTAAGTAAATGTTACCTCTTCTGTTACCTGTCAACACAGTTGTGTTGTCCACAGACTTGACTTTGCATATGGCTTTATTGAAGGTTACTTGATATCCTTCATCACACAATTGACTGATACTTATCAAGTTGTGCTTGAGTCCTTCAACATATGCCACCTTCTTGAATGAGACTGGGCCAATTTTGACTGCACCATATCCTTTTGTAGTTCCAAAGCTTGAGTCTCCAAAAATTACTTTGGGTCCAAGCTTGGCTTTGAAGGAAGTGAAGTTGTCCTTGTCCCCTGTCATGTGCTTTGAGCAACCACTATCCAGATACCATTGATGGTTTGATGCTGGATAGGTCTTCACCTACACAAAAACAACTTATTTGTTTTTGACCCAGTTGACCTTGGGCCTAGGTTGATATCCCTTGAATTCTGAAATAAAGGACATCCCAGGTTGATCCTTATAACCTTCAGGATGGTATCTCCTAGGAGGTACTATCCATTCAGTATAGGGATTAAAGCCTTGGGATGTGGAGCTTCTAGGATTGAATCTGAATGTGCCATTGAAGGTGTGTTCACAAGCCTGAACTCTGTTCGACGATCGTCGAACTGAGGTCGACGATCTTGGGTCAGATCGTCGATCGCCGTTCGAAGATCGATTATGCTGTGATTCAGAGTTTGGATATCGTCGAGCTGAGGTCGACGATCTGTAGTTAGATCATCGAGCTCTGTTCGACGATCGTCGAGCTCTGCTCGACGCCATCTGTTGAACTGAGTTCTTCTCTGACAGATCTGCATTCTTCCTAGGTACCTCTATTACTCCCTTTCCTTTGTCAGAGATAAACTTGATTGGAGTTGTCAGAATTATAGGTTGGCTGGATGAAGCACCCAAGCCCAGTGTGCTATTAAATCTAGAGTTCACTGTGCTTGTGATGTCCATCAGTCTGATACTTCTCCCATTTAGGGATTCTTCAAACTTTTTGGCCTTTGATAGTTCATTCTTCAATGAAGCTATCTCCTCCCTACAACATTCTAACTCCTCAGAGAGTTTGAGGTTCTTTGAGTTTAGGACACTATGCTCAGATAATTGATTCCTGAGAGAGATTATCTCCTTCTCAGATTTTAATAGATCTAGACACAGTGTCTTAAATTCATCTTTGAAGTCTTCAGAATCAAAATCAAAAGAGTTGATTACCTGATCCTCATCTGGTTGACTTTCTGAATCTGATTCTGATTCTTCATCAGAGTTTTGCTGTGATGCATTGATAGCCATCATGCAAAATTCTTTTTCATCTGCATCATCCTCATCATCACTGGAGCTGGATGAGGCTTCAGATTCCTCTTCAGTCTCACTCCATGTTTCAGCAACAAAGCCCTTCCTTGTATGTTTGTTCTTGCTGGAGGAGGCTTTGTCTGAGCTATTCTTCTTGTAATCCTTTTCTTTTCTTCTTTCTCTTCTTTCCCTTTTGTCCTTATTCTTGTTTTCTGGACAGTCAGGCACAATATGGCCTGGTTTCCTGCAACCAAAGCATATGATTTCTTTAGTGTTATTTGATTTATCATACCTTGGTTTATCATGACCCTTGTATGGTTTCTTTCTGAAGTCTTTTCTGGCCATCTTGTAGAATCTTTTGGCCAGTAGACTTATGAGCTCATCATTTCCTGTAGCTTTATCTTCAGGCTCCTCTTCTACAGCTTTGAAGGCTATGGTCTTTTCTTTCCTTGTAGCTGGAGAGATAGCCTTTTGTTCTTCTTCTCTATTTTTAATGAGCAGCTCATAGGATTTGAGCTTGCCCAGGAGAGCTTCAGTAGTAATCTCATTTAAACTTCTGGCATCCTTAATTGGCCAGATTCTTGAATCCCAAGTGCTGGGGAAGCACATCAGGATTTTGTCATTTAGCTCAGTCAGTGAGATTTCTTTGTCTAGGGTTTTTAGCTCATTGACAATTAGACTTAGTCTATTGTACATGTCAGCCACTGATTCAGCTTCTCCCTTTTTGAAGTTCTTATATTGGCTTATCAGATGAGATCTTCTATCTTTCCTTTCATCAGCAGATCCTGAGATAATTTCAGAGAGTTTGTCCCAGATTTCTTTGGCTGGGTGGCATTCAGCTACCTTCTGAAAGATTTCATCAGACA
Source organism: Platanthera zijinensis (assembly GCA_039513925.1). Classification (NCBI taxonomy): domain Eukaryota; kingdom Viridiplantae; phylum Streptophyta; class Magnoliopsida; order Asparagales; family Orchidaceae; genus Platanthera; species Platanthera zijinensis. Next base: position 132,020,131 of record CM077083.1, read on the forward strand.
TTGTTTGGGCTAAGATGTTCATAGCCTTAGCATCTGCAGTCTTCCACTTCTTTATATCTGCATCTGTTCCAGAAGGAGGTGGGACAGCATTTGAACTTGAGCTTGTTGGTGGAGTTGGACAAACTGTCAAGACAGAATTGAAAATGTCTTCATCAATAGAATTCATGTATAATCTAATCCTTGCCTTCCAGAGTGCAAACTTAGAAAGGTTGCACACTGGTGGTCTGGTGCTTGCATAATCTTTGTTCTGTGCCATGTAATAAAAAAGATGTAGAGAAAATAATCCCCTTAAGAGATTGATCTTATCAAGGATCTTTTGGTTCAGGTGTTAGCCTGTATGAGCAACTAACCTGCCTCTGATACCAATTGAAAGTGAGGCTAAGATCTATCTCAACTCTAGAGGGGGGGGGTGAATAGAGTATTTTAAAATAATTTTTCACAGTTGAAATGAACAACACATATAAAATTTAATTTATGATATAGTGTAGAGTGCTAGTAAAATGTTAAAAGCTAAGAAGTAAAAAGCACAGCACACAACAAACAAATTACACAAACAAACCAGAAGACACAAGGAATTATAGTGGTTCCCCAAAAACCTGGGTACATCCACTCTTCTACCACCCTTGGTAGGAATCCACTCAGGATGAGTTGATCAGGTGTCCTGACACCAATGAGCTTTTGATAAGGTGCCCAAAAACCAAAACTAGATTTTTTGATAAGGTGTCTTGCCACCACTGAGTTTTGACAAGGCTCTCAGAACCAGACAGAACTTTTGAAGGGAGTTCAAGAACCCTTTTACAGTAGGAAAAGAAAAATAAGAATGAAGGGTGTCTTCTCTGTTCTCAATCAAATGAGAGAAGCACAAGTGGATTGATGATGTCAAAGCTCCCCCTGAGATGTAGAAAGGTTCAGGAAAAGAAGCTTTGCTCTAGGGTGATAGGTCTTCAACACTTTGATCTCCAGCACAAGATGGTTTCAGCAAGAAGTCTGAAGGTGAGGTGTCTGGAGTGATGAGATTGTGAACACTTTTTAGTCAGCAAGAAGATTTTTGAGTCACAGTTCTTCTGTTGTTCTTCTGCTATCAGTATATTCTATTCTGTGTGTTCTCTTCTGTGTGTATTCCCTAAAAACTTAATAACACAGAAGAAAGGAATAATAAATTTTCTGACGATTCCTTGTCCAAAATTAGCCGTTGGGAGTCATAAATGTCTTCCAAAAATAGTCTTGTCTTCTAGAGGAAAGTCCAGCAAACATTCTCTGAAAGATTCCTTAAAACTTGCTCCAGAAATAAAGACAAACGGCTGGGAGATCTTCTGACATAAATACTGATAATATTCAAAAACATTCCAAAGAACAGCAGCATTTGAATTCCTGAAAGCGTCGATCTCTCCAAAGAAAACGTCGATCTGAGCTCTACGATCGTCGAACTGAGCTCAGAGATTAAATGGACAAGCAGACAGAAAACGTCGATCTGAGCTCTACGATCGTCGAACTGAGCTCAGAGATCTGAGAATTAACTTTAGGGAGTGATCGTCGAACTGAGCTAGAAGATAGTAGAGGGGAGTTCGACGACTCAGCAGAAGCTAAAAAGCAGATAGTCGATCTGAGCTCGACGATCATCGACCGGAGTACGACGATTTATTGAAGATGAGCTCAGAGAGCGTCGAACAGAGTTCGACGATTCGTCGACCTGAGCTCGACGAAAATTGCCTTAGACTAAGCTCTTCAACCTTGATCTTGGAATGATCCTGGGGGCAGCTTCAAACCTAAGTACTAAGACCTAGACTCATTGGTTCTCAAAGCTGGATCTGAGGTCAGGGTACTACCAGCTTCGCATTCGGGAGGAGGACATCCCGAAGACAGCCTTCAGTAGCAGATACGGCTTGTATGAATTTACAGTGATGCCGTTTGAACTCACGAATGCACCCTCCGCATTCATGACCCTGATGAATCGGCTGTTCAAAGAGTATCTAGATGTCTTCATTATCGTATTCATCGACGACATCCTTATTTATTCAAGGACAGAGGAGGAGCACGCGAGACATCTGGCCTTGACCTTGGAGAAGCTGCGTGAGCATGAGATGTATGCCAAGTACAGCAAGTGCAAGTTCTGGCTAAAGGAGCTGGCCTTTCTGGGCCATGTCATCAGTGGAGCAGGTCTAGCAGTGGATCCGGCGAAGGTCCAGACAGTACGAGATTGTCCACCACTAAAGTCGGCCTCGGATGTTTGAAGTTTCTTGGGACTTGCCGGTTACTACCGGAAGTTCGTAAAGGGGTTCTCTCAGATTGCCCTCCCTCTTACATCTCTGACGAAGAAGGAGTCCCCTTTTATCTGGATGCCTCGATGCGAATCTGCCTTCTAGGAGCTGAAGGATCGTCTCACCTCGGCCCCATCCTTGCTCTTCCATCAGGGAAGGAGGGATTCCAGGTGTATACAGATGCTTCCTATCAGGGGATGGGTGCCGTTCTGATGCAGAATGGGCACGTAATAGCCTATGCCTCCCGTCAGTTGAAGCAGCACGAGCAGAACTACCCCGTGCACGATTTGGAGATGGGGGCAGTCATTTTTGCTCTTAAGATCTGGCGACACTATCTCTACGGAGTACATTGTGATATCTTCTCCGACCACAAGAATCTGAAGTACGTCGACACCCAAAAGGAGTTAAACATTAGACAGAGACGCTGGGTGGAGTTTCTGTCGGACTACCAGTATACCATGCACTACCATCCGGGGAAGGCGAACGTGATCGCGGATGCCTTGAGCCGGAGAGCGAGTATGATAGGAGTAGGCCCGCAGCTGATGGCCTTGGAGTTGGTTATATCATTCGAGGAGATACAGATTTCACTAGTGTCTGAGGATGACCCGGAGTTGTACATGGAGTACCTGGGGTCGATGGCTACTACTGATGACATTCGAGACCGCATCAGAGATGGGCAGATGATGGATGAGAGAGCTGAGCCGATATTCCGAGCCTTGGAGGAAGGCACGACAGGAGATTACTCTTTGAGGGATGGGCTCCTGTGTTTTCGGGGCAGAGTCTACATACCAGCAGGAGGACGAATCCGGGAGGACATTTTGACAGAAGCTCACTGCAGCCAATATTCTGTACACCCGGGGATCACCAAGATGGTAAAGGATTTGAAGAGGACGATGTACTGGCCGGGTATGAAGAAAGATATTACGTATTTTGTGACGCATTGCGAGTCCTGCCAGCTCGTGAAGGCGGAGTGTAGGAACCCGGCAGGCTTGCTGCAGCCGCTTCCGGTGCCGGAGTGGAAGTTTGAGGATATAGCCATGGACTTCATACATGGGCTACCTCAATCTCCTGTGGGGAATGACTCGATCTGGGTGATTGTGGACAGACTAACAAAGGTGGCCAGATTCATTCCAGTGGCAAAGGACACACCGGTCAGAGTATTAGTACGGAGATTCGTTGAGCAGTTTGTGCGTTATCATGGGAAACCCAAGACTATCGTTTCGGATCGGGACAGACGGTTTAAATCCAGGGAATGGAGGTCAGTCCAGGCCCATCTAGGTTCTCGGTTGACATTCAGTACAACTTTTCACCCTCAGACCGACGGACAGACAGAGCGCACCAACCGTACACTGGAGGATCTGTTGCGACTATGTATTTTGGACCGTGGCGAGCCTTGGGAGAGATTGCTGCCACTAGTTGAGTTTTCGTACAACAACGCTCATCAGTCCAGCATAGGCATGGCTCCACACGAGGTGTTTTATGGAAGGAGGTGCAGGACCCCACTATCATGGGTTCAAGATGAGGATTCGCAGGCACTAGGCTCGGAGTTTGTGGGAGATACAGATGATCAGATTAGATTGATCCGAGATAGGATGTTGGAAGCCCAGAGCAGACATGCGAAATACTACGATGCGAGGCATCGTCAAGTGGAGTTCCAGGTGGGAGACTGGGTTTTCTTAAAGATACGGCCGATGCACGGTGTTTCGCGGGTGCGTGGGCGGAAGAAGCTCAGTCCGAGATATATGGGTCCTTATAGGATCCTGGAGTGGATCGGCCCCTTAGCCAATAGACTGGAGCTACCGCCAGAGTTAGCGGGATTGCATGACGTCTTCCACGTCTCCTCACTTCGGAGGGCTCTGCTACGCCCTGAGCAGATGATCTCCTCGGCAGATGGCCCGGTGGCCTCGGATCGGTCAGTCAACATGGAGCCTATCAGGATTGACGATACAGCAGTGCAGGTCTTGCGACGGAAGAAGGTTCCGTTAGTCAAGGTTCTGTGGAACAATCATGGGCAGGAGGAGCATACATGGGAGCCACAGGACTTGATGCAGCAAAAATACCCGGAACTTTTTCGTCAGGTATACCTTACATCCCCTCTGGACAATCAATTTGCCTTCCGGTTTTAAACCAATAGGACTGAAATTTCAAGAATAGGGGCTAATCTTTTGTTTATTGGGGTGTATATACCTAGTTAATTGGGAGAATTAATCTTAGATTTGAAACCGCACAAAGCAAACATAACGTAGAGATGTAATTTCTTTAATTCTCATGGGATGTTACAAGTTTCTTTTCCTGATTAGAGTCCCGTAGGCTTAACCTTGATTTCGGGGACGAAATCTTTGTTTTGTTTATTGGGATTTGTAACATCCCATTTCCGGCTAGACCCCTGAGAGTCGGTTGGTCGTGACAGAACCCTAGGAAGCCCAAAAAAAAAATTTTGAAATACATCGACCGATATTTCGGGTCCCGGGTTGGTCACGCACGTGACCAACCCGTCACGCCCGTGACCTAGGGCGTGACTCTATCGACGATCGTCGATCTCAGGGAGACGATCGTCGGGCGTAGAATTTTTTCAACCCGGGCCTGTCACGCCCGTGACTTACGTGTCACGCCCGTGACCTAGGGCGTGACACCTTGATGATCGTCGATCTCATCGGGACGATCGTCGAAGCGCAGAATTTGCGTCATGGCCATGTCACGCCCGTGACCCAGGTGTCACGCCCGTGACCAACGGCGTGACCCCTTCGGCGATCGTCAATCTCAGCACGACGATCGCCGAGCGCGGATTTTACCTCATGACCATGTCACGCCCGTGACCCATATGTCACGCCCATGGCCTAGGGCGTGACCACCCTTCGACGATCGTCAATCTCAGTTCGACAGTCGTCGAACCTAGAATTGGTCACCCCGGCTTGTCACGCCCGTGACCCACATGTCACGCCCGTGACCAAGGGCGTGACCACCCTTCGACGATCGTCAATCTCTGTTCGACGATCGTCGATCCCAGAATTGGACACCCGGGCCTATCACGCCCGTGACCTATGTGTCACGCCCGTGAACAAGGCCGAAACGTCAGCCAGACTGGAAATTTCGATAACCGACATTGTAATCAATTCTGATTATGGGAAGTTACACCAGGAATATTTATGGGCCGTTTCCTACTCTGATTATTTAGTAAATTAAGGAAATGGTGGTCCAATAGGAAATCGCCACCTGGCAAACACCTCTTCATTTCCAGCATTTCAACTGCCTTTGCCATAACCGAAACGTCATTAAGAGGAATATTAAGGGCCATGAACGTTTCATCCTTTCCCCTTCCCATTTGCTGATCTATAAAAGACTCCTAAGAGCATGAGGAAAAGGTTACACGCTCCATCAAACTGTTTCAGATTTCCCCCTTGCTGTTGAAGAATTTCCGGCGACGCCACCACCGCGCCAATGGCTTCCCGACGCTCTGCACGCCTCCAGCCCGCGAACAAGGTCCTCCCCTCCCTCTTCTTCTGCGGATAGATCTTAGAAATCGTTAGGAGAGATATCGGGCTCAAAAGAGCCAGATCGGGTGAACGTTTCCATGGTTTTTTCAAAATTTTCATGGTGGCGGGTTCGCCGGAAACCGCCTCTCCGACGGCCGTGCCGCCGCCCAACGATAGCCCCCACCTCAACAGAGGTGGTGGTGGGGGTGGCCGGCCAGGGAGATGGCTGGATGGCCGGGAAATAGCTTTGGAAAAGCTACAGGAAAATAAGTTTTCAGGGCTCTGGTTTCGGGCTGTAGAAGAAGATGAACAGTGCCATTAAATTATATTCTATTTTTAAAACAATTTCTGAATGAAAATATCTGTCACTTTAAATAATTTGGGAAAAAATACCTAGAGGCTCCTGCAAGAAAAATGGTCAACACCAATATTGTACCTCTTGGAGTCTAGGGAATTTTAAAATTTCTTTCAAGAATTTTGGACCACTGGATAGACCTCAGCACTCAATTTGGTGGGGTCTACCCATATGGTTGTCCTGACCTGAGAAAAATTCCCCACTCCAATCCAGTCATCACAATGACTTGAAATTTCGGGTGTGACCTAACCTTACCTATTTCTAGGTACCATCCAAAAATTAGAATTTTTGGGAAATATGTTTCTATAGTTTTTAGGAAAATTCAATAATCTTAGCTTAATTTATTTAGATGACTAAATAATTTCCAAACCCTCCCAAATTTTGGTGAGTGGTCCCTGGGTTCACCATAAGGTTCTGTATAATTTTTCATCTCATTTGGAGATGGTTTGGATTAGAAATGAACAAACCTAAGTTTTGCCCTAATAAGGGGTCTTAGGTTAAAGGTGCACTTTTGAGATTTGAGTAGTCAAATCACCTCAACAGAGGCTGAGATTTTTACCACTTGCTAGTAATATTCTCTAGCACCTCCTCATAGAGTTTGAGGTGGATCGGGGTAAGTTTGCCCTAAGAACCAAGGCCAAACCCTAAGGATGGATCTTGGTGGCTTGTGAAGGTCATGGGGTCAAATGACCTTGGAGTGACTCGAAATTTGGTGAAGAGGACCATAGGGCCATTATAGTTCTCTGGATGAAATTTTAGTAGATTTGGAGACTGTTGGGATACCTAAAAACCTAACCCTAGTTTAGGGTGCAAAACTTGTAGAGATAGGAAATGACACTAAATCTCATTGAAAAATGATGAGATTTGGGTAGAGTGAATTATAGGGATGGTACAAGCTCTGGATATTTTACTATGAATTTTAAGATCATTATTTTGGATACTTCATTAACGATATAGTAGCTTGTATGATTTGCTTAGAAAATTTATTATGGAATACATGATTCCTGGAAATTGATGAAATTTAAGCAGAGAACGTTTATTATGATTTTAAATCTCTGTGAATTTTTATGAGATTTTTGGAAGTTTAATTATAAGGCTTGCTTCATTAAGTATGTTTTACCTTGAATATTTGATTAAATCTATAGTGGTATTTATCAAGCTGGTAAAATTATGGTTCTTTGTACAAAGATCTTTTCTATATCATACTACTGATTAGTAATTTTTCTATAATTTTTCGATGAGTAATTTCAGTACTTCCTTCTTTACGTAGGATTAACGTGATTATACTGGATAAATTAATTAGAGGCTAAATACTTTCTGTAAAATTCTGAAAATTTGTATTTTAGGTTATCTTGCTATTATTTAATGATCATGATTTTTGGGTAGCTATTACTTAGGATGATCATGTAGTTCATGTTTAAAATAACCCATGGCCCATCCTTTGGGAAAATTAAATAAATATCAGATTAATTAGGAAAGTTATAAGTTTCTGGATTTAGACAAATTATGATATGGTAGACCTCCAGTAAATATTATAGGAGATTTGGAAGACAATTTGGAGTACCTCCCCTTGTGTACCTCATATAGCTTAGGATGGTCTGCATATAGTAAAACCACGGAAACTGAACTAGAGTAATAATGAACTTGCGAAATGGAATTTTGGTAGTTGCTGGTTGGTTAGTGCAAGCTATGATTAAGTTCATTATTGGAAGTCAGGATAAGTAGGGTGTGAGACTGGTTAAGGTTAAGTGGCGTTCGGGAATGACGGAAGATCGTCCATCCCGAGAAGAAGAGGAAGAGTCTTAATAATCTAGGGTTAGATTTAAAGTAACTAAAAGGAGATCGGGTTAAGGGAGAATAACCAATAACAATAAGTGCCTTGCGAAAGGGAACTTCGGGTCGTAATGCCGCCGTCTTGGTTCCTAGTGCCCCTTGAGAGCTCTTCACGGGGTATGCCGGGGGCAGTCCTGGGCTAACGTAAACCATAGGAATAATAAATTAAAGAGTAACTAGTATAACTAGGGTTGCACGTACACACACCTCGGTAGCTAGGAAGGTAGAATAATTGTTTTGATTGCCATTCAGACGGTAGCTCTGAAGGTAGATGCACGGACGGGACTGTTCGGGGGGCCGAGGGCTCGAGGGTTGGAGTACAGAATAAAGGTGGTGGGTCATCGGTATCTGATAGTCGTTCACACCGACATCGGTACGTTGACTCGGCGGTGTGGGACACTTAGCCAAAGAAAGTCTGGTGGGTACAGCCAGCAGTAGTACGCGGATACTCTAGGTTGTGTTCTTCTAGGGGCGTACTGAAGGGCTAGGCCTGGTAGTGTGGATACCCGCCTAGGAGTGGGGGGCCCGACCCACTGTCTCCGTTTGCCACTACGGAGGTTCCTGGAAGTGAAGATAGCTGCCCGAATAGGGGGAACTAAAGGTCTGTGCGCATAGAGTCGTGTGCGTGAGTTGCATTTGCATGAATCATGGCATAGCATATCACTACACTCATATTTGCATACAACTGACACCACAACGTATAAATCGGTATAGAACTTTTTATACGATGGGAGCCTTGCAGAAGACCCCTTAACTTATAAGTTTGTATGGGCATTCATATAAGTTAAGGTTACATACTTATTTACTTGCTTGTTTACTTACTGTTCTCTAGCTGCCTTTTTATACAAATTGCTACTTATTAATTGCTCTCCTTATTACTTACTGCCGTAGGATTGTTAGACCTACTTCATATTAAATAACTACTAGATTAGCTTCCCTGTCACCTGCTTGATTATTCTCCACTTTTGTAGCTTCCCATTCCTCCTCTCCGCCCGGTGCTTAGGAGCCGTGGTGGGAGGGGTAGGGGATGATAGGTCTTAGTCTTTATGACTAATGGTTTTCGAACCACAACATTACAGGAGCTCCGGATGGGAGACAGGGACCAACAATTCAGGGACCAGCACCAGCGGAGTACGGTGCGCTTGGAGGTGGGACAGTCTAGCACCGGTGCACCTGCGACTAGCTCCGTGAGTGATTAGTAGTTTTATAGCTTTCGCGATGAGTGATTTTTAGTGAGGACTCTGATGTACTGGGCTCGAGCCCATTTATCTATTTTCTATTATTATCTATTGATGGACTGGATGTGATTTCACTTTTATTTACATATTTCTGTGGACTTGTTTACATTTTATGTATAATTACTTCTCTCTCTTTGTGATCGAAAAGGGCCGGCAGAATTGGCGTTTTGTAGTGGTTGCCTTCCCATGAGTCGGTGCCACCGCAAAGCGGCAATTCTGGGCTAAGACCCCGGTGGTTTAGAAAGAAAAAAAAAGGGGGGGTCTTACATATCGTGTACTCCCTTTCCCTTTTTTTATAAGTAATATGAAGTCTTCTCCTTCTCTTATTGTCGTTTTCTTTTCCGTCATGCGTAGCTAATTTTCTCTTAGCATTTGATCATGAGGATCCATGATTTGAAATGAGAATTATTTTTATTCCATAGTTTTATTTTTGCCAAATTCTACTCGGTCCTTCTTTGAATATTATTTCGTCGACTCCGTATTTCCGGTATACGGTAGTAGACTTATGATATCTTATTCGAGTAGCCGAGAGACTCGTGAATGTGAAAGATCACTCAAAGAAGGAAGGAGTTGAACGCAACCCTAGAGATAGGATGACGTAAATCTTCCGGATTGGAGTCAAATCCAATAGTGCGGATCTCTTCGATAATGCAACTTTAGGCTTCTTTGGTTTGTAAAGAGATTTCGATCAAAGAGTCTATAAGTTAGGAGGCCTAATGCTCTAGCGAGATTTTGTCTCATTTTCGGATCCGTCACGGCCAAGTTGGATTTGCAAATTTAAAACTATGCCCTTTTATTTTCTCGTTTCATTTTATGGTGAATCAATGATCAAGTGCTAGCCTTTTTTATATAAGTTTTTGTCTCACAATTTATCGTTCATTTTACTTATAAAATTCTCAAAATCCAACTATTTTCTGGTAGGATAATATTTCAAGCGTGAGTATCAGTAATTGACAACCCCGTGTTTAAATACGACCTTGGTACTACAATTCGACAGGCACGCTTGCCTGTTCGGGTTTAGCCCATCAAGTTTTTGGCGCCGTTGCCGGGGAGTTTTCTCGTCAATATTTTGAAAACGCTTGCGCTATTACTTCTACAAAAAAATCAAAAAAAATTATATTTATATATTTAAATATTTATAATCAACCCACTTCACCTTATTTCTACCCCACCTAAAATCTCTCGAAAAGGGTAAGGGGCTTTAAGCGCCACCATTTTACCTAGTACCGGGCGAACCCTTCACCGGGTAGTCCTTGGGAAGTTCGAGAGCCAAGCCGTAAAAAATCTATTCAAAAAAAAATTCTTTTCTTCTCTTTTTTCTTTCTTTTTCAAGTTTTCTTTTTCATTCTCCTTCGTCTTCTTTGCTAGTGCATGACCCGAGCGAATCCGTCGCTACTTGTTGATTTGGACACGGAAATCGAACGCTCCTTTCGGAGACAACTACGATTCGGGGCTTCCACTTCTCAAACAGCGGTTGAGTATTCCTACGGGGATTGTAATTTTAATTCTGAGATGGGAGACCCTAACCCAGGAATGGCTCAGCAAAGGACTATGTCCGATTATGCTCGACCCAACTTGGAATGGACAGAGACAAGTATTGTTCGACCTGCGATTGCAAACAATAACTTCGAGCTTAAGCCTAGCATCATACAAATGGTGCAGCAATATGTACAGTTCGACGGATTACAAGATGAAGATCCGAACTTGCATATTGCTAATTTTCTTGAAATCTGTGACACCTTTAAAATCAATGGTGTCTCAGATGATGCTATAAGGCTAAAACTCTTCCCCTTCTCCCTAAGAACCAAGGCCAAACAGTGGTTGAGTTATCTTCCAAGAGGATCAATCACTGCTTGGAACATTTTAACTGAAAAATTTCTTTCTCGTTATTCCCCCCCCCCCCCCCCCCCGCTAAAACTGCTAAGCTGCGAAATGATATAACTTCATACTCTCAAATTGATTCTGAGACCCTCTATGACACTTGGGAGAGGTTCAAAGAACTTTTGAGAAGATGGCCACATCATGCTCTGCCTGTATGGTTGCAGGTCCAGACATTCTATAATGGGCTAAATCAAGAAACTAAGCAGATGATAGATGTCGCTTCCGCTGGTTCTTTAGACCGCAAAACTCCGGAAGCCGCTCTTGAGCTTATCGATGACATGGCGATGAACACTTATCAGTGGAATTCATCTAGGTCTCGCCCATCTAAACCTGCAGGTATTTTTGAAGTGGATTCGGTGACGCAACTGGCAATGCAAGTGGAAATGCTAAACAAGAAGATCTCGGAGATGACTGCTCCCTCCGCCGCTAAGGTATATGAAAATGCTGCTGCCGCCGAGCAGGTGGATTATCTGGGGAACATACCCAGGCCTGCTCAAAATATTTCTGCAAAAAATTTTTCTGCTTTTTCAAATTTTTCTTCTCCTCCTGGTTTTAATTCTTCTTCTAATTCTTATCACCCCGGATGGCGTAACCATCCTAATTTCTCGTGGAGTAATAACGCTAACGTCGTACGCCCACCGCACGATTTTACACCACCACCACCACCACCGCAATAAAATTTTCAAAAACCTTCCCCTTTGGAAGAGATCCTCACTAAGTATATAAGCTCAAACGATGCTACTATTAGAAACTTAACAGGATCAATGAAAAATTTAGAAAATCAGGTCGGCCAACTCGCCAAGTCTTTTTATGAGAGACCACCTGGAACTCTTCCCTCGAACACTGAGCCTAACCCAAGGGAACACGCAAATGCGATTTCCCTTCGGAGCGGTAAGGTAGTTAACGAGCCCACCACAAGGGAAGAGCCAAGGGTGATTGTCCCTCCTGTTTTTACCCCCACGGAAAGTAACAACTTAGATCTTGAAAAAGAAAAATCTAATTTTGAAAAAGAAAAAGATATCCCTATTTTTACTGATTCTGAAAAAGAAAAAAATGGTTTTCAAAATGATGCTCCAATTGTTCTAAAAGAATTTCCGCCACCTCCTTATCCCGCTCGACTTAGGAAGGAAAAACTAGACGATCAGTACCAACGCTTTCTTGAAATGTCCAAACAAATTCACATTAATTTGCCATTTCATGAAGCGATTAGTCAAATGCCGAAGTACGCAAAATATCTTAAGGACTTATTAACGAACAAGATGAAATTGGAGAACTTATCACATGTAACATTAAATGAAGAGTGCTCGACGGTGATTAAAAATTCTAATCTTCCTAAAAAGATAAACGATCCGGGTAGTTTTTCCATTCCTTGCGTCTTTGGTGATCTTTTCGTTAAGCACGCGTTAGCGGATCTAGGAGCGAGCATCAATTTGATGCTTTTTCATTATTTAAAAAGTTAGGATTGGGCACTCTTAGCCCTACAAGGATGAGTATCCAACTAGCTGATAGGTCCATTAAGTATCCACTAGGTATCGTTGAGGACGTGCTAGTAAAGGTCGACAAATTCATCTTCCCGGTGGATTTTGTCATTCTTGATATTGAAGAGGACGTCGAGGTCCCTCTTATCCTTGGCCGACCATTCCTAGACACCTCTCGAGCAGTTATAGACGTTAGTAACGGAAAGTTGTTTTTGCGTGTGGGAGATGATGAGGTCACATTTTCCATAAATCAATCCATGAAAAACTCCTTAAAAAATGATGACGCTTGTTTTTTTGTTGACGTTCTAAATGAAGACTCTTCCCTTTCCCTTTCCAACATTTCTTCCAATGAATTTTCCTCTTCGTTTTCTGAAATTTCTTCACATAATTTTGACAACCCGGTGATGTCGATCCAAGAAAATTTTGAAAATAATTTTGTATGTAGCAGAAAAAAGTATGAAAATCTTGTTTTTGAAAAAGAGAAAAATTTAAAAAATTCTTATGACGAACCACCCCAGCTTGATTTAAAACCACTGCCTGACCACCTCAAATATGCCTTTCTTGCAAAAGATTCAAAATTGCCCGTTATAATCTCGGCTTTTCTTTCCCAATCCGAAAACGATCAATTGATCGAACTACTACAAAAGCATCGCCGAGCTATAGCGTGGCAAATTTGTGATATTCCTAGCATAAGCCCCTCTTTCTGCACACACAAAATATTTTTTGAAAATAATAAAAAAGGTGTAGTCCAACCTCAGCGACGTCTTAATCCCAACATGAAGGAGGTTGTGAAGGGTGAGGTTCTCAAGTTATTAGATAAGGGGATCATTTATCCCATCTCCGATAGTCAGTGGGTAAGTCCGGTCCAGGTAGTCCCTAAAAAGGGTGGCGTCACGGTAATAACTAATGAAAATAATGATCTAATTCCGACTAGGACGGTAACGGGATGGAGGATGTACATCGACTAACGTAAATTAAATGATGTCACTCGTAAAGATCACTTTCCTCTCCCCTTTATCGATCAAATTCTAGAACGCTTATCCGGGCACAGTTTTTATTGTTTTCTCGACGGTCTTTCGGGATACTTTCAAATCCCTATTGCACCCGAAGACCAAGAGAAGACAACATTCACTTGCCCCTTTGGAACTTTTGCCTACCGTAGGATGCCTTTTGGGCTATGCAACGCACCAACTACTTTTCAGCGGTGTATGCTAGCCATCTTTGACAAATACATAGAAAATATTATGGAAGTCTTTATGGACGACTTTTCTGTTCTTGGCGATTCCTTCGAACTATGTTTAGAAAATTTAGGAAAAGTTTTAAAACGCTGCGAGGAGACAAATTTAGTCTTAAATTGGGAGAAGTGCCACTTTATGGTACGTGAGGGTTTAGTCCTTGGCCACAAAATTTCCGCTAGGGGAATTGAAGTGGACAAGGCAAAAATTGAAATAATTGAAAAGTTACCGCCACCTACAACCGTTAAAGCAATTAGAAGTTTTTTAGGTCATGCGGGTTTTTATCGTAGATTTATTAAAGACTTTTCAAAAATCACTAAACCTCTCACCCACTTGCTCGAAAAAGACACTCCTTTTGTTTTTGATAAATCTTGTCTCGAGGCCTTTGAATTAATAAAATCGAAACTTATAAATGCTCCTATTATGATCGCCCCAGTTTGGGATTTACCGTTCGAAATAATGTGCGATGCGAGTAATCATGCGCTAGGTGCGGTTCTAGGTCAACGAATTGCTAAGAGCTTTCATCCAATTTTCTACGCTAGTAAAACTCTCACTTCTGCGCAAGAAAATTACACCACGACGGAGAAAGAGCTCTTAGCAGTTATTTTTGCTTTTGATAAATTCCGACCGTATGTTACTCTTTCTAAGGTTATTGTTTTCACGGATCATTCCGCTTTGAAGTACCTCATTTCTAAACCGGATGCCAAGCCGCGTCTTATCCGTTGGATCCTCTTACTTCAAGAATTCGACTTGGAGATTCGGGATAAGAAAGGAGCGGAAAACTTAGCAGCTGATCATCTCTCTCGTCTTGAAAATCCCAATCTAGATATTTTAAATGAAACTTTTATTAATGACTCTTTTCCGGATGAGCGTCTTTTTAATATTTCTTCATCTCATACCCCCTAGTTTGCCGATCTGGCCAATTATCTTGTGGCCCGGGTCCTTCCAAAAGAATACTCCACTCACCAAAAGAAGAAATTCTTTTCGGAGTTGAAATATTATTTTTGGGAAGACCCATTTCTATTTCGCATTTGTGCGGACCAGGTAGTAAGGAGATGTGTTTCGCGGGAAGAGGGTCACCAAATTTTAAAACATGTTCATGAAGGTCCGACTGGCGGGCACTATCAAGCTAACCGCACCGCACACAAAGTACTTAGTGCTGGCTTTTATTTGCCAAGCATATTTAAAGATGCACAAATCTTTGTGGGCGGGTGCGATCGATGCCAGCGGACTGGAAATCTCTCAAATAAAAATGATATGGAACAAAACTACTTTCTCGAGTGCGAAGTTTTTGATCTATGGGGCATAGACTTTGTCGGCCCATTTCCCTCCAGCTTAGGAAATAAATATATTCTAGTCGTAGTCGATTATGTTTCTAGGTGGGCAGAGGCCCAAGCTCTACCAAATAATGATGCTCGCGTTGTTGTCAATTTTATAAAAAAATTATTTTCTCGCTTTGGTTTTCCTCGAGCGATCGTTAGTGATAGGGGAAGTCATTTTTGCAACGCTCAACTCACTAAGGATTTAGCCAAATATGGCGTTACGCATAAACTATCCACCGCTTATCACCCCCAAACTAACGGTCAGGTCAAGGTAGTCAATCGCGAACTTAAGAGAATTTTGGAAAAAAACGTTTCTAATTCTCGTAAGGATTCATCTTTAAAATTAGACGATGCTCTGTGGGCCTATCGGACAGCGTACAAGACCGCCATCGGTTGTACTCCTTTCCGATTAGTCTATGGAAAATCGTGTCATCTTCCGGTAGAAGTAGAACACCGTGCGTACTGGGCGTTAAAATTTTTTAATTTCGATCCGCACTCGGTCGGCGAGCATAGAAAAAACCAACTAAATGAGCTTGACGAGTGGCGAGCGTACACATATGAAAATAATAAAATTTATAAAGAACGCACGAAATTGTATCACGATAAGAACCTGCGCCACCCTAAAACGTTTAAACCAGGCGATCAGGTTCTTCTTTTTAATTCGCGTTTACGTCTCTTCCCGGGAAAGCTTAAATCTAGATGGTCCGGACCGTTCACGGTCAAGGATGTTTTTCCTTACGGCACTGTGCTACTTTCACACCCCGATAAGGGGGACTTTAAAGTTAATGGCCATAGACTTAAACTCTATTTCTCTAATGATTCTGTGACTCCTGCAAAGGAGAATCTTCTTTTTGATTCTTAGATTAATATTTTCTGATGGACATTTTTATTTCTGGACTTATGGTTATTCTTCTTATTATTATTATGAAACTCTTTTATTCAGACTTTGAACTGTTGTAATAAAAAAAAAATTATCGGGCATCTGCCCACGAACTCTCTATTTTTTTCTTTTATTTTGCTCTTTCTACTAGATGCCAATCAAGTCCATGATCGTGGTCGCCGCTCCGCCGCTGCTGATATCAGATGGATCAAGTCATACCTCCTGACGATCAAGTACTCTCAAAAGCAAGCATGGGGGAGCGACATCCGCCTTCATCTCACGAACCCGGGGAAGTCCTGTTCTTTTTATTTACTTTTTTTCCTGCATTTTTTTTCTTTTTCTATTCTTCTCAGTCCCCTTCTCTTTTTCTTTATGTTTTCTTCATTGAGGGCAATGAAGAATTTAAGCATGGGGGGTCTAGTTTCTTTTGGCCTTTCTTTCTGTTTTTCTTCTTTCAAAAAGATAAAAAAAATTTATGTTTTATATTAGTACAGTATTTTATGTTATGTCTTCAAAATCCAAAAAAATTATAAAATATAAAACCCAAATTAGAAAAAAAAAACAAAACTCAAAAAAAAAAGTGTGCTAAAATCGATTTGAAAAACAAAATCTAAAATTATTTCTATCTTTATTTTTATGTTGCTTCTAGTAAAGTGTAGGCCCGTGCGGTTTCTTAGTTCTATTTAGATTTCTTTGAAACGGTTTTCTAAACCTATCATTTTAACAAAGTTTAGTTTTACTAGTTTCTTTTTCTTAAATAGATGCATCCGGTTTTTACGTCATAAGTTAGCAATTTGTAGTTATGTCTTCTTATTCGGTTAGTTGCTTACGAATGGTTGCTAGGTATCATTAGTTCTTTTTCATTTGCGGGGTAGTCTTTCTTGGTGTCTAGAACTTGTACCAAGCTACTCTCGAAGCATTTGCGCCGTTTTTACGTTCTTTGGAAATGATTTAGGCCACCATTTGAATAGTTTAAGCTTTTCGTGCCCACCAAAAACAAAACCCTTGCAAAATAATTTTGGGCCTTTTCCTTTTTTTTCCTTGTTTTAGCTCCACCTTTCATTTCATGATGTTCACCAAAGCCAAATACCTTTCCTATTTTTGCACTATAAATTTGAGCTTAAAATTTTTTTTTTGTGGAAGGGTACTATTTTTGAAATGAATAGGAAATTCTCAAGCTTATTTTTGGAGCTTTCTTATCAAATGTTATTCAAAAAGAAAAAAATTGAGAAAGAAAAGTGAAAAATCAAAATAAAAAAAAAGAATGCAAAAAGTTTATGTTTGGCCAAGTTTATAAAAGAAAATTTTCATGGCCTTGTTTTTGTAGTTTCATATTGGAGAAATGACATACTTGTTATTTCTCATTTTGATTATGCTTTGTTTATTTTTGAGCTCACCTTGGTTTAGTGCCTAAAGCCCTCATGTTTATCTTTGATTCTATTTACCTAATCATTTACCTAAGCCAAGTTTTAATGCCTAGTAGAAGTCCTAATGATCTCAGAACTTAAATTCGCGTAGTGGAGAAAGTGTGAACGTACAAGCCTATGGCCACCATCATTGATGGATTTCTTTGGAGGTTATCTTGGAGTGTTTTAGGGCTAATGTTTATCTAGCAACCTAGTAGTTTGTTAATGCGCTGTTTACTTAGAACCTCTACTTTTGTTTTCCTTATTTTCATTTATTCTGGATGTCTTGTTTTTAAGATTTAGAAATTAGTAGACTTTTCTTATGTTTTAATGAGATTTTTAGGATTCCACTTTCAAATTTTCTATTGTGTGCTTCTCACCCCACTAGTTGATAATATGAATATTAGGATAGTTTAATTTTTCATGTTTTGTTTTTCTTAATTATGGAACCTAAAAATATATATATCTTTTGCTTTCTTTTTGTTTTTCCCTAGTTCCTTATTTCTATTTGCTTGAGGGCAAGCAAATGTCTAAGCATGGGGGAATTTGATGACTAGTTTTAGTCATCCTTTTTGGGGGTACTTTAGTAGCTTAAATCCCTTATTATTATTATAATTTTATGTTTTCGTATGCTTGTATGTTGTTGTGTTATTCTTTATAAATCTATAGTTTTATTTTATGTTTGGTTGTTATTTTATGTTATGTTATATGTTTAGTTTTATTTAAACTTATATCATGATATAACTAATGTTTTGTTTTTATTTTATTTTGTAGGTTTGGGCCGGCCCCTCCCTATAGTGCAGCTCAAGCCCTTCAACAAGCAATGAAGCATCAAGAGCAGCCCGACCCTCCACTTGCAGCAGCCCACAACCTAAACCCGAGCCCTACATGAAGCATCAAGAGCAGCCCGACCCCCTCAAAAGTCCATGCAACCCGAGCCTTTTGGAGCAGCTATTCAAGCAACCCGAGCATGAGAATTAAAGCCCATGCAACCTAAATTCCTCTACCCGAACTCCAAGCAGCCCCTCTTTCATTAAATGCCATGCATGAATAATTTCATGCATGGCCGGCCACCTATTATCTCATGCATGCATCTCCCTCTCTCCTCATTAAATCCAAATCCATTCATTCCCCTTATTATGGTCGGCCCTTTATTTCTAGTGCATGCATTCCTTGCCACCTCATCTTCTCTCTCTCTCTCCACATTATTTCATGCATGCATTTCTATCTCAAACATGACCGGCCCCTCTCCTTTTCCCCCTTCTACAAGCTTCCATTCACCCCCCCCCCCTTCTTATTTTATATTTTTCATTAAATGTTATACATGCATCTTCTCTTTTCTCTCTCCCCTTTGTTAATGCATGCATGAATCAACCCCCCTTGATGTGGCCGGCCACCCCTTTGTATCCCCTCTTCATTTTCCATTCTAGAATCTTCCCTCTTCATCTATAAAAGGAACCCATGTCCCATGCTTTTGGAGGTTGGCTTTGGAGATAGCTTTGGAGAGTTTCAATTCAAGAGAGTTTATTGTAATTTTCTAGTTCGTTTTACTTCTTGTAATCTCATTTTTGTTAGTAATATAGTCTTGCTCTTTTTATTATTGTGTACTCCCTTTCCCTTTTTTTATAAGTAATATGAAGTCTTCTCCTTCTCTTATTGTCGTTTTCTTTTCCGTCATGCGTAGCTAATTTTCTCTTAGCATTTGATCATGAGGATCCATGATTTGAAATGAGAATTATTTTTATTCCATAGTTTTATTTTTGCCAAATTCTACTCGGTCCTTCTTTGAATATTATTTCGTCGACTCCGTATTTCCGATATACGGTAGTAGGCTTATGATCTCATATTCGAGTAGCCGAGAGGCTCGTGAATGTGAAAGATCACTCAAAGAAGGAAGGAGTTGAACGCAACCCTAGAGTTAGGACGACGTAAATATTCCGGATTGGAGTCAAATCCAATAGTGCGGATCACTTCGATAATGCAACTTTAGGCTTCTTTGGTTTGTAAAGAGATTTCGATCAAAGAGTCTATAAGTTAGGAGGCCTAATGCTCTAGCGAGATTTTGTCTCATTTTCGGATCCGTCACGGCCAAGTTGGATTTGCAAATTTAAAACTATGCCCTTTTATTTTCTCGTTTCATTTCATGGTGAATCAATGATCAAGTGCTAGCCTTTTTTATACAAGTTTTCGTCTCGCAATTTATCGTTCATTTTACTTATAAAATTCTCAAAATCCAACTATTTTCCGGTAGGATAATATTTCAAGCGTGAGTAGCAGTAATTGACAACCCCGTGTTTAAATACGACCTTGGTACTACAATTCGACAGGTACGCTTGCCTGTTCGGGTTTTGCCCATCAGCACCTTGCACAAACTCAATCATGAAATCGATCTCTCTCTATGGTGGGGCTCTAGGGAGACCATCAGGGTAACACATCAGGATATTCGGATACACCCGAGGCACTATCCAATGTAGGATTAGGCTTCGAAGCCTCCTATGGTGGCAGTAACAACGCTTACAAGTCAAACACCTGACTCCCAAACCATAACCTTGCGATACAGACTCTCTCTCCACTCACATCGAACGACCACTGAGCAATAACACATCCAAATTGTCCTTTACTATCGAAAGAGATACTCCGATGCGCAATACAAATCCTTCGGACAAAAGGAGTGTGAAGTTCCCGTATCGAAACTATGACCTTGCCGGATGACCAAAAATCCAAAACAAAGCCTAGAACTTCCAGTCCTAAGATAACACGCATAAGGTAACAGGTATAAGAAGCTAAATATCTATCTATTAAACCATACCTGACATCCTGACGGTCAGCCACAAGACCCCATGCTGGCCAAGGATGTCCACTCTTGGTTGCACATGAGTATATAGTGATGCGGTGGACTCCACCGCCTTGCCCTTCTCCTCAGATGATGCCCCCGACTTCTTCTCGGACATTGGGCATCCACTCCGACAATCCCGTGCATAGTGTCCTGGCTTTCCACAGTTATAACATGCACCCGGGGTTTGGCCTGTAGTCACTCCGGATGCGCTAGAGGAAGGGACTAGACCCGATCTCCTAGCCTTCTTGCTCCACCTACTGTACCCAGATTTTGAGGTCGGCATTTTGAACACCGTATCCTTTGCACTAGAGTCTTTAACTGCTCCTGTCATTGCTTTCATTGTCTTCTGAGCACCCTCCCGACAATCTCATGCAGAGTGCCCTTTCTTGCCACAAGAATGGCAATTGTAAGTAGCCTGGCTAGTAGATGATCTAGCTTCTTTTCTCAGCCTTCTGCGGTAGGCAGTCCTTATAGGATCTGCAGGGTTTGGTACCCTATTGACTATTATTTGATGGGTTTTCCCCAACTCTACTTCCAAAGTTCTGTCCGACTCCAACAAGGCTTGGAATCCTAATAGGTTTGGTCCTAGCAGTAGGATACACAACTCGCTGTGTAGACCATTATAAAATCTATCGACTATAGACTGCTCGCTTTCCCACTCAAACCTAGGGTAGCGCCTTATCATAAGGAACGCCTGCAAATATTCGTCAACTGAGTGCGCTCCTTGCAACACAATCATGTTCATCTGCTTCCCTAATGGGTCTCTAAATGTTATTTGCTCCATCACATTGCTCGGTATTGGGGCCATCTCAGGGACAAAGGGTTGTACAATTCTTCTATATTATGCGTTGGTCACAGCAAACACCGCTTCAACTACCCTTCTAATGGTTTCAATAAAAGTAGGGGTCTCAGGCACATCGCTGGGTGCAGTACTTTTCTCAGAAAGTCTGCGTCCAGACTGCCACACGCTACTCCTGGACACCTATAGACGTACAAAACACCAATAAGAGACCGAACAAAATTGCAAAAAGCAATTATAGGAACACGCAGGTTCCTAAAACATGTGTATTTTAATTCCTAAGTGGACATTCATGGGTTCTTTTCATGTTGTAACGATGACGCACACACATATGCTCACCACCCCTTAAAGTGAATTCGTCCGCGAATTAATTTAAGTCTGACTGAAATAGGTGGTCTGATACCAAATTGTAACAACCCTATCTGTCACATAGCATATAGTAGTAGGTACGGCCGGGGCCCGACGCCATAAACCACGGACAGACCAGTTGGTTACTCAATGAAACCATTCTTCCAAACAGAATATCCTACATAGAGCATCTAGCGGAAGCAATTTTATTAAGTTGCGAGAGAAAGAACCCAGCACAAGCACGAATGTCCACTAACAAACCCAGTAGGAATAAACTACATAATACATAAACGTACTTGCCTTATGGCCTTACAAGAGTTTATAATAATTAATCAGTGTCTTACAAACTTCGGCTCGCAGGCCGGAAACACATGAATTAAATGAGTAAACAAAAAAGGCCTTCGAGGGCCGGCTCAACAACTTGGGCTTTGTCCCGCTGTTTGCCTCTCGACTCCGCAGCACCTGTAAGCACAATTGACCACAATGGTGGCAAACAATTATAACTGTCAGCTAAAGCTGACCAAACACACCGTGCTCTCAGGGCACTAACTCGGTGAAGCAAGTTTTAACCCGGTCCGTTCCTTGGCTCCACCACCGCCCCTAGGGCCGGCAAACCTCGTGAGAATTTAGTCCTTTCAGTCGTAGCCTAGACTCGTTCTCCAAATCATCGGTAAGTCCCACATAACTTTAGGTCACTTTAACCGAAACAGATGGAGCGGGTAGGGTTCCACCAGCCCGTTGCTTACTCCGCCGCGGCCTTTTGCACTTCGACTCGGGCCCAGCTTCCCCTAGTCCTAAATTTCGATCAATCACGGTACATTGCCCCGCTATGTACCTTGTTGGCTCCCAGGCCACCAAAACGACAGAACTTTTCTTCCGCCCAGATTTTCGGGTACACCTTGGGTTTAATCCCCAAGACTTCCTGTTGCAATCTACCACGTAAAAACCCAAAAACAATACAAAGGCACGGAGACTTCTCCGGCTAACAATGCATAGCAAAACATCACTAATCTAGACCAATATATCCGGGTAGGCTTCACACACCATGCCTATGTACATACTACGATTCCAGACTCTAAACAAGGGGGACTTTATATAGCTACCCCAAGGAACAACGCAACTCATCGCACACTCGCGGGAGAGGGTTTTCCCTATGCAAAAGAAGAAGAGCTTCACATGCTCAAGATGAGAATCGTTACTCTAGCATTCCTCTTCGGCGCCATGGAAAACTATGCGGATGAAAAGCACCGCGATGATCTTACCTCCGCAGATCTGGGCTCGGTTTGCGATTTGGCGCTCTGAATCTCCTCCGGCGACCAGATCTCCCTCTTCCATCTTCCTCCTTGCTCTCCCTTCTCTCTAGAATTTAGAAAGATAAAGTCCCAATAAAAGTGAGGGTTTAAACCACCAATCTCGGCCTTAACCCTAGCATGGAGAGTCCTGAGCGGTTAGATCCCAAAGTAAGGAAACGAACGGCTGTGATTCAGCCCAAAAATAAACTTCCTTGGCCGAACACGGCTTGTGATACGCCCATGTCCAAGGACGTGTAACTCATTTTCCACCGAATTTGTCGCATCTCGAAAAGAACACGAGCACTCGACACGCCCGTGTCAGGCTTGACACGCCCGTGTCAGGGTTGACACGCCCGTGTCAGGCTTGACACGCCCGTGTCATCACATACACACTCGTGTAGCTGGGCATGTTCCCCCAATGACTCAGGACCAAAACATCCAGAGCACGACACGGCCATGTGACACGCCCGTGTCACATGCCGTGTGCTAGACACGCCCTTGGATACGCATGTGTTCCAGGCCATGTAGCTTCCTTAGCACAACTCGCCAAACGACCCGAGCAGTATACGGGTATTTGACATGCCTGTGTCAAATCTGACATGCCCGTGTCGGACCCGTACCCGCCTATGCTCAGGACGAGCGTCCTCACTCAACGATCGTTGAGTGAAAGGCGTTGAGTGGCTGACACGCCCTGAGACACGCCCGTGTCCCAGGTCGTGTTCACCCCTCAACGACCATTGACTGCAATTTCATCGACCACGTGACAATCGCCGACCCCGAGCACGACACGCCCCTAGGACACGCCTGTGTCCCAGGCCGTGTCACCACTACTAAATCCCATACTTGGCTCAAAATGCCACCCGCCACTCTTTTGAGTTTCGGGGCGTTACACATACGACACTTGGACTTATAATATTTTCGGGCAATGGGATTAGTCGAAATTTGTTAAGTGATCACGACACCTTTCGATGAAGCGTCGAGTGACACTCGACGCATACGACGCTTGGACTTAGAATATTTTTGAGCAGTGGGATTCGTTGAAATTCGTCAAGTGATCACGACGCTTTTGATGAAGCATCGAGTGATACTCGATGCATACGATGCTTGGACTTAGAGTATTTGCGGCCAGTAGAATTATCAAGGATTCGTGGAAATTTTTCGAGTGATCACGACGCCTTTCAATGAAGCGTCGAGTGATACTCGACGCATTCGACGAATTAGACTTAGAAGATTTACAAAAACTCGTCAACGATAATCTATGAATTCGTCGAGTTGGACTCAACGGATTCTTTAGATTTACTTAGACAGTTTGGCCGATTCGTCGAGATGACACGAAGAATTCCTACAATTCATCGAATATCGTCGAGTGATACTCGACGCATAAGATGAATTGGACTTAGCAAATTTTCGGCCAGGCTGTATTTGTGGGATTATACTTACGGGTTGAACCGGGTTCGGGATATATGTTGAGTGTCTACCAATGGCTGGTCTTTTCAACAAAACCAATTTATTATGATGATGGGAGGTCCAGTGATAGAATGACACATGGTGAAGTGACCTTAACCATAATATTACTTATAAAAAGGGATGATCGAAAACCCTAACTGTCTTGTTCTTCCTTATTGAATTGTGTCTAGCTCGATGAGAATGGAGAGATCTCCAGTGCTGGACTTCCTGGAGGAACTCCGAAGTCATCTCTCTCGGTGTTCCTTGTCTCCAGGAGAGTGATTAGAAAAAGATCAGACGTCGTCATGCCGCAAAGAAGAAGAACGAGATCTATGAACGGAAATGAGGTGAGCTTCCTACCCTCTCCCTTGGTGCTAGATCTTTATTTATGAAATAGGAGAGATGTCGGCTCAAGAGAACTTGAATTTGGTGCATGATGAAGATCTCCTAGGAAGATACCATGCTAGGACCTTTATCCTAGGGTTTTGTTGTCTTCAACCTCTCCTCTCTTCATTATGAAGACGATAGACTTGGTTTCATGAAGAATGGTGGTCTATTGAGGGTAAATAAGGGATGAGGAAGAGCTGGATGTAACTTTGTATGTATGGATAGAGGAAGAAGACGAACTGATGATGTTCGTTTGACTTTACGATGTGTGCAGAAATCTGATTTCTATATGCAGCAGGCTTTATACTCGATTTAAACCATTATCTGATTACTTCTTGGTCTTTGGCTGAACACGAAAGTTGTATTCCTCGAAAAGAACTTTCCAATAGATGGTTGCATGTTTTCTGGTGAGCACTGTGGCTCCCACAATGTGTGACTGAAGTTGCTGCATTAAACTAACATAAGGACGGAATAGACGTTCCATCTAAGTAAGTTATGTGTTAGTCGTGCATCCGAATTTTTGGTCTAAGTAGAAAGATCGTAGCCAAATGATATGTTGGATTGGGTGAATTTATTTATATGTAACCGTAATAATCTAACGGTTTGGATTGACCTTGGTTGTATAAATGATGTATTCATGAAATACGGTAAAGATGCACTTAATAACAATGCGTGAATGTTATGAGTTTTGGAAGAATTTATGATGCATGATGCATGAATATGCAATCTATAGCTATGTGGTGATTTATAATCATTGGAAGAACAGGTGATGTGTTCCTTGTAAAGTTGTGTTGATCATGTAGAAGTATAAATGACATGTTGAATGTGTAATAATATAGAATATGGGGAAAAATGAATGAATTGATATACATGTGCATGCTAAATTATAAAAGAAGGGCCAGATGCGAAAAAGCCCATGGCCAAGTGATGTGTTAGTCAATTATCTCAAGTAATGAAGATACGACTGGATTGAAAACTAAGAGGGTTAGTCTCTAATGCTAAGATAGCCCTTGAGTTCTTTTGAGCACTAGATGTAACACCCCAGAAATCTCAAAAGCCAAATTGGGATTCAAGTTGGCTGGCATGTCCTGAGACACGGGCGTGTCTCAGGGCGTGTCAGGTGTACACGTCTTGGGACATGGGCGTGTACCAGGGCGTGTCTAAATGAGCTGAGGGCCAGTTGTGTCCGAGGAGGACACGGCCTGTGACACGGTGTAACACCCCAAAAATCTCAAAACTAGATTTGAGGTGCAGGCTGTTTGACACGGCTTGGGACACGGGCGTGTCCCAGGGCGTGTCGGGGGTACACGGCCTGGGACACGGGCATGTCCCAGGGCGTGTTCAGGATGGTCGACGATCGGTGGTCGACTATAGTCGAGCCTGGGACACGGCCTTGGACACGGGCGTGTCCCGGGGCATGTCACTCAAGAAATGGCCGGTTTGAGTCAGAAATGTACACGGCCCGGAAACAAGCCTTGAACACGGCCGTGTCAGATTTGACATGGGCGTGTCCGAGGGCGTGTGCCTACCCGTGTACTGCTCTGTTGTTTTTAGAGCTCGTTGAGTACCGTGTAACAGGGGTGACACGGGCATGTCATTTGACCAACACTGGCATGTCAGGTTTGACACGGGCGTGTCGATGCCCGTGTTCTGGTAGATTTCAGTCGGTGCGTGTGCCGCGTGTGCCGCTTAAGGGTACACGGCCAGTGACACGGGCGTGTCACAAGCCGTGTCGGCCAAAAATAGTCTTTTTCAGGCAGATCTTGGTCGTTCATTTTCCTTAAAGAGGATCTTGTGGCTAGGGCTCATTCCTGGTCTGATAAGGCCAGGAAAGGAGAAGGCTAAGCTCATTTCCAAGTTCATATTCTCTTTCTAACTTTAAGAGAGAGGTGAGAGCAAGGTGAGGAAGAAGAAGTGGAATCCGGCTGCCGGTGGTGCTACAATGGTCCAAATCACAAGCCGAGTTCGGATTTGCGAAGGCAACGCTGCTGCGAAGGCTTTCATCCATCTCAAATTTCTCTCCATGGCTCCGAAGCGAGTTCCTAGGGTAACGATTTCCTTCTCGGACATGTGAAGTCCTTATTTCCTGCATTGCATAGGGAAAACCCTTCCCCGCGAGTGTGCGGTGGGTTGTGGCGTCCCTTGGTGTAGATATGTGAAGTCCCCTTTGTTAGAGTCCGGAATTGGAGTACGGATATAGGCATGCTGTGTGAAGCCCATCTGGACATATTGGTCTGGATTGGTGATGCTTGTTTGCATATCGGAGAAGACTCCGTGATTATTGCTTGTATGCATGATGGATAAAGTACTGGAGGAAGTCTAGGGAATTGGAAATTGTGAGAGTTGGGTGCAACTCTTGTGGCCGTGAGTTGCCACTTTGTGTGCGGTTGAGCGTTGGGCTGCAACTGTATGAAAAGGCTTCCTGCCGAACAGGCAAGGTGAAACCGACCTGCGCCTTTAAATGTGGCCTCAGGTACGAGTACTTGGTTGGGCAAGGCGATTTGAGCAACGGGGGGTGGCTGATCTGTACCTGCGTTATGTAGGCTGGACATG
This sequence comes from Platanthera zijinensis, assembly GCA_039513925.1. Lineage (NCBI taxonomy): Eukaryota > Viridiplantae > Streptophyta > Magnoliopsida > Asparagales > Orchidaceae > Platanthera > Platanthera zijinensis. Next base: position 132,047,151 of record CM077083.1, read on the forward strand.
AGAGCGCCAAGGCATTGGGCTTTCGTCAGCGGCATAATGAGAGTCTTGGGCCTGCGTGTCGGACAAAATGCTCAATGGTGAGATCCGGTGTTTCCGGTGCACCCGAGAGTGCCATGAGTGCACGGGACGTCGGGCCGTCGGGCCGGTGTTTGTGATATGTGACTGTGCGGTCGTGCACGTCTTGCTTGAATTGCTATATATCATATTGGATGAGTGCTATGCAGGGATGGAATTCCGCTGCCCCGTGCCCGGGGCAGGGTCGTTATAATTGGTCAGCTGAATGCTGATCGTTGCCCTGTTTGCCACCGCTTGGTGGATTGGTTCTTACAGGTACTGGAGGTGCTGGTCCGAGCGGGACTTAGTGGGCTGAAACCCAAGCTGCGTTGCTGCCCTCGAAGGCATTGTTTTGTTTCTTTTGTTCATGTGTGGCTGGCCTGCGTGCCGATGTTTGGAATCCACACTCTTGTTCAGAGGAATTGTTGTAAGGCCTTAAGGCCAGACTCTTTTGATGTTTGTATACATTACTATGTTATAGTGGACAGTGTTCTTTATCTTGAGTTCAAAGATTCAACCGTGAAACTTCCGCTAGAATGCTCTGTGTTAGGATGCGTTGGTTATGATGTTCGTAGCGTCTCCGCCTGTTTGTGGACTATGGTGTGGGGCCCCGGCCGGACCCTCTATTATATTCTTCTTGACGGGTAAAGGTGTTACAATTTAGTATCAACTTGTTGGTCGATCTCTTCCGAATTCGCGGACGAATTCTTTTGAGGGGTGGCGAGCACGTGTCAGTGCTGGCTGTCGTTATAACACTTAACTTGAACTCAAGATTGTCCACTTAGGATTGCAAATACACTTGTTTGTTGAACTTGTGTATTCTTTTTGTATGGTCGTTTTCATTGGTCGTTAACCTGTGTATTTTACACATATAGGTGACCAGAAGTGTTGCGGGTCAATCCGAACCACAACGTTCTGTTGAGAGTGCGGCACCAGCCGAGGTGCCCACAACTCCTCCATCCGCTGAAACAGTCCGTCTCATCACGGAAACGGTACTTGTTGTGATGAATGCTCAGCAGGCTGGGCAGGCACGTCCTGCAGTGGTGCCAACGCAAGCTGGCGTACGGCAAGAACCGGTAGAAGCCGAAGTTGATCCGCGGGTAGCAGATCAACAATGGAAGAAAATCTTGAGCTTTAACCCTCCGCAGTTTCATGGGGCGGGTACACCAGCCCAAGCAGAGGATTGGCTTGCAAGGATCAAGAGGATTATGAGAGCTATTAAGGTTGAAGAGGAACAGAAAGTCATGTTAGCCACTTTCCTACTGGAAGGAGAGGCGCGATTGTGGTGGGATGAGATTGAAATGCATCACTTGGCCGGCAGGCAATTGGCAGAGATTAAAATGGAAGAATTCTCTCGTTTGTTCTTAGCACAACATCTGCCGATGCAGCAAAGGATATCGATGGAAATGGAATTTCAACGGTTAGCACAGGGAGATCGAAGTGTGGATGACTACCTGCATGAGTTCACCTGTTTGGGAAGATATGCGGGCACGATCTTCGCCGAAGAAGAACGTAAGACTAGTCGGTTTTATGCGGGACTGCGAGATGAGCTGCGGTATTTGCTCTCGAGTTCTGTGAGTCAGGGATTCAAAGCCTTAGTCTGTATGGCTCGTTCTTTGGAGACGGACATGAAACAGAGGCAAGCAAAGGGAAACTTGGCGGTTGCGAAGCCAGAGTTTAAGCCGCCGCATCCGGAAAATTTTGGCTATCGAAAGAGATGGAATAAGAAGTCTAAGTATTCTGGACAAGCTCCTTCTGCGACTATGACGGATACATCTGGGTATGGATCTCGTGCTTGTTATACGTGCGGGAAGGTTGGACACTTCGCACGTGAATGTCGATCTGGTCCTCCAAAGGGTGATAAGAAGACGGGGGCGTCTTATGCGGAGAAGGGGAAGGCTATGGTGGAGTCTTCTGCCTCGCACGCGCAGCCCAGGGTCTTCAACCTTGGACAACAGGAGGCCATTAAGCAGGCGGATGTCGTCACATGTGCGCGTAGGTTTTAATGTTCTTACTTTTGATGTGTTGTGCTTGGTTTATTTGTTTTAATCGTAATGTTATAGGGTTTGTCCTTATACGAGAGTATCCGGCGCGAGCACTGTTCGACACAGGTGCTTCACATTCGTTTCTGTCTGAGGACTTTGTCTTTTGTGTCGGGGTACCTATACGGACTAAGACAGACAGGATAAAGGTGTTGTTGCCTAACGGATGTTTGATGTGCGCGGATCGATCTTGCGGTCTTGAGGTCAAGTTAGGGAGTCGGGAGTTCAAGTTGGAAACATTAGTATTGCTGATCAAAGAGTTTGATATAATCTTTGGTATGGACTGGCTTTCAGAGCAGCGTGCCTGTATCGATTGCACTTCAAAAGAGGTCACACTTGGGCAAAATACCAAACAAGAGACCAAGTTCATTGGTATGCAAGGGATGAGTGGGATGTTGTTATCCGCTCTCCAAGTTGTTAAGGTAGTTTGGAAGGGTGCGGAGTTGTTCTTCACACTCATAGAGGCGGTGGCGCCGAAGACCAGTGTGAGTGAAGTGCCGATTGTGTCGGAATATGCTGATGTGTTTCCAAAGGACCTTCCGGGGTTACCTCCCCAAAGGGAAATCGACTTCGCTATCGAGCTGGTGCCGGGTGCGAAACCTGTGGCCTGTTCGCCGTATCGGGTAGCGCCAAAAGAAATGGCCGAACTGAAAGTTCAGTTGCAAGAATTGTTGGAGCAGGGATTCATATGCCCAAGTATGTCACCTTGGAGCGCGCCTGTTCTTTTTGTGAAAAAGAAAGACGGTGGTTTGTGACTATGTATTGATTATCGCGAACTGAACAAGCTGACGGAGAAAAACAAGTATCCAATTCCACGGATCGATGACTTGTTCGATCAACTAGCAGGCTCAACCGTCTATTCGAAGTTGGATTTGAAGTCCGGGTATTACCAGTTACGGATTAGGGAAGGTGACATTCCCAAGACAGCGTTTGGCACACGCTATGGTCATTATGAGTTCACAGTGATGCCGTTCGGTTTATGTAATGCGCCTTCGGTCTTCTTGGATCTCATGCATCGAACGTTCCGCGAATACCTGGATCTGTTTGTGATTGTGTTTATTGATGATATCCTTGTATATTCACAATCGGAGGAAGATCATGCAAACCACTTGCGATTGGTATTGCATACCTTGCGAAGGAATAAGCTGTATGCCAAGTTCTCTAAGTGTGAGTTCTGGCTCTCGTCGGTGGCTTTTCTAGGCCATGTGGTAAGTGGAGAGGGCATAGCAGTGGATCCGGCTAAGATAAGTGCCATTCGTGATTGGCCAGTGTTGTCTTCGGTGGCCGAGCTCATGAGTTTCCTTGGACTGGCGGGCTACTATAGACGGTTCGTGGAGAACTTCTCCCGGATTGCTTTGCCTCTGACTACGTTGACGAGAAAGGATCAGAAGTTCGTTTGGACGCCGGAGTGCGCACGAGCTTTTGATGAGCTGAAGAGTCGTTTGACCACGACGCCCGTTTTGACGTCGCCATGTGGTACAGATGGTTTGAGATATACAGCGATGCGGTAGGAAGCGGCTTAGGCTGCGTTCTCCTATAGTTTGGCAAGGTGATCGCCTATGGCTCACGTCAATTGAAAGTGGATGAGCGTAATTACCCCATCCATGACTTGGAGTTGGCGGCGGTGATCTTTTCGCTAAAGTTGTGGCGGCATTATCTTTATGGCGTGAAGGTGGATATTTATACAGATCATAAAAGCTTAAAGTATCTGCTCGATCAAAAGGAGTTGAATATGCGACAAAGGAGGTGGATGGAATTCCTTGGGGATTATACCTTCGACATTCACTATGTTCCCGGAAAGGGAAATGTGGTCGTTGATGCCTTGAGTCGTCGAACTCCGGTGCGGGCAAATTGGTTGCGGATACATGATGAGCGGTTAATCCAGGAGTTGGAAGCTTTGGAGATATCTTGTGTGGAAAGAGATTCTTCAACTGATGCATGCGTGAACTGGTTGGAGGTTCAATATGACCTTGCTGACAGGGTTTGGCGGGAAACGGAGTTGGATAAAAGTCTCCAACGCTATGCAAAGGAGGGGTCTGGTGATCAATTATCCTGGGATGACGGTTTATTACGGAAAGATGGCCGATTGTGCGTCCCTAGTGCGGGTAAATTGCGAGAAGGATTGCTATAGGAAGCACACTTTACAAAGTACTCAATTCACCCTGGGAGCACAAAAATGTACAAGGACATGAAAAAACTGTTCTGGTGGCCTGGTTTAAAGAAGGACATAGCCGCGTGTGTGGCTAAATGTCGTACTTGTGCTTTGGTAAAGGCAGAATGTCAACGGCCGAGTGGGTTCCTGAAGTCGTTGCCGGTTCCGCAATGGAAGTTTGAGGATATTTCTATGGATTTCGTGCACGGATTGCCGAGATCTCAGCGTGGCCATGACTCAATCTGGGTGATTGTAGACCGATTGACAAAGGTGGCTCACTTTCTAGCGAACAAGCGGGACGATTCAGTGGAAACGTTGGCAAAGCTCTATGTGGAGCAGATTGTTCGATTGCACGGTGTTCCCCGGAGCATCGTAAGTGACCGAGATGGGCGCTTTACCTCGAAGGATTGGAGATTAGTTCATCAGATGTTGGGCACGAAGTTAGCATTCATTACGGCCTTTCACCCGCAAACGGATGGCCAAACTAAACGAACCAACATAACGATGGAGGATATGCTCCGTATGTGCGCCCTGGACTTCGGTAAGAATTGGGAAGAGCATCTTGTTATGGTGGAGTTTGCCTATAATAATAGCCATCAAGCGAGTATAGGCATGGCCCCGTTTGAAGCTCTGTATGGTCGTAAGTGTTGTACACCGCTAGCTTGGGCAGAAACTGGCGAGACCAAACTGTTAGGCAAAAAGGAAGTCGAGGATGCTACCTCAACAATACGCTCTATTCGAGAGAGGCTCCTAATAGCCCAGGATCGGCAAGCCAAGTATTACAATGCTAAGCACCAAAATATGGAGTTCGCGGTGGGTGACTAGGTCTATTTAAAGATTAAGCCCTTCAAAGGCGTATCTCGGATTCAGCGGTTGAAAAAGCTAAGTCCGCGATACCTTGGTCCGTTTGAAGTGATGGAGCGAGTTGGGGAAGCTGCCTATCGGCTAGCTCTTTCATCGGAATTGAGTGGATTGCATGATGTGTTTCACATCTCGGTGCTACGCAAAGCAGTCAAGGATCCAGCTCAAGTAATTGACAATGATCGAGTGCCGATTGAGTATGGGCTAACGACAAAGGTGAAGCCTATACGGATCGAGGATCGAGCTGAGAAACAGTTGCGGAACAAAGTGATCGGGATGGTCAAAGTCCGATGGGACAATTGTGGCCGAGAAGAGCTAACATGGGAGTACAAGCAGACCATGCGAGCCGAGTTTCCCGAGTTATTTTCGTAACTTGTTCGCTCGTTGTATATGTAATAGAAACATATAAATGTTTGTTATTTTCTCCCTACTGTCTTCAAATTTCGGGACGAAATTTTATTAAGGAGGGGAGGATTGTAACACCCCAAAAATCTCAAAACTGGATTTGAGGTGCAGGCTGTTTGACACGGCCTGGGACACGGGCGTGTCCCAAGGCGTATCGGGGGTACACGACCTGGGACACGGGCGTGTCCCAGGGCGTGTTCAGGATGGTCGACGATCGGTGGTCGACTATAGTCGAGCCTGGGACACGGCCTTGGACACGGGCGTGTCCCAGGGCGTATCACTCAAGAAATGGCAGGTTTGAGTCAGAAATGTACACGGCCCGGAACCAAGCCTTGAATACGGCCGTGTCAGATTTGACACGAGCGTGTCCGAGGGCGTGTGCCTACCCGTGTACTGCTCTGTTGTTTTTAGAGCTCGTTGAGTACCGTGTAACAGGGGTGACACGGGCGTGTCATTTGACCAACACGGGCGTGTCAGGTTCGACACGGGCGTGTCGATGCCCGTGTTCTGGTAGATTTCAGTCGGTGTGTGTGTCGCGTGTGCCGCTTAAGGGTACACGGCCTGTGACATGGGCGTGTCACAGGCCGTGTCGGCCAAAAATAGTCTTTTTCAGGCAGATCTTGGCCGTTCATTTTCCTTAAAGAGGATTCTGTGGCTGGGGCTCATTCCTGGTCTGATCAGGCCGGAAAAGGAGAAGGCTAAGCTCATTTCCAAGTTCATATTCTCTTTCTAACTTTAAGAGAGAGGTGAGAGCAAGGTGAGGAAGAAGAAGTGGATTCCGGCTGCCGGTGGTGCTACAGTGGTCCAAATTACAAGCCGAGTTCAGATTTGCGAAGGCAACGCTGCTGCGAAGGCTTTCATCCATCTCAAATTTCTCTCCATGGCTCTGAAGCGAGTTCCTAGGGTAACGATTTCCTTCTCGGACATGTGAAGTCCTTATTTCCTGCATTGCATAGGGAACACCCTTCCCCGCGAGTTTGCGGTGGGTTGTGGCGTCCCTTGGGGTAGATATGTGAAGTCCCCCTTGTTAGTGTCCGGAATTGGAGTACGGATCTAGGCATGCTGTGTGAAGCCCATCTAGACATATTGGTCTGGATTGGTGATGCTTGTTTGCATATTAGAGAAGACTCCGTGATTATTGCTTGTATGCATGATGGATAAAGTACCGGAGGAAGTCCAGGAAATTGGAAATTGTGAGAGTTGGGTGCAACTCTTGTGGCCGTGAGTTGCCACTTTGTGTACGGTTGAGCGTTGGGCTGCAACTGTATGAAAAGGCTTCGTGCCGAACAGGCAAGGTGAAATCGACCCACGCCTTAAAATGTGGCCTCAGGTACGATGTACTTGGTTGGGCAAGGCGATTTGAGCAACGAGGGGTGGCTGATCTGTACCTGTGTTACGTAGGCTGGACATGAGAGCGCCAAGGCATTGGGCTTTCGTCAGCGGCATAATGAGAGTCTTGGGCCTGCGTGCCGGACTAAATGCTCAACGGTGATATCCGGTATTTCCGGTGCACCTGAGAGTGCCATGAGTGCACGGGACGTCGGGCCGTCGTGCCGGTTTTTGTGATATGTGACTGTGCGGTCGTGCACGTCTTGCTTGAATTGCTATATATCATATTGGATGAGTGCTATGCAGGGATGGAATTCCGCTGCCCCGTGCCCGAGGCAGGGTCGTTATAATTGGTCAGCTGAATGCTGGCCGTTGCCCTGTTTGCCACCGCTTGGTGGATTGGTTCTTACAGGTACTGGAGGTGCTGGTCCGAGCGGGACTTAGTGGGCTGAAACCCAAGCTACGTTGTTGCCCTCGAAGGCATTGTTTTGTTTCTTTTGTTCATGTGTGGTCGGCCTGCGTGTCAATGTTTGGAATCCACACTCTTGTTCAGAGGAATTGTTGTAAGGCCTTAAGGCCAGACTCTTTTGATGTTTGTATACATTACTATGTTATAGTGGACAGTGTTCTTTATCTTGAGTTCAAAGATTCAACCGTGAAACTAACGCTAGAATGCTCTGTGTTAGGATGCGTTGGTTATGATGTTCGTAGCGTCTCCGCCTGTTTGTGGACTATGGTGTGGGGCCCCGGCCGGACCCTCTATTATATTCTTCTTGACGGGTAGAGGTGTTACACACGGGCGTGTCACAGGGGGGTGTTTGGCACACGGCTAGGGACACGGGCGTGTGTCTTAGCTGTATTGTTCTTGGGTGATTTTGGATATCGTGTTACAGGGGTGATACGGTTAGGTACACGGCCGTGTGCTGGGTGATACAAGCGTGTCAGGTTTGACACGGGCATGTCGAAACCCGTGTTCTGGTTTATTTTCAGTCGGTTGTGCACCGCTTCAGGAACACGGCCTGTGACACGGGCGTGTCACAACCCGTGTTCGGCCCAGGAAAATCAATTTTAGGGCTAATCTGAGCCTTCCATTTCCTTTGACCAAGATCCAATGGCCTAGGCTGTTCCCTGGATTGATAAGGTCGGGATTTGAGTTGAGAAAGCTCATTTGAGTTCTGTGTTCTCTTTCTAAAAGCTAAGAGAGAGAGGAGAGCAAGAGAAGGAAGAAGAAGGGGAATCCAGCTGCCGGTGGTGCTACGGTGATCCAAATCACGAGCCGAGTTTGGACTTGAGAAGGCAAGGCTGCTGCGAAGACTTCCATCCATTTACTTTCTCTCCATGGCTCCGAAGCGAATTCCAAGGGTAACGATTTCCTTCTTGGACATGTGAAGTCCTTCTTTCCTGCATTTGCATAGGGAAAACCCTTCCCCGCGAGTGTGCAGTGGGTTGCGGTGTCCCTTGGGGAAGATATGTGAAGTCCCCCTTGTTAAAGTCCGGAATCAGAGTACGGATCTAGGCATGCTGTGAGAAGCCCATCTGGACATGCTGGTCTTGATTGGTGATGCTTGATTGCATTCGGAGAAGACTCCGTGATTTTTGCTTGTATGCATGAAATCCGTGGTGGATACCTGTGGCTTGGTACCGCAGGAAGTACTAGAGGAAGTCCTGGAAATGGTGAGAGTTTGGTGCAACTCTAGTGGCCGTGAGTGCCATATGATATGAAGTTGACCCGTTAAGCTGCAACTGGAGGAATGCCTTGGTGGCGGACGGGCAAAGTGAAGCTATACCCACGTCAGTCCAGTCTTGATTCTTACGATTTTGAGCAACGGGAAAGGTGGATCTGTACCCGCGTTATGGTTGTCTAACCTTGGGTGCTTAAGGCCCTGTTAGGATCACATAGCGAGAGTCGACAGTTTGCGTGCCGATCAGACTAGAAATGCTCAAATTGGACTGTCATGTCTGGGACCTCTGAACGGTGGTGGGACTCGGTGTTTCCGGTACACCAGAATGTGACCTGAGTGCACGGAGCATCGGGCCGTCGTGTCGGCGTTTGTGATATGTATTGATTGTGCGGTCGTGCACGTCTTGCGTGGTTTGTTATACATATTGTTGGAAAAATGCTATGCAGGGATAGAATTCCGCTTCCCCATGCCAGTGGCAGGGTCATTATAATTGGTCAGCTGAATGCTGACCGTTGCCCTGTTTTCCACCGCTTGGTGGATTGGTTCTTACAGGTGCAGGTGGTGCTGGTCCAAGCGGGACTTAGCGGGCTGAAGCCCAAGCTGCGTTGTTGCCCTCGAAGGCTTTATTCTGTTTCTTCTTGTTTATGTGTGGCCGGCCTGCGTGCCGATGTTTGTAAACCACACCTTTGTTAAGAGAAATTTATAAGGCCTTAAGGCCAGATACTTTTGTTGTAAACTTTCCTATTTTGTTATAGTGGACAGTTCTTGTAATTCTTGAGTTCAAGTTTTCAACCGTGAAGCTTCCACTAGAATGCTCTGTGTTAGGATGCATTGGTATTGATATTATTTAGTAGCGTCTCCGCCTGTTTGTGGAATATGGTGTGGGGCCCCGGCCAGACCCTTTATTATATTCTTCTTGACGGGAAGAGGTGTTACAATTTTGTATCAGCTTGTTGGTCGATCTCTTCCGAATTCGCGGACGAATTCTTTTGAGGGGTGGCGAGCACGTGTCAGTGCTGTCGTTATAACACATAAATTGAACTCAAGAATGTCTATTATGAATGTAAATACACTTGTTTGGTGTATTTTTTTGTATGTTTGCCGTTTTACTTGGTCGCTAAATTGTGTGTTTTACACATATAGGTGACCAGAAGTATTGCGGGTCAATCTGAACCTCAACATTCTGTAGAAAGTATGGCACCAGCTGAGGTGCCCACACCTCCTCCATCCGCTGAAACGGTACATTTCATCACGGAAATGGTACTTGCTATGATGAATGCTCAACAGGCTGGACAGGCACGTCCTGCAGTGGTGCCAACGCATGCTGGGGTACGGCAAGAAACGGTAGAAGTTGTAGTTGATCCGCGGGCAGCAGATCAACAATTGAAGCAATTCATGAGCTTCAATCCTCCGTAATTTACTGGGGCAGGCTCACCATCCCAAGCAGAGGATTGGCTTGCAAGGATAAATAGGATCATTAGAGCTATCAGGGTTGAGGAGGGACAGCAGGTTATGTTGGCCACTTTCCTACTGGAAGGAGAGGCTAGGTTGTGGTGGGATGAGATTGAACTTGCATCACTTGGCCGGTAGTGTAACACCCCTACCTGTTACGTGCAACATAGTAGAAGGTCCGGCCGGGGCCCCACACCATGTCTTACCAACAGGCGGAGACGTTACTAAGTAATACCAAATACGCATCCTATCACAGAGCATTCTAGCGGAAGATTAAAGGGTTGCAAGAATGAACTCAAACATCAACACAGAAGTCCACAACTAAACAAAATATGCCATAATATAAAACCACAAGTATGGCCTTATGGCCTATTACAAGTGTTACTCTTTATACAAGAAGGTGCTGTGTCCCAGGCCGTGTCACTTGACCTGAAAACCAAAACTGGGTTTTGGGGTATTACAATCCTCCCCTCCTTGCAGAAAATTTCGTCCCGAAATTTGAATAACTGAAAAACTCAATAAAGTCCATATTTACTGATGATTACAAGGTCTAAAACACAACCACTTACAAAAATAACTCGGGAAATTCCGTTCGCATGGTTTGCTCACGCTCCCAAGTAAGCTCTTCTCGGCCACAATTATCCCACCGGACTTTGACCATCCCGATTGCTTTGTTCCTCAATTGCTTCTCGGCGGCATCTTCAATCCGAATTGGCCTAACCTTTGTAGTTAGCCCACTATCGACTGATACCCGATCTGCAACTATCACTTGCGACGGCTCTTTTATTGCTCTCCGCAGCACCGATACATGAAACACATCATGTAAACTACTTAACTCGGGCGGTAACAATAACCGATAGGTTGCCTCACTGATGCATTCAATCACCTCAAAAGGTCCTAGATACCTCGGGCTCAACTTTTTCAGACATCGTATCCTGGACACACCTTTAAAAGGCTTGATTTTTAGATATGCCCAATCACCCACCGCAAACTTTACGTCCCGGTGCTTGGCATTATAATATTTGGCCTGCCTATCTTGAGCAATTAACAACCTTTCACGAATTGTACGTACCGTTTCATGAATATCCGTCACATTGTGCCGCTTGTAAAGCTTTGTTTCACCCGTCTCTGCCCAAGATAACGGTGTGCGGAACTTCCTGCCGTACAAAGCTTCGAAAGGGGCCATCTGAATGCTCGCCTGATAACTGTTGTTATAGGCAAACTCAATCATGAACATATGATCTTCCCAGCGACTTCCAAAATCTAACGTACACATCCGGAGCATATCTTCCAATGTCCTGTTGGTCCTTTCAGTTTGACCGTGCGTCTGGGGATGAAAGGCTATACTAAAATGCAACTTTGTGCCCAACAGCTGATGAATTAGCCTCCAATCTCCTGATGTGAAGCGTCCATCTCGATCGCTCACAATGCTACGGGGAATTCCGTGCAATCGTACGATTGAATCTACGTACATTTTAGCCAACTTGTCGACTGGATCATCTCTTCGATTTGGAATAAAATGAGCAACTTTTGTTAATCGATCCACAATCACCCAAATCGCATCATTACCCCGCTGAGATCTCGGCAATCCATGCATGAAGTCCATGGAAATATCATCAAATTTCCACACTAGGACTGGTAGTGATTTCAAGAATCCTCCTAGCCTTTGGCATTCCGCTTTCACCAGAGCACATGTATGGCACTTAGCAACATAACGTGCTATATCTTTCTTCATACCCGGCCACCAGAAGTTCTTTTTCAGATCTTTATACATTTTTGAACTTCCCGGATGAATCGAATACCTTGAAAAATGGGCTTCGTACATGATTTCGTCACGAAGATTTCTCTAACAAGGAACACATACCCGACCGTCTTTTCTCCAAAGTCCATTGTCACAAGAAAATCGAGAGCTCTTATCTTCCGCTGCATAACGCTGCAAACTATCATCCAGTTCCGTCGCTTGGCGGACCCTATCCATCAGGTCATACTGTACCTCTGTCCAATTCAAACACATGGTCGCAGCAGTGTTTTTCTCCACACAAGTAATATCCATCCGTTCTAGCTCATGGATAAATCGTTCATCATGGTATGACAACCAATTCGCCCTTGCCGGAGTCCTACGACTCAGGGCATCTGCGATTATATTCCCTTTACCAGGGGTGTAATGAATTTGGAAGGTATAATCACCAAGAAATTCCATCCACCTTCTCTGTCGCATATTTAAGTCTTTTTGATCTAAAAAATATTTCAGACTTTTGTGGTCTGTATAGATATCCACCTTTATACCATATAAATAATGACGCCACAACTTAAGTGCAAAGATGACTGCGGCCAATTCCAAATCATGGACTGGATAGTTCGGCTCATGGGCTTTCAATTGTCGCGAGCCATATGCTATCACCTTACCACGCTGAAGGAGAACACAGCCTTTGCCGCTACCCGATGCATCACTGTACACCTCAAAACCATCTATGCCATAAGGTGTTGTCAAAATTGGGGTCGTAGTCAACCGACTCTTTAACGCTTCAAAAGCTCGTGCGCACTCGGGCGACCAAACGAATCTTTGTTCTTTTCGCGTTAGGGTAGTGAGAGGCAATGCTATTCTTGAGAAATTTTCCACAAAACGCCTGTAGTAGCCCGCAAGTCCAAGGAAACTCCTGACTTCGACTACCGACAAAGGAATAGGCCACTCCTGCACAGCAGCAATTTTGGCAGGATCCACTGCAATGCCTTCTCCACTAACCACATGGCCCAGAAAAGCTACGGATGACAACCAGAAATCACACTTAGTAAACTTGGCATAAAGTTTCTTTTCCCTCAGGGTTTACAATACCATCTTCAAATGATTTGCATGCTCTTCTCTGGATCGGGAATATATCAGGATATCGTCAATAAAGACGATCACAAAGAGATCCAAATATTGCTTAAATGTTCGGTGCATCAAATCCATAAACACCGAAGGTGCATTAGACAATCCAAAGGGCATCACCGTGAACTCATAATGCCCGTAGCGTGTGCCAAACGCCGTTTTGGGTATGTCCCTTTCCCGAACCCTCAACTGGTAATAGCATTGAAATGCACTGGTGTGTTACACTTGTGTGTTTGTTTTGCCTGTTTGTTGTGTGGCTTGTCACTGAATTGTGTGGTTTGACACATATAGGTGACGCGAAGTGTTGCGAGTCAGTCAGAACCTCAGCATTCTGTTGAGAGTGCGGCACCGGCAGAGGTGCCCACCCCTCCTCCATCAGCGGAAACTGTACGTGTGATTACAGAAACGGTAATTGCGGTGATGAATGCTCAGCAGGCAGGGCAAGCTCGGCCTGAGGCTATACCCGTGCCTGTGGAAGTTCGTCAAGAACCGGTGGGCATAGCGGTTGATCAGCGTGCCGCAGATCAGCAGCTGAAGCGGTTTATGAGCTTTCATCCTCCGACGTTTACCGGGGCGGGTTCCCCAGCTCAAATAGAGGATTGGCTTGCTCGAATCAAGCACATTTTGACCGCCCTTCGGGTTGAGGAGGAACAAAAAGTCACGTTAGCCACTTTTCTTCTTGAAGGAGAAGCTCGGCTGTGGTGGGATGAGGTAGAACTGCACCACTTGGCCGGTAGACAGTTGGCGGGAGTCTCTATGGATGAGTTCTCTCGGTTGTTCTTGGGCAAGCATTTGCCGTTGCATCAACGGATTGCTTTGGAATTGGAGTTTCAGCGGTTGACTCAAAAAGAGAGCAGCGTGGATGAGTATCTGCATGAGTTCACGCGGTTGGGGCGTTATGCGGGCGCTATCTTTGCCGAGGAAGAGCGCAAGACCAATCATTTTTATGTGGGACTGCGGGATGAGCTGCGGCATTTACTCTCGAGTTCCGTGAATCAGGGATTTCAAGCTCTGGTCTATACCGCGAGGGCATTGGAAGCCGATTTGAAGAGAGGACAATCTAAAGGACCTTTGACTGTTGCAAAACCGGAGTTCAAACCGCCGCGTCCAGAGAAAAGTGGATTTCGAAAGAAATGGGGTAAGAAGTCCAGACGTTTTGGGCAAGCTCCTTCATCAGTTACTTCGGAAGCATCGTCAGGCTATGAATCCCGCACTTGCTATACGTGTGGCAAGCCGAGACATCTTGCTCGGGACTGTCGGGTTGGTCCTCCGAAAGGTGATAAGAAGCCGGGCGTGTCCTATGCGGATAAAGGGAAGGCGGTGGCGGAGTCTTCTGCTTCGCAAGTGCAGCCTCGAGTTTTCAATCTGCGACAACAGGAGGCCATTAAGCAGGCCGATGTCATCACAGGTGCGTGTGATCTCTTAGTTCTTTTCCCTTTGTGTAGTGCTGCTTTGTGTTTGGTGTTTATTGTGCTGTTGCTATGTTAGGCTTTGTCCTAATTTGGGATCATCCGGCACGAGCACTGTTTGATACTGGTGCGTCACATTCGTTTCTGTCAAAGGATTTCGTATTGCGCATTGGCGCGCCGGTACGAGGCACGACAAAAAGTTTGAAGGTACTCTTACCTAACGGATGTGTTTTGTGCGCGGATCAGTTTGGGTGTGTAGAAGGGAAAATAGGAAGTTGGGACTTCAGATTGGAAGCACTTGTGCTGCCGATTTCGGAATTCGACATAATCTTCGGTATGGATTGGTTGTCAGAGCAGCATGCTCGCATTGATTGTAATTCTAAGGAAGTTGTGTTGGGGCAGAACACCGACCAAGAAATATGGTTTAGCGGCATGCAGGGGATAAATGAGATGTTGATATCCGCTCTACAAGTTCGGAAGGCCGTGAGAATGGGTGCCGAGTTGTTCTTCACGCTAGTAGCAGCGGTAGAGCCAAAAGCTAGTGTGAATGAAGTGCCTGTTGTGCCGGAATTCCTGGATGTGTTTCCAAAAGAACTTCCGGGGTTACCACCCCAAAGAGAAATTGACTTCACGATAGAACTGGTACCGGGTGCAAAACCTGTGGCCCGTTTCCCCTATCGTGTAGCACCAAAGGAAATGGCGGAGTTGAAGGTTCAGTTGCAAGAATTGCTAGATCAAGGTTTTATAAGGCCAAGTCAATCACCTTGGTGTGCGCTGGTTCTCTTTGTAAAAAAGAAGGACGGCAGCTTGCATCTATGCATAGATTATCGAGAACTGAACAAGCTGACAGAGAAGAGTAAGTATCTGATCCACAGGTCGGAGGATCGAAACCTCCCTCTGATACCAAATTGTAACACCCCTACCCGTTACGTGCAACATAGTAGAAGGTCCGGCCGGGGCCCCACACCATGTCTTACCAACAGGCGGAGACGTTACTAAGTAATACCAAATACGCATCCTATCACAGAGCATTCTAGCGGAAGATTAAAGGGTTGCAAGAATGAACTCAAACATCAACACAGAAGTCCACAACGAAACAACATATGCCATAATATAAAACCACAAGTATGGCCTTATGGCCTATTACAAGTGTTACTCTTTATACAAGAAGGTATCTTCCATACATCGGCAGGCAGGCCGGCCACACATGAATTCTTACACAAGGTACAAAATAGCCTTCAAGGGCTAGCACTCAGCAGCAGCAGCTTAGGGTCTTCCACCCTCGTCCCTGCTTGGCCCTTCTTGACCTGCACGCAAAAGATCCACCAAGCAGTGGCAAACAAAGCAACAGTCAGCATTTGGCTGACCATTTATAACGACCCTGTCCCTGGCACGGGACAGCGGAATTCCTTCCCTGCATAGCACGTATATACAATCAAAAGAGTATACTTTAGCACATCACACTTGTACGCCCGTACAAGTCATCATCCATCATAAACTTTGGCACGACGGCCCGAAGTTCCGTGCTCTCAGGGCACATTATCGGTGTACCGGAAAACAAGGGTCCCACCACCGTCCAGAGGTCCCAGACATGACGGCAATTCGTGAGCATTCCAATCCTCCATGGCGCAAATAGCCGGAGCGATTCTCATTCTGTGATCCTAACAGGGCCTTAAGCACCCCACGGTTAGACAACCAGAACGCGGGTACAGATCAGCCTTGCCCATAGCTCACATACGTCAAACGTTGATCAGGACTGACACGGGTACAGCTTCACCTTGCCCGTTCGCCACACAGGCTTTTCCACAGTTGCAGCCCCACCGGCTCAACAAGTAGCATCACAACTACATGGGTTGAGATCACACAGCATCAACCCATCCACATAGTATCCTGCTACACCAAGCTGCAGGTGTCCACCAAGAACATCACACGCATCACAAGAATATAGAGTCTTGCTCTGATATGCATACAATCATCACCAATCCGGAATAACCTATCCAGATGGGCTTCACACAACATGCCTACCCGTACTTCTCGCTTCCGGGACTACTCCTATAAGAATCAAGGGATGGAGTTCAACATCCCAAGAGAATTCAACTCTACCTTTGTAGAGGATTCATGCATATGCAAAAAGGAAGGATTTCACAAGTCCAAGGAGGAAATCGTTACCCTTGGAGGACGTTTTGGAGCCATGGCAAGCACTGCTTGGAGCTCTGCCTTCCCGAATATGGCCTCCGATCGCGAATCCGAGCTTGGACTAGCTGGATCTCCCTTTCCTTCCTCCTTCTTCATCTTCCTTCCTTCTTCCTCTCTCCTTCTCTCACTTAAGAAGATAAAGTGAGGAAAAGCTTGCTGGTTCGGGGTCTTAAAGTGGCTGGAAAAACTGAAGACCACCTGATCTGGAAAGAGGGAAACAAACGGCCGAGATCTGCAGAAAAAGTCAACATCGGCCCTGACACGCCCTGTGACACGCCCGTGTCATAGGCCGTGTCCCTTAAGCGGCACTTAAGCGGCAGAGAACCGCCTCACCACACGGGTTGAACACGCCCGTGACCACCGCCTAACCTGACACGGCCTGAGACACGCCCGTGTCTCTGGCCGTGTCGCCTCTCTTGACGAATCTCGTCGATCGCCGATCGTCGACACAATCTCGCCGATCGTCGAGAAGGACACGCCCTATGACACGCCCGTGTCATAGGCCGTGTCGCCTCTTCTCGTCGATTGTCGATCACAATGCTCAATGATCGTCGAACGCGCAACCTGCCACAACCCGAGGATGACACGCCCTGGGACACGCCCGTGTCTCACGCTGTGTCACTCCAAAAACACCCGAAACCCAACTTTGAACTTACTCGAGACCAGCTCGAGTATTTGCTTGACATGCCCTGGGACATGCCCGTGTCCCAGGCCGTGTCACTTGACCTGAAAACCAAAACTGGGTTTTGGGGTATTACAGGTAGACAGTTGGCAGAGGTCTCAATGGAAGAGTTCTCTTGGTTGTTCTTGGCACAACATCTACTAATGCAGCAAAGGATATTGATGGAAATGGAATTCCAACGGTTAACTCAAGGAGATCGTAGTGTGGATGATTACCTGCATGAGTTCACACGCTTGGGAAGATATGCGGGTAAAATCTTTGCCGAATAAGAGCGTAAGGCTAGTAGGTTTTATGCGGGACTGCGAGATGAGCTGCGGTATTTGCTCTTGAGTTCTGTGAGTCAGGGATTTCAAGCCTTAGTCAGTACGGCTAGGTCTTTGGAGACGGACATGAGAAGGGGGCAAGCAAAGGGGACCTTGGCTGTGACAAAGCCAGAGTTCAAGCCGCCGCGTCCGGAGAAGTTTGGGTACCGCAAGAGATGGGGAAAGAAGTCCAAGTCTACTGGACAAGCTCCTTCTACGACTGTGACAGAGACATCTAGGTATGGATCTCGTGCTTGTTTTATGTGTGGGAAGTTGGGACACTTCACACGTGATTGTCGAGTTGGTCCTCCAAAGGGTGACAAGAAGACGGGAGCGTCCTATGCGGAGAAAGGGAACACTATGGTGGAGTCTTCTGCCTCGCACGCGTAGCCCAGGGTCTTCAACCTTGGACAACAGGAGGCACCTAAGCAGGTCGATGTCATCACAGGTGCGCGCAGTTTTTAATGTTATTTTATACTGCGTGCTATGCTTGTTTAATTGTGGTGTTATAGGTTTTGTCCTTATACGGGAGTGTCCGGCGCGAGCACTGTTTGATACAGGTGCTTCCTATTCATTTCTGTCTGAAGATTTTATTTTACGAATTGGGGTGCCTATACAGACCATGACAGTTAGTATAAAGGTGCTTCTACCTAACGGATGTTTGTTGTGCGCGGATAAATCTTGCGGTCTTGAGGTCACGATAGGGAGTCGGGAGTTCAAGGTGGAAACATTAGTATTACCGATCAAGGAATTTGATATAATCTTTGGTATGGACTGGCTTTCAGAGCAGCGTGCCTGTATAGATTGCACTTCAAAAGAAGTCACACTCGGGAAGAATACTGAACAAGAGACCAAGTTCATTGGTATACAAGGGATGAGTGGGATGTTTTTATCTGCTCTCCAAGTTGCTAAGGCAGTTTGGATGGGTGCGGAGTTATTCTTCACACTCATAGAGGCGGTGGCGCTGGAGGCAAGTGTGAGTGAAGTGCCGATTGTGTCGGAGTATGCTGATGTGTTTCCAAAGGACCTTCCGGGGTTACCTCCCCAAAGGGAAATCGACTTCGCTATCGAGCTGGTGCCAGGTGCGAAACCTGTGGCCCGTTCGCCGTATCGGGTAGTGCCAAAAGAGATGGCCGAACTGAAAGTTCAGTTGTAAGAGATGTTCGAGCAGGGATACATACGCCCAAGTATGTCACCTTAGAGCGCACCTGTTCTTTTTGTGAAAAAGAAAGATGGTAGTTTGCGGCTATGTATTGATTATCGCGAACTGAATAAGCTGGCAGAGAAAAACAAGTATCTGATTCCACTGATCGATTACTTGTTTGATCAGCTAGCGGGCTCAACCGTCTATTCCAAGTTGGATTGTAAATCCGGGTATTACCAATTGCGGATTAGGGAAGGTGACATTCCCAAGACAGCATTTGGCACACGCTACGGTCATTATGAGTTCACAGTGATTCCGTTTGGCTTATGTAATGCGCCTTCGGTATTCATGGATCTCATGCATCGAACGTTCCTCGAATACTTGGATCTGTTTGTGATTGTGTTCATTGATTATATCCTCGTGAACTCACAGTCGTAGGAAGATCATGCAAACCATTTGTGGTTGGTATTGCATACCTTGCGGAGGAATAAGTTGTATGCCAAGTTCTCTAAGTGTGAGTTCTGGCTCTCGTCGGTGGCTTTTTTGGGCCATGTGGTAAGTGAAGAGTGCATAGCTGTGGATCCGGCAAAGATAAGTGCCATTCGTGATTGGCCAGTGATGTCTTCGGTGGCCAAAGTCAGGAGTTTTCTTGGACTGGAAGGCTACTATAGATGATTTGTGGAGAACTTCTCCCGGATTGCTTTGCCTTTGACTACGTTGACGAGAAAAGATCAGAAGTTCGTTTGGACGTCAGAGTGCGTGCGAGCTTTTGAGGAGCTAAATAGTCGTTTGACCACGACGCCTGTTTTGACATCGCCATGTGGTACAGATGGTTTTGAGATATAAAGCGATGCGTTAGGGAGCGGCTTAGGCTGCGTTCTCCTACAGTTTGGCAAGGTGATTGCATATGGCTCACGTCAATTGAAAGTGCATGAACGTAATTACCCCGTCCATGACTTGGAGTTGGCGGCGGTGATCTTTTCGCTTAAGTTGTGGCGGCACTATCTTTATGGCATGAAGGTAGATATTTATACAGATCATAAAAGCCTAAAGTATCTACTCGATCAGAAGGATTTGAATATGCGACAACGGAGGTGGATGGAATTCCAAAGAGACTATACCTTTGACATTCACTATGTTCCCGGAAAGGGAAACATGGTCGCTGATGCCTTGAGTCGTCAGACTTCGGTGCGGGCAAGTTGGTTGCGGATACATGATGAACGTCTAATCAAGGAGTTGGAAGCATTGGAGATATCTTGTGTTGAAAAGGATTCTTCGGCCGATGCATGCTTGAACTGGATGGAGGTTCTAATATGACCTTGCGTACATGGTTCGGCGGGCAATAGAGTTTGATGAAAATCTCCAGCGCTATGCAAAGGAAGGGTCTGGTGACGAATTCTCCTGGGATGACGGTTTATTACGGAAGGAAGGCCGATTTTGCGTCCCTTGTGCGGGTAAATTCCAAGAAGAATTGTTATACGAAGCGCACTTTACAAAGTACTCAATTCACCCTGGGAGCACAAAAATGTACAAGGACATGAAGAAATTGTTTTGATGGCCCGGTTTAAAGAAGTACATAGCTGAGTATGTGGCTAAGTGTCGTACTTGTGCTTCGGTGAAGGCAGAATGTCAACGGCCTAGCGGTTTCCTGAAATCATTGCCGGTTCCGCAGTGGAAGTTTGATGATATTTCTATGGATTTCTTGCATTAATTGCTGAGATCTCAACACGGAAATGACTCAATCTGGGTGATTGTAGACCGGTTGACAAAGGTGGCTCACTTTCTACCGAACAAGCGGAACGATTCTGTGGAAATGTTGGCAAAGCTCTATGTGGAGCGGATTGTTCGATTGCACGGTGTTCCCCGAAGCATCGTAAGCGACCGAGATGGGCGATTTACTTCGAAAGATTGGAGGATAATCCATCAGTTGTTGGGCACAAAATGAGCATTTAGTACGGCCTTTCATCCTCAAACGGATGGCAAAACTGAGCGAACCAACAGGACGATGGAGGATATGCTCCGTATGTGCGCCCTGTACTTCGGTAAGAAATGGGAAGATCATCTTGTTATGGTGGAGTTTGCCTATAATAATAGCTACCAAGCGAGCATCGGTATGGCACCGTTTGAAGCTCTGCATGGTCGCAAGTGCCGTACACCGTTAGCTTGGGCAGAAACTGGTGAGTCCAAACTTTTGGGACAAAAGGAAGTCGAGGATGCTAACTCAACAATACGCTCTATTCTAGAGAGGCTACTAATAGGCCAGGATCGACAAGCCAAGTATTACAATACAAAGCACAAGAACATGGAGTTCGCAGTGGGTGACTGGGTCTATTTAAAGATTAAACCCTTCAAAGGCGTATCTCGGATTCGGCGGTTAAAAAAGCTAAGTCCACGATACCTTGGTCCGTTTGAAGTGGTGGATCGAGTTGGGGAAGCTGCCTATCGGCTAGATCTTTCATCGGAATTGGGTGGACTGCATGATGTGTTCCACATCTCGGTACTATGAAAAGCAGTCAAAGACCACCCGCAAGTGATTGATAATGATCGGGTACCGGTTGAGTATGGGCTAACGACCAAGGTGAGGCCCATTCGGATCGAGGATCGAGCCGAGAAATAGTTGCGGAACAAAACAATCGGGATGGTCAAAGTCTGGTGGGACAATTGTGGCCGAGAAGAGCTAACATGGGAGCAAGAGCAGACCATGCGAGCCGAGTTTCCCGAGTTATTTTATAACCTGTTGGCTCGTTTGTATATGTGATAGCAATATATATATCACATTATCATATATTGTGTTATGTTTTTATCTCCCTGCTGCATTCAAATTTCGGGACGAAATTTTATTAAGGAGTGGAGGATTGTAACACCCCAGAAATCTCAAAAGCCAAATTGGGATTCAGGTTGGCTTACACGGCCTGAGACACGGGCGTGTCTCAGGGCGTGTCAGGTGCACACGGCCTGGGACACGTGCGTGTCCCAGGGCGTGTCTAAATGAGCTGAGGGCTAGTTGTGTCCGAGGAGGACACGGCTTGTGACACGGGTGTGTCATAGGGGCGTGTTTGGCACACGGCTAGGGACACGGTCGTGTGCCTTAGCTGTTCTGTTCTTGGGGGATTTTGGAGATCGTGTTACAGGGGTGACACGGCCAGGTACACGGTCATGTGCTGGGTGACACTGGTGTGTCAGGTTTGACACGGGCGTTTCGATACCCGTGTTATGGTTTATTTTCAGTCGGTTGTGCACCACTTAATGAACACGACCTGTGACACTGGTGTGTCACAACCCGTGTTTAAACAAGGAAAATTAATTTCAGGGCAAATCTGAGCCTTCTATTTCCTTTGACCAAGATCCAATGGCCTAGGTTGTTCCCTGGATTTATAAGGCTGGGATCTTAGTTGAGAAAGCTAATTTGAGTTGTGTGTTCTCTTTCTAAAAGCTAAGAGAGAGAGGAGATCAAGACAAGGAAGAAGAAGGGGAATGTGGCTGCCGGTGGTGCTACGGTGGTCCAAATCGCGAGCCGAGTTCGGATTTGCGAAGGCAAGGCTGCTGCGAAGACTTCCATCCGTTTACTTTCTCTCCATGGCTCCGAAGCGAATTCCAAGGGTAATGATTTTCTTCTTAGACATGTGAAGTCCTTCTTTCCTGCATTTGCATAGGGAAAACCCTTCCCCGCGAGTGTGCGGTGGGTTGCGGTGTCCCTTGGGGTAGATATGTGAAGTCCCCCTTATTAAAGTCCGAAATCGGAGTACAGATCTAGGCATGCTGTGAGAAGCCCATCTGGACATGCTGGTCTAGATTGGTGATGCTTGTTTGCATTAGGAGAAGACTCCGTGATTATTGCTTGTATGCATGAAATCCGTGATGGATACCTGTGGCTTGGTACCGCAAGAAGTACTGGAGGAAGCCAAGGAAATGGTGAGAGTTGGGTGCAACTCTTGTGGCCGTGAGTGCCATATGATATGAAGTTGAGCCATTAGGCTACAACTGGAGGAATGCCATGGTGGCGGACGAGCAAAGTGAAGCTATACCCGCGTCAGTCCAGTCTTGAGTCTGACAATTTTGAGCAACAGGAAAGGTGGATCTGTACCCGCGTTATGGTTGTCTAACCTTGGGTGCTTAAGGCCTTGTTAGGATCACATAGCGAGATTTGATGGTTTGATTGCCGATCAGACTAGAAATGCTCAAATTGGACCGTCATGTCTGGGACCTCTGAACGGTGGTGGGACCCAGTGTTTCCGGTACACAAGAATGTGCCCTGAGTGCACGGAGCATTGGGCCATCGTGCCGATGTTTGTGATATGTGTTGACTGTGCGGTCGTGCACGTCTTGCGTGGTTTGTTATATATATTGTTGGAAAAATGCTATGCAGGGATGAAATTCCGCTGCCCCGTGCAAGAGGAAGGGTCGTTATAATTGGTAAGCTGAATGCTGACCGTTGCCCTATTTACCACCGCTTGGGGGATTGGTTCTTGCAGGTGCAGGTGGTGCTGGTCTGAGTGGGACTTAGCGGGGTTAAGCCCAAGTTGCGCTGCTGCCCTCAAAGGCTTTATTTTTTTTTCTTGTTCATGTGTGGCCGGCCTGCGTGCCGATGTCAGTAAACCACACCTTTGTTAAGAGAAATTTGTAAGGCCTTAAGGGCAGATACTTTGGTTGTAAACATTCCTATTTTGTTATAGTGGACAGTTCTTGTAACTCTTGAGTTCAAGTTTTCAACCGTAAAGCTTGTGCTAGAATGCTCTGTGTTAGGATGCGTTGGTATTGATATTATTTAGTAGTGTCTCCGCCTGTTTGTGGAATATGGCGTGGGGACCCGACCGGACCCTCTATTATATTCTTCTTGACGGGTAGAGGTGTTACACTGGATTGGTATGATGATAAGGGACTCAGTGTGGAGCCCTTGCCTGCTTTTAAGCACGGGATTGGTATGATGATAAGGGACTCCGTGCGGAGCCCTTGCGTGCTTTTGAGCATTGGTTTGGTATGATGATAGGGACTCGATTGGAGCCCTTGGATATTTGATGGCATTACTAAGTGTAATTGCATGCAGTATCATAATCCTGGGTTAAGGATAGTGTGGCAGGTCTACGGGCTCGCTAGTCGTCACACTAATGGGAGTTGGTAGATAGACCTTTGGTAGTTTGTCTTGGTCCTCGGTTATCACTCCTAATGCTCCTTTTGTGCCAGTGGACGGTTGGGATTAGTCCTTTGGTGATACGCTCCCAGAGGCTCCTTCTGTATTACGATGATAAGCCAGTTTGGGTTGTGTTCTTGGTGCACATCTACCCGAGACCCCTCTGAGCCATAGTACAAAGAAGCTTTGTTGTTGTGTTCTTAGCATTGAGGTGTACGGAGGCCTAGGCTTGGTAGTGTGGATACCCACCTAGTATTGGAGACGCCCGCTCTACTGTCACCATTTGGCTATGATGGATGATGCCTGAGAGGTTGGAAACTTGTTTGAAAAGTGGGAACTAAAGGACTATGTCGACATAGCAAAATAGAGTGCGTGATTTGCATGGGTGCATCATAAATCATTGCATTGTATTGCATCACACAAGATCCTCATCATAAAAATTTGTATGGGCAGTTTTATATAATGAGTTACTTTCTGTTAAGTCGATCCTTAACTTAAAAATTTGTATGGGCATTTTTATAAGTTAAGTTCTATTTCTATTGTAGAATTATATGTTGTAGTTGATTGCTCTTGCTCTTATAGAATTTTTAGTGTAGAATGATGTTATTACTTATTATACACTGCTATTGGTACTCTGATGATGAATAGAAATATACCATATGTTTGTACTCAAAGTTATATATATATATATATTGTACCTTTCCTCCTTTCTCCCGCCTGGTACCTAAGAGTCCCTGGGGCGAGCGAATGTGATAGCCACTTGGTCTTTATGACAAACGGTTGCTACGTCTACCATTTTAGGAGGAAACATAGTGGATAGAGTAGCAATAGCAATATTCTATGTAGGAGGGCAGCCAAGCCAGGGGGATGAGGCCTGATACGATGATACCCACATTGCCTTCAGTGACCGATGTGAGTTTGAGCATTGCGGTGTATCCTTCAGGAAAATTTTTGTTGTACTCTGATATAAAAGGAACCGATGTAGTTCCTTATTATTCATGAACTATGTTTGGACATTTACTTATTGTGATAATATGACTTATGTGTATTTCTTTTGGTTGGGTCCACATGGATGATATTTGTGAGATCTAGATGGATAGGCGTCTTGTAGTACCAGTCAATCCGTGTGTTGATGCTACAATAAGGCGGCTGTTCTGGTCATAAGACTCCCCTCGGTCGTATAATGTGTTCAGGGAGGGGGTCTTACACCAACACTCCTCCATCCTAAGGGGTATCGTGAAAGACAATCTTACACTTCCATCACACCCTACAATGGTAGAAGAAGAAATGGGCCCAAGATAACTTAGGTCCCAACTCACTTTTAATTGCTTGTTTAAGTGAGGGTTTATCCCTCCACAAGCCACCTGTAGTGTTTGGGCAGTGGCTGCTCGAGGTATATGATTGGATATAAAGAACTGCTAGAATATTATAAGGCCAATGATGGCCTTAAGGTATTCTTTGGTGGCTCTAATTGTGATCAAACAAAAGACTATAGTGTGATGAAAATTCCCATAAAGTAGATCTTTGGAACCCAAATTTGTTTCATAACACTTCGATCTTTCTTCCTACATGTGTCTGTGGTGTGCCCAAATATATGGCATTTGGCATACTGTATAAAAGGGGTTGAAACCCTTTTCTTAGTTCCGTGTAAACTCTTACGAGAAGATAAGGTAACAACATAATATTGATTGAAATTTTTGTTATTAACTTTATGTTTTCTAGAACTGCTGCTGCCACCCATGATGGAAGTTACCGTGAGTCCAAAAACATACTTAAGCCCATATTTTGCACTTTCATGACTTGGATTAGCCAAAATCATACTAAGATTCTTTTGTCCAACTCCGGATTTTTTAATAGCCATATTTAAATAGTGAATTTGGGCATTAAGCGCGGTCTTTTACATTACTAACAAAACACACCGAGCTGCAAAGGTTTTCTTTCCTTCTTCTATTTGAGAAAACAAAATTTAAGAGTTCTTTTTAAGTACCACTTTTCTTTAGTAAGAAATTTGACAGTGGAATGAGACTTAGCAAGAGCTTTTTCAAGTTATTTTACCCTTGCTAAGGAGTGATGAAACTCTTGGCATGTCATCCTCTCTTTCCCAAATATCTTAACTTCTTTAGTTAATTTTTTATTCTCTTTTAATAAAAGTTTACAAATTTCAAGAGACCAATATCTTTTTAAATTTTATCAAAATACTTGCAAGTTTGTAAATATTCACTATATAAATAATTAAAGGAGGGAGGAGTTACCTTAGTGTCTCTTTAGACACTGCATTCAACGTCAAATGACGTGTTGCTCTTACTTATATCCACATGTTTGCCTCTTCTTTGTCACTAGAGGATGATTTGCTTGATTCCTCCGAGGAGGATTCATCTTATGTAGCCTCCTTAAGTACCTTCTTCTACTCCTTTCCCTTGTACCACTTCTCTTTTTTCTCTTTCAGAAACTTTGGACACAGACTATAGATGTGTCCGATCTTTATTCAATGGCGGCACTCTGATGGTGGCCATTCTTAACATCGGCGTCACTACCTTTTTATTTCTTTGAAAAGGATCCCTTTTTGATGAACTATTTTCCAAAAATGTTTCTCTTCTAGAATCTCATGAATCTCTTGAACTTTTTCACAAAAAGGCTCTTCTTGTCCTCTTCATCATCATCATCATCATTGTTGTTGGCCTCCTTTTTGACTTCAATGTCAGTGTATTCTTCTTAGGCTCGAATTTGTGCTTTCATTGCTGAATTTTAATTCAACATCATGGGTTTTAAGATTCCCAATAAGGCTTTTAATTTGGAGCTTGTTTAAGTCGTGGGACTCTGAGATGACTGTCACTTTAAGATTGAAGTTTGGAGGGAGGGACCAAAGAATTTTTCTCACCAAGTCGCAATTAAAGAACATCTTTCCAAGCATCTTTGATTCGATGACGATCTTTTTGAACCTTTTATACATTGAATCTATGTCATCATCCGCCTCCATTTGAAATTTCTCATACTCCGATTCTAGTTGAAAGATTTTTGAATCTTTGACTTATGAAGTACCTTTATGAGTAATTTCGAGCAAATTCTAAATATCAAAAGTAATTTCCCAAGCACAAGTCCTATTAAATTTCATCCAATCCACGACGCAAAATAGAGCTTTCATAGTTTTAGCATTATTCTTGCATTTAATTTGTCAATATCATCCCATTTATCCTTAGGTTTTTTCCATAGAAACTTCTCCAGCTATAATTGCAAGTGGGAAGAAACATTATTCTACCATATTCCAAATATCTATATCTAACGTAATTAAGAAACACTACATTCTAGTTTTTTCAGTAATTGTAACCGGAATTGGTGAATAGAGGTGGTCTACTAATCCCTTGTCCCTAGTAAAAAACATGATCGTGATACGCAATTATTCCCAATTTTGAAACCAATTTAGAATATCCTATCTCTGATACCAAGTGTTAGATCTTATGGTGCCTTTAGATGGGGCTGAATGAGGTTTTTACAAATTTTAATAAAAAAACGTAGAATTTTTTTGGACATAATTATAGA
Organism: Platanthera zijinensis; assembly: GCA_039513925.1. Classification (NCBI taxonomy): domain Eukaryota; kingdom Viridiplantae; phylum Streptophyta; class Magnoliopsida; order Asparagales; family Orchidaceae; genus Platanthera; species Platanthera zijinensis. The sequence continues at coordinate 132,074,395 of CM077083.1, forward strand.
TACAGGAAACTTTATATTTATGTTACTACTATTGGTGCTAGAAGTTACTTCCTGACACTAGTTCTTCAGAAATTGTAACCTCTCAAATATTTTTCTTAAAAATATTTGAAAAAAATAAAATATCAGAGATAAAATAAATACAAATGATAATTTTATTTCAAAAAGATAAATATAATGTCGATTCCAATGAACCTTAAAATTGAGGGTATAAGAAAAATCACGTTTTGTTTGATCACCAGTCCTTCTCCCAAGGACTGTATGTTTATATCCTATTTTATCCTAGATAGGCCTCTAACCTCCCTTAGATCTACACCTAGACCTAATCGTTTCACACAAAATGGCGAATTTCCCCCTAAATCTCCAAAGGTATAGTGGTCATACACAAGGAGTAAAATTCAATTCTGATATAAAAGAAAATGGAAGAATGCAAATTAAATTCAAAAAATAAAAAACTCCATATAAGGAAGAGCTCTGAAGAAGATGAAGGATCGTCATAGGTATTGTCGGAGTTGATGCGCGCATCCTTCTTGCAGTATGACTAGTTAGAAATCTCCTTCAAGCTCTCGATCATCAAGGATGAATTTGGGAGTGCTCTGGAATTTGGGAAAGAAGGTTATCATGAAAGGTAGGAGTTATGGATTTAGAAGGTGTAACCTTAGACAATGAGAACTCCTCATTAAATAGACTTTGGGAGCTAGCATTAGTGGTAGCAATATCGCCCCGTAGTAGCTTATCGCAGTGACATATAGTCGATGTTGTGCAAATCATTTTAGAGATCGTACCCAATCATGGCACTACTTCCCTGCGGTATTGTGCGCTCTATGTTAGCTACATGTTAGCATCATGTTAGCCGCATTGTGTGCTCTGTGTATCTGAATCCTGTTGATCATGATGGGTCATGGCCTTACCACCATATGTTAGTAGTAACGCCCAACGTTAATGCCCGACATGTTTTCATTACGACCATCAGCCATTTGTCTATTACCTTCACCTCTACTGCTAGCAATAGTGATACCACAGAGCGGTTGCCGTAAATTCAGAGCTCCGTGTTCATTCTACATCACACATTTTGGGGTATTGTATATGTAGTTCAAGTACACTATAACCACTTGAACAAGTAAGATCAAATACATTGTGGGATTTATTATTCTCAAAATAAGGGATGTGTAACGCATGCTCCAACACGTATAGCTATGCTCCCATATACGTGTCTGTATGGCTGTTCTCCTGCCCACGGTCACGTGGATTGTTGGTCGCATAGCTATATACAGTCTAGCGGGTGGGTACGCGCCACGTCCCCATGCCCTCCCATGCCTAGTCGTGTATGGTCAGTCGCACACTATCGGAAAATAGTCCAGCTACATACCTCCCAGCTAACCTCCTTCGTGCAGCCGGACACCAACGCCTGATCATCATTGCCCAGCCAGCCTCCAATGCTCAGCCACTGCCGCATGGCCGCCGATCCCCAACCTCCATCGGCAACTCATTACCGTGCCTCCTATACGACCTCGGTCGAGTAATTTCCACATCTCCACCATCACATCCTGTTATCTTCAGAACTTACTAATAGGGTGTGTGTATAACAAAATTCCTGTAATGTGTGTGTGCATAGCGAAATTCTCAATATATGTGTGTGCATAGCTAAATTCTCATCAAGGGTGTGCGTATAGTGAAATTTCCAACATCGGTATGCACATAGCAAAATATCAAATCATGGTTGCGCTTATAAAGATGAACCACTCAGGATGGGTCTTCACATAAAACATTATTGTAAAAATTTTTGATAGTAGAAAACGAGACACCAGGAATAGGAACACTTCACCACACTGAGCCCAAGAAAACCAAAAACACCCAGAAGAGCAAGAATCTTCTACTTATCAAAAATCTTTACAGAGCAAGGCATACATGGAGATACATGATTGCTAATGTATCCGATGAGAGTAGGAAAATACAAAGAAAAAAACAAGCCGCGTAGACTGAAGGAGTAACCGCAGGCCCGTACTGCTAACCGCTATGAAATTCGCTGAAGCCTCCTGCTCACAAGACCGCAACAATCCGTGCGGATTGCCCGTTATTCCATTGCTGAAAGGATGTTTGCCCACTAAACTACAAGTTGCCTGACTGCGAGGTCGCCTAGCCTCCAGATCACGCGGACTGCTACCACCAAACTGAACAAGCTGTCTAGAGGCCGACAACTTATTGAATAGGGAAATAAGTTGTAGAAGAGATACCGCTTAGTCGCAAGCCGCGACCTGCTGCAAACCGCCGGTTGAAACCGCAGAATCGGAACTGACCCTGATGGAAGTTAGAACCAAGTCCCTGGCTCCTCTGCACAATTCTCACAACCTACATAGCACAAACCGGTCAATCTTCTCAAACTGCACGGATAGAAAAGCCTAACCGCAGCAACTTCCTGCAAGTTCAATTACTGTTCACTCGATATCTATGATGTGATAGGGGGTCCTATTTATAACGTGGAGAGGAGTGTGATCACCACCCTAGCCAATAGGATAACTGCCCTAACTCACGGCAAGCACCAACTGTATCCTCCAAGCTGTGGACACAAGAACAAGCCGCTGCGACCAGAAAAAAGCTAGCTTGCTAAGGTCGCACCATCACAGTAAGAACTCAAGAAAAGCCGCCAACCACAATGGCAAGGTTGCCAACTAGGCGGACTCTGCGGATAGAACAATAGTTCACACAACTGCGGACAAACATCTTTCAACACACAAGAGATAGCTCCACTCTGCATACGCATGCTAATAACTTCAGCCCGCATATCGCGAGCCTACATCCAAGGTAAAGATAATAGCTGCCGTACTCGGCGGACTAGGCTGCCAGTCCGCGTAAACTACGCAACACCTTAGACAACTCGTCTGGACTTAGAAACAGATCTGGACCACACCAACAGTCTGCAGGCACGAACAGACACCAACACCAGATTTCCCCAACCGCAGATGCAGGAACTATCCGCCTGGTTACTTCCTAGAGAACAAGCTACAGAACAATGGCCGACCTATCTAGTCGCCAACTCTATCCTCTAATACCATGCGGTCTGACCGCCGAAACTGTCCGCACAATCCACACAAACAGTCCGCCCAGGCTTCCACTTTCACTTTAATAATTTCAACACTCCCCCTTGAAATGAGAGTTAGAGACCAGCCCTAGCAATCAAAATAGCCGAGTAAATGGCTCCTTCGACAGCAGCTTCGTGAAGATATCCACGATGTTATCCTCGCTCCACACATGTCCAACTATAAGAGACCCCTCCAACACATTCTCCTGAATGAAATGGTGTTCAATCTCAACGTGCTTTGTCCGCTCATGACAAACTTGATTATTAACTAGTTTCAGGGCACTCTCATTATCACTGCGTAGCATAGTAGGACAACACACTTCTTTATGGATGTCCTCTACTAGCTTCCTAAGCAAGATTGCTTCTCGAGCTGCTAAGGCCGAATCCTTGTACTCAGCTTCCGTAGAATAGACGGACACTTAATACTACTTCTTATTGCACCAAGAAATCCCCATGGATCTATATGTGAAGACTTAACCGGATGTTGACTTTCGGTCGTCTGAATCTCCCCCATAATCAGCATTTGTATATTCGTACAGGTTGAAGCTCGTGTCTCTCCCATAAAGAGGACCCATATCAGAAGTGGACTTCATATACTTTAGAATGCTCCTTGCCACTATCAGATGAGGCTTCCGAGGTTCCTCCATATACCGACTTACTCGACCTACAGCATATGCAATGTCTGGTCTCGTAATCGTCAAATAGATAAGGCTCCCCACTAGAGCACGGAACACTATAGGATCTGAAAGTATCCTCCCCTCATCTCGTGGAAGCTTGATGCCAACAACAAGAGGAGTAGAGCTACTCTTCCCTTCCCACATGACGAATCGCTGAACTATCCGATCCGCATAGACCTTCAGGGAAACGAGTATGCCACTCTCTTTCCTCTCCATCTCGAGTACAAGAAGGTGGTGGAGCTCACCCAAGTCATTCATCACGAAATTAATGGCTAGCTCTCCCCTGAGCCTAGCGACCTCCTCCTCAAAGTTTCCCATGATGATCATTTTTTCCATGTATAGCAGAACCAAGACATGAAGCTCCCCTTCTTCTTGATGAACAGGCTCGAATTCGAATATGAGGCAAAATTCCCGCAAAATTGGAGGTATTCTGCGATCTTCCCATACTATGTCCGCGGAGCCTGTTTCAAACCATAAAGGGCCTTCTAGAGTTTGCAGACGTATCCTGGATTATCTTCAGACACATATCCTGGTGGCTGAACCATGAAGATGTCTTTATAAATCTCTGTAAATGTTTGTTCTAGGATTGTGAGTGACCTAGGGGGGTGAATAGTTCCAATTTAATTCTAGGCTACTTTTAGATAATGAAATCTTATTTTCTATCTTTATTACTACCTAGTCAGAGATACAAGAAAACTATTCAACAATTAAAATAATCACAACACAATAATCACGACACAATGCACATAGATTTATAGTGGTTCCCCAATTTATGGGTAAATCCACTTTCCCCCTTTGGCAATCTAGAAATGAACTAGATTCAGCCAAACTCCTTATTTCTTTACTCAGATACTCAGAACTTACAGCTCAGATCCCAGCTAGCTCCTACAACTCAGACTATACAAGTCTTACCACTCAGATTATCAAGTTCCTACACCTCAAGTTCTTTCCAAGAACTCTACCTCAGAGTGAATCCACACTCCTACACCTCAAGCAACTCCTGCCATATAACTCAAAACAATCAGTTCCTACTCCTCAGAGAAATACCAACTTCTCCTACCTCAGGCAATTTTTTCCCTACCTCAGCTTTTATAATACAGGCTCACAACTCAGAGAAATTGATTCGCCTACACTCAGATCTACAAGTAGATCTTATAAGATTAATAATGGTGAAAAGAAATTATTTCAAAATTATTCACCCAGCAAAAGAGAAACGGGTGACTGCTTTTTGAACTGAACTTGATTCCTTCTTCGATTATGAAAATGATCTTCAGATTTAGCTCAGATTGAATCGTGAAGCAATTTCAGCTAGGGCTTTCTTAGACTTATTCGTCTTCCTCAGAGATATCCTCTATATTTGTTATAGCAGATGTTGATTGCACTAGCGAACTCAGAAACCATTCAGATTTATCAAATTGAAGTTCTTGGCTCTGTAATAATGGCGGATGAAGACGACGAACTTCCGCTTCTCGTTTTCAGAATTAATTAATGTTAATTAGAAAGTTAATTTGATCTCGATCTCTGCTATTATTTATAATCCCGTATATTTACGGGATGATTGACATGTGTTCCAGTTTTAACGGTGGTTAAAATCTCAGATTAATCAAATTGAGATTTACTGTAGTCTGACGATGATGTTAATGTCAATTTGTAGCTTTTAAATAATGAATCTGAAATTCGTTAACTTGTTGTCTTTGTTGACGTCAGCATCATTCTGGACTTAGAAAAAATCAAGCATTATTCTAGAAATCCTCAGTTCGATGAACTCAAAACTCTGTCCGATTAACTCAGAGCTCAGCACGATGAAATAAAGCAACATTCCAGAAATCCTCAGTTTGGCGAACTCAAAACTCAGTTTGATGAACCCAGAGCTTAGCTCAATGAAATCAAGCAGCATTCTAGAAATCCTCAGTTCGACGAACTCAAAACTCAGTTCGACAAACCCACAACTCAGCTCGATGAAATCAAGCATCATTCAAGAAATTCTTAGTTCGACGAACAAGTGAAAGATGAGTTCGACGAACTCTTAACTCTGTTCGAAGAACGCAAAGCTCATCTCGATGACAAGTGGATAAACAATACTCAACGATTCTTGACTTAGAATTTTCTTCAACTCTGCTAGGCGTTGAGTGAAGTTGAGTGAATAGGTCATACTCAACGAATCTGGACTTAGAATTTTCTTTAGCTCTGCTAGGCGTTGAGAGCGTTGAGTGTATAAACCTCACTCAACACTTTTTTCCTCAGTCATATTCTTCTGCCCTTTCTGCTTAAAAGCATTGAGAGAGTTGAGTGTATAACTTTCACTCAACACTTTTATACTTAGCCTGATATTCTGCAATCTTACCTTCTTGCTGAAGTTTGGCATTGAGTGCGTTCAGTGAACTGGCTTCACTCAACGATTCTGGACTTAGCTGAATTTATGGCTCCTTATACTTTGGTGTTGACAAAATATCCTTGACTCAATAATTCTGGCCATATGGTGTTGAGTGAGTTGAGCTCACTCAACGCCTGTAGACTTAGCCATATTTCTGCCTTTTCAAAACTATAAACTTTGACTGTCAGCCTTCTCTCAGCGCTATTAGTTGTATAGTGTTGAGTGAGCTTGTCGCACTCAACGCTTTTGTACTTAGGCATTTTTCTGAATTTCCAGCCTATTACTTTTAGTCCACCTGTCATTATATCTTGAACTATATATCCAATCATTGTGACAAAGACCAACCTGTGTGCATGAACTTAAATATACATCAAACACAAATATGTGTATACCATTGACCTGTTTGACTTCTTACAAATCAAGGAAATTGGGATCAATTGACCCAACAATCTCTCACTATTTGAAGAAGTCAAAACACCACTTAAGAATTCTTTGTCAATGATATACACTAACATAATCAACAAATAATATTAATAATATATTAATCTAAGAGCAGCAAGAGTTACCACATTTTCCCTTGTGCTCTCCCTATTTTGTTGCATCCTGCTACTATAAGAAGCTTCACCTGTGAAGCCTTTCCTGTAGCTGCTACTTTATTGCTGCTACTCCCACTTGCTACTGTTCTTCCTATACTACTTCTCCCCCTTTTTGACTTCTGTGAAATAGCTTAAGAGCAGCATGCTATCTACTCCCCCTATTTGAGATCAGAGAAACACCTAGAGCTAAACTTGATCCCCCTCAGTAAGAACAACTACTATCAATCCTCTTGATAGTTTCTTTAGTCCACACCAACCTGCAATATTAAATTTTCTTGCTACAAACAATCATAAAGAGCAACTTACGCTATACCATATTCAACATACCCAATTCAAATTTGAAGGTGTTTAACTTTTCTTCATTGAGTGGCTTGGTGAAAATATCAACCACTTGCTTCTCTGTTGGGACAAACTCAAGAGTAATATCCTCATATTCCACATGCTCTCTTATAAAATGATATCTAATCTCAATATATTTAGTTCTACTGTGTGATATTAGATTATTAGCAATAGAAATTGCACTAGTAGAATCACAAAACATAATAGATTTACTTAGTTGTATATTATAGTCCAATAGTTGATGTTGAATCTACAGCAACTGTGCACAACAGCTTCCAGCAGATACATACTAAGATTTTACTATAGAAATTGCAATACTTGTTTGCTTCTTGCTACTCCAACTTATGAGTCTTTTCCCAAGAAAATGACAAGTTCCTGAAGTACTCTTTCTATTTTCTCTACACCCTGCAAAGTCTGCTTCTGTGTACCTTGTGTGTTCAAAATCACTATCCATGTACCAAATCCCAAGGTTTGGTATGCCCTTAAGATATCTTAATATTCTCTTTACAGCAGTGTAATGAGACTCTTTGGGGCATGCTTGGTACCTAGCTTAGACATATGTTAAGAACATAATATCTGGCCTACTAGCAGTCAAATATAGGAGTGATCCAATGATGCCTCTATACAAGGTTTCATAAACTTATTTCCCAGTTTCATCCTTGTGTAGCGACACAGAAGAACCCATTGGAGTTGTCATGGTAGAAGAATTCTCCATACCATACCTCTTGATCAACTCCTTAGTGAACTTAGACTGAGATATGGATATACCATCCTCAGATTATCTGACTTGGAATCCCAAGAAGAATTTTAGATTACCCATGCTGCTCATTTCAAACTTTCCTTGCATAAGCTAGGCAAATTTTCTACACAACTTCACATTAGTAGACCCAAAAATTATGTCATCTACATATATCTAGACAAGGATGCTTAAACCTTTGATGTCCCTAAAGAATAGTGTCTTGACTATCTTTCCTCTAGAGAACTTGTTCTCTCTAAGAAAGGCAGACAGTGTCTCATACCAGGCTCTAGGTGTCGGTTTTAAGCCATACAAAGCTATGTGCAATCTGAAGACATAGGAGTTGAGTTTAAAGTTAACAAAACCTAGTGGTTGCTCTACATAAACATCCTTCTTCAGTGTACCACTGAGGAATGCTGACTTTACATCCATCTGGTAGACCTTGTATCCTTTATATGTTGCATGAACTAAAAATAACCTTATGGACTCTAGCATAGCTACAGGAGCAAAGGTTTGGTCAAGGTCTATCCCTTCCTCTTTTTTATATCCTTTAGCCACTAATCTAGCTTTGTTCTATAACCCCATACTCATCTTGTTTATTTCTATAAATTCACTTAGTGCCTATGGCATTGTGATCACTAGGTCTAGGAACTATACTCCAGACTTTGTATCACTCAAATTGATTGAGCTCTTCTTGCATAGCAATAATCCAGTTGGGGTCTAAATTAGCTTCTTCAAACTTTTTAGGTTCTACCTTAGAGAGAAAGCTAGAGTAGAGAACATAATTGTGATGTATACTCCTAATAGTCACTCCTAATCTTACATCACCTATTATCTGATCAATAGGATGGTCTTTAAGGTGTCTAACTACTACTACCGGTTCCTACCATCACCTAGTTCTGTAGAAAGATTAGGATGATTCTCTTCCACCCCTTGGGCAGTTACTGTATCATCTATAGGAATTTTTATGTTGTCTCTAATATGTAACTCTTGATCAGGGGAATCACCTATATTTAACTTCTCCATCCTAGTGTCAACATCACCTAGACTAGAGTTGTTAGAAATCTCATTAAATCGTACTGAAGTTTCATAAAAAACAACATTAATTTATTTCTCTACAACTTGATTTTTAAAGTTGTAGATCCTATATGCTTTGCTATGTACACTATACCCTACAAAGATTTCGTCATAGGATTTCCTTAAAAACTTAGTTAGATAAGTTTTCCCATTGTCTAATAGATAGCACATACTACCAAAAATTTTGAAGTAGGACAAATTTGGTTTTCTGCCTTTCATTAGTTTATAGGGAGTCTTGCTATGATATTTGTTGATCAAGGCCCTATTTTGAACATCGAATGTTGTGTTCATAGCCTCAGCCCAGAAATATTTTGGGAGAGATGTATCACTCAGCATTGTTCTTGCTGCCTCAATGAGAGTTTTATTCATTCTCTCAGTAACTCCATTTTGTTGTGGTGTTCTTGGAGAGGAGAACTTCTGAAAGATCTCTAGTTCCTTATAGAAATTTGTCATCTTTTTAAATTGAAATTTTTTGCCATGGTCACTTCAAAACTTTACCAAAGAACATCTCATCTCATTCTGAACTTGTCTGACAAAATCAGCAAGGATGTCTATTATTTAAGACTTTCTCCTTAGGAAGAATACCCAAGCAATCCTAGAGTGATCATCCACAATCACATAGGTATAGGACTTCCTACTTAAACTAAGAACTTGTATAGGACCAAATAGATCCATATGAAGTAAGTAGAGACACCTCTCAGTGTCTTTTGACTGAATGCTCTTAAAGGAGACTTTTGTCTGTTTGCATTTTTGACACGCAGGACATAAGCCTTCTTTAGAGCATTTGAGCTGGGGACTGTTTCTTGCTAAGACCATAGAGAATTGCTTGCAAATAGCTTTATAGTTTAAGTGATCAAGCCTCTTGTGCCACTGTACACACAAAGATTCTTTCTCACTAGCTACTAGGCATACATGAGATTTCTCATTTACACTTAAGAAATTTAGAAAATAAATGTTCTCACTCCTAGTGCCTGACAAGATGATCTCTTGATCACTTGAATTCCTTATCAGACACTTGTCATTGTGGAAAAAAATTTCATAACCTATATCACAAAGCTGACTTATGTTTATCAGATTGTGGTTCAATCCTTCCACATAAGCCACTTTTGTGATGGTAACTAGGCCATTAGAAATGTTACCATATCCCTTGGTGAGTCCTTTCTATGACCCTCCAAAGATGACTTTTGTCCATTCCTAACTGAAGTGTAATCTCTTAGCAATCTCCTTATTCCAGTCATGTGCCTGGAACAGCCACTATCCAAGACCATACTGGCCTTCTTGTGGTACTTGGTTCCACCTACAAACACAGAATTAGTTCACCTTAGGCACCCAAATAGTTTTGGCGCCTTGGTTTCTATTAGGCTTTGCTATGTGAAACACAATAAACTTTCTAAACAAAACTAGTTGAGTCTTATATGAAGGTGTTGTTAGATTATACCAACAATCTAGGGAAACCAACCTTCCCACAACACCAACACTCAAATCGATTGTATCTTCTCTTTGGCTGCACATTTGAAGTTGTACTTTTGTGCACCTTAGACTTGACATTTAGCTTCTAAGGTAATGGTGCAAAATTGACACCCTTACCTTTTAGATTTAGGTGTGGTGCACTGGGACCAACTCCAAGAATTCCTTGGTTTCTTAAATTGATCACCCTCTGTGGTGGTATTTGGCCTTTATTGCCATTAGATGTTTGTCCCTTCCAGCAAGGCTCTTTATTGACCTTACTGGTAGAGAACTAAAACATCATTTGTCCAGGAACACATGATCTCAAGCATCTGTTAGAAGGTAGATACTTGGAAGGTTGCTTAAATAGACTCATTGGGCCTTTACCTTTAGGTACAGATTTCTTTTTGAAATTTTTGTTCTTGACATACCCTACACCACATCTAAATGGTGCAGAGAAAAGGTGTCTATGATAGGTAGCACTAACTTGGGTTTTCAGAATTGAGTCAGGAGCTGTCTTTCCTGGGTAAGCTTTGCTTCTAGGTCCTTGACATTCTTGACCTGTTCTACTATTACCTTTGTCTAGCTATCTATCTTATTGATTAGTTCTATAAGCTTCTGTTTTTGCAGGTCCAACTTTATGTTGGCCATCTCCAACTGAAAAGATACTCCCCTTAGAGATTCTAATTCTCGGGCTTGATCCTTAGCAAGCACTTTGCTTGTAATCAAGGCCTTTAGTAACTTCCCATATCTGTTGATAAAGGTGTTAAAATTAGCTTCAATGTCTGAATCATGTTCTCTATTATTAGAGGAGTGGGAACATGATTCATTTTCTGATGCCGAAAAAGAATCTGAGGCTAAGCTATGAGAGATTGATTTTACCTTAAAAGGATCTGAACAATCCTGATCTCCTTCTCCAAATTGGGTCTCCTCAATAGCCATCAGGCCCATGAGAGACTCCTCCTCTTCTGATTCTGATAAACAAGACTCACTATCAGATAGTGTAGACTGTCTCTTTGCAAAGAGGTTTTTGCCAGCCTTCTTATACTGTCCATCCTTCCAGTTCTCTGACTTTTTCTCTTTTCCTTTTATTGAGCAATCAGCTATGACATGCCCTTTCCTGTTACAATAATAACACACAATATTAGTCTTAAAATATTTTTTCTGTGAAGATCCATACATGTCCATAGATTTCTTCTTCCTGTGTTTCTCTGGATAATTAGTCTTCTTAAAAGAAGAGTCTCCAGCTGGACCCTTCCAGCTGCCCTGCATTCTTCTCACCAACATCTTCTTAAACTGTCTAGAGAAGAGAGACAGTTCCTCCTAAGTCAGGTCCCCTCCTGATGAGGATGATTCTAAACACTCAGAAGCTACTTCCAGTCTTTCTAAGAGTGTTTACTTTTCTCTGACCTTCCTAGATGACTCAGCCTTTAGGGCCAAGGACTTTTCTCTACTATGTGCTCTAGCTGAATCTTCTTCACACTTCCTGAGATTGAGTTGTAACTTATGGGACAGCAACTTGCCAAATAGAGCCTGGGGGTCTATGTTGGTTAAATTTCCCATTTCTCTTATTGAATAGATCTAGATGTCCCATTCCTTGTTCAGGGACCTCAATAACTTGTCATTAAGTTCATAGTTAGTAAAGCTCCTACCATAAGTCCTCAGGTTATTCACAATTCTGAAGAACTTTTCAAAACATTCAGCCACTGAGTCTTTCTTATCCCGTTTGAAGGCTTCATACTATTAGTTTAGTAGAGATTTTTTATCATCTCTGACCTCATTAGTTATATCCATATAGACAATCAGTGACTCCCATATTTCTTTGGATGTTTTACATTGAATCAGGTTTTAAAAAGTAGAATTATCTATTGCGCTGACTATAATATTTTGAGCCCTCTTGTCCATATAGGCCAGAATGATTTCATCCTTATCCATTTCCATGTAGGTCTTTGGTGTCTCTATGTTTGCATCAAGAACTGACACTTTCATGGGATTGAAAGGTCCTTCAACCTCTGTGATGTATATTCTTGGATTTGCTGCCTCCATGAATAATCTTACTCTCTCCTTCCAAATTCCAAAGTTTTCTTTGGAGCAGACTGGGAGCTTGATGGAATTATTTTCTCTCTGAGCCATGATTTATCATTCTATGCAATCCATTGTATTATCACTAAGCTGTTATGCCTTCTTAGTGAACCTGCCTCTGATACCAATTATAAATGTTTGTTTTAGGATTTTGAGTGACCTAGAGGGGGTGAATAGGTCCAATTTAATTCTAGGCTACTTTAAGATAATGAAATCTGATTTTCTATCTTTATTACTACCCCAGTCAGAGAAAACAAGAAAACTATTCAGCAATTAAAATAATCACAGCACAATAATAACGGCACAATACACACAGATTTATAGTGGCTCCCCAATTGATGGGTACATACACTTTCCCCCTTCACCTATCTAGCAATGAACTAGATTTGGCAAAACTCTTTCTTCTTTCTTTACTCAGATCCTCATATCTTACAGCTCAGAGCCTAGCTGGCTCCTACAACTCAGACTATATAAGTCTTACCACTCAGATCACTAAGATCCTACACCTAAAGTTCTATCCAAGAGCTCTACCTCAGAGTGAGTCCACACTCCTACACCTCAAGCAACTCCTGCCCTATAACTCAGAACAATCAGTTCATACCTTAGAGAAATACCCACTTCTCCTACCTTTGGAAATTCCTGCCCTACCTTAGCCTTTATAACACAGGCTCATAACTCAGAGAAATCAATTCCCCTACACTCAGATCTACAAGTAGATCTTACAAGATTAATAATGGTGAAAAGAAATTAATTCAGAATTAGTCACCCAGGAAGAGAGAAACGGGTGACTGCTTTTGAACTGAACTTGATTCCTTCTTCAATTAAGAAAATGCTCTTCTGATTTGGCTCAGATTGAATCGTGAAGCAATTTCAGCTAGGGCTTGCCTAGACTGATTCATCTTCCTAAGAGATATCCTCTGTACTTGTTGTAGCAGAGGTTGATTGCATTAGCGAACTCAGAAACCCTTCGGATTTATCCATTTGAAGTTCTTGGCTCTGTAACAATGGCGGATGAAGACGACGAACTTCTGCTTATCGTTTTCAGAACGAATTGATGTTAATTAGAAAGTTAATTTGATCTCGATCTCAGCTGCTATTTATAATCCCATCGATTTGCGGGATGATTAACATGTGTCCCGGTTTTAACGGTGGTTAAAACCTCAGCTTACTCAAATTAAGATTTAATGTAGACTGACAGAGACGTTAATGTTGATTTGCAGCTTTTAAATAACGAATCTGAAATTCATTAACTTGTTAACTTTGTTGATGTTAGCATCATTCTGGACTTAGACAAAATCTAGCATCATACCAGAAATCCTCTATTCGACACTCAAAACTCAGTTCAACGAATCCAGAGCTCAGCTCGATGAAATCAAGCATCATTCCAGAAATCCTCAGTTCGACGAACTCAAAACTCAGTTTGACGAACCCACAGCTAAGCTCGACAAAATCAAGCATCATTCCAGAAATCCTCAGTTCGACGAACTCAAAACTCAGTTCAACGAAGCCATAACTCATCTAAACGAAATCAAGCATCATTCCATAAATCCTTAGTTCGACGAATAAGTGAAAGCTGAATTCGACGAACTCTGAACTCAGTTCGACAAACGCAAAGCTCAGCTCGACGAAAAGTGGATAAGCAATACTCAGTGATTTTTGACTTAGAATTTTCTTCAGCTCTGCGAGGCGTTAATGGAATATGCCATACTCAATGAATCTAGACTTAGAATTTTCTTCAGCTCTGCTAGGCGTTGAGAGCGTTGAGTGTATATGCCTCACTCAACTTTTTTTTGCCTCAGTCATATTCTCCTGCCCTTTCTGCTTAAAAGCATTGAGAGAGTTGAGTGTATAAGCTTCACTCAATGCTTTTATAATTAGCCTTATTTTCTGCAATCTTGCCTTCTTGCTTAAGTTTGGCATTGAGTGCTTTGAGTGAACTGGCTTCACTCAACAATTCTGGACTTAGCCGAATTTTCTGGCTCCTTATACTTTGGCATTGACAAAATATCCTTGACTTAATGATTCTTGCCATATGGAGTTGTGTGAGTGGAGCTCACTCAATGCATGTGGACTTAGCCATATTTCTACCTTTTCAATACAAGCTTTGACTGCCAGCCTTCTCTCAGCGCTAGTTGTTGTATGGCGTTGAGTGAGCTTGCCGCACTCAACGCTTCTGGACTTAGGCATTTTTATGAATTTTCAGCCTATTACTTTGAGCCCACCTGTCATTGTCTCTTGAACTATATGTCCAATCATTGTGACAAAGACCAACCTATATGCATGAACTTAAATATACATCAAACACAACTATGTGTATACCATTGACCTGTTTGACTTCTTACAAATCTAAGACATTGGGATCAATGGACCCAACAATCTCCCCATAAAGAAAGGCATTCTTTACATCTAGCTGCCACATCTTCCAACCCTGGCATGCCTCCAAAACCATCACCACCCGAATTGAGGTCATTTTTGCCATAGGACTAAACATCTCTTCGTAATCTTCTCCGTACTGCTGAGAAAAACCTCGAGCTACAAGGTGAGCCTTGTACCGCTCAATGCACCCATTTGTCTTCTTCTTCAGCTTATAGACCCACTTGCATGTCATAGAAGTAATGATATCGACCTTGGGCATAAGGTCCCATGTCTCATTCTTCCTGAGGGCAGCCATCTTCTCATCCATGGCATCTTCCCACTCCTTGACTCCAATAGCATCATCAAAGCTAGTAGGCTCTCACTCGTCTAGAGGGTCTATGAAGAAACAATAGACCAAGCTCACCGTGTTTCCTTCGCTATAATAAGTCGGTGGTTTAATTGTCCTCTTAAATCTTCGAAGAGTCTGGCCCTTGCTAGCCACCTTTGCTTCTTCTTCTAAATAAGGTCCATTCCCGGGCAAACTTGGATCATCGCTCCCCCAGCTTCAAGAACCAGAAGTGTCTTCCACGGAGCTAAAAACACCTTGATCTCCTGGTGATACAGGCAGCTCCACCAGAGGATCCTTAGTAGTCTCCTCCTGTTCGCCATCCGACCTGCTCTCCTGCAGCTCCACAGAGGAACCACCTCTATATTATGTCAGTTCGTCAAAGACAACATGTTGGTACCGTAGGTTTTGATTTGAGTTCAGTCTTCTCTTTCTGTCTCTTGACCCAAGATTTATCTATGGTCAAAGGTTAGTTGTTTAGCTTGTTGCTCTAGTTTTAGAGGCGTCACTTTTCCAGATGTATTTTTGGTTAAGTTGTTTTTCGTTCGACTATGGTCGAACGCCGCTCGACTATCGTCTATCGGCTGATCGACGATCGTCTATCAGTTGGTCAACGTTCTGTCTGCGTTGATAGTTCGACTATCTGTTGATAGGTCGACTATCTGTTTTGGTTGATAGCTCGACTATCTGTCTTCTTTGATAGTTCGACTATCTGTTTGATAGGTCCACTATCTGTTGTGTTTGATAGTTCGACTATCTTCTTGGATAGTTCAACTATCTGATAGTTCGACTATCTGTTGATAGGTCGACTATCTATTTTGTTTGATAGCTCGACTATCTGTTGATAGGTCGACTATCTGTTCTCTTTGATAGTTCGACTATCTGCTTGGATAGTTCAACTATCTGATAGTTCGACTATCTGTTGATATGTCGACTATCTGTTTTGTTTGATAGCTCGACTATCTGTTGATAGGTCGACTATCTGTTTTCTGTGATAGTTCGACTATCTGTTGATAGGTCGACTATCTATTTTCTGTGATAGGTCGACTATCTGTTTGATAGGTCGACTATCTGCTTTGTTTGGTAGTTCGACTATCTGTCCTGATAGATCGACTATCTGATAGCTTGACTATATGTCCTGATAGTTCGACTATCTGTTGTGGTAGTTCGACTATCTTCTTTGATAGTTCGACTATCTGGATCGTTCGACTATCTGTCTGATAGGTCGACGATCTCTGTGCTTAGGTCGACGATCTCCGAGGGTCGTTCGACGTTTTGCTGTATGTTTTGAGTAATTTTTTCATCTTCTATGATGTGATTTATTTCATATTTATTTTGGCATATTTTATAAAAGATTGTTTGAATAAATTTATGATATTATTTCCATGCAATATCTGTTCCATTCCTTATGCATGAGCTAATCTTCTTTTGACAAAGTTGTTTGTCTTATTAGCTGAGATATGATTTCTGCTTTATCTGCCAGGCTGTCCTTTATAGCCGTTAGACTCAGAAAGTCTTTTCTGGCTGTAAAGAGTCTCTTCTGATGTGACTTTCTCTAGTATTATTTCATCAGAGTTATTTGCAGCTTCTTAGAAAGCTTTATCCTCTTATAGGATATCTGTCTGCAGTATTTGTTTTGTTTTATGCTTTTTGCAGCCCAGCTTGCAGATTTCAGTAGAAGACAAGATTCAAACTCAAATTAGAGTCGTTGCTGTTGCTATTATATAAAGAATTCTTTGAAGAAAGAAATCAACTAGTTCACATAGCCAAAAAACCAGTTTATTCAGGAAAAAGGAGTTCAAAATCTAACAGCTGCATTCAAGCTTAGAACTTACAGTTTTCAACTACTCTCAGTTCATTCACATCCAACTGAGAAGAAGTTTTAGCTCTTCAATCTTCTTCAACCTGAGTTCTCCTGCTTACAGGAAGATTTGCACTCAGAGCTTTTTGAAGAAGAAGAAGAAGAAGATAGCTACCTGAAGAAGAAATTTCAATTCATATTTATTATCTTCTTGTAGCTTTTTCCTTCAGATTTTCTGAAGTGTTTTCTGCACTGAAGCAAGACTTCACCTGGACGTTCTTTTAGCCAGGGGGAGCCTTGACTCTTTAGAGCTTTCTAGCTCAGTGCAAGTTCTTGTGCTTCTCTAATCTATTATAAAATAGAGAAGACATTTTAACCTCATTTCCCCCTCCTATAAAGGGTTATTACTCCCTTCAAAAGTATACCTTGGTGGCAGGGCACCTGATCAAAAACCTGTGTTGGTTTTTAGACACCTGATCAAAAGTCTAAAGGGTTTCTGGATCTACCTGAAGCAGATCTTGTTGGTGGCAGGGCACCTGATCAAAAACCTGAGTGGATTCCTACCTTGTTGGTAGAAGAGTGGACGTACCCAAGTTGTTTGGGGAACCACTATAAATTCCTTGTGTCGCCTGGATTATTTAATTAATTCTCTGTGCTGATTGGCTGTGATTAGATTTTAACCCGGATTGCTAGTTGCTGTTTAGGATTCCAAGCCTTAACTGTAATTACAGTTGGTTGTCTTTTGTGCACAACACTTGTGTTAGGCTTTAGGGTTTCATCTCAAATATCTATAACCTTCATTCCGCAAATTAACTCCAAGGGAGTTGAGTAGACAGTCAACTTTGCTAGTGCAATTTTTTGATTACTCTATTCACCCCCCTCTAGAGTAGTATCTATCCCTTTTCTTTCAATTGGTATCAGAGCCAGGTTGTCTGACTGTATAGGCTAACACCTAAGTCACAAGATCCTAATAGATACCAAAGTTTATAGATATTCACTTTCACTATCATGGCCCAGTCCAAGGATTACTCTAGCCCCAGACCTCCAGCATGCAACTTAGCTAAGTTCAGCATTTGGAAGGCAAGGATTAAACTATATATGAACTCTATTGATGAGAGTATTTTTGCTTCTATTTTGAAAGGACCACCAAGAGCACCTGCTGCAGCTACTGCTTCATCATCAACTGATATGAGTGCAGTGCCTCCACCAGATTATAATGATGAATACAAAAAGGCAAAGATAGCAGATGCTAAGGCAATGAACATTCTGGCTCAGATAATGTCTGATGAAGTATTCCAGAAGGTTGCTGACTGCTCCTCAACAAAAGCAATGTGGGATACACTGAACCAGATTGTAGCTTGTTCAGCTGATGAAAGGAAGGACAGAAGGTCCAACCTTATCTCCTAGTTGAGAATTTCAAGAAAACTAATGTTGAATCAGTTGAAGCAATGTACACAAGGCTCAGCTCAATCATCAATGAGCTGAGGACTCCTGATAAGGATATTTCATTGACAGAGGTCAATGATAAGATTATTATGTGCTTCCCTAGCACATGGGATCTGAGGATCTAGCCTATCAAGGAGGCTAGAAGCACAACAGAAATCTCAACAGAAGCCCTTCTCGGCAAGCTCAAGTCCTTTGAGCAAGTGCTGAAGTCCAGGGAAGCTGAGGCTGAAGCAAAGACCCCAACTTCCACAAGAAAAGAGCAAACCCTTGCTCTCAAAGCTGCTGACACTTCTAAAGGAAGCCAGTCCAATGAGGAACTGATGGCATTATTTGCCAAAAGGTTTCTCAAGATGGGAAGGAAAGAATTCAGAAAGAAATCTTCAAAGTATGAAGATAAACCAAGGTATGATCGTACTCCTTCTAAAGAAATAATTTGCTATGGTTGCAGGAAGCCTGGACATATTCTTCCAGACTGTCCAGAAGAAAAGAATAAAGATAAAAGAAAAGACAAGGATCAGCACAGGAAGCATTCCAAGCCATCCTCCTACAAGAACAAAAAGAAGGAGAGAGGTTTTGTTGCTGAAACCTGGAGCGATTCTGATGAGGAATCTTCCTCCTCAAGCTCCAGTGAGGATGAAGAAGAAAAGAAGGCAAAGGAAGTTTGCCTGATGGCAATTGATGCCTGCAGCAATCACTCAGCTGCAGAGAGTTCAAATTCTGAAGAAGAAATGCCAACAGAAGATGAGGTATTGTCTTCTTACGATTTTACATCTGATGAATTTAAATCAGATTTTAAATCCTTATATTTAGATTTAATTAGTTCTAAAAAGGAAATAAAAGAGCTTAGAAATAAACTAGCTGAATCTGAATTAATTTCTAATGAAAACATTATGTTAACAGCAGAACTCACTAATTCTAGTGAAGAAATAAAATTACTTAAGAATGAATTAGCTAAATCCAAAAGGTTAGAAGAATCTCTGAATGGTAGAAGCCTTAAGTTGCTTGAAATAACCAGCATGTCTAACACTAGGTCAGGCAATAATAAATTAGGCTTAGGAGCATCTGCTAGTGAACCCCCAATCATTGTTAAAAACCATCTTTCAACTCCAGTGAACTTTATCTCAGCTGATGGGATAAAGAACACTGAGCAAGTTAATCAGGTTAATAAAGCTTTAAATAAAGCTAAGAGAGAGAAAAGAAAACAAAAATTTAAGGAAATACAAAAAGCGTCGAACACTGCTCGACGATCGCAGGCCCAATGGTCGAACGGAGATCGACGATCTGGGCACCCATCGTCGAACGCTGATCGACGTTTTCAACATGAATTTCAAAACTTCAACCAGAACTTTAGAAACCCGAATATGAATAGAAACCCTAGGTTCATTGACCCATCATCTGCATGGAGAATTCCACCTAGGAGATCTTACCCGTTAGGTTATCACCCTCAACCTGCTTATTCATTTATTTCCAGTTTTTCTTATGTGAAAAACAAGGGACCCAAGGTTGCCTGGGTCCACAATGTTTAACTTATTTTTCTACAGGTAAAGACCTATCCTATCACTCAGAATAAGTGGTATTTGGATAGTGGTTGCTCCAAGCATATGACAAGAAATAGAGAACATCTGTCAAGGTTCAAGGCAAAGCTTGGCCCAAAGGTGATCTTTGGAGATTCAAGCTGTGGTCAAACTGAAGGCTATGGCAGGATGACAATTGGAGCTGTAACATTCAAGAGAGTTGCTTATGTAACTGGACTAAAGCATAATCTCATTTCAGTAAGTCAGTTATGTGATGCTGGATACCAGGTATCATTTTCTAACTCTCTTTGTAAAATTACTTTAAATAATAATGTTGTGTTAGTAGGTATTAGACAAGGTAACATTTATTTAGTAGATTTTAACTCAACTCACTCTGAAATCTGTTTATTTAATGAAGTAACAAATAACAATACTTTATGGCATAAAAGGCTTAGCCATGTTAACCTCAAGAATATATCTAGGTTATCTAAACACAACCTTGTTAGAGGTTTACCTTCTTTCCCCTACAAGAAGGAGAGCCTATGCAAGGCTTGTCAATTAGGCAAGCAAACCAAGAATTCATTTAAATCAGTAAATAAAATTGATTCTCCTAGAATCTTGTATTTATTACATTTGGACCTATTTGGCCCAATAAATGTACAGAGTTTAGGAGGGAAGTATTACACCCTAGTCATTGTAGATGACTTCTTTAGGTTCACTTGGGTGTTCTTTTTGAGAACTAAGGCTGATAACTTCAAAGCACTTACAGATTTTCTATTATGTGTGCAGACTGAGTACTCTACTCATGTGGCCTTGATCAGAAGTGATCATGGTATTGAGTTTGACTCTCTTCTCATGCAAGAATTCTGTGAGAGAGAAGGTATCAAACATAGATTCTCAGCTCCTAGAACTCCCCAACAAAATGGGGTAGTTGAAAGGATGAACAGAACACTAATTGAAGCTGCTGGCACATTGTTGGCAGATGCTAATATGCCTCTTTCCTATTGGGAAGAAGCTGTTAGTACAGCCAACTATGTCTTGAATAGAAGTCTGATACACAAGCTTAAGTGTAAAACTCCTTATGAGTTGCTTAAAGGAAAGAAACTTAAAATAAATTATTTTAGAGTATTTGGGTGTGTAGTTTATATTCATAATAATAATAAAGAATATCTTAGAAAGTTTGAAGCAAAAGCTTCAATGGGAATTTTTCTTGGATATTCCCAAGTAAGCAAAGCTTATAGGGTATTTAATAAATCTTCTTCTAAAATTGAAGAGTCTGTTCGTGTATCCTTTGATGAATCTCAAATGTTTTACAAAGAGAAGGAAACTTCCCCTTCCTCAAGTTCATTACAGGTACCAGAATCTAGCAAAGATGTCACTCAAGAGATTCTCCATCTTTCAACTCTTCATATCACTGAATCAGACAGTGATGAAGACCTTGCAGAAGTTGTTATTATTCCACCAATAGTAGATCAAATTCCTCCTGAGGAATTAATCCCAACTATTGCTGAAGATCACATCCCACCTGCTGATGTTGTCACACTTAGAGATCATCCTACATCTCAAGTGATAGGAGACATATCAGCTGGTATTCAAACAAGACATCAGTTAAGACATGATGTGATGCATGCTTGTTTCCTTTCACAGATTAAGCCCCTCACCATTAAAGATGCTGAGCTAGATCCCCACTAGATCATTGCTATGCAAGAGGAACTCAATCAGTTTGAAAGATGTAAAGTATGGACTTTGGTTCCAAGACCAAAAGGCCAATTGATCATAGGCACTAAGTGGGTGTATAGAAACAAGTTGGATGCAGATGGAATCATTGTAAGGAACAAAGCTAGGCTTGTAGCTCAGGGCTACAGACAGGAGGAAGGTATAGATTATGACCAAACCTTTGCTCCTGTTGCAAGGCTAGAGGCAATAAGGATCTTTCTAGCCTATGCAGCCTATATGAAGTTTAAAGTTTTTCAGATGGATGTCAAAAGTGCCTTTCTAAATGGTGAGCTAAAGGAAGAGGTATTTGTTGAACAACCACCTGGGTTTGTTTCTTCAACTCCGCCCTCACATGTTTTTAAGTTGCAAAAAGCTCTTTATGGACTCAAACAAGCACCCAGAGCCTGGTATAAGACTCTAGCTAGTTTCCTGTTAGAGCACAACTTTGTTAGGGGAGTAGTTGATAGAACCCTTTTCGTCAAGCACCACAAGGACACAATCCTGTTAGTTCAAGTGTATGTGGATGACATTATTTTTGGTTCCACTGATCCCAAACTATGCAAAAAGTTCTCTAACTTGATGCATTCTAAGTTTGAGATAAGTAGTATGGGTGAGCTGTCTTACTTTCTTGGTCTCCAAGTAAAGCAAGATGCTGATGGCATCTTCATCTCCCAATCCAAATATGCCAAGGAATTGGTAAAGAAGTTTGGGATGGATGATGCTTCAGCAATGCATACACCTATGGCTACTAATGTAGTTATAGATTCTGATGATCAGGGAAAGCTTGTTGATCAAAAGAATTATAGGGCCATTGTTGGTTCCCTATTGTATTTAACTGCAAATAGGCCAGAAATAATGTTTGCTACATGCCTTTGTGCTACATTCCAGGTCAACCCCAAGGAATCTCATCTGATTCTTCTCAAGAGAATCTTGAGATACCTGAAGGGATGTCCAAATCTAAGACTTTGGTACCCAGCTGAATCAGAGTTTGAGTTAATTGGATACTCTGATTCTGATTATGCTGGTTGTCGAGTTGACAGGAAAAGCACCTCAGGAACTTGTCAGTTCCTGGGAGAGAGATTGGTCTCTTGGTTCTGTAAGAAGCAGGCTTCTATCTCAACTTCAACTGCAGAAGCTGAATATATAGCATCTGCTAGTTGTTGTTCACAGATCCTGTGGATACAAAATCAGCTTTTGGATTATGGGTACTCACACAAGAACACAAAAATCATGTGTGATAGTACCAGTGCTATCTCTATTGCACAAAATCCAGTGCACCACTCTAGAACGAAACACATTGAGATCCGGCACCATTTCCTGAGATATTGTGTGGAAAAGAACAAGATCAGCCTTGAGTTCATATCCACAGAACTTCAAAGAGGTGATATATTCACCAAGCCCTTAGATGAACAGAAGCATCTGTTCTTTTTGGTTCAACTAGGCATGATTAATGGAAGAGACTATGTGTGACGTCTGCCTTGTTGAAACTTGTTTGAAGATCGTCGAACGACGTTCGAAGATAGTCGATCGGATCAAGCCTATCGTCGACCTATGGTTGATGATAGCTTATCTGCTTGAAGATCGTCGACCAGCGTTCGAAGATAGTCGAACAGGTCGAGCCTATCGTCGATCTATGGTTGACGACAGCTTGTTGTTTGTGAAGACAGAAATAGTCGAACGATTGATCGACTACTCTACTTCAGGACCGATCGTCGAACGACCGTTCGACCATCGTCTCCAGTATCTTTTAGATAGATCGACGATCATTGTTTTAATATAAAGCCGATGGTCGACCTAGGTTAAGAGATCGTTGTTTTTATCGTCGACGGAGAGCGTCTTTTTGCATTCCGTCTTCCCGCTTGCTCTTTGTCTTGCGATTTTTGCCACTTCGTCCTCGCCGTCTCTCTCTCTCGTCTTCTCCAGCCCTTTCAATCGCGATTTCTCCAGCTCTCTTGATAGTAGTGAAGTTCGATGCAGGCTTCAGTGTGGATTTCGAGTCTTTCAGCTGCTGCGAATCCGGAATTGTGGAAATTCTCACCTTATGCAAAGATCAAGGTTTAGAAAATCTCATGTCCTCCATGATAAAGATAAAGATTCAAGAGATCAAAGAATGGGCATTTACTTCGTCTTCAAATGATGATTCAATGACCGGAACCATTGGCGGAGAAGAGGTAACATTGACTCCCGTCATTTTAACTGAAATATTTGGATTGATAAATGGGGAAGAAGAGTACGAGCAAGATACCCCAGAGTTTGGGAGAATGCTGACAGAGCTGGGACATGCCGAAGGCATTCCCTCTAAGCTGCTTAAAGTAAACTTTCCGTTTAAGATTAAGTTCCTTGCTGAAATCGTCAGAAAAGTGCTACTGGGAAAGCACTCTGCCCATGACAATATTACAAGGCAGCAGTTTGCACTGATGTGTGCAATTGTGAATAAGAAACAGATTAATTGGGCAGGAGTTCTGTTTGATTTGATCAGGAAAAAGAACAGCAAGAAAGAAGTTACCTTAGGTAGGGTCGTTGGGATTTTTCTGAAGGAAAGATATACCCATCTGTTAGTTTCAGTTGCTACCTCCATCAATGCCAGCAAGAAGATGGATCCTACCTTGTTCGCCAAGTGGAAAAGAACTTTTCTGAAGCCCGCTCCCGCAGGGGTTTCTCTAGCTGCATCTGAGAGCACCAGGACTGCCTCAGTCACTCCTCCCCTACAAGAAGCTGGCTCAGCAAACCTCTCCATTCCATCTTCTTCATCTGCATTGCCGTCTACTTCAGTTGAAGTTCCATCAACGTCAATTGAAGTACGACCTTCAGCCTCTCATCTCCCTGATTCATCTGCTTCTCACCATGCATCACCTCCTGCATCTCCTCTACCCTCTCATCTTGCTAGGATATCTCATCCTAGTTTTGATTTGTTGGTTTCTGAGATTTCCACTCCTCCTCATTCTCCAATTCCTTCTTCAGATCACATTGATCATCCTGCATCCTCTCATCCAACTCCAGTTCACTCTCCATCTCCAGTTCACTCTCCAGTTCATCATGAATACACCATCCCTGCTGATCATCCATTCTCTGAGATTCCCCCATCATCATCATCCTTTGAAATCACTCCAGCATTCATCTCTAGCATCCTGGAGTTAATTACCCCCCTCAATCAAAATCATGATTGAAGAGGCAATTGCTCCCCTTGCTTCATCCATCTCTTCTTTGACTGCTGTCATCCGGGCACTCTCAAAGTCTGCTGAGCCCTCTTCCTCTCGGGGCCTGGTTTCAGTATCTACTGAAATCAGGCAAGGGGAGATGCTTAATGAAGATGTCTCTGAGCTGCCTTTGGCCTCCCCTCCAGCAGATCCTCATGCAATTGCAGAGAAAGAAATAGAAGATTCAGCTCCTCCTCCTTTATCTGAAAAAAAAATTTCTGATGCCTTATTGAAGTCTGAATTCATTGTCAAAGTTTGCCTAGAAGAATGTTCTACTCCCCTGGTCACATTATACCTAGAAGGAGTTATCACTTCCTTTCTAGATGAATTATGGGAGTTAGGACACGCAAAGGACAATTCTGAAGGTATCCCTTTTACTTACTTTTTAGACTTGATAACTGATATGCTTGTATGGGAATACCTGGAAGGGATGATTAGATGTCATTTAGCAAAATTTTATTCATAATACTACAGATAAAATGGAAGAAGTTTTAGATGTTCAAGAGCCTGATCACCTACCAGCTACAGAAGCTCAATCTGAACCAGAACCAGGTGTTCAATTTTCTGAGGTTGCTCAGCTAGCAGTGCAAGCAGAACTGGTCCCCATGACAGTTTCTGATCAACAAGAAAAGTCTTCAGATGCTCAAATTGAAAAGTCTACTGTATGGGATGATTCCCCTGGATTGGATTTAGATGCTCTCCTGGCACAGGATGCCATGGAAGAAGAATTAGAAAAAGCTGCTCTAAAAGAAAAGGAAAGAGCTATACAAGAAGCAATTGATCCATATGATCTTCCTATCTCTTCAAATTCTGAGGATGATATTGATTCTGATGAATCTGATGAGTCAAAAAGAAAAAGATCTGCTAAAAAGAAAAGGAAAGCTGTGGCTCCTCCTCCTCCAAATCCAGATAATGATACTCCTTACTATATCCTGAAAGGAATTGATCCTAAATCAAAAGATTTCCAGCACTGGAGGGCTTTCTCTAAGAATCAACAGAAGCAAAGGAAGAAGTCAAAGAGGTATGACAGTCCTGTCCCAAGATGGACTCCTAGAGGTCCTCCTCCTCCACCTCCCAGTGCAGGAGCCTCAGGAAACTTATCTACAAACCCTGCTGCTCAGTCTGAAAGGTTCAATCCATCTCAGTCTTCACAAAGGAGAAGCTCTCAAGGATATCAAGGTAAAACTCAATCTGGCTATCAAAGACTTGATACTGTTATTAAGGAACAAGTAAAGGAGGTGGTGTATCAAAGACCAACTTTCTCTCCTCCTTATTCCAAAGAACTCAAAAGCTCAACCTCTCCTGAGCCAGATCATTCTGTGAAGGATGTTTCAAAAGGTAAGCAAATTATTTTATCTGAAAATTCTAGCAAGATATTTGCTGAGTCTGCTCCTCCTTCTTATCTAGTTATTCAGGATAAAGAATCAGTTGATACATCTTCTGAAAATGTGTATGAAAGCCCAGAGCTTGATCCTAATTTTAGGATGGCTCGTTTTCTTGAACTTGTTGGAGCAGCTCAAATTAAGAAAGCTAAAGCTGAAGGGAAAGACACTGCAGGATTGACCACGATGTCAAAATTCAGAATGAAGGAGCTCGATAAATTCTAGGTTAGACCTGAGGTATTTGATCCTTCAAAGTACATGGAAAAACATCCTGAGGCAGTTGTCCCAAGAGCGACAGAATTGAAAATCATTGGAGAACAAGACCTGAAGTTATCAAGAAGAGAAGCTCTAGATCCTTCTAGAAAGATTAATTTTGTTCCTAGCTCTTCTGATCCTAAACCTAACTCTGAAGCATCTTAAAATTTCACTGATTGACAGTTAATTGCTTATCTGTTTGATTGATGTTATCTGCTTAGTTATTTCTTTTCATGCTTTTTATTTACTTTCAGTAATTAGTTTTGTGTGTTTTAATTGTTGAGACTTAACTCAAATAGGGGGAGATTGTTGGTACCCTAGGTTTTGATTTGAGTTCAGTCTTCTCTTTCTGTCTCTTGACCCAAGATTTATCTATGGTCAAAGGTTAGTTGTTTAGCTTGTTGCTCTAGTTTTAGAGGCGTCACTTTTCCAGATGTATTTTTGGTTAAGTTGTTTTTCATTCGACTATGGTCGAACGCCGCTCGACTATCGTCTATCGGCTGATCGACGATCTTCTATCAGTTGGTCGACATTCTGTCTGCGTTGATAGTTCGACTATCTGTTGATAGGTCGACTATCTGTTTTGGTTGATAGCTCGACTATCTGTTAATAGGTCGACTATCTGTCTTCTCTGATAGTTCGACTATCTGTTTGATAGGTCGACTATCTATTGTGTTTGATAGTTCAACTATATGCTTGGATAGTTAACCTATCTGATAGTTTGACTATCTGTTGATAGGTCGACTATCTGTTTTGTTTGATAGCTCGACTATCTATTGATAGGTCGACTATCTATTCTCTTTGATAGTTCGACTATCTGCTTGGATAGTTCAACTATCTGATAGTTCGACTATCTGTTGATAGGTCGACTATCTGTTTTGTTTGATAGCTCGACTATCTGTTGATAGGTCGACTATCTGTTTTCTATGATAGTTCGACTATCTGTTGATAGGTCGACTATCTGTTTTCTGTGATAGGTCGACTATCTGTTTGATAGGTCGACTATCTGCTTTGTTTGGTAGTTTGACTATCTGTCCTGATAGATCGACTATCTGATAGCTCGACTATCTGTCCTGATAGTTCGACTATCTGTTGTGGTAGTTCGACTATCTTCTTTGATAGTTCGACTATCTGGATCGTTCGACTATCTGTCTGATAAGTCGACGATCTCTGTGCTTAGGTCGACGATCTCCGAGGGTCGTTCGACGTTTTGCTGTATGTTTTGAGTAATTTTGTCATCTTCTATGATGTGATTTATTTCATATTTATTTTGGCATATTTTATAAAAGATTGTTTGAATAAATTTATGATATTATTTCCATGCAATATCTGTTCCATTCCTTATGCATGAGCTAATCTTCTTCTGACAAAGTTGTTTGTCTTATTAGCTGAGATATGATTTCTGCTTTATCTGCCAGGCTGTCCTTTATAGCCGTTAGACTCAGAAAGTCTTTTCTGGCTGTAAAGAGTCTCTTCTGATGTGACTTTCTCTAGTATTATTTCATCAGAGTTATTTGCAGCTTCTTAGAAAACTTTATCCTCTTATAGGATATCTGTCTGCAGTATTTGTTTTGCTTTATGCTTTTTGCAGCCCAGCTTGCAGATTTCAGTAGAAGACAAGATTCAAACTCAAATTAGAGCCGTTGCTACTGCTGTTATATAAAGAATTCTTTGAAGAAAGAAATCAACTAGTTCACATAGCCAAAAAACCAGTTTATTCAGGAAAAAGGAGTTCAAAAGCTAACAGCTGCATTCAAGCTTAGAACTTACAGTTTTCAACTGCTCTCAGTTCATTCACATCCAACTGAGAAGAAGTTTTAGCTCTTCACTCTTCTTCAACCTGAGTTCTCCTGCTTACAGGAAGATTTACACTCAGAGCTTTTTGAAGAAGAAGAAGAAGATAGCTGCCTGAAGAAGAAATTTCAATTCATATTTATTATCTTCTTGTAGCTTTTTCCTTCAGATTTTCTGAAGTGTTTTCTGCACTGAAGCAAGACTTCACCTGGACGTTCTTTTAGCCAGGGGGAGCCTTGACTCTTTAGAGCTTTCTAGCTCAGTGCAAGTTCTTGTGCTTCCTAATCTATTGTAAAATAGAGAAGACATTTTAACCTCATTTCCCCCTCCTGTAAAGGGTTATTACTCCCTTCAAAAGTATACCTTGGTGGCAGGGCACCTGATAAAAAACCTGTGTTGGTTTTTAGACACCTGATCAAAAGTCTAAAGGGTTTCTGGATCTACCTGAAGCAGATCTTGTTGGTGGCAGGGCACCTGATCAAAAACCTGAGTGGATTCCTACCTTGTTGGTAGAAGAGTGGACGTACCCAAGTTGTTTGGGGAACCACTATAAATTCCTTGTGTCGTCTGGATTGTTTAATTAATTCTCTGTGTTGATTGGCTGTGATTAGATTTTAACTAGGATTGCTAGTTGTTGTTTAGGATTCCAAGCCTTAACTGTAATTACAGTTGGTTTTCTTTTGTGCACAACACTTGTGTTAGGCTTTAGGGTTTCATCTCAAATATCTATAACCTTCATTCCGCAAATTAACTCCAAGGGAGTTGAGTAGACAGTCAACTTTGCTAGTGCAATTTTGTGATTACTCTATTCACCCCCCTCTAGATTAGTATCTATCCCTTTTCTTTCAATTGGTATCAGAGCCAGGTTGTCTGACTGTATAGGCTAACACCTAAGTCACAAGATCTTGATAGATACCAAAGTTTATAGATATTCACTTTCACTATCATGGCCCAGTCCAAGGATTACTCTAGCACCAGACCTCCAGCATGCAACTTAGCTAAGTTCAGCATCTGGAAGGCAAGGATTAAACTATATATGAACTCTATTGATGAGAGTATTTTTGCTTCTATTTTGACAGGACCACCAAGAGCACCTGCTGCAGCTACTGCTTCATCATCAATTGATATGAGTGCAGTGCCTCCACCAGATTACAATGATGAATACAAAAAGGCAAAGATAGCAGATGTTAAGGCAATGAACATTCTGGCTCAAACAATGTCTGATGAAGTATTCCAGAAGGTTGCTGATTGCTCCTCAGCAAAAGCAATGTGGGATACACTAAACCAGATTGTAGCTGGTTCAGCTGATGAAAGGAAGGACAGAAGGTCCAACCTTATCTCCCAGTTGAGAATTTCAAGAAAACTGATGCTGAATCAGTTGAAGCAATGTACACAAGGCTCAGCTCAATCATCAATGAGCTGAGGACTCTTGATAAGGATATTTCATTGACAGAGGTCAATGATAAGATTCTTATGTGCTTCCCTAGCACATGGGATCTGAGGATCTGGCCTATCAAGGAGGCCAGAAGCACAACAGAAATCTCAACAGAAGCCCTTCTCGGCAAGCTCAAGTCCTTTGAGCAAGTGCTAAAGTCCAGGGAAGCTGAGGCTGAAGCAAAGACCCCAACTTCCACAAGAAAAGAGCAAACCCTTGCTCTCAAAGCTGCTGACACTTCTGAAGGAAGCCAGTCCAATGAGGAACTGATGGCATTATTTGCCAAAAGGTTTCTCAAGATAGGAAGGAAAGAATTCAGAAAGAAATCTTCAAAGAATGAATATAAACCAAGGTATGATCGTACTCCTTTTAAAGAAATAATTTGCTATGGTTGCAGGAAGCCTGGACATATTCTTCCAGACTGTCCAGAGGAAAAGAATAAAGATAAAAGGAAAGACAAGGATCAGCACGGGAAGCATTCCAAGCCATCCTCCTACAAGAACAAAAAGAAGGAGAGAGGTTTTGTTGCTGAAACCTGGAGCGATTCTGATGAGGAATCTTCCTCCTCAAGCTCCAGTGAGGATGAAGAAGAAAAGAAGGCAAAGGAAGTTTGCCTGATGGCAATTGATGCCTGCAGCAATCACTCAGCTACAGAGAGTTCAGATTCTGATGAAGAAATGCCAACAGAAGATGAGGTATTGTCTTCTTACGATTTTACATCTGATGAATTTAAATCAGATTTTAAATCCTTATGTTTAGATTTAATTAGTTCTGAAAAGGAAATAAAAGAGCTTAGAAATAAACTAGCTGAATCTGAATTAATTTCTAATTAAAACATTAGGTTAACAGCAGAACTCACTAATTCTAGTGAAGAAATAAAATTCCTTAAGAATGAATTAGCTAAATCGAAAAGGTTAGAAGAATCTCTGAATGGTAGAAGCCTTAAGTTGCTTGAAATAACCAACATGTCTAACACTAGGTCAGGCAATAATAAATTAGGCATAGGAGCATCTGCTAGTGAACCCCCAATCATTCTTAAAAACCATCTTTCAACTCCAGTGAACTTTATCTCAGCTGATGGGATAAAGAACACTGAGGAAGTTAATTAGGTTAATAAAGCTTTAAATAAAGCTAAGAGAGAGAAGAAAACAAAAATTTAAGGAAATACAAAAAGCGTCGAACGCTGCTCGACGATCGCAGGCCCAATGGTCGAACGGAGATCGACGATCTGGGCACCCATCGTCGAACGCTGATCGACGTTTTCAACATGAATTTCAAAACTTCAACCAGAACTTTAGAAACCCGAATATGAATAGAAACCCTAGGTTCATTGACCCATCATCTACATGGAGAATTCCACCTAGGAGATCTTACCCGTTAGGTTATCACCCTCAACCTGCTTATTCATTTATTTCCAGTTTTTCTTATGTGAAAAATAAGGGACCCAAGGTTACCTGGGTCTACAATGTTTAACTTATTTTTCTACAGATAAAGACCTATCCTATCACTCAGAATAAGTGGTATTTGGATAGTGGTTGCTCCAAGTATATGATAGGAAATAAAGAACATCTGTCAAGGTTCAAGGCAAAGCTTGGCCCAAAGGTGATCTTTGGAGATTCAAGCTGTGGTCAAACTGAAGGCTATGGCAGGATGACAATTGGAGCTGTAACATTCAAGAGAGTTGCTTATGTAACTA
This sequence comes from Platanthera zijinensis, assembly GCA_039513925.1. NCBI lineage: Eukaryota > Viridiplantae > Streptophyta > Magnoliopsida > Asparagales > Orchidaceae > Platanthera > Platanthera zijinensis. Next base: position 132,105,735 of record CM077083.1, read on the forward strand.
GACTAAAGCATAATCTCATTTCAGTAAGTCAGTTATGTGATGCTGGATACCAGGTATCATTTTCTAACTCTCTTTGTAATATTACTTTAAATAATAATGTTGTGTTAGTAGGTATTAGACAAGGTAACATTTATTTAGTAGATTTTAACTCAACCCACTCTGAAATCTGCTTATTTAATGAAGTAACAAATAACAATACTTTATGGCATAAAAGGCTTAGCTATGTTAACCTCAAGAATATATCTAGGTTATCTAAACACAACCTTGTTAGAGGTTTACCTTCTTGCCCCTACAAGAAGGAGAGCCTATGCAAGGCTTGTCAATTAGGCAAGCAAACCAAGAATTCATTTAAATCAGTAAATAAAATTAATTCTCCTAGAATCTTGTATTTATTACATTTGGACCTATTTGGCCCAATAAATGTACAGAGTTTAGGAGGGAAGTATTACACCCTAGTCATTGTAGATGACTTCTCTAGGTTCACTTGGGTGTTCTTTTTGAGAACTAAGGCTGATAACTTCAAAGCCCTTACAGATTTTCTATTATGTGTGCAGACTGAGTACTCTACTCATGTGGCCTTGATCAGAAGTGATCATGGTACTGAGTTTGACTCTCTTCTCATGCAAGAATTCTGTGAGAGAGAAGGTATCAAACATAGCTTCTCAGCTCCTAGAACTCCCCAACAAAATGGGGTAGTTGAAAGGAAGAACAGAACACTAATTGAAGCTGCTGGCATATTGTTGGCAGATGCTAATATGCCTCTTTCCTATTGGGCAGAAGCTGTTAGTGCAGCCAACTATGTCTTGAATAGAAGTCTGATACACAAGCTTAAGTGTAAAACTCCTTATGAGTTGCTTAAAGGAAAGAAACCTAAAATAAATTATTTTAGAGTATTTGGGTGTGTAGTTTATATTCATTATAATAATAAAGAATATCTTAGAAAGTTTGAAGCAAAAGCTTCAATGGGAATTTTCTTGGATATTCCCAAGTAAGCAAAACTTATAGGGTATTTAATAAATCTTCTTCTAAAATTGAAGAGTCTGTTCGTGTATTCTTTGATGAATCTCAAATGTTTTACAAGGAGAAGGAAACTTCCCCTTCCTCAAGTTCATTATAGGTACCAGAATCTAGCAAAGATGTCACTCAAGAGATTCTCCATCTTTCAACTCTTCATATCACTGAATCAGACAGTGATGAAGAGCTTGCAGAAGTTGTTGTTGTTCCACCAATAGTAGATCAAATTCCTCCTGAGGAATTAATCCAAACTATTGCTGAAGATCACATCACACCTGCTGATGTTGTCACACTTAGAGATCATCCTACATCTCAAGTGATAGGAGACATATCAGCTGGTGTTCAAACAAGACATCAGTTAAGACAGGATGTGATGCATGCTTATTTCCTTTCACAGATTGAGCCCCTCACCATTAAAGATGTTGAGCTAGATCCCCACTGGATCATTGCTATGCAAGTGGAACTCAATCAGTTTGAAAGATGTAAAGTATGGACTTTGGTTCCAAGACCTAAAGGCCAACTGATCATAGGCACCAAGTGGGTGTATAGAAACAAGTTGGATGCAGATGGAATCATTATAAGGAACAAAGCTAGGCTTGTAGCTCAGGGCTACAGATAGGAGGAAGGTATAGATTATGACCAAACCTTTGCTCCTATTGCAAGGCTAGAGGCAATAAGGATCTTTCTAACCTATGCAGCCTATATGAAGTTTAAAGTTTTTCAGATGGATGTCAAAAGTGCCTTTCTAAATGGTGAGCTAAAGGAAGAGGTATTTGTTGAACAGCCACCTGGGTTTGTTTCTTCAACTCAGCCCTCACTTGTTTTTAAGTTGCAAAAAGCTCTTTATGGACTCAAACAAGCACCCAGAGCCTGGTATGAGACTCTAGCTAGTTTCCTGTTAGAGCACAACTTTGTTAGGGGAGTAGTTGATAGAACCCTTTTCGTCAAGCACCACAAGGACACAATCCTGTTAGTTCAAGTGTATGTGGATGACATTATTTTTGGTTCCACTGATCCCAAACTATGCAAAAAGTTCTCTAACTTGATGCATTCTAAGTTTGAGATGAGTAGTATGGGTGAGCTGTTTTACTTTCTTGGTCTCCAAGTAAAGCAAGAGGCTGATGGCATCTTCATCTCCCAATCCAAATATGCCAAGGAATTGGTAAAGAAGTTTGGGATGGCTGATGCTTCAGCAATGCATACACCTATGGCTACTAATGTAGTTATAGATTCTGATGATCAGGGAAAGCCTGTTGATCAAAATAATTATAGGGCCATTGTTGGTTCCCTATTGTATTTAACTACAAGTAGGCTAGACATAATGTTTGCTATATGCCTTTGTGCTAGATTCCAGGTCAACCCCAAGGAATCTCATCTGATTCTTCTCAAGAGAATCTTGAGGTACCTGAAGAGATGTCCAAATCTAGGACTTTGGTACCCAGCTGAATCGGAGTTTGAGTTAATTGGATACTCTGATTCTGATTATGCTGGTTGTCGAGTTGACAGGAAAAGCACCTCAGGAATTTGTCAGTTCCTGGGAGAGAGATTGGTCTCTTGGTTCTGTAAGAAGCAGGCTTCTGTCTCAACTTCAACTGCAGAAGCTGAATATATAGCATCTGCTAGTTGTTGTTCACAGATCCTGTGGATACAAAATCAGCTTTTGGATTATGGGTACTCACACAAGAACACAAAAATCATGTGTGATAGTACCAGTGCTATCTCTATTGCACAAAATCCAGTGCACCACTCTAGAACGAAACACATTGAGATCTGGCACCATTTCCTGAGAGATTGTGTGGAAAAGAACAAGATCAGGCTTGAGTTCATATCCACAGACCTTCAAAGATGTGATATATTCACCAAGCCCTTAGATGAACAGAAGCATCTGTTCTTTTTGGTACAACTAGGCATGATTAATGGAAGAGACTAAGTGTGACGTCTGCCTTATTGAAACTTGTTTGAAGATCATCGAATGACGTTCGAAGATAGTCGATCGGATCAAGCCTATCATCGACCTATGGTTGATGATAGCTTATCTGCTTGAAGATCGTCGATCGGCGTTCGAAGATAGTCGAACAGGTCGAGCCTATCGTCGATCTATGGTTGACGACAGCTTGTTGTTTGTAAAGACAGAAATATTCGAACGATTGATCGACTACTCTACTTCAGGACCGATCGTCGAACGACCGTTCGACCATCGTCTCCAGTATCTTTTAAATAGATCGACGATCGTTGTTTTAATATAAAGCCGATGGTCGACCTAGGTTAAGAGATCATTATTTTTATCGTCGACGGAGAGCGTCTTTTCGCATTCCGTCTTCCCGCTTGCTCTTTGTCTTGCGATTTCTGCCGCTTCGTCCTCGCCGTCTCTCTCTCGTCTTCTCCAGCCCTTTCATTGGTGATTTCTCCAGCTCTCTTGACAGTAGTGAAGTTCGATGCAGGCTTCAGTGTGGATTTCGAGTCTTTCAGCTGCTGCAAATCCGGAATTGTGGAAATTCTCACCTTATGCAAAGATCAAGGTTTAGAAAAGCTCATGTCTTCCAGGATAAAGATAAATATTCAAGAGATCAAAGAATGGGCATTTACTTCGTCTTCAAATGATGATTCAATGACCGGAACCATTGGCGGAGAAGAGGTAACATTGACTCCCGTCATTTTAACTGAAATATTTGGATTGATAAATGGGGAAGAAGAGTACGAGCAAGATACCCCAGAGTTTAGGAGAATGCTGACAGAGCTGGGACATGCCGAAGGCATTCCCTCTAAGTTGCTTAAAGTAAACTTTCCGTTAAAGATTAAGTTCCTTGCTGAAATCGTCGGAAAAGTGCTACTGGGAAAGCACTCTGCCCATGACAATATTACAAGGCAGCAGTTTGCACTGATGTGTGCAATTGTAAATAAGAACCAGATTAATTGGGCAGGAGTTCTGTTTGATTTGATCAGGAAAAAGAACAGCACGAAAGAAGTTACCCTGGGTAGGGTAGTTGGGATTTTTCTGAAGGAAAGATATCCCCATCTGTTAGTTTTAGCTGCTACCTCCATCAATGCCAGCAAGAAGATGGATCCTACCTTGTTCGCCAAGTGGAAAAGAACTTTTCTGAAGCCCGCTCCCGCAGGGGTTGCTCCAGCTGCATCTGAGAGCACCAGGACTGCCTCAATCACTCCTCCCCTATAAGAAGCTGGCTCAGCAAACCTCTCCATTCCATCTTCTTCATCTGCATTGCCGTCTACTTCAGTTGAAGTTCCATCAACGTCAATTGAAGTACGACCTTCTGCCTCTCATCTCCCTGATTCATCTGCTTCTCACCATGCATCACCTTCTGCATCTCCTCTACCCTCTCATCTTGCTAGGATATCTCATCCTAGTTTTGATTTGTTGGTTTCTGAGATTTCCACTCCTCCTCATTCTCCAATTCCTTCTTCAGATCACATTGATCATCCTGCATCCTCTCATCCACCTCCAGTTCACTCTCCATCTCCAGTTCACTCTCCAGTTCATCATGAATACACCATCCCTGCTGATCATCCATCCTCTGAGGTTCCCCCATCATCATCATCCTTTGAAATAACTCCATCATTCATCTCTAGCATCCTGGAGTTAATTACCCCCTCAATCAAAATCATGATTGAAGAGGCAATTGCTCCCCTTACTTCATCCATCTCTTCTTTGACTGCAGCCATCCGGGCACTCTCAAAGTCTGCTGAGCCCTCTTCCTCTAGGGGCCTGGTTTCAGTATCTACTGAAATCAGGTAGGGGGAGATGCTTAATGAAGATGTCTCTGAGCTGCCTTTGGCCTCCCCTCCAGCAGATCCTCCTGCAGTTGCAGAGAAAGAAATAAAAGATTCAGCTCCTCCTCCTTTATCTGGAAAAGAAATTTCTGATGCCTTATTGAAGTCTGAATTCATTGTCAAAGTTTGCCTGGAAGAATGTTCTACTCCCCTGGTCTCATTATACCTAGAAGGAGTTATCACTTCCTTTTTAGTTGAATTATGGGAGTTAGGACACGCAAAGGACAATTCTGAAGGTATCCCTTTTACTTACTTTTTAGACTTGATAACTGATATGCTTGTATGGGAATACCTGGAAGGGATGATTAGATGTCATTTAGCAAAATTTTATTCATAATACTACAGATAAAATGGAAGAAGTTTTAGATGTTCAAGAGCTTGATCACCTACTAGCTACAGAAGCTCAATCTGAACCAGAACCAGGTGTTCAATTTTCTGAGGTTTCTCAGCTAGCAGTGCAAGCAGAACTGGTCCCCATGACAGTTTCTGATCAACAAGAAAAGGCTTCAGATGCTCAAATTGAAAAGTTTACTGTATGGGATGATTCCCCTGGATTGGATTTAGATGCTCTCCTGGCACAGGATGCCATGGAAGAAGAAATAGAAAAAGCTGCTCTAAAAGAAAAGGAAAGAGCTATGCAAGAAGCAATTGATCCATATGATCTTCCTATCTCTTCAAATTCTGAGGACGATATTGATTGTGATGAATCTGATGAGTCAAAAAGAAAAAGATCTGCTAAAAAGAAAAGGAAAGTTGTGGCTCCTCCTACTCCAAATCCAGATAATGATACTCCTTACTATATCCTGAAAGGAATTGATCCTAAATCAAAAGATTTCCAGCACTAGATGGCTTTCTCTAAGAATCAGCAGAAGCAAAGGAAGAAGTCAAAGAGGTATGACAGGCCTGTCCCAAGATGGACTCCTAGAGGTCCTCCTCCTCCACCTCCCAGTGCAGGAGCCTCAGGAAACTTATCTGCAAACCCTGCTGCTCAGTCAGAAAGATTCAATCTGTTGGAACACCCTATTACTATTTGGGTGAGGATGACTATATTTCTATAGGGATTTTGTGTTGTGACCTCCTTGTTGTTATAAAGGTCACATAGGTTAGTTAGTGTCTTCTTCAGCTCGACGCAGAGTCGACCTCAGCTCGACGCTGAGTCGACCTCAGCTCGACGTAGAGTCGACCTCAGCTCGACGTGGAGTCGACCTCTGCTCGACATTCCGTCAAGCCCAGTTCTGCTTTCTGAAACCACTCTCTGGCCGACGTGTGTCGTGCTCAGATCGACGTTTTATTGTGAGCTCGACGTTTTCCAGACTCCCGTCAATTTTGAATAGGAATTCAAATTCCTTCTGTCAGAACAATTAATGCTGAAGATTTATTGGCCGTTACAGCAAATCTGGTGCATGGCTCAAGGAATTTTCTAAGGAATGTTTGCCTGACACTTCCTTTGAGGCATGGACATTTAAGGAAAGCATTTAATGCTCATTGCCAACGGCTATCAAAGACTCAGAAGAAGAACACAGAGATATAATTCTATCAGTTAACAGAGAACAACAAGAATTCTTCCTCTTGCTCTCTGTGATATTCATTCAAGCTTACACACAGGAATTCTGATTGCTTCAGACACAACCATCCAACTAGTTTGGATCATCTTTTGCGGGAGCAGATCAGATCATTGAAGACCTGTCACCCTTGTGCAAAGCTCTTCTTCCTGAACTACTTCTTGATCTCAGGGGGAGCTTTGACAACATCAACAGATCCACTTTGCTTCTCTCTACTTATTGATAGAGAAGACAACATCAGCTTTTTCTTTTCCTTTCTGTACAGGGTTTTAACTCCCTTCAAAAGTTACCTTTGGTTTTGCTGAAACCTGATCAAAAATTAGCCCTTTGGTTTGTGAGAACCTGGTCAAAAACTCTCTGGTGCTCAAGACACCTGATCAACTCATCTTGAAGTGGATTCCTATCAAGGGTGATAGAAGAGTGGACTACCCAAGATTTTGGGGAACCACTATAGCTCCTTGTGTATTCTGGTTGCTTGTTTCTTTGTGTTTTGCTTTGTGCTGTGATTCTCTTCTTGCTTTGATTAATTGCTATATCACCATACACTAAGTAAATCTAAGCCTTCTCTCCACATAAGTTTTAATTTACAAAACTATTTTAAATCACTCTATTCACCCCCCTCTAGAGTTAGGATTGATCTTATCCCTCACTTTCAATTGGTATCAGAGGGAGGTTGATCATTCATACAGGCTAACACCTGGATCAAAAGATCTCTGATAAGATCATTTCTCTCAAAAGGGTTATTTCTTTTAGTTTTACTTATCTTTAAAACTCATGGCACAAAACAAGGACTTTGCTAGCACCAGACCTCCTATGTGCAATCTCTCTAAGTTTGCACTATGGAAGGCAAGGATTAGACTTTACATGAATTCATTTGATGAGGACATCTTTAATTCTGTGTTGACAGATTGTCCAAGGCCTCCCACAGGAACAAGTACATCAGCTGTTCCTCCTCCTTCAGGAACTGATGCTGACATAAAAAAGTGGAAGGCAGCAGATGCTAAAGCCATGAACATCTTGGCTCAAACCATGTCAGATGACATTTTCCAGAAAGTAGCTGAATGCCATACTGCCAAAGAGATCTGGGAAAAACTTTCAGAAATTGTATCAGGTTCTGCAGATGAAAGAAAGGATAGGAGATCCTACCTCATCACCCAGTATGAGAACTTCAAAAAGGCAGAGTCTGAGTCAGTTGCTGACATGTACAACAGACTGAGTCTAATCATCAGTGAGCTTAGATCACTAGATAAGGACATATCTCTCACTGAGATAAATGACAAGATACTGACTTGTTTCCCTAGCTCTTGGGACTCAAGAATCTGGTCAATTAAAGATGGAAGGAATGTCTGTGAGTTATCCACAGAAGCTCTTCTAGGAAAGCTCAAGAGTTATGAGCAATTCATTAAGAAGAGAGAAGAAGAGCAGAAGATATCCACACCAACTGAAAAGGTTGAGAAAACCATTGCCTTCAAGGCACAGGAAGAACAACCTAAAGAAAAGGTGTTGGGAGATGAAGAGCTGATGAGCCTACTTGTCAAAAGGTTCAATAAGCTGAATAAAAAGAACTTCAGAAGATGGTCATCCAAAGACAGAGACAAGCCAAGGTATGACAGATCTACTAATAAAGATATTATCTGTTTTGGCTGCAGGAAACCAGGACACATTGTCCCTAACTGTCCAGAAAATCAAGATAAGGACAGAAGGGACAAGAAGGAAAGAAAAGATAAAAGGAAGAATAAGGAGTCAAGGAAGTACCATGACAAGCCTTCCTCCAGCAACAACAAGCACACCAGAAAAGGATTTGTGGCTGAATCCTGGAGTGACTCTGATGAGTCTGATTCATCATCCAGCTCTAGTGATGATGAGGATGATGCAGAAGAAAAAGGATTCTGCATGATGGCCATCAATGCATCTCAAAAGAATACTGATTCAGAGCTTGATGTTGACTACCTGTCTGATCAGGAACTTACTGAGGATCAGGTAATAGATTCATTTGATTTTAATTCTGATGAATTTAAATTTGAGTTCAAATCTATGTGCATTGACTTGATTGAATCTCAAAAGTTAATTATAACTCTTAAAGAACAATTGAGTGAATGCAAATCCATTAACTCAGATAATCTTAGACTCTTAGAAGAGTTGAAGCAGTGTGGGGAGGAGATAGCTTCACTGAAAGGTGAACTATCTAAGGCCAAACAATTTGAAGAAACCCTTAATGGGAGAAGTATCAAATTAATGGACATCACAAGTACAGTGAACTCAAGATTGAATGGTACACTGGGCTTGGGTGCTTCATCCAGCCAACCCATAGTGCTGACAACTCCAATCAAATTTACTAGTGACAAAGGTAAAGAAGTCTTGATAGTGGCTAGGAAGAATGCTGACTTAACCCAGGAAACTGGACAAAAAGCGTCGAACGAAGCTCGACGGAGGTCGAACAGAGCTCGACGTAATCGCAAGAAAACGTCGAACTCAGGTCGACGCCTTCTACCTTCTGAACAAAGCAAGACTTCGCCGTCGAATGAAGCTCGACGCACTCACCAGAGTCCGTCGACCGAAGCTCGACGTGCGTCGAGCCAAGTTCAGAGCAAAAGTCAGTTCTCAGGGGTTAATTCAAGATTTAATTCCAGCTCCACATCTCATCACTTTAACCCTTATGCTGAATGGATAATACCTCCTAGGAGATATCATCCTGTAGGCTATAAGAGTCAACCTGAGATGTCTTTTATTTCAGAGTTTAAAGGATATCAAGAAAGGCCCAAGGTAAACTGGGTCAAAAACAATTGATTTGCTGTATGTGCAGGTAAAGACCTGTCCAATTGAGAACCAGCAGTGGTACTTGGACAGTGGGTGCTCAAAGCACATGACTGGCAACAAGGAGAACCTTGTGTCCTTCAAAGCAAAACATGGACCCAAAGTAATCTTTGGAGATTCAAACTTTGGACAAACAAAAGGCTATGGCCAAGTCAAGATAGGGTCAATTACATTCAAGAAAGTGGCCTATATGGAAGGACTAAAGCATAACTTAATCAGCATCAGCCAGTTATGTGATGCTGGTTATCCGGTTTGGTTTACCAACTCAGCATGTAATATTGCATTAAATAACAACATTGTTTTAATCGGTAATAGACAAGATAACATATACCTAGTTGATTTCAATTCATCTAAAGTAGATATTTGTTTATTTAACTCCCTTAGCAAACCTAATGAACTATGGCATAAAAGATTAGGACATGTGAACCTTAGAACCATTGCTAAGTTATCCAAAGACAACCTTGTTAGAGGACTACCTTCTGGTCCCTACAAGAAGGAAGGACTTTGCAAGGCTTGTCAATTAGGTAAGCAAACTAAAAATAGTTTCAAGTCACTTGATAAGAGTGATTCACCTAGAATTTTGTACTTATTGCACATGGACCTTTTTGGACCAATTAATGTACAAAGCCTAGGAGGGAAATCTTATGCTTTAGTAGTTGTAGATGACTTCTCAAGATTCTCTTAGGTGTTCTTTCTGAGAAAGAAGTCTGATAACTTCAAGATTTTGATAGATTTTCTCAAAGGCATACAGATTGAGTTCAATACTCACATTGCCCTGATCAGAAGTGATCATGGGACAGAGTTTGATTCTCTTCTTATGTTAGAGTTCTGTCAGAAGGAAGGTATCAGGCACACCTTCTCAGCTCCAAGAACTCCTCAACAAAATGGGGTAGTTGAAAGGAAAAATAGAACCCTTATTGAATCTGCCACAACATTATTGACAGATGCTCACCTTCCTCTAACCTTTTGGGCAGAGGCTGTGAATACCTCCAACTATGTTTTGAATAGAAGCCTGATACATAAACTGAAGGGTAAGACTCCCTATGAGTTACTCAAAGGGAAGAAACCTAAAGTAAATTATTTCAAAATTTTTGGTTGCATTTGCTTCATTCACAATAATGACAAGAAATACCTAGCTAAATTTGAAGCCAAAGCTGATGAAGGAGTGTTTCTGGGATACTCCATGATTAGCAAGGCTTATAGGGTTTTTAACAAGTGCTCTAATAAAATTGAAGAATCCATGCATGTTACATTTGATGAAACTAATATGTCTTATAAGTAGAAGGAGACTTCTACCATAAGCAATTTGCAGGAACATTCAATCTCAGAAAATCTGAAGCAGCTTACCATCACAGACAAAGATTCATTACCTTCAACAATTCAACAAGACACTGAACTTAGTGACAATGAAGAGGAATCTCAGGTTTTGGAAAGCTCAAATGGTCAACAAATTGAAGAACCAGTTGTTGTTCCACAAGAGGAAACAACAACACAGGTTGGTGCACCATCAACACCCCTTGTTGATTTAGTACCAACAAGAGATCACCTAATTTCACAAGTAATTGGAGATATCTCAGTAGGTGTGCAAACAAGGAATCAAGTTAGTCACAATATTATGCACACTTGCTTTCTTTCTCAAATTGAGCCCCAAACAATACAAGATGCAGAGCAAGATCCAAACTGGATCATTGCAATGCAAGAGAAGTTGAATCAATTTGAAAGGAATAGAGTTTGGGAATTAGTACCAAGACCAAGGAACCAGCAAATTGTTGGAACCAAATGGGTATTCAGGAACAAGTTGGATGATCAAGGAATAATTGTGAGAAACAAGGCAAGACTTGTTGCACAAGGATATTGCCAAGAAGAAGGGATTGATTATGACCAAACCTTTGCACCAGTTGCAAGGTTGGAGGCCATAAGAATATTTCTTGCATATGCAGCTCACAAGAGATTCAAGGTATATCAGATGGATGTCAAGAGTGCATTTCTCAATGGAGACATCAAGGAAGAGGTTTATGTAAAGCAACCTCCAGGTTTTATCTCTCCAACCTTTCCTGATCATGTTTTTAAACTGCGTAAAGCTTTATATGGTCTCAAGCAAGGTCCTAGAGCATTGTATGAGACCTTAGCTTGTTTTTTATTGGAAAATGATTTTAAAAGGGGTAGAGTAGACCAAACTCTCTTTATTAGAACCCATAGGTCTCATATCCTACTAGTACAAATTTATGTAGATGATATCATATTTGGGTCTACTGATTCAAACTTATGCAAAAAATTCTCACAACTTATGCATTCAAAGTTTGAAATGAGTAGCATGGGTGAACTTGCTTTATTTCTAAGATTGCAAGTTAAACAACATGTGGATGGCATTTTTATTTCTCAAACCAAGTATGCAAGAGAACTGGTTAAAAAATTTGGAATGTCTGAAGCATCTTCTATGAAAACACCTATGCCTACAAATGTTGTTTTAGATGCTGATGAATCTGGAAAACCAGTTGATCAGACAAACTATAGAGCAATCATTGGCTCATTACTTTATCTAACAGCTAGTAGACCAGACATAATGTTTGCTACATGCATTTGTGCTAGATTTCAAGTAAGCCCTAGAGAGTCCCACCTCACATTAGTTAAGAGGATTCTTAGGTATGTAAAAAGTTGTCCTAATCTAGGTCTCTGGTATCCACATGACTCAGGATTTGATCTTACTGGATTTTCAGATTCTGATTATGCTGGATGTGGAGTAGACAGGAAAAGCACCAGTGGAACTTGTCAATTCCTTGGTGATAGACTTGTCTCCTGGTTTTGTAAGAAACAAACTTCTGTGTCCACATCAACTGCTGAAGCTGAATATATGGCTGCAGGGAGTTGTTGCTCACAGATTTTGTGGATTCAAAACCAGCTCCTAGACTATGGCTACAACTTAGAGATGTCTAAAATTTTTTGTGATAATACTAGTGCAATTTGCATTGCACAAAATCCAGTTCTCCATAGTAGGACTAAGCACATAGAGATCAGACATCACTTCTTAAGGGATAATGTAGAAAAGAAGAAAATTGCACTAGAATACATTTCCACTGAACTACAAAGAGGAGATATTTTCACCAAGCCCTTGGATGAAAAGAAGCACTTCTTCTTCCTCACTCAGTTGGGAATGCTAGATGGAGACAGTATAAATTAAAACTCCAAGATTTTGAAACCAATAATTAACAGGAGTAGGAAAAATTTTATTTTAAAATTCCTCTGTCTGAGTGGTTTCTTTGAGCTCTGAACTAAGCTCGACGCTGCGTCAAACTAAGATCGACGGTCCGTCGCCCTCAAAAGCGTCGAACGTCGACCTCAACTTCTAGCGTCGAACTAAGTTCACAGCTCCCTGGCTTCCTGGGTTTTTCTCCCTTCGGTCGACGCCTTCGTTCAATGTCGACCTGAGCTCGACGTATAGTATCAGCCCAAGCGTCGAACGTCGACCTAAGCTGCACGTTGTTGAGTCGTTTCAGTTCCCCTAGAGCCTTAGAGCGTCGACCTGAGCTCGATGTTCTTTCCATTTCTGCGTCGAACCCTAGTATAAAATCATTCTTCTCCGTCTTTCGCAGTTGCGCTCTCATATTTTCTGCTCAAGCTTTCTCCCTCCAACTCCTTTACTCTTGATCTTGGAAGGTATCTATTTGCAGGATAATGGCGATTGCTGCAGGTGCATTGGCGGCAATGAAGTTTGACTCAGGCTTTGACATCGACATCGACTCCTTTGATGGATCATCGCAGAATTTTCTGGACATTCTGGAGCTATTCAAAGAGCAGCACCTGGTTAACTTCATGACAACCAGGATTCCTCTTCCAGAATCTGAAATCAAAGAGTGGACTCTTACTGCAGTGAATTCAGATAACAGTACGATGACAGGAACAATTTCAGGGAATGAGGTAGCCATTTCTCCTCAAATCATTTCAGAGGTTTTCGGTTTTGCTGTTGGAGATGATGAGATAGAACTCTCTGTGGAAGAGTTTGTTGTGATGCTCGACAGAATGGGGCATAATTCTGGTAACCCCTCTAAACTTTTAAAAGTTAACCTAGCTATTGAGTTTAGGTTGTTAGCAGATATCACAGGCAAAGTAATTTGTGCAAAGAGGACTGCACATGATGCCATTACTAGGCATCAGTTTTGCATTATGGCTGCAATTTTGGATAAGAAGCATCCCAATTGGGGTTTGATTGTTTTTGATATGATTAAGAAGAAACTGGATAAGAACTTTGTCCACTTTGGAAGGGTTCTTGGTTTGATTCTGAACCACTGTTGCCCTCAGTTGCTTGTGTCCTCTAAGAAGCACATCAATGCTTCTAAGAGGCTCACATGTGCACTGATTGGCAAGTGGGACAGGAAGATTGTGAACTCCAGGGCAGCTGCAGCAATGAGGACTTCTGCAGACACCAGGACTGTAGAGGTCACTCTTCCTCAGTCTACTGGCCCAGAAGCAGGGATTTTGCCATCTTCCTCCATCATCCTCCCATCCTCTTTCATTCCAACAACAACAATCATCTCATCCACTCAACCCATCCCTTCATCCATTTCAACTATTGCATCCTCCATTCCTCCACTCATCAATTTCCATCCCCTCCACTATTTTCCTACCATGAGCTTGGACTCTTCATCTCATGAGGACATCCTTTCCCTTGACATTCATGATGAATCCTTCATGGATGCCTCTCCCTCCTCTCCTCATGACTTCCACCCTTCATCAACTTTTTCAGAACTTCTTCTATCCTCCATCCATGAACCAGCCATCCCTCCCATGTCTTCACCACCAACAACATCTTCTACCTTCACCTTCTCTGCTGCTCCCTCTACCTCTACTCAAGTCCCACTTGAGCAAGTAGATCTTTTGCCTTTGGCCAATAAGCTATTTGATATTTTGGCCCCTAGGATCTCCTCTCTATTGGATGCCAAGTTGGCTCCTCTAGTCCTTTCCCTGAGCTCTCTCTCTGCCTCAGTCTCTTCCCTCTCCTCCTATCTGGCATGCCCTTCTTCTGGGAGCCTAGAGTCAGCTGCCACTGATTCTAGGCAGGGGGAGATGTCAGCAGAAGAAGAGCTGCAGCCTTCAGCAGTATAGGTAGTACAGGTTTGTTCAGAGACAGTTTCAGCAGTAGAAGTTCAGATGACCTCTGAGGCTCCTCCTCAAGGTCCAATTCCAGATGATCACAAGTGCCTTAGACTTCCATAGCTTCTACCTTCCAGCACATCTTCACTTCAGAAACTACAGCCTCCTGCCTCCTCAAGAAGACCTGTCTAGGGCCATTGTCCCTTTTCAGAAGATCATTCCATCCTCCTTGGCTGTTGATGCCATGATCCTTGATGAAGCAGTGGTAGCTGTGGCTCCTGCTTGTGATGATGTTGTTGTTGAAGCAGTAGTAGCTGCTAAGACTGTTCCCTCAGAAACTTCAGGTGATTTGATTGAGACACCAAATGAAGTTGAGACCATTGTCTCCCATTTTCTTCAGGAACTAGCCACCTCAGCCTCTATGGCTCCTGAGACTGTTCCCTTTCCTGCATTGTTAGACTCCTCTTCTACACTGTCAGTAGACCTTCCTCCAGTTACTTCTTCAGCTGCTCCAGCCCCCATCAATTTTCCTATCTCAAAGAGAACCTACATAGATCCTTATGATGAATCTCAAAGCTCAGAGGATGAATTTGCAACTGATTCTGATGACTCCTCTGCAACCATTGCAAGGAAGAGGAAAGCAAGATCCAAAGCAATGAAAAGAGTTCCATTGGCTAGAGCCACAGATCATGACATCCCTTACTACATCAAGTACAACTGTGAAATCACTGAGCCCTGGATGCAATATTCTCTAAACCAAAGAAAGGCAATGAAGAAGAAAAGAAAGTTCAATGAAGGCCCCTCCAAGCCTGTCCATCTGCCTCGACCTCCACCTCCTCCAGATGCAGGTGCAAGTGCAAGCCTCTCTTCCAATCCTGCCCCATCATCTCTACATGGCAAGACCTATCAGTCAAGAAGATCCCAAGGGTATAATCAGCAAAGGGGAAACCAGCAAAGAGGATACAATAGAGGCAGGCAGTATAGAGGAAGATCAGGATCTCAACCTTACCAAAGGGGAGGACCCATTGATCCAACCTCTGGTCCCTATCCTTACAGACCTAGAGTTGACTTGACTCCAAGAACTCATCAAGAACACTCTGCCAACAGATATGAACCAGCTATTCCTTTTGAAGATCCTACTAAAACTCCAGCTTATTGGAAGGCCAGGATGACTGAAATGGCTGCTCTGAATGAGATTGATAGAGCTAGAGCAAAAGGTCTGGACACCTCTCACATCAGCACCATGTCAGATCAAAGGAGAGAAGAATTGGAGAAATACAACTCAAAGAAATTCTTTGATTCTGATAAGTATATGCAGCTTCGTCCTGCAGCTGTACCAGCTAGTGGAAAAAGTCAGAAATCCTTAGGTGCAGCTGAAGATTACAGATCCAAGAAGGATGCTACAAATCCCAACAGGGAAATCATCTTCAAGGCAAGTGATCAAGACAAAGCTCCAAAGGAAAAGTAATGTAAGGTGTTTTATTTTCTCTGCTGGATACAGGACATTAAACACTATTGCTGCTATATAGTGTTATATATATGTTGTTTTATTCTGTCATATGTCTGGTTGTATTTTATTCAGTTTTGTCTTTACTTCTTTTTGAATCCCTAAATTCATGTAAATAGTAATCCTAATCCAAATAGGGGGAGATTGTTGGAACACCCTATTACTATTTGGGTCAGGATGACTATATTTCTATAGGGATTTTGTGTTGTGACCTCCTTGTTGTTATAAAGGTCACATAGGTTAGTGTCTTCTTCAGCTCGACGCAGAGTCGACCTCAGCTCGATGCTGAGTCGACCTCAGCTCGACGTAGAGTCGACCTCAGCTCGACGTGGAGTCGACCTCTGCTCGATGTTCCGTCAAGCCCAGTTCTGCTTTCTGAAACCACTCTCTGGCCGACGTGTGTCGTGCTCAGATCGACGTTTTATTGTGAGCTCGACGTTTTCCAGACTCCCGTCAATTTTGAATAGGAATTCAAATTCCTTCTGTCAGAACAATTAATGCTGAAGATTTATTGGCCGTTACAGCAAATCTGGTGCATGGCTCAAGGAATTTTCTAAGGAATGTTTGCCTGACACTTCCTTTGAGGCATGGACATTTAAGGAAAGCATTTAATGCTCATTGCCAACGGCTATCAAAGACTCAGAAGAAGAACACAGAGATATAATTCTATCAGTTAACAGAGAACAACAAGAATTCTTCCTCTTGCTCTCTGTGATATTCATTCAAGCTTACACACAGGAATTCTGATTGCTTCAGACACAACCATCCAACTAGTTTGGATCATCTTTTGCGGGAGCAGATTAGATCATTGAAGACCTGTCACCCTTGTGCAAAGCTCTTCTTCCTGAACTACTTCTTGATCTCAGGGGGAGCTTTGACAACATCAACAGATCCACTTTGCTTCTCTCTACTTATTGATAGAGAAGACAACATCAGCTTTTTCTTTTCCTTTCTGTACAGGGTTTTAACTCCCTTCAAAAGTTACCTTTGGTTTTGCTGAAACCTGATCAAAA
This sequence comes from Platanthera zijinensis, assembly GCA_039513925.1. Lineage (NCBI taxonomy): Eukaryota > Viridiplantae > Streptophyta > Magnoliopsida > Asparagales > Orchidaceae > Platanthera > Platanthera zijinensis. Next base: position 132,122,522 of record CM077083.1, read on the forward strand.
ATCAGCCCTTTGGTTTGTGAGAACCTGGTCAAAAACTCTCTGGTGCTCAAGACACCTGATCAACTCATCTTGAAGTGGATTCCTATCAAGGGTGATAGAAGAGTGGACTACCCAAGATTTTGGGGAACCACTATAGCTCCTTGTGTATTCTGGTTGCTTTTTTCTTTGTGTTTTGCTTTGTGCTGTGATTCTCTTCTTGCTTTGATTAATTGCTATATCACCATACACTAAGTAAATCTAAGCCTTCTCTCCACACAAGTTTTAATTTACAAAACTATTTTAAATCACACTATTCACCCCCCCTCTAGAGTTAGGATTGATCTTATCCCTCACTTTCACAATCCATCTCAGTCTTCACAAAGGAGAAGCTCTCAAGGATATCAAGGTAAAACTCAATCTGGCTATCAAAGACTTGATACTGTTGCTAAGGAACAAGTAAAGGAGGTGGTGTATCAAAGACCAACTTTCTCTCGTCCTCATTCCAAAGAACTCAAAAGCTCAACCTCTCCTAAGCCAGATCATTCTGTGAAGGTTGTGAAAGTGCAGGATAAGATCAATCCTAACTCTAGAGGGGCGTGAATAGAGTTATTTAAAATAATTTTGCAAATAAAAACTTGTGTGCAGAGAAGGTTTGACTTTACTTAGTGTAAGGTGCTATAGCAAATAATCAGGGTAAAAAGAAATTCACAGCACAAAGCAAAACACAAAGAAACAAGCAATCCAGACGACACAAGGAGCTATAGTGGTTCCCCAAATCTGGGTACATCCACTCTTCTATCACCCTTGATAGGAATCCACTTCAAGATGAGTTGATCAGGTGTCTTGATCACCAGAGAGTTTTTGATCAGGTTCTCACAAACCAAAGGAGCTGATTTTGACCAGGTTTCAGCAAAACCAAAAGTAACTTTTGAAGGGAGTTAAAACCCTGTACAGAAAGAAAAAGAAAAAGGGATGAGGTTGTCTTCTCTATCAACAAGCAGAGAGAAGCAAAAGTGGATCTGTAGTTGTTGTCAAAGCTCCCCCTGAGATCAAGAAGAAGTTCAGGAAGGAGAGCTCTGCACAAGGGTGACAGGTTTTCAAAGATCTGATTTGCTCCAGCAAGAGATGATCCAAGAAGGTTGGATGGTTGTGTCTGAAGCAATCAGAATTCCTGTGAGTGAGCTTTCAAAACAATATCACAGAGAGAGAGAGCAGCTGAAGTCCTGTATATGTTCTTCTCTGTATTCTGTATATTCTCTGTGTATCTGAAAAATGAAAGAATGAATAATATAACTGAGTCTTCTTCTTCCTTTTCTTTGATAGCCGTTGGAAGTCAGCATTAATTGCTTTCCTTAAATGTCCATGCCTCAAAGGAAATGTCAGACAGACATTCCTTAGAAAATTCCTTGAGCCATGCACCAGATATGCTGTAACGGCCAATAAATCTTCAGCATTAATTGTCTAACAGAAGGAATTTGAATTCCTATTCAAAATCGACGGAAGTCTGGAAAACATCGAGCTCACAGTAAAACGTCGATCTGAGCACGACACACATCGGCCAGAGAGTGTTTTCTGTAAGCAGAACTGGGTTCGACGGAACGTCGAGCTGAGGTCGACTCCACGTCGAGCTGAGATCGACTCTGCGTCGAGTTGAGATCGACTCTGCGTCGAGCTGAGGTCGACTCTGCGTCGAGCTGAGATCGACTCTGCGTCGAGCTGAAGTCGACTCTGCGTCGAGCTGAAGTCGACTCTACGTCGAGCTGAAGTCGACCCTATCTAGCCTAAGTTGTTGGGGTTTGTCTCCACAATGCCTCAGATTTGTAGGAGGTCAGACCTTGAACTAAGATGAATTAAGGTGTATTTGATGCTGTGTTTAAGTCGTATGTGTGCAGGTCCTTAATGCCAAGTGTAGACCAATGTCAGTCTATAATGGGTCACCAAACACAGGACCATACAATGTAATCCCTCATTGTGTGATCCAAAGTGTTGGCCCATGTATAGCCTCTCTATTGGGATACACTTCCTTCATGCACTTGGATTGATGGACAGAAGCATTGGAGCAAATTTCCTCATAGAATTTTTCTAAGTCCCTAATACTCGAGTAACCCCTTATGATACTCGAGTATCAGGCTTAATACTCGAGTAGTTAGTAAGACATACTCGAGTAGTTAGAGATACTCGAGTAGTCAGTTAGACTTACTCGAGTAAGGTCTTAATACTCGAGTAGTCTGTGTCCCATACTCGAGTAGTTAGTGAGATACTCGAGTAATCAGTTTGGCTTACTCGAGTAGGGTCTGAATACTCGTGTAGATATATCTATACTCGAGTAGTTAAGTTAGTCACTCGAGTAAGTTCTTTTCATACTCGAGTAAGTAACTTGATACTCGAGTAAATCATATTTAATACTCGAGTAGATCCTTTTCTTCTCTTCTCTGCAAGTTCAAAGTACTGATACTCGAGTAAATACCCTGATACTCGAGTATGTGTTTTCTGATACTCGAGTAAATACCCTGATACTCGAGTACGTGTTTTCTGATACTCGAGTAATTCCCTGATACTCGAGTATATGTGTTTCTGATACTCGAGTAATCCCCTGATACTCGAGTATATCCTTCTGTTACTCGAGTATATGTTTTCTGATACTCGAGTATCTAAGTTCCCATACTCGAGTATTCCTTCTCTCACTCGAGTATAGCTGTTCTCTAATTCAGAATTCTTCTAAGTTCTAATTCGTCTTAAGTATTTTGAATCTGTCAATTCTGATTGGTCCACGTGTCATCATTAATCAATATTATGACCGTTGGAACCCACCTATAAATAGGTCTTTTCAGAAATGACTTTTAAGCGTTATTACAGAAATATTCTTTTTAAGAAAGAGAAATTCCGTGAACCCTAATTTCACGCCGCCGCCATTGCCGTTCACGGAAGAAGAAGAAAAGTTTGGATCGCGACCTTCGTTTTCATCGATCTTTCCTCTAGCGATCCAGAAGAAAGAGAATCACTCGATCTTGCCGAGCCTTGAAGATTCCAGATCTACTTTCTCGATCGAGGTGGTTCTAGTTTTCAGATTCGTGGATTTCTCTCAGGTCATCTTCAACTTTTTTTTTCTGATCAAGCCGAAGTTCCTAAAGAAGAAGACCGTCAAAGATCCAGATCTGAGATTGATGTTTTGATTTTTATTTTCAAACCAAATTTCATTGTAGGAGATTTTTCTCCGAGACTTGTAGGAAGTTTTGTCTTCCGAGTTTTTGTAGATCCATTTTGGATCGAGATTTGTAGGAACGTGGTTCCGAGGTGTAGGATTGTTTTCAATCCGAGATAGTGGAGTAGCCGAGTCTAGTAATTTGCTAGATCGGTGAGGAAAGTGGACGTACCCAAGATTGGGGAACCACTATAAATCTCTTGTCTTCTGTGATTGCTTGATATTTGCTGTGTTAGTTTTTAATTCCGCATTTGACACGCATTTCACCTATTCACCCCCCTCTAGGTGATTTAGGCTAACAACTTAGACCTCTCAATTGGTATCAGAGGGAGGTTGATCGTTAAAAGGTTAACACCTTGATCTTATCCTTCTAAGTTGTTTCTTGAAAAGTATCAAGCATGAGTAAGACCAAGGATTTTGCTAAACTCCCTATCTGCACCAAGAACAACTTTCCTATGTGGAAGGAAAGAGTAAAGTTCTTCATGGAAGCAGTAGATCCCCGGATCTTCATGATTGTTGAAGAAGGTCCCCACATTCCTATGACTGCATCCACCATAGATCCCACCAAGCAAGTTCCCAAGAAGCTGATGGATCTAGATAAGGATGAGATTGCACTTGTCTCTCTGGACAAGAAAGCCAAAAATATTATAGCAAGTGCAGTGGATGACTCAATGCTGCAAAATCTGATTCATTGCCAGTCTGCCAAGGAGATGTGGCAATCCCTTGTGACTCTAATGGAAGGTACAGAAGAAGTGAGGGATGATCGTAGATCCCTACTGAACCAAAAATATGAAGCCTTCAGGCAGGGTCATAAGGAAGCCATAGCTGACACTTTTGAGAACTTCTTCAAGATAGTAAATGTCCTAAGAGTTTATGGACGTGTCTTCACCAACGGGGAACTCAATGACAAATTCTTAAGATCCCTAACCAAGGAATGGGACAATAAGGTATGTGCCATTCGGGAGTTTGGAAGGTTAGCTGAGACGGACCCGCAGAATCTGTTCGGAAAGCTTATGTCTTACGAGCTGCAAATCAACTCAAGAAAAGCTGAAGAAGAGACAAGCAGGTCTGCATCCAAGGAGAAATCTGTCGCTCTAAAGGCAGATAGCTCAAGGAAGATAAAGGCTAGCTCTCCTGCCCCAGTTCCTGAGGCTGATGAAGAAGAATCATCTGAGCCTAGCTCATCTGGCTCAGAACTATCTGATGGAGAGTTCTCCCTACTCTCAAGGCAGTTCAAGAAATTCTTGAACAAGAAGAAGCAATGGAGAGGCAAGGATGCCTCATATAGAAGATCACGACATGACGGTGATCATCGGAAGAAAGGCTCAAGCAGCCATGACAGGTACAATTCTAAACAGAACAAACATATTTCAACTGACATCATTTGCTATTGTTGCAATAAGCCAGGTCACGTCATCGTCGATTGCCCTCACAAAAAGAAAGAGGGTGGAAGAAGAGAGGAAAAGAAATCCTCACACCATAAGAAGAGGACAGAGAAAAGCCTAGTAGCCAAGAAGAGCAAAACTCTCAGCGACTCTGACTCATCTGAGTCAAGTGAAGAAGAGGAAGCTTACTTTGGGCTCATGGCTCATTCAGATGATGAATAAGTCCCCCAGTTCACTGGGGAGGTAAAATCTCACACTCCTCTCTCTGACTCTGATGATGACAATGAGCAAGAGGGCTATTCCTCTGAAGATGAATCTGAGCTCATGAGTCAGTATAAGGAGTTACTCACCGCCTACGAAAAATGTCATAGAGTAGTGAAAACTCAAGCCAAAGAGATAAAATCTCTACAGGCTAGTGAGAGCAGCTTGAGAGTAGAAGTCAATAAGACTAACTCTCTTCAAGAGAACTTCAATGCTGCTATGGAGGAATACAATAAAGCTCTCAAGCACCTTGACCTTAAAGAGACAATCATCAAGGAATTGGAACAACAACTCGAGGCTGAAAAGAAGCTTGTTGAGAGCTTCTCTAAGCCTAAGACAGTTCTTCCAATCGTTGCTGAATTCTCTGCTAAGGCCAAGGGTGCTGGTTTAGGCCACATTGGCTCTTCTAGTAAATCCTCTAGAAGAAACAAGGCCAAGAGAAAGAATAAGGCTGCCCGAAAGACTCTAGCTGAAGAAAAAGGGAAAGCTCCCTTGGAACCTGTTGTGTTCAAGAAAGTTATCTTTCCCACGAACGAACTCGATTATGAGTCCACCTACGGACACTTTTCTAGGCCAATCCCTGAGAAGCCTAAGTCAAGATACCAAGGTTGGACTCGTCCTCGTAACTTTGGCGAGAGTGTCTTCAAGGCACCTTATGAGGAGATTCAGCTTCAAAGCTATGGACCTTATGCTCATGGTCATAACTTTAAGAAGACACCAAAAGTAAAACCCATTGTAGAAAAGCCTATGAAGGAGAAGACTTCATGTAACTGCAATCATCATGAAGCCTCTTCCTCCAAAAGTAAGGCTCCTGCTAGACCTTCATTCCAGAAAGTCAGGCAGGACTACCCAAGGCAAAGATACAACAGGTTCAACTGTTGGTGTTGTGGCAAAATTGGTCATTTTGCCAGTGATTGTTGGTTCAATCCTAATAATGCTGCTACCCCTAAAGTTAGCAACGTGAGAATGACCACTCATGAGGCTAATACTCGTAGGGGGAGTATTCTAACTCGAGACCAAGGACCCAAACTTGTTTGGGTTCCTAAGGCTAAATGATTGTAATTGCAGGTATGTCCAAAGGCCACCAAAATGCCAATCTGGTACTTAGACAGTGGATGTTCTCGGCATATGACCGGGACAAGGAGCCTACTACTGAACTACACCTCAGTCTGCAACGGACCAAAGGTCATCTTTGGAGGTTCAGATCGAGGAATCACTAAAGGCTATGGTATGATTTCTAACGGTAGCGTATCCTTCTCGGATGTAGCCTATGTTGAAGGATTGGAACACAATCTCATCAGCATAAGCCAACTATGCGACAAAGGATACGTAGTTGAATTTCATGCTGACAAGTGTTTGATAAAATCGGTTAACAATATGGAAACTATTTTATCAGGCACTCGAAGCAGAAATATTTTCTGTTTGAATTTCATTTGTATAGACTCTTCGACACCAGTGTGACTTTTAGCAAAAAGTAGTGCATCTCTTGCTGACCAATGGCACAAGAGACTAGCACATATTAATTTCAAAACTATTAATAAATTATTCTCTCAAAACTTAGTGCGTGATGCACCCAAGGTCAAGTGCGTTACGGACAGTCCTTGTCACGCTTGTATCAAAGGCAAGCAAACAAGAAGTTCGTTTAAAAGCATAATAGGCAAGGATTCCAATAGAAGTTTACAGCTTCTTCATATGGACTTGTTTGGTCCACTGCAGGTTAGAAGTTTGGGAGGTAAGGAATATACATTGGTTATTGTGGATGATTACTCGCGCTTTGCGTGGGTGTTCTTTCTGAAACACAAGTCAGATACCTTCGGTATTTTCACTAATTTTGTCAGGCAAATCCAGAATGAATACAACCGTTCCGTAGTCAAAATCAGAAGTGACAATGGAACGGAATTCAAGTCTGGAGCCATGACAGAATTTTGTGAAAGTCAAGGTATCTTTCATGAGTTTTCCTCTCCCCGCACACCACAGCAAAATGGAGTGGCTGAGAGAAGGAACAGAACACTCATAGAGGCTTGTCGGACCATGTTGAGTGATGCCTCACTTCCGGAGTATTTCTGGGCTGAAGCCGTCAACACCGCTTGTCACGTGCAAAATCGAGCACTCATCAACAAAGACCATGATAAGACTCCTTACGAACTTCTAAAAGGCAGGCAACCAACCATTTCATACTTTAGAATCTTTGGTTGTAAGTGCTTCGTACTTAACAATGGCAAGTATCACACTACAAAGTTTAGCGAGAAAAGCTTTGAAGGTATTTTTGTAGGTTATAGTAGCCATAGTAAAGCCTATAGAGTTTTCAATAGAAAAACTCTGGTTGTGGAAGAGTCGATACATCTTATATTTGATGAGACGAGTCTGTTGCAAAGCAACTCGTCTAGTGTGCCTATTGTAGATGCAGGTACAAAGTTGAAAGAACTCAGCTTGGATGAACCTATTAAAGATAAAGATGAGACGTTCATCAAGATCCCCTCTACAACCACCTTTGGAGAGGGAGATGATCAAGATGAAGAAGACATCCCAGCTGAAGATATAACTCCAGTGGCTGAAGAGATCCCAGATGCAAGGACTTTAGAGTTCAGACACTTGAAGGATCATCCTGTTGACCAAATCATAGGAGATCCTCGGGATGGTGTCAGAACTCGTCGAGGTACAACTAACGAGAATTTACACTTAAGCTTTCTCTCACAGGTTGAACCAAAGAAATTTGAGGAAGCCAACTCCGACGCATCCTGGATTCTAGCCATGGAAGAAGAATTAAATCAGTTCAAAAGATGCAAAGTCTGGACACTTGTTCCTAGACCCAAGCATAAGAACGTCATCGGGACAAAATGGGTCTACCGGAACAAGATGGATGAAGACGGAACAATTATAAAGAATAAAGCCAGACTTGTCGCCAAGGGATATCGTCAAGAGGAAGGGATCGACTTCGACCAAACTTATGCTCCAGTAGCAAGACTGGAGGCAATCAGGTTATTTCTTGCCTACGCTGCACTGAAGGGCTTTACCGTCTATCAGATGGACGTAAAGTCCGCCTTCCTGAATGGTGACATAAAGGAAGAAGTGTATGTAGAGCAACCGCCAGGTTTTGTTGACTCAACCTTTCCTAACTATGTTTACTTATTGCAAAAAGCACTATATGGTCTTAAGCAAGCTCCTCGAGCTTGGTATGAGACGCTATCTACCTTTCTTCTTGAGAACAAGTTCACGAGAGGAAAGATAGATAAGACATTATTTCTTAGGGAAATAAAGGGCAAGATTTTGCTAGTGCAAATCTATGTCGATGACATTATTTTCGGCTCTACAGACAACAACCTCTGCAAGAAGTTTTCTAAACTTATGCAAGGGAAGTTTGAAATGAGCAGTATGGGAGAGCTGAAGTATTTCTTAGGGCTTCAAGTGAAACAATCTGAGGATGGAATTTTCATCTCTCAGACCAAGTTCACCAAAGAGCTGCTTAAGAAATTCGGAATGGAGAATGCAACCTCTATGAGGACTCCAATGGCCTCAGCTATGTCTCTGGACAAGGACGAGAAAGGGAAACCTTTTGATGAAACCAAGTACAGAAGCATAATTGGGTCCTTGCTCTACCTTACTGCGAGTAGACCAGATATAATGTTCTCAACATGTGTATGTGCTAGATTTCAGGTGAACTCTAAGGAATCTCACTACATTGCTGCAAAGCGAATTTTGAGATACCTCAAAGGAACACCAAATCTTGGCTTATGGTACCCGAGAAGTAATGATAGTGAACTAATTGGATTTTCAGATGCAGATTTTGCAGGTAGCAAAGATGACAGGAAAAGCACTTCCGGGACTTGCCAATTTCTCGGAAGGAGACTTATCTCCTGGAGCAGCAAGAAACAGAACTGTGTAGCCATCTCAACGGCTGAATCAGAGTACATCTCTGCAGGCAGCTGTTGTGCACAGCTGTTATGGATCAAGAATCAGTTTGAAGACTACAACATGAAGTTCCAGAACATTCCCCTGTTCTGTGACTCTTCCAGCGCCATAACAATAGCCAACAACCCAGTCTCCCACAGCAGGACCAAGCACATAGAGCTTCGCTATCATTTCATCCGGGAGCATGTGGAAAATGGAGATATAGATCTACAGTATGTCTCCACAGACAGGCAAGTTGCAGATATTTTCACCAAGCCGCTGGACGAGTCCAAGTTCTCGTTCTTCAAAACTGAGCTTGGACTGCTCAACAAAGAAGACCAATGATGGACTCTCAAATTAAGAAGACATCAGTAATGTTGGCTGCTCAGAGGTACAGTTTTTCAGTGGAACAGGACATCTACCAGGGAAATTCCTTCAAGAATTCGAGACTCGAGTATCAAGTCACACTTACACGAGTAAACAGCTAATACTCGAGTATCAAGTTTTATATACTCGAGTAATCCAACAGTTACTCGTGTATGAACTTCCTCACTCGAGTATTAAAATTCGTAAAGGACTAATACTCGTGTATGCTGATTACATAATCGAGTATGCCTTCTCATTACTCGTGTATGTCATGACCTACTCGAGTATACCAACTTCATACTCGTGTATGTCGTCCTCCTTTACTCGAGTACTCGAAATTTTTCGGTTTTTCAAAATTTCTACTCGCACCTAGCAAATTGCCGCCTCTTCAGGTAAGTCCTTATACTTAATACCTTTTTAAACCTAATTAGGATTATTTATATATATATTCAAAACGAAAAAGTCCTTTCCACTTCTCATTCACTCGAGTAGCGCCGACTTTTCGTTTTCCCGAAACCCTATTCTTCGTCTTCCGTCGCCGCAAGAATTCCAGTTTCCTCGCCGTCTGGTTCCTTTGCATTGCAGTTTCCTGATGGCTCCTCCTTCGTCCAAGATCGGTATTGGGTCAGAACTCTTCCCAGAAGGTATCGCCGAACTTTCAGACGATTTCCGCAACCTCCTCATCCTATTCGACACCGCCGGATTATCATTTGTTCTGATGGCACCGTGCCGAGTTATATTCCCTGCGGTGGAGGAATTCTACAAGAATTTGAAGATTAAACGGAATGGAAAAGTGCTCAAATCCAAAGTCAGAGGACTCAAAATCCGCCTAGACAAGACCTCTGTAGCTACCTTGTTAAAGATGCCCGTCGTTGATGAAGAAGATGATTTAACTACAGAGGATTCCGACCGCACCAGTCTCTTCTGTGGAGTATGTCCTGAAGCAGACTCGATTAGCCGCTCAGACTTCAACTCTGAAGGGAAATTTCTTGTAGATGTCATTGCTAAAGTTCTCCTCTGCAAGACCTACTCTATCAGAGATATCTCAATGGACATGTTTGACATCATGCAAGCCGTCATATGTCGCAAGAAATTCCAGTTTGGCATGATGATACTGGATAAGATTAGAGAAAGCATGAAGCACCCCAGCTATGCAAGGATTATCTCCCTCCTCCTCCATGAGATCAACCCTACAGTATTTGATTTGTCCAAAGGAACTCCCCTTCACCACATGAAGAAGGTCTCTCTCTCCTCCATCCAGAGGTATGACATCAAGCTCCTCAATACTGCCCAAGCTTCCAAATCTGCTGCCACCTCAGAAATTCCCAAAGAAACCAGTTTCCCTGAAGACAGGATTCCATCTCCTCCTCTACATCAAACTACTGCTACCACCAGTGCAATAGTTGAGGGGGAGCCTGCCTCTTCTCTTCCTCAGAATCAGGTTTCTTCAGAATCAGTAATTCTAGAACAAGAAGAAGTAAGAATTCCTACTCCAGTCTCTCCTCCTCCAGCAGAGATTCCATCAGCAAACCCAGACTCAGAGCTTCCAGACTCAGCAGCCCTTCTGTCTATAGCTGAAGAAATTAACAATCTTATTGATGAGCTCAGCTCAGATGCCCCACTCTTCCATAATGGATTAGCTGCAAAGTCTCCAGTTCAATCTCCTGCAAGAACCCCAGCTCCATCTCCTGCAAGAACTCCAGTCCAATCTCCAGTCCAATCTCCTGAGAGTGAGCCTAGCCAATCAACTCATATTCTCCTGTCTGATGATGAGATGTCTCCAGATCCTGTGGAGGCACCTCTGAGGACTTTGGATTTCTCCATGCCCTCTCTCCTACCCACAGAAGAAAATGTTGAAATAGAACCCTTCAAGAGAGCTGTCAGCTCAGTGGTGATCACAGAAATCCTTCCTTGGACTGCCCCTGCTCCTGCTCCTGCTGCTTCAGCTCCTGAACCAACCTCAGCTCCCTCCTCTTCAGATATAATAAGCAAGATTGAGCTTATGCTCAAAGAACAGAGAGATTACTTTGATGCCTCTCTGCAATCAGTAACATCCAAGGTCTCTGCTCTTGAAACAGAGATGAGCAGAGGCTTTGCTGAGATTCAAGCAAATACTGATGAGTTAAAAAGGTTGTTCCAAATTGGAGGCAAAGCCATAGACCACACCATTACAAGCATAGGTGAGCTAAGAAACCAGGCCGAGACAGTAGCTCACAATCAGATCAAGCTAGATGAGAGAGCTGAAATGAATGTTGTGAAAGTATGTAATGAAGTGGGCACCTTCAAAGATGAAGCCATTGCAAAGCTAAACATAGATATCAGCAAGGGGGAGAAAGTTGTAAAAGAACAAGTGGACAAACTACATGAGCAAGCTCAAATAGTTGTAAAAGAACAAGTTGAAACTCTCTCTAAACAGGCTCAAACTACAGTGGATGGAATTGTAAAGGAAATGAAAGCAGACATTCTCTCTCAACTTCAATCTGTAAAGTTTTATACCTATGACACTGCTGTGTGGCTGCATAACATGAACTTCCCTAATGCCCAGCTCAACCCAACCATTATACCTCAGCACCTAAATCCTCTTGAAGAGCAACCCTCTGCAGATGCCCCTGTCCAAGCTACCATTCCAGAAAGTGGTGTGCCAGCCTTCTCTCCTAGACCTGAGGGTGATGTGACTGAGCCTCCTCTTAACTACTCTGACATGTGGCAAGATGATTTTCTTTCCAGTTCTCAAGGTCCTTCTAAGAAGAAAAGAAAGTATGGTGAAGGTGCTTCTGCAAGTCGTTCTGCTCCCAGGAAAGAGCCAGCTTCTGAAAGTAGACCTCCTGTTGTTCATGCTGAAGTGTGGAGTCCTACCTCTAAGTCCATAATTCTTGATACTTTGAGGTTAGTGACAGATCTTGGAGAAAACAGAGATCAGTTCTACAGTAATACAGAATGGAAGGCCTATGAAGTGTCCCAGATTAAAATCAGACTCCATGACAGAAACTGGGGACACAATAATCCATCTGCTCCTCCTAGGCCCAGGACTTACTTTCCCAAGCCATACAGTTATCTAGAAAGGCAAGAACTAAAGAGAGAAAGGATGCACAAGGATGCCCCATCTTGAGTTGAACTGAGAATGTGACATTGGACTTTTGTTTCTATGCTTAAAACATTTCTATATATATATATTTAATTCTGATTATGGCAATGTTTTACTTACCCTGCTTTAGTTAAGTTTATTCTCCTGTTATATGCATGTTGTTTCTTTTACTCTTAAGTAATTCACCTTAGTATAGAGAGTGCTGACATCTACAAATAGGGGGAGATTGTTGGGGTTTGTCTCCACAATGCCTCAGATTTGTAGGAGGTCAGACCTTGAACTAAGATGAATTAAGGTGTATTTGATGCTGAGTTTAAGTTGTATGTGTGCAGGTCCTTAATGCCAAGTGTAGACCAATGTCAGTCTATAATGGGTCACCAAACACAGGACCATACAATGTAATCCCTCATTGTGTGATCCAAAGTGTTGGCCCATGTATAGCCTCTCTATTGGGATACACTTCCTTCATGCACTTGGATTGATGGACAGAAGCATTGGAGCAAATTTCCTCATAGAATTTTTCTAAGTCCCTAATACTCGAGTAACCCCTTATGATACTCGAGTATCAGGCTTAATACTCGAGTAGTTAGTAAGACATACTCGAGTAGTTAGAGATACTCGAGTAGTCAGTTAGACTTACTCGAGTAAGGTCTTAATACTCGAGTAGTCTGTGTCCCATACTCGAGTAGTTAGTGAGATACTCGAGTAATCAGTTTGGCTTACTCGAGTAGGGTCTGAATACTCGTGTAGATATATCTATACTCGAGTAGTTAAGTTAGTCACTCGAGTAAGTTCTTTTCATACTCGAGTAAGTAACTTGTTACTCGAGTAAATCATATTTGATACTCGAGTAGATCCTTTTCTTCTCTTCTCTGCAAGTTCAAAGTACTGATACTCGAGTAAATACCCTGATACTCGAGTATGTGTTTTCTGATACACGAGTAAATACCCTGATACTCGAGTACGTGTTTTCTGATACTCGAGTAATTCCCTGATACTCGAGTATATGTGTTTCTGATACTCGAGTAATCCCCTGATACTCGAGTATATCCTTCTGTTACTCGAGTATATGTTTTCTGATACTCGAGTATCTAAGTTCTCATACTCGAGTATTCCTTCTCTCACTCGAGTATAGCTGTTCTCTAATTCAGAATTCTTCTAAGTTCTAATTCGTCTTAAGTATTTTGAATATGTCAATTCTGATTGGTCCACGTGTCATCATTAATCAATATTATGACCATTGGAACCCACCTATAAATAGGTCTTTTCAGAAATGACTTTTAAGCGTTATTACAGAAATATTCTTTTTAAGAAAGAGAAATTCCGTGAACCCTAATTTCACGCCGCCGCCATTGCCGTTCACGGAAGAAGAAGAAAAGTTTGGATCGCGACCTTCGTTTTCATCGATCTTTCCTCCAGCGATCCAGAAGAAAGAGAATCACTCGATCTTGTCGAGCCTTGAAGATTCCAGATCTACTTTCTCGATCGAGGTGGTTCTAGTTTTCAGATTCGTGGATTTCTCTCAGGTCATCTTCAACTTTTTTTTTCTAATCAAGCAGAAGTTCCTAAAGAAGAACACCGTCAAAGATCCAGATCTGAGATTGATGTTTTGATTTTTATTTTCAACCCAAATTTCATTGTAGGAGATTTTTCTCCGAGACTTGTAGGAAGTTTTGTCTTCCGAGTTTTTGTAGATCCATTTTGGATCGAGATTTGTAGGAACGTGGTTCCGAGGTGTAGGATTGTTTTCAATCCGAGATAGTGGAGTAGCCGAGTCTAGTAATTTGCTAGATCGGTGAGGAAAGTGGACGTACCCAAGATTGGGGAACCACTCTAAATCTCTTGTCTTTTGTGATTGCTTGATATTTGCTGTGTTAGTTTTTAATTCCGCATTTGACACGCATTTCACCTATTCACCCCCCTCTAGGTGATTTAGGCTAACAACTTAGACCTCTCATAAGTGACCTTTATAACAACAGGGAGGTCACAACACAAAATCCCTATAGGAATATAGTCATCCTGACCCAAATAGTAATAGGGTGTTCCAACAATCTCCCCCTATTTGGATTAGGATTACTATTTACATGAATTTAGGGATTCAAAGAAAGATAAAGCAGATACAATACACTACAATACAACCAGACATGACAGAATAAAAAGCAGCATATATACCATTATATAGCAGCGCAAATGTTCAAATGTCCTGAGTCCAGCATATAGAAAGAATTAAAGCATCTTACTTTACTTTCCCTTTGGGGCTTTGTCTTGATCACTCTTCTTGAAGATGATTTCTCTGTTTGGATTTGAAGCTTCCTTCTTAGATCTGTAATCATCAGCTGCACCTAAAGACTTTTGATCTCTTGCACTGGGTGGTACAGCTGCAGGATGGAGTTGCATATATCTGTCTGAATCAAAGAATTTCTTAGAATTATATTTCTCCAATTCCTCTTTTCTTTGGTCTGACATTGTACTGATATGATAGGTGTCCAGACCTTTTTCTCTAGCTTTATTAATCTCATTTAAAGCAGCCATTTCTGTCATTCTAGCTTTCCAGTAGGCAGGAGTTTTGTTGGGATCTTCAAAAGGTACTGCTGGTTCAAATCTGTTAGAGGAGAGTTCTTGAGAGGTAGTTGGGGTGAGGTCAGCTCTAGGTCTATAAGGATAGGGACAAGAGGTTGGATCAATAGCTCTTCCCCTTTGATAAGGTTGAGAACCTGATCTTCCTCTGGACTGCCTGCCTCTATAGTTTCCTCTTTGCTGACCTCCCCTTTGCTGACTGTCTTCTTGATATCTTCTTGCTTGATATGTCTTTCCATGTAGAGCTGAAGGGGATGTATTGGAAGATAGACTAGCACCTGCACCTGCATCTGGAGGAGGTGGAGGTGGAGGCTGATGGACAGGTTTGGTTGGTCCTTCATTGAATTTTCTTTTCTGTTTCATTGCTTTTCTCTGATTTTGGGAGTACTGCATCCATGGCTCTGTGATTTCACAATTGTATTTGATATAGTAGGGAATGTCATGGTCTGTGGCTCTAGCCATTGGAACTCTTTTCAAAGCTTTTGATCTTGCTTTCCTCTTCCTTGCAATGGTTGCAGAGGAGTCATCAGAATCAGTGGCAAACTCATCTTCTGAACTCTGAGAGTCATCATAGGGATCTATGTACTTTCTTTTGGAGATAGGAAAAGTGATGGAGTCTAGAGCTGCTGAGGAGGAAACTGAAGGAAGATCTGCTGTCAGTGGGGAGGAGGAGTCTACCACTGCAGGAGAGGGAATAGCCTCAGGAGCCATAGAGACTGAAGAGGCTGGTTCCTGAAGGCCTTGGGAGACATGGGTCTCAACTGCATCAGGTGTCTCAATTACTTCACCTGAAGTTTCAACAGCTGCTAACATTTCAATTTCATCATTAGCAGGAGCCACTGCTACCACTGCTACATCAGGGATCTTCTGAAAAGGGACAATAGCCCTAGACAGATCTTCTTGAAGCAGTTCTGAATTAGGAGGAGGAGCCACAGGTGCCATGGAAAGTTCTTCTTGAATCTGAGCTGGAGGGGAGAAGCTCTGGACAGAAGCTGCCAAACACTGAAGGTCTAAGGCACTGCTGATGAGCTGAATTGAAGCTGGAGGAGGAGCCTCAGATACTATCTGAACTTCTGCAACTGATACTGTCTCTGAACATGTCTGAACAAACTGAACTGATGAAGGATGAACTGATGAAGGATGCAGCTCTTCTTCTGCAGACATCTCCCCCTGCCTAGAATCAGTGGCAGCTGACTCTAGGCCCCCAGAAGAAGGGCATACCAGATGAGAGGAGAGGGAGGAGACAGAGGCAGAGAGAGTTCTCAGGGAAAGGAGGAGAGGAGCCAGCTTGGCATCCAAGAGGGAGGAGAGCCTAGGGGACAGAAGGTCAAAAATCTGATTGGCCAAGGGCAGGAGAGCTACTTGCTCAAGTGGGACTTGAGTAGAGGTAGAGGGAGTAGCAGAAAATGTAAATGGGGAAGATGTTGAGGGTGGTGCAGACAAGGGAGGTGTAACTGGTTCATAGATGGAGGAAAAGAGTAGTTCTGAAAAAGTTGATGAATGGGGGAATTCATGTGGAGAGGAGGTAGAGGCATCCATGAAGGAGTCTTCATGCATGTCAAAAGAAAAGAGATCCTCATGAGATGAGGAATCCAAGCTTATGGGAAGGAAAGTTGTGTGAGGTGGAAGGGAGGAGGCAATGGTAGAGATGGAGGAAGGTAGAGGTTGAGTGGATGGAATGACTGTGGTTGAGGGAATGAAAGTGGATGGGAGGTTGAGAGAGGGAGATGGCAAATTCCCTGCTTCTGGACCAGTGGACTGAGGGAGAGTGACCTCTATAGTCCTGGTGTCTGCAGAAGACTTCATTGCTGCTGCTGCCCTGGGATTCACAATTCTTCTGTCCCACTTGCCAATTAAGGCACATGTGAGCCTCTTGGAAGCATTGATGTGCTTCTTGGAGGACACAAGCAGTTGGGGGCAGCAATGGTTGAGAATCAACCCAAGAACTCTTCCAAAGTGGACAGAGTTTTTATCCAATTTTTTCTTAATCATTTCAAACACAATCAATCCCCAGTTGGGATGTTTCTTATCCATAAGTGCAGCCATAAGGCAGAACTGATGCCTAGTAATTGCATCATGTGCAGTCCTCTTTGCACAGATCACTTTGCCTGTAATGTCTGCTAATAACCTATATTCAATAGCTAGGTTAACTTTGAGGAGTTTAGAGGGGTTACCAGCAGCATGCCCCATCCTGTCCAGCATCAAGGCATACTCTTCCACAGATAGTTCTATGCCATCATCTCCAGCAGCAAAGTTGAAAACTTCTGAAATGATTTGAGGTGAGATGGCTACCTCATTTCCTGAAACTTTCCCAGTCAATGTATTGTTATCTGAGATAACTGCTGTAAGACTCCACTCTTTGATTTCTGACTCTGGGAGAGGGATCCTGGTTGACATAAAGTTAACCAGTTGCTGCTCCTTGAAGAGGTCCAGTATATCCAGAAAGTATTGTGGAGATCCATCAAAAGAGTCGAAGTCGATATCGAATCCAGAATCGAACTTCATGGCCGCCAGAGCTCCTGCTGTGATTGCCATTTTCCTGCAAAAAGAATACCTTCCAAGATCAAGAGTAAGGTATTTGGAGGGAGAAAGCTTGAGCAGAAAGATATGAAAGCGCAACTGCGAATGACGATGAAAAAATGATTTTATACTTAGGGTTCGACGTAGAAAAGGAAAGAACGTCGAGCTCAGTTCGACGCTCTAAGGCTCTAGGAGAACTGAAACGACTCAACAGCGTCCAGCTTAGGTCGACGTTCGACGCTTTGGCTAAAGCTATGCGTCGAGCTTAGGTCGACGTTTAACGAAGACGTCGACCGGGGAGAGAGAAACTCAAGAAGCCAGGGAGCTGTGAACTTATTTCGACGCTAGAAGTCGAGTTTGACGTTCGACGCTTTGGAGTTCGACGGATCGTCGATCTCAGTTCGACGCAGCGTCGAGCTTAGTTCAGAGCTCAGAACAACCACTCAGACAGGAAATTTTAAAATGAAATTTTTCCTATTCCTGTTAATTATGGGTTTCAAAATCTTGGAGTTTTATTTTATGCTGTCTCCATCTAGCATTCCCAACTGATTGAGGAAAAAGAAGTGCTTCTTTTCATCCAAGGGCTTGGTGAAAATATCTCCTCTCTGTAGTTCAGTGGAAATGTATTCTAGTGCAATTTTCTTCTTTTCTACATTATCCCTTAAGAAGTGATGTCTGATCTCTATGTGCTTAGTCCTACTATGGAGAACTGGATTTTGAGCAATAGATATTGCACTGGTATTATCACAAAAGATTTTAGACATCTCTAAGTTGTAGCCATAGTCTAGGAGCTGGTTTTGAATCCACAAAATCTGTGAGCAACAACTACCTGCAGCCATGTATTCAGCTTCAGCAGTTGATGTGGACACAGAGGTTTGTTTCTTACAAAACCAGGAGACAAGTCTATCACAAAGGAATTGACAAGTTCCACTGGTGCTTTTCCTGTCTACTTTACATCCAGCATAATCAGAATCTGAAAATCCAGTTAGATCAAATCCTGAGTCATGTGGATACCAGAGACCTAGATTAGGACAACCTTTTACATATCTAAGAATCCTCTTAACTAATGTGAGGTGGGACTCTCTAGGGCTTATTGGAATCTAGCACAAATGCATGTAGCAAACATTATATCTGGTCTAGTAGCTGTTAGATAAAGTAATGAGCCAATGATTGCTCTATAGCTTGTCTGATCAACTGGTTTTCCAGATTCATCAGCATCTAAAACAGCATTTGTAGGCATAGGTGTTTTCATAGAGGATGCTTCAGACATTCCAAATTTCTTAACCAGTTCTCTTGCATACTTGGTTTGAGAAATGAAAATGCCATCCACATGTTGTTTAACTTGCAATCCAAGAAAGAAAGCAAGCTCACCCATGCTACTCATTTCAAACTTTGAGTGCATAAGTTGTGAGAACTTTTTGCATAAGTTTGAATCTGTAGACCCAAATATGATATCGTCTACATAAACTTGTACTAGTAGGGTATGGGACCTATGGGTTCTAACAAAAAGAGTTTGGTCTACTCTACCCCTTTTAAAATCATTTTCCAACAAAAAACAAGCTAAGGTCTCATACCATGCTCTAGGAGCTTGCTTGAGACCATATAAAGCTTTATGCAGTTTAAAAACATGATCAGGAAAGGTTGGAGAGATAAAACCTGGAGGTTGCTTTACATAAACTTCTTCCTTGATGTCTCTATTGAGAAATGCACTCTTGACATCCATCTGATATACCTTGAATCTCTTGTGAGCTGCATATGCAAGGAAGATTCTTATGGCCTCCAACCTTGCAACTGGTGCAAAGGTTTGGTCATAATCAATTCCTTCTTCTTGGCAATATCCTTGTGCAACAAGTCTTGCCTTGTTTCTCACAATTATTCCTTGATCATCCAACTTGTTTCTGAATACCCATTTGGTTCCAACAATTTGCTGGTTCCTTGGTCTTGGTACTAATTCCCAAACTTTATTCCTTTCAAATTGATTCAACTCTTCCTGCATTGCAATGATCCAGTTTGGATCTTGCTCTGCATCTTGTATGGTTTGAGGCTCAATTTGAGAAAGAAAGCAGGTGTGCATAATATTTTGATTAACTTGATTCCTTGTTTGCACACCCACTGAGATATCTCCAATTACTTGTGAGATTGGGTGATCTCTTGTTGTTGCAAGATCAACAAGGGGTGTTGATGATGCACCAACCTGTGTTGTTGTTTCCTCTTGTGGAACAACAACTGGTTCTTCAATTTGTTGGCCTTTTGAACTTTGCAGAACCTGAGATTCCTCTTCATTGTCACTAAGTTCAGTGTCTTGTTGAATTATTGAAGGTAATGAATCTTTTTCTGTGATGGTAAGCTGCTTCAGATTTTCTGAGATTGAATGTTCCTACAAATTGCTTATGGTAGAAGTCTCCTTCTCCTTATAAGACATGTTAGTTTCATCAAATGTAACATGCATGGATCTTCAATTTTATTTGAGCACTTGTTAAAGACCCTATAAGCCTTGCTAGTCATGGAGTATCCCAGAAATACTCCTTCATCAGCTTTGGCTTCAAATTTAGCTAGGTATTTCTTGTCATTATTGTGAATGAAGCAAATGCAACCAAAAATTTTGAAGTAATTTACTTTAGGTTTCTTCCCTTTGAGTAACTCATAGGGAGTCTTACCCTTTAGTTTATGTATCAGGCTTCTATTCAAAACATAGTTGGAGGTGTTCACAGCCTCTGCCCAAAAGGTTAGAGGAAGGTGAGCATCTGTCAACAATGTTGTGGCAGATTCAATAAGGGTTCTGTTTTTTCCTTTCAACTACCCCATTTTGTTGAGGAGTTCTTGGAGCTGAGAAAGTGTGCCTGATACCTTCATTCTGGCAGAACTCTAGCATAAGAAGAGAATCAAACTCTGTCCCATGATCACTTCTGATCAGGGCAATATGAGTATTGAACTCAATCTGTATGCCTTTGAGAAAATCTGTCAAAATCTTGAAGTTATCAGACTTCTTCCTCAGAAAGAACACCCAAGTGAATCTTGAGAAGTCATCTACAACTACTAAAGCATAAGATTTCCCTCCTAGGCTTTGTACATTAATTGGTCCAAAAAGGTCCATGTGCAATAAGTACAAAATTCTAGGTGAGTCACTCTTATTAAGTGACTTGAAACTGTTTTTAGTTTGCTTGCCTAACTGACAAGCCTTGCAAAGTCCTTCCTTCTTGTAGGGACCAGAAGGTAGTCCTCTAACAAGGTTGTCTTGGGATAACTTAGCAATGGTTCTAAGGTTCACATGTCCTAGTCTTTTATGCCAAAGTTCATTAGGTTTGCTAAGGGAGTTAAATAAACAAATATCTACTTTAGATGAATTGAAATCAACTAGATATATGTTATCTTGTCTATTACCAATTAAAACAATGTTGTTATTTAATGCAATATTACATGCTGAGTTGGTAAACCAAACCTGATAACCAGCATCACATAGCTGGCGGATGCTGATTAAGTTGTGCTTTAGTCCTTCCACATAGGCCACTTTCTTAAATGTAATTGACCCTATTTTGACTTGGCCATAGCCTTTTGTTTGTCCAAAATTTGAATCTCCAAAGATTACTTTGGGTCCATGTTTGGCTTTGAAGGACACAAGGTTCTCCTTGTTGCCAGTCATGTGCTTTGAGCACCCACTATCCAAGTACCACTGCTGGTTCTCAATTGGATAGGTCTTTATCTGCACATACAACAAATCAATTGTTTTTGACCCAGTTTACCTTGGGCCTTTCTTGATATCCTTTAAATTCTGAAATAAAAGACATCTCAGGTTGGCTCTTATAGCCTACAGGATGATATCTCCTAGGAGGTATTATCCATTCAGCATAAGGGTTAAAGTGATGAGATGTGGAGCTGGAATTAAATTTTGAATTAACCCCTGAGAACTGACTTTTGCTCTGAGCTTGGCTCGACGCACGTCGAGCTTCGGTCGACGGACTCTGGTGAGTGCGTCGAGCTCCATTCGACGGCGAAGGCTTGCTTTGTTCAGAAGGTAGAGGGCGTCGACCTGAGTTCGACGTTTTCTTGCGATTACATCGAGCTCTGGTCGACGTCCGTCGAGCTTCGTTCGACGCTTCTTGTCCAGTTTCCTGGGTTAAGTCAGCATTCTTCCTAGCCACTATCAAGACTCCTTTACCTTTGTCACTGGTAAATTTGATTGGAGTTGTCAGCACTAAGGGTTGGCTGGATGAAGCACCCAAGCCCAGTGAACCATTCAATCTTGAGTTCACTGTACTTGTGATGTCCATCAATTTGATACTTCTCCCATTAAGGGTTTCTTCAAATTGTTTGGCCTTAGATAGCTCACCTTTCAGTGAAGCTATCTCCTCCCCACACTGCTTCAACTCTTCTAAGAGTCTAAGATTATCTGAGTTAATGGATTTGCATTCAATTAATTGTTCTCTGAGAGTTTTAATCAACTTTTGAGATTCAATCAAGTCAATGCACATAGATTTGAACTCAGATTTAAATTCATCAGAGGTAAAATCAAATGAATCTATTACCTGATCCTCAGTGAGTTCCTGATCAGATAGGTAATCAGCATCATGCTCTGAATCAGTGTTCTTTTGAGATGCACTGATAGCCATCATGCAGAATCCTTTTTCTTCTGCATCATCCTCATCATCACTAGAGCTGGATGATGAATCAGACTCATCAGAGTCACTCTAGGATTCAGCCACAAATCCTTTTCTGGTGTGCTTGATGTTGCTGGAGGAAGGCTTGTCATGGTACTTCCTTGACTCCTTATCTTCCTTTTATCTTTTCTTTCCTTCTTGTCCCTTCTGTCTTTATCTTGATTTTCTGGACAGTTGGGGAAAATGTGTCCTGGTTTCCTGCAGCCAAAGCAGATAATATCTTTATTAGTAGATCTGTCATACCTTGGCTTGTCTTTGTCTTTGGATGACCATCTTCTGAAGTTCCTTTTATTCAGCTTATTGAACCTTTTGACCAGTAGGCTCATAAGCTCTTCACTTCCCAACACCTTTTCTTTAGGTTCTTCTTCCTGTGCTTTGAAGGCAATGGTTTTCTCAACCTTTTCTGTTGGTGTGGATGTCTTCTGCTCTTCTTCTCTCTTCTTAATGAATTGCTCATAACTCTTGAGCTTTCCTAGAAGAGCTTCTGTGGATAACTCACAGACATTTCTTCCATCTTTAATTGACCAGATTCTTGAGTCCCAAGAGCTAGGGAAACAAGTCAGTATCTTGTCATTTATCTCAGTGAGAGATATGTCCTTCTCTAGTGATCTAAGCTCACTGATGATTAGGCTCAGTCTGTTGTACATGTCAGCAACTGACTCAGACTCTGCCTTTTTGAAGTTCTCATACTGGGTGATGAGGTAGGATCTCCTATCCTTTCTTTCATCTGCAGAACCTGATACAATTTCTGAAAGTTTTTCCCAGATCTCTTTAGCAGTATTGCAATCAGCTACTTTCTGGAAAATGTCATCTGACATGGTTTGAGCCAAAATGTTCATGGCTTTAGCATCTGCTGCCTTCCACTTCTTTATGTCAGCATCAGTTCCTGAAGGAGGAGGAACAGCTGATGTACTTGTTCCTGTGGGAGGTCTTGGACAATCTGTCAACACAGAATTAAAAATGTCTTCATCAAAAGAGTTCATGTACAGCCTAATCCTTGCTTTCCATAGTGCAAACTTAGAGAGATTGCACATAGGAGGTCTGGTACTAGCAAAGTCCTTGTTTTGTGCCATGAGTTTTAAAGATAAGTAAAACTAAGGAAAATAACCCTTTGAGAGAAATGATCTTATCATGGATCTTTTGATCCAGGTGTTAGCCTGTATGAATGATCAACCTGCCTCTGATACCAATTGAAAGTGCAGGATAAGATCAATCCTAACTCTAGAGGGGGGTGAATAGAGTTATTTAAAATAATTTTGCAAATAAAAACTTGTGTGTAGAGAAGGTTTGACTTTACTTAGTGTAAGGTGCTATAGCAAATAATCAGGGTAAAAAGAAATTCACAGCACAAAGCAAAACACAAAGAAACAAGCAATCCAGACGACACAAGGAGCTATAGTGGTTCCCCAAATCTGGGTACATCCACTCTTCTATCACCCTTGATAGGAATCCACTTCAAGATGAGTTGATCAGGTGTCTTGATCACCAGAGAGTTTTTGATCAGGTTCTCACAAACCAAAGGAGCTGATTTTGACCAGGTTTCAGCAAAACCAAAAGTAACTTTTGAAGGGAGTTAAAACCCTGTACAGAAAGAAAAAGAAAAAGGGATGAGGTTGTCTTCTCTATCAACAAGCAAAGAGAAGCAAAAGTGGATCTGTAGTTGTTGTCAAAGCTCCCCCTGAGATCAAGAAGAAGTTCAGGAAGGAGAGCTCTGCACAAGGGTAACAGGTTTTCAAAGATCTGATTTGCTCCAGCAAGAGATGATCCCTGAAGGTTGGATGGTTGTGTCTGAAGCAATCAGAATTCCTGTGAGTGAGCTTTCAAAACAATATCACAGAGAGAGAGAGAGCAGCTGAAGTCCTGTATATGTTCTTCTCTGTATTCTGTATATTCTCTGTGTATCTGAAAAATGAAAGAATGAATAATATAACTGAGTCTTCTTCTTCCTTTTCTTTGATAGCCGTTGGAAGTCAGCATTAATTGCTTTCCTTAAATGTCCATGCCTCAAAGGAAATGTCAGACAGACATTCCTTAGAAAATTCCTTGAGCCATACACCAGATATGCTGTAACGGCCAATAAATCTTCAGCATTAATTGTCTGACAGAAGGAATTTGAATTCCTATTCAAAATCGACGGAAGTCTGGAAAACGTCGAGCTCACAGTAAAACGTCGATCTGAGCACGACACACATCGACCAGAGAGTGTTTTCTGTAAGCAGAACTGGGTTCGACGGAACGTCGAGCTGAGGTCGACTCCACGTCGAGCTGAGATCGACTCTGCGTCGAGCTGAGATCGACTCTGCGTCGAGTTGAGGTCGACTCTGCGTCGAGCTGAGATCGACTCTGCGTCGAGCTGAAGTCGACTATACGTCGAGCTGAAGTCGACTCTACGTCGAGCTGAAGTTGACCCTATCTAGCCTAAGTGACCTTTATAACAACATGGAGGTCACAACACAAAATCCCTATAGGAATATAGTCATCCTGACCCAAATAGTAATAGGGTGTTCCAACAGGTTGTTTCAAAAGGTAAGCAAATTATTTTATCTGAAAATTCTAGCAAGATATTTGCTGAGTCTGCTCCTCCTTCTTATTTAGTTATTAAGGATAAAGAATCAGTTGATACATCTTCTGAAAATGTGTATGAAAGCCCAGAGCTTGATCCTAATTTTAGGATGGCTCGTTTTCTTGAACTTGTTGGAGCAGCTCAAATTAAGAAAGCTAAAGCTGAAGGGAAAGACACTGCAGGATTGACCACGATGTCAAAATTCAGAATGAAGGAGCTCGATAAATTCTAGGTTAGACCTGAGGTATTTGATCCTTCAAAGTACATGGAAAAACATCCTGAGGCAGTTGTCCCAAGAGCGACAGAATTGAAAATCATTGTAGAACAAGACCTGAAGTTGTCAAGAAGAGAAGCTCTAGATCCTTCTAGAAAGATTAATTTTGTTCCTAGCTCTTCTGATCCTAAACCTAACTCCGAAGCATCTTAAAATTTCATTGATTGATAGTTAATTGCTTATCTGTTTGATTGATGTTATCTGCTTAGTTATTTTTTTTCATGCTTTTTATTTATTTTCAGTAATTAGTTTTGTGTGTTTTAATTGTTGAGAGACTTAACTCAAATAGGGGGAGATTGTTGGTACCCTAGGTTTTGATTTGAGTTCAGTCTTCTCTTTCTGTCTCTTGACCCAAGATTTATCTATGGTCAAAGGTTAGTTGTTTAGCTTGTTGCTCTAGCTTTAGAGGCATCACTTTTCCAGATGTATTTTTGGTTAAGTTGTTTTTCGTTCGACTATGGTCGAACGCCGCTCGACTATCGTCTATCGGCTGATCGACGATCGTCTATCAGTTGGTCGACGTTCTGTCTGCGTTGATAGTTCGACTATCTGTTGATAGGTCGACTATCTGTTTTGGTTAATAGCTCGACTATCTGTTGATAGGTCGACTATCTGTCTTCTTTGATAGTTCGACTATCTATTTGATAGGTCGACTATCTGTTGTGTTTGATAGTTCGACTATCTGCTTGGATAGTTCAACTATCTGATAGTTCGACTATCTGTTGATAGGTCGACTATCTGTTTTGTTTGATAGCTCGACTATCTGTTGATAGGTCGACTATCTGTTCTCTTTGATAGTTTGACTATCTGCTTGGATAGTTCAACTATCTGATAGTTCGACTATCTGTTGATAGGTCGACTATCTGTTTTGTTTGATAGCTCGACTATCTGTTGATAGGTCGACTATCTGTTTTCTGTGATAGTTCGACTATCTGTTGATAGGTCGACTATCTGTTTTCTGTGATAGGTCGACTATCTGTTTGATAGGTTGACTATCTGCTTTGTTTGGTAGTTCGAATATCTGTCCTGATAGATCGACTATCTGATAGCTCGACTATCTGTCCTGATAGTTCGACTATCTTTTGTGGTAGTTCGACTATCTTCTTTGATAGTTCGACTATCTGGATCGTTCGACTATCTGTCTGATAGGTCGACGATCTATGTGCTTAGGTCGACGATCTCCGAGGGTCGTTCGACGTTTTGCTGTATGTTTTGAGTAATTTTGTCATCTTCTATGATGTGATTTATTTCATATTTATTTTGGCATATTTTATAAAAGATTGTTTGAATAAATTTATGATATTATTTTCATGCAATATCTATTCCATTCCTTATGCATGAGCTAATCTTCTTCTGACAAAGTTGTTTGTCTTATTAGCTGAGATATGATTTCTGCTTTATCTGACAGACTGTCCTTTATAGCCGTTAGACTCAGAAAGTCTTTTCTGGCTGTAAAGAGTCTCTTCTGATGTGACTTTCTCTAGTATTATTTCATCAGAGTTATTTGCAGCTTCTTAGAAAGCTTTATCCTCTTATAGGATATCTGTCTACAGTATTTGTTTTGCTTTATGCTTTTTGCAGCCCAGCTTGCAGATTTCAGTAGAAGACAAGATTCAAACTCAAATTAGAGTCATTGTTGCTGCTGTTATATAAAGAATTCTTTGAAGAAAGAAATCAACTAGTTCACATAGCCAAAAAACCAGTTTATTCAGGAAAAAGGAGTTCAAAAGCTAACAGCTGCATTCAAGCTTAGAACTTACAGTTTTCAACTGCTCTCAGTTCATTCACATCCAACTGAGAAGAAGTTTTAGCTCTTCACTGTTCTTCAACCTGAGTTCTCCTGCTTACAGGAAGATTTACACTCAGAGCTTTTTGAAGAAGAAGAAGAAGATAGCTTCCTGAAGAAGAAATTTCAATTCATATTTAATATCTTCTTATAGCTTTTTCCTTCAGATTTTCTGAAGTGTTTTCTCCACTGAAGCAAGACTTCACCTGGACGTTCTTTTAGCCAGGGGGAGCCTTGACTCTTTAGAGGTTTCTAGCTCAGTGCAAGTTCTTGTGCTTCTCTAATCTATTGTAAAATAGAGAAGACATTTTAACCTCCTTTCTCCCTCCTGTAAAGGGTTATTACTCCCTTCAAAAGTATACCTTGGTGGCAGGGCAGCTGATCAAAAACCTGTGTTAGTTTTTAGACACCTGATCAAAAGTCTAAAGGGTTTCTGGATCTACCTGAAGCAGATCTTGTTGGTGGCAGGGCACCTGATCAAAAACCTGAGTGGATTCCTACCTTGTTGTTAGAAGAGTGGACGTACCCAAGTTGTTTGGGGAACCACTATAAATTCCTTGTGTCGTCTGGATTGTTTAATTAATTCTCTGTGCTGATTGGCTGTGATTAGATTTTAACTAGGATTGCTAGTTGTTGTTTAGGATTCCAAGCCTTAACTGTAATTACAGTTGGTTGTCTTTTGTGCACAACACTTGTGTTAGGCTTTAGGGTTTCATCTCAAATATCTATAACCTTCATTCCGCAAAATAACTCCAAGGGAGTTGAGTAGACAGTCAACTTTGCTTGTTCAATTTTTTGATTACTCTATTCACCCCCACCCCTCTAGAGTAGTATCTATCCCTTTTCTTTCACAACATCTCTCAAAACCACGAACTTCTTTGTCACTAGATCTATAAACTTCCACCCCTTCTTCTGCTCATCAAAGCCCACAAAGACATTTTTCTTTGCCTTTGCATCCAGCTTTGTCCTGAGAGCATCTGGGATGTGAACATAACAGGTAGATCCAAACACCCGAAGATTTTCAACTCCAATCCTCTCTATAAACATCATATCATGAGGATACTTCATATCGATCGGACTCAGAGGCATCTGAGTGATGACATAAGTAGCACAGGTCATCCCTTTCGTCTAGAAGGACCTTGAGATGCTTTTGGCATGAAGCCAGCACTTGCAAGTTTCCGTCAGATGACAGATCTTCCGCTTTGCTTGTAATATCCCTCAGACTTCTAGACTCCTAGGATGATTTTGTCATGACTGGGTCATGACAAAACCCTAAGAAACCATAAAGGGTTTGGGTGAACATGGGAATTAGGGTGTGAACCACCTTGGTCTGCAAATAGCATAAGTAAAATTACTAGCATAGGGATGACGATAGGGCTTCAACATGACTCCATGACTCCACCACAACATCACTAACCTATTAGAGGGTCCATTAGAGCCATAGGGACCCACTAGGGTCAACCAAAAAGGTCAAGTTGATCAAAGTCAACCCATACCCTAATTAGGTCAAACTAAGCTCACTCATGGCCAATTGACCTCCCCTTAGTCAAAGGGACCCACCTAGACCCTCCCAAGCTCTATGGGAGGCCAATGGGCCACAAAGGACCCATTGCGATCAACCAAAGAGGCTAGGGTTACCCAAGTCAACCTAGCCCTAAAAAGGTCAAAGTGCCCTAACTAAGGGTCAAGTGACCACCAAGGTGCCCAACAAACCCTACCCAAGTCTTCTTAGACCTTAGGGGAGGCCAATGGGTCACCAAGAACCCATTGGGGTCAACCCAAATGGTCAATTTGACCAAGGTCAACTCCACCCTAGTATTAAGTCAAACTAGCTCAAAAGGGGCTAACTCAAGCTCAAGCCCAATCCCCCTTAGGCTAACCTTATTTTCAGCAATAATATGGGTTAGTGTGGTGCCTTTAGGCTAAGATAATCACCAATTTTGGCCATGTTGACTAGGAGAGAGAAAAGCTCCATTTTCTCTTTAATGGAGGAGAGAGAAAATGAGAGAGAAGGACATTCATGGCTTGGAAGGCCAAGAGCCCCTCTTTTATTACTGGAATCATCTCCCCTGGTCAGTTAGGAGAGGTCCAAGGGTTTTCTCTGACATTACATTGACTAGGGGAGGAGAATTGTCATGGCCAAAATAAGCTTTCAATGGCCATTAATGGCCATTGATGCCTTGGCCTTTCCCCTCCCCAATTGTTGCCTTAAACACCATCAGTGGACTGTGAGGAGTCTTTCCCACCACTTACCTGAAGAATTCTAGCCACTTGGTAGTGCAGTTATAAAGGATCCAAAGCTTAGTGGCCGAAAATGGTGAGGAGGCAAAGCACACGCTTTCAAGCCGTAAACTAGGTCCTTCTCTACTCCTCCTTCATGGGTTAGATCTTAGGAATCTTTAGAGATAAGAATTGGGCTCAATCTAGAACGATCTAGTGGAAATTTTCCACTAGTTTTCTGTGAAAATGAAGGTGTCGTGTTCGTCGGAATCCGCCATCTCCGGTGGCCAAACCACCTCTGGCTGATAGCCCTCACCTCAACGAAGGTGGTGGTGGCGGTGGTTGGCTGGGGAGGTGGTCGGAGGGCCAACAATTGGGCTTGGAGTTGCTCCAGGTCGGGTAGATCTAGGCTGTTAGCTGAAGGAAGAAAGAAGTCTAGGACCCGTCCGATCTACTTTAAGATCCGTGCAAGATCTAATATATTAAATTTAATTTAAGTATATTTCTGACACATAAATTCACCAGTTTTAGAATTTAAATTAAAATTACTTAGGGGCCTTTTCAGAAAAAGTAATCAACATGAATCTTGTATCCTTATGGGTCTAGTTTAATTTAAAATGGATTTGAACCAATTTGGAATTCATGTCATACCACAACACTCATTTTTGTGAGGTCTATACTTAGGGTTGATCAGAGATTGTTTGGGGTGCCCCCATCAATCTTGACCTCCAATTAACTTCAAATTTGGAGCATGAGTCATTCATGTTTAGATCTATAACATATCTAAAAATGGAAATTTTTGGAAAAACATTTTCCTAAGTTTTGGAAATCATTTCATTTTTATGTATGGTATAATTAAAGGGTCTAATGACCTCCAAATTGTCCCAAATTTTGGTGAGTTGTCCTTAGGTTTAATATAGGACTCTGTAAAAAAATTCATTCCTTTTAGAGATGATTTGGTTTGGAATTTGGTAAACCCTAGCCTAGGCCAAAAGGGTTAATTAGGTTAAAATGACCCTTGAGGTATTGAGTGACCAAATCACCTCAACAGAGGTTGAAACTTGGGCCACTGATTTTTTATGACATTAAACATCCTCATATGGAGTTTGTGGTGGATTAGGGTGGATTTGCCCTAGGACCCTAGTTCAAACCCTAAGGTTGAACATTAGGGGTTTGTGAAGGACATGGGGTGATATGTCCTTGTATGGACTTGGTGTTTAGTACATGTGATCTTAGAGTGGTGAAATGCCCTAAGAAGGAATTTGGTGGAATTTGGACACATGCACCCCACTTTAATCACTTGGAAATTAATTTGTTCTATACACCTTATGGAATAAGTAAGGGGTCCTATGACTTTGGATCTTCATGATATTTTGATAAGGGTAATTTTATAGTAATATTAAGCTCTGAAATTTATTAAAGAATGTTTAGATAACAGTAGATCATACTGGTAGGTATAACCTTCACCTTGCTCTTTTTGATGATATTGGAGTAATTATGGGTTAATTGTCTTAGAATGATATGCAACTCTGGCAATGTTAATCAAATACCATGTGTAGGCACTGGTAGATTGTTTAGAATAATTGGGTATCTCCTCTTAGTACTTCATGTGTAAAGTGAACTAGTGTACCTTATTATGATAAATAGATAATAAATACTAAATCTTTCTGGAAAATTGTGTTACTTGGCCAACAAACTTCTTAGGGCATAATAAAGCCTAGAAAATTATTACATGTTATTTGGATGAGTTTAAAAAAATGTTTCTTCACAAAGTGCACTTAAATAGACTTAATTGAAGTATTTTTCTATATAGCCCACTGACCTTGTAATTGCATGAAACTTCGTCAGTAATGTTTTATGATCATAATAAAACTCTGGTATTTTTTATATAATTTTTTGACTATGAATTGTGGTACTCCCTTCATTTCCTCTAATTATCTAAATTACCTTGATTTAATTATTTAGAGGTTATTACATTTATGAAAGTTTGTGAAATTTCGTATTCTCTATTATTTTTTCATTGTATAGTGAGCATAATTTTGGGAAGGTCATAACTTAAGGAAATCTAGTACTTCATGTTCAAAACCATCCATGGCCTAATTTTGGGGAAAATTTAATAAATGCTATATTAATTAGGAAAATTACAAGTTTCTGGACATAGTCTACAGATGTCATGATAGACCCCCAGTAATAATTCTAGAGCATTTGGACCAATATTTGAAGGGGTCACCCCACATGCTCATTATATAGCTTAAGGTTTGTCTACATATAGTAAAACTGCAAAATCGTGATAACATGTGGGATGGTCATAGGAAGTTGGGAGTAATGGTATGCTAATTTGGTAAGATGAAAAGTTGAGCTTCATTAAGAGTCATGATGAGGAGAATGTTGGGTTGTCTAGTGTTAGGTGGTGCTCGGGATCGACGAAAGATCGTCTTTCTAGTGGAGAGAGAGAGAGAGTCAAAATGCATTAGGGCTAGATCCAGTATAATATTAAAAAGGGATCGGGAATTGGTTAATAACCAATAATAGTAAGTGCTTTGCTAAAGGGAACAATGGGCTTCAGCTACCATCATAGTTCCTAGTGCCATGTGAGAGCCCTTCACCCGGAATACCTTGGGCAATCCTAGTCTAACCTAAACTATAAGAATAATTAATGTTTAAGAGCAACTAGTATAACTAGTGATTCACTTTCACACACCCCGGTAACTCAGGAGGCTAGTTTGTTGGGATTACCCGAGCGGTAGGCTCGGTGGTTGTGGAAATGAGCAGGTTAGCCCAGCGAGCCGAGGGCTCGGAAAGTAATTGTGATAGATAGGATAGTCCGAGGAGCTTTTGCTCGATGGGAAAATATATTAATGATGCATGTGCATAAGATATAAGTTGGTGGGTCTTCGGTATTGGAGGTTCATTGCACCGACACCAATACGTTGACTCGACAAGTATGGTTTAGCACTTAGCCCAATAAAGTCCGGTGTCCCAGCCGGCAAGAGTATGCAGGAGCTATTCTTAGTGAACTGGCATTGAGTCATATAATAGGTATGACTGGTAGTGCTGATACCGGTTTAGAGGTGGGCGAGGCCCAACCCACCACTTCTGTTTGCCACTATGGAGGTATCCTGGGAGGTTAGGCTCCAAAAAGGGGGGAACTAAAAGTCTTTGTGCACATAATCGGGTGTGTAAGTTGCACTTGCATGTTCATACCATAGCATGATTGCATGATATAGCATAATCATTGCATATAACCATCGATATATATTGAATAAATTATTATAAGACTCTCTATACAATAGGCCTTGCAAAACAACCCCTTGGTCTATAGGTTTGTATGAGCATTCTTATAGGTCATGGTTACTTAGTTTACCTTCTTGTACTTTTACTTGCTCACCTTGATCATGTGCATTCTCTAAATGCTTACCTACTATTTACTTACTTGTACTTGATGTGATTTTATGCTCATGATAGACTAGTTCCGTTGTCACCTGCTTACTTTTGTTACTCTCCACCCTAAATACTTTCCCTTTACTCCTCCCCACTTGGTGTCTAGGAGCCATGGGAGAGGGGTGGGGGATGATAGGACTTAGTCTTTTATACTAACGGTCGTTGACCAAATCATTTTAGGGGATCGTGGAGTCAAACCAGGAGATGCATCCCCAAAGGTCGGTGTGCTTGGAGACGGGATAGCCAAGCATGGGAGTTCAGGTAGCAGGGACAGTGAGTCCGGATCTTTAGCAGCTATTATAGATTTACTTCCGCATTGAGTGACTTGTACTGAGGATCATGATGTATCGTGCAGGAGCCCTCCTATTAGTACTTTGATTTATCATTATTGTGGACTCTCCCTTCGTGGAGATTTATTTTATATTCATGTGAATTTTGTGGACCAGTGTTTGGGTTTTTACATTACTCTTATACTTACTCTTCTCTTCTATGATCGGCATGGAAGGTAGGATCGGTGCTTTGTAGTGACGACCTTCCCGGGTGTGTTGGTGCCACCGCAAAGAGGCAGTTCTAGGCATAAGATTATGTTGGTTTAAAAGAAAAAAACTTGGATATTACATTGCTACTCCATTTTGTTGTGGAGTATGAGCACAAGTAAGCTCCCTTTGGATGTCGTGCTTCCTACAAAAGTTAGAGAACTCAATTGAATCGAATTCACAACCATTGTCTGTTCGCAACTTATTGACTCGCAGGCTAAGTCGGCCCTCTACTAGCTTTTTGAACACCATAAATAACCAGAATACGTCTGACTTTTCCTTCATAAAGTACACCCAAGTGTACCTTGAGTAGTCATCAATCAAGACAAGCATGTATCTGCTGCCTCTAAGGCTGGCTGTGACTGTCGGCGCCATCAGACCACCATGGATACACTCCAATGGTGCTTTACACCTGGTCTGCGACTTGTCAAACGGAAGGCGTTGAGCCTTCCAATATTGACACCTTGTACAAACATGATCGTTGCCTAAGGATGAAGACCTAGGCAAGCCTTTCATGAGGCTCTTTACTATCATGGCTTTCAGCTTGTCCATCCCAACATATTCCAACCGCTCATGCAAGATAGCTGCACTATCGTTGGCCCTAAAAGTCTTTATTTTCAAGGATAGCTAAATCACCAAGAGGGGGGTGAATAGGTTATTGGTCACTTTATTAGTTCTTTTCTTTTCTTTTAGTTTGCCTCTTGTGTGGTTGGTTAATTTCTGCATTTAACATGATTTGCCCTGCACAAAGAAAACAACACAACAAAGCACACAAATATTTATAATGGTTCCCCAACTGGGTACATTGACTTTCCCTCCCACCTATCCAACAGTCTTGTTGGACAAGACACTTCTCTAAAATGCTTCAAAGAGCTTACATCTCAGGCCCTCAGCCTTACACTCAGGTTCTCTTCAGAACCCTACCTCAAAACCACAAAGGTTCCTACCTCAGAGCCTTGCAGTGCTCCTATAACTTAGTGATCCTCAAACCACCTACCTCAGCCTTATCTCTACGGACTACAACTCAAGCTTTTTATCCCTACAATTTCAGGCACTAGGCCCTACTCTCAGAGTGCTACAGCTCTCCTATAGCTAGGACCCAGAAGGATCCTATAGAATGGAAATAGATTGATATGGTACTTAATTGATCACAAGAGGAATTCCTCTGTGGCAATCAGCCTTGGGCTAGTTAGACTCAGCCCCCCCCCCCCACTATGACACCAAGATGGTTTTCCTATGTCAACTTTACTGGACTAAGTGCACCTCAGTCCCAACTACTTCACAGCAACAAGTTTATGCACTTGAGCTGGAAGAAACTTGCAGAATACTATTCTCCCTCTTTCTAAACTGAACCAAAGATTCAGCTCTCTCTTCTTCACAGCAACAATAATTTAGAAGCTCTGGCTTGTAACTTCCTTCGCTGCCTTTCGAGCTTCACTGCATCGGAAGTTTATGTTGATTGATCCCGTTTTCAATCGAATCCTATTCTCACCCTCGAGTCAGAAGTTGTTCTGTGAAAGTTGCGGTAGGTGTAGGAGTTGCTGCTTTCAGACCCAGTAAAGGAGAAAGCCAAAAGGCTAGATTTCACACAAACTGGTAGGAGTTGCTCTTAGCTATATTAAGACTGCAATCGTATATAGAATAGGACAGATCCCAGATTTCCTAGACCTATTTACTATTTTCCTATTTCTTTTCCTATCTCCCATATTGGCTTGGCTGCCAATCTCATAACCTATAGAGGAGGGCTTTGCCACATATCCCTAGATATGGTAGGTGAAGAGAATTTCTCCGAGTAGATCTCTCCGAGGATCGAACTCTGAACCCCTAGCTCTACGGATTTGCCTATCCCCAGATTGAGTTGAGTCCCGGAGGGCCTATTTGCCCTTGTCTGACTTGGATCCCAGATTTGCGCCTATGTGAGAAAGAATCTAGAAGTTGAAAGAGTGCTGATGCGGCTGCTGACGGTTCTCTCATTTTCCTTTCTTCTAGCGCTTGACTTGGGATGGCACTGTCTCGCGAAGCTGGAAATAGAGGGAGAAGCCAAGCGTAATCAAGTCCTTAGCAGCCAAAAGCAACCTCTACTGCTCCACTCAATCTCCTATTTAGGTCTCTGATTGGGCTTCTTTGACTTTCCTGGGAACAAGTTCAAGTGTAGTCCGATGTTGTCACTCCCTTTGCTGTATTTCTTCTCATCTGAGAGTGTTTAGGGTGACTAAATAGGAGTTGAAGTTGAAGTTTACATAAAGAATTGGTTTTTTCCCTGCAAAGTTCGTGACGTTAGCTCCTTGTCTAGTGAGGGCAGGGAAGTTCCCGAGCTAGGATTGAGTGAGTGAGTGAGGGATGTTCATCCTCGTTTTCTTATCCGAAAGAGCTTCCTTCGCTAGACGCTCGCCTCTCTCTTTCCCTTCTCTTTATATACGATAACGAGAACAAGAAAGATGTCAAGATGATTTCTCAGTAGATATGAGAGCGAGGAATACGAAAGATGACAGCTCATAATCTCACCACATCCTGCTCGAGCATCTCCCGTAGGGATCACCTTCTCCAACTCTATATATAGAAAGGGAGAGCGCCACCAATATCTATATAGAAAGGCGGTGAGTCGCGATAGCGCATATAAAAAAGAAGAGGTGTGAAGCCGCTCTAATATATGAACAAAGTAGAGGCGCCATCTTGCGACCCGTCGAGCGAGAATCGGGGCAAAGAAAGCTACTCGAGCATATTCTTTTCCTTCTTCAATGAAAAGATGAAAGAGCTATCAAAGCAACCGTCCAGATCCCTTTTTTTAGGAGTACTTTTTTCTTGAACGGGGGCTACTTGCTCACTTTTCTCGTCCGTCCTCTTCGCTTCGCTCGAGTTTGCTTTTGAAAAGAAGGACCAACGACGACTAAAGGATAATGCAAAGGAAAGGATCAATAGGTTGAGGAGTTTTTTCTTATAGCTTGGACAATAGATAAATGACTACTTCCTTGCGCCGCTTCATACTTATAACTCTAAGCCATGCCGAAAACAGAAATGTGAGCAGGGAAGATGTTTGCAATAGACTATCAAGCGCCTTTTTGTGCCGCTCGATCGTGGTAGCGCAAAAAACACACCAGGAGCTCGGGGGGTTTCATTATTGTGTCGCCATGCTAAATGACAGTGCATCAGGGCGTACAGCGACTCGGATAATACGCGATCTTTTTCCTGAATTTGAGGGGGAAAAGTGCATGGTGAAATTTCGGAAGGGCTGGAAACCCCTCTGCGCTGATGTTGTTAAAGAAGACCAAAACCCGCAGATCTGGGGTAAATTCTCACTCAAAGAGATTTTCAAAAGAGGGTTTTCCGCACAACAAAAAGCCCCAGAGGAAGTAACAGCCCCGGGGCCGGATAGGGAGTTAATAATGATGAAGCTCGAAAAACAATGCGATTCCTGGCTCGACGTCTACGAGGATCCGCTTCTTGTGGAACAACTGTTTTCTATGGGTGGATATAATAACTTGAGACAAATCTACAACGATCTTAAAACTCTAACTGTAATCAAATCTTCTTTTTGCGAAAGAATCTTTATCCACTTAGCAAACGAAGGGTGGCCTCAAGAATATCTCCCAGAGGAGATTCTTGAAAAATTTGTACTTCTCGATTGGATCGCTTGTCAACTGGTCTTTGATCGGCCTATCAAAACGAGGCAAATGTTTCTCTATGGCGAGCCTGACACGCAAAAACGCTCCTTGTCCACTTGTTGAGTCAGGTGCTTCGAATATACTTCGTGAGTTCCCTAACTCATGACTTCGCGGGAGCCGACAACTACTACGATCTTTGGGTTTGGGATCAATTTCGGGAACCTAAAGAAGAAACCCGGGATGATCTCGCGTATGCTCAAACTTTGCTTCAAGTTCTTGATGGGCAAGAATGCAGGCTTGATTACGGCAAGTGTGGGGGAATATTCACTAAGAAAGTCAACGTTCCAATTCTGATGATCGCGAACGAACTCGCCGAGAGAGTCAAACAGCCCGGGACGACCATGCAAAAAAGATTGCATAGCCTGCGTTTTCACTCTCAAATCCCCAACCTTGACCAAGGAAGAGTAATCGCAACGCTCTATGGGTGTATTCGGAGGAGAATGAAGTCTGTCAACGACCCCAAACTGGACATCCTTCTCCTCGACGAAACCCTTGAGAAGGTGAAGCGGGAATTCTGGGAGCCAACTGATGTAGCTGGGTATCTCAAACTTTTAGTCAGCACTTGTCGGAAGAATCACAGCACAGTTTGGGATGAGGGGGTTTACTCATTTGATGAAAAAGACAAATTGACTGATTCTACAAATATTGGCGTAACGCCCTTCGCACCTGATCAATGTATTGACGTTTGATTCGATGCCTTTGATTCGATGCCTTTCTTTCGTTACTAATGAGTGCTGTGCGTTTTCCCCGTTTCTGGTGTTTCAGTCATCTTTGGTTCCCTTAATGTTTGTGTTGTGCCAGTCAGTTTATGAAGAAGTGGACTACTCCCCGAAAATGTCCTAAGATGGGGGCCTTTGTATTTGTAGAATTCCCTTGGGGGGATAGAAGAGGACCGGGAATCAGTCCAATGTCAATGTCTATTTGGTTTCTATTTGGTCTGGTCTCCAATCCAGATAGATCTTCGAGTTGATCCGATCTCCAATCCCATATTGGGTAGGGCTGACTTTGGACTGGGCTATCACCAATCCCGTATTCCCTATATCCTCTATATAGGAAAGAGGTCCTATCTCGCAGTTGTCAAAACCCATATTGACTATGCCATTTGGGATAAGAAGATTTTCTCTTTCGGTAGATGAAAGAAACAGAAGATACTTGCTAATCCTGTTTATTTGATTCATCATATATAGAAGCGAAAGAAGAAAGAGAAAAGAAAAGTCTTGCCCTGTCAGATGACATGATAGATCTTTTTTCTTACGAGATAGCTTCCTTCGTTCCGGACATGAGAGGACTCAAGGACAAGAATAGAAGTCATTTCCCGCCCCTTTCTCTAAAGGCTGCTAATCCGGGAGGGTTATGAAGAGACCGCATCAACAAGGACTGAAAGAGCGTTTTCTCGAGGAAGAACTGAAATTGATAGGAAGTAAAGAGAAATGAGTGAGCACATACTTTGAGATTCTTAGACTTCGCTATCGCTCGCCTTTCTTTTGCTGGTCCAGCGATCGAGTTTCCTGAAGGATGCTTCGTAGCTTCCCCCTTTCGCTTCGCTCTTATCTTATGTTCGCCGCACTGAGCGATTCGCCTTTAACTTAACGTCGACAAGATCGCTTTCTTAATCGACCGGATTTCATGGTTGTTGGTGAGGGTTCGGCTACCTTAGACCTCTTCGTCACTATCGTGACCACTGATTTTCATAGTAGTTGCTTCGCCTTTTTTTCCTTGCTATGACTACGCCCCTTTCCCTATGGCAAAAGTGCATTTTGCCTTTTTCACTCCTGAAGTTCCAAATCAAATTTGCTTTTTCTATCTCTATATAGCAGCAAAAGTTAGAAACCAGTTTTTCCAGTGCTTACTAAGACGGTATGCGCTCTCTGGTTCATTTTTGTCTTTTCTCTTCTTTCTTTTAGGTCTTTCTATTCACCTGAGGGAAGACTCTGCATATCGAGTAATAAGTAAGGTAAAGCCCTTCTTGAAGCAACTAGAAGATCTATTTCTCTGCTCCCTTCTGAACTAAGCTGACTGCTTAGCTTCAAATTCTCCTTCACATCTCCTCAAGTGTATCTTCTTTTAAAAAGTATTGGTTGGATCTGTGAAGCTCCTGTAGCATGGGTTGGCTCTTGTTGCTACTTCTTTCTCAGAGAATCACCCTGAGCTTCCTTGCTGGTGCAGATGAAGATGGCACCAGAAAACTTGCCGTTGAAGATGTTGATCTTAACAACTAACTTGCTCTTTGTCTTTCCGACTTGATCTTCCTGTTCTTTAGATCCACAACAATGCCGGAGAAGAAGAACACTGTCACTACATCTCTTTTTGTAAAGAGCACTTCCTTTTATTTAATGAGACCCAAAGACTCTTTTAGCAGTGGCTTCCACACTTTTAATGCTGGCTGCAACTCTGCTTTAACGCAAACTGTCGTACAGTAGGTCTGCAGCAACCTTTGTCGCGTACTGTAGCCATCCCGCCACTTATTTGAAATATGTTGACTTGTTGACTTGCTGGCGTCACCAGATGTGGACTTAAGCAAAAATCAAGCAACATTAGCATAGGCGTTGAGTGAGTAAGCATCACTGAACGCCAAAACACTTAGATAGATTTACTGTCTTTTGGCGTTGAGTGAGTTGTCTTCACTCAACGCCAAACTACTTAGAATATAAATCTATTTATAGGCGTTAAGAATGTTGAGTGAACAACCCTTACTCAACGCCATCTTCCTTAGCCATATATCTTCTTCTTCTACAACTGAAGAGTTGAGAGCATTGAGTGAGCATGCCTCACTCAATGTTATTTGCTTTTAACTCATTTCTGCATAAAGGCAATGATAGCGTTGAGTGAGCATGCCTCACTCAACGCTTTTTTCCTTAACCAATTTTCTGTGCTTAAAACCACTAAGCTTAGACTGTCTTACTTTGAACTGAGTTCGATGAAATGTGAGCTGAGCTCGACGAACTCTGAACTGAGCTCGACTAACACAGAACTCAAGATCTTAACTTAGCTCGACGGAATGTGAGCTGAGCTCGACGAACTTTGAACTGAGCTCGACGAACTCAGAACTCAAGCTCTGAACTTAGCTCGACAAAATGTAAGCTGAGCTCGACGAACTCTGAACTCAGTTCGACAAAATCTGAACTTAGTTCAACCAGTTCAACTTACAGCCTTTTTGATGAATGGTGTTGATTGTGTTTTCATCACTCAACGCCAAAATACTTAGCCAACTTTCTCTTCGAAGTATGGCATTGAGTGAGTTGAATTCACTCAAAGCCTGTGGACTTAGCCACATTTCAGCTCATTCCAACTTTAGGCTTTTACTACTTTAGCCAATCTCACAACTTTTTGTTGTATGGCGTTGAGTGAGTTGACTTCACTCAACTCCTGTTAACTTAGGCATTTTCTCAGCTTGCGACTGCCTTGGCTTTGACTGCATAGGCTTCACTCAAAGCTAAAGTCATCTGGGGTTGAGTGACTGATCTTCACTCAACGCCTATGGACTTAGACAATTAGGTGTCTTTCCACCACTTAGGTAAGAACTTACATGTCTTAGCCACTTAGGCTACTTGTCCCATCATAGCTTATCAGGACAAACTATAATCATTTACCTTAAACATAAGTTAGATCACAACATGTGTATACATTGCTTTGTTGGTGCTTCTTCAAATTCAGTACATTGGGATCAAAGGACCCAACAATCTCCCCCTATTTGAAAAATTCAAAACCTAAGACAATGTATACACTAACATACTTATATTATAAACATTTAAAACATATCATCACCACATAATTCAAATAAATCATAGACATATCAAACGATGTAACAGATAAGTTAAAAACATAGTTAGTGATGAGTTAGACAGATCATGATTATAACAAATGGTTGTTTAATTTAAGCATATAGGGAATAAATGTTTGAGAAATATAAACACAGTGTTTCATCCCTAGCCCTGTAAGCAGAACCCAAAAAATTTTAAGTTTCAGGTTCCCTTATCATAATCCCACTCCCTCTAGATTTCTTTGTCGGCTTGTCTTTAGCTCCAACTATCTTCTTTCCTTTCTTATCATCTTCATCAGCATCCTTAGCCTTAGTAGCTCCAGCTTCAGCTTTATCCTTTTGTCTCTCAAAATAGCTGAAAGGTTTGGGGAAGTTTTTAGATGGTTCCACAATATCAGGAGTGAGAATATTTGACTTTTTGTTCCTCCAGAAAATCCTTCTCTCTGTCTCTCTTTTCCATCTTATCCCATTCAGACTTGCCGTGTAAGACCCCTTTTTTTTTAAACCCGGGGTCTTATGCCCAGAACCGGCGCTTTGCGGTGACACCTTCGCACCCGGGAAGGTCATCACTACAACGCGCCGATTCTGCCGGCCTTTTCGATCACAATCAAGTAGCAAGTAGAACAATAAAGAGAAATGCAGTCCACAATATAATATCACATATAAATAATAACTCCACGAAGGGAGTGTCCACAAAAATCATCAGAGAACAAGATAATAGAAATATAGGGGCTCATGCCTGGTACATCAAGTCCTCACTACAAAAATCACTCAATGCGGAAGCAAAACTAAAGCTCTTCTAAAGGTCGGGACTCACGATCCCTGTAGTCTGGACTCCAGTGCTAGACTGCCCCATCTCCAAGCGTACCGGCCTCCTGGGCTGCTCCTCCGGGCTGGGCTCCACGATCCCCTAATATGATATGGTTCGAAAACTGTTAGTCTAAAAGACTAAGCCCTATCATCCCCCACCCCTTCCCCCACGCTCTAAGGCACCGGGCGGAGAGGAAGAAAGGGGAGGACATGAAAGTGGAGATAAATTCCAAAACAGATGACGGTGGACCTAACTAGCAAGTTATAACAGGTGAACAGTATAGGTGTTGTAATAGGTATAACAGAAAGGTAAGTAAGTAAGAAATTAAACCTTCACTTATGTGAGTACACATAAGCCAAGGGATCTTTTGCAAGGCTCCCATCGTATAACGCGTCCCATACCGCTTATACGTTGGGGTGTCGGTTATCACGCAGCAGGTATACATATATCAAATTAACCTTAATTTATAAACTTGCCCACACAAGCTTATAGACCAAGGGGTCGTTTTGCAAGTCCTAAAGTATAAGCGTCTCATTCCACTTATATTTTAGGTGTCAAGGTTGTTATGAATGATTATGACATGCAGTTATATGGTGGGTTATGATGTTCAAGCAGTGCAACTCACACACCCAACTTTGTGTACACAAACCTTTAGTTCCCCCTTTCTGGAGATAACTCCCAGGTTACTCCCGTAGTGGCAAACGGAAGCGGTGGGTTGGGCCTCGCCCACCTCAAAACCAGTAAAAGCACCACTGGTCTGACCTATCGTACGCCCTCAACGCATGGTGCACGAGGCGGACTCCTGCGTACTCTTGCCGACTGGTCCGCTGGACTTAACCTTGGCTATGTGCTAGTCACCTTGCCAAGTCAACGATATCGGTGTCGGTGCAATCGAACTCCCTGATATCGAAATCCCACCACCTTAATCTCTCCTATTTTTATGCACATGCAGCAGTTTAATATATAACAATTTTAAAGTGTCAAACTCCCGGACTAAACCGTCCGTATAAACCACATCCGAGACCAACTTCCCCGGACTAAACCGTTCGGCTCATCTCCAGACTTCATCCCTTAGAACACCACGGGACGGCACCCCCTTGAACACCTCGGGATGACTTAACCATTACCAACCCTAACTAATGAGTGTGTGCAATGTGAATCCCTATTAGGCTAATTACTCTTTTATTTGTTTTAAGATTTACGTTAGCCCAGGACTGCCCCCGGCATGTAACATCCCATTTCCGGCTAGACCCCTAGGAGTCGGTTGGTTGTGATAGAACCCTATGAAGCCCAAAAATTGAAATAAATCGACCAAGATTTCGGGTCACGGGTTGGTCACGCCCGTGACCGACCCGTCACACCTGTGACCTAGGGCATGACTCATTCGACGATCGTCGATCTCAGGTAGACGATCGTCGGGCGCAGAATTTTCAACCCGGCCATGTCACGCCCGTGACCCAGGTGTCATGCCCGTGACCTAGGGCATGACTCCTTCGACGATCGTCGATCTCAGGTAGACGATCGTCGGGCGCGGAATTTGCCTCATGTCCTGTCACGCCCGTGACCCATGTGTCACGCCCGTGACCTAGGGTGTGACCACCCTTCGCCGATCGTCGACCTCAGTTCGACGTCGTCGAACCCAGAATTGGTCACCCGGGCTTGTCACGCCCGTGACCCACATGTCACGCCCGTGACCAAGGGCGTGACCACCCTTCGACGATCGTCGATCTCAGTTCGACGATCGTCGATCCCAGAATTGGTCACCCGGGCCTGTCACGCCCGTGACCTATATGTCACGCCCGTGACCAAGGCCGAAACGTTAGCCAGACTGGAAATTTCGATAACCGACGTTGTAATCAATCCTGATTATGGGAAGTTACACTAGGAGTATTTATGGGCCATTTCCTACTCTGATTATTTAATAAATTAAGGAAATGTTGGTCCAATAGGAAATTGCCACCTGGCAAACACCTCTTCATCTCCAGCGTTTCAACTGCCTTCGTCATAACCGAAACGTCATTAAGGGAAATGTTAATGGCCATGAACGTTTCATCCTTTCCCCTCCCCACTTGCTGATCTATAAAAGACTCCTAAGAGCAAGAGGAAAAGGTTACACTCTCCATCAAACTGTTTCAGATTTCCCCCTTGCTGTTGAAGAATTTCCGGCGACGCCACCACCGCGCCAATGGCTTCCCGACGTTCTGCACGCCTCCAGTCCGCGAACAAGGTCCTCCCCTCCCTCTTCTTCTGCGGATAGATCTTAGAAATCGTTAGGAGAGATATCGAGCTCAAAAGAGCAAGATCGGGTGAGTGTTTCCATGCTTTTCCGAAAATTTCATGGTGGCGGGTTCGCCGGAAACCGCCTCTCTGGCGGCCGTGCCGCCGCCCGACGATAGCCCTCACCTCAACAAAGATGGTGGTGGTGGTGGCCGGCCAGGGAGATGGCTGGATGGCCGGGAAATAGCTTTGAAAAACCTACAGGAAAATAAGTTTTCAGGGCTCTGGTTTCGGGCTGTAGAAGAAGATGAACAGTGCCATTAATTAGATTCTATTTTTTTAAAACAATTTCTGAATGAAAATATCTGTCATTTTAAATAATTTGGGAAAAATACCTAGAGGCTCCTGTAGGAAAAAGGTCAACACCAATATTGTACCTCTTGGAGTCTAGGGAATTTTAAAATTTGTTTCAAGCATTTTGGACCACTGGGTAGACCTCAGCACTCATTTTGGTGAGGTCTACCCATAGGGTTGTCGTGACCGTAGAAAAATTCCCCACTCCAATCCAGTCATCACAATGACTTGAAATTTGGGGTGTGACCTAACCTTACCTATATCTAGGTACCATCCAAAAATTAGGATTTTTGGGAGATATTTTTCTATAGTTTTTAGGAAAATTCAATAATCCTAGCTTAATTTAATTAGATGGCTAAATAATTTCCAAACCCTCCCAAATTTTGGTGAGTGGTCCCTGGGTTCACCAAAGGTTCTGTATAATTTTTCATCTCATTTGGAGATGGTTTGGGTTAGAAATGAACAACCCTAAGTTTTGCCCTAATAAGGGGTCTTAGGTGAAAGGTGCACTTTTGAGATTTGAGTGGTCAGATCACCTCAACAGAGGCTGAGATTTTTACCACTGGCTAGTAATATTCTCTAACACCCCCTCATAGAGTTTGAGGTGGATCGGGGTAAGTTTGCCCTAAGAACCAAGGCCAAACCCTAAGGATGGATCTTGGTGGCTTGTGAAGGTCATGGGGTCAAATGACCTTGGATTGACCCGAAATTTGGTGAAGAGGACCATAGGGCCATTATAGTTCTCTGGATGAAATCTTAGTAGATTTGGAGATGGTTGGGATACCTAAAAACCTAACCCTAGTTTAGGGTGCAAAACTTGTAGAGATAGGAAATGACACTAAATCATATTGAAAAGTGATGAGATTTGGGTAGAGTGAATTATAGAGATGGTACAAGCTCTAGATATTTT
Organism: Platanthera zijinensis; assembly: GCA_039513925.1. Classification (NCBI taxonomy): domain Eukaryota; kingdom Viridiplantae; phylum Streptophyta; class Magnoliopsida; order Asparagales; family Orchidaceae; genus Platanthera; species Platanthera zijinensis. The sequence goes on from CM077083.1 coordinate 132,166,974, forward strand.
ACTATGAATTTTAAGATCATTATTTTGGATACTTTGTTAACGATTTAGTAGCTTGTATGATTTGCTTAGAAAATTTATTATGGAATACACACTTCCTGGAAATTGATGAAATTTAAGCAAAGAACGTTTATTATGATTTTAAATCTCTGTGAATTTTTATGAGATTTTTGGAAGTTTAATTCTAAGGCTTGCTTCATTAAGTATGTTTTACCTTGATTATTTGATTAAATCTTTAGTGGTGTTTAGCAAGCTGGTAAAATTATGATTCTTTGCACAATGATCTTTTCTATATCATACTGCTGATTAGTAATTTTTCTATAATTTTCCGATGAATAATTTCAGTACTTCCTTCTTTACGTAGGATTAACGTGATTATACTGGATAAATTATTTAGAGGCTAAATACTTTCTGTAAAATTCTGAAAATTTGTATTTGAGGTTATCTTGCTGTTATTTAATGATCATGATTTTTGGGTAGCCATTACTTAGGAGGATCATGTAGTTCATGCTTAAAATGACCCATGGCCCGTCCTTTGGGAAAATTAAATAAATATCAGATTAATTAGGAAAATTATAAGTTTCTGGATTTAGACAAATTATGATATGGTAGACCTCCAGTAAATATTATAGGAGATATGGAAGATAATATGGTGTACCTCCTCTTGTGTACCTCATATAGCTTAAGATGGTCTGCATATAGTAAAACCACGGAAACTGAACTAGAGTAATAATGAACTTGGGAAATGGAATTTTGGTAGTTGTTGGTTGGTAGGGGAAGCTAAGATTAAGTTCATCATTGGAAGTCAGGATAAGTAGAGTGTGAGACTGGTTAAGGTTAAGTGGCGTACAGGAACGACGAAAGATCGTCCATCCCGGGAAGAAGAGGAAGAGTCTTAATACTCTAGGGCTAGATCTAATGTAACTAAAAGAGGATCGGGTTAAGGGAGATCAACCAATAACAATAAGTGCCTTGCGAAAGGGAACTTCGGGTCGTAATGCCACCGTCTTGGTTCCTAGTGCCCCTTGAGAGCCCTTCACGGGGTATGCCGGGGGCAGTCCTGGGCTAACGTAAACCATAGGAATTGTAAATTAAAAGAGCAACTAGTATAACTAGGGTTGCACATACACACACCTCGGTAGCTAGGAAGGTAGAATAATTGGTTTGGTTGCCATTCAGACGGTAGCTCTAAAGGTAGATGCACGGACGGGACTGTCCGGGGGGCCGAGGGCTCGAGGGTTGGACTATAGAATAAAGGTGGTGGGTCTTCGGTATCTAATAGTCGTTCACACCGACATCGGTACGTCGACTCGGCGGTGTGGGACACTTAGCCAAAGAAAGTCTGGTGGGTACAGCCAGCAGTAGTACGCGGATACTCTAGGTTGTGTTCTTCTAGGGGCGTACGGAAGGTCTAGGCCTGGTAGTGTGGATACCCGCCTAGGAGTGGGGGGCCCGACCCACTGTCTCCGTTTGCCACTACGGAGGTTCCTGGGAGTGAAGCTAGCTGCCCGAACAGGGGGAACTAAAGGTCTGTGCGCATAGAGTCGTGTGCGTGAGTTGCACTTGCATGAATCATGGCATAGCATATCACTACACTCATAATTGCATACAACCGACACCCCAACGTATAAATCAGTATGGGACTTTTTATACGATGGGAGCCTTGCAGAAGATCCCTTAACTTATAAGTTTGTATGGGCATTCATATAAGTTAAGGTTACTTACTTATTTACTTGCTTGTTTACTTACTGTTCTCTAGCAGCCTTTTTATACAAATTGCTACTTATTAATTGCTCTCCTTATTACTTACTGTCGTAGGATTGTTAGACCTATTTCATTCTAAATAACCACTAGATTAGCTTCCTTGTCACCTGCTTGATTATTCTCCACTTTTGTAGCTTCCCTTTCCTCCTCTCCGCCCGGTACTTAGGAGCCGTGGTGGGAGGGTAGGGGATGATAGGGCTTAGTCTTTATGACTAATGGTTTTCGAACCACAACATTACAGGAGCTCCGGATGGGAGACAGGGACCAGCAGTCCAGGCACCAGCACCAGCGGAGTACGGTGCGCTTGGAGTTGGGACAGTCTAGCACCAGTGCACCTGTGACCAGCTCCATGAGTGATTAGTATTTTGATAGCTTCCGTGATGAGTGAATTGTAGTGAGGACTCTGATGTACTGGGCTCGAGCCCATTTATCTATTTCCTATTTTTATCTATTGATGGACTGGATATGATTTCACTTTTATTTACATGTTTCTGTGGACTTGTTTACATTTTATGTATAAATACTTCTCTCTCTTATGATCGAAAAGGGCCGGTAGAATTGGCGTTTTGTAGTGGTTGCCTTCCCTTGAGTCGGTACCACAGCAAAGCGGCAATTCTGGGCTAAGACCCCGGTGGTTTAAAAAGAAAAAAAATGGGGTCTTACAAGTGGTATGAGAGGAAACCTCGATCGAAAGAGAAGTAGTCCACAAAAAAAAAACCTTGGGCCACCCCCGTGCGAGCTTAGTTTACGGACAAACTAGCAGCAGAAGCAGTGGTGTGCCCATAGGGGAAATGACATGTGAAAGTCCATCTTAGCTCTTCTTAAATTCCATTCATTCGCTCTCTAACAAATGGAATTTTTACTTGTAGCCTGCGACGAACCCTACACCGCAGCAGGGGACACCCCAGGCTCCAAATGTGGTCCCGCCTCCGCCGGCTCCAGCCCCGTTCCAGCAGACAGAGATGGGGCAAACACTGACGGCCATTCTGGAGGCCTTCAGAGCTCAGCAAGCCCCGGCTCCACAGCCAAACCCCGGGGCCAATTGGATGACTGTCTTCCGGGGACTTTCCCCTCCATCTTACTAGGGGACGGAGTCTGCAGTACGTACCGAGGAATGGTTGGACACCATTTATGAGATGCTGGCAGGGATTCGATGCCCTACTGAGGAGGCAGTCGCTCTGGCATTCTCCTGCTTAGAGTCACATGGAAAGAGGTGGTGGAAATCTCAGCTGGACACCACCTTTGCGGGGATGGACTGCGCTGATATTACATGGGAGGAGTTCAGAGCAGCGCTCTTGGGACATTTTGTACCTCAGTCGGCGAGGGATGACCTGGAGGATAGGTTCCTACGGTTGAGGCAGGGGAACAAGACTGTGGTGGAGTACTATCAGGAGTTCACTCACCTGGCCCGCTATGCGGACGCTTACCAGTTAGATGATGCTGGCTATGCCCGGAGGTTTTATAAGGGGCTGCAAGATGACATGAGACAGGCCCTCCTTTTCGTCTCAGAGGGGAGTCTGGCCAGGATTCTGGAGATGGCTAAGAAGAGAGAGGCGGATCAGCTTACAGTGAGGAGCCGGAAGAGACCGGCTGATGATACAGTGATTGGAGGATGTAGAGATCGTCCTCGAGGCCAGGTTATTGGAGAGAGAAGGAACGGGGATCAGCCTCGTCAAGAGTTTAGGCAGGAGTAGAGGAGTCAGGGGGTATTGGCTCCCCAGCCTATACAGATGCTGGAAATGCCAAGGACGGCAGAGCAGCCACCGGTTTGCTATCAGTGCAACCAGCCGGGGCATATCAAGAGGAACTGCCCTGTGAGGCGAGCACCCCCACCAGCACATCAGGGCGCTCCACCCCCCCCCCCCCCCCCCGATAGTTTGGCGGACGAGGACAGGACCGAGGACGAGGATTTCAGGATCGAGGCCGCAGTCCAGAGAGGGAGCAGATGTATGCTCTAGACCTGACACAGCCCCTAAACCCGGAGCAGGTTATCACAGGTATGACAGTACTTTTAAATTTTTATCATATAAACTAGTGTTCTAGACATAACCTGGTTAGAAATTAAGTAAAGACAACTGCAACAAGAATACTAAGACACTTAATTACCCCAGGCATAGTCTTCGTTCGCGGCAAGCCCGCTCACACCCTCTTCGACACTAGTGCGTCGCAATCGTTCGTGTCGGAGGATTTCGTGAAAGGGCTGGCAGGTGTGGAGCCATTCACCGGGAAGATGATGAGGGTGCGCCTACCCGATGGATCAGAGATAATGACCTCTGCTCATTGTAATATGGAAGCGAGGATCGGAGGGAAGGCGTTTGAGGCACCAGCGACGGTTCTAAAGATGCCAGATTACGATCTGATCCTGGGCATGACTTGGCTATATTGGAACCATGCCCAGATCGATTGCGTGGCGAAGAGGATCACCGTGAGCCACGGCGACTCATTCATTGTCATCGAAGGTATTATACCAGCACCTCGTACCTTACTATCATCTGTGCAGGCTGCTAAGGCCCACCTATAGAGGGAAGAAGTTTATCAGGTCCTTTTTGAGGCAGTCGTGTCCAAGGACTCCATTGCAGATATTCCAGTAGTGCGGGACTTCGCAGACATGTTTCCGGAGAAGCTACCAGGGCTACCCCCACACCGAGAGAAGGACTTCCAGATTCAGCTCGTACCGGGGGCTAAGCCGGTATCCAGAGCTCCCTATCGAATGGCCCCAAAGGAGTTGGTGGAATTTCAGAGCCAGCTTCAGGAGTTAGTGGAGTCCGGGTTCGTTCGGCCTAGCTCTTCACCATGGGGAGCTCCGGTGTTGTTCGTTAAGAAGAAGGACGGGACCCTTCGACTGTGCATCGATTACCGGGCTCTGAACAGGTTGACAGTCCGGAATACTTATCCCTTACCAAGGATAGACGAGCTATTTGACCAGCTGGAGGGAGCCCATTGGTTCTCAAAGCTGGATCTGAGGTCAGGGTACTACCATCTTCGCATTCGGGAGGAGGACATCCCGATGACGGCCTTCAGCAGCAGATACGGATTGTACGAGTTTACAGTGATGCCGTTCGGTCTCACGAATGCACCCTCCGCATTCATGACCCTGATGAATCGGGTGTTCGAAGAGTATCTGGACGTCTTTGTTATCGTATTCATCGACGACATCCTTATCTATTCAGGGACGGAGGAGGAGCACGCGAGACATCTGGCCTTGACCTTAGAGAAGCTGCGTGAGCATGAGATGTATGCCAAGTACAGCAAGTGCCAGTTCTGGCTAAAGGAGGTGGCCTTTCTGGCCATGTCATCAGTGGAGCAGGTCTGGCAGTGGATCCGGCGAAGGTCCAGGTAGTACGGGATTGGCCACCACTAAAGTCGGCCTCGGATGTTCGAAGTTTCTTGGGAATGGCCCGTTACAACCGGAAGTTCGTAAAGGGGTTCTCTCAGATTGCCCTCCCTCTTACGTCTCTGACGAAGAAGGAGTCCCCTTTTATTTGGACGCCACGATGCGAATCTGCCTTCCAGGAGCTGAAGGATCGTCTCACCTCGGCTCCCATCCTTGCTCTTCCATCAGGGAAGGAGGGATTCTAGGTGTATACAGATGCTTTCTATCAGGGGATGGGTGTCGTTCTGATGCAGAACGAGCACGTAATAGCCTATGCCTCCCGTCAGTTGAAGCAGCACGAGCCGAACTACCCCGTGCACGATTTGGAGATGGGGGCAGTCATTTTTGCTCTTAAGATCTGGCGGCACTATCTCTACGGAGTACATTGTGATATCTTCTCCGACCACAAGAATCTGATGTATGTCGACACCCAGAAGGAGTTAAACATCAGATAGAGATGCTGGGTGGAGTTTCTGTCGGACTACCAGTATACCATGCACTACCATCTGGGGAAGGCGAACGTGGTCGCGGATGCTCTGAGCCGGAGAGCGAGTACGACAGAAGTAGGTCCGCAGCTGATGGCCTTGGAGTTGGTTAGATCATTCGAGGAGATGCAGATTTCGCTAGTGTCTGAGGATGACCCGGAGCTGTACATGGAGTACCTGGGGTCGATGGCTACTACTGATGACATTCGAGACCGCATCAGAGATGGGCAGATGCTGGATGAGAGAGCTGAGCCGATATTCCGAGCCTTCGAGGAAGGCACGACAGGAGATTACTCTTTGAGGGATGGACTCCTGTGTTTCCGGGGCAGAGTCTACATACCAGCAGGAGGGCGGATCCGGGAGGACATTTTGACGGAAGCTCACTGCAACCGGTATTCGGTACACCCGGGGATCACCAAGATGGTAAAGGATTTGAAGAGGACGATGTACTGGCCGGGTATGAAGAAATATATTACGTATTTTGTGACGCATTGCGAGGCCTGCCAGCTCGTGAAGGCGGAGTGTAGGAACCCGGCAGGCTTGCTGCAGCCGCTTCTGGAGCCGGAGTGGAAGTTTGAGGATATAGCCATGGACTTCATACATGGGCTACCTCGATCCAGTGCGGGGAATGACTCGATCTGGGTGATAGTGGACAGACTAACAAAGGTGGCCAGATTCATTCCAGTGGCAAAGGACACACCGGTCAGAGTATTAGTACGGAGGTTCATTGAGCAGTTTGTGCGTTACCATGGGGTACCCAAGACTATCATTTCGGATCGGGATGGGCGGTTTACATCCAGGGAATGGAGGTCAGTCCAGGCCCATCTGGGTTCTCGATTGACATTCAACACAGTTTTTCACCCTCAGACCGACGGACAGACAGAGCGCACCAACCGTACACTGGAGGATCTGTTGCGACTGTGTATTTTGGACCATGGCGAGCCTTGGGAGAGATTGCTGCCACTGGTCGAGTTTTCGTACAACAACGCTCATCAGTCCAGCATAGGCATGGCTCCATACGAGGCGTTGTACGGAAGGAGGTGCAGGACCCCACTATCATGGGTTCAAGATGAGGATCTGCAGGCACTAGGCTCGGAGTTTGTGGGAGATACAGATGCTCAGATTAGATTGATTCGAGACATGATGTTGGAAGCCCAGAGCAGACAGGCGAAATACTACGATGCGAGGCATCGTCAAGTGGAGTTCCAGGTGGGGGACCGAGTTTTCTTGAAGATACGGCCGATGCACGGAGTTTCGCGGGTGCGTGGGCGGAAGAAGCTCAGTTCGAGATATATGGGGCCTTATAGGATCCTGGAGCGGATCGGCCCCTTAGCCTATAGACTGGAGCTACCGCCAGAGTTAGCGGGATTGCATGACGTCTTCCACGTCTCCTCACTTCGGAGGGCTCTACTACGCCCTGAGCAGCTGATCTCCTCGGCAGATGGCTCGGTGGCCTCGGATCGGTCAGTCAACTTGGAGCCTATCAGGATTGACGATACAGCAGTGCGGGTCTTGCGACGGAAGAAGGTTCCGTTAGTCAAGGTTCTGTGGAACAATCATGGGTAGGAGGAGCATACATGGGAGCCACAGGACTTGATGCGGCAAAAATACCCGGAACTTTTTCGTCAGGTATACCTCACCACCCCTCTAGACAATCAATTTGCCTTTTTGTTAAACCAATAGAACTGAAATTTCAAGAATAGGGGCTAATCTTTTGTTTATTGGGGTGTATATACCTAGTTAATTGGGTGAATCAATCTTAGATTTGAAACCGCACAAAGCAAACATAACGTTGAGATGTAATTTCTTCAATTCTCATGGGATGTTACAAGCTTATTTTTCTGATTAGAGTCCCGTAGGCTTAACATTGATTTCGGGGACGAAATCTTTGTTTTGTTTATTGGGATTTGTAACATCCCATTTCCGGCTAGACCCCTAGGAGTCGGTTGGTTGTGATAGAACCCTAGGAAGCCCAAAAATTGAAATAAATCGACCAAGATTTCGGGCCACGGGTTGGTCACGCCCGTGACCGACCCGTCACGCCCGTGACCTAGGGCGTGACTCATTTGACGATCGTCGATCTCAGGGAGACGATTTTCGGGCGCAGAATTTTCAACCTGGCCATGTCACGCCCGTGACCCAGGTGTCACGCCCGTGACCTAGGGCGTGACTCCTTCGACGATCGTCGATCTCAGGTAGACGATCGTCGGGCGCGGAATTTACCTCATGGCCTGTCACGCCCGTGACCCATGTCTCACGCCCGTGACCTAGGGCGTGACCACCCTTCGCCGATCGTCGACCTCAGTTCGACGTCGTCGAACCCAGAATTGGTCACCCGGGCTTGTCACGCCCGTGACCCACATGTCACGCCCGTGACCAAGGGCGTGACCACCCTTCGACGATCGTCGATCTCAGTTCGACGATCGTCGATCCCAGAATTGGTCACCCGGGCCTGTCACGCCCGTGACCTATGTGTCACGCCCGTGACCTATGTGTCACGCCCGTGACCAAGGCCGAAACGTTAGCCAGACTGGAAATTTCGGTAGCCGACGTTGTAATCAATCCTGATTATGGGAAGTTACACCAGGAGTATTTATGGGCCGTTTCCTATTCTGATTATTTAATAAATTAAGGAAATGTTGGTCCAATAGCAAATCGCCATCTGGCAAACACCTCTTCATCTCCAGCGTTTCAACTGCCTTCGTCATAACCGAAACGTCATTAAGGGAAATGTTAATGGCCATGAACGTTTCATCCTTTTCCCTCCCCACTTGCTGATCTATAAAAGACTCCTAAGAGCAAGAGGAAAAGGTTACACTCTCCATCAAACTGTTTCAGATTTCCCCCTTGCTATTGAAGAATTTCCGGCGACGCCACCACCACGCCAATGGCTTCCCGACGCTCTGCACGACTCCAGCCCGCGAACAAGGTCCTCCCCTCCCTCTTCTTCTACGGATAGATCTTAGAAATCGTTAGGAGAGATATCGAGCTCAAAAGAGCAAGATCGGGTGAGCGTTTCCATGCTTTTCTGAAAATTTCATGGTGGCGGGTTCGTCGGAAACCGCCTCTCCAGCGGCCGTGCCGCCGCCCGACGATAGCCCTCACCTCAACAGAGGTGGTGGTGGTGGTGGCCGGCCAGGGAGATGGCTGGATGGCCGGGAAATAGCTTTGGAAAAGCTACAGGAAAATAAGTTTTCAGAGCTCTGGTTTCGGGATGTAGAAGAAGATGAACAGTGACATTAATTAGATTCTATTTTTTTAAAACAATTTCTGAATGAAAATATCTGTCATTTTAAATAATTTGGGAAAAATACCTAGAGGCTCCTGTAGGAAAAAGGTCAACACCAATATTGTACCTCTTGGAGTCTAGGGAATTTTAAAATTTGTTTCAAGCATTTTGGACCACTGGGTAGACCTCAGCACTCATTTTGGTGAGGTCTACCCATAGGGTTGTCCTAACCTTAGAAAAATTCCCCACTCCAATCCAGTCATCACAATGACTTGAAATTTGGGGTGTGACCTAACCTTACCTATATCTAGGTACCATCCAAAAATTAGGATTTTTGGGAGATATTTTTTTACAGTTTTTAGGAAAATTCAATAATCCTAGCTTAATTTAATTAGATGGCTAAATAATTTCCAAACCCTCCCAAATTTTGGTGAGTGGTCCCTGGGTTCACCAAAGGTTCTGTATAATTTTTCATCTCATTTGGAGATTGTTTGGGTTAGAAATGAACAACCCTAAGTTTTGCCCTAATAAGGGGTCTTAGGTTAAAGGTGCACTTTTGAGATTTGAGTGGTTAGATCACCTCAACAGAGGCTAAGATTTTTACCACTGGCTAGTAATATTCTCTAGCACCCTCTCATAGAGTTTGAGGTGGATCGGGGTAAGTTTGCCCTAAGAACCAAGGCCAAACCCTAAGGATGGATCTTGGTGGCTTGTGAAGGTCATGGGGTCAAATGACCTTGGATTGACCCGAAATTTGGTGAAGAGGACCATAGGGCCATTATAGTTCTCTGGATGAAATCTTAGTAGATTTGGAGACGGTTGGGATACCTAAAAACCTAACCCTAGTTTAGGGTGCAAAACTTGTAGAGATAGGAAATGACACTAAATCATATTGAAAAGTGATGAGATTTGGGTAGAGTGAATTATAGGGATGGTACAAGCTCTGGATATTTTACTATGAATTTTAAGATCATTATTTTGGATACTTTGTTAACGATTTAGTAGCTTGTATGATTTGCTTAGAAAATTTATTATGGAATACACACTTCCTGGAAATTGATGAAATTTAAGCAGAGAACGTTTATTATGATTTTAAATCTCTGTGAATTTTTATGGGATTTTTGGAAGTTTAATTCTAAGGCTTGCTTCATTTAGTATGTTTTACCTTGATTATTTGATTAAATCTTTAGTGGTGTTTAGCAAGCTGGTAAAATTATGATTCTTTGCACAAAGATCTTTTCTATATCATACTACTGATTAGTAATTTTTCTATAATTTTCCGATGAATAATTTCAGTACTTCCTTCTTTACGTAGGATTAACGTGATTATACTGGATAAATTATTTAGAGGCTAAATACTTTCTGTAAAATTCTGAAAATTTGTATTTGAGGTTATCTTGCTGTTATTTAATGATCATGATTTTTGGGTAGCCATTACTTAGGAGGATCATATAGTTCATGCTTAAAATGACCCATGGCCCGTCCTTTGGGAAAATTAAATAAATATCAGATTAATTAGGAAAATTTTAAGTTTCTGGATTTAGACAAATTATGATATTGTAGACATCCAGAAAATATTATAGGAGATATGGAAGATAATATGGTGTACCTCCCCTTGTGTACCTCATATAGCTTAGGATGGTCTGCATATAGTAAAACCACGGAAACTGAACTAGAGTAATAATGAACTTGGGAAATGGAATTTTGGTAGTTGCTGGTTGGTAGGGCAAGCTAAGATTAAGTTCATCATTGGAAGTCAGGATAAGTAGAGTGTGAGACTGGTTAAGGTTAAGTGACGTACGGGAACGATGAAAGATCGTCCATCCCGGGAAGAAGAGGAAGAGTCTTAATACTCTAGGGTTAGATCTAAAGTAACTAAAAGAGGATCGGGTTAAGGGAGATCAACCAATAACAATAAGTGCCTTGCGAAAGGGAACTTCGGGCCGTAATGCTGCCGTCTTGGTTCCTAGTGCCCCTTGAGAGCCCTTCACGGGGTATACCGGGGGCAGTCCTGGGCTAACGTAAACCATTGGAATAGTAAATTAAAAGAGCAACTAGTATAACTAGGGTTGCACATACACACACCTCGGTAGCTAGGAAGGTAGAATAATTGGTTTGGTTGCCATTCAGACGGTAGCTCTGAAGGTAGATGCACGGACGGGACTGTCCGGGGGGCCAAGGGCTCGAGGGTTGGAGTACAGAATAAAGGTAGTGGGTCTTCGGTATCTGATAGTCGTTCACATCGACATCGGTACGTCGACTCGGCGGTGTGGGACACTTAGCCAAAGAAAGTCTGGTGGGTACAGCCAGCAGTAGTACGCGGATACTCTAGGTTGTGTTCTTCTAGGGGCGTACGGAAGGGCTAGGCCTGGTAGTGTGGATACCCGCCTAGGAGTGGGGGGCCCGACCCACTGTCTCCGTTTGCCACTACGGAGGTTCCTTGGAGTAAAGCTAGCTTCCCGAACAGGGGGAACTAAAGGTCTGTGCGCATAGAGTCGTGTGCGTGAGTTGCACTTGCATGAATCATGGCATAGCATATCACTACACTCATAATTGCATACAACCGACACCCCAACGTATAAATCGGTATGGGACTTTTTATACGATGGGAGCCTTGCAGAAGATCCCTTAACTTATAAGTTTGTATGGGCATTGATATAAGTTAAGGTTACTTACTTATTTACTTGCTTGTTTACTTACTGTTCTCTAGCTGCCTTTTTATACAAATTGCTACTTATTAATTGCTCTCCTTATTACTTACTGCCGTAGGATTGTTAGACCTATTTCATTCTAAATAACCACTAGATTAGCTTCCTTGTCACCTGCTTGATTATTCTCCACTTTTGTAGCTTCCCTTTCCTCCTCTCCGCCCGGTGCTTAGGAGCCATGGTGGGAGGGGTAGGGGATGATAGGGCTTAGTCTTTATGACTAATGGTTTTCGAACCACAACATTATAGGAGCTCCAGATGGGAGACAGGGACCAGCAGTCCAGGGACCAGCACCAGCGGAGTACGGTGCGCTTGGAGGTGGGACAGTCTAGCACCGGTGCACCTGGGACCAGCTCCGTGAGTGATTAGTATTTTGATAGCTTCCGCGATGAGTGAATTGTAGTGAGGACTCTGATGTACTGGGCTCGAGCCCATTTATCTATTTCCTGTTTTTATCTATTGATGGACTGGATATGATTTCACATTTATTTACATGTTTCTGTGGACTTGTTTACATTTTATGTATAAATACTTCTCTCTCTTGTGATCGAAAAGGGCCGACAGAATTGGCGTTTTGTAGTGGTTGCCTTCCCGTGAGTCGGTACCACCGCAAATCGGCAATTCTGGGCTAAGACCCCGATAGTTTAAAAAGAAAAAAATGGGGTCTTACACGGCATACCCCGTGAAGGGCTCTCAAAGGGCACTAGGAACCAAGACGGCGGCATTACGGCCCGAAGTTCCCTTTCGCAAGGCACTTATTGTTATTGGTTGTTTTTCCCTTACCCGTTCCCTCTATAAATTGCATCAAACTAAACCTAGGGTGGATTTGACTCTTCACTCTTACGGGGACGGCGATCTTTCGTCGGTCCCGCGCACCTTAGAGCGCATCAACTCATTCCTCACCACACTTCGAACCTCCTATGGTGATCCATCCTCTTTTTTTAAATCCAACCATCACAAGCTGTCCTTACGCTAACCCAAACCTTATCTTGTTACTCATTTCCCAAAGTTACTGACTACAGACCACCTTATACTAAGTGATGTCTATGATAGGATGTCCTTTGTTTTTTCTTCCGAACGGCCTAAGTTAATTACTGGGGGCCTATCATGACATTATTGAATCGATTTCCGATAATAACAATTTTTCCAATTAATCTAATAATTAATTAATTTTATTAAAATCCAAGGTCTTCCAAATTTGTACAAGGATTATATTTTTCAGTCATGTATAAATCATGATAAATTTAAGACAAATATTAATGTATCTAAAAATGACATATCCAAGGTTTGGCAATTTTCCCTATGGTCTAAGGGGCCTAAACTTATTTTTGCAATAAACCATTTCCTTCATGTCTAATGAATAAACTACATCAAATTCTCTTCCAAATAAATTGGATTAATTACAGGATATTAGAAATACCATGAAAACAGTACTATAAAAGTTTCATAATTTTCCTGCTGGAAATTAATTTTATAATAAATCATTTTCTAAAACCCTAATCTAGCAAGCTTGTGAATCAAGTACTAAATCCATAACTCCAAAAATCCAGAGGAAAATCCCACTGATTCATAATGATTTAAAAACACCATTTACCAACTTTCATAATTTTCCAGAGACTATTTATGCCATAAAATATTTTTAAAACATAGAGACCTTTAATAATACTTGTGAAGGAACTATTTTTTTTAATCAACATGAAATTGAACTAAAATTCATGGGCATTCCTACTGACCAAAAACATCTAATTCCAGAGTTTCAAGGGGCCCTTATTTGAATTAAAAATCTTTAATAAATAAAACATCAAAAAGGGCTATACCCACATTCATGAATGAAGTACTAGAAATACCTATCCAAACATTCTAGTAAAATTATCCAAGGGTCCTAACTACCCTAGAAACACAATACCCAAATTTCATGGCTTTTAAAAGAGTTTAAGGTACTGTTTTGACCTAAAATCCCTTCTACCCTAAAACTAGGGTTTAAGTTTTGAGGTAGCTACCTACATCAAAATTCTCTAACATTACAACCAGAGAGTTACAAACTCATTAACAACCTCTCCACTAAATCTCAAGGCCATACCAGGGCATTTGCCCTTATGTCCTTCACAAACCCCCAAAGTCCACCTTTAGGGTTTTAACCTGGGCCCTAGGGTAAACTTACCCTAAATCATCCCATCTTCCCTAAGGGTAATCTTAGGACCAAAATAAACCAGTGGTCAAAATCTCAACCTCTGTTGAGGTGAGGTGATCATACCAGAGTGCAAAGAACCTTCTCACTAAGCTTCCTTCTACTAGGTCAAAACTAGGGTTTAGAGGATTCCTAATCAAAACTCAACCAAATGAGTTGAAATTTGAACCAGCCCTAGATACCTATACCAGGGACACCTCACCAAAATTTGGGAGGGTTTGGAGGTCATTTGATCCTTCAACTACCTTACTGTAGCTTTTCTAGGTTTAGGGCAAAACCCTAGGTTACACTTCTTTAAATGGATTCCAATTTTTACAGGAGCTAGGTCTAGGTGATATTAAGCCCCTGTCCAAAATTCAAAGCATTTGGACCAAGGATTAGGTGTATGGAATTTTTCAAAGATCTGCCCAATTTGTAGGACCTACCCTAGAATAATGGCCCTATAGGTCAGAATACTTGTCCTATAATTTTCCATAATAAATCAAACTGTAGATAATTAAAAAGCCTACAACATTCATGTTGATCAATTTTGATGAACAAGCCTCTAAAGGGCCTAAATAATTTTTTATAATAAAACTGCCCTAAACCTAGGACATACCCATAATCAAATGACCCTACAGGCCTAGGTTCTCAACCAATTTTTCACCACAGCATATCAAATTGTAGGTATTAAAAGTACCTACAACTTTCATGCAATACACTTTTTCAGTAGGTGCCCATAAAGGGCCTAAAATCCATTAACGGTGAAAACAGTTTTACAAAAAATAGAAAATCAGAAAAAAGATTTAAAAGAATTAAAACTGATCCTGCACGAATCTTGAAGCGCCATCAGGTGGCTCCTGTTCATCTTCCCCGATGGGCCGAAAATAGACCCGCGCAGGTGGTTTTTGTGGGCCATTTCCTGGCGGCCTGAGGCGGCACCACCACCGGGAAACATCTCCCATTTGTTCCCGGTGGTGGGGGCTATCCCTGGCCGGAGCTAGGGCGGCCGGAGGTGGCGGCGCCGCCCTAGCCGAGAGCTTCAAAAGCTCCCAAAAAATGGCATTTTTCTGAAATTCTAAAACCTAGATCTGGTTCGATTGGGCATGAAATTGATTTCTAAACATTCCTAGGATCTAAGCATGAGAGAAGGAGAGGAGGAGGACCTGAGTTCGGGCTCGGATGCGGGTGGAGCGACGGGAATACATGGCGGCGGCGGCGGCGTTTCCTCTTCTTGGTGGCTCCGGCAGCGGTTCTCCCTCCTATCTATGGTTTCTAAATCCCTCACCCTAGCTTGCTGATGGGGTATAAATGGCCAGGAGGGGAGGGGGAGAGGTGGTTTTGAAAATGGCCATCAAAGCCATTAATGGCTAGGTTCGGCCATGGAGGAGGGGGGCTGAACCAAGGCCTAGGTGGCCGGGAAAGGGTTGGAAACTTCTCCCCTTCCCCTGGGGAGTTGAATTCAGCCATTAAGGGTGGCCTTTGGCTGAATTCCTCCTTCCCTCTCTCTTGAATTTTTCTCTCTCCTCCATTAACATGAAAATGGAGCTCACCTTCTCTCTCCTAGTCACCAATGTTGACTTGGTCAATTCCCTAGGATATAGGCAGCCAAATATCATACAAAAATAATCATGCAAGAGTTAGCCTAAGGGGGAGGGTGGTTTGAGGTTGGGTTAGCCCATATAGGCTAGGTTTGACTTGATTTGGGCTTGGGGTTGACTTAGTCAAATTGACCACTATGGTAGACCTAAGTGGGTCCTTGGTGACTCATTGGGCCCACATTAGGTCTAAGGGAATTTTTTAGAGTCACAATGAACCTACTAGGCCACCCAAAATCAGAGTTTTGAAAATTACTATTTGCAGACCAAGTGGGTCTCAACTAGGTTTTTAGGTCACTTGGTCTCCTGGGCTCACCTAGGTTAACTCATATGACCTAGTTATGCTCAAGTCATTCCTAAGGGGGGGTCTAATTGGAAAATGGGATGTTACAAATCCCAATAAACAAAACAAAAATTTCGTCCTCGAAATTAAGGTTAAGTCTACGGGGATTTCTACCGGGGTAGCCTAAGCTTGTAACATCCCATGAAGGGTGGAAGCGCCTACTAAGTTAAACAAAACGAGGGCTAGCCCCAATAAACAAAGGATTAGCCTCTACCTTTTTAAATAATTCTACTAGCACAAGAAAATAAGGAAAAACACTAATACACCGGAGGAGTCGCGAGGTATACCTGACTAAAAAGCTCCGGATATTTTTCCTGCATCAGGTCCTGAGGCTCCCAAGTTGCTCCTCTCGTCCGTGGTTCCTCCACAAGACCTTGACTAGCGGGATCTTCTTGCGGCGCAAGACTTGTATCCCCTGGTCATCGATCCGTATCGGTTCCAAATGCACAGACCGATCCGAGGCTACCGGCCCATCAGTGGCCGTAATCTGCAACTCTGGGCGTAGTAGAGCCCTCCTGAGTGACGATACATGAAAAACATCGTGCAAGCCAACCAGCTCCGGTGGCAGCTCCAGCCGGTAAGCTAGAGGACCGATCCGCTCCAGGATCCTGAACGGTCCCATGAATCTCTGGTTGAGCTTCTTCCAATGACCCCGCACCCGTGAAACTCCATGCATCGGCCGGATCTTCAAGAACACCCGGTCCCCTATTTGAAACTCCACCTGACGATGCCGAGCGTCATAATACTTTGCTTGCCTGCTCTGCGCCTCTAACATCCGGTCCCAGATCAGTCTCACCTGACCCTCAGTGTCCTCCACAAACTCTGAGTCTAGAACCTTCGGATCCACGTCCTGCAGCCAAGATAACGGTGTCCTACACCTTCTCCCATACAAGGCCTCATAAGGAGCCATCCGTATGCTGGACTGGTAACTGTTGTTATACGAGAACCCCACTAATGGCAGCATCTTCTCCCAGGGCTCTCCACAGTCTACAATACATAGTCTCAGAAGGTCTTCCAGCGTCCGATTGGTACGCTCCGTCTGCCCGTCCGTCTAGGGGTGGAAGGTCGTACTGAAAGTCAGTCGGGAGCCAAGGTAAGCCTGCACCAATCTCCACTCTCTGGACGTAAACCGCCCATCTCGATCTGATACGATCGTCCTTGGCACGCCGTGATAACAAATATACTGCTCCACGAACTTCCGAACCAACACTCCAACAGAGTCGTCCTTCCTGATCGGGATGAACCTAGCCACCTTCGTCAGACGGTCCACGATCACCCAGATCGAATCGTTTCCCGTCCATGATCGAGGTAGGCCATGGATGAAGTCCATCGCGAGGTCCTCAAATTTCCACTCCGGCACCGGGAGTGGCTGTAATAAACCAGCGGGATGTCTACACTCTGCCTTCACTAACTGGCACATCTCGCAGTGGGTCACGAAGTACGTAATGTCCTTCTTCATCCCTGGCCAAAACATCATCTTCTTCAAATCTGTCGTCATCTTCGTGATCCCCGGGTGTATAGAATATCTACTACAATGTGCCTCCGCCATGATGTCCTCCCGAACCCGGCCTCCTGCGGGTATATAAACCCTGCCTCTGAAATGTACCAATCCGTCTCTCAGGGAATAATCTCCTGTCGAACCCTCCTCCAAGGCTCGGAAAATCGGCTCTGCCCATGCATCTGTCCTCTGTTCGTCCCGGATGCGGTCCCGAATATCATCTATGGCCACCATCGATGCCAGATACTCCCTATATAGCTCTGGATCATCCTCGGACACTAGGGATATCTGCATATCTCTGAAGGACCGAACTAGCTCCATGGACATAACCTGGGGCCCTTCTTCGGAAGTGGCCGCTCTCCGACTCAATGCGTCGGCCACCACGTTTGCCTTCCCTGGATGGTAGTGCATCTCATACTGATAATCTGCTAAGAACTCCACCCAGCGCCTCTGCCTGATATTCAGCTCCTTCTGCGTGTCCACGTATTTCAAGTTCTTGTGATCGGAGAAGATATCGCAGTGGACTCCATAAAGATAATGGCGCCAGAACTTCAAAGCAAAAACGACCGCTCCCATCTCGAGGTCGTGCACCGGGTAGTTCCTCTCATGGGTCTTCAGCTAGCGGGAGGCATATGCTATGACATGTCTGTTCTGCATCAGCACCGCTCCCATCCCTTGGTATGATGCGTCGGTATACACCTAGAATCCTTCCTTTCCAAATGGAAGGGCCAGAATCGGGGCTGAGATGAGTCGGTCCTTTAGCTCCTGGAAAGCAGCCTGGCACTGCGTGTTCCAAACGAAAGGCGCCTCCTTCCTTGTTAAAGATGTGAGGGGGAGGGAAATTTGAGAGAACCCTTCCACGAACTTCCGGTAATAACCGGCAAGTCCCAAGAAACTTCGTACATCGGTGGCTGTCTTCAACGGCGGCCAATCTCGAACTGCCTGAATCTTTGCCGGATCCACTGCCAACCCGGCTCCGCTGATAATATGGCCTAGGAAAGCCACCTCCTTCAACAAAAACTGACACTTGCTGAATTTCGCATAAAGGTGATGCTCCCGCAATCTCTGTAAAGTCAGTGCCAGATGCCGAGTGTGCTCCTCCTCCGTCCTAGAGTAGATCAGGATGTCGTCTATGAATACTATAACGAACACGTCCAAGTAGGCCTCAAAAACCCGGTTCATGAGGCTCATGAACGCCGACGGCGCATTTGTGAGCCCGAAGGGCATCACGGTGAACTCATACAAGCCATATCTGCTACTGAAGGCCGTCTTCGGAATATCCTCCTCCTGGATCCGCAGCTGGAAGTATCCTGACCTCAAGTCTAGCTTCGAGAAATAGTGGGCTCCCTCCAGCTGGTCGAACAACTCGTCTATCCGGGGAGCGGATAGGTATTCCGGAAGATCAGTCTGTTTAGTGCTCGATAATCGATGCACAGGCGAAGTGTCCCATCCTTCTTCTTCACGAATAGGACCGGAACTCCCCATGGCGAAGAACTCGGTCTAACAAATCCCGCCTCCACCAACTCTTGCAACTGAGTCCGAAACTCCGCCAACTCCTTCGGGGCCATCCGATAGGGAGCCCTGGATATCGGCTTAGCCCCTGGCACCAACTGAATCTGGAAATCCTTCTCCCTGTGCGGAGGCAATCCTGACAGCTTCTCTGGAAACACATCGGCGTAATCACAAACCACCGGTATATTGGCAATCCGGTCCTTCTCCTCGGTCATCTCGAACAGCACCTAATATACCATGTCTCCCTGCAGATGGGCCTTGACGGCCTGAATAGAAGATAAGAAAATATAGGACGCAGGTCTAATACCTTCCATCACGATGAGAGAATCCCCATATCTAAGGGTAACCTTCTTGGCTAAGCAGTCAATCTGGGCATGGTTCCAGTGGAGCCATGACATACCCAGAATCAGATCATAATCTGGCAGTGGCAAGATCGTCGCTGACGCTTCGAAAGGTTTCCCGCCTATCCATGCCTCCATATTGCAATGGGATGAGGTGAACAGCTCTGACCCGTCAGGTAGCCGTATCTTCATCATCGACCCCGTGAATTTCTCCACGCCATCCAAACCTTGGATAAAGGTCTCCGACACAAACGAGTGTGAGGCACCCGTGTCGAAGAGAGTGTGTGCGGGTTTGCCGCAAATGAAGACAATGCCTGAGATTGTGACTTAACTTAGGGTTCTGTTCTTGGTTTTTACTACCTAATGCTAAAAACAATTATTTCCTAGGAAAGGATGGAAAAAGATTTAAGATAAAGCAAACAAAACATAGTCGTACCTGTGATCACTTGCTCAGGTTGCCGGGGCTGGGCCAGGTCCAGTGCATTTACCTGCTCCCTTTCCTGCCTACGGTCTCCGCCCTGGTATCCTTGTCCTTGACCGCATCCTCGGCCTCCATAGTGCTGAGCAGGTGGGGCAATCTGCGGCGCTAGAGGGGGCCCCCTTCTCATAGGGCAGTTCCTCTTGATATGCCCCACCTGACGGCAGTGAAAACACTCTGGTGGAGGGTAAGCCCTCCCTCCTGGTCTCTACACATCCTGCATCTGAGGTCTTGGCATCTCCCGCATCTGGAGAGGCTGGGGAGCCAGAGTCACCTGCTCCCTCGGCTCCTGTCTCGCCTCCTGACGAGGCTGATCCTCCATCCTGCCCACATCTGTAGCACGGCCTCATCGCTGCTCATTTCTTGCTCCACGATTCTGATCCTCCATTGGCCGCTTTCGGCCTCGAGTAGCGTGCCAGTCTGCCTCGATCCTCTTGGCCATCTCTAGAATCCGAGGAATAGGCCCATCGGACACAAACAATAGAGCCTCCCTCAAATCCTCCATCAAGCCCTTGTAAAACCTCTTGGTGTACCCGGCTTCGTCTAGCTGATAAGAATCTGCATATCGGGCTAGATGATCGAACTCCTGATGGTACTCCACCACCGACCTGGTTCCCTGCTTTAGCTGTAAGAACCGATCTTCAAGCTCATCCCTGGCCGACTGCAGAACAAAATGTTCCAATAGCGCGACCCTGAATTCTCCCCAAGTGACCTCCGCAACCTCCCTGTCGTCATAAGTCTTGTCCAGGAGCGTCTTCCACCACCTCTTGGCATGGGACTCTAGGCAAGAGACCACCAATGCCACCCTCTCCGACACCGGGCATCGTATCCCAGTCAGCATCTCATGCATGATGTCCAACCACTCCTCTATCCGAACTGTCGTCTCTGTCCCTAAGTAGGACGGGGGAGAAAGTCCTCGGAAGATACTCAGCCAGTTGGCTCCCGGAATCAGCTGCGGAGCCGGAGCCTGTTGAGCCCTGAAGGCTTCTAGGATGGCTGTCAGAGTTTGCCCCATGTCCGTCTGTAGGAAAGGAGTGGGAACTGGTGGAGGTGGTGCAACATCCGGAGTCTGCAGAACCTCACCCTATGGAGTAGGCTGTGCTGAAGGCTGCAAAAAGAAAATTTTTCTATAAGAAATCAGTTCATAAGAACTTAAAGGTGGACAATTATTTGTGATTCCCCATATGGGCACACCACTGCTTCCGCTGCTTAGTTTGTCCGCAAACTAAACTCGCGCGGGGGTGACCCTGGGTTTGTGGACTGCTACTTTCTTCTGATCGATGTTTGCCTCTGATACCACTTTGTAAGACCCCTTTTTTTTTTGAAACCCGGGGTCTTATGCCCAGAACCGCCGCTTTGCGGTGACACCTTCGCACCCGGGAAGGTCATCACTACAACGCGCCGATTCTGCCGACCTTTTCGATCACAATCAAGTAGCAAGTAGAACAGTAAAGAGAAATGCAGTCCACAATATAATATCACATATAAATAATAACTCCACGAAGGTAGTGTCCACAGAAATCATCAGAGAACAAGATACTAGAAATATAGGGGCTCATGCCCGGTACATCAAGTCCTCACTACAAAAATCACTCAATGCGGAAGCAAAACTAAAGCTCTTCTAAAGGTCGGGACTCACGGTCCCTGCAGTCTGGACTCCAGTGCTAGACTGCCACATCTCCAAGCGTACCGGCCTCCTGGCTGCTCCTCCGGTCTGGGCTCCACGATCCCCTAATATGATATGGTTTGAAAACCGTTAGTCTAAAAGACTAAGCCCTATCATCCCCCACCCCTTCCCCCACGCTCTAAGGCACCGGGCGGAGAGGAAGAAAGGGGAGGACATGAAAGTGGAGATAAATTCCAAAACAGATGACGGTGGACCTAACTAGCAAGTTATAACAGGTGAACAGTATAGGTGTTGTAATAGGTATAACAGAAAGGTAAGTAAGTAAGAAATTAAACCTTCGCTTATGTGAGTACACATAAGCCAAGGGATCTTTTGCAAGGCTCCCATCATATAACGCGTCCCATACCGCTTATACGTTGGGGTGTCGGTTATCACGCAGCAGGTATACATATATCAAATTAACCTTAATTTATAAACTTGCCCACACAAGCTTATAGACCAAGGGGTCATTTTGTAAGTCCTAAAGTATAAGCGTCCCATTCCACTTATATTTTAGGTGTCAAGGTTGTTATGAATGATTATGACATGCAGCTATATGGTGGGTTATGATGTTCAAGCAGTGCAACTCACACACCCAACTTTGTGTACACAAACCTTTAGTTCCCCCTTTCTGGAGATAACTCCCAGGTTACTCCCGTAGTGGCAAACGGAAGCGGTGGGTTGGGCCTCGCCCACCTCAAAACTAGTAAAAGCACCACTGGTCTGACCTATCGTACGCCCTCAATGCCTGGTGCACGAGGCGGACTCCTGCGTACTCTTGCCGACTGGTCCGCCGGAATTAACCTTGGCTAAGTGCTAGTCACCTTGCCGAGTCAATGATATCGGTGTCGGTGCAATCGAACTCCCCGATATCGAAAACCCACCACCTTAATCTCTCCTATTTTTATGCACATGCAGCAGTTTAATATATAACAATTTTAAAGTGTCAAACTCCCGGACTAAACCGTCTGTATAAACCACATCCGAGACCAACTTCCCCGGACTAAACCGCCCGGCTCATCTCCAGACTTCATCCCTTAAAACACCACGAGACGGCGCCCCCTTGAACACCTCGGGACGACTTAACCATTACCAACCCTAACTAATGAGTGTGTGCAATGTGAATCCCTATTAGGCTAATTACTCTTTCGTTTGTTTTAAGATTTACGTTAGCCCAGGACTGCCCCCGGCATACCCCGTGAAGGGCTCTCAAAGGGCACTAGGAACCAAGACGGCGGCATTACGGCCCGAAGTTCCCTTTTGCAAGACACTTATTGTTATTGGTTGTTTTTCCCTTACCCGTTCCCTCTATAAATTGCATCAAACTAAACCTAGGGTGGATTTGACTCTTCACTCTTACGGGGACTGCGATCTTTCGTCGGTCCCACGCACCTTAGAGCGCATCAACTCATTCCTCACCACACTTCGAACCTCCTTTGGTGATCCATCCTCTTTCTTTAAATCCAACCATCACAAGTTGTCCTTACGCTAACCCAAACCTTATCTTGTTACTCATTTCCCAAAGTTACTAACTACAGACCACCTTATACTAAGTGATGTCTATGATAGGATGTCCTTTGTGTTTTCTTCCGAACGGCCTAAGTTAATTACTGGGGGCCTATCATGACATTATTGAATCGATTTCTGATAATAACAATTTTTCCAATTAATCTAATAATTAATTAATTTTACTAAAATCCAAGGTCTTCCAAATTTGTACAAGGATTATATTTTTCAGTCATGTATAAATAATGATAAATTTAAGACAAATATTAATGTATCTAAAAATGACATATCCAAGGTTTGGCAATTTTCCCTATGGTCTAAGGGGCCTAAACTTATTTTTGCAATAAACCATTTCCTTCATGTCTAATGAATAAACTACATCAAATTCTTTTCCAAATATATTGGATTAATTACAGGATATTAGAAATAACATGAAAATAGTACTATAAAAGTTTCATAATTTTCCTGCTGGAAATTAATTTTATAATAAATCCTTTTCTAAAACCCTAATCTAGCAAGCTTGTGAATCAAGTACTAAATCCATAACTCCAAAAATCCAGAGGAAATTCCCACTGATTCATAATGATTTAAAAACACTATTTACCAACTTTCATAATTTTCCAGAGACTATTTATGCCATAAAATATTTTTAAAACATAGAGACCTTTAATAATACTTGTGAAGGAACTATTCTGTTTAATCAACATGAAATTGAACTAAAATTCATGGGCATTCCTACTAACCAAAAACATCTAATTCCAGAGTTTCAAGAGGGCCTTATTTGAATTAAAAATCTTTAATAAATAAAACATCAAAAAGGGCTATACCCACATTCATGAATGAAGTACTAGAAATACCTATCCAAAAATTCTAGTAAAATTATCCAAGGGTCCTAACTACCCTAGAAACACACTACCCAAATTTCATGGCTTTTAAAAGAGTTTAAGGTACTGTTTTGACCTAAAATCCCTTCTACCCTAAAACTAGGGTTTAAGTTTTGAAGTAGCTACCTACATCAAAATTCTCTAACATTACAACCAGAGAGTTACAAACTCATTTACAACCTCTCCACTAAATCTCAAGGCCATACCAGGGCATTTGCCCCAATGTCCTTCACAAACCCCCAAAGTCCACCTTTAGGGTTTTAACCTGGGCCCTAGGGTAAACTTACCCTAAATCATCCCATCTTCCCTAAGGGTAATCTTAGGACCAAAATAAACCAGTGGTCAAAATCTCAACCTCTGTTGAGGTGAGATGATCATACCAGAGTGCAAAGAACCTTCTCACTAAGCTTCCTTCTACTAGGTCAAAACTAGGGTTTAGAGGATTCCTAATCAAAACTCAACCAAATGAGTTGAAATTTGAACCAGACCTAGATAACTATATCAGGGACACCTCACCAAAATTTGGGAGGGTTTGGAGGTCATTTGATCCTTCAACTACCTTACCCTAGCTTTTCTAGGTTTAGGGCAAAACCCTAGGTTACACTTCTTTAAATGGATTCCAATTTTTATAGGAGCTAGGTCTAGGTGATATTAAGCCCTTGTCCAAAATTCAAAGCATTTGGACCAAGGATTAGGTGTGGGGAATTTTTCAAAGATCTGCCCTATTTGTAGGACCTACCCTAGAATAATGGCCCTATAGGTCAGAATACTTGTCCTATAATTTTCCATAATATATCAAACTGTAGATAATTAAAAAGCCTACAATATTCATGTTGATCAATTTTGATGAACAAGCCTCTACAGGGCCTAAATAATTATTTATAATAAAACTGCCCTAAACCTAGGACATACCCATAAAAAGTCGGTGATGAGAGCTGTGGTAAAGAGTCTCTTATCAAGGTTCTAGGTTCGATCTCAAGTGGCAACAACCCACCGCTGCTGAAAAACAGGCGCGGAGAGGGGTTGGGGTGCATGGTCTGCAGACCTGGTTAGGCTGAACCCTTTCGAGCTGGATGCTGGGGGTGTCGGCGGCCGTCCTTGCGAGCATGGTGCTGGGGAGGCCGTTACATGCCGTACCATTTACCTCTGTCTGATCTCTTATTATTGACCTGGTCCCAAGTAGGCAAAATAATAGATCTGGACTCTGGGCTCCACTACTCAAAATCAGGCCTCTATTCCATTTCTTCTCTATATATCTTTTTCCTTAGCTTGGCCTCCTCTTACACAATATTAGTGATTCTTTCTTTGACCTGTAGTAACTGGTCTACTGTGGGGCTGAAGGAAGGATTCTGAGCACTAGTAGTATTCTCTCCCCACTGATCCTTAGCACTGTCACCTTCTTCAATGTACTGAACATATTCATGATTGTCTTGAACTTGGGCTTCACTGTTATACATCTTGTTCAAAGCATCTTATACATGGTCAAGCATCATTGGGATGTTATTATATTGTAGTGGCTCCATTCCCAATGAACCTCTCATAGCATTTGTGGCCCATACCATATTCTCAGTATTTGTTCTGATGGCATTTCTCTCCCCCTTTTGACTTCTTCAATTACTTAAGTAGTCTTGGAGGTGCTAGCTTTGCTTCTTTCCCCTTCCAGGTAGTTAATTCCAGCAGTTACTTGATTTTTAACTTCTAACATGTCATCATCAAGCATTTTTGTGCATGCATCCATCTTTGTGAAGATTTCAGTGTTCTATTCTTTTCTTATAATTTTATCATTCTCATGAATGGTCACAGAGTTCTTAGCCTGAATATTTTGATTCTCAACGATAATAGCAATATTCTGGCTTGACACATCCAAATTCTCCATGGTGTAATCTATAGTAAGAGCAACACTTGTAAAGAATTTTACTGTTTCTCCTTTCAGAAGATTCAAGTCAAACCTTATTGATTTGATATTAGTTGCAAGATCATTTCTAACATCTTTGAGGGCATCATCTACATAGTTTTCCAATGCCCTTCTTTGCTCATCTAGCAAACCTTTTAGCTAAGCCATGAAGGTAGGTGGTAGCTGATCAAATATGGCAGATGTGCCCTCATCCAAGGCTTCTTGTATAGGATTGCTCCCTATTCCTTAATCTGTGCCACTCTTGTGCTGTTAAGTTTCTGGATGTGGTGAGGAGTGTGCTTTATCATGACTAACTTCCTCTTCCTCAGATTCTGATGAAACCAGATTATGTACCTCATGACTAGGGAGATAAGAAGGTTTCTCCCCCTCAACCACTGCCATGCTTTTATTTGAATGCAGGTTAGTTGCTTCAGCAACTTCCATTAGAGGAACCTTTAGTTGATCCCCTATAAATAATGCATCATGCATTATCTCTTGCACAAATTGCTCCCCCTCAAATTGAGCAATCCTTCCCTCAGCACTTGGAATTTACATGACTTTATCCTGTAGTTCCTCATCTTCAGATATAGGTAAATACCTATCTGCATCTTCCAATCTGGAGGCATCATCCTCCATTTATTCAAATATTTTGTTAACAATTTCCTCAGCTATTTGCCCAGCATCACTAGCTGAAGGCAAAGCATCTCCTTCCTCTCCAGTAGATTCAGCTAACTCAGCAGCAGTCTCATCAACTTCAGGAACAGTGTCTGACTCTAGTCTACTCATACGACTAGGAGGGGTAAGATCAGACGAGGCAAATACCTGGATATTCATTTCCCTCCTGGATACTTCTGCAGATGAAGATAGATCAGGATCATGAGGCGTTGTGTCCTCAGATGAGCTGCTAAAGGAGATGGGCTCAGTAATAGCAATTCTCTTCCCTTTTCTTTCCAAAGCTTTTGGACCACGGGGCTGAAGCACCCTATCCCATCTCTCAAGCATCCTGATGTCCATCCTTCTCTAGTGGTGTATTCTTGCACCAAGTTTCAGATTCAAAATTTCTGGAGCATTTTCTCGCAGAAGTAGTAAAAGTATTCTCCCCAAATTGGGTTCAGTCATGCAGTCCACTATTCTTTCAAACATCACTCTTCCCCAATCAGTTCTCTTGGACAGTATGACCCTAGCAATTAGTTCAAACATCCTTTTTGAGATTTTGTCATGGGGTCCTGTTTTGCATATCAGAGCTTTCCCGATGACATCGGCTAGGAACTTGGCTCTCCGGTTGAGTTATTTCCTTTAAATTGATCTAGTTGTGTGCTTGGAAAGTCCACACCATTTCATTGCCGATTTTGCACTGTCCAGTAATAACACTTCTTCATCCTTAGTTGTAGAAAGCTTTGGCAGCTGCAGAGCCTTGCTTAGCCTTCTGGGGGTTATATTTATCTTCTTTCCGCTTACTATGGTCTTAATTTTACCAGCTAAAGCATCCGCTTTGGCGTTGGCAAACAACTCCAGTACTTCCCTCTTCCACCGAAAATAGGGTTCCGTCCCACGAAGGCTAGGTTAGATTTCTACAGGAGATTAATCACTTGTTGAACTTCTTCCGGAGCATCAACGAATCCATTTTGAACCACCTTTGCTCCTTCGAAGATGAAATACGGTCCCTTGGGAGCCATTTCTCTGGAGAATTTGAGAATGCAAGTGAAAGTGGCTTCCCATCAATTTAGCGAATGCGGGCGGGAGAAGGTAATGAATAGTGACTTGGCTTATTGTACAAGCACTTCTATTTATATGTATTGCTTAAAGGAAGATAGAAAGTCACTAATCCATATTTGTTGTTTAATCTTGATCAATGGACAGGATTGAATCCCGACACATATCCGCAGTCCGTCTTTTCTCCAGTATTTCTTTAGTGAGCTTATTTAGCTTAACATCAGTTTTCTTTAGTAATTAAATTTTTAACTAGACCCTAACTTTGTTGACCTAACTTGCAGGGGTAATATAGACCAATAGTGCACATTCTAAAATGTATTTTATTGGGGTGCAATTAGACATAATTTCAATTGAGAGTGTATTAGCCCCCCAACCTCAATTAGCTAAACCAAATTTTCATACTAATCTAGCTTAGTATTCCATATGCAATGTGTCTTTGGGTATGTTGAGACAAGTTACATTTTATGGTATGGTGAACATGTAAGCCACTAACACATGTATTAAGAAGAGTTGTTGTTTTTACATCTTCTTAGTCATTTGTTTCAATTACCCTTTTCATACATGAGTAATTGAAAGTCTTTAATTTCAAGAATAACTAAATCACTTAGAGGGGGGTGAATAGGTTATTGGTCTCTTTATTTATTCTTTTCTTTTTTTAAAATTTATTGCTTGAGTGGTTGATTAATTTCTTATTTCAAGATGATTTACCCTGCACAAAGAGAACAACACAGCAAAGCACACAGATATTTATAGTGGTTTCCCAACTAGGTACATCCACTTTCCCTCCCACCTATCCAACTGTCTTATTAAACTAGAAACTTCTCCAAAATGCTCCAAGGAGCTTACACCTCAGACCCTCAGCCTTACAGACAAATTCTTCACAGAATCAAAGCTCAGAACCATAGGGATTCCTACCTCAGATCCCAACAAGTGCTCCTACAGCTCAGTGATCCACTGATCACCTACCTCAGCCTTATTTCTAAGGCCTACAATTTAGGCTCTTCAGCCCTACAGCTTCAGGCACACTTCCCTCCTCTCAGAGTGCTTTAGCACTTCTACAACTCAGTACCCTTTCAGGTACCTACAGCTCAGATCCAGGTAAACTGAATCCTAGAGGATGAAAGTGGGTTGACGGATATTATTAACACAAGAGATATTTCTTTGTGTCAAGCTTCTTGTCTGAGATAGACTAAGCCCAACAATGACTACAGATGTTTATTTCCTGAGTTTACTTTTACTGAGCTAAGATATACTTAGTCCAAACTACTTCCACAGTAACAAGTAATTACTTGTGCTGGAAGTTACTTACAGAACCCTATTTTTTCCTTCTCTCTTCCTGAGCTGAGGTGATTCATCTCTAACTTTGACTCCTGAGGAATAGCCCCTGAGCCTTCTTTCAGATCTCTGCTTCTTCAAGCTTTCTTCTCTTCACAGCTTCCAGTCAATGATCTTCAGGTGCTTGTGTAGCTGGAACTGTGAAGAACCTGCAATAAGGGTCGGACCTTGTCTACTACCTTATGCTAAGAGAAAATACTCTAAACTAGCTTGCTTGTGTTGGTAAGAGTGGCACCAGCTATCTTGTTGTTGAAGATGCTGATTCCAATAACTATCTTGCTCTCTTTTTCTTTCTCAGCTTGAGCTTCATGTTCTATAGCTCCATAATAATGGCTGGGAAGAAGAACAACTGTTACTTTTTTTATTTATTAAGACTCAACAGCTCTTTCAACAATGGGTCCCACACTTTTAATGTTGGCTGCAAATTTTCTTTAACGCCAATTATCGTACAGTAGGTCTGCGGCAACCTTTGTCGCATACTGTAGTCATCCCGACACTTATTTGAAATATGATGACTTGTTGACTTGCTGACGTCACCAACTGTGCACTTAGTCAAAAATCATGTAACATTAGCATAGGCGTTGAGTGAGTAAGTATCACTCAATGCTAAAACATTTAGATAGATTTACTATCTCTGTGCGTTGAGTGAGTAACCTTCACTCAATGTTAAACTACATAGAATATAAATCGGATTCTATTCATTGAGTGATTCAGCTCCACTCAACGCCAACTTACTTTATCAGCTATCTACTGCTTGGCGTTGAGTGTGTGAGAATCACTCAACGCCAAACACCTTAGACAAAATTTTGTCTTCACTAGGCATTGATAGAGTTGAGTGAGCAACCTCTACTCAAAGCTTTTTGCCTTAACCATGTTTCTGCCTCTGTAGTAACTTAGGCATTGAGAGCATTGAGTGAGAATGCCTCGCTCAATGCTTTCTGCCTTAGCCAAAATTCTGTGTTTAAAACCACTGGATTAGACTGTCTTACTTTTAACTGAGTTCGACGAATGGTGAACTGAGCTCGACGAACTCTGAACTGAGCTCAACAAACTCTAAACTCAGTTCAACTACAACTTTTTTCTGTATGGAATTAAGTGTGTCTTCATCACTCAACGTCAAACTACTTAGCCATATTTCTGCCTATAGATGTATGGCGTTGAGTGAATTACCTTCAACGCCAGTGGACATAGCCACATTTCTAGCTTTCCAACATTCTTCCTTACCTCTGGCGTTGAGTGAGCTTGCTCCACTCAATGCTTGTATACTTGGGCATTTTCTCAGCTTGCCACTGCCTTGGCTTTGACTGTATAGGCTTCACTCAGCCCTATAAGCCATCTGTAATTGAGTGACTGATCTTCACTCAACGCCTGTGGACATAGACAATTATCTGTCTTTCTACCACTTTGGTAAGAACTTACCTGACTTAGCCACTTTGGCTACCTATCCCATCATAGCTTCTCAGGACAAACTTCAATCATTCACCTTAAACATAAGTTATATCACAATATGTGTATATATTTTTTTGCTAGTCCTTCATCAAATTTAGGACATATGGATCAATGGACCCAACAATCTCCCCCTATTTGAAGAAGTCAAAACCTAAGCCAATGTATACACTAAATATACATATGTTATAAATATTTAAAACATATCATCACAGCATAATTCAGATAAATCATAGACATAATCATCACAACATAATTAAGATAAATCATAGATATATCAAATGATATAGTAGATAAGTCAAAGACATAGCAAATGATGAGTTAGATAGATCATGATTATAATAAAAGGTTGTTCTATTTAATTATATAGGGAATAAATGTTTGAGCAATATAAACACATTATTTCATACCTTGCTCTGAAAGAAGAACCTGAAACATTTTAAGTTTCAGGTTCCCTTATCATAATTCCACTGCCTTTGGATTTCTTTGTCGTCTTGTCTTCATCTCCAGCTATCTTCTTTCCTTTCTTATCAGCTCCATCAGCATCCTTAGCCTTAGTAGCTCCAGCTTCATCTTTATCCCTTTATCTCTCAAAATAGCTGAAAGGCTTGGGAAAGTATTAGGATGGTTCCACAACATCAGGAGTGAGAAGATTTGCCTTTTTGTTCCTCTAGAAAGTCTTTCTTTTTGTGTCTCTCTTTTCCATCTTATCTAATTCAGTCTTGCTGTACCATTTACCTCTGTCTGGTCTCTTATTCTTGACCTGGTCCCAAGAAAGCAGAATAATAGATCAGGACTCTGTGCTCCACTACTCGAAATCAGGTCATTTTTCCATTTCTTCTCTGTAATTTCTCTTTCTCATCCTAACAACTTCTTCTGTTTCAGTAGTATCAGCAGTCATTTCTTTTTTCTTAAGTACCTGGTCAATAGTGGAATGAAAGTGGTAATTTCAACATCAGTGGGCCGCACTTCCCACTGATTTACAGTACTATCATGATCTTCCATATACATCACATACTCTTGCTGATCTTGGGCAGGCTCTCTGTTTAAGATTTCTAGTACTTGATTAGGAATCATTGGGATATTATCATATTGTACTGGCTCTAATCCCAATGACCCTCTCATAATATTTTTTGCCCAAACCATGTTCTTTAGTATTGGCCCTTATGGCTTCTCTCTCCCCCTTTTTGGCTTCTTCAATTAGCTTAGTGGTCTGGGAGATGCTAGCCTTGCTTCTTTCCCATTCCAGGTAGTTTACTCCAGCTGTTATTTAATTTTTAACTTCTAACATGTGGTCATCAAGCATCTTGGTGCAAGCATCCTTCTTTGTGAAGATTTCAGTATTCTGTTCTTTTCTCAGAATTTTATCATTCTCATGAATGGTCACAGAGTTCTTAGCCTGAATCTTTTGATTTTTCAGCAATAATAGCAATATTCTTGTTTGATACAACCAGTTTCTTCATGATGTAATCTACAGCAGGAGAAGCTCTTGTAAAGAATTTTACTATTTCTCCTTTTAGCAGATTCAGTTCAAACCTTATAGATTTGATCTCAGTTACAAGATCATTTCTAATTTATTTGAGGGCTTCGTCCATATAGTTTTCCAATGCCCTTCTTTGCTCATCTAGCAAACCTTTTAGCTGGGTCATGAAGGTAGATGGCAGCTGATAAAATCTTGCAGATGTGCCCTCATCCAGGGCTTTAATTTCTCCTTGAATAGGCTTGCTACCTGTTCTTGAGTTGTGCCACTCTTGCGCTGTTCTGTTTCTGTATGTTGTGAGGAGTGTGCTTTCTCATGAGTGTCATCCTCTTCTTCAGATTCTGATGACACTATATTATGTACTGATGACTACTTTTAGTCATCGTTTTTGGGGTAGTTTAGTATGCAAAATTCCTAGTTTAATTATATGTTTTAAGTATTTTTATACATGTTTTGTTTTTATTTCTTCTTAAAGTTTTTTTGTGTTAGGATATTATAATTCCTAGTTTTATTATAGTTTTATTTGCTTGTTATGTTTCAATTTTATTTTGTTTTATTATATAAAAATCTATAGTTTTATTATATGTATTTTTATTATTTTATGTAGTATGTTTGTTTGTATGATTGTATTATGTGTTATGTTTGTTTGTTATTTTTATTTTAGTTTTGTTTTTGTTATTTGCTTCTTTATGTTACTTTATGATATATAACTAATATTATTTTCTATTTTATTTGTTTGTAGGTGCAGCCCTCCTTGGTGATGCATCCATCAAAATGATGCAGCCGGCCATTTAGTCCAACACAAAGCCCTTGAAGAAGCAGCCCACCTACCCTACCCGAGCCCCTCAAAAAGCCCACTATTGGAGCAGCCCCTCAGCCAAACCCGAGCCCTCCTCTACAAGAGCAGCCCACCATGCTAAACTTGAGCCCTCTCCAAGAGCAGCCCTCTTCACAAGGCATGGCCGGCCACTCACATGCATGCACCTTGCCACCTTTGCATGGCCGGCCTCCCCTCTCTCTCTCTCCCCTTTATTATTTTCTCCCCTCTTTATTCCTCATCAATCTCCCCCTCTCTCCTCTTTTATTTCTTTCTCCCCTCTTTATTTCTTATTCATTCCCCCTCTCTATTTTATATTTTCTATTTTCATTCCCTTGAACACCATACATTGCATTTAGCCCATTCTCTCTCCCTCATTTAATGTCATTCATGCACCCTCTTCACCATGCATGGTCGACCACCCCCCTTGTCCCCTCATATCCATCTTCATCTAGAATCTTCTCCGTCACCTATAAGAGGACCCCTTGCCTCAAGTTTTGGAGGAGAAGCTTGAAGAGTTAGAAAGTATTTTTTTAGAGAGAAGTTTTTGTAGTAGAAAGTAGAGTGCTAGTTCAAGAGTGTTACTATTCTTGTCAAGTTCCTTTTATCTTAATTTTTGCTTTAGTAGTATAATCTTGTCTTTTTATTATTATTGTGTACCTTTCTTCTTTCTTAAGCAATGCAAATGAAATCTCTTTCTTTTATTTTCATGGTTTCCCTTTCTATTTTGCTTACCTAATTTTATTTTGTGCCCGATCGCGATGAGCTTTGCGATAAAATAACGCATCTTTAATTTTATGTTTGCATTTGTATTTTTCCTACTTTTGTTCCTTCTTTGATTTTTATCGTGTCGACACCGTATTCCGGTATACGGTAGTAGGCAATTGATCTCATTTCATAGAAGTCAAGAGACTCAATGATTTGAAAGATCACTCAAAGAAGGAAGTAGTTGAATGCAACCTTAGAGATAGGATGATGTAAATCCTCCAGATTGAAGTCAAATCCAATAGTGCGGGTCACTTTGGTAATGCGACTTTAGGCCATTTTTACTTGTAAAGAGATTTCGTTCAAAACGTCTATAAGTTAGGGGATTTAATGCTCTAGCGAGATTACTTCCTAATATCGGATCCGTCACGGTCTTAATAGTATTGCAAATGCTAAACTAATTTATTCTATTATTTAATTTCAAAGTGAATCGTCGATCGAGCACTATTTCGCAATATTTTATTTCTCTTTTAATTAAGCTTAGTTCATTTTAATTTTCATTTTCATCAATCGTTCGGTAGGATAATAGAGTCATTGTGAGTAATAGTACTTGCCTTCCCTGAGTTTTTATATGACCTTGATATATTTTTATCACTATACTATAAATCGATAGGTACACTTGCCTATTCGGATTGTAGTCTGTGAGGCGATTTCTACCCATCAAGTTTTTGGCATCGTTGCCAAGGACCTTCTTCGTCAATATTTTGAAAATTCTTTCGCTATTACTTCTGCAAAAATCCAAAAAAAAATTCATTATCTTTCTCGTATTCAAGTTTTTATTTCCTTTCGTTTCTTCGCTCCATTCTCTTTCATTTTTTTTAGTGCATGACCCGCACGAATCCGTCGCTACTTGTTGATTTGGACCCAGAAATCGAACGCTCCTTTCGGAGACAACTATGATTCGGGGCTTCCACTTCTCAAACAGAGGTTGAGGATTCCGACAGTGATTGTAATTTTAATTCTGAAATAGGAGATCCCAACCCAGGAATGGCTCAGCAAAGGACAATGTCCGATTAAGCACGACCCAACCTGGAGGGTACAGAAACAAGTATTGTTCGACCTGCAATTGCGAACAATAACTTCGAGCTTAAGCCTAGCATCATACAAATTGTGCAGAAATATGTACAGTTCAATGGATTACAAGATGAAGATCTGAACTTACAAATTGCTAGTTTTCTTGAAATCTGTGACACCTTTAAAATGAATGGTGTTTCAGACGATGCTATTAGGCTAAGGCTTTTCCCCTTCTCCCTAAGAACTAAAGACAAATAGTGGTTTAGTTCTCTTCCAAGAGGATTAATCACTACTTGGAACATTTTAACTGATAAAAGTCTAGCTAGGTATTTCCCTCCAGCGAAAACTGCGAAATTAAGAAATGATATTACTTATTTTTCGTAAATTTCTTTTGAGACCCTCTATGACACTTGGGAGAGGTTCAAGGAACTCTTAAGATGCTGCCGACATCATGCTCTGCATGTATGGTTACAGGTCCAGACATTTTATAATGGGCTAAATCAAGAGACTAAGCAAATGATAGATGCCGCTTCCAGTTGTTCTTTGGACCGTAAAACTTCGGAAGCCGCTATTGAGCTTATTGAGGACATGGCGATGAACACCTATCAGTGGAATTTGCCTAGGACTCACCCAAATAAACCTGCAGGTATCTATGAAGTGGACTATGTATCGTAACTGGCGCTGCAAGTGGAGATGCTGAATAAGAAGATATCGGAGATGACTGTTTCCTCCGCCCCTCAGGTATATGAAAATTCAAATGCTGCTGCTGCCGAGCAGGTGGATTATCTAGGGAACATATCTAGGCTTACTCAAAATAATGCTTCGAACTTTTCTGTTTTTCTAATTTTTCTGCTCCGCCTGGTTTTAATTCTTCTTCAAACTCATATCACCCTGGATGGCGTAACCATCCAAATTTTTCTTGGAGTAATCCCGCGAATGCCGCATGTCCACCGCACAATTTCACTCCACCACCACCACAACAACAAAATCAACATTTTCAAAAACCTTCCTCTTTGGAGGAAATGCTTTCAAGATACATAAGCACGAATGAAGCGACCATTAGAAATCTAATAGGCTCAATGAAAAATTTAGAGAATACGGTCGGTCAATTAGCAAATATGGTTTCCGAGAGGCCACCTTGGACTCTTCCCTCAAATACTGAGCCAAACCTAAGGGAGCACGCGAAAGCGATTTCCCTTCGGAGCGGCAAAGTAATTCATGAGCCCACCATAAGGGAAGAGCCAATGGTGATTTCCTCTCCTACTGCTGAACGAATTAGTGATGAAGAAATAACTAATAAAAATTTTGGAAAAGAAAACTCTATTTTTGAAAATGAACAAGAAACATCTATTTTGGAAAAAGAAAACGATGGTTTAAAAATAATGATCTCGAGATTTTAAAAGAATTTCTGCCACCCCCCCCCTACCCCGCTAAGCTTAGGAAAGATAAGCTTGATGATCAATACCAATGCTTTCTTGAAATGTTTAAACAAATTCATATCAATTTGCCATTTCATGAAGCGATTAGCCAAATGCAAAAATACGCTAAATATCTTAAGGACCTGTTAACGAACAAAAAGAAATTAGAAAACTTATCTCATATTACGTTAAATGAAGAATGCTCGGCGGTCATAAAAAATTCCAATCTTCCTAAAAAGATAAATGATCCGGGTAGTTTTTCGATTCCTTGCATTTTTGGTGATCTTTTTGTAAAGCACGCGCTAGCGGATTTAGGTGCGAGCATCAACTTGTTGCCTTTTTCATTGTTTAAAAAGCTAGGATTGGGCACTCTCAGCCCTGCGCGTATGAGTATTCAATTGGCTGATCGATCGATTAAGTTTCCATTAGGTGTTGTTGAGGACGTTCTAGTGAAGGTCGACAAATTCATCTTCCCCGTGGATTTTGTCATTCTTGATATTGAAGAGGACGTCGATGTCCATCTTATCCTTGGTCATCCCTTCCTAGCAACCGCTCGGGCAGCCATTGATGTGAGTAACGGAAAGCTCTTTCTTCATGTGGGAGATGACGAGGTCACATTTTCTATTAATGAATCAATGAAAAACTCTTTAAAAAATGATGACTCTTGTTATTTTCTTGATGATTTAAATGATGACTCTTCTCTTTATCTTTCCAATGTCTCATTAAATGTTTTTTCGTCTTCTTTTTCTGGAATTTCTTCAAATGATTT
Organism: Platanthera zijinensis; assembly: GCA_039513925.1. Lineage (NCBI taxonomy): Eukaryota > Viridiplantae > Streptophyta > Magnoliopsida > Asparagales > Orchidaceae > Platanthera > Platanthera zijinensis. Next base: position 132,203,174 of record CM077083.1, read on the forward strand.
CGAAGGCACGGTTATGTCCGTGCAAATCATTTTTTCAAATGAACCTGGTTTTAAACAAAAGAATCTTGAGAATTTTACTTCTAAAAAATACAAAAATTTTAAAAACTATGTTGATAAACCACCCTACCTTGAAACGAAAATCTATCACGATAAGATCTTGCGACACCCTAAAATGTTTAAACCTGGAAATCAGGTTCTTCTTCTTAATTCGCGTTTACGTCTTTTCTTTGGAAATCATAAATCTAGATGGTCTGGACCTTTTACGGTCAAATAGGTTTTTCCTTATGGCACTGTGCTAATCTCGCACCCGGATAAGGGTGATTTTAAAGTAAATTGCCATCGCTTAAAGTTATATTTTTCAAATGATTATGTATCTCCTACCGAGGAACAACTTTTATTTATATCGTAATGTTTTCTTTCATGTTGGACATTTCGTTTTATTCTAAGACTTTTATTATTATTATTTGAACTTTAAATTATTATAATAAAGAACAATCTTGGGCACCTGCCCACAGACTCTATTTTTCTGCTTTTTTGCTCTTCCTTCCGGTGGCCAACCAATTAAGTTCGTGATCGCCGCTCCAACTTAGCTGATTTCAATATGGATCAAGTAAAGTCTGTTGATGATCAAGTGATGTAAAGCGCAAGCATGGGGGAGAGACATCCACATTCGGCTTCATAACCCCAGGGAAGTCATGTTCTTTTTTTATTATTGTTTTTACTTTCCTGCACTTTCTCTTTTTCTCTTTCTCCTTCTCTTTCTTGTTTTTTCATAGAGGGCAATGAAAACGCTAAGCATGGGGGAGGGGTTTAGGTTATTTCCTTGTTTCCTCTTTTCTTTTCAGAATTTTGAAAATCTTTTTCTTTAGCTTTATCAAAAATAAAAAAAAATTAGAAAATCCAAAACCCAAAAAATTAGAAAAATCAAAAAAATCTACTTAAAAATCAAAATCAAAAATTATTTTCTATCTTTATTTTTATGTTTTATCTAGTTGTGTGTATGCCCTTGCGGTACTTTAGTTCTAAGTAGAATTTTGTAAATAGGTTTCCAAAATCTTCTATTATAACATAGTTTAATTAGTTTACTAGTTTCTAGTTCTTAAATATAGGAATCCATTTTTACGTTATAGGTTGTAGTCTTCTTTTTATTCAGTTAGTTGCGTATGAATGGTTGCTAGAAAAACATTATAACTTTTTTATTTGTGGGGTAATACTTTCTTGGTGTCTAGAACTTGTCCCTAGCTACTTTCGAAGCATTTGCGCTTGTTTCACGAACTTTTGAAATGATTTAGGCCACCTTTTGACCCATTTGAGCCTTTTTGCCCACCAAAACGCCCAATACCATTGCTAAAACTATATTGGGCCTTTTCCCTTTTCTTTGTTTAGCTCCACTTTTTTATTTTCCACCAAAGCCAAAAATGCCCTTCCTATTACACACTAAACCTTGAGCTTTATTTTAAAAATCATTGTGTGATGGCTTGTTTCTTTTTGAAAAATGAAAAGGAATTTTTATCTTACATTTGGAGCTTTAAAAAATTTTTGTGTTTCAAAAAATGAAAAATCAAAATCGAAAAAAAAGGAAATGAAAAAAAAAAGTTTGTTTGGCCAAATTTATAAAAGAAAAATATATGGCCTTGTTTTGTGTCTTTGTTTTAATTGGAGAAATGACATACTTATCATTTCTCATTTTGGTTATGGTCTATTTATTTTGAGCTCAACCTTGGTTTAGTGTGTGTCTTAGCCTTCATTTTTATCTTTGCTTTTCACTTCCTAATCATTTTCCTAAGCCAAGTCATTATGCCTATTTAAGTCCTTTTGATCTTTAGAATGTGAATTGCGTAGTGGAGAGAGTGTGAACGGACAAGCCTTTGGCCACCATCATTGATGGATTTCTTTGGAGGTTATCTTGAGGTGACTTAGGGGTAATTGTTATTCTAGCAACCTAATAGTTCATTTAGTGCGCCGTTTAATTAGAACGTTTACTTTTCCTTTTCTTATTTTCTTAAAGTTTTGAAGGTTTTTTTTAAGATTTAGAAAGATGTAAATTTTTCTAATGTTTTAATGAGATTTTTAGGTCTCCACTTTCAAGTTTTCTATTATGCACTTCTCACCCCACTAGTTGTCAACATAAAAATTAGGATAGTTTAATTTTTCATGTTTTGGTTTTCTTTACTATGGAATTTAAAAAATAAAATATATCTGTTGCTTTCTTATCTTTTTTAGTTTTTCCCTAGTTTTTATTTCTATTTGCTTGAGGGAAGCAAATGTCTAAGCATGGGGATTTTGGAGAGAGCAAGTGGAGAGTACAAGTCAAGAGAGCTTTTGTTTCATTGTAATTTTATTTCTTAGTTTACCTTGTTGAAATCTCGTTTCATTTAAGTAATATAGTATCGTTTTGTTTTAGCATTGTGTACTCTTTCGTTTAGTATCAATAAAAATGAAATTTTATTCTCTTTATATTGTTGTTTCCTTTTCCAATATGCGTAGCTAATCTTCTTTTAGCAATTGATCATGAGGATCCATGATTTGAGATGAGAATTCTTTTTACTTCGTAATTTTATTTTTGCTAAATTTCGCTCGATCCCTCTTTGATTTATTTTGTGCCGACTCCGTATTTCTGGTATATGTTAGTAGGCCTTTGATCTCATTTCATAGTAGTCAAAAGACTCGTTGATTTGAAACATCACTCAAAAAAGGAAGGAGTTGCACAAAATCCTAGAGATAGGACGACGTAAATCCTCCGGATTGGAGTCAAATCCAATTGTGCGGATCACCTCGATAATGCAACTTTAGGCCACTTTGATTTGTAAAGAGATTTCGATCAAAGCGTCTATAAGTAAGGAGACTTAATGCTCTAGCGAGATTTTATCTTATTTTCGGATCCGTCACGGTCGAGTTTAATCCGCAATTATAAAATTATATTTTTATTTCTCATATCTCTTTTCATGGTGAATCATAGATCAAGTGTTATCTTTTAATCCATAGTTTCGTTTTAATTTCATTTCAGTTTAATTTTAATTTTTCAAAACCCCTACCAGCAATCATACGGTAGGATAATAGTTGAAGCGTGAGTAAGAGTACTTGACAGCCCCGAGTCTTAAATACGACCTTGGTACTATAATTCGATAGGTACACTTGCCACTTCAGGTTGATAGACGGTTCAGTCCACCAAGTTTTTGATTTTGGAGAGAGCAAGTGGAGAGTACAAGTCACGAGAGCTTTTGTTTCATTGTAATTTCATTTCTTAGTTTACCTTGTTGCAATCTCGTTTCATTTAAGTAATTTAGTATCGTTTTGTTTTAGCATTTTGTACTCTTTCGTTTAGTATCAATAAAAATGAAATTTTCTTCTCTTTATATTTGTTGTTTCCTTTTCCAGTATGCGCAGCTAATCTTCTTTTAGCATTTGATCATGAGGATCCAAGATTTGAGATGAGAATTCTTTTTACTTCGTAATTTTATTTTTGCTAAATTTCGCTCAATCCCTCTTTGATTTATTTTGTGTCGACTTTGTATTTCCGGTATACGGTAATAGGCCTTTGATCTCATTTATAGTAGTCGAGAGACTCGTTGATTTGAAAGATCACTCAAAGAAGGGAGGAGTTGCACGCAATCCTAGAGATATGACAACGTAAATCCTCCGGATTGGAGTCAAATCCAATAGTGTGGATCACCTCGATAATGCAACTTTAGGCCTCTATGATTTGTAAAGAGATTTTGATCAAAGCGTCTATAAATTAGGAGACTTAATGCTCTAGCGAGATTTTGTCTTATTTTCGGATCCGTCACGGTCGAGTTTAATTCACAATTATAAAATTATATTTTTATTTCTCTTATCTCTTTTCATGGTGAATCATAGATCAAGTGCTATCTTTTAATCCATAGTTTCATTTTAATTTCATTTCAATTTAATTTTAATTTTTCAAACCCCCACCAGCAATCGTACGGTAGGATAATAGTTGAAGCGTGAGTAATAGAACTTGACAGCCCCGAGTCTTAAATACGACCTTGGTACTATAATTCGATAGGTACACTTGCCTCATCGGGTTGATAGTCAGTTCAGTCCACCAAGTTTTTGGCACTGTTGCCGGGGACTATTTTTTGTAATATTACGAAAGCACCAAATTTATTACTTCTACTAAAATAAAAAAAATAAAAAAAATTAAATTTTCTCTTTCTTTTTGGTAACAGTCTTTTTTATGGAATCATCATCTTTTTGCGCGTTTTGCGGGTCGCTCGACCATTTTAATTTTCATGTCTTTCGGGAACCCCTCCCTCTTTTGATTTCAATTTTTCTGGAGTAGATCAAAGTGGCCAATTTGACTCTTACTCAAATTTTATCCTACTTGGGAGATGGGGAACCCGTCTTATTTTTCTTATGATTTTGCCCCACAAAGCGCTATGCCTCTAAATTTTAATTCAGTCGATAATGGGTATTTTGAATTGCAAACTTCTCTTGATAATATTAATTCACATTTCAAAACCATTCTCGATTATTTTTCTCGTGAGGCCGCATCGTTTTCTTCGTCTTCTTCTCCGTCTCCTCCAATTTCATCATATAATGAGTCACCAGATATCCCGGCTTGTCTTTTTCCTCTCGAGGAGGATAACTATTCAGATATTCCGGATTGTTTCCTTCCTCCTTTGGATGACACCCCTATGGATATTCCAGCGTGCTTCTTACCCTTTGAGGATGACGAGACGTCTCATCATTCTCTTTCTTTTTCTGAAGACATTTGTGATTCCATTTCGCCATCAACTTTAACTGTTCCAATTTTTTTAAGTTTAAGCGAGTCTTTTTCTTCTTCTTCTTTTATTTTAGATAATTCTTCTTTAGTCCTCTCTATCCCTTCTTCTCCCGAAATATCACAAGTCTCTCAGAAAGAGAATGACGCTCGTACGTGTCCGTTGATGAAATTTCTTTTTATACTTCTTTTATTCCTCTTTCAATTTCTTCTTCTTCTTCTTCTTCTTTTCACGACCCTTTCTTTCCCATTTTACATACGGCGGAGTTCTTCTATAACTCCGTCCGTTCATTTTCGGGCGTCATTCCCTTGAAGATTCCACTGCATGTCGGTGCGATTCTTCAATTTTTCTTTTTTTTTGATTTACTCTCCTAAGCGCATACTTAGGGAGTTACCACTTCACTTTAGTTTTTATTTTCCATTTAGCTAACCAATAACGTCAGGCTCAGACGACGTTAAATAAAGAGCGCTCTTGGGAGGCATGCCTTGCTTATCCTTTTTGTTATTTTTCTTTTTGTTTGCTTATTGTGTTTTACAGGAATAAAACCTCTGGCGGTTCGTTTGGCTCCATCATTTTTTCTCTTCCTTAGGCCTGAGCTAGTGTCCAGCTTAAGCATGGGGGAGCGAAATCAGCATTCAGCCTTATGAATCCGGGGAAGTCATTTTCTTTTTAAGTATTTACTTTATTGCATCCCCCTCCCTTTTCTTCTTCTTTTTTTTTTCTTATTTTTATTTTTCATTGAGGACAATGAAAAATTTAAGCATGGGGGAGGGTTTAGTTGTTTTATTTCTTCTTTCTTTTCAAAAAAAAAATGTTTTAAATTTCTACAAAAACAAAAAAATTAGTATAGTTTTATTAAGTTTCTTTAGTACTACATTTATTTAGCCTTATCAAAAACCCAAAAAATTATAAAATCAAAAATTCCAAAAAAATCAGATTTCAAAATTCAAAGGAAAAAGAAAAATCTTAAAAAAAATCCAAAAATATAATAAACCACTTGCTTAGTCTTTTTGTTGTTTTCCGAAATTTTGTTTGAGTTTGTTTATAAGTATTTTTACTATTTTTGATTTGCTAATCTTTTGTTTCATCAGATTTAGTTAAATCTATATTTAGTGATTTAGTTGTGAGAATTATCTTATGGTTTTAATTTGCTTAGGGTAATTTATTTAGCACTTTTTCTCTTTTATTTTAAATAGTTTCAATTTTATAGTAATTTTGCTTAACAATTTTGGATTCTAATGATTATTACCTCATGCTTTTAGATTCTTAGGAAATCTCAATCTACTAGAAGTTTCTCTCTAGTGTTTTAGTTTATTTTCTAAAATTTTGTTAAAACCCCTTCCTTTTTCTTTTTATTGTTATATCATATGTCATGGTAATAAGGAGATATTAGTTCCTTATTCACTGGTAAACATATGCAACCCTGATGAAGAGAGGAATTAAAAGTTCATATATGTCATGGGAAGTGATAGGATGTTAGTCTATCATTTTCTTGTATTACATATATACTTTATTTTAAAAAAAAATTTGTGGGGTGTGAAAAAAAATAATGATGATCACCTCCAATTAAAGACCTCTTCATGTTGATTTCCTCCCAGAACCCCTTAGCCAATATCATTATCTTAGATTTTAAATTAAAATATTGGGAGAGCATAAGTAGTAGGTTGCATTCTTCCTTAAGTTTCTTTTAAGTTATGGTGTTTATAATTTTAATCTAACCTTGTTTGCAATTTACTCAATTTTGAGTGCTAGTTAATTTATTAGAAATCTTTTTGGCTAAATATTTCTCTCTTTTCACTTTAATTCCATAATTTCGGACTCAATTCGTAAATCCCTAAATTTTATTTTTTGGCTTTATTTTGGTGTAAATAAATTTTTAGTTTAATTCAAAATTTTATTAATGTCTTATAAATATTTCTCATACTTTTGCTCTGGAATAGCAAAAACTCAAGCATGGGGGAATTTGATGACTAGTTTTAGTCATTGTTTTTGGGGTAGTTTTGTATGCAAAATTCCTAGATTAATTATATGTTTTAAGTATTTTTATGCATGTTTTGTTTTTATTTCTTCTTAAAGTCTTTTTGTGTTAGGATATTATAATTCCTTGTTTTATTATAGTTTTATTTGCTTGTTATGTTGCAATTTTATTTTGTTTTGTTATATAAAAATCTATAGTTTTATTATATGTATTTTTATTATTTTATGTACTATGGTTGTTTGTATGATTGTATTATGTGTTATGTTTGTTTGTTATTTTTAATTTAGTTTTGTTTTTATTATTTGTTGCTTTATGTTACTTTATGATATGTAACTAATATTATTTTCTATTTTATTTGTTTGTAGGTGCAGCCCTCCTCGATGATGCTTCCCTCCAAATGATGCAGCCGGCTATTTAGTCCAACACAAAGCCCTTGAAGAAGCAGCCCACCTACCCTACCCGAGCCCCTCATAAAGCCCTCTATTGGAGCAGCCCTTCAGCCCAAACCCGAGCCCTCCTCTCCAAGAGCATCCCACCATGCTAAACTTGAGCCCTCTACAAGAGCAGCCCTCTTCACCATGCATGGTCGGCCACTCACATGCATGCACCTTGCCACCTTTGCATGGCCGACCTCCCCTCTCTCTCTCCCCTTTATTATTTTCTCCCCTCTTTATTCCTCATTCATCTCCCCCTCTCTCCTCTTTTATTTCTTTCTCCCCTCTTTATTTCTTATTCATTCCCCCTCTCTATTTTATATTTTCTATTTTAATTCCCTTAAACACTATACATTGCATTTAGCCTATTCTATCTCCCTTATTTAATGTCATTCATGCACCCTCTTCACCATGCATGGCCATCCACCCCCCCTTGTCCCCTCATATCCATCTTCATCTAGAATCTTATCCCTCACCTATAAAAGGACCCCTTGGCTCATGTTTTGGAGGAGAAGCTTGAAGTGTTAGAAAGTATTTTTTTTAGAGAGAAGTTTTTGTAGTAGAAAGTAGAGTGCTAGTTCAAGAGTGTTACTATTCTTTTCAAGTTCCTTTTATTGTAATTTTTGCTTTAGTAGTATAATCTTGTCCTTTTATTATTATTATTATGTACCTTTCTTCTTTCTTAAACAATACAAATGAAATCTCTTTCCTTTTATTTTCATGGTTTCCCTTTCTATTATGCTTAGCTAATTTTATTTTGTGCCCGATTGCGATGAGCTTTGCGATAAAATAACGCATCTTTAATTTTATGTTTGCATTTGTATTTTTCCTATTTTTGATCCTCCTTTGATTTTTATCGTGTCGACACCGTATTTCGGTATACGGTAGTAGGCAATTGATCTCATTTCATAGAAGTCGAGAGACTCATTGATTTGAAAGACCACTCAAAGAAGGAAGGAGTTGAATGCAACCCTAGAGATAGGATGATGTAAATCCTCCGGATTGGATTCAAATCCAATAGTGCGGGTCACTTCGGTAATGCGACTTTAGGCCATTTTGAATTGTAAAGAGATTTCGGGCAAAACGTCTATAAGTTAGGGAATTTAATGCTCTTACGAGATTACTTCCTAATATCAGATCCGTCACGGTCTTAATAGTATTGCAAATGCTAAACTAATTTATTCTGTTATTTTATTTCAAAGTGAATCGTTGATCGAGCACTCTTTCGCAATATTTTATTTCTCTTTTAATTAAGCTTAGTTCATTTTAATTTTCATTTTCATCAATCGTTCGGTAGGATAATAGAGTCGTTGTGAGTAATAGTACTTGCCTGCCCCAAGTTTAATACGACCTTAATATATTTTTATCACTATACTATAAAATGATAGGTACACTTGCCTATTCAGATTGTAGTCCGTAAGACGATTTCTACCCATCATGTACCTCATAACCGAGGAGATCAGAAGGTTTCTCCACCTCAACCACTGTCATGCTTTTGTTTGCATGCAGGTCAGCAGCAGCACCTTTATTGGAGGAACCTCCAGTTGATCCCCTGCAAATAATGCCTCATGCATTATTTCTTGCATTAGTTGCTCTCCCACAATTTGAGCAATCCTTCCCTTAGCACTAGGAGTTTCCAAGAATTTATCATGTAGTTCCTCATCTTCAGACATAGGTATATGCATATCTTTATCTTCCAATCTGGAGGAATCATCCTCCATTTCTGCAAATATTTTGTTAACAATTTCCTCTGGTATTTGTCCCGCATCCTTGGCTGGAGACAAATCATCTCCTTCCTCTCGCCCAGATCCAGCTAACCCGGTAGCAATCTCATCCAATTCAGGAATTGAATCTGACTCTAGTCTGCTCATAAGACAAAGAGGGGTAAGCTCAAACAAGGCAGATACCTAGATATTGAGGCTCTTCGTCCTCAGATGAGCTGCTAGAGGAGCTGGGCTCAGTATCACAAATTCTATTTCCTTTTCTCTCCACAACTTCTGGACCACGGGGTTGAAGGATCCTGTCCCATCTCTCAAGCATCCTGATGTCCATCCTTCTTATATTGTGTATTCTTGCACTAAGTTTCAGATTCAGAATTTCTGGAGTAGTTTCCCGTAGAAATAATGAAAGGATTCTCCCCAAATTTGGTTCAGTCATGTTTCCCACTACTCTTTCAAATACCACTCTTCCCCAATCGGTTCTCTTGGTCAGTATGACTCTGACCATTTGTTCAAACATCCGTTTTGAGATTTTGTCATGGGATCCTGTTTTGCATATCAGAGCTTTCCCAATGACATCGGCTAGAAACTTACCTCTCAGGTTAAGTTCTTTCCTTTGAATTGATCTAGTTGTGTGCTTGGAAAGTCCACACCATTTCATTGTCGATTTTGCATTGTCCAGTAATAGCTCTTATTTGTTCTCAGTTGTAGAGAGCTTTGGCAGGTGCAGAGCCTTGCTTAGCCTTCTGGGAGTTATATTGATCTTCTTTCCGCTTACTATGGTCTTAATTTTACCAGCCGAAGCATCTGCTTTGGCGTTGGTAAACAACTCCAGTACTTCCCTCTTCCACAGAAGATAGGGATCCGTCAGGATGAAGGCTAGGTCAGATTTTTGTAGAAGATTAATCACGTGTTGAACTTCTTCCGGAGCATCAACGAATCCATTTCGTACTAGTTTTGCTCCTTCAAAGAGGAAATACGGTCCCTTGGGTTCCATCTCTCTGGAGAATTTGAGAATGCTAGCGAAAGCGGCTTCATGTCGATTTAGCAAATGCGGGCGGGAGAGGGTAAGGAATAGTGACTTGTCGTATTACACAAGTCCTTCTTTTTATAGGTATTGCTAAAATGAAGGCAGAAAGTCACTAATCCATCTTTGTTGTTTAATCTTGATCAATGGCCAGGATTGAATCCCGACACATATCTGCAGTCCATCTTTTCTCCAGTATTTTGTTAAGTGGGCTTAATTAGCTTAACATCAGTTTTCTTTAGTAATTAAATTTTTGATTAGCCCCTGATGGTGTTGTCCTAACTTGTAGGGGTAATATAAACCCATAGTACACATTCTAAACCATGTTCTATTAGGGTGCAATTAGAAAAAATTTTAATAACCTTATATTTATTTCAACTGAGAGGGTATTAGCCCCCAACCTCAATTGACTCAACTAAATTTTGATACTAACCTAGCTTAGTATTCCATATGCAATATGTCTTTGGGTATGTTGAGACAAGTTACATTTTGTGGCATGGTGAACATGTAAGCCACTAACACATGTATTAAGAAGAATTGTTGTTTTTTACATCTTCTTAGTCATTTGTTTCAATTGCCCTTCTCCTACATGAGTAATCAATTTTGAAAATATGAAGTAGAATAAAAGAAAGGTGAATTCTACTTATCCCTGCTCTGTAGATTTGAAGTCCATGCTAGATTCACAATTTCTAAGCATACCAATAACCTTGCTACTGAGCTTTAGCCTTTGATGTTCATATGGATTTCCTTTGTAAACTCCCCCTTAATAATTGCACTTATCATTGACATTTAGTGCATGTTGATAAGTTGAATCATTTCTTATATCCAGACTTGGGTCTTGTATAACATTGTCCAAGGACCATAAATGGTTATGGCCACTTGGACTATTCTGCAAGACAGAATTACCTTCCCTTAGGAACCCAAGCTGACTTGAGTCCTAGGTTCTTGTTAGCTTGAAAAAACAAATGTCTACATACAGGAGCCCTGTCAAGAAGACTTTCTCTTGCCCTTGGCACACTAGGGTTGTGCCAACAATCTATGGCAAAGTGGCCCACTTTGCCATAGCACCAGCACTCAAGAATATTGTATCTTCTTTTTTGAGCAGGTTTGACAGCATGGTTGACAGCGGACTGAACAAGAGAAGAAGCAGCCTCCTTATTCCAAATTCTCTTAGCCACAGTCTGACTAAGAGTAGATCTGACATGATAAGAGCTTAGATTTTCACAAGGTCTATCAGCAGTAGTTCTCCTCACAGAGGACATGCTGTTGGTGTCCTTGGAAGATTCCAAGATTTGTATCCTTACAGATTTACCCTTGGTCAGAGTTTGAGCGGGGAGATTTTGAGAAAAGGCCTCTTCCTTGCTCAAGAGAGATGGAGTTTGTGCATTAAATACAAAAGCTCTAGGATGGGCCTTTTGCACTTCTTCATGTGGAGCCTTCTGAGAACTCAGACCCATATCCTTTCTTCTTCCATTGTAACAGACATTTGTAGTCTTACAAGGAAGATTCTTATTCCTCTAGTGACCGTACCTAGGGTCTTGGTCATACCTGTTGGAAGAGAGAATTACCTTGTGAAAGGTAGGTTGAGGCCTGACAGGAACTTGGCCTCTTTTCTGAGATTGGATTACTTTAAGAATCCATTCAGATTCAAATCTTCTCTTGATAGAATCTATCTTAGAGAAGTCAGCCATAATTCTGCTCTCCCTGTCATGTTTCTCCTCAAGATTCTTGATAATAGAGTACTTGTATTTTAAGGACTCAACATGGATATCTACCATGATTTTCAGATAAGCTGATTCCATCTCTTTTACACATAGGAAGGATGAAGCTTCATCCAGATGGGAAGTAGTCTTTTGTAGGGAGGCTATTTCCTCTTCTTGTTTCTTAACAAGCAACTTACTTTCCTTGAAAGCTTTCAAAAGGGCAGCATGATTGTCAATCAATTGATTGATAACATCATTTTTCAAAGGACCCTCATCATCACTAGATGAGGTGAAATCAGAGTCTGTACAGGATTCATATCCAGACTTTAACGATGAGCTTGGTTGTGGAATGTACCTTATTTAGACCAGGATGATCTTGGAAAGATTCTACTTCTGGGGTAGATAGTTGTCCATAGCATCTGCATTCCCCTTCTTCAGCTTCATCCACCTTTGTACCACTCTCTGAATGTGATAGAGGGGCCCTGATTCTTGCTCTTGCATTTGGAAGGACTTTGTCATCACCAAGAGCAGCCAATAGCCCAATGTTGATCTTGTCCTCTCTGCAGATTTGCTGCTCCATATAGTTCCTGATATTATAGTTCATCCTTGAACACATAAGTTTAACCTTTTAGCTATCCTTGGAGGTCAACTCAGACTTTTAGGTCCTTTTTGAGTAACCTCTCTCTGATACCACTTGAAAGTCTTTAATTTTAAGGATAGTTAAATCACCTAGAGGGGGTGAATAGGTTATTGATCTCTTTATTTATTCTTTTCTTTTCTTTTAGTTTGCTGCTTGAGTGGTTGATTAATTTATGCATTCAAGATGATTTACCCTTCACAAATAGAACAACAAAGCAAAGCACATAGATATTTATAGTGGTTCCCCAACTGGGTACTCATAATGCATATTTTAGCTTAATTTATTAGGGTAAAAATATATTATTTTTTTGTTTTAATTCTCTTTCTTTATGTATTTTCAGGTTTCTTTTTATTTAAATAATCTAACTTAGTTTATTTGATATTTTTGCAGGTTTTTTGAGCTTTTGGCCAAAAATGACCTTACACCCCCCCCATAACACTCCCTCCCTAGGCCTGTCATAGTGTGTGTAACCTGATCCCGAGGAAGTTTGCTGCCAAAACAAAAATATCGAGAAAAATTACCAAACACGGCCCCCTGACACGCCCTCCATGGGCATGTCACAGGGCGTGTCACCCTCATCCCGAAGCCTGCTGCCGCATTTAAAGATTTTTCGTAGCTACACGTCAACAGTACTGACATGCCCCCCCTACATGGTCGTGGCCTTGGGGAGTGTAGCACTTTTTCGAACGACTGATAGATTTCCGACCAATGATTTTTACGTGACGTGCCTTACACGCCCACCCCCCCTACACGGGTGTGTGCTAGGGCAAGTCCACCATTGTATAGAAGCAATCATCATTCCCGCTAGAATCCAAAGCTCGAGGTCAACTCCATACATAACATGCCCCCTGACACGCCCTCCCCGGGATTGATAGGGGGCGTGACCAACCCGAGAGAAAAGTCTATAAATACCAGGCCATTTCAAGCATTCCGGACCAAGTTTTGGGGAGAGGGGAGGTGCTGCTAGTTTCATTTCTAGGTTTTTATGTTTTAATCTTATGTTTTTGCTCTCTCTCTCCCTCCATTTCTAGCTTTACTTCCATGCAATGTACTTTCATTTCTTGTAATCACTTTTTATTAGTGTTGTAGTAGTGATTAGCTCTCTTTTCATGCACTTGTAATCTCCATTCCTAATTGTAATCTGTTTTTTTGTTTTTAATGAAATTCTAGTTAGTGTTCTCTTTTTCTATTTCTCTCTCTTTAATTTTCATGCACCTTTAATATTTAACCCTCTCTTTCCCTATTACCATGATTAACTAATCCCTATTTGTACTCGATCGCGATGATATGAGAATGGGTTGATCAAGTTATGATGTTATAGCTTCCTTTTTCTTCTTAAAGTAATTACTTTTGATTTTCTCATGTTTTAATTTAGTGGGACTATATTGCCGTTATATAGTTTCCATTTGGGTTTTCATTCTTAGTTAGCCGAGAGGCTCGTAGATTGAATCAATCACCCAAGAGTTAAGAGAGTTGCATGCACCCCTCGAGAGAGGCAGACAGACGTTAAATCTCCCGGATTGGAGTGAAATCCAATAGCGGGGTTCACCACTTAAGGCGAGCTTTAGGTCTTCGATTCGCACGAGAGTTCAGTCGGACCTTCCTAAACTCAGGTGGGCACGACTTCGAGAGAAGCGCATTCATGCTTCGGGAACCTCCACGGTCAAGGTGTTTTACTTTATTTAGAATTAGTTGCTATTTCATTTTGATTTTCTTATTTCAAAGTGATTCTAGATTGAGTACTAACCCTTTATCATTAGCTCTAACTCTTTTTATTCTGCAAGTATTTAGTTTTCTTTTTAGCTTAGTAATTTAGTTTCTGTTTTTTGTTTAGTAAATTAATAGAAAAATCAATTGATAAAATAATAGCGATCTCCTCGAAGTAGAAGTAATCATTACGCCCCAGGGAAATACGACCTTGATATTAATCTTTAGTATCCTATACTATAAACGATAAGGTACGTTTGCCTTTATCGGATATAGAATCAGAGAATATTATAAACTTCCACCACATCCACCTTCTCTTCTCTTTAACCCCTCTTCTCCACCTTTGCGATTCTTAGTATCAAGTTTTTTGCATCGTTGCCGGGGAATAGTTTTGATATTTTGAAGAAAGGATAGCTATTAATTTTATCGTTTTGTTTTTTTATCTCTCTCTCTTACCCCTCTTTCGCGGTTGATTTACTTTTTTTATGGATAGTCTTTGTTTTTGTTGTGGAGAGTTTGGTCACTCTCGCGAGAAATGTTGGGTAGGATACCCTTCATCCATCCATGATTTTATCCCTTCTGGATCGAATCAATTTGGCCAAATTGATCCATCCGTGAATTTTTTTCATGGGGTTACGATGATTTTCAAACACATTTCTACCCTTCTCCTCCGGATTTTTCTGATTTTAACTTTTCCGGAGATTTCTTGAATGGACTTTTTGATCCTAGCCCTACTTTGAGCTACTCATGGTGGCAACACCATGATCATTCTTAGGGCCGAGGTGATCATCAACCCATTCCATCTCAAGATTTCTCCGCTTTTTCTCCGCAAGTTTGCGTGCCTCCTGTTTTAGATTCTAACGAAAATGAAATCATTTTTGATTTTGTAGCATTTGATGCACGCATCAATGCTCATTTTAAGGTGATTTTTGACGCTTTAGCTTCTGAGGCCGCAACTTTTTCTTCTCCTCCTCCTCCTATTTATCTTTCGAATGATGAATCTTTGGACTTTCCGCAGTGCCATCGATCACTCGCGGAAGACGATTATTCAGAAATTTCATTGTGCTTTCAACCTCCCAAGGAGGAAATTTCCCCCAATATCCCGATTTTTTCAAGTTTTCTAGGAAGACGAATTTTCTTGTGTTCGATCTTCCGAGGATATTGATTTTTTTGATATCCTGATTTGCTCCCAATCTACGAAAATGATTGGTATTCAAGTGGAGCAACCGGATATTTTTATCAAAAAATTTTCTTGTGATCAACCGCCGCCGTTTTCTTCCTTTTCTTCTCTTCCCCCTCCTTGCGGAAATTCCTCTTTCTTTTCTGCTTTAATTTTTCCTTCTAAATTAGCTTTTAGTTCTTCTTCTTCTTCCCCTTCTAATAGTTTATTTTCTTTTACTAACAATTTTTCTTTTTCTAAATCTTTTTCTTTTTGGTTTTATTTAAAAAATAAAAAATTACAAAAAAATATTTTTATTTTCTTAAAAAATATTTTGGCACTCGCGCCGCAACGCATTTTACGCGACCTTCCATTATATTTCTCTTTTTATTTTTCATTTAGCTAACCAATTACGTCGAGCTCAACAACGGTTTAAACAAAGAGCGCTCTTGAGAGGCACCCCTTGTTTATCCGTTTTTTGTTGTTGTTTTTTATTTTGTTTTGTGTAGGAATAAACTCTCGCATGTTTGTGCCGCTTCTCGCCTCACAACATGGACTCAAGCCGGTCTTTAGCTCAAGTTTGGGGGGATGCATTTTTAAACGTCTAGGCATCAAGCGCTAGGGAAGAATCTTTTCCTTTTCTTTGCATTTTTTTCTTCTTTTCTCTCTTTTCCCAACTCTCTTTATACTTAACTTTAAACTTTGGGAATAATGTTTAACTTTAAGTATGGGGGAGTGTTTTCTTAGTTAGTTTATTTTTGAAAAATTAAAATATATATATATATTTTTTTGAAAAATCCAAAATATATATATATAAATTTTAGAAAAAAAAATCCCAAAGTAAATTGAGTTAATTTTTGCCAAATCAATTAGTACCCCCATTACTTTGCATTTTATTATTTTTTTAAGCTCATGTCTACTTGCTTAGTTAAAATAAATTAGATTAATTTTCTGTTTAAATATGTTAAGCGAGTAGTATGCTAACTCATGCAGTGTTCCTATTTAGGGTAGTATGCTATTTTTGAAAAATTTCTTGAATCTTTTTCACTTTTCCTTAGCCTTTCTTTTATTTTTTTACTTTTATAAAACCTATCATCCTGTATTTTTCCTTATTAAAATCTTTTTAAACATTAAGTAGTATTAAGTGTAGTAGACACAAACCGGTCTAGACGCTTATTATCATTATTTTCATGAAAGCATATTCTCTATTTTCTATTTTTTGTGCTTATCCTCTTTTGATATTTCAAAGCTTTACTTTGAGTAGATTTAGGAAGCATGAAAATTATTTAGGCATTTCTTTTGAAATGTTTGAGCCTTTGCACCCAGCCTAACAATAATCATTGCTAGCCATTTTTTTGCCTTTTCCTTTTCTTTTTGTAGCCCCACTTGTTATTTCACCATGGCCAAATAACTTACCTATATGCACACTTTAAGTTTTTTTTGAGCTTTAATTGCTAATGTGCATCTTTTTGAAAAATTTGTGGAAAAATACTTATATTATCTTTTGCTACAAAAGTGGAAATATTTTAGTATGAAAAATGAAAAAAAAAATATTTGAAAAAAAAAGTAAAAGAAAAGAAAAATTGTGAAAAGTATTTTTTTTACTGGCATTATTTTGGCAAAGCTCATTTCTTTTTGTTTTAAGTGTGCAAGTACCCCTCGTATTTATCTTTTAAATATCGAACCCTTAAAAACCTAAGCCTAACTATACGCCTAATTAAAGCCCTAGTGATTCATATTTCCTACGTTTACTTTTTAGTATAGTAGCCAGAAACTAGATTGAGTAAGTGTTTTTTGATCAAAATATTGAACTTTGTCTTGATTGACTATGATTTTAATTTGTCTCTTAGACTTTAGTAGTGACTCAATGCGCTTTTTACTCGTTACTTTTTTAATTCTTAATTCTGTAAAAAATTTGGGATGATTTGTTTTTATATTTAGTGAACTTTATAAAATTTTGTGCTAAGTTAATGTAGGAATTTTCAGTTCTTTTTCAAAATTTCTCTACCTCTAATTCCCGTCTTACTCGTTTATAGCATTTTTAAACTTTTTAATTAATCCTCTTTATTTTCTCTAACTCGTAGTCTTTGTTTGAAGACAAGCAAAATAATAAGTATGGGGGAATTTGATGATGCATATTTTAGCTTAATTTATTAGGGTAAAATATATTATTTTTACGTTTTAAATCTCTTTCTTTATGTATTTTTGGGTTTCCTTTTATGTAAATAATCTAACTTGGTTTATTTTATGTTTTTGTAGGTCTTTTAAGCTTTCGGCCAAAAATGACCTGACACGCCCCCCTGACACGCCCTCCCTGGGCGTGTAACAGGGCATGTAACCTGATCCTAAGGAAGTTTGCTGCCAGAACCAAAATACTGAGAAAAACTACCTGACACGCCCCCTGGCACGCCCCCTGACACGCCCTCCATGGGCGTGTCACAGGGTGTGTCATCCTCATCCCGAAGCCTACTGCCACATTTAAAGATTTTTCATTGCTACACATCAATAATACAGACACACCCCCCCTACACAGGCGTGGCTCTGGGGTTTGTAGTACTCTTTTTGACAACTGACGGATTTTCGATCAATGATTTTGACGTGACATGCCTTACACGCCGCCATACACGGGCGTGTCCACCATCGTACAGAAGAAATTATCATTCCCGCAAGAATCTAGAGCTCGAGGTCAACTCCATACATGTTACGCCGCCTTACAAGCCATTCCAAACCATTCCAAGCATTCCAGACCAAGTTTTGGGGAGAGGGGAGGTGCTGCTACTTTCATTTCTAGGTTTTTATGTTTTTATCTTTTGTTTTTGCTCTCTCTCTCTCCCTCCATTTCTAGCTTTACTTCCATGCATTGTACTTTCATTTCTTATAATCACTTTTTATTAGTGTTGTAGTAGTGATTAGCTCTCTTTTAATGCACTTGTAATCTTCATTCCTAGTTGTAATCCATTTTTTTAAATGAAATTCTAGTTAGCGTTCTCTTTTTTTATTTATCTCTCTTTAATTTTCATGATCCTTTATTATTTACCCCTCTTTTTCCCTATTACCATGATTAACTAATCCTCATTTGTACTCGATCGCGATGATCTGATAATGGGTTGATCAAGTTATGATGTTATAGCTTTATATTTCTTCTTAAAGTAATTACCTTTGATTTACTCTTGGTTTTTATTTAGTGGGACTATATTGCTGGTTAATAGTTTCCATTTGGGTTTTCATTCTTAGTTAGCCGAGAGGCTCGTAGATTGAATCGATCACCCAAGAGTAAAGAGAGTTGCACGCACCCCTCGAGAGAGGCAGACATTAAATCTCCTGGATTGGAGTGAAATCCAACAGCGGGGTTCACCACTTAAGGTGAGCTTTAGATCTTCGATTCGGACGAGAGTTTGGTCGGACCTTCCTAAACTCAGGTGGGCACGACTTCGAGAGAAGTGCGTTCATGCTTCGAGAACCTCCACGGTCAAGGTGTTTTACTTTATTTAGAATTAGTTGTTATTTCATTTTTATTTTCTTATTTCAAAGTGATTTTAGATTCAGTACTAACCCTTTATCATTAGCTCTAACTCTTTTTATTCTATAAGTATTTAGTTTTCTTTTTAGCTTATTAATTTATTTCTTGTGTTTAGTATAGTAAATTAATAGAAAAATCCATTGATAAAATAATAGCGATCTCCATGAAGTAGAAGTAATCATTACTCCACAGGGAAATACGACCTTGATATTAATCTTTAGTATCCAATACTATAAACGATAAGGTACGCTTGCCTTTATCGGATATAGAATCAAAGAATATTATCAACTTCCACCACATCCACCTTCTCTTCTCTTAACCCCTCTTCTCCACCTTTGTGATTCTTAGTATCAGGTACATCCACTTTCCCTCCCACTTATCCAACAATCTTGTTAGACTAGGCACTTCTCCAAAATGCTCCAAGGTGCTTATACCTCAGTCCCTCAGTCTTACACACAAATCTTCATAGATTCCAAGATCAGAACCACAGGGGTTCCTACCTCAGAGCCCTATAGAGCTCCTACAGCTCAGTGATCCACTGATCACCTAACTCAGCCTTATTTCTAAGGCCTACAACTCAGCCTCTTCAGCCCTACAGCTTCAGGCACACAACCCTACTCTAGAGTGTTGCAGCACTCCTATAACTCAGTACCCTTTCAGGTAACTACAGCTCAAATCCAGGTAAACTGAATCCTACAGGATGAATGTTGTTTGATGGATATTTTTGACATAAGAGATATTTCTCTAAGATAAGCTTCTTGACTGAGATAGACTCAGCCCAATAATGACTACAGAAGTTTATTTCCTGACTCTAACTTTACTGAACTAAGATATACTTAGTCCTAACTACTTCCACAACAACAAGTAATTACTTGTGCTGGAAGTTACTTGCAGAACCCTATTCTGCCCTTCTCTCTTTCCTGGGCTGATGTGATTCAGCCCTAACTTTGACTCCTGAGGAATAGTCCCCTAAGCCTTTTTTTCAGATCTCTGCTTCTTCAAGCTTTCTTCTCTTCACAGCTTCCCGTCAATGATCTTCAGGTGCTTGTACTGCTTGAACTGTGAAGAACCTACAGCAAGGGTCAGCCCTTGGCTGCTATCTAATGCTCAGAGAAAATACTCTGAACTAACTTGCTAGTGCAGGTGAGAGTGGTACCAACTATCTTGTTGTTGAAGATGTTGATTCCAACAACTATCTTGCTCTCTTTTTCTTTCTCAGCTTGAGTTTCCTGTTCCATAGCTCCATAACAATGGGTGGGAAGAAGAACAAATGTTACTTCTTTTATTTATTGAGATCCAACGGCTCTTTCAGAAATGGGTCCCACAGTTTTAATGTTGGTTGCAAACTTGCTTTAACGCCAACTATTGTATAGTAGGTCTACGGCAACCTTTGTCGTGTATTGTTGTCATCCCGCCACTTATTTGAAATATGTTTGCTTGTTGACGCCACCAGCTGTGTACTTAGTAAAAAATCAAGCAACATTAGCATAGGCGTTGAGTGAGTAAGTATCACTCAACGCCAAAATATTTAGATAGATTTACTGTCTCTTGGCGTTGAGTGAGTAACCTTCACTTAACGCCAAACTACTTAGAATATAAATCTGATTCTAGGCATTGAGTGATTCAGCTCCACTAAATGCCAACTTGTTTTATCAGCTATCTGATGCTTGGCATTGAGTGTGTGAGCAACACTCAACACCAAACACCTTAGACAAAATTATGTCTTCACTAGGCATTGACAGCATTGAGTTAACAACCTCCACTCAACGCTTTCTTCCTTAAACATGTTTCTTCCTCTACAGTAACTTAGGCATTGAGAGTGTTGAGTGAGCACGCCTCACTCAATGCTTTCTACCTTAACCAAAATTTTGTGTTTAAAACCACTGGCTTAGACTGTCTTACATTGATATGAGTTCGATGAATGGTGAACTGAGATTGACGAACTCTAAACTGAGCTCAACGAACTCTAAACTCAGTTCAACTCACAGCTTTTTGTTGTATGGTGTTGAGTGTGTCTTCATCACTCAATGCCAAACTACTTAGCCATATTTCTACCTATAGATGTATGGAGTTAAGTGAATAACCTTCACTATACGCCAGTGGACATAGCCACATTTCTAGCTTGCCAACATTCTTCCTCACCTCTGGCGTTGAGTGAGCTTTCTCCACTCAACACATGTGGACTTGAGCATTTTCTCAGCTTGCCACTGCCTTGGCTTTGACTGTATAGGCTTCACTCAGCCCTATAAGCCATCTGGCATTGAGTTACTAATCTTCACTCAACTCCTGTGGACATAGACAGTTATCTATCTTTCCACTACTTAGGTAAGAACTTACCTGACTTAGCCACTTAGGCTACCTATCCCATCATAGGTTATTAGGACAAACTGCAATCATTCACCTTAAACTCAAGTTAGATTACAATATGTGTATACATTATTTTGCTAGTCCTTCTTCAAATTCAGTACATTAGAATCAATGGACCCAACAGTAATCAATTGTGAAATTAAGTAGTAGAAATAAAGAAAGGTGAATTCTACTTATCTCTGCTCTGTACACTTGAAGTCCATATTGGGTTCACAGTTTCTTAGCATACTAGCAACCTTGCTTTTAAGCTTTAGCCTTTCATCTTCATCTGGCTTTCCTTTGTAAGCTCCCCCTTAATAATTTCACTTTTCATTTACATTTATTGCATGATGATAAGTTGAATCATTTATTGTATCCAGACTTGGGTCTGGTACAACACTATTTAAGGAAAATAGATGGTTATTGCCACTTGGACTATACTGTAAGACATAATTACCTTCCCTTAGGAACCCAAGATGACTTGGGTTCTAAGTTCTTGTTAGCTTGAAAAGGCAAATGTCTACCTATAGGAGCCCTATCAGGAAGACTTTCTCTTCCCCTTAGCACACTAGGGTTGTGCCAATAATCTATGGCAAAGTTGCCCACTTTGCTACAACACAAGCACTCATGAATATTGTATCTTCATTTCTAAGCAGGTCTGACAGCATGGTTGATAGCAGACTGAACAGAAGAAGGAGCAGCTTCCTTGTTCCAAATTCTCTTAGCCACAGTCTGATTGAGATTGGGTCTTACCTGATAAGAGCTTGGTTTTTCACAAGGTCTATCAACAACAATTCTCCTTGCAAAGGACATGTTGTTGGTGTCCTTGGAAAATTCCAAGTCTTTCATCCTAGCAGATTTACCCTTGGTCAGAGTGTGAGCAGGGAGATTTTGAGGAAAGGTAATTTTCTTGCTTAAGAGAGATGGAGTTGGTGTATTAAATACAAAAGGTCCAGGATGGGCCTTTTGCACTTCCTAGTGGGGAGCCTTCTGAGCACTCAGACCCATGTCCTTTCTTCTTCCTTTATAAGAGACATTTGTAGTCTTACAAGGAAGATTCCCATTCCTCCAATGACCATCCCTGGGTTCTTGGTCATACCTGTTGGAAGGGAGAATTACCTTGTGAAAGGTAGGTTGAGGCCTGACAGGAACTTGGCCTCTTTTCTGAGATTGGGTTACTTTAGAAATCCACTCAGATTCAGATCTTCTCTTGATAGAATCTATCTTAGAAAAGTTAGCCACAATTCTCCTTTCCCTATCAAGTTTATCTTCAAGATTCTTGATAATAGAGTCCTTGTATTTTAAGGACTCAACATGGATATCTACCATGATTTTCAAATGAGCTGATTCCCTCTCTTTTACACTAGGAAGGATGAAGCATCATCCAGCTGGGAAGAAGTTTTCTATAGGGAGGCTATTTCCTCTGCTTATTTCTTAAAAGCATCTTGCTTTCTTTGAAAGCTTTTAGAAGGGCAGCATGATTTTCAATCAATTGATTGATATCAGCATCTGTCAAAGGACCCTCATCATCACTAGATGAGGTGACATCAGAGTCTGTACAGGATTCATATCCAGACTTTGAGGATGAGCTAGATGGGGAATGTACCTTATTTAGACCGGGATGATCCTGGCAAGATTCTACTTCTGGGGTAGCTATTTGTCCATGGAATCTGCATTCCCCTTCTTCAGCTTCATCCACCTCTGTACCACTCTCTGAATGTGACAGAGGGGCCCTAATTCTTTCTTTTGTATCTGGAAGGACTTTGTCATCATCAAGAGCAGCCAATATCCCAATGCTGATCTTGTCCTCTCTGCAAATTTGTTGCTCCATATAGTTCCTCATCTTATGGTTCATCCTAAAACACATAAGTTTAACCTTTTAGCAATCCTTGGAGGTCAACTCATACTTTTGGGTCCTTTTTTAGTAACCTCCCTCTGATACCAGTTGAAAGTCTTTATTTTCAAGGATAGCTAAATCACCTAGAGGGGGTGAATAGGTTATTGGTCTCTTTATTAGTTTTTTTCTTTTAGTTAGTTGCTTGTGTGGTTGGTTAATATTTGCTTTCAAGATGACTTACCCTGCACAACGAAAACAACACAGCAAAGCACACAAATATTTATAGTGGTTCCCCAACTGAGTACATCCACTTTCCCTCCCACCTATCCAACAATCCTGATAGATTAGGCACTTCTCCAAAATTATCTAAAGAGCTTACACCTCTGGTCCTCAGCCTTACACTCAGGTTCTCTTCAGAACCTTACCTCAGAACCACAAAGGTTCCTACCTCAGAGCACCATAGTGCTCCTATAGCTCAGTAGTCATCAAACCACCTACCTCAGCCTTATTTCTAGGGCCTATAACTCATGCTTTTCAGCCCTAAAATTTCAGGCACTAGGCCTTACTCTAAGAGTGTTGCAGCACTCCTATAGCTCAGATCCAGAAGGATCCAACAGGATTGAAATGGATTGATGTGGTTCTTGATTGATCACCTGAGGAATTCCTCTGTGACAATTAGCCTTGGGTGAGTTAGACTCACCCGCCCCCCCCCCCTCCATTATGACACAAGGAGTGTTTTTCTGTATCAACTTTACTGGACTGAGTGCACCTCAGTGCCAACTACTTCACAGCAACAAGTTTATGCACTTGAGCTGGAAGAAACTTGTAGAATATTATTCTGCCTCTTTTTGAACTGAACCAAAGATTCAACTCTCTCTTCTTCACAATAATAATGATGTAGAAGCTTTGGCTTATGCTGGAAGCAACTAGCAGATCTATTTCTCTGCTCCCTTCTGAACTGAGCTGATTGTTCAGCTTCAACTTCTCCTTCAGAGCTCCTCAAGTGTATGTTCTTTTAGAGAGTATTGGATGGATCTGTGAAGCTCCTACAACCAGGGTTGGCTCTTACTGCTACCTCTTTATCAGAGAATCACCCTGTGATTCCTTGCTGGTGTAGATGAAGATGACACCAGCATACTTGCCATTGAAGCTGTTGATCTCAACAGCTAACTTGATCTTTGTCTTTCTGACTTGAGCTTCCTGTTCTTTAGCTCCACAACAATGTCAGAGAAGAAGAACCACTGTCACTACTTCTCTTTCTGTAAAGAGCATTTCCTTTTATTTATTGAGACCCAATGGTTCTTTTAGCAGTGCATCCCACACTTTTAATGCTGGCTGTAACTCTGCTTTAACGCCAACTGTCGTACAGTAGGTCTGCGGCAACCTTTGTCGTGTACTGTAGCCATACCGCCACTTATTTGAAAAATGTTGACGTGTTGACTTGCTGACATCACAAGCTGTGGACGCCAAAAATCAAGAAATATTAGCATAGGCGTTGAGTGAGTAAGCATCACTCAATGGCAAAACACTTAGACAGATTTACTATCTCTTGGCGTTGAGTGAGTAGCCTGCACTCAATGCCAAATACTTAGAATATAAATCTGTTTCTAGGCATTGAGAGCGTTGAGTGAACAACCCTCACTCAACGCCATCTGCCTTAGCCATATATCTGCTTCTTCAGCAACTGAAGCGTTGAGATCATTGAGTGAGCATGCCTCACTCAACGCTATTTTCTTTTAACTCATTTCTGCATAAAGGAATTGAGAGCGTTGAGTGAGCACGCCTCACTCAACGCTTTTTGCCTTTGCCAGTTTTCTGTGTTTAAAACAACTAAGCTTACACAGTCTTACTTTGAACTGAGTTCGATGAAATGTGAGCTGAGCTCGACGAACTCTGAACTGAGCTCGACGAACTCAGAACTCAAGCTTTGAAATTAGCTCGACGAAATATGAGCTGATCTCGATGAACTCTAAACTGAGCTCGACGAACTCAGAACTCAAGCTCTGAACTTAGCTCGACAAAATGTGAGATTAGCTTAACGAACTCTGAACTGAGATCGATGAACTCAAAACTCAAGCTCTAAACTTAGCTCGACGAAATGTGAGCTGAGCTCGATGAACTCAGTTCGACGAAATCTGAACTTAGTTCAACCAGTTAAACTTACAGCCTTTTTGCTGAATGGCAATGATTGTGTCTTCATCACTCAACGCCAAAACACTTAGCCAACTTTCTCTTTAGAATCATGTCGTTGAGTGAGTTGAATTCACTCAACGCCTTTAAACGTTGTCATATTTAACCTCATTCAGACTTAAGGCATTTACTGTTTTAGCCTATCTCACAGCTTTTTGTTATATGGTGTTGAGTGAGTTGACTTCACTCAACGCCTGTAGAATTAGCCATTTTCTCAGCTTGCCACTACCTTTGCTTTGATTGTATAGACTTCACCCAGCGCTATAAGTCATCTGGCATTGAGTGACTGATCTTCACTCAACGCCTGTAGACTTAGACAGTTATCTGTCTTTTTACCACTTTGGTAAGAACTTACCTGTCTTAGCCACATTGGCTACCTTTCCTATGATATCTTATCAAGGCAAACTGCAATCATTCACCTTAAACACAAGTTAGATCACAACATGTGTATACATTGTTTTGTTGGTCCTTCAAATTCAAGACATTGGGATCAATGGACCCAACAAGTCCTCATCCGATCATCATAAGAACTTGTTGATAATACAAACAAGTCCATAACCCTTCTCACTACATGAGCAACATCAGCCTTAACCGCTCACACGTTGTAGAGAAACTTCACTTTTGTTGGACCGAATAGAACGTGATAGCCCGCGTCAATTGCATTGGTCACTGAGAAGAGGTTCTTCTTCATGTCTGGTACTTGATATACACTCCTTAAGGTGAGTGTACCATTATCACAACCTAAAGAAATGATACTCTCCTTCTCGACTGCATGAATAGTATCATCAATAGTAATGATAGCTTCGTTACCTGAGAATATGTGTAGAGAGGAGAACTTTGACTCATCCCCAGTGAGGTGGTGACCGCACCATGAGTCCATAATCTAGCCATCTTTGTAGTCGATGGCAGACAATGTACGAACACACATTCCCATCATAAACACACTTTCCCATCCAGCTTCCTTAACACTGGAACTAGCCTCCTCTTTGTCTGAAACATGCCCAGGCTACAGCTTGACCTTGCAGTCTTTCTTAAAATGACTTAGCTGGTTGCACCTGTAGCACTTAAGCCAATACTTCTTCTTCTTTCGATCATGCTTAGAAGTAGCACTCCCCTCTTGCAGATAAGTAGTTGAAGGGTCATCACCATCATCAGTCTTCTTCTTCTCCACCCTCTTCTTCTTCCCTAAAAAGAGCAACTCACTGCCTCCTTCAGAAATAGTGACTCCAGTCATCTGCTTTGCCAAGATCTCCTACGAAGCCATCAGGTTCTCCAGCTCTAACAAAGATGGCTGAGTGGCCCAGCCTTGAATAGAAATAACAAATGCCACATACTCCTTCGATAGACCGCGGATTATGTGTCTCTTCATCTTTTCTTCTAAAATAGGCTCATCAGGGTCCAAAGCTGAAATCTCAGCACAAATGTTCTTCATTTTCAAGAAGAACGTATAGATGGATAGATCACCTTGAGTGGCCCTTGCCAACTCATTCTCTAGAAACTGTAGTCGTGCTAAATTCTTCCTGTTTAACAACCCAACAAGGGAAGTACAAATCTCTGCAGCAGACCGACATCTGATGATGTGTTCAAAGAGTTTTGATGGCATAGCCTGCTTAAGAACAAACTCTGCTTTCGCATTGGTCTTCCTCCAAGCTCTCACTGCTTCAACACCAACAACAACAGTAACCTCCTGCCTTTTGAATTCACAGACGACCTCCCAAAGGTCCTCACCCAAAAGATAGCTCTCCATACACGACTTCCACTTCTTGAAGTTAGTCATCGTAAGGAGCTCAATTCCAAGACCCCTTGCAAATCCATCTTCCATTGCAAACACTTTGGTAATCTTAGACTCTCACAAGCAATAAGGTAAACTTACTGTTGATCACTGCTCAGCCTCTGATCCCTCTGATACCATGTAAAAAATTGTGATAGCAGAAAATGGGACACCAGGCGCAGAAACACTCAACCATACTGAGCCAAAACAAACCTAAAACAACTAGAAGAGCAAGAATCTTGTACTTATCAAAAATCTTTACGGAGCAAGGAATACTTGGCAAGACATGATTGCCAATGTATATGTTGGAAGCAGG
The DNA here is from genome assembly GCA_039513925.1 of Platanthera zijinensis. NCBI lineage: Eukaryota > Viridiplantae > Streptophyta > Magnoliopsida > Asparagales > Orchidaceae > Platanthera > Platanthera zijinensis. Next base: position 132,230,265 of record CM077083.1, read on the forward strand.
AAAAATACAAAGCAAAATATAAGCTATGCGGACTCAAGGAGTAACCGTCAGCCCTACTGCTAACCGTTATTGAGTCCTCTGAAGATGCTTGGTCGCAAGATTGCAACAAGCCGCATGGACTGCCTGTTATTCTAGTGCTGAAAGAAACTCTGTTCGCTGAACTACAAGCTGCCTGACCGCGAGGTCACCTAGCCGCAAAATCACGCACACTGCTTCCACCGAACTGAACAAGCGCCCAAAGGCGGACAGCTTATTGAACAGGGAAACAAGTTGCAGAAGAGAGACCGTCTGGTCGCAAGCCACGACTTGCTGTTAACTGCCGGTTGAAACCGTAGAATCCACACTGACCCTGACCAAAGTCAACACCAAGTCCCCAGTTCCTCAGCGCAATTTACACAACCTGCACAGCACAAACCGTTCAATCTCTTCAAACCACGCGGATAGAAAACCCTAACTACAGCAACCTCCTGCGAGTTCACTTACTGTTCACTCAGTATCTATTGTAACATCCCACTTCACCCTAGGCCCCTTGTGCACGCTTTTGAGTCAGGAGAGCTTATTTAGGCTCAGAGAGTGCAGGCGATCAGGCGCGCACTCGTGGGAAAAAATGAAGTTGGCCCTGTATAGGACACGGGTAGAGACACGGGCGTGTCCCTACCCGTGTGTCGTGTCTTTGAGTGGCATGGCGTTGAGTGATTAGAAAATGGCGTTGAGTGGCTTGTCCCGAGAAGGAAACGGGTAGAGACACAGGCGTGTCCCTACCCATATGTCGTGGCGTTGAGTGGCAGGGCGTTGAGTGTCTGTTTTGGGTATGACACAGGTAGATACATGGACATGTCCCTACCTGTGTGTCGTGGCGTTGAGTGGCATGGAGTTGAGTGGCATGGCGTTGAGAGTTAAGCAGTCATTGTCCCGAGAAGGACACGGGTAAAGACACGGGCGTGTCCCTACCCGTGTGCGTCAAGTCAAGCTCGATGAAATATGTCCAGAGCAGGACATGGGTATAGACACGGGCAGAACCACGGCCGTGTAACCTTGACATAGGTACATACAGGGGCGTATCAGTACCCGTGTATGTGCACGAAGCGACAGTCAAACTGTTGATGCCATTTTTCCCGAGCAGGACACGGGTAAGGACACGGGTGTGTCCCTACCCATGTCACCTCTGAATAAAAAGGGCAAAATGAAACCCTATCCGTTTTCATTCTCTTCCAAGCCACATCTTCTGGAGAAAACTTCTGGAGGAGGGAAGCACTTGCTGGAGCCAACCAAACTTCGTGAGTAATCGCCACCGCCGTGAAGGAAAAGGGATGCCGACGAGAAGAATGACAAGATCCATGGTCAGAGATGGCGGAACCGCTGGAAATGAGGTGAGCTTCCTACCCTCTCCCTTGGTGCTAGATCTGTAGTTATCCTTAGGCGAGATATTGACTCAAATGAGTCTATATGTGTGAGATGAAGATTTCTAGGAGGGCTATGCTAGAACTTGTGTTCTAAGGTTTAGCCATCTTCAACCTCACCTTCCTTCAAAGTGATGATGGGGGTGGTTTCGAGAAGAGGAATGGCCTTAAGATGGTGTATAAGGGTGGAGAAACTTTTGGTTGTTATTTGGGAGGATCGGCTTGAGGAGAAAGATGAACCGATGTCGTTCATTTCACCTCAAGATGCGTGCAGAAATCTATGTTTTGTACGCAACGACCTCCTTACCTATTTTCAGGCAAGATATGGCCAGATCTGGGATTTTGACTAAACACGAGAGTCGTAGCCCTTGAAATTACCTTTTCGATGAGTGGTTACACGCCTTAGGGTGAAGTTTGCAGCCATGGGAATGTCTGATCGAAGCAGAGGGCTGTCAGACTAAGCGTGCAGAAATTATATTTTGTACGCAGCAGGCTTTGGAGCCAATTTCATGTATGATACACTCTGATCTGGGTTATAGACTGAACATGAAGGTTGTAGCCAATGGAAAGACCTTTCCATCGAGGGGTTACACACACTAACCAGATTCCTGTAACCACAGGAATTTTCGGTTGAATTTGTTATCCAGCAGGTGTTCTGCACCTGAAATTCCTGGGTAAATGTAAAGTTGGGTTTGGACTCGGAAGAGATTTTGTAACAATCCGGCATTAAGTTGTAGGTGATTCATAATATGCCTAATTGTGATGATTCAACACATGATGAAATTACTAGATAGACCCCACATAAACAAATGGTGAAATGGTATGTGGTTGAACGAAACGACTTGGTGGGGGTTAATGAACGAAGGGTAATTAGTCATTTAATAACAAGATTTACTAGAGCTTGGGTAATTGATTCGGTTTTGGTTGTATGAACATGTGAGGTGTTAAATATATGGTTAACTCTTGTGTACACAAATGATTGATTTTGGTGAAGGAGTTTTAAGAGGTGATGTTCAAATTATGTGACCATAGCATTAGACGTAATCATGGTCTTGAGGCTTGTCATATAAGGAAGTCTAAGATGGTCCACTGTTTGAGGTGGTTCGCCACTTGTGTTTGTGGTAAACCCTTATGGTGCCTTGGGCACCAGATTGTGAATGGGGTGAGTGCGGATTTCCGATCACACTGGTTGGTAACGTTGGGAAGAATCATAAATGTACGGTTGGGCTTGGTCCTTGGTGTTCATGTCCCGAGGCTCGTTCCGTGCCAAGTGGTCGGTTGGGCTTGGTCCTCATGCTCGTTTCCAAGTCTCCTTCCGTATCACGATGTGGTTGTATTGCATGCGGTGTCGTAATCCCGGGTTAAGGATAGTGTGACATATCTACGGGCTCGCCAATTGTCACACCGATGGGAGTTGACAGCTAGAACTTGGGCGGTTGGGCTTTGTCCTCGGTGTTCACATCCCGAGGCTCCTTCTGTGCCAAGTGAACGGTTGGGATTAGTCCTTGTTCTCGTTTCCGAGGCTTTTTCCGTATCACACCTTAGGCCAGTTCGGGGATAGGATCTCGTTGCACATCTACCAGAGACACCCGCTGAGCCGTAGTACGCATGTGAGCTCCGTTGTTGTGTTCTTAGCATTGAGGCGTACGAAGGCCTAGGCCAGGTAGTGTGGAGACCAGCCTTGTAGTGGAGATGCCCGCTCCACTGTCACCATCTAACCACGACGGATGACGCCTGAGAGGTTAGCTACCTTCAAAAAAAGTGGGAACTGCGAGTCTGTGTCGACATAGCGATTGCATGTGCGTGATCATGCGTGAGTCATTGCATTGCATACATGTCATTACACTTCATTGCATACACAAAGATCCTCATCGTATACGTTTGTATGGGCACTCCTATACGATGAGTTACTTACTACTGAACGATCCTAAACTTATATGCTTGTATGGGCATTCATATAAGTTGAGTTACTTACTGTTATAACATTATACTATCATGTTGTTGTAGATTATAGAATTGCTAGAATAAGCTGTTGCTCATTTATTACACTGCTTTATATACATAGTGATATACCACCTGCTTGTACCTATGTTTCATATATATTGTACCCTTTTCCTTTATCCTCCCGGTGCCGAGGAGTCGCCAGGGGAGCGGACGTGAAGCCACTTAGTCTTTAAGACTAACGGTTGCTAAGACTTCCTTTTAAGGAGGAAACCCCGCAGGTGGAGCAGTAGGTTATGCAGTCGGACAGCCAGGCCTTGACGACAGGGCCTTAGGGGACGGCACTGTCGCTACCATCGGTTACTGATTTGAGTGTGAGAGGTTTTTGTTGTACCCTTTTGGGGAAAAACTATTTACATACTCTGATATTAGAAGCTTGTTGTAGCTTCTCTACTTTTGTTATATTTTATGGACCATATGCTTGGTGTGGATTTGACTTCTGTACTTTTATATTTTGGTTGGGTTGGCAATGTGTGATATTGTTTGTGTCCGGCATAATAAGCGTCTTGTGGTACAGACTAACCTGAGTGTTAGTGCTACCGCAAGACGGCTATTCTGGGCATAAGACCCCTCTTGTGTCGTGTTTTGTGTTCCGGGAGGGGGTTTTACAAATGGTATCAGCTTGCTACGATCCTGAACTGAAGAAGTCATTTAACAATGGTGCCACCCCCATTCGATTAGTCAATTTGGGGACAAACTGACTTAGCGGAAGCAGTGGTGTGCCCATATGTAATTCATACTAAGTTTGTCCATCTTTGACCTTAGATTAGCCAACCTAACGTTAGGTACATACCTTTGTACGTCGATCTCCTAAAGTTTGGATGACCCTAGGAACATAAAACTGTTGTATAAAGTCTTGCGAGACCCCTAGGGCAAGCACTTTTGTTTATAACGGATTTTGAACCTAACGCGGATAATAGACATGGAAGATTCCCTAGGGCATCAATTTTGTTTATAGCAGACTCGATCTTGGCGGAGATAATATATATGGTAAAGTTGTTGGAAGCGGGTCTTTTGGGTGTTTTGACAAGCGTTAAGAGACTCACTGAAGGAGTAATTGAAGCAGGACCCAGCTCCAGGAAGAGGGCTACGAGGAAGAAATTCATACGTTATAAGCATTTGTCCTTATTCTGCCTAAGTTTGTTCTAGGAATCTGGCTTGAGCCTTCACAATTTGATACTTAGGCGTAATGGTTAGTGAGAAACCGACCTATACGTTATTCGATACCGATGCCTCGTACTCATTTGTGTCTGCAGACTTCAGTAAAGACCTAGAAGGAGTGCAGTACTTCACTGGTATTGCTCGAAGGGTGCGCCTTCCAGATAGATCGGAGATGACGGCAACCGCGAAGTGCGAGTTTGAGGTTCTCCTTGAAGGAAAGCTCTTCGACACCCCTGCCACAGTCTTGAGAATGCCAGAGTTTGACCTCATTCTGGGCATGGTATGGCTAGATCGGCACTATGCAAAGATTGACTGTGCGCAGAAGAGGATCTCGTTGAGACATGGAGACTTGGAGATCATCTTTCAAGGTATTAACTTCACGCCCCTTATGATGTTATCTTCAGTCCAGGCTTTAAAAGCCCACATGAAGGGGGATGAAGTTTTCATGATCTATTTCGAGATGAAGGAGTTGGACTTGGATATCAAGGATGTGCGGGTGGTGCGCAATTTCCCCGAAGTATTTCCAGAGAAATTGCCAGGATTACCCCCACACAGAGAAGTAGATTTTCAAATCAAGTTAGTACCAGGTGTGAATACTGTCTCTAGGACTCATTACTGAATGAGCCCGAAGGAACTCGCCGAGTTTAGAGTTCAGCTACAAGAGTTGGTAGAATCAGGGTTTGTTTGCCCCAGCTCATCACCCCTGGGAGCCCCTGTTCTATTCGTTAAGAAGAAAGATGGAACCCTGCGATTATGCATAGACAATCGGGAGCTCAACCGACTGACGGTACGAAACACCTATCTGTTACCTCGGATCGATGAGTTGTTCGATCAACTGGTGGGAGCGCATTGTTTTTCCAAGATAAATTTGCGCTCGGGGTATTATCAATTGAGAATACAAGAGGATGATATTCAGAAAATTGCTTTCAACTCAAGGTACGGCTTGTATGAGTTCACAGTTATGCCGTTTGGGCTCACAAATGCGCCATCAGCTTTCATGAGCTTGATGAACAAAGTGTTTGAGCCCTATCTAGATGTCTTCACCATTGTTTTCATCGACGACGTCTTGGTCTACTCTAAGACGGAGGAAGAACATGTCAGTCATCTGGCCTTAGTACTGAAGAAGTTAAAAGAGCACGCCCTGTTCGCCAAGTTCAGCAAGTGTGAATTCTTGCTTAAGGAGGTTGCTTTCTTGGGTCATGTGATCAGTGGGGCTGGGCTAGCTGTGGATCCGGCCAAAGTGTGTGTTGTGAAGGAGTGGTCGCCTTTGAAGTCAGCGGCCGACGTGCGGAGTTTCCTTGGACTTGCCGGGTACTACCGCAAGTTCATAAAGGGATTCTCAAAGATTGCTCTTCCTCTTACTTCCCTAACAAAGAAAGGTGTGTCGTATGAGTGGACACCCTAATGTGAAGCTGTGTTCCAAGAACTAAAGGACAGACTTACATCTGCACCCATCCTAGCCCTTCCATCTGTGAAGGAAGGATTTCAAGTTTACACGGACGCATCATATCAAGGAATGGGAGGGGTATTGATGCAGCACGGGCATGTGATCGCATATTCTTCAAGACAATTGAAGAAGCATGAAATCAACTATCCAGTACATGATTTGGAGTTGGGAGCAGTGGTGTTTGCCTTGAATATTTGGAGGCACTACCTATACAGCGTACACTGCGAAATCTTCCCGGATCATAAGAACTTAAAGTACGTCCATACCCAGAAGGAATTGAATCTAAGACAGCGGCGCTGGTTGGAGTTTTTTGTGCCATTATGAATACACCCTGAACTACCACCCCAGAAAAGTAAATTCCATAGCCGATGTATTGAGCAGGAAGGTACCGTAAACAAGCCTCGAGTCCCGATGTATGCATATGGAGTTAGATCGGATGCTTGAGGAGATGGAGATCACTTTGGTGTATAAGGATCAACCAGACGGGTATACGGAGTACTTCACCATGATGAGAATAGTGTGCGATGTTCGAGAACGGATCCGGGCGGAGCAAGGAAGGGATGAGGCTCTTGATCCGGCAATAAAGTCAATTGAAGATGGGACAACCAACGAGTACTCTCTAAAAGACGGCCTTGTTCATTTTTGTGGCCGGCTTTACATTCCCAAGGGTGGTAAAATTCGGGAAGATATCTTGAGAGAGACACACTGCTCTGAGTATTCTGTACACCTTGGGATTGGTAAGATGTACGCCGACTTGTGGAAGACCATGTGTTGGCCGGGAATGAAGAAAGACGTCAGATATTTTTTTACGCATTATGAGGCCTGTCAAAGGGTGAAGGCAGAATGCAGGAGGCCCGGAGGATTATTGTAGTCATTGCCCATCCCCGAGTGGAAGTTCGAGGATGTCTCCATGGACTTCGTCCACGATTTTCCTCGCTCCTGCTCAGGGAATGATTCGATATGGTTAATCGTTGATCGCTTGATGAAGATAGCCTGATTCATACCTATGAAGAAAGAAGCACACATGGATGTTTTGGTACGCCTTTTTGTGGAACAATTCGTACGGTATCATGGCGTGCCAAAGCCAATCATTTCTGACTGGGATGATCAGTTTACCTCTAGCGAATGGAAGGCTGTGCAGGCATATTTGGGTTCGCGCCTTACATTCAGCACAGCGTTTCACCCTCAGACCGACGGGCAATCTGAGAGGACCATCAGGACATTGGAAGATTTATTGAGGTTGTGTGTGCTGGATAGAGGAGAGCCGTGGGAAAGGCTCCTACCCTTGGTAGAATTCTCATACAACAACAGCTATCAAGCTAGTATCGGGATGGCGCCCCATGAAGCCCTATACGGAAGAAGGTGTAGAACACCCTTGTCGTGGGTGCAGTATGAAGATCTGAAGGCTTTGAGAGTTGAATACATAGATGATACTGATGCAGCTGTAAGGCTAATACGGGACCGCATGCTCGAGGCTCAAAGTCGCCAAGCAAATTATTATAATGCAAAACACAGGATGGTGGAATTTCAAGTGGGCGATAAGATATTTTTAAAGATCAGGTTGATGCATGGAGTATCTCGGGTACGTGGTGTGAATAAGCTCAGCCCAAGGTACATTGGGCCCTACGTCATATTGGAAAGGATTAGTTCGTTAGCATATCGGTTGGAGTTACTGTCGGAGCTAGAGAATCTTCATGACGTATTCCATGTGTCGTCACTCCGAAAGGCATTGTTGCGGCCTGAACAATATGTCCCAACCACTGACGGAGCAGTTGCAACTGATAGGTCGGTACGACTAGAGCCTGTGCGGATAGTAGATAGCGAGACGAGGATTTTGCGTCGCAAAAGTGTTCCTCTGGTAAAAGTGTTGTGGTCCAATCATGGGAAAGAGGAGTATACGTGGGAGCCGGTGGACTTGATGCAAAAGCGCTACACGGAGCTGTTCCATTAAGGTAACCTTTTAAAGCATATTTTATTTTATGTCTATTTTATGCTTTTCTCCCCATAGCCTTAACCTGATTTCGGGGACGAAATCTTTTATTTTGTTTATGGGAATTGTAACGTCTCGATTTGCGTTAGGCCCCTTGTGCGCGCTATTGAGTCAGGAGAGCTGATTTAGGCTCAGAGAGTACAGGAGATTAGGAGCGCACTCGTGGGGAAAAAGGAAGTTGGCCCTGTGTAGGACACGGGTAGAGACACGGGCGTGTCCCTACCCATGTGTTGTGGCTTTGAGTGGCATGGCGTTGAGTGATGAGAAAATGGCACTGAGTGGCTTGTCCCAAGAAGGACACGGGTAGAGACACGAGCGTGTCCCTACCCGTGTGTCGTGGCATTGAGTGGCATGGAGTTGAGTGTCTATTTTGGGTATGACACGGGTAGAGACACGGGTATGTCCCTACCCGTGTGCCATGGCATTGAGTGGCATGGCGTTAGGTGGCATGGTGTTGAGAGTTAAGCAGTAATTGTCCGGAGAAGGACACAGGTAGAGACACGGGCCTGTCCCTACCCGTGTGCGTCAAGTCAAGCTCGACGAAATATGTCCAGAGCAGGACACAGGTATAGACACGAGAAAAACCACGGCCGTGTCACCTTGAGACAGGTACAGACACGGGTGTGTCAGTACTCATGTATGTGCACGAAGCAGCAGTCGAACCGTTGATGTCGTTTCACCTGAGCAGGACACAGGTAAGGACACATGCGTGTCCCTACCCGTGTCACCTCTGAATAAAAAGGGCGAAATGAAACCCTAGCCGTTTCCATTCTCTTCAAAGCCACATCTTCTGGAGAAAATTTTTGGAGAAGGGAAGAACTTGCTCGAGCCAACCAAACTTCGTGAGGAATCGCCACCGCCACCAAGGAAAGGGGATGCCGACAAGAATAATGACAAGATCCATGGCCAGAGATGGAGGAACCACTGAAATTGAGGTGAGCTTCCTCCTCTCTCCCTTGGTGCTAGATCTGTATTAATCCTTAGACGAGATATCGACTCAAATGAGTCTTGATGTGTGAGATGAAGATTTCTAGGAGGGCCATGCTAGAACTTGTGTTCTAAGGTTTAGTCATCTTCAACCTCCCCTTCCTTCAAAGTGATGATGGGGGTGGTTTCGTGAAGAGGAATGGCCTTAAGAGGGTGAATAAGGGTGGAGGAACTTATGGTTGTGATTTGGGAGGATCGGCTTGAGGAGGAAGATGAACCGATGACGTTCATTTCGCTTCAAGATGCGTGCAGAAATCTATGTTCTGTATGCAGCGACCTTCTTGGCTATTTTCAGGCAAGATATGGCCAGATCTGGGCTTCTAACTAAACAAGAGAGTCGTATCCCTTGGAATTACCTTTCCGACGAGTGGTTACACGCCTTCGGGTGAAGTCTGTAGCCACGGGAATGTCTGATCGAAGCAGAGGGCTGTCAAACTAAGCGTTCAGAAATTGTATTTTGTACGCTGCAGGTTTTGGAGCCAATTTCATGTATGATACACTCTTATCTGGGTTGCAGAGTGAACATGAAAGTTTTAGCTCATGGAAAGACCTTTCCATAGAATGGTTACACGCACTCAATGGATTCCTGTAGCCATAGGAATCTCCGGTTGAATTTGTTGTCCAGTAGGTGTTCTGCGCCTGAAATTTCTGGGTAAGTGTAAAGTTGGGTTTGGACTCGGAAGAGATTTTGTAACAATCCGATGTTAAGTTGTATGGGATTCATAATATGCCTAATTGTGATGATTCAACACATAATGAAATTACTGGATAGACCCCACGTAAAGAAATGGTGAAATGTTATGTGGTTGAACAAAATAACTTGGTGGGGGTTAATGAACGAAGGGTAATTAGACATTTAATAACAAGATTTACTAGAGCTTTGGTAATTGATTCGGTGTTGTTTGTATGAACATGTGAGGTGTTAAATATATGGTTAACTCATGTGTACACAAATGTTTGATTTTGGTGAAGGGGTTGTAAGACATGATGTTAAAATTATGTGACCATAGCATTTGACGTAATCATGGTCTTGAGGCTTGTCATATAAGGAAGTCTATGATGGTCCACTGTATGAGGTGGTTCACCACCTGTGTTTGTAATAAACCCTTATGGTGCCTTGGGAACCAGATTGTGAAAGGGGTGAGTGCGGATATCTGATCGCACTTGTTGGTAACATTTGGAAGAATCATAAATGGACAGTTGGGCTTAGTCCTCCGTGTTCATGTCCCGAGGCTCCTTCCATGCCAAGTGTTCGGTTGGGCTTGATCCTCGTGCTCGTTTCCGAGGCTCCTTCCGTACCACGAAGTGGTTGTATTGCATGCGGTGTCGTAATAGCGAGTTAAGGATAGCGTGGCAGGTCTATGGGCTCGCCAATCGTCACACCGATTGGAGTTGACAGCTAGACCTTAAGCGGTTGGGCTTGGTCCTCGGTGTTCACGTCCCGAGGCTCCTTTCATGCCAAGTGAATGGTTAGGCTTGGTCCTCGTGCTCGTTTCCGAGGCTCCTTTCGTATCACACCTTAGGCCAGTTTGGGGATAGGATCTCGATGCACATCTACCCGAGACACCCGCTGAGCCGTAGTACGCATGTGAGCTCCGTTGTTGTGTTCTTAGCATTGAGGTGTACGAAGGCCTAGGCCAAGTAGTTTGGACACCAGCCTAGTAGTGGATATGCCCGCTCCACTGTCACTGTCTGGCCACGACGGATTATGCCTGAGAGGTTAGCTACCTGCTCGAAAAGTGGGAACTGCGAGTCTGTGTCGACATAGCAATTGCATGTACGTGATCATGGGTGAGTCATTGCATTACATACATATCATTACACTTCATTGCATACACAAATATCCTTATCGTATAAGTTTGTATGGGCACTCCTATACGATGAGTTACTTACTGTTGAACGATCCTCAACTTATATGCTTGTATGAGCATTCATATAAGTTGAGTTACTTACTGTTATAACATTATACTCTTATGCTGTTGTAGATGATAGAATCGCTAAAAAAATCTGTTACTCATTTATTACACTGTTTTATATACATAGTGATATACCACCTTCTTGTACCTATGTTTTATATATATTTTACCCTGTTCCTTTCTCCGCCCGGTGCCGAGGAGTCGGCGGGGGAGCGGATGTGAAGCCACTTAGTTTTTATGAATAACGGTTGCTACGTCTTCCTTTTTAGGAGGAAACCCCGTAGGTGGAGCAGTAGGTTATGTAGCCGGACATCCAGGCCAGGGCGACAAGGCCAAAGGGGACGATACCGTCGCTATCATTGGTTATTGATGTGAGTGTGAGAGGTTTTTGTTGTACCCTTTTTGGGAAAAACTATTTACGTACTCTGATATTAGAAGCTTGTTGTAGCTTCTCTACTTTTGTTATATTTTATGGACTATATGCTTGGTGTGTATTTGACTTCTGTACCTTTATATTTTGGTTGGGTTGACAATGTGTGATATTGGTTGTGGCCGGCAGAATAGGCGTCTTGTGGTACAGGCTAACCCGAGTGTTAGTGCTACCGCAAGGCGGCTGTTCTGGGCATAAAAACCCTCTCGTGCCGTGTTTTGTGTTCCGGGAGGGGGGTGTCACAAACCGCATTTTCTCCGAATTTAGGAATTATCAGAGTATGAGAAAACACGCGTCATGATGCCACGTCGAGCAGGGGATAACTGCTGACGCTCAGGCAAAACAATCTACTTTACCCTTTGAAAGAAATTCATGGGTTTAAATGATTAGAAAAACCAGTTATATTTTAGAGGCCGTATCCCTCGGCTCGGTGGATCACCTAGTCCACAGTTAAAAACTATACTTATGCGCTGCGGAAAATACTTTATTCAGGTTTGACATCCTAAGGAGTGCATAAGAGCCTCAAGAGGACCACTATGTTATGCAAGACTCTACATTTAATTTATATTATATATAAGAAAATGATCTTTATACGTTGTTTGGAAAATAGTGATTTAGTTTTATAAAACATGCTGATCATGAGCTATACTTATAATAATAATTATAGTTTTGAAATAACTAGAAACCTAGCATAAATCCTCCTTAGAGCAAGTAGACTATCTCTAGAAAATAGTAGCAGCACAAGTAATATATCTCGTACAAAGGTAAAAACTACCAGTGGGCACCAACAACCTGACACGAACCCACTGGCAAATATGTATGTCTGTAAGAAAAGTGCAGAAAACTACCTCACTAAACAAATCCAGAAGGATCTCCAAAGCCCAAGAGACCACCAGCAACACCACAGCAACCTAGCCACCAAACTGGCTACTGCTCAGGACCTGAGGCATTCAATAGAAAGAAAGAATACCTCAGCAAGCAAAACAAGGAAAAACTGCGTGAAAGTGTCAACCAGAGGATAAATGAAAGAGGAAAACACACAGTAGTAAAAGTCACAACTGCCCAAAGCAAGACAAAAGGAAATGCACTACGTGCGAGGAAACAGCATCAACCCTGCCCAGAAACTACATCCTGCAGAGTCTACTAAGCTACCAAGAGCCCAAAGTGCTGCAATCTACCAAGGAAGAAACATCTAACACCCTAAGCTGTGGGAGATGGTAGTAGCAAAAACAAACAACATGGATCCGGGTTGGAGGCAAACTTAGTCCCCCAACCACCATTTCCAAGACATCAAGATCAAGGGTCTACATGTGAAAGTACTAGGGACCTTCAACCCCCTTGCCCAGCCCGTACCTGGTGCAAGATAGAAGAAAAGGGTGGTCGTGGCAAAATTACACAACACCTCCCCCATGAAGAGCTTCAAACAACCACTACAACCACGACCCACGATTCGTCCTTTAGGAATGAAAAACATGGCCGACAAGGAAACTCAAAACATAAACAAAAAATTCACTTGGGAATGAAAATTGAGGTAGGGAAAAAGTGTTGAAATGACTCAACACGGCTTGGCGTTAAGTGGGACCCACTCAACGCCAAACCAGACCTTGGCGTTGAGTGAGTTAGCCTCACTCAACGCCAGAACAGCCATGGCGTTGAGTGAGTTTCACTCACTCAACGCCCTCCAGATGAACAACCCTGGCGTTGAGTGAGCTAGCCTCACTCAACGCCAAAACAGGCATGGCGTTGAGTGAGGTTCACTCACTCAACGCCTCCCGCAAGAATACTCAGGCGTTGAGTGAGCTACCCTAACTCAACGCCAAAACATCGATGGCGTTGAGTGAGGTACACTCACTCAATGCCCTGGTACTTAACCACAATCATAGAGAGAGGCGTTTAGTGAGCTGGCCTCACTCAACGCCAAAATAGCAATGGCATTGAGTGAAGCTCACTCACTCAACGCCCTGCCACTTAGCCGCAAAAGAAGACTGCGGAGTTGAGTGAGTCCACCTCACTCAACGCCAAAACACCAATGGCGTTGAGTGAGGTTCACTCACTCAACGCCCTGGCACTTAGCCGTAACAAGGCAAATCTGCGGCGTTGAGTGAGCTTGTCTCACTCAACGCCAAATCAGCAATGGCGTTGAGTGAGGTCGTCTCACTCAACGCCAGAAGTTCAGGCCATGAAGTAGGGTTATGGCATTGAGTCAGTCTACCTCACTCAACGCCAAAGCAGAAATGGCGTTGAGTGAGGTACACTCACTCAACGCCACGGGACTTGGCCGCAAACTCCTTTTCTGAGGCTAAGTACTTTGGCATTGAGTGAGTTGACCTCACTCAATGCCATTTCTGGTTCGGCGTTGAGTGAGGCCACCTCACTCAACGACAAACCATAAATGGCGTTGAGTGAGGTCAACTCACTCAACGCCAAAGTACTTAGCCTCAGAAAAGGCTATGGCGTTGAGTGAGCACACCTCACTCAACACCAAAGTACTTGGCTGCACAGAAGCGACGGCGTTGAGTGAGTCTACCTCACTCAACGCCAAAACCGAAATGGTGTTGAGTGAGGTCGACTCACTGAACGCCAAAACACTTAGCTTCTCAGGAAAACCGCGGCGTTGAGTGAGCTTGCCTCACTCAATGCCAAAATGGAAATGGCGTTGAGTGAGGTCGACTCACTCAACGCCAAAGTACTTAGCCGCTAGCAGGGGTTGTGGCGTTGAGTGAGTCCACCTCACTCAACGCCCTAGTACTTAGCAAAATTCTGACTGGCTAGAGCTGCGGCGTTGAGTGTATGCACCACACTCAATGCCAAACCTGCAAAGGCTTTGAGTGTGTGCACCACACTCAACGCCGGCTAGACAGACTCCAAAAAAAGGCTTTACCAACAAACACAGCAGGCACCCCCCTCCTCCCTCTCTCTCTCGGCTTCACCCGCAAGCCACCAACAAGATAGCAATCTGGAGTTTAACTGATGGCATTACGCCGGCGGGTTTATCACCAACAGCACAAAGAAGGGGGGCTCATAGTAGAATCTAAGCCCTAAATTCAGCAAGATAAAAGAGAACATGCTTGGCTTCTACCCTAGGGCTAACCGGGAATTTTCAGAATTTCAAGAGAACAACATTGGCAAGGGAAAGAATACCACTTGCCTCGATTTCCGGCGAAGCTTTGACGGCTTTCCCTCCTCTTTACTTGGCACTAGCAGCAGCAGCACCTAAAAGCACACTCCCGTACTTTAATGGCGGAAAACCACAAGACCGAAATCCCAAATCTCCTAAAAATCCATGAAAATCGAATTTCTTACCATCGAAACGTAGATCTGAGCGAGAGCAAGACAACGCCGCTTTCGGAATAGAAATCTGTCCACGAACACTCCCGGAATCACAGTCCGAAAGCTAGGGATAACTGCCGTTCCCGCCTCTGTTTTCCGCAAACAGGAGCAGCGGTTTTTGGTCTCGGGAAGGAGGAAAGAGTGGGCCCGCCACTCCAAGTAAAGCTTTTATATAAGCTTTAACACGTCGGTTCAGCAATAACTGAAGCCTAGCCGCCGGTTCTCTTATTTAAAATAAGAGAATTTCTACTAGGCTTTACTAATGGCACACCCAAAAAGGCACGAAATTCGAACTACCTCGGAATTTGATGAAATTCGCACCGTAGCTAAATACCCACGCTATGAACACAACGACGAAGTCGAAATTAACTTTCGATGAACGGAACTCGAGTTATACCCACCTAAAGCCAAAACACAAGCATCCCCCAAGAGGCCACACCGGGTCACCCAAAACGACTCGGCTTGCTAGGGAGACCTTGCCCATAGGCTACAAAATAGGCCACTACGTTCTAAGGAGCTAAACCACACTCCACAAATGGCACAAGCCACAAAAACGCATCACCGTAACGCCAAACAAAAATAAAATAGTCGCAGAAAAATCGAGGGCGTTACAGTCACTCCCCCTAAAAGAAAGTTTTGTCCCGAAACTTTACGCACAGCACTCCTATTAAAGAAGGAAAAGTAACAAATAGGAGTTACAAGAAGGAAAACATACCGATCAAATCAGGGAAACATGTGAGGGTAAGCCTTCCTCATGGCCGACTCTAGCTCCCAAGTCGCGCTCTCAAAATCCTGATTCCTCCAAAGAACTTTCACCATCAGAATGGACTTCCTTCGCAGCACCCGTTCCTGAGTATCCAAAATACGGACCGGCACTTCAACAAAAGAGAGGTTGGGCTCCAACTAGGGCACAATGTCCAAGATTTGCCCACTGCTGCGCACACACTTCCGCAATTGGCTTACATGGAAAACATTATGAACACCTGGGAAGTTTGCTGACAAATCCAATCTATATGCTGACACGCCAATCCGCTCCAAAATCTTAAACGGGCCCACATACCTCAGGTCTAATTTCTGATTCTTACCAAACCTCTTTACACCCACAATCGGGGAAACCTTGAGAAATACAAGGTCCCCTACAGAAAACTCCAAGGAGGACCTACGCCGATTGGCTTTCTTCTCGTACCGTTCCTGAGCTATACGAAGCTTCTCACGAATAAGCTTCACTCCGACTTCCATTTCCTCAAGCGCATCTGGACCCAACAAAGGCCTCTCACCAGCCTAAGCCCAAAACAACGGAGTTCTGCAGCGCCTCCCATACAAGGCTTCGAACGGAGCCATCTGCAAGCTCTCCTGATAACTGTTGTTGTATGCAAATTCCATAAGTCGCAGCCGCTCATCCCATGCTCCACCGTGGTCTAAAATGTAGCATCGGATCATATCCTCAACTATCTGGTTCACCCGCTCTGTCTGCCCATTTGTTTGTGGGTGGTAAGCAGTAGAGTACCTCAGATCCGTACCCAAACCCTCCTGCAGACTCTGCCAAAAACGAGAAGTAAACCGGGAGTCTCGATCAGAAATGATGCTAACCGGCACACCATGCAGTCGGATGACTTCAGTCAAGTACAACTCCGCTATCTTCTTCATCGGGTAATCAATCTTATATGGCACGAAGTGAGCACACTTCGTCAGTCTATCCACTATAACCCAAACAGAATCAAATCCCCTCAGGGATTTCGGTAAGCCCATGATGAAATCCATAGATATACTTTCCCACTTCCAAGTCGGGATCTCTAACGAAGTCAACTTGCCACCAGGCCTTCCATGATCGGCCTTCACACGCTTGCAAGTGTGGCACTCAGTAACAAATCGGGCTATGTCACCTTTCATGCCATACCACAAGGCAATTTGCTTTAAGTCACGATACATCTTCGTAGATCCTGGATGGTAGGCAACGCTGGATCAATGAGCCTCTCTGCAAATCATACCTCTTATGTCCCCAATAGCGGGGATGCAAAATCTGCCGCGGTACTTCAAAGTACCCGCATCATCGATAGCAAAGTCTGGCAACTCCCCCTTCTCGGTCCTGGTGAATAAGTGCAGAAGATTCGGATCGTCCTTCTGGTGCAGTCTGGTCAAAGAAATCCAGGACGGCTCTGCCACTGATAAACTACTATGCAAGCCACAACGTCCCACTGATATATCCATAAGGAGGAAGTCCTCCACAAAACGATCGGCGGTGAGGTTAAAGATCTTTCCCGTCTTTTGGCTAAGGGCGTCGGCCACCATATTGGCCTTGCCTGGATGATACTGGATCTCTACGTCATAATCGGCCACATACTCTAGCCACCGCCGCTGGCGCAGATTCAACTCCTTCTGCATGAACACGTACTTCAGGCTCTTATGTTCGGTGAAGATCTTGCACTGAGCCCCATAAAGTAGGTGTCTCCACAGCTTCAACGCATAAATAACCGCTGCGAACTTGAGGTCATGCGTAGGATAATTCTTCTCATGAGTCTTCAGTTGCCTTGACCCATAGACAATCACTTTTCCAACCTGCATTAACACACAACCCAGACCTATATGCGAAGCATCCACATAAACATCATAATCCACCCCTTCAGTAGGCAGGGTCAGAACGGGAGCAGTGCACAATTTCCTCTTTAACTCCAGGAAGGCTTCTTCGCACTTCTCGCTCCAAACAAAAGCCACGTTCTTCTGAGTCAGCTTGGTCAAAGGTGCAGCTAGGGAAGAGAAACCCTCCACGAACCTCCTGTAGTAGCCAGCCAACCCTAGGAAACTCCTGATCTCCATAGGCGTATTCGGCCTACTCCAATCCATCACTTCTGCGACCTTTTCTGGGTCGATCGAGATCCCATCCTTGTTCACCACGTGGCCTAGAAATAAAACCTGAGACAACCAAAATTCGCACTTGCTCAGCTTGGCGAATAACTTATGGTTCCTCAACTCTGATAGAACCAAGCGCAGATGCTGCTCATGCTCCTCAACACTGCGAGAGTAAACCAACACGTCATCGATGAAGACCACCACAAACTTGTCCAGGAAATCCTTGAACACCCGGTTCATCATATCCATGAAGGCTGATGGTGCATTGGTCAAACCAAACAACATCACCAAGAACTCAAAATGTCCATGCCTTGATCTAAACGCAGTCCGTGGAATATCTGCCTCACGGATCCTAAGCTGATGATAGCCAGAACGAAGATCGATCTTGGAGAACACTGTGCTACCGCGCAACTGGTCAAATAAATCATTGATACTCGGCAGATGGTACCTGTTCTTAATTATTACTTTGTTCAACCCCCTATAGTCGATACAAAGCTGCATTGACCCAACTTTCTTCTTCACAAACAGCACAGGAGCACCCCAAGGAGACGAACTCTGACTGATAAATCCCTTTGTTAACAGCTCATCCAACTGGACTCGCAACTCCTCTAACTCACGAGGTGCCATCCTGTACGACGCCTTAGCAATAGGACGCGTACCCGGCTCTAGATCGATCACAAACTCAACATCCCGCTCGGGAGGAAGGCCAGGAAGATCATTAGGAAAAACATCGGCGAAACCACGAACAATTGGAATATGCTCCAAGCGCGGTACACTAACAGCGGTCCCAACCACCGAGACCAAACAAGCGAAACAATCCGAAAGAAACAGCTTCTGAGCACATACCGCAGAGATAACAGGAGAATCCTGGCATAGATCAGCATACACGCTTCTGGGCTGACCGTCGTCCCTAATGAAGTCCAATCGCTTTCCTTTACACTGAATGACTGCATCATACCTAGACAGTCAGTCCATGCCAAAAATAACATCGAAGTTTTCCAGATCAATCATCTTCAGGTCTGTCTTCGCAAGGAAGTCCCCCAACAAAACAGGGCAATTAAATATGCCCAAATCTGACAACATAGATTCACCAGAGGGGAACTTGATATGGAAGGTATCCCGAACTCGATCTAAAGTCAACCGATGTCGCTCCACAAAGGTTCTAGCCACGAACGAGTGGGTAGTGCCAGAGTAAAATTGAAAATGCGCCCATCAGTTCTTCACCTTAAATTTCCTTATAGGAGCATAAAAACTAAGGAACTACCACAAAAATATTGCAAACATTTTAGCAAAACAAGAACAAAACCTTCAGGCTGGAAAGACAATTAACCTGAGATGACCTGAGTCGAAGCTTGAGCCTCCTCGGAAGAGATCACGTTCAGCTTTCCCTTGCCCTTGTCCACACGCTGAGGTGGAGGTAATGCCTGTAGTGGAACTGCATGAAGAACAGGCTGGACCTGAGGACACCTAGACTTGATGTGTCCCTTCTACCCACACTAAAAGCAGACCTTATCCTTGGACCAGCACTGGACAGTATCATGCCCGGGTCGCTTGCAAACAGAATAGGAGACATCTCTCCTAGGAGCACCCTGAATCGAATGAACCTGCTCCTTCCTCTGAGCTGCTGCCTTCTTGAAACATCTCTCGATAGGGTGGCCTGACCGGCCATAGAAGCTGCACAACACTTTGCTCTTCTTTCCCGGAGCCACACCCGGTACCTGGGGTTTCTTCTCCTCCACAGACTTCCTCTTATCCTTCATCATTTGCTGGACTCTACTCTTCGCGGTCTCAATAGCCTCCACCTTCAGAGCAGCCTCCACTACTCCTGCATAAGTCTCTGACCCATAAGCACTGGTCAATTGCTGCACCTCGCTCCTCAAACCACCGAGAAATCGCTTAACTCGATCAGCCTCAATGATGACCAATCAAGGGGCAAAACGGCTCAACTTGCTGAACTCTATCTCATACTCACCCACCGTGAGTTGCCTTTGTTTCAGATGGAGGAAGTCGTTCATGAGGCGGTCACGCTCGACCGAGGGTAAGAACTTCCTCAACAGCATCTCCTTGAACACCTCCCAAGAGCATCCAGCTACCAAGCTCTCCTTCTCTCTCAGCCACCAACTCTTAGCCAAACCTTTAAGCTGATAGGCGGCTATCATCACCCTCTAATCATCTGCAATCCCTAAGTACGAGAACATCTCCTCCATGGAGATCAGCCAATCATTTATCATCATGAAATCTGCCTTCCCGTCATAAGTGGGAGGGCTCAGCCTCTGGAACTGCGAGATGAAGGTCATCTCTGCTGGCACCACCACTGGATGTCTAAAGGGTGCAGGAGGAGGAGGGACGGCTAACCCCCCTGCGGGACCCTGCACTCCTTGAGTCTGACTTGCCACAACCGCCACCAGGGACTGAATCTGGGCCTGCATCTCTACCATCTGCCTGCTCATGGCATCGCTACTCTGCCGCAGGCTCTCGATCACCGCATCATTCTGAGCTCCGGATGACTCACCCTCAGATAGGGGAGTCGATCTAGTCGAAGGACGTCTCGCCATCCTAAAAAAAACATAAAACACTAGTCAGATCCCAATACAACGGCTAGAACCAACTACAAGTACAAATAATACATATATAGATATAAACTTAAAGCTGCTAAACTTGCTCTGGGAGTTTATCTTTTTACAAAAATTGATGTTATGCCCTAACCTAGGATGGTTAACCACCACCATACTAACTCTTGTGCCTAGATTAGGAATGCATGACTTTATATTACTTTTGACTTGAAAGCTTATGTGTGTACATATGTCATCCTGCTAGTCTTTAGCTTGGCACGTTGTGCTTATGCAATGTTATGCTATGCATGTTTGTGCTATGTATTCTAAAAAGTCCCTAATGTATGTTATGAGTGGCGTACACATGAAAATGTTATGCATCACATACTACATAACATTCTCATGCAACGAAAAAGAAAACGAGCTAGTCGCAGCCATGTGGTGAGGTTATGCATCTCATACTACATAACCCTCACATGTTGCCCCTACGGTGGATCCATATACGAACACATATTATGCATCCAATACTATATAATATGCCCCGTATACTTCATGTTATGCTATGAGTGTAGTGTTCGTGCTTTTGCCAAGATGTGCTGATGACATATCGGTGTGTGAATGACATGTTGCTGAACTACTAAATACAAACAAAGGAAGGTTGCCCGACTAACTTGTAAAGCAACCTCCCTCTGATACCAACTGTCACAATCCGCATTTTCTCCGAATTTAGGAATTATCAGAGTATGAGAAAACACGCGTTATGATTCCACGTCGAGCAGGGGATAACTGCTGACGCTTAGGCAAAACTATCTACTTTACCCTTTGAAAGAAATTCATGGGTTTAAATGATTAGAAAAACAAGTTATATTTTAAAGGTTGTATCCCTCGGCTCGGTGAATCACCTAGTCCACAGTTAAAAACTATACTTATGCGCTACGGAAAATACTTTATTCAGGTTTGACATCCAAAGGAGTGCATAAGAGCCCCAAGAGGACAACTATGCTATGCAAGACTCTACTTTTAATTTATATTATATATAAGAAAACGATCTTTATACGTTGTTTGGAAAATAGTGATTGAGTTTTATAAAACATGATGATCATGAGCTATACTTATAATAATAATTGTAGTTTTGAAATAACTAGCAACCTAGCATAAATCCTCCTTAGAGCAAGTAGACTATCTCCAGAAAATGGTAGCAGCAAAAGTAATATATCTAGTACAAAGGTAAAAACTACTAGTGGGCGCCAACAACCTGACACGAACCCACTAGCAAATATGTATGTCTGTAAGAAAAGTGCAGAAAACTTCCTCACTAAACAAATCCAGAAGGATCTCCAAAGCCCAAGAGACCACCAGCAACACCACAATAACCTAGCCACCAAACTGGCTACTGATCAGGACCTGAGGCATTCAAAAGAAAGAAAGAATACCTCAGCAAACAAAACAAGGAAAAACTGCGTGAAAGTATCAACCAGAGGATAAATGAAAGAGGAAAATACACAGCAGTAAAAGTCACAACTACCCAAACCAAGACAAAAAGAAATGCACTACGTGCGAGGAAACAACATCAACCCTGCCCATAAACAACATCCTGCAGAGTCTACCAAGCTATCAAGATCCCAAAGTGTTGCAATCTACCAAGGAAGAAACATCTAACACCCTAAGCTGTGGGAGATGGTAGTAGCAAAAACAAATAACATGGATCCGGGTTGAGGCAAACTCGGTCCCCCAACCACCATTTCCAAGCCAACAAGCTCAAGGGTCTACATGTGAAAGCACTAGGGACCTTCCACCCCCTTGCCCAGCCCGTACCTGATGCAAGATAGAAGAAAATGGTGGCCACGGCTAAATTACACAACACCTCCCCCATGAAGAGCTTCAAACCACCACTACAACCACGACCCACGATTCGGCCTTTAGGAAAGAAAAACATGGCCGACAAGGAAACTCAAAACATAAACAGGGAATTCACTCGGGAACAAAAATCGAGGTAGGTAAAAAGTGTTAAAATGACTCAACACGGCTTGGCATTGAGTGGGACCCACTCAACGCCTAACCTGACCTTGGCATTGAGTGAGTTAGCCTTACTCAGCGCCAGAACAGCTATGGCATTGAGTGAGGTTCACTCACTCAACGCCCTCCAAAAGAAAAACTCTGGCGTTGAGTGAGCTAGCCTCACTCAACGCCAAAACAGGCATGGCGTTGAGTGAGGTTCACTCACTCAACGCCTCCCGCAAGAATACTCTGGCGTTTAGTGAGATACCCTCACTCAATGAAAAAACAGCGAGGGCATTGAGTGAGGTACACTCACTCAATGCCCTGGTACTTAACCACAATCAGAGAGAGGCGTTGAGTGAGCTGGCCTCACTCAACGCCAAAAAAGTAATGACGTTGAGTTAAGCTCACTCATTCAACGCCCTGCCACTTAGCCGCAAAAGAAGACTACGGCGTTGAGTGAGTCCACCTCACTCAACGCCAAAACAGCAATGGCGTTGAGTAAGGTTCACTCACTCAACGCCCTGGCACTTAGCCGCAACAAAGCAAATCTGCGGTGTTGAGTGAGCTGGCCTCACTCAATGCCAAAACAGCAATGGCTTTGAGTGAGGTTGTCTCACTCAACGCCAGAAGTTCTGGCCGCGAAGAAGGGTTGTGGCGTTGAGTGAGTCTACCTCACTCAACGCCAAAGCAGAAATGGCGTTGAGTGAGGTACACTCACTCAACGCCACGAGACATGGCCGCAAACTTGCCTTCGGCGTTGAGTGAGTCCACCTCACTCAACGCCAAACCAGAAATGGCATTGAGTGAGGTCAACTCACTCAATGCCAAAGTACTTAGCCTCAGAAAAGGCTATGACATTGAGTGAGCACACCTCACTCAACGCCAAAGTACTTGGCATCACAGAAGCGACGGCGTTGAGTGAGTCTACCTCACTCAACGCCAAAACTGAAATGACGTTGAGAGAGGTCGACTCACTCAACGCCAAAACACTTAGCTTCTCAGGAAAACCGCGGCGTTGAGTGAGCTTGCCTCACTCAACGCCAAAACGGAAATGGCGTTGAGTGAGGTCGACTCACTCAACGCCAAAGTACTTAGCCGCTAGCAGGGGCTGCGGCGTTGAGTGTGTCCACCTCACTCAACGCCCTAGTACTTAGCAAAATTCTGACTGGCTACAGCTGCGGCGTTGAGTGTATGCGCCACACTCAATGCCAAACCCGCAAAGGCTTTGAGTGTGTACACCACACTCAACGCCGACCAGACAGACTCCAAAAAAGGCTTTACCAACACACACAGCAGGCACCCCCCCTCCTCCCTCTCTCTCTCGGCTTCACCCACAAGCCACAAACCAGACAGCAATCTGGAGTTTAACTGATGGCATTACGCCGGCGGGTTGAGCACCAATAGCACAAAGAGGGAGGGCTCATAGGAGAATCTAAGCCCTAAAATCAGCAAGATAAAAGAGAACATGCTTGGCTTCTACCCTAGGGCTAACCGGGAATTTTCAGAATTTCAAGAGAACAACAATGGCAAGGGCAAGAATACCACTTGCCTCGATTTCTGGCGAAGCTTGGACGGATTTCCCTCCTCTTTAATTGGCACTAGCAGCAGCAGCACCTAAAAGCACACTCCCGTACTTTAATGGCGAAGAACCACAAGACCAAAACCCCAAATCTCCTATAACTCCATGAAAATCGAATTTCTTACCGTCGAAACGTAGATCTGAGCGAGAGCAAGACAACGCCGCTTTCGGAATCAAAATCCGTCCACGAACACTCCCGGAATCACCGTCCGAAAGCTAGGGCTAACCGCCGTTTCCGCCTCTATTTTCTGCGAACAGGAGCAGCGGTTTTTGGTCTCGGGAAGGAGGAAATAGTGGGCATGCCACTCCAAGTAAAGCTTTTATATAAGCTTTAACACGTCGGTTCAGCAATAACTGAAGCCTAGCCGCCGGTTCTCTTATTTAAAATAATAGAATTTCTACTAGGCTTTACTATGGCACACTGAAAGTGAAGGGATAGATACTACTCTAGAGGGGGGTGAATAGAGTTATCAAATTTTGCACTAGACAAAACTTGAAGGTCTACCCAACTCCCTTGGAGTGAATTGCGGAATTAAAAGATTATAGATATAGAATTAACCCTAAAGCCTAACACAAGTGTTGTGCACAAACTCAAGCTAACTGTAATTATAGTTAAGGCTTGGAAATCCTAATCAGCAACTAGCAACCTAGTTATATCTATTCACAGCCACAGTGCAGGAAATAAACAAGGCAATCCAGACGACACAAGGAATTTATAGTGGTTCCCCAAACAACTTGGGTACGTCCACTCTTCTACCAACAAGGTAGGAATCCACTCAGGTTTTTGATCAGGTGCCCTGCCACCAACAGGATCTTCTTCAGGTAGATCCAGAAACCCTTTAGACTTTTGATCAGGTGTCTAAAAACCAAGCACAGGTTTTTGATCAGGTGCCCTGCCACCAAGGGATACTTTTGAAGGGAGTAATAACCCTGTACAGGAGGGGGAAGAAGGTTAAGATGTCTTCTCTATTTTACAATAGATTAGAGAAGCACAAAAACTTGCACTGAGCTAGAAAGCTCTAAAGAATCAAGGCTCCCCCTGGCTCAAAGATGTCCAGGTGAAGTCTTGCTTCAGTGCAGAAAACTCTTCAGAAAGCTCTGAAGGAAAAACTACAAGAAGATAATAAATAATAAAATTAAAGATTTTCAAGCAGCTATCTTCTTCTTCTTCTTCTTCAAAAGAACTCTGAGTTTGAACTTCCTGAAAGCAGGAGAGCTCAGGTTGAAGAAGAGTAGAAGATCTTAACACTTCTCAGTTAGATGAGTATTGCTGAGAGCAGAAGACTTGATCTTGATGAAGGCTTGATGGTCTACCCAACTCCCTTGGAGTGAAGTGCGGAATGAAAGATTATAGATATTGATTTAACCTTAAAGCCTAACACAAGTGATGTGCACAAACTCAAGCTAACTGTAATTACAGTTAAGGCTTGGAAAACCTAATCAGCAACTAGCAATCCTAGTTATATCTATTCACAGCCACAATGCAGGAATTAAACAAGTGAATCCAGACAACACAAGGAAATTTATAGTGGTTCCCCAAACAACTTGGGTACGTCCACTCTTCTACCCACACGGTAGGAATCCACTCAGGTTTTTGATCAGGTGCCCTGCCACCAACAGGATCTGCTTCAGGTAGATCCAGAAACCCTTTAGACTTTTGATCAGGTGTCTAAAAACCAAGCACAGGTTTTTGATCAGGTGCCCTGCCACCAAGGGATACTTTTAAAGGGAGTAATAACCCTGTACAGGAGGGGGAAGAAGGTTAAGATGTCTTCTCTATTTTACAATAGATTAGAGAAGCACAAAAACTTGCACTGAGCTAGAAAGCTCTAAGGAATCAAGGCTCCCCCTGGCTCAAAGATGTCCAGGTGAAGTCTTGCTTCAGTGCAGAAAACTCTTCAGAAAACTCTGAAGGAAAAGCTACAAGAAGATACAAATAATAAAATAAAGATCTTTAAGCAGCTATCTTCTTCTTCTTCTTCTTCAAAGAAACTCTGAGTTTGAACTTCCTGAAAGCAGGAGGACTCAGGTTGAAGAAGAGTGGAAGATCTTAACACTTCTCAGTTAGATGGAAATTGCTGAGAGCAGAAAGCTTGATCTTGTTGAAGGCTTGAATGCTTGAAAATATGTGTAACACTGGTTAGCTCTATGCTAGCTCGAATCCTTCTTCAAAGGGTCCTTTATATAACATCAGCAAGCAACGGCTCTCTTCAATTTGAATAATTTGTCTTCTTTTGAGACTTGAGACCTGAGCTGTAAATATCAAGAAGACACAACAAACTCTGCAGCAGAAACATTCTATAAAAGGAATAACCCTTTTTCTAGGAAGCTGCAGGAAACGTTTTGATAATAAAGTACTAAATAAAGTCATATCAGAAACAAACTCCTTATAGCAAAAAGAAGACTTTTCAGTCTAACGGCTATAAAGGGCTGACAACAGATAAAATAATTTATAATGTCAGCTAATAAGACAAACAACTTTATCTAAAAAGATTTGACTCAGGCAAAAAGAATAGAGCAGATATGCCTGGAAATATTATCATAATACTTAAAACAACGTGCCAGAAAATGTATTAATTAATTAAATATAATAAATAAATACAAAATATACAGGCAGACAGAAAGCGTCGAACGACCCTCGGAGATCGTCGACCGACGCATGGAGATCGTCGAACTATCGGACAGATAGTCGAACGATCCAGATAGTCGAACTATCAAAGGAGATAGTCGAACTATCACAGCAGATAGTCGAACTACCAGAAGATAGTCGAACTATCAGATAGTCGACCTATCAACAGATAGTCGAACTATCAAGAACAAACAGATAGTCGAGCTATCAACAGATAGTCGAGCTATCAGAAACAAACAAATAGTCGATCTATCAACAGATAGTCGAACTATCAGATAGTCGAACTATCAAAGCAGATAGTCGAACTATCAAGCGAGAACAGATAGTCGACCTATCAACAGATAGTCGAGCTATCAATGCAGAACAGATAGTCGAACTATCAACAGATAGTTGAGCTATCAGATATTCTACCTATCAACAGATAGTCGAACTATCAAAACCAAACAGATAGTCGACCTATCAACAGATAGTCGAACTATCGAAGACAAACAGATAGTCGACCTATCAACAGATAGTCGAACTATCAGATAGTCGACATATCCAAGCAG
The DNA here is from genome assembly GCA_039513925.1 of Platanthera zijinensis. Taxonomy (NCBI): domain Eukaryota; kingdom Viridiplantae; phylum Streptophyta; class Magnoliopsida; order Asparagales; family Orchidaceae; genus Platanthera; species Platanthera zijinensis. The sequence continues at coordinate 132,257,083 of CM077083.1, forward strand.
ATAGTCGAACTATCAAAGACAAACAGATAGTCAACCTATCAACAGATAGTCGAACTATCAGATAGTCGACCTATCCAAGCAGATAGTCGAACTATCAAAGCACACAGATAGTCGAACTATCAACCGATAGTCGAACTATCCTCGCAGACTGAAAGTCGAACAACTGATAGACGATCGTCGAGCAGTTAGTCGATGATAGTCGAGCGGCGTTCGACGATAGTCGAACGAACAAACAACTTAACCAAATTCTCAATCTGGAAAAGTGAGGACTCTACAGCAAGACTTCTAACCATTGACCATAGATATTTCTTGGGTCAAGGAGCACAAAGGAGAGGACTAAACTCAAATCAAACTAGGGTACCAACAGATCTCATTTGTACTTCTGGCTTCCTTGATGGGCCAGATCCTTAGATCCCATGTGCTAGGGAAGCACATAAGAATCTTATCATTGACCTCTGTCAATGATATGTCCTTGTCAAGGGTCCTCAGCTCATTGATGATTGAGCTGAGCCTGGTGTACATGGCTTCAACTGATTCATCATCAGTTTTCTTGAAGTTCTCATACTGTGAGATCAGGTTGGACCTTCTGTCCTTCCTTTCATCAGCTGAACCAGCCACAATCTGGTTCAGTGTATCCCACATAGCTTTTGCTGAAGAGCAGTCAGCTACCTTCTGGAATACCTCATCTGACATTGTCTGAGCCAGTATGTTCATTGCCTTGGCATCTGCTATTTTGGCCTTCTTGTACTCATCGTTGTAATCTGGAGGAGGCACTGCACTCATATCAGATGATGAGGCAGTAGCAGCAGCAGGTGCTCTTGGGGGACCTGACAAAATAGAAGCAAAGATGCTTTCATCAATAGAATTCATATATAATTTTATCCTTGCCTTCCAGATGCCAAACTTAGCTAAGTTGCATGCTGGAGGTCTGGTGCTGGAATAATCCTTGGACTGGGCCATGATAGTGAATATCTATAAGCTTTGGTATCTATCAGGATCTTGTGACTTAGGTGTTAGCCTATTCAGTCAGTCAACCTCCCTCTGATACCAATTGAAAGTGAAAGGATAGATACTACTCTAGAGGGGGGGTGAATAGAGTTATCAAATTTTGCACTAGACAAAACTTGAAGGTCTACCCAACTCCCTTGGAGTGAATTGCGGAATTAAAAGATTATAGATATAGAATTAACCCTAAAGCCTAACACAAGTGTTGTGCACAAACTCAAGCTAACTGTAATTACAGTTAAGGCTTGGAAATCCTAATCAGCAACTAGCAACCTAGTTATATCTATTCACAGCCACAGTGCAGGAAATAAACAAGGCAATCCAGACGACACAAGGAATTTATAGTGGTTCCCCAAACAACTTGGGTACGTCCACTCTTCTACCAACAAGGTAGGAATCCACTCAGGTTTTTGATCAGGTGCCCTGCCACCAACATGATCTTCTTCAGGTAGATCCAGAAACCCTTTAGACTTTTGATCAGGTGTCTAAAAACCAAGCACAGGTTTTTGATCAGGTGCCCTGCCACCAAGGGATACTTTTGAAGGGAGTAATAACCCTGTACAGGAGGGGGAAGAAGGTTAAGATGTCTTCTCTATTTTACAATAGATTAGAGAAGCACAAAAACTTGCACTGAGCTAGAAAGCTCTACAGAATCAAGGCTCCCCCTGGCTCAAAGATGTCCAGGTGAAGTCTTGCTTCAGTGCAGAAAACTCTTCAGAAAGCTCTGAAGGAAAAACTATAAGAAGATAATAAATAATAAAATTAAAGATCTTCAAGCAGCTATCTTCTTCTTCTTCTTCTTCAAAAGAACTCTGAGTTTGAACTTCCTGAAAGCAGGAGAGCTCAGGTTGAAGAAGAGTAGAAGATCTTAACACTTCTCAGTTAGATGAGTATTGCTGAGAGCAGAAGACTTGATCTTGATGAAGGCTTGAATGCTTATGTGAACAACTGGTTAGCTATTAGCTAGCTTGAATCCTTCTTCAAAGGGTCCTTTATATAACAGCAGCAAGCAACGGCTCTCTTCAATTTGAATTACTTGTCTTCTTCTGAAACTTGAGACCTGGGATGTAAATAACACACAGCAAAACAAACTCTGCAGCAAGACATCCTATAAAAGGAATGAACCTCTTTCTAAGAAGCTGCAGGATCAAATCAAATAACAGAAGGACTAAATAAAGTCACATCAGAGAAATACTCTTTATAGCAGAAGGAAGACTTTTCAGTCTAACGGCTATAAAGGACTGTCAGCAGATAAAGTAAAATACAAAGTCAGCTAATAAGACAAACAACTTTATCTAAAAAGATTTTACTCAGGCAAAAAGAATAGAGCAGATATGCCTGGAAATATTATCATAAATCAACTGAAAAGATATGCCAGATAATGTATTAATTAATTAAATATAATAAATAAATACAAAATATAAAGGCAGATAGAAAGCGTCGAACGACCTTCGGAGATCGTCGACCGACGCACGGAGATCGTCGAACTATCGGACAGATAGTCGAACTATCAAAGGAGATAGTCGAACTATCACAGCAGATAGTCGAACTACCAGAAGATAGTCGAACTATCAGTTAGTCGACCTATCAACAGATAGTCAAACTATCAGGGCAAAATAGATAGTCGAGCTATCAACAGATAGTCGAACTATCAGATAGTCGAACAGATAATCGAACTATCAAAAACAAACAGATAGTCGACCTATCAACAGATAGTCGAACTATCAGATAGTCGAACTATCAAAGCAGATAGTCGAACTACCAAGCGAGAACAGATAGTCGACCTATCAACAGACAGTCGAGCTATCAGATAGTCGACCTATCAATAGATAGTCGAACTATCAAAGACAAAAAGATAGTCGAACTATCAACAGATAGTCGAACTATCAACGCAGAACAAGTAGTCGAACTATCAACAGATAGTCGAGCTATCAGATAGTCGACCTATCCAAGCAGATAGTCGAACTATCAAAGCACACAGATAGTCGAACTATCAACCGATAGTCGAACTATCCACGCAGACTGAAAGTCGAACAACTGATAGACGATAGACGATCGTCGAACAGTTAGTCGACGATAGTCGAGCGGCGTTCGACGATAGTCGAACGAACAAACTACTTAACCAGATTCTCAATCTGGAAAAGTGAGGACTCTACAGCTAGACTACTAACCATTGACCATAGATATTTCTTGAGTCAAGGGACTAAAAAGACAAGACTAAACTCAAATCAAACTGGGATACCAACACACACCCAAAAAGGCATGAAAACCGAACTATCTCGGAATTCGACGAAATTCGCATCGTAGCTAAATACCCACGCTACGAACACAACGGCGAAGTCTAAATTAACTTTCGACGAACGGAACTCGAGTTATACCCACCTAAAGCCAAAACACAAGCATCCCTTAAGAGGCCACACCGGGTCACCCAAAATGAGTCGGCTTGCTAGGGAGACCTTGCCCATAGGCTACAAATTAGGCCACTCAGTTCTAAGGAGCTAAACCACACTCCACAAATGGCACAAGCAACGAAAACGCGCCACCGTAACGCCAAACGAAAATAAAATAGTCGCAGAAAAATCGGGGGCGTTACAGGGGGTCTTACATCTATGATTTCACAGGGGGTCCTATTTATAGGTGCGGAGAGGAGTGTGATCAATGTCCTAGCCAATAGGATAACCACCCTAATTTGCGGCGAGCACCAAGTGTATCTGCCAAGTTGCGAACATAAGAACAAGCCGCCGCAACAAGACCAAAGCTTGCTCGTTAAGGTCGCACCATCACAGCAAGGACTCAAGCCAAGCCGCCAACCACCAAGGCAAGGTAACCAACCAGGCGGACTCTGCAGATAGAACAATAGCTCGCACACCTGCGGTCAGACTTCCGTCCGCACACAAGAGACAGATCCAGTTCGCATGCACATGCCGACAACTTCAGCCCACATATCTCGAGCCCGCATCCAATGTAAAGATGACTGTTGCAGGACTCGGCGGACTAGACAACCAATCCGTGCAAACTGCGCAACACCCTGAACAACTCGTCTGGACTTAGAAACAGAACCAGACCACACCAACATTCCACTGACACAAACAGACACCAACACCACATCGCCCCAACCGCGGATACAAGAACTATCCGTCTTGTTACTGCCTGGAGAATAAGCTGCAAAATATTCGCCGTCCTGGCTAGTCGGCAGCTCTGTCCTCTCAGACTACAAGGTTTGACCACCGAGACCGTCGAAACTATCTGCACAATCCGCACGAACAATCTGCCCAGGCTGCCACTTTCACTTCAACAATTTCAACAATTATATGATTACAGGTGTGCGATAGCCGAACTCCTTATACACTTAATTACAGAAATGTTACCCTTAAAATCTATAAAATGACTCATAGGTCCTCTTTTCATCTCACCTCGTCTTCTATGCCCAAGAGAACTCCAGAGAAATCCTTCAAAGATCTCTCAAAGCGCCCGAAGAAATTCTTGAAGGCCTTCGAAGATCCCTTTAAGATTTCTCGCAAGCATTCTATAATTTCTTGGGATTGCGTCGAGCACATTGCACCGAGCACATCGCTCCATACTCCGTCGCGCGCAACCAGAGAATAAGCTACATACTCCAGATCGCGGTGAGAGCATTGCTCTTTCTTCTAAGCATTAAGTGCATACTCCTAATTGCACCAGACACGTTACTCTTGCTCCCGGGCACTAGCTGCAGACTACAGATTGCATCAAACATATCGCTCAAGACTTCGTTGCTTGAAACCAAAGAGCAAGTTACAGACTCCGGATTGCGCCGAGCGCATTGCTCCAGCTTTTGAGCGCCGACTGCAGACTCCGGATTGCATCGAGTGCAGACTCCAGATTGTCTCGAGCACATTGCTCCCGACTCCAACAATCCAAAAAACACTTGGCTTTTTGAGCGATGATCAGTCACCCTAAAAACTTCTTCTTCTCCTCGTACTATTACTATAACGAAAGGTGTCTATCACTCTCAAGTTCTCTGGTAACACTTGTTACACATCAAGAGATAGTGAAGTTTGGTCGGGACAGATCCGCTCCCGTGATTTTTTCTCCTTTCTAGAATTTTTTCACGTCAAAATCTCGTTTGCCAGCACCCAATTTTTTTATTACAGTTTGCACGCTTGCCAACTCCCGAACTAGCACCATTCGTTTTGCGACCTCAAACAATAACCTAAGTTCATGACCTCTATCGCCTTGCCAAGCGTACCCTAAGACTATAAATGTTTATTTTATCCAAGTCTCAAACTTCTCTTGATCACATGATTCACATCCAAAGCATTTTATTCTAAAAATTCTTTGGGGAATTAAATAATAATTAACGAGGGTTGTGGATGTTTGCAAGTGCAATCGGACGGTTCAAATAAAAGCACTATGCCACTACCCATGTGATGTGGGGCCTGTTGTCGCTGTTGTCGCTTTGCATCTCTCCTCTTGGACCCAGTGGCCCACCATTCTGATTTTGTGCGCACACCTGATCGCGCGGGCGGGGCATGTAGGGTCAGTAGGGACATCGGTATGGTGAAAAGCAAATAGCATTGTCCTCACTATATACATCGGCTTATCTGTTGGACAAAACAAACTTGTTATCGAAATAAATGATAATTTAAATTTTAAACTACAAATATATTGTTTTATTAATGTATGTTTACTAATTATCAAATTAAAGTTACTAACTATTAATGGAATTATAGATTTATAATTAAAATATTTCATATTATTTATCTTTTATTTATTTATTTATTTTGCATTTATAATTATTATATTTTCCATCTACAGATTTTAAATTTTTTGGGGAATTGTTATTCGCAGATCATGAATGTCTATTCGCAGACCGAAAAAAAATCTTTTTTTTGGTTCAAAGGCTCAGACGGTTTCCTATTTTTTTATTCTCAAACCAAAGCCCTAGTTTCTTCTCCCCCGATACCTGCTCTCTCAGGAAGGAGGAGATCTACCGCTCGCGATCCGCCGATAGCTCCGCTCGCCATCGGCCGCTCGCCCCGCTCGCCGACGAAGAAGAATCGATCGCCCCGCCGCTCGCCGCTATGTGTACTTCGTCGGCGAAGAAGAATCGATCGCCGTTCGCCGCTCCCCCCGCCCAATGTACTTCACTTTTTTCGCATCAAGGATCTTGGTGGATCTTTAGGTAGAGATGCAGCTACTGGAAGACGAGTACTATTTGTCACACAAGCTCTGCTTGAAGAGTATGAGAAGAGCATCTCAGATCAGCATTTCGTCATACAGGTTTGTAAACAGGTTCTTAAGTTGTAGGGTCTGCTTTATATTGTTCTTACTTGAATTGATTATGGTTTTGACAAATTTTTTAGAACTAATGCCACAAGAGGAAGTTAATCATAGTTAACATTGCTTGGTCAATTATAAATTAATTCATGAAATTCAATTTCCATATACTTAGGATAAAGACCGGACTGTCTCAATGAAACCTTTTAGAATGTGGAAACTTGGTTGATAAGGATAATAGTTGCACTCAAGAGTTTAATCCCTAGCAATTTTCTAGTTACAATTGGGGCTGCAATTTTCTAACTCATGTATAGGTCAATGTTGTATATGGGCCTTGTGGTGTCATCTTGCTACAATATTGCATTGATCCAGCTTTCAACATTTCAAAGTCTAACATTTCTTCCCTTAAATTCTGGACCACCGGCTACACCAAGGCTAGTATGTATGAGCTTTATAGATGATAATCATTTTGTACACTTGATGTTGCGCGACGGGTGTCCATTGTCACGTCTTGTCTCGCTGTGGAGAAGGTATCGAGATCCTATTGCTGAATCATGGGAAGATATATTTATTTCAAGATTGGATACTACTAAAATGCAAGAGAATACACAAGTGGAGATAGTCAATTTGGATTGTTAGTACTTTTGAAGTATGTTAATACTCATTATAATATTGAGTTTAGTTTCTTATTGCAATTATTGATTAGTACCAACATGAGTGTTAATATTTTAAAGATATTTCTTTTACATGTCAGTGGCAAGGTGCTGGTATTGTTGAGCATTTGTGGTTTTGAGATACATATTATATATTTTGATGGATTTGATATTTTTTGAGCACTTGAGGTGCTAGTGCTTCATATTTGTTTATGCAGGTTATATATATTTTGATGGACTTGATATTTTGTGTGCACTTGTGGTGCTAGTGCTTCATATTTTTTGATGCAGGTTATGTATACTTTTATGTAGGCTCGAATTTTGGTGGTGCTTGTGGTGCTGGGGCACATCTTGATATTTTTTTTTACTTTTAATGTTGCTCTGCGAATAACATTGATTTCTGTGAATAACAATTTTAAGAATATTTGGGTCTGCGAATAGTAATAATTTGCGAATAGCCCTTTTCGATCTGCGGATAACAATCCCTTTTTTTTGAATCATTCAATTAAATCGTATGATCTCACTCATTTCATCCTCTTCATAAAATGGCCACCTCATGCCACAATCTGGTCTTCATTAACTATGCGGAAAAAACAGTCATATATTAAGGCAGCATAGTAGCATTCAGATGGATTGGTTATACTCATGCTTGAGTGTTCTTGTGAATGAAATTCGCTCATTTGTGAGTTGTGAACATGGGATAAAATAACAATGATAGAGGATATTTGATCCAAGAGAGCATTAAAATATAAGAGCATTAATGGTGTGTCTTTTATCCAATTGGAGCATGGGGAGATTTTGAGCAATATTAAAATGGAAAAATATTGGTACCAAAGACATTAATCGAGGAGGTTTTTGTTGGGAAAACAAGAGTTTTATTGCGCACTTTGATAACCAGGAACACGGAAGAATAATCGCAGCAAACACACACGAAAATAAACCATAATTAGAGAACACAGAATTTACGTGAAAAACCCTCTCTCAAATAAAAGAGAAAAAAATCATTGAGTGAGACACAAAGAAATCCACTATTAAAATAAATAAAATTACAATCATAAGCTCAAGATTTGCGTGACCTAGATCCCTCTTTGGATTCACAGATTGAATCCCCTCTCAACTCAAAATGAAAAATTCTTTTCCTCAAGAAGCGCACACAAAACTTAAATCTCTCTTCCCAAGCCCCAAAGCAAATGAAGACAAGATTGAGCAAAATACCATTCAGTGAAAACAAGGATCACTGATTTGAGAGAAACCTGTTCTTCCTCCTTGAAACTTTCTTCAACAATGTTGCGGCCAACTCAACCGTCCAGGTAGAACAGACTAAACTAGGCCGCTTTAGCTCGTGGATCGGTCGAGTGCACACATAGTCACAGAATAAGTAGAAGCACACAAGAAAATTTTAACGTAGAAAAACCCCTCAAGTGGGTAAAAAATCACGTGACCGGTACGGTGTGAGTCAAACTTCACTATTGGCAGCTGTTTACAGATTATACAGAGAACTGATTGCATCAAACCGCTCCTTGTTACAACAATGAGATGAGAGATTGTGGAGTGCTTGGTGGACGACAGCCCGCCTCACACTAGGCCGGTTTTCTTCCATGCTTTAATGGATACGGGTATTCTCGAACGCTGCTTGGCGGGCCAACTCTGTGGCGAAGTGTGCTGAGAGGTGTTGGCATTGACTTGAGAAGCACTGCGCACGTAGGAGACTTGGCGGAATGGCAAGCAGAACATCTTCTCAGGAATGTCGTTGACTTAGACGGATTTTCGGGTGGCATGGCAAGTGGAGAAGGCTCGTAGGAGAATTCCGGTAGAGCTCCGACTTAAGGAAGAAGAAAGCTGAGAGGAGAGAAGTTCGAAATGAAGGGGGATCTGGGGCCTTTTTATATGCTCCAAGAGGTGATTATGGTGGTTACGCGGCTACCTGCACACTGTAACCACCCAAGATTACTAATTGTAGACACGCTTAATATAGTTTCGGGCGGATATTATGCGTATAACATTTACTAAATGCAAGAAGATTTTTAATCAATGATAACCCCCATAATAATGGAGGTTAGTGGGTGGTTATCCATGAAATGGACGGCGGTGAACGTGACAGAATGATCGGACTACGGGGAAGGCCTGCTACAAAAGAGCGGCCATCTCACTAGCAGTCAGTCATCGGTGAGGGGAGAGGAGGAACCACGATTGGCGGGATGACCGACCGCGGCGGGAGAGACCGCGGGGAGGGGCGGTCGGGCACTACGGCCCCCTACGGGCGATGCCCAGCGGCTGCGAGAGGCATACATAGTGTGGGGCAGCCAGGTGCTGCATCTCTTTGAGGGAAGCGTCCCGCGGCCGCGGGGTGGGGTGTTTAGGCGTGGCCACACCTTGAGGGCGGCGTCACGAGGCTACAGGGTGACTGCACGGTGGGGACGCATAGCGCGGCCGCCCCTGGTGGGCGACACCCTGCGGCTGTGGGAGGCAGTCATGAGGAGGGGTGGTCGGGCGCGGTCGCCCATTCCGGGCGATGCCCCGTGGACGCAGGAAAAATCCACAAGGAGGCCGGTTGTGCGCAGTGTAACACCCCTATCCGTCACGTAGCATATAACAGTAGGTTCGGCCGGGGCCCGACGCCATATACTACGGACAGACCGGTTGGTTACGCATTGAAACCATTCAACCAATCGCAACGTCCTATACAACACCTAGCGGAAGCAATTATTAAGTTGCAAAAAAAAATAAGAATCCTGCCAAGCACGAATGTCCACTACTCAGATAAAATAGGAATGTTAAATACAAAAGTACCGGCCTTATGGCTTTACAATAGTTTCCTCAAACAAGAGTGTCTTTCATACTTCGGCTCGCAGGCCGGCCATACATGAGATAAACGGAAAACATAAAAAGGTTAGGCCTTCGAGGGCCAGCACCGCAACATGGGCTTTAGCCCGCTATTTCCTGCTCGGCTCCGCAGCACATGCAAGACACAATCCACCGCCCGGTGGTAAACAGAATAACGGTCAGCAATGCTGACCAAATTATAACGATCCCGCCCCAAAAATCGGGGCGGCGATGCTCTTTCCCTGCACTTTATTAGTATATCATCAAAATATTGTAAACACACTTCATCACAGGCGTAGGCTCGCACGACCACACACATCGTGCACACAGGGCACATTCACGGCGAACCGGCCAACGTCACGTCAATTCAAGCCATAGACGTTCCCGTTCCACCACCGCCCCTTGGACGGCCAATCATATGAGCATTTTGTCTTCCTGGCCTCGGTCATAACAATTTAAGCCATAGACCGCCGAAGACCCTTATCCATGCCAACGGTCCCACCGAATGACATAGATCGGGTACGGTTCCGCCTGACCCGTGCTCATACCGCAACGACAATTTAAGCTATATGCGCAGGTCAAGACTCGTCGAGTCCCATTTCCACTACAATAATCACATAACCCAGTTATGTTCACGTTGGCTCCCCGGCCACCATATTGGCAAAACCCGCTTTTGCCCAGTTTTCCAGGTGCACCTTCGAGTTAATCTCCAAGGCTCCCTGCTGCAATCTACCACGTAGAAAACCTGAAAAACGCCCAAACATCCGGAGTCTTCCCCTGTTCATATGTAATGCAAAATCACCGATCTGGATCAACTTGTCCGGATAGGCTTCACACACAATGCCTATGCCCATTTTCGCGTACAGACTCTATACAAGGGGGACTTTACATATCTACCCCAAGGAATGCTCCAACTCTTCGCTCACTCGCGAGAGAGGGCTTCCTATGCAAAGGAAAAGAGGGTTTCACATGCCCTAGGATGAGAATCGTTACCCTTGTGTTTTTCCGCGGCGCCATGAAAAATCTACGCGGTTGGAAAGCACCGCAACGGCGTCACCTTCGCGGATCTGGACACGGATCGCGATTCGGAGCTCTGACGCTCCACCGACGGCCAGATCTTGGTCTCCTCCTCCACCTAGCTCTCCCCTCTCACTACACTTTAGAAAGATAAGCACTTGGATGAAATGGGGGATTTCAAACCCTAACTTTGGGTTTAAACCGCCAGCACTAACCCTCAACCGTCGGATCCAAAGCCAAAGAAACGAACGACCACGATTAGGCCTAAAATTACAAAATCTGGGCCGAACACGGGTTGCAACACGGCCGTGTGCATGGCCGTGTCACCCATTTGTCGTCTCGACCGATGCGATAACCAGCACACGACATTCGACACGGCCACCGACACGCCCGTGTCGCATGCGACACGGCCGTGTCAAGACTCGTGTCACGCCCCGTGTGCAACGACCAACACTCTTTTCCCGAGAAGGACACGGCCTGCGACACGGCACCCGACACGCCCGTGTCACATGTGACACGCCCGTGTCTGTGCCCGTATCATGGCCCGTGTCCAACTACCAACACTTGCTTCCCTAGGACGACACGACCTGCGATACGGCACCCGACACGCCCGTGTCACATGTGACACGCCCGTGTCTGTTCCCGTGTCATGGCACGTGTACATTACTCAGGAAACACCTTAGCGTGACACGCCCGTGTCACGCCCGTGACACGCCCGTGACACCTTCTCCAAGTCCCAGCTTTGGCTTAAAATGTCACCCGTCCCTCTTTTGAGTTTCAGGGCATTACAACTCTCTCCCCCTTAAAAGAATTTCGCCCACGAAATTTAGTAAAGGAAAACAATTGGAACTAAAAGCTTTTAACGGTACCTGAGCGGAATAACTCCGGGTACTCCTTCAGCATAGTTTGCTCCCGTTCCCAAGAGAGCTCCTCCCGATAGCAATTATCCCACCGAACCTTAACCATCCGGATCTCCTTGTTACGGAGTCTCTTCACCTCGAAGTCTTCAATACGAACGGGCTTGACCCTAGTCATCAACCCTTCGTCCACCGACACTTGATCAACTACGATCACCTGCGAAGGCTCTTGCACCGCCTTCCGCAATACAGAGATGTGGAACACATCGTGTAGTCCACTCAACTCCACCGATAGCTTCAAATGATAAGCCGCTTCGTCGACCCGCTCCAGAATCTCAAAGGGTCCAAGGTATCTTGGGCTCAGCTTCTTCAAGCGTATCACCCGCGAAACACCCTTGAATGACTTTATCTTCAAGTACACCCAATCGCCTACCGCGAACTCCACGTCCCGGTTCTTGGCATTGTAATACTTAGCCTGCCTGTCCTGAGCAATCAGCAAGCGCTCTCGAATGATCCGCACCAAAGAATTAGCACTCTCCACTTCTTGCTTCTTGTACAACCTTGCCTCACCCGTTTCCAGCCACGATAACGGCGTGCGACATTTCCTACCATATAGGGCCTCAAAGGGCGCCATTTGGATACTATCCTGGTAGCTGTTGTTGTACGCGAACTCCACCAAATACAGGTGGTCCTCCCAATGCTTCCCGAAGTCTAGAACACACATGCGTAGCATGTCCTCCATCGTTCTATTGACTCTCTCGGTCTGTCCATCCGTCTGCGGATGGAAGGCTGTGCTGAACTTCAACTTTGTCCCCAGCATCTACTGCACCAACCTCCAATCATTGGACGTGAAACGCCCATCGCGATCACTCACAATGCTACGGGGCACACCGTGCAGTCTAACTATATTATCCACATATAGCTTCGCCAACTTCTCCACCGAGTCATCCTTCCTATGCGGAATAAAGTGCGACACTTTAGTTAACCGGTCTACGATCACCCAGATGGCATCGTTCCCCTTCTGCGACCTTGACAAACCATGCACAAAGTCCATCGATATGTCGTCGAACTTCCACTTCGGTATAGGCAAGGACTTCAGGAATCCTCCAGTCTTTTGGCACTCCGCCTTCACTAAGGCGCACGTTTGGCACTTAGCCACAAACCACGCTACGTCTTTCTTGAGCCCCGAACACTAGAACAGCTTCTTGAGGTCACGGTACATCTTTGTGCTCCCTGGGTGGATTGAGTACTTGGTATAATTAGCCTCGTACATCAACTCCGCCCGCAGGTTACCCCCGCTTGGGACGCACAACCGATGATCCTTCCTTAACAACCCATCCTCAACAGAAAATTGGGAATTTGACCCATCTAACGCCGCCTCCATAAGCTCTTTCATTGTGTCATCCAACTCCATTGCTTGCCGAACACGATCAGCCAGGTCATACTGAACCTCCGTCCAATTGAACAAAGCCTTGGTGCTTGTTTGCTTGTCCACGCAACAGATCTCCAACGCCTCCAACTCCCGTACAAGCCTCTCATCATGAACCGACAACCAGTTGGCTTGGGCGGGAGCCCTGCGACTCAACGCATCAACAACCGCATTGCCCTTCTCGGGTACATAATGAATCTTGAAGGTGTAGTCCCCAAGGAACTCCATCCACCTTCTCTGCCTTATGTTAAGATCCTTCTGATCCAACAGGTACTTCAGGCTCTTGTGGTCAGTGTAAATATTGACCCTTACGCCGTATAGGTAGTGCCTCCACAGCTTAAGTGCAAATATCACGGCCGCCAACTCCAAGTCGTGGACCGGATAGTTCCTTTCATGCACTTTTAGCTGACGTGATCCATAAGCTATCACGCTCCCATGCTACAACAGCACGCAACCCAAACCACTACCCGAGGCATCACTATAAACCTCGAAGCCCTCGGTCCCACTCGGAGAACTAAGCACTAGCGCCGTGGTCAACCGTCTCTTCATCTCCTCAAAAGCTTGCATGCACTCCTGCGTCCACAAGAATCTCTGATCTTTCCTTGTCAACTTCGTGAGAGGTAGCGCTATCTGCGAGAAGTTCTCTACGAAGCGCCTGTAATATTTGGCAAGCCCGAGAAAACTACGGACTTCCGCGACAGAAGACAACGCAGGCCACTCCCGTATCGCAAAGATCTTCACTGGATCCACCGCTATACCTTTCCCACTGACAATGTGACCAAAGAATGCTACTGAGGGTAGCCAGAACTCGCACTTGGAGAATTTCGCATACAGTTCATTCCTTCTCAAAGTCTCCAACACCAGATGCAAGTGCTTGAAGTGATCTTCTTCGCACTGCGAGTACACAAATATATCATCAATAAAGATGATCACAAAGCGGTCCAGGAAATATCGGAACGTCCTGTTCATCAAATCCATAAACACTGATGGCGCATTCGTCAGTCCAAACAGCATGACCGTGAACTCGAAATGCCCATACCTTGTGCTGAACGTCATCTTCGGGATATTACACTCCCTGATCCTCAACTGATAGTACCCCGACTTCAAGTACAACTTAGAATATACCGACGATCCGACTAACTGATCGAAGAGATCATCAATTCTCGGGATCGGGTACTTGTTATTCTCCGCCAGCTTGTTCAACTCTCTGTAGTCGATACAAAGCCGCATACTCCCGTCCTTCTTCTTAACGAAGAGGACCGGTGCGCTCCAAGGAGACGAGCTTGGACGCACATAACCTTGCTCCATCAGCTCCTCTAGCTGAACTTTCAACTCTGCCATTTCCTTCGGCGCCAGCCTATAAGGAGCACGTGACACAGGTTTGGCGCCTGGCACAAGCTCAATATTGAAATCAATCTCTCGCTGCGGTGGGGCTCCGGTAAGACTATCCGGGAACACATCGGGGTATTCACAAACCATGGGGATACTATCCAACGCGTACTTTGGCTCTACAGCCCCCACTATTGCGAAGAACAGCTCTGCGCCAGCACGAACTGCCTTTACCATCTAAAGAGCAGACATCAGCGTCCTGCTTGACCCCTTTAGTCCCGTGAATGTTGTCTCCCGTCCAACACCCAGCTTGACCTCCTTACTATTGCAATCAATCCAAGCCTTCTGCTCCGAAAGCCAATCCATCCCAAAGATAACGTCGAACTCTACTAGCGGCAGCAATGACGCTAGCAAGTCGAACTCTTGGCTCCCTATGTGAACCTTTACGGCGCACACTCTGTCCGCACGCATCGAGCACCCATTCGGTAGCAGCACATCCAACTTGTCCTTCGCCATCGAAGAAGGGACTCCGATGCACGATATAAAATTTTCGGACAAGAAGGAGTGTGAAGCTCCCGTATCGAACAGTGCCCGTACCGGACTATCGCTAATCAAAACAAAGCTATGCAAACCATATTAGGCTAACAAGCAATAGATAACAATATTTAAAGTTTACTTGCTATAAATTAACTCGTACCTGTCACCACATCAACTTGTTTAATGGCCTCCTGCTGGCCCAAATTGTACACTCTAGGTTGGGTCGGAGAATAATGGGACGCGGTTGACTCCACCGCCTTGCCCTTCTCTTTGTAGGTATCTCCTTGTTTTCTTTCGGACTTTGGGCATCCGCTCCAACAATCGCTGGCAAAGTGCCCCGTCTTTCCACACGTGAAACAAGTGCCCGGGGTTCGAATTGTAGTTGCCCCCCGAGGCACCTGCAGAAGGAGCTGGACCTGACATCCTTGCCTTCTTGTAGAATCTGCGGTAGCCCGACTTCGACGTAGTCGGTGCCTTGAACTCCGATTTCTTTCCGCCGGATTCCTTCTTAGCTTGCACGTTCTTCATGTCCTTTTCCAAGGACCGGGCCGTGTTGACCAAGGTTAGGAAACCCTGCGCCATAGGACCCGATAGTAGCAACCTTAGCTCATCTCTTAACCCTTCATAAAATCGTTCGTATTTCGCTCCTCATCGACAAAGGTAGCGTCAGCGTATCTCCCCAAACGAGTGAACTCGTGGAGATACTCGTCCACGGTGCTATCTCCTTGCACCAACCGTTGGAACTCGTTCTCCAATGCGATCCTCTGCGCTGAGGGGAGGTATCGAGCCATGAACAATCTCGAAAATTCCTCCATAGGTACTTCGTCCAACGGCCTTCCCCTCAACCGGTGTAGCTCTAGACCTTCCCACCATAATCTCGCATCCCTGTCCAATAGGAACGTTGCTATCGTGGTCTTCTGCCACTCTTCTGTTTCTGTTGCTGTCATCACCCTATTGACTCTTGAGAGCCAATCTTCGGCCTGGGTCGGGGTTCCCGTTCCCGAGAACACCGGTGGATGGAAGCCCATCACATGCTTAAGCTGTCTCTCAGTTGCTCTCCGAGGCAACTCCGGCTCCACCGCCACCTGTTCAACCCTTCTAGGCTCCGTCGCTTGGAGCGGCACTTGCTCCACCGAAGGAGCAGGCTGCTGCACCTGCCTTGCAGGTTGCGCATTGATCATAGCAAAGACAGCTTCTTCCACCAATCTAATGGTCTCGGCAGACGGAGGTGTTGCAGGAGCATCACTTGGTGCGCTGCTTGCCTCGAAACCTAGCCGTTCCGACGGTCCAGCACCACTTCTGGTCACCTATAATCGTGCAAAACATCGATAAGCGACCAAACAATATTGCAAACAGCAGTTATAGGAACACACAGGTTCCTCAAAAACGTGTATTTTCATTCCTAAGTGGACACTCATGGGTTCTTTTCATGTTATAACGATGACGCAAACACATGTGCTCACCACCCCTTAAAGTGAATTCGCCCATGAATTCATTTAAGTTTGACCGAAACCGGTAGTCTGATACCAATTTGTAACACCCCTATCCATCATGTAGCATATAACAGTAGGTCCGGCCGGGGCCCGACGCCATATACTACGGATAGACCGGTTGGTTACGCGTTGAAACCATTCAACCAATCACAAAGTCCTACACAGCACCTAGCAGAAGCAATTATTAAGTTGCCAAAAAAAAATAAGAACCCTGCCAAGCACGAATGTCCACTACTCAGATAAAATAAGAATGTTAAATACAAAAGTACCGGCCTTATGGCCTTACAATAGTTTCCTCAAACAAGAGTGTCTTTCATACTTCGGCTCGCAGGCCGGCCATACATGAGATAAATGGAAAACATAAAACGGTTAGGCCTTCGAGGGCCAGCACCACAACATGGGCTTTAGCCCACTATTTCCCGCTCGGCTC
Organism: Platanthera zijinensis; assembly: GCA_039513925.1. Classification (NCBI taxonomy): domain Eukaryota; kingdom Viridiplantae; phylum Streptophyta; class Magnoliopsida; order Asparagales; family Orchidaceae; genus Platanthera; species Platanthera zijinensis. The sequence goes on from CM077083.1 coordinate 132,273,915, forward strand.
CACAGCACCTGCAAGACACAATCCACCGCCCGGTGGTAAACAGAATAATGGTCAGCAATGCTGACCAAATTATAACGATCCCGCGCCCAAAATCAGGGCGACGATGCTCTTTCCCTGCACTTTATTAGTATAGCATCAAAATAGTGTAAACAAACTTCATCACATGCGTAGGCTCGCACGGCCACACACCTCGTGCACACAGGGCACATTCACGGCGAACCGGCCAACGTCAAGTCAATTCAATCCATAGACGTTCCCGTTCCACCATCGCCCCTTGGACGGCCAATCATATGAGCATTTTGTCTTCCTGGCCTCGGTCACGACAATTTAAGCCATAGACCGTCGAAGACCCTCATCCATGCCAACGGTCCCACCGAACGACATTGATTGGGTACGGTTCTGCCTGACCCGTGCTCATACCGCAACGAAAATTTAAGCCAAATGCGCAAGTCAAGACTCGCCGAGTCCCGTTTCCACTACAATAATCACATAACCCGGTTATGTTCACGTTGGCTCCCCGACCACCATGTTGGCAAAACCCGCTTTTGCCCAGTTTTCCGGGTGCACCTTAGAGTTAATCTCCAAGGCTCCCTGCTGCAATCTACCACGTAGAAAACCCAAAAAATGCCAAAACATCCGGAGTCTTCCTTGGTTCATATGCAATGCAACATCACCGATCCGGATCAACTTGTCCGGATAGGCTTCACACACAATGCATATGCCCGTTTTCGCATACGGACTCTATACAAGGGGGACTTTACATATCTACCCCAAGGAATGCTCCAAGTCTTCGCTCAATCGCGAGAGAGGGCTTCCTATGCAAAGGAAAAGAGGGCTTCAGATGCCCTAGGATGAGAATCGTTACCCTTGCATTTTTCCGCGGCGCCATGAAAAATCTACACTGCAATGGTGTCGCCTTCGCGGATCTGGACTCGGATCGCGATTCGGAGCTCCGACGCTCCACTGGCGCCCGGATCTTGGTCTCCTCTTCCACCTAGCTCTCCCCTCTCACTACACTTTAGAAAGAGGAGCACTTGGATGAAATGAGGGATTTCAAACTCTAACTTCGGGTTTAAACTGCCAGCACTAACCCTCAGCCGTCGGATCCAAAGCCAAGGAAATGAACGACCACGATTAGGCCTAAAATTACAAAATCTGGGCCAAACACGGGTTGCAACACGGCCGTGTGCATGGCCGTGTCACCCATTCGCCGTCTCGACCGATGCGATAACCAGCACACAGAATTCGACACGGCCTCCGACACGCACATGTCTCATGCGACACGACCGTTTCACGACCAGTGTCATGCCCCGTGTGCAATGACCAACACTCTTTTCCCGAGAAGGACACGGCCTACGACACGGCACCCGACACACCTGTATCACATGTGACACGCCCATGTCTGTTCCCGTATCATGGCCCGTGTCCAACTACCAACACTTGCTTCCCGAGGAGGACACGACCTGCGACACGGCACCCGACATGCCCGTGTCACATGTGACACGCCCGTGTCTGTGCCCGTGTCATGGCCCGTGTACATGACTCAGGAAACACTCTAGCATGACACGCCTGTGACACGCCCGTGACACCTGCTCCAAGTCCCAGCTTTGGCTTAAAATGTCACCCGTCCCTCTTTTGAGTTTCGGGGCGTTACACGCAGCCTGTACGTGCGACGTTTCATGGCTATGGGAGGCGGAAACAGGGAGGGTCATCCGGGCTCGGTCTCCCCTTGTGGGTGGAACCCGACGGCTGGGGGAGGTGGCCGTAGGGAGTGGCGATTATGGAACGACTCCGGCGGGGCTGGACGGTCACGAGCCGTCCGCCGCTAGTGAGGGCGGTTCTAATGGCCGCTCTTAGTGGCGGATTGAACGGTGTACGTAGATCGCGTGTTGAGATTGCATGTGTGGCAGTCAATCCATTAATCCCACCAAGTTAGTGGGGATCATAGGGTGGAGGATGTATGCACACCAATAATCAATAAATTTCATGACGGTCACATTATATGCCCCCAAAATTCTTGGTGCTTGGAACTGAAGCGTGAGACGAGTAAGGATTTTTTTCGAGTCTTCTTTTTCGATGATAATGGTTGTGAGAAATGAAGATATACCTGAGAGATCGACTGGTAGTGGCGCACACATCAAGGTATGTTGTTAAGTATTTGGTCAGGAAAAAAGTGGTTGAAGGCGAAGGCGCATAGAGGCAGAGGCACGGAAGCGGAGGCACAGAGACAGAGGCATGCAACAACAGAGGAGCGCAGGGGTATGCCGTACTTTGTCAGCGCACGGTCCCAGGCAAGTGTCCATACTCGAAGGCACGCCCGCACGGAATCGGGCGCCCACTCTCCCTTGGTTGCGCGTGCACGCCCGTGTGGAACCGGGTGCGCATGCCAAGTTATGCACGTATGTAGTGCGTGTGCATCCGCATGGAACTGGGTACGCATTCCAAGTTGCTCGAGCGCATGGTGCGCACACACCTACATGGATCCGGGTGCACATGTACGCGCATGCCTGATTATGCGCGCGCACGTGGCGGTGCATGCGTGCCTGCATAGAACTGGGTGTGCACGCCCCCCGTATGCCTAGTTGCGTGTAAGACCCCTTTTTTTCACCGTCGGGTCATACGCCCAGACGGTCGCCTTACGGTGACTCCAACTACCAAGTTAGACGCCACCGCACGACACCGATCCTGCCGGCTAAAATGATCACATTATAGTAGGTCAACAAAAGAGAAGTAAGTAATACAAGTCAACAGATCACTTCTCACTATCAATATATATAAAAGAGAAATAGTTCACAATGAGTACAAAATATGAAAGAGAGTAGAAAAATGGGCTTAAGCCCGGTACATGTCTAATACAAATTATCTCTCTCACACAACTCACAACATCTAAGCAGAAGCAAACTGAAATCCATCCTCGACCTGTCGTCGTATAGTAGTGGTAGAGTGCAACAACTGGTCCTCATGTCCTGTCTCCTTGTCCTGTCGGAGCTGATGCTCCCACTGCTCGGTCACCTAAAGTGATGTGATCCACCGACCGTTAGTAAAAAGACTAAGCTATTATCATTCTCGCCTCACCCCCGCAACTCCTAGGCATCGTGCAGGGAGGAGGAAAGGAAAGATATTTAAGGTGGAGAATGAATAAGAGCAAGTGACAACTACCCAAGTAGGAGTAGGTACAAAGGAACTATAACAATGAGGCAGTAATGTAAACAAAGTAAAGTACTGAGCAGTAAAAATTATAAAGTGAACAAGCTATATTAAAAGTAACCTTAATTTATAAGAATGCCCATACAAACTTATAGATTAAGGGGTCGTTTTGCAAGGCCTATCGTATAAAAAGTCTCATACCAATTTTTACGATAGGGGTTGGGTTTAAATGCAATATTGACATGATATGCTATGTTATGCTGGTTTAATGTTATGTTCATAAAAGTGCAACACACAAACAACTCTATGTGCACAGACCTTTAGTTCCTCGATTTTGGAAGCTAACTTCACTCCCAAGAGCCTCCATAGTGGCCAACGGAGACAGTGGGTTGGGCCACCCTACTCCTAGGCAGTTATCCACACTACCAGGCCGAGCCCTTACTAAAAGTCTTTAATTTCAAGGATAGCTAAATACCCTAGAGGGCGGGGGGTGAATAGGTTATTGGTCTCTTTATTAATTCTTTTCCTTTTTTTTATTTTGCTTCCTGAGTGGTTGATTAATTTCTTCTTTCAAGAAGATTTACGCATCACAAAAAAACAACACAGTAAAGTACACAAATATTTATAGTGGTTCCCAAACTTGGAACATCCACTTTGCCTCCAAGGAGATTACATCTCAGGCCCTTAGCCATACACTAAGATTCTTTACAGAATCCAAACTCAGAACCACATGTGTTCCTACCTCAGAGCCCTACAGAGCTCCTACAGCTCAGTGATCCACTGATCACCTACCTCAGCCTTTTTTATAAGGCCTACAAATCAGGCTATACATCCCTACAGCTTCAGGCACACAACCCTACTCTTAGAGTGCTGCAGCACTCCTACAACTCAGTACCCTTTCAGGTACCTATAGCTTAGATCCAGGTAAACTGAATCCTATAGGATGAAAGTGGGTTGATGGATATGCTTGACATAAGGGATATTTCTCTGTGTCAAGCTTCTTGACTGAGACAGACTCAGTCCAACAATGACTGCAGGAGATTATTTCCTGAGTCAACCTTTATTGAACTAAGATATACTTAGTTCTAACTACTTTCATATCAACAAGTAATTACTTGTGCTGGAAGCAACTTGCAGACCCCTGTTCTGTCCTTCTCTCTTTCCTTGGCTGAGGTGATTCAGCCCTAACTTTGACTCCTGAGGAATTGTCCCCTGAGCCTTCTTTCAGTTCTCTGCTTCTTCAAGCTTTCTTCTCCTCATAGCTTCCAGATAAAGATTCATGTGCTTGAGTTGCTGGAACTGTGAAGAACCTGCAATCAAGGGTCGGCCCTTGGCTGCAATCTTATACTTAGAGAAGATACTTTGAACTAGCTTTCTAATGCAGGTGAGAATGATACCAGCTATCTTGCTGTTGAATATGTTGATTCCAACAGCTGACTTGCTCTTTTTCTTTCTCAGCTTGAGCTTCTTGTTCTATAGCTCCACATCAATGGCACGGAAGAAGAACACATGTTACTTCTTTTATGTATTGAGACCCAACGGCTCTTTTAGCAATGGTCCCCACACATTTAATGATGGCTGTAAATTTTCTTTAACGACAACTATCGTATAGTAGGTCTGCGGCGACCTTTGTCGTGTACTGTAGCCATCCCGCCACTAATTTGAATTATGTTGACTTGTTGACTTTCTGATGTCACCAGCTGTGGACTTAGCCAAAAATCAAGCATCAGAGAAGAGGCGTTGAGTGAGTAAGCATCACTCAACGCCAAAACACTTCGACAGATTCACTATATTTTGGCATTGAGTGAGTCACCTTCACTCAATGCCAAACTACTTAGAATATTAAGACTGATTATAGGCGTTGAGTGATTCAGCTCCACTCAACGCCAATCTTGCTTTATCATCTTTCAGATGTTTGGCATTGAGTGAGTAAGCATTCCTCAATGCCAAACCCCTTAAACAAAATTCTGTCTTCACTAGGCGTTGACAGCGTTGAGTTAGTAACCTACACTCAATGCTATTTGCCTTAATCAATTTTATTGCTTATTCAGTAATATAAGCATTGAGAGCGTTGAGTGAACATGCCACACTCAACGCTTTATGCCTTAGCCAATTTTCTGCTTATTCAGTAACATAAGCGTTGAGAGCGTTGAGTGAACATGTCTCACTCAACGCTTTCTTCCTTAGCCAATTTTTTGCTTATTCAGTAGCATGAAACTGAGAGCGTTGAGTGAGCATGCCTCACTCAACTCTTTCTGCCTTAGCCAATTTTCTGCTTATTCAGTAGCATGGTGTTGAGTGAGTTGACTTCACTCAATGCCTGTGGACTTAGTTATATTTTAGCTCATTCCAACTTCAGGCTTTTACTGCTATAGCCTGTCTCAAAGTCTTTTGCTGTATGGCGTTGAGTGAGTTGACTTCACTCAACTCCTGTGAACTTGGCCATTTTCTCATCTTGCCACTGCCTTGGCTTTGACTGTATAGGCTTTACTCAGCGCTATAAGTTATCTGGGGTTGAGTGACTGATCTTCACTCAATGCTTGTGGACTTAGACAGTTTTCTGTCTTCCCACCACTTAGGTAAGAACTTACATGACTTAGCCACTTAGGCAACCTGTCACATCATATCTTATCAAGACAAATTGCAATCATTCACTTTAAACACAAGTGAGATAACAATGTGTATATATTGTTTTGTTAGACCTTCTTCAAATTCAGGACATTGGGATCAATGGGCCCAACACTTACGTACGCATCTAAAGGACACACCAGATTCACCACGTACTAATGCTGGAAAATCCATAAGTCTTTTCCTTGGCTAAGTAACAACCACACTTGCCGAGTCAGCGTATCGACGTCGGTGTGAACAACCGTCAAATACTGAAGACCCACCACCTTTATGCAAATGCAACAATGAAATCCCAAGCCATCGGCTCCCCGGCCTAACCCGTCCGTCACAACAACCTTCCGAGCCACTAGCTCCCCGGACTAACCAGTCTGTACCTATAACCACCGAGCCTACCGCTAATGAGTCTAAACTAAACAAGCCTACCGTGACCACGGGGTGTGTGAAGGTGGATAATTAGAGTTAAATCTTGCATAACAGTTTAATCATACAGTTTAGGGTTAACCTTGGACTGCCCAGGGCATTCACTGTAAAGGGCTCTCGAGGGCACTAGGAACTACGATAGGCTAAAGCCCAAAACTCCCTTTCGCAAGGTACTTATTATTGTTGGTATCTACCCATGTCCTAAACTCTCTTAGCATTACACTTGAACTAACCCTAAGTGTATTTAGCCTCTTTCTCCAGAGAAAGACGATCCACAGTCGATCACGAGCACAACCTTGCCCCTTGTCCACCAGGCTCTCATAACCTACCTTCCATTGGTGACCTTATTCATTCTCAATCAGACCAGCAGGTACACCAAATATCTCATACAAAGGTTCACATGTTTCCCTAATTCTACGGTTTTACTGTGTGCAGACCTAATGGACTATATGATGTGCAAGGATGGTGACCTTCCAAATAATCATCTAAATGACATAAGATTATTATTGGGGGTCTATCAGGATACTTTATGAATAAATACATAAGAGTATAATTTTCCTATTTTATTTGGTATTTATTATCTTATCTGCAAAATCAGGCCTCATATGTTTTTAAACACCAAGTACACTTTTTTGACTAGGTATGGACTTAGAGAAAATTATGATAGACTAATAACAACAAAATAATTGTAAATGCCAAAAATTCCAATTTTCCAAGGTGGATTTGACGATCAACAAATTATTGAATAAATAACCACAATATTATGATAAATAGGAAAAAATTAGAATCAGCCTTTCCAAAATTATGAGAAAATTACTAGATGATAAATATGACCAGAAAAGGCTACTGACCAAGAATTATGATTTTCCAACTTCAATTATTCACATAGATAAATTATTTAAAAATACTCATCTAAGGTCACTTTGTGAAAGATCCTATATGAAAGTTCTTCCAATATTGTTATAAAAATTCACCGAGCATGACTATGTCATATAATTTTCCATGACCAACTTTCATAATTTTATAGTATGTTAATGTCCCTGAAATAATTATCTTGTGATTGAATCAAACTTAGGGTTTGTGAATGAAGTACCAAAATTATCAATCCAAAATTCGGAATAAAATTTCTAGGGAACATCATCATCTGAATAAGTTTACTTCCTAAATTTCATGAGTATTCAAGGTCATTTAAGCATGTACATAAATATTGAATCAAAGTGCCCTAATTTATCCATAATTATTTTAAAGAGGGTATAAGTTCCTACAAATCCTAAAACCATTTTCCAGAGCCGACTTTTACTCTAGGAACTCACCATCCAAGTCTTAAGACCAGGACATATAGTCTCATGTCCTCCAGTAGGCCCCAAACTTCAACCCTAAGGCCTATACTAGGGTCTTTGGGCATCTCCACCCCAAACCACTCAAATCCTCTTTAGGGGGGGGGGGGGAGGGGGGTTAAGATGACTTTGAGGCTGTGGCCAAAGTTTCACCAACTTTGGATGAGGATTGGTCACTCAATCCTTCAAGTGCACTTTTGACCCAATTTTCCCCTTATAGGGTCAAACTTTTGTCACACCGATACCTAATCAAATCAACCCCAAATGGGCTGCAATTTTTACCAGTGACCTCTCATGACCCTAAGGGTCATCCACCAAAAATTTGGATGGTTCTGAGGTCATTAGACCCCTTAATTAAATCATACATGAATTATTAAATATTTACAAAAACTATAAAAAAAATATTTTCCAAAAATTCCCATTTTTGTATATGACAGAGGTTTATGTAAGAGTGACCCCCAACACAAATCTCAAGTCATTTGGATGGCTAGATTGATGGGAGCACTCAATTTAGTCTCTCACTATCTCATTTTGAGTGCTGAAGTCAGACCACTGATCAAAATGGGTTGAAACAAGTTTTCAAATAAAGTAAACTTTAAGGGATATCATTTTCATGTTGTCCACTTTTCATGTTTCGGCCCCTAAGGGCCTCATTTTCCTAGAACAAAAAGTCTTTTATTTAGGGATAAATCAACACAATTACCTATATTTATAATTTTTTGATAGATTTATCTGACATCCAGCACATCGTCTTCCTCCTCCAGCCGGCGGCCAAAATCTACCCGACCTAGAGCTACTTCCAAGTGCTACAGTCGGCCACCTCCCGGGTAGGCCACCGCCACCACCACCTCCGTTGAGGTGGTGGCTATCGCTGGGCGGCGGCACGGCCGCCGGAGGTGGTGGTTTCCGGTGAACCCTCCACCATGAAAAATCGGAAAAAAACTCCATTTTTTGTCATTGGATAGGGCTCAATTGAGCCCAATTTCAAACCTAGTTGATCTAGGATACTAGCACAAGGGAAGAGGAGGAGAAGTGGACCTTCGGTGTGGCTGAAACCTTGCTGATCGCCGTGTCGCCATTTTTGGTGGTGGAGGTGCTCGGTGCTCTGCAACTATACAGCCAAAGGGCTCAGCTCCTTCAAGGGGATGGTGGAAACGGCTTCCCTAAGTCTTGGGAAGCTTTTAAATGAACTAGTTGGGGCAGAGGGAGGGTCATTGATTCAATGCCATTAATGGCCATTAGTGGAGAGTTTCAGCCATGGTGGTTCAATGCACACAGCCACTGAATGGCCTATAAAACCCCCTTGATCTTCTCAGAACTAATGGGGGAGATGAATAGAGCCATTGAGATTGAAGAGAGGAGGCCCTTGGCCTTCTAAGCCATGAATGACCCTCTTTCTCTCTCTTTCTCTCTCCTCCATTAAAGGGCAAGGGTTGACTTTGGTCAACTTGACCACTTTAGTTGACCCCAATGGGTCCTTTGTGACCCAATGAACCTTCTAAATGGCTAGGGATGTTATGGTGGGGTCAAATAGTCAAGGTGAGGCCCTAAAGTCAAACCCTAGGTTATGTAATTGGAATATCCTATTTGTTGACCATGGTGATCTCACCTTTATTCCTGGGTTCACTTGGTATTCTTGGGCTTCCTAGGGTTTTGTTATGACCTAATCATGACAAAATCACTCTTAGGGGTCTAGTTGTTTAAGGGATATTACAAATCCCAATAAAAAATAATAATTTCATCCCCGAAATTCAAGTTAGGTCTGCGGGGTTTCTATTGAGAGTAACTGAATGTAACATCCCTCAGAAATTGATGTTATACCAGATGCAAGAGCTTCAGGTGTAACATCCTGACTTTTATTGGGCCACCAGAACCCTAGTGGGCCCAATAAAAATGACCCAAACCCCTACCCGTGACCTGGTAAAGGTAACCCTAGACTGGAAATGGAGCAAGAGAACTCTGATTTGAGTTCTGTCAGTTCTTAAGGCCTCGTATAGTCAATACGAGCGCGTCAGAATTCCTTCCGTTAGACCCTGAGGTCATACGGTGAATGTGACCGCTTCTCGTAAATCGTCACGAGAGCAAGATTTTGAATATCGGCTTAGAGAACTCTGATTTGAGTTCTGTCAGTTCCTGTGGCCTCTTATGACCCATACGAGTGCATCAGAACTCATCGCGTCGCAATCCGATGTTTAACGACAAATATAAATATTTTGACTATTTTTGCTTGATGCGACGCGCAGATTTTGAATACTTAGGAAACAAACTCCAATTCGACCCCGGTTAGTGGCATTGGATTCTAATGGTCAATACAAAGTCAACGAAGTTGGTCCCGTTAGCTTCGATAAAGATTGGTCAAACCGTGGTCTAATCAAGATCAACCATGCATCGAAAAGCGTGCGCACGCCAATTATGACACGACACTCCAACTTTGACCCGATCCTGATGACTTGGACTCACTTTGACTTTGACCCGCATGGGGGACCCACCCCATGGTTGACTTTGTAAAACCCTCCTCTTTCTCCATTTTATTTGAATTTTTTTCCTAAGGAGGAGCACATCCCCTCTCCATAGATGAATATGGCCTTACTCCCCCTCATTCCTTGGGCCCCCAAATCAATTAGAAAAGAAGAGGAATGGGCCCAAATGGAGGCCCACCAATATTTTCCCTCCACACCCCTCTCCTTCTCTCTCTCTTCCAAACCTCCAAGATGGAGACACATGATTTTACCCTCTCCAATAGATGACTGACAGCAGCCACTATAACCCTAAATAAGAGAAGGGATACCAATCAAAGAACTCCACCTCCCTCTCTCCCTCTCTTTCTATTGCCTAAGAACAAACTCCCCACATGCCTAATAGCCTAGTCTAGTCCCTTAGGTAGTACAACCAACAATTATTTGGCTGACATGTGCCCCATAGAGCTTGGGAGTTAACACTACAAGGGTTGGCCAAACTCACCCTCTTGATTTTCTTAACCAAGAAGAAGAGTAAGGGGGCTCTCTCCTCACTCTATATAAGGACCCTACCCCTCTGAATGAACTAGCCCCTCTTCCCAGCTCAAAACGAGCCACCACCAAGCCTTTGTCGGAGCTCCACCTCACCGGAAAATGAGAAGCCGAGCTCTGCCACCTTCCACCACCTCTCATGGCAACTTCGCTAAGAGCTCGCGGAGACCCCCCAAACAAGGTGGAAAACTTCTCCTCTCCTCACTCCCTATCTTTTGGATGTGTCACATGTAAAGTCAGGCGGCCGGAGCGCCGCCGAGGCGCTACCACCCCTCTAATGGGGGTGCTCTGTTTTGTTTTGGCGGCGGTGGACGGCGGCGGCATGCCGCCGGACCACCACCATAGGGATCGCCCACGCCTAAGGAGTCGGCCGGGGGTGGAGTCACGGCCGGCCGGCGGGGAAGGCCCGCAACTTTCTCTGTTACGGGTTCTCGGTACAGGGATTTGCACAAAAAAATTTATAATTTATAATTTTAATTATTATGGGATTTAATTTTCTGTGGCTAAACCAGTGGCCAAATAAAAAAGTCTCAAACATAAAAAATGTTCCCCATAATGAGGGCTTCCTCCACAAAATTTTTAGAATTTTTGAAGTTGAATTAGTATTTTTAAAAGCCTAAATAAAATTCATTTGTCTAAATTAAAGGTTTAAAATTGCTCAGAAAATTTTGGAAAAATTACTAGGCTCTTTATAGGCCCTCTTAAGGGTTGTATCAAAATTTGGGATCATGGTGATAAGATTTTATATTTTTCCCAAATTATAGAAGCCTAGGGTCGCGCTCGGTAATTATTACGCTCGTTTTCTCCGAAAGTGAAAATTGTAGCACGCGATTATCCTCTCTAATTTAAATAATGAATTCAAATTTGTCTTATTGACGAGAGTGGCTGAGGCAAGTGACCAAGCTCTGTGTGTTCCGAGACTTCGTGAAACCGTCGAGCGTCTCAACTCTCGGGTGATTTGGGCAGGCTCGGAAAATGAGAATACGAGCAATTAAGTTGATATTTATTCTCGGATGAATAATAAAGATTTAACTCATAATAAGCTTCCCCTAATCCGATTAAGTCGTGATTAAAAGGGCGCAACTGAATTGTTATCAAATCTTAATAATGGGTGAAACCAAAAGATGCCGCCTGATAACGGAGATAGAACTGAGCTAAACCTCCTTAGAATGGAGATGGAACTGAACATATCTCTTGAGAATGGAGATGAAACTAAACTAAACCTTCTGAGAACGGAGATGGAACTAAACAAAACCTCCTGAGAACGAAGATAGAACTAAACTCAACCTCCTGAGAACGGAGATGGAATTGAACTAAACCTCCTGAGAACGGAGATTAAACTGAACATGCCTCCTGAGAATGGAGATGGAACTGAACTAAACCTCTTGAGAATGGAGATGGAACTAAACATGTCTTTTGATAACGGAGATTGAACTAAACTAAATCTCCAGAGAACGGAGATGGAGCGGAACATGCCTCCTGAGAACGGAGATGGAACTGAAGCATCCTAAATGGAGTGATTGGACTACTAACCATTTTCTTTATGATTATTCAAGTCTTGCACTGGTCCAATTCCTTTATTTAATTCAGTTCAATACTTTCAATTCAGTTCTACTCCAATCACTAACTGGTAAAGTTCAATTCAGTACTTTCAATTCAGTACTACTCAAGTCTCGTACTGGTCAAGTTCATTTCAGTTCAGTACTTTTAATTCAGTACTAATCCAGTCACGTACTGGTCAAGTTCATTTCTGTTCAGTACTTTCAATTCAGTACTACTCCAGTCTCGTACTGGTTGAGTTCATTTCAGTTCAATACTTTTAATTCAGTATAACTCCAGTCACGTACTGGTAAAGTTCATTTCAGTTCAGTACTTTTAATTCCGTACTACTCCAGTCTCGTACTGGTCAAGTTCATTTTAATTCAGTACTTCCGTTTCAGTACTACTCAAGTTTCATACTTGTAACATCTCATTATGCAGCGTTTATTATCAGCAGCTTTAATTACTGCATTTTTCGTTACTACGATTTACAATTATAAGCATGGGTCCTGCTTTGACAAATGGTTGTTTGTTAAGGTTGAACATTAGTTGGGGATAACCAGAGTTGAGGTGTTCCTCCAGGTTTTACCCCAAATAAAGTGCTCCCATGCTCCTTGTCGAAAGTTGAGCTCAGCGTTACTGCTCGAAGATTGAAGCATAGTAGGGCAGACCGCCACAGACCCAGTATGTGCTAGCAAAATTGACTGTTTGATTGCTTATAAATTGCTTGTGGTGAATTGTGGCGGGTCAGTCCCTTCCACAGACAGTTCGTACCGGTGCGGGAAGGTCGACGACTCAAGGCGATAAGGGAGATGAGTACCATGGGTGAGCAGCCGTTATGTTTTCCCCGTTGGGTTTTCCTCCGCTGGTCAGCCAAAATGTTGTATTGCCGGATGTCGCTCACATCCAAGAGTATACTGGATTGTACGTTGGGGCCTTGGGCTGTGCAGAACAACCACCCCCAGATGTGGCAGGACTAGCCAATGTCACCGACGGCCACATTGTTGAGGTTTGCGGGGCTTGCTACCCTGCTGGAATAGAAGCGGTCCCTACTATGTAGACATAGGATTTGTCTGCGCGGATGTGAATGCCTGCGGTGTGTGTGCGACTGTAAATGCCTGCAGTGTGTGCGCGACTGTGAATGCCTGCGATGTGCGTGCGACTATGAATGCCTGCGGTGTGTGCGCGACTATGAATTCCTGTGATAGGATACATATAGTAAATACCTGCTATGCTGATATGTTAGTGGAGCTTTTACTATAACTGATGTTATTGCTGATGTCGTTTTAGTTATATTATGTTGCCCTTCCTTTATATTGATCCTAGCATAAATATATGAAATGTTTTACTAACTCTCCCTTGCTTCGTCTATCTAGTTTCGTTGGGTGGGTGTGTGCTCGCCCCTAGGATATGGATTCGGGGAGAAGATTTGTTTTCACTTAGCTCTGTGACTAACGATTATTTAATTAACTATTCACAGGAGATGGAGCACTATAGTGACCAGCTGCCGCAGGATGATATGCCAGCTGATAGGACTACTCAAGCAAAGGTACACCCGTCGTCTTCGGATTTTTGGGACGTGAATACCAGCGAGCAGGATAAAGCGAGAGTGAGGTGTTTTCTTATGTAGTACTTGTACAGCCTATGGGCTTATGTAGAGATAGTGGTTACGACCCTAATGCTCATTTAAATATATATTGTTATATATATTTGTTGTGGCTTCCTATTAATGCTTCCGCTAAACTCTATGATGTGATGTGAATGTTACAATTCAAGCAGAGCAAGGTGGCCAACTAGTGCTTAACAGAGTGGGTTGTTACCCCTTAAGAAGCACTGGGTGTATGATTTGGGCAGTAAGATCCCCTTTTGCCCAACCCGGGAAAAGGTTTGGGGGGCTTACAAATGGATCAGAGCGATCACGATTCGTTCTAGTGGAGCAGTCTCAGGATCCCTCTGTCCCTCGCTTTGTTCTTTGGTTCGGGACAAACCATGCAGCAGAAGCCTGGTAGACCCTAGTGTAGAGGCTTGGGAATTCTAAACTGTGTGATAATATGCCCGTACACCTTTGTTTCTGATTTGTCAGTCTTTTGCAAATTTCCCCTACTTTGCAAAAATACTGACACTTGTTCCCTGTTACTTCTCCATAAAATTGAGTCTAGTAACAGAAGATCCTCCTCTAGAGGATATGTCCCCTCCACCCCACCTACAGACCTAGTTGCACATACAGCCATACCGTTTGCCAAGATAAACTTTGGGAAAACATTGACAACTTTTCTGGCGACGTCCCAGATGACTATGGAACAACCACCACAGTAGTTAGTGATACCCACTGACCTATTGATGACATTCTGAGGGCTGAGGCCTCCCACCCTGAGAGGTACACAGACAACCATACAGGTAGAACAGTCGGTTGAGTGTGTTGAGGAGCTGTTGGTAGTCATGATGTGCCCGATAGTAGCTGTAGTGTTGCTATTTGTAACCTTGTTAGAGGGATATTCCAAAGACTGGTGGAGAGCGGCCAGCTGCTCGATGTTCAGAGGATGATCATTGAGCACTGTTGAAGTATGAGACCGAGCGGTCTGGCGGTCTATGCCTAGCGGGTTGTAGACCGCGCGGTCTAGCGGTTACTCTCCAGCGGTTTGATATCCAGGCTGTTGCTGTTTGTAGTCCGGCGGTCTTGCGGCTTATCTCCGGTGGCTTGGAGACCGGGCGGTCTAGCAGTCTCCTAAATCATCTCGCTCTCTTTCTCTGGTATTGTCGAGCGGTTAGCCCATTGTCTAACCACGCGGCTTGTTCGGTCTGCTTATTTCTAACCGCACAATCTCTGTACATTTTTTAGTCCCACATTATTAGTTTGTACTCTCTCCCCTCTCCTCCATTCTATAAAAGAGAGGCCATACCTTTGTAAATGATATCTTTTTGGATAATAAAACTTTCATTTATTCAAAGTTCCGGCTTGTTTTCTAGTCGTTTGTTCGTTACTTTCACATGGTATCAGAGGGAGGTTTCTACTTCCTTCTTTCATATTTGTGACAAGCTGGGCATGATTGATATCTATGCTCCACCTTGAGGGGGAGTGTTGAAGTATTAGACCGGGCGGTCTGGCAGTCTATGCCTGGCGGGTTGTAGATCTAGCGGTTACTCTCTAGCGGTTTGCTATCCAGGCTATTACTGTTTGTAGTCCGGCGGTCTGGCGGCTTGTCTCCGGTGGCTTGGAGACCGGGCGGTGTAGCGGTCTCCTACAACATCTCGCTCTCTTTCTCTGGTATTGCCGAGCGGTTAGGCCATTGTCTAACTGCGCGGCTTGTTCGGTCTGCTTATTTCTAACCGCACAATCTCTGTACATTTTTTAGTCCCACATTGTTAGTTTGTACTCTCTCCCCTCTCCTCCATTCAATAAAAGGGAGGCCATACCTTTATAAATGATATCTTTTTGGATAATAAAACTTTTAATTATTCAAAGTTCCGACTTGTTTTCCAGTCTTTTGTTCGCAACTTTCACAAGCACTATCCTGTGGGGGGAGTTCTCAAAAGCATTCCTAGAGCACTTTATCTCGTACGCCGACCGAGTTGCACTATAGGAGAGGTTCGTACACACCCGTTAGGGTGACCAGACGATGACAGACTATGAGAGAGAGTTCATCCGCCTAGCCCATTTTGTTGGGAAACTTGTAGCCACTGATAGAGATAGGGATGCTCACTTCTACCGAGGCTCGCGAGATGACTTGAGACAGGCCTTGAACATGATCTCTCAGTCCACCTTCCACACCATAGCAACTCACGCCGCGACGTTAGAGTTAGAGTAGAGGATAGTGGCCCAGCAGTGCCGAAGACAGGTCGAGGTCCCTAGAGGTCAGGGATGAGATAGAGGAGTTTATCCCTGCTAACAGGAGAGAGTGTAGACATCCTTATAGGCGCCCACCAGCACTACCAGCACCCCCAACACCGCAGCAGGAGCCTAGGCCAGCTTTAGTACCACATCCAATGCTTGTAGCTCGATGAGACGTTCCCTTTGTAGGGAACTGCTTTCTATGTCAGTAGTCGAGACACATGAAAGATTTCTGTCCATAGGCGGTAGGAAGGCCAGAATTAGGAGTAGTTCAAGGAGGAAATGCACCGCATAGACAGGGCCAAAGAGGCTGAAGGGGTAGAGCTGGCAGGAAAGGTCAGCAGGGCCGAGCAGCGCCCTTGGAAGCTTATGCGTCGAACCATCAACATGGGCTGGCCACCGATGTAGTGATAGGTATATATCTTAGACGCTAGAGTTACGTAAGAAATTGATACATATATTATATACTATATTTGTATGCCTACATTAGATGCATGTTTTGTTGTATGATATAAATACTCCTCATCTACTTCAAGACGAAGAATCAAGTTCAAGTGCTCACCAAAGTTCTGGTGGTGCGAAATTTTCCGGATGTTTTTCCTAAGTTCCCCCCGGGTTTTCCACCACAGCGAGAGGTTGACCCTCAGATTGAGTTTGAGTCTGGAGCTTGACCACTGTCCCGAGCATCCTATCAAATGGCCTCTCCGGAATTGGCCGAGTTGAATACCCAGCTTCAGGAAATAGTAGATGCTGGATTTGTCTGCCCAAGTTCCTTGCCCTGGAGAGCCCTAGTACTATTTGTAAAGAAGAAAGACGGGACACTGCGCTTGTACATAGACTACGGGGAACTAAACAAACTCACTATACGGAATACGTACCCACTTCTGAGGTTGATGAATTGTTCGATCAATTGTAAGGTACATCCGTATTCTCTAAGATGGACCTAAGATCCGACTACTATCAGCTTTAGGTCCAGGAGGAGGATATCCCCAAGACTTCCTTTAGCTACCGCTATGGTCTAAAGGTGTTCATGGTAATGCCTTTTAGGATCACTAATGCCCCCTCTGCCTTTATGGATCTAATGAATAAGGTGTTAGAATTCCTTCTAGATCTTTTTATGATCATCACTATCGATGACATCTTGATCTACTCGAAGACAAGGGCAGACCATTCTAAACACCTATAGATGGTGTTACTTAAGCTTCGTGAGCACTCTCTCTTTGCCAAGTTCAGCAAGTGTGAATTCATGTTAGATGAGGTCGGATTTTTGTGCCATACCATCAACGAGAATGGAGTGGCGGTTGATCAGGCAAAAATCCACGCAGTTCAAAGTTGGCTGCCGCTTAAGACGACAGTAGACATACGAAATTTCCTTGGTCTTGCCAGGTATTATAGGAAATTTGTGGAAATTTTTCTAAGATTGCGTTACCCCTTATAGCTTTTACGAGAAAGGATGTTGCATTTCGATGGAAGCTGGAATGTGATACTGCGAGCGGCTAACTTCTGCCCCAATCCTTACAATCCCCTTGAGAATTGAAGGATTCCAAATTTATTTTGATGCCTCCCTGAAAGGATTAGGAGTTATTATGATAGATCATGACATGGTAGTAGCATGCGCGTCGCGCCAGTTAAGCCGCACGAGTTGAACTACGCAACCCACGATCTAGAGTTGTGCGCCGAGGTTTTTCTCCCTCAAGATCTAGAGACATTACTTGTACGAAGTTAAGATGCGAGATCTTCTTCGACCATAAGAGCCTCAAAAAGAGATGAACCTCCAGCGGTGTCGATGGTTGGAATTTTTGTGTGATTATGATTTCACTCTCCAGTTCTCCTTGGGAAGGCTAATAAGGTTGCTAATTGATGCAGACTTGCACGTTGACACCAAAATATATCTACGAACACACAAGAATATCCCTCTACGAACCAAATTCTACACTCGCACATTCGATCTATGCAGCACCGGGTAATTAATGCTATCAATTTTATACTAGCATACGGGTATCCAAACCGATTAGGATCGAACAAGGGCTATAGGCCAAAGTTCTTTCCGGCTAAAAGGACCTACACGGTCCGAACGAGCGGTGTTGTACCAAAAGAGATCTACCAAATAAAATACGATTTGGAAAAGGTAGATCTCTCCCAACAAAATAAAACGAAGGTTCGCCAAACTCTTTCAAAATTAAATCAATCAAGAAAAACACAAACCGAGCGAAGAAAATCACGATGAATTAATGCTATCAAAATTCAACGCCAAGGATTTCCACCAAAAGAATATCTAGGAAAAAGAAATCACACGAAGGTAGGAATTTTTCGTTACCCAACCGGAATGGATGATTAAGATTATCTCTACGTGGATCACTCTTCAACGTCTCCGCTGGAATCACGTCGGAAGGAGAGAAAACTTGTCCGCCTTCGTCGCTTCACGCCGGAGTTGGAATCCACGAGTAAGCAACCTTTATTGGCTTGGCCGAATTATCTTCAATGGAGGGTGGTGCTCGTTTTTTTTTGCAAGTAGAGTTGGTGGTGTGGTTGGCGACTAAGAAGGAGGATGCTAGGGGAAAGGGGGAGAAGTCCTTGGCCGAAATTTAAAGAGGGGAGAGGAGGAGGAAACAAATTTTCCAAGAGGGGAAGAGAGAGGAGGAGGGGAAATTCAAATTTTTAATTCTTGGTTTTCAATTTTTCATTCTCTAATTATTCCTTCATAACATGGCTATATATAGCCTACACCACTCAATCTACCTTCATTCAAAATTCAAAATTCAAAATTCAAAATTCAAAATTCAAAATTAAATTTATGATGGTTATATGCACCCATCATAATACAAGAAATGAAATAATTAAAACAACCTATGATGGTTATAAGCACCCATCATTACATGAATTATTTAAATGCAATAAAAATAAAAATGCTAAAATAAAATAAAACATGAAAATGGCTTAATAATTAATAATAATAATTAATAAATTAATATTAATTATTAATATATTGGTTTGCGTTCAGGACGAAAATTATGGCGATGCTCCACATGGTCATTCGTAAGCACTTCGTCGTCGTCTTTAAAACGTTTCGGGTCGTCGTCTCCATCAATCCTCCCCCACTGAAAAGTACTCATCACCAATGAGTTGGGCTGAATGCACCAGCGCGGGAGAGCAACATCCAAAAGAGCCACCTCCGATCTAGTAAGCCAAGAGTCATCGGAGACCGGACGATCACGCCATCGATTCAAGGAGTGGAAAACATCACCACATGAAAAGGAGAGCACTTCAACCTGGAGTTTCCTGTCATGCAAAAAGTTGGTCTTGGGGACCCTTGGAAAAGCATTAGGCAATAAAGGAAGATAAGTTTCTACATCAACTACAAACGTACCTCGAGTGAAGACCGATGAAGAGAGCGATCCAGGCACAAACTCACTACCAAAACCATAAGAGAGAAAGGTGAAACCAAACGGACGGATAGATAATTCAAGTGGTGGAGAGACATATAGCGTTAAATCAGAAACATTAAAAATATGGGTATTACCCCAATCAGTGGAAAACTTCAAATGACATACGTGTTCTCCTAATTTCATTAATATCCGCAAAAAGTCTAGCTCACGAC
The DNA here is from genome assembly GCA_039513925.1 of Platanthera zijinensis. NCBI lineage: Eukaryota > Viridiplantae > Streptophyta > Magnoliopsida > Asparagales > Orchidaceae > Platanthera > Platanthera zijinensis. The sequence continues at coordinate 132,293,421 of CM077083.1, forward strand.
CTCGCAAACTTTCTATAGTGCCCGAAGGAAACTGTTCAGGGATGAGACGCACCAAAACTAAATTGAAAATCATATAGTGAGACGCTCTTCTATGTAAACTAGCATGAAATTTATAATATATAATTTGTATGACTAGCGCTTCACTAAAGTGCCTATGTAAAATGTGATCATGGAGAGCATAATCTAGCGCAAAATTACTTGATTTATTAGTTGAAGTTAAAGGAACTAATTCAGGTGGCACTAACGGAACTAATTCAGGTGGCACTAACGGAACTACATCAGGTGGCACCAATAAAACTAAATCAGGAGGCACCAACAAAACTAAATAAGGTAGCACAGTAGATGGCCTCATCATAAACATATAATCAAAGACTTGATTATTCTTAGGAATTCGGGAGGATACAAAATTAGTAATTATTATATCGTGACCAAACACAAAATCTATTAACGCACTTCGATACATGTCCAAAGGAGGCGCCGACAAGGGTGGCACAATAAAATGTCTCTGATCAGGCTTAACAAATTCATATCCTAAAGGGTTCGCTAGTCCGGTCAATGGATCAGGAGGGAGAGTCTGTAAAACTAAAATCAGGAGAGAGTTAAGATCAAATTTAGTTTCACGTGACGGAGTTAGCATCAGGGGATGCTCATCCTGGTCTACTTCAATAACATCTTCCAACAGTAAAACTCTCTCACTAGGACAATCTTCCAACACCCTGAACACGTCACCCAATTCAAAATCAGTAAAGGTCTCCAAAATGGGCACATCAATATGTCTCGTACTAAAAATAACAAGCTCGTTTCCTAACAAGTCATCTAATCGAGTCAAGTGAACTGGAGGGAGAGTCGATTCCAGAGGAGGAGCTAAGTCATACTCACCGTCAAAATACGGATTTAATGTCCAAGAAAAATCCTCCGGTAAGCCATCAAAATCAACGGGAAGATCAAACAGTGGATTCGTCCTCATAGAAAACTCAGCTGGATCGTCATCACCTAACTCACTCTCAGATAAACATTCATCACAGTATGACTCTACCAACTCAACCAAAATGTCTTCCAACCCACTAGATATTTCATCCAAATCAGGATCAATAATGGTCTCAATAGTAGACCAAATCGAACACGAAAAAATTTCTAATCAACATTGGGCTTCAGGAAAAAGAGAAAACATCAAAGAAAAATCTTTCGGGTTCTCAGCACTACCGTCATCCAAAAGTAACCCTCTTGCACAGGCAAAAGCTTCCAAAACAACACAACCTTCGGTAACCAAATCTTCCCATGAAGTAGGTACATCGTCTAAATCAGGATAGAGGATTGGGCAAATCGAATCCCGGGGAGAATCTAAATTAGATGGAATCTGAAACAATGATGATAATATCAATGAACTATCTCCCGGAGGTGCATCACTAAGACCATCCCAAGATGACTCTTCCAAAACAACTGAAACATCTACCAATACTGGGTCAACCAAAGACTCCATGATATTAGATGGAGACACCTCAAAAACATCGTTGAAGGGAAGCAGAGAGGATTCCTCAGAGGAAAATCCTCATCCAGTTCACTAGGGTAACCAATCTCCTCATCATCACTCAGATCTTCACTAATAATGTCATCGCCCTCAGCGGCAGGCTCAACCCTAGACACTACGTTAGACTCATCCGGAGAGTCAACAGCTAGATCTGATAACTCAGGGGTAGACTCTAAAGAGACTACGGGCGTAGTCGGAATAGGACAAATGTTAGTGCTAATGCCAGATATGTCACTAGCCTCACATGTCATCATCGCCTGACTAACCATACTGATAGGAATAGTCTCACCTCGCGGGCTCATGGCATTCCTAGCAATCACATCTATTGAACTAGGTAATGGGGTCCTAAGCTTCTCCTTTCCTCCATCGGTAGGTGCAGGTATACTACGGGTAGCTCTACCATCCTGCGAGGAAGGTCTAACTCGAGGGGGTAAGTCACTCCTGTGATCCGAAACGGGTCTAGTGCCCTGGAGGGGAGAAATAAGATCATGAGATGTCCGAGTTTGAGAGTACGAGGGGATGTACTGATTCAATGTAGGCGAAGTCTTAGACGATGAATCACTCAGATAATCAGAAATCTGGGAACGACAGTAGGTAGAGTAGTACTCATCCGTTAATAGATTCTTCATAATCTGCCACCCTACAAGTGAGTTGTCGAGTGACATCCCAAAGCGTCTCTCCTCATTGAGCCAGAAGGTCTGGGCTCGACCAAATAATTGGAGTCTCATAACAGGAATCCTATGGGGGTCTACAATATGATATCGCTCAAAATAACGCTCCATATCCTTTACATAACATAAAAGCACTCGCGGTCCACCTATCCCATCATAGGTCAGAGCAAGAACTCTAAGTTGTGTTATTAAATCCTTAATCTCATCACATTGGCGCTTTATCTCCTTACGAAATGCATTAATCGAGGCAAATGAGGGAAGGGGACTAAGGTCGAATGCCTTTTTAGTGAGAAACGGAGAGAAAACTCGACCTGGATTGTGTGCACATGCAAAGAAAACGGTACCTGAACCACTAACTCTACGAAAGATGGAATTGTTCCCGCCTAATAGCTAGGGTGAAAATATATATATTTTGGTTTTCTGGCAGGAAATATCAAGGCGGTTATTAAAATTTTTTTTTGAATTTTGCTGAAAAATAAGAAATTTAGTCCGCAATTGGCAGACAAGAGTTTTTTTTTTGTTAATTTTGGCAAAACTAAGTGCATACAAAGTGCGTGTTAACGTGCTAAATAAGAGGTTGAGGGTGTCAATTAGAAAATTGACGTAAACCTCCCTCAGATACCAAATTGATGCAGGCTTGCACGTTGACACCGAAATATATCTACGAACGCACAAGAATATCCCTCTAAGAACCAAATTCTACACTCGCACATTCGATCTACGCAGCACCACGTAATTAATTTTATCAATTTTATACTAGCATATGAGTAGCCAAATCGATTAGGATCGAATAAGGGATATAGGCCAAAGTTCTTTCCGGCTAAAGGGACCTACACGGTCCGAACGAGCGGTGTTGTACCAAAAGAGATCTACCAAATAAAATAAGATTTGGAAAAAGGTAGATCTCTCCCAACAAAAGAAAACGAAGGTTCGTCAAACCCTTTCGAAATTAAATCAATCAAGAAAAACACAAACCGAGCGAAGAAAACCACGATGAATTAATGCTATCAAAATTCAACGGCAAGGATTTCCACCACAAGAATATCTAGGAAAAAGAAATCACACGAAGGTAGGAATTTTTCGTTACCCAACCGGAATGGATAATTCCGATTATCTCTACGTGGATCACTCTTAAACGTCTCCGCTGGGATCACGTCGGAAGGAGAGAAAACTTGTCCGCCTTCGTCGCTTCACGCCGGAGTTGGAATCAACGAGGATGCAACCTTTATTGGCTTGGCCGAATTATCTTCAATGGAGGGTGGTGCTCGTTTTTTTTACAAGTAGAGTTGGTGGTTTGGTTGGCGGTTAAGAAGGAGGATGCTAGGGGAGAGGGGGAGAAGGCCTTGGCCAAAATTTCAAGAGGGGAGAGGAGGAGGAAACAAATTTTCCAAGAGGGGAAGAGAGAGGAGGAGGGGAAATTCAAATTTTGAATTCTTGGTTTTCAATTTTTCATTCTCTAATTATTCCTTCATAACTTGGCTATATATTGCCTACACCACTCAATCTACCTCCATTCAAAATTCAAAATTCAAAATTCAAAATTAAAGTTATGATGGTTATATGCACCCATCATAATATAAGAAATGAAATAATTAAAACAACCTATGATGGTTATAAGCACCCATCATTACATGAATTATTTAAATGCAATAAAAATAAAAATGCTAAAATAAAATAAAACATAAAAATGGCTTAATAATTAATAATAATAATTAATAAATTAGTATTAATTATTAATATATTGGTTTGCGTTCAGGACGAAAATTATGGCGATGCTCCACATGGTCATCCGTAAGCACTCCATTGCCGTCTTAAAAATGTTGCGGGCCGTCGTCTCCATCACTAATGCATTGAGTCGCCAACCCTCAATAGTCGGGAGCTGGATGGAGCAGATTCCAAGGTAATTATTTCAGTCTTTGTTAGGCTTAGAGATTACTCTTGTTGCCCGTAGGGATCCGGAAAAAATACCAGTCCTAGTTATACTGGATGGAAATACAGTGCGACATCCGGGATTGAATACGAGAGGCCCAGAAAGTCAATCCGAAAGTGGTCACGATCACCCAGTCCCTAAAAGATAAAGCACAAGAGGAGTTCAACATGCATGGTAGAATCTTGCAGTTCAGGCACCACATATTTATTCCCTCTACCGAAGGAGTTCAAGATGAGATTCTTCGGGAAGCGGACCAGTCGAGGTATTTTATTCACCTTGCTTTGGTTAAGATGTATGTTGATCTACGCATGACCATTTTCTGGACCAAAATGAAAAGAAACGTCACCAACTTCATGGCCCAGCGTCAGGCCCGTCAAAGGGTTAAAGCTGAATGTCGCAGCCCAGGAGGCCTGATGCAGCCCCTGCCGATACCCGAATGAAAATTTGATGACATTTCCATGGACCTTGTCCACGACGTACCTCGATCCCGTGCTGGAAACGACTCCATATGGGTTGTTATGGATCGAATTACAAAGGTACCGCGGTTCATTCCAAACCGATAGGGTGACAGAGTTGACGTTCTTGCCAGATTGTTCATAGAGCAAGTGGTCCGGTTCCACGGAGTGCCGAAGTCTATTGTGTTGGATCATGATGGACGTTTCACATCCAATGAGTGGAGGCGGGTGCATGCATACTTGGGGACCAAGTTAGCCTTTAGCACTGCCTCCCACCCGCAGACAGATGGACAGACAGAAAGGATGAATCGGACGATGGAGGATCTACTGCGACTTTGTATAATAGAGCACAACAAGTCATGGGAGTAGTTGCTGTCTTTAGTCGAGTTTTCTTATAATAATAACAATCAGGCCAGCATCAAGATGGCCCCATACGATACATTGTATGGGAGACGTTTCCGAACCCCGTTGACTTGGGCTCAAGATGAGGACTCGGAAGCCTTAGGAGTGGCTTATAGTGATGATACTACGACAATGATATGGCTAATCAAGGCGCGAATGCAGGATGTGCAGAGCCGACCGGCCAAATATTATGATGCACAACACCGACCGGTGGAGTTTAGCGTGTGAGAAATTGTATTTTTGAAAATTAAGCTCATGCATGGTGTCTTCTGGTTGAGGAAGCAAAAGAAACTAGATCCCCACTATTTGGGCCCCTATACAGTGATAGAGCGTATTGGCCCTGTCACCTATAGGATTAGCCTTGCCCCCAGAATTGGGAAAACCTTTACGATGTGTTTTATATTTCTTCCTTGAGACGAGTCCTCCGACAACCAAAACAACACTTTCTGACACCGCCAGTACAGTTGTAGTCGGATAGATCCGTCCGGCTCGAACCCATCAAAATAGTAGATTATAAGGTAAAGACCTTGCGCAACAAAACCATTCTGATGGTCAAGATATTATGGTCAAACTGCGGACGAGATAAGTATACGAGAGAACCTGAAGCACTCGTACGAGAAGAGCACCAAGAGCTCTTTACCAAGGTATTTACTTTTTCCCCCTACTTCGAGCAAATTTTCGGGGACAAAAATACTTTTATTTTTATTGGATTGTAACATCCCGACTTTTATTGGGCCATCAGAACCCTAGTCGGCCCAATAAAAGTGACCTGAAACCCTACCCGTGACCCGGTAGAGGTAACCCTATACTGGAAATGGAGCTAGAGAACTCCGATTTTAGTTCTGTCAGTTCCCGTGGCCTCGTATAGTCAATACGAGCGCGTCGTAACTCGTTCCATTCGACCCTGAGGTCATATAGTGGATGTGACCGCTTCTCGTAAAACGTCACGAGAGCAAGATTTTGAATATCGGCCAAGAGAACTCCGATTTGAGTTATGTCAGTTCCTGTGGCCTCGTATGACCCATACGAGTGCATCAGAACTCATCGCATCGCAATCCGATGTCTAACGATGAGTATAAACATTTTGACCATTTTAGCGCGATGCGACGCGCAGATTTTTAATACTTTCCAAACAAACTCCGATTCGACCCCAGTCAGTTGCATTGGATTCTTATGTTCAATACAAAGTCAACGAAGTTGGTCCCTTTAGTTTCGATGATGAGTGGTCAAACCGTTGTCTAATCAAGCTCAATCGTGCACAGAAAAGCGTGCGCACACCAATTGTGACACGACACTCCAACTTTGACCCGATCCCAAAGACTTGGACTGACTTTGACTTTGACCCGCATGGGGGACCCACCCCATGGTTGACTTGGTCAAACCCTCCTCATTCTCCATTTTTTTGAATTTTTTCCAAAGGAGGAGCACATCCCCTCTCAATGGATGAATATGGCCTTACTCCCCCTCATTCCTTGAGCCCCCAAATCAATTAGAAAAGAAGAGGAATGGGCCCAAATGGAGGCCCACCAATACTTTCCTTCCACTACCCTCTCCTTTTCTCTCTCTTCCAAACCTCCAAGATTGAGACACATGGTTTTACCCTCTCAAATAGATGGTTGACAGCAGCCACTATAACCCTAAATAAGAGAAGGGAGACCAATCAAAGAACTCCACCTCCCCCCTCCCTCTCTTTTTATTGGCTAAGAACAAACTCCCCACATGCCTAATAGCCTATTTAGGCCCTTAGGTAGTACAACCAACCATTATTAGGCAAACATGTGCCTCATTCAGCCGGAGAGTTAACCCTACAAGGGTTGGCCAAACTCACCCTCTTAATTTGCTTAACCAAGAAGAATAGTAAGGGGGGGTCTCTCCTCACTCTATATAAGGACCCCTACCCCTCTGGATGAACTTGCCCCTCTTCCCAGCTCAAAACAAGCCACCACCATGCCTCTGCCGGAGCTCCACCTCACTGGAAAATGAGAAGCCGAGATCCGCCACCTCCCACCATCTCTTATGGAAACTTTGCTAATAGCTCGTGGAGACCCCCAATCAAGGTGAAAATCTTCTCCTCTCCTCACTCCCTATCTTTTGGACGTGTCGCATATAAAGTCAGGCGGCCGGAGCGCCGCCGCGGCGCCAGCACCCCTCCAACGGGGGTGCTCTGTTTGGTTTTGGACGGCGGTGGATGGCGGCGGCAGGCCGCCAGACCACCACCGTAGGGATCACCCACCCCCAAGGAGTCTGCCGGGGGTGGATTCACGGTCGGCCGGCGGCGGGGAAAGCTCGCAACTTTCTCTATTACGGGTTCTCGGTACAGGGATTTGGACAAAAAAATTTATAATTTATAATTTTAATTATTATGGGATTTAATTTTCTGCGGCTAAACCTGTGGCCAAATCAAAAAGTCTCAAACATGAAAAATGATCCCCATAATGAGGGATTCCTCCACAAAAATTTTGAGATTTTTTGGAGTTGAATTAGTATTTTAAAAGTCTTAATAATATTCATTTGGCTAAATTAAAGGTCCAAATTGCTCGGAAAATTTTGGAAAAAATACTAGGCTCTTTTTAGGCCCTCTTAAGGGTGTATCGAAATTTGGGATCATGGTGATAAGATTTGATATTTTTCCCAAATTATGGAGGCCTATGGTCGCGCTCGGTAATTATTACGCTCGTTTTCTCCGAAAGTGAAAATTGGAGCACGCGACCATCCTCTCTAATTTAAATAATGAATTCAAATTGTATTATTGATGAGAGTGGCCGAGACAATTGACCAAGCTCTGTGTGTTTCGAGACTTCGTGAAACCATCGAGTGTCTCGACTCTCGTGTGATTTGGGAAGGCTCTGAAAATGAGAGTACGAGCAATTAAGTTGATATTTATTCACAGATGAATAATAAAGATGTAACTCATAATAAGCTTCCCCTAATCCGATTATGTCGTGATTAAAAAGGGAGCAACTGAATTGTTATCAGATATTAATAATGGGTGAAACCCAAAAATGCCTCGTGAGAATGGAAATGGAACTGAACTAAACCTCGTGAGAATGGAGATGGAACTGAACATTCCTCCTGAGAACGGAGATGAAACTAAACTAAGGCTCTTGAGAATGGAGATGGAACTAAACTAAACCTCCTGAGAACGGAGATGGACTTGAACTAAACCTCCTGAGAATGGAGATGGAACTGAACATGCCTCCTGATAACGGAGATGGAACTGAACTAAACCTCCTGAGAACGGAGATGGAATTGAATATGCCTCCTGAGAACGGAGATGCAACTGAAGCCTCCTAAATGGAGTGATTGCACTACTAACCATTTTCTTTATGATTATTCCAGTCTTGCACTGGTCAAGTTCTTTTATTAAATTCAGCTAAGTACTTCCAATTCAGTTCTACTCTAGTCATGTACTGGTCAAGTTCAATTCAGTACTTTTAATTCAGTACTACTCTAGTCTTGTACTGGTCAATTCATTTCAGTTTAGTACTTTTAATTCAGTATTACTCCAGTCACGTACTTGTCAAGTTCATTTAAGTTCAGTACTTTCAATTCAGCACCACTCTTGTCTCGTACTAGTCAAGTTCATTTCAGTTCAGTACTTTTAATTCAGTACTACTCAAATCACGTACTGGTCAAGTTCATTTCAGTTCAGTACTTTCAATTCAGTACTACTCCAGTCTCGTACTGGTCAAGTTCATTTCAGTTCAATACTTCCATTTCAGTACTACTCAAATTTCGTACTGGTCACATCTCATTATGCAGCATTTATTATTAACAGCTTTAATTACTGCATTTTTGTTACTGCAATTTACTATTATAAGCACGTGTCCTGCTTTGACAAACATATGTTTGTTATGGTTGAACATTAGTTGGGGATAATTGGATTTGAGGTATTCCTCCAGGTTTAGCCCCAAATAAAGTGCTCACATGTTCCTTGTCGAAAGTTGAGCTGAGCGTTAATACCTGAAGATTGAAGCATAGTAGGGAAGGACGCCACAGACCCGGTACGTGCTAGCAAAATTGACAGTTTGATTGCTTGTAAATTGCTTGCGGTGAATTGTGGCGGGTCAGTCCCTTCCGCAGACCGTTCGTACCGGTGCGGGAAGGTTGATGACTCAAGTCGATAAGGGAGATGAGTACCACGGGTGAGCAGCTGTTATGTTTTCCCTGTTGGGTTTTCCTCCGCTGGTCGGCCAAAATATTGTATTGTCGGATGTCGCTCATATCCAAGAGTACACGGGGTTGTACGTTGGGGCCTGGGGCTGTGCTGTACGACAACACCCAGAAGTGGCAGGACTGGACACTATCACCGACAACCACATCGGTGAGGCCCGCGAGGCTTGCTACCCTGCTGGAATAGAAGCGGTCCATACTATATTGACATAGGGTTTGTCTGCGCGGCTGCGAATTTCTGCGGTATGTGCGCGGCTGTGAATGCCTGTGGTGTGTGCGCGGCTGTGAATTCCTGCAGTGTGCGCGCGTTTGTGAATGCTTGCATTGTGTGCGCGACTGTGAATGCCTGCGATACAATACAGGTTATGAATACCTGTTGTGCTGATATGTTAGTGGATCTTTTACTATAAGTGATGTTCTTGCTACTGTTGTTTCAGTTATATTATGTTGTCCTTCCTTTAATATATGAAATGTTGTACTAACTCTCCCTTGCTTTGGCTATCTACTTACATTAGGTGGGTGTGTGCTCGCCCCCAGGATATGGATCCGGGGAGGAGATTTGTTTCCACTTAGCTCTGTGACTAACAGTTATTTAAATAACAATTCACAGGAGATGGAGCACTATAGTGACGAGCTGCTGCAGGATGATATGTCAGCTGATAGGACTACTCGAGCATAAGTACACCTGTCGTCTTCAAATTTTCGAGACGTGAATACCAGCGAGCAAGATAAAGAGAGAGTGAGGTGTTTTCTTATGTAGTACTTGTACAGCCTGCGGGCTTATGTAGAGATAGTGGCTACGACCTTAATGCTCATTTAAATATATATTATTATATATATTTGTTGTGGCTTCCTGTTAATGCTTTTGCTAAACTCTGTGATGTGAATGTTATGATTCAAGCCGAGCAAGGCGGCCAACTAATGCTTATCAGTGTGGAACTTTACCCCTTAAGTAGCACTGGGTGGACGTTTTGGGCTGTAAGATCCCCTCCGGCCCGACCCGGGCAAAGGTTTGGGGTGTGTGTGGGGGGGGGGGGGGGGGCTTACACCAGTTACTTCTGCTACATCAAATCCATTGGATCCCAGGTATGCTCCTCCTGTCCATGATTTTCCCACATGATTTTGACCACCGGAACCTTCTCGCATCATAAGACTCGCATTACCGTATCATCTATCCTGACAGGCTCTAAGAGGAACGATCGATTAGAATCTGAAAGTCTTTGTTTTCAAGGTAGCTTGCAACCTAGGGGGTGAATAGGTTATTTAACTATTATTATTCTTTTTTAAATTTTGTTTCCTTTAGCTCTTAATGTGTTGGATGTAGTTTGCTTTCAAGAACCTGCACAAATAAAACAATACAAAAAAGCATATACTGATTTATAGTGGTTTCCCAACTTGTGGGTACATCCACTCTCCTCCAAACTTTCCAACATCCTATTGGTCAAGGCACTTCTCCAAAACACCGCTCAAATGAGCTTACACCTCATATCCCTCAGGATCTCTCAGTCTCCTCCACAGCTCATCAACAAGGGCCTACAACTCAGTGATCAGCTGGTCACCTACCTCAGGCCAAAGAGCCTACACTCAGGTTGGGAGGATAGCCCTACCTAAGATCCAAAGGATCTTAACTTAGAGAGTTACACTGTAAGACCACCCTCCCGGAACACAGAACACGGTACGAGAGGGCTCTTATGCCCAGAACAGTCGCCTTGCGGTAGCACTAACACTCGGGCTTGTCTGTACCACAAGACGCCTATTTTGCCGGCTACAACCAATATCATTCATTGCCAACCTAACCAGAATATAGAATAGAAGTCAAATCCACACCAAGCATATAGTCCATAATATATCAACAGTAGAGAAGCTACAACAAGCTTAAAATATCAGAGTACGTAAATAGTTTTCCCAAAAAGGGTACAACAAAAGGCTCTCACACTCACATCAGTAACTGACGGTAGTGACAGTACCGTCCCCTCAGCCCCTGTCGTCCTGGCCTGGCTGTCCGGCTGTATATCCTGCTGCTCCACCTGCGGGGTTTCCTCCTAAAAAGGAAGACGTAGCAACCGTTAGTCATAAAGACTAAGTGGCTTCACATCCACTCCCCAAGCGACTCCTCGGCACCGGGCGGAGAAAGGAATAAGGTACAATATATATAATCATAGGTACAAGCAGGTGGTATATCACTATATATGTAAATCAGTGTATAAACAAGTAATATGTCGTTGTAGCATTTCTACCATCTACCACAGCATATGAGTAAAGATATAACAGAAGGTAACTCAACTTATATAAATGCCCATACAAACTTATAAGTTGAGGATCGTTCAGCAGTAAGTAACTCATCGTATAGGAGTGCCCATACAAACTTATACGATGAGGATCTTGAGTATGTAATGAGGTGTAATGGTATGTATGCAATGCAATGACTCACCCATGATCATGCACATGCAATCGCTATGTTGACACAGACTCGTAGTTCCCACTTTTCGAGCAGGTTGCTAACCTCTCAAGCGTCATCCGCCGTGGCAAGATGATGACAGTAGAGCGGGCATCTCCACTACTAGGCTGGTATCCACACTACTTAGCATAGGCCTTTGTATGCCTCAATGCTAAGAACACAACAGCAGAGCTCACATACGTACTACGGCTCAGCGGGTGTCTCGGGTAGATATGCACTGAGATCCTAGCCCCAAACCTGCCTATGGTGTGATGCAGAAGGAGCCTCGAAAATGAGAATGAGGACCAAGCCCAACCATTCACTTTGCACGGAGGGAGCCGCAGGACGTGAACACTGAGGAACAAGCCCAACTGCCTAAGGTCTAGCTGTCAACTCCCATCGGTGTGACGATTGGCGAGCCCGTAGACCTGCCACACTATCCTTAACCCGGGATTACGACACCACGTATCGACTCGCACCACATGCATTATATCCACATCGTGATAAAAAAGGAGCCTTGGAAACGAGCACGAGGACCAAGCCCAACCGTTCACTTGGAACGAAAGAAGCCTCGGGACATGAACACCGAGGACCAAGCCCAACCGTCTAATTTATGACTCTTCTCACGACAGCAACAACATTTATTTCACCAACCTAATAACTCGTGAGCACATGAGTTACTCATCCGATAATCAACACACAAGTTCATATCAATCAACACTGAGCATTTACCTAAGCTCTAGTAATCATTGTTATTAAATGACTAAATAGCATTCGTTCACTAATCCCCACCAAGTGGTTTCGATTAACCGCATATCATTCACCCTTTGTTTACGTGGGGTCTATTCCAATACTATCATCATGCATTGAATTATCATAGTGTACATATAATGATTCGCCTATAGCTTTATGTCGGATTATTACAAGACCTCCTCCGAGTCCCAATTCATTTATATAACTAACCCAGGAATTCAGGTGCAGAATCCTGCTGGAAAGCAACTTAAACCGAAGGTTCCCGTGGCTACAGAAATCCGGTGAGTTCTTGTAACACCTCGATGAAAAGGTCTTTTTATGGGCTACAACTTTCATGTTCAATCCGCAACCTAGATCAGACTGTATCCCACATAAAATTGGCTCCAAAGTCTGCTGCGTATAGAATACAATTTCTGCACGCTTAGTCCGACAACCCTCTACTTTGATCAGACATTACCGTGGCTACAGACTTCACCCAAAGGTATGTAACCACTCGTCGGAAAGTTAATTCGAAGGGCTACGACTCTCGTGTTTAGTCAAAAGCCCAGATCTGACCATATCTTGCCTGTAGATAGCCAAGAAGGTCGTTGCGTGCATAACACAGATTTCTTCACGCATCTTGAGGCGAAATGAACGACATCGGTTCATCTTCCTCCTCAAGCCAATCCTACCCAAATCACAACCAGAAGCTCCTCCACCCTTATTCACCCTCTAAAGGCCATTCCTCTTCACGAATCCACCCCCATCATCACTTTGAAGAAGGGAAGGTTGAAGATGACTAAACATTAGAACACAAGTTCTAGAAAGGCCCTCCTAGAAACCTTCACCTCACACATCAAGACTCATTTGAGTCGATGTCTCACCTAAGAATAACTATGGATCTAGACCCAAGGGAGAGGGGGGGGGGAGCTCACATCATTTCTAGAGGTTCCGCCATTTTCGGCCATGGATCTTGTCATCCTTCTCGTTGGCATCGTTTTTCCCTTGATGGCGGTGGTGTTTCCTGATGGGGTTGGTTGCCTCCAGCAAGATCTATCTCCTTTAGAAGTTCCTCTCCAGAAAATAGGGTTTGGAAAAGAATAAGACGGCTAGGGTTTCATTTTTCTCTTTTATACCGAAGTGACACGGGTAGGGACACGGCCGTGTCCTTTCCCGTGTTCTGCTCTAACGAAACGTCATCAACGGTTTGACTGCCATTTCGTGCTCATACATGGGAACTGACACGCCCATTTTTGTACCCATGTCCAGGTGTCACGCCCGTGGTTCTGGCCGTGTCGATACCCGTGTCCTGCTCAGGACACTTCTCGTTTTGCTTGCCTTGGAGCACACGGGTAGGGACATGCCCGTGTCCCTACCCATGTCCTTCTTTGGTCAGCCATGTCTGTCACTCAAAGCCATTCCACTCAAATCCAAGGCACTCAACGCCACGACACACGGGTAGGGACATGCCCGTGTATCTACCTGTGTCCTCCTCAGGACAGTCCAGTCAATGCCGTACCACTCAAAGCCATAGCACTCAATGCCACGACACACGGGTAGGTACACGCCCGTGTCTCTACCCGTGTCCTCCTTAAGACAGTCCACTCAACACCGTGCAACTCAAAGCCATGGCACTCAATGCCACGACATATGGGTAGGGACACGCCTGTGTCCCTACCCGTGTCCTTCTTAGGACAAGCCACTCAACGCCATGCCAAAATCATTCAACACCACGGACATTCAACGTCACAGAACACGGGTAGGGAAATGCCCGTGTCCCTACCCGTGTCATACTCAACACAGGTACTCAACTTATTTCCTTTTTCCCCTGTGTGCATGCCTGATCGCCTGTACTCTCTGAGCTTAAATCAGCTCTCCTGACTCAAAAGAGCGCACAAGGGGCCTAGCGCGAATCGGGTCATTGCAAATCCTATAAACAAAATAAAAGATTTCATCCCCGAAATCAGGTTAAGGCTACGGGGAGAGAAAAGAATAAAATAAACATGAATTAAAACATGCTTTTAAAGGTTACCTTGATGAAATAGCTCCGGGTAGCGCTTTTGCACCAAGTCCACCGGCTCCCACGTAAACTCCTCTTTCCCATGATTGGACCACAACACTTTTACTAGAGGAACACTTTTGCGACGCAAAATCTTTGTCTCGCTGTCTACTATCTGCACCGACTCTAGTCGTACCGACCTATCAGTCGCAATTGTTACGTCAGTGGTTGAGACATATTGTTCGGGCCGCAACAACGCTTTTCGGAGCGACGACACATGGAATACGTTATGAAGGTTCTCTAGCTCCGGTGGTAACTCCAATTGATTGGCCAAAGGGCCAATCCTTTCCAATATGGCGTAGGGCCCAACATACCTTGGGCTGAGCTTTTTCACCCCGCATACCCGAGATACTCAATGCATTGGCCTGATCTTCAGAAATACCTTGTCACCCACAAAAAATTCCACCATTCGGTGCTTTGCATCATAATACTTTGCCTGGCAACTTTGAGCCTCGAGCATGCGGTCCCGTATTAGTCTCATGGACGCATCAGTATCATCTATATATTCAACTCCCAAAGCCTTCAGATCTTCATCCAGCACCCAAGACAAGGGTGTTCTACACCTTCTTCCGTAAATAGCTTCATGGGGCTCCATACCGATGCTAGCTTGATGGCTGTTGTTGTATGAGAATTCTACCAAGGGTAGGAGCCTTTCCCACAGCTCTCCTCTATCCAACACACATAACCTCAATAAGTCTTCCAATGTCTGGATAGCCCTTTCAGATTGCCCGTCGATCTGAGGGTGAAATGTTGTGCTAAAGGTGAGGCACGAACCCAAATATGCCTGCACAACCTTCCATTATCTAGAGATAAACCGGCCATCCCGGTCAGAAATGATTGTCTTTGGCATGCCATGATATCGTACGAATTGTTCCACAAAAAGGCGTACCAAAATGTCCACGTGTGCTTCCTTCTTCATAGGTATGAAACGGGCTACCTTCATCAATCGATCAATGATTACCCATATCGAATCATTCCCTGAGTGGGAGTGAGGCAAACCGTGGACGAAGTCCATGGAGACATCCTCAAACTTCCACTCGGGGATGGGCAATGACTGCAACAATCCACCGGGGCTCTTGCATTCTGCCTTCACTCTTTGACAGGCCTCGCAATACGTAACAAAATACCTGACGTCTTTCTTTATTCCCGGCCAACACATGGTCTTCCGCAAGTCGGCGTACATCTTTGCAATTCTAGGGTGCACATAATACGGGAGTAGTGTGCCTCTCTCAAGATATCTTCCCGAATTTTACCGCCCTTGGGAATGTAAAGCCGGCCATGGAAATGAACAAGACCGTCCTTTAGAGAGTACTCGTTGGTTGTACAATCTTTAATTGACTTTATTGCCGGGGGCCAGAGCCTCATCCCTTCCTTGCTCCGCCCGGATCCGGTCTCAAACATCGCACACTTTGCTCATCGTGGTCAAGTACTCCGTATCCCATCCGATTGATCCTTATACACCAAAGTGATCTCCATCTCCTCAAGAATCCGAGCTAACTCCATATGCATCAACCGGGACTCGTGGCTTGTTTTATGTACCTTCCTGCTCAAAGCATCGGTTACAGAATTTACTTTTCTGGGGTGGTAGTTCAGGGTGTATTCATAATCGCACAAAAACTCCAACCACCGCCGCTGTCTTAGATTCAATTCCTTCTGGGTATGGACATACTTTAAGTTCTTATGATTCGAGAAGATTTTGTAGTGTACGCCGTATAAGTAGTGCCTCCAAATATTCAAGGAGAACACTACTTCTCCCAGCTCCAAATCATGTACTGGATAGTTGATCACATGCCCGTATTGCATCCATACCGCTCCCATTCCTTGATATGATGCGTCCGTGTAAACTTGAAATCCTTCCTTCCCGGATGGAAGGGCTAGGATGGGTGCGGATGTAACTTTGTCCTTTAATTCTTGGAACGCAGCTTCACACTAGGGTGTCCACTCATATGGCACACCTTTCTTTGTTAGGGAAGTAAGAGGAAGAGCAATCTTTGAGAATCCCTTTACGAACTTGCGGTAGTACCCGACAAGTCCAAGGAAGCTACACATGTCAGCCGTTGACTTCAAAGGCGAACACTCCTTCACGACACGCACTTCGACCGGATCCATAGCTTGTCCAGCCCCACTGATCACATGACCAAAGAAATCAACCTCCTCAAGCCAGAATTCACACTTGCTGAACTTGGCAAATAGGGCGTGCTGTTTTAACTTCTTCATTACTAAGTCCAGATGCCCGACATGTTCTTTCTCTATTTTTGAGTAGACCAAGATGTCGTCGATGAAAATAATGACGAAGACATCTAGATAGGGCTCGAACACCTTGTTCATCAAGCTCATGAAAGCTGATGGGGTATTTGTAAGCCCAAACGGCATCACTGTGAACTCATACAAGTCTTACCTTGAGCTGAAAGCCATTTTATGAATATCATCCTCTTGTATTCTCAATTGATAATACCCCGAGCGCAAATCTAGCTTGGAAAACCAATGTGCTCCCACCAGTTGATCGAATAACTCATCGATCCAAGGTAATGGATAGGTGTTCTGTACCGTCAATCGGTTGAGCTCCCGAGAGTCTATGTATAATCTCATGGTTCTATCTTTCTTCTTAACAAATAGAACAGGGGCTCCCAAAGGTGATGAGTTGGGGCGAACAAACCTTGATTCTACCAACTCTTGCAGCTGAACTCTAAACTCGGCGAGTTCCTTCGGGGCCATTCGGTAAGGAGTCCTAGAGACAGGCTTGTCACCCGATACTAACTTGATTTGAAAATCTACTTCTCTGTGTGGGGGTAATCCTGGAAATTTCTCCGGTAATACTTCGAGGAAATCGCACACCACCCGGACATCTTTTATATCCAATGCCAACTCCTTCAGCTCGAAGTAAATCATGAAAACTTCATCCCCCTTCATGTGGGCTTTTAAATCCTGGACTGAAGATAACATTATACGGGGAGCAAAGTTAATACCTTGAAAGATGACCTCCGAATCTCCATGTCTCAACGAGATCCTCTTCTGCGCGCAGTCAATCTTCGCATAGTGCTGATCCAGCCATACCATGCCCAAAATGAGGTCGAACTCTGGCATTCCCAAGACTGTGGCAGGGGTGTCGAAGAGCTTTCCTTTAAGGAGAACCTCAAACTCGCACTTTGCGATTGCCGTCATCTCCGATCCGTTTGGAAGGCGTACCCTTCGAGCAATACCAGTGAAGTATTGCACTCCATATATATATTTGATGAAGTCTTCAGACACAAAAGAGTGCGAGGCACTGGTGTCGATTAACGTATATGCCGGTTTCCCGCCGACCATTACAGTGCCTAAGTGTCAATAATAATTCTCAAGCTAGGCGTTTAGTATATCTTAAGCAACTTAAGGGTATTAATGAAAATAAAATGATTAACTGTAATCATACCCGCAATCACCTTTTGAGGGTTCCGCTCTTGAGTCATGTCCAACTCATACATCTGATCCCGAGCGGGCCCGGGGTTTCCCCTTCGTGGTCCTCGTCCTCAACCACGCATGTGCCCCCACCCTCGAGGATCTGCTGGAGGGAAAGCGAGAGGCGCATTTCCAAATAGTTGTGGGCAGTAGCGTCGAATGTGGCCCGGTTGGTTGCATTCGAAGCACACTCGCTCCTACCGCCCACCGGGTTGTTGAAATTGTTGAGATGGAGGCAATGCTGGCGGTTGCGGAACCCGACGCTCCATTCTAAAATTCTCGGGGAAACGTCCGCCATCTCTTCGATATCCTCTACCTCCTCTATTATCAAATCTCCTTCTATTACTGGGGCCGGCTTCCATCACTCCTTCAGCTGGCCTCTTACCACTTTCAAAGTGGTTCGCTTCCAACCTCTTCGCCATGTAAATAATCTCGGCTAGACTACAATCCGCTATAAACAAAAGGGCTTACCTTAGGGGGTCTCGCAAGCCTTTGTAGAATCATTTTGCGTATCCTCTATCATCCAACTCATAAGAGTCATCAAATCTAGCCAAGTGCTGAAACTCCCGTTTGTATTCTGTCACTGACTTGGACCCTTGCTTCAGTTGCAAAAATCTCTCTTCAAGATTATCCCGAGCGGTCGAGGGGATGAAGTGCTCAAAAAAAGCTTCAGAGAATTCGCTCCAACTGATATCCGTGTACACCCGTCCTTGAGAAGTGGAGCCCATGAGGGACTTCCACCACCTTTTGGCGTGCAGCTCTAAGAGTGTCACAACAAGGGTCACCGCCATGTTGTTTGGGAACCTTATTCCTGCCAATAGCTCTTATACAGTGTCGAGCCACTCTTCCATACGCACTGCCGACTCCGTCCCAAGGTAAGCAGGAGGGGAGAGAGCTCGGAAGGTGCTTAGCCAATTGGATCCCGGACCCTGTTGTTATACAGGGACTGATTAGGACCTGAAGGCATCCAGGATAGCTGTGAGCGTCTGCCCCAGCTCTGATTATTGGAATTGTGTAGGTATGGACGGGGCGGGGGTACCCCTCACTGGATCAACATATACTGGGATCTATACGTAAGGTACAAACTTAAGGTTAGGTCGGCTAATCTAATGTCAAAGATGGACAAACTTAGTGTGAATTACATATGGGAACACCACTGCTTCCACTAAGTAAGTTTGTCCGCAAACTAACTAATCGAACGGGGGTGGCACCATTGTTAAATGACATCATCAGTTCAGGATCAGAGCAGCGGAAGCGTGGTGGGCCCATAACCCACAGGTCGGAGGATCGAATTCTCCCTCTGATACCATTTGTAAGACCCACCCTCCCGGAACACAGAACACGACATGAGAGGGGTTTTATTCCCAGAACAGTCGCCTTGCGGTAGAACTAACACTCGAGCTAGTCTGTACCATAAGACGCCTATTCTGCTGGCTACAACCAATATCATTCATTGCCAACCAAACCAGAATATAGAATAGAATTCAAATCCACACCAAGCATATAGTCCATAATATATCAACAGTACAGAAGCTACAAAGAAATTCAAATATCATAGTACATAAATAGTTTTCCCAAAAAGGGTACAACAAAAGGCTCTCACACTTACTTCAGTAACTGACGGTAGCGACGGTACCGTCCCCTCAGGCCCTGTCGTCCTGGCCTGGCTGTCCGGCTTCATATCCTGCAACTCCATCTACGGGGTTTCCTCCTAAAAAGGAAGACATAGCAACCGTTAGTCCTAAAGACTAAGTGGCTTCACATCCGCTCCTCAGACAACTCCTCGGCACTGGGAGGAGAAAGGAATATGGTACAATATATATAATCATAGGTACAAGCAGGTTGTATATCACTATGTTTGTAAAGCAGTGTATAAATAAGTAACACGTCGTTCTAGCATTTCTACTATCTACCAAACATATGAGTAAAGATATAACAGAAGGTAACTCAACTTATATGAGTGCCCAGACAAACATATAAGTTGAGGATCATTCAGCAGTAAGTAACTCATCATATATGAGTGCCCATACAAACCTATATGATGAGGATCTTGTGTATGTAATGAGGTGTAATGGTACGTATGCAATGCAATGAGTTACCCATGATCACGCACATGCAATCGCTATGTCGACACAGACTTGCAGTTCCCACTTTTTGAGCAGGTAGCTAACCTCTCAAGCATCATCCATCGTGGCCAGACGGTGACAGTAGAGCAGGCATCTCCACTACTAGGCTGGTCTCCACACTACCTGGCCTAGGCCTTTGTATGCCTCAATGCTAAGAACACAACAACAGAGCTCACATGCATACTACGGCTCAGTGGGTGTCTCGGGTAGATATGCACCGAGATCCTAGCCCCAAACTAGCCTATGGTGTGATACGGAAGGAGCCTCGGAAATGAGCACGAGGACCAAGCCCAACCATTCACTTAGCATGGAAGGAGCCTCGGGATGTGAACACCTAGGACCAAGCCCAACCGCCCAAGGCCTAGCTATCAACTCCCATCGGTGTGACCATTGGCGAGCCCATAGACCTGCCACACTATCCTTAACCCGGGATTATGACACCGCGTGCTGAATCGCACCATATTCATTATATCCACATCGTGATATGGAAGGAGCCTCGGAAACGAGCACGAGTACCAAGCCCAATCGTTCACTTGGCACGAAAGAAGCCTCAGGACATGAATACCGAGGACCAAGCCCAACCGTCATATTTATGACTCTTCTCACGACACCAATAAATTTATTCCACTAACCTTATCACTCGTTAACACATGAGTTACTCATCCGATAATCAACACATATGTTTATATCAATCAACACTGAGCATTTACCCAAGCTCTAGTAATCATTGTTATTCAATGACTAAATAACATTCGTTCACTAATCCCCACCAAGTTGTTTCGATCAACCGCATATCATTCACGCTTTGTTTATGTGGGGTCTATTCCAATACGATCATCATGTATTGAATTATCACAGTGTACATATAATGATTTGCCTACAGCTTAATGCCAGATTATTACAAGACATCCTCTGAGTCCTAATTCATTTTTATAACTAACCCAGGAATTCAGGTGTAGAATCCTGCAGGACAGCAATTTCAACCAAAGGTTCCCGTGGCTACAGGAATTTGGTGAGTGTGTGTAATACCTCGATGAAAAGGTATTTCCATGGGCCCCAACGTTCATGTTCAGTCCGCAACCCAGATCAGACTGTATCCCACATGAAATTGGCTCCAAATCTTGCTGCGTATAGAATACAATTTTTTGACGCTTTGTCCGACAACCATCTACTTCGATCAGACATTCCTGTGCCTACAGACATCACACGAAGGCGTGTAACCACTGGTTGGAAAGGTAATTCCAAGGGTTGCGACTCTTGTGTTTAGTTGAAAGCCCAGATCTGACCATATCTTGCCTGAAGATAGCCAAGAAGGTCGCTGCGTGCAGAACACAGATTTTTGCATGCATCTTGAGGCGAAATGAATGGCATCGGTTCATCTTCCTTCTCAAGCCAATTCTCCCCAAATCAAGAACAGAATTTCCTCCACCCTTATTCACCCTCTTAAGTCCATTCCTCTTCACGAATCCACCCCCATCATCACTTTGAAGAAGGGAAGGTTGAAGATGACTAAACATTAGAACACAAGTTCTAGAAAGGCCCTCCTAGAAACCTTCACCTCACACATCAAGACTCATTTGAGTTGATGTCTCACCTAAGAATAACTATGGATCTAGCACGGAGGGAGGGGGGTGGGGGGGGGGGGAAGCTCACCACATTTCCAGCGGTTCCTCCATTTTCGGCCATGTATCTTGTCATCCTTCTCATTGGCATAATTTTTCCCTTGATGGCGGTGGCGTTTCCTCACGGGGTTGGTTGGCTCCAGCAAGATCTATCTCCTTCAGAAGTTCCTCTCCAGAAAATAGGGTTTGGAAGAGAATAAGACGGCTAGGGTTTCATTTTTCCTTTTTATACAGAAGTGACACGGGTAGGGACATGGTCGTATCCTTACCCGTGTTCTGCTCTAGCAAAACGTCGTCAATGGTTTGACTGTCGTTTCGTGCTCATACACGGGTATTGACACACCCATGTCTCTACCCGTGTCCAGGTGACACGACTGTGGTTTTGGCCGTGTCGATACCCATGTCCTGCTAAGGGCAGTTCTCGTTTTGCTTGCCTTGGAGCACACGGGTAGGGACACGCCCGTGTCTCTACCCGTGTCCTTCTCTGGTCAGCCATGTCTGCCACTCAAAGCCATGCCACTCAAAGCCATGGAAATCAATGCTACGACACATGGGTAGGGACATGCCCGTATCTCTACCCGTGTCCTCCTGAGGACAGTCCACTCAACACCGTGCCACTCAAAGCCATGACACACAATGCCATGTCACACGGGTAGGGACACGCACATTTCTTTACCCATGTCCTCCTCAGGACAGTCCACTCAATGCCGTGCCACTCAAAGCCATGACACTCAACGCTACGACACATGGGTAGGGACACGCCCGTGTCCCTACCCGTGTCATACTCAACACGGGTACTCAACTTATTTCCTTTTTCCCCCAAGTGCATGCCTGATCGCCTTCACTCTCTGAACCTAAATCAGCTCTCCTGACTCAAATGCATACAAAAGGGTTCTAGCACGAATCGGGTCGTTAGATACACTCTCCTATAACTCAGGCAAGTTGCCCTATCTCAGGCAGTGGCCCTACAGCTCAGATCTAGTTAGATCCTACAACTCAGAGAGCTTCACTCTAATACTACTTAAACAATCTTGCCCTAATTCAGGCTAGTGGCTCTATAAACTCAGATTTAGTGTGATCCTATAGAAGGATGAGTATTTGATTGTTTTGACACAGGGAAATTTATCTTTGCCAAAAGCTAGGGCTGAGTTATCTTAGCACTATCTTGCTTAACAGCAGCAGGTAGAAATTCTTCTAGAATAAACTTAGAATGAAGATTTTGATCTTACTAAAGTTGAAGGTGAACTTGTGTTCTTCAAACAGCCAACTGATCCCACTGGATAATGATGGCTCCACTTTCTTCCTCTATCAGAAACATTTCTGATTATACTGTAGCAAATGAAAAAGCAACAACTCACTGAACTTTTCGTTCCTTCAGGAAGAATCTAAGCTCTTTCTCGGCGATAATGGCGAGAGAGATAAAGTCCGACTGCTATCTTTTGAAATTGATAATGCCCTAAAAGTTATCTTTCTTCTTGTCCCATCACTTCCTTTTGTAGTTCGCCGATCAACGGCTCTTAGAGATCAGTGGGCCCCACTTGCAGCTTCTAGCTGCACCTTGCTTTAACGGAAGAAGACGTATAGTAGCTTCTCGGCAGAGTTTGTCGTGTTCTGTAGCTTCTCCGTACTTGATTTGAAATTAGTTGACTTTGTCGATTTTCCTGACGTAAGCACCTGTGGACTTAGCCAAAATCAAGCATCAGTAGAATAGGCGTTGAGTGAATGAGCTTCACTCAACGCCAAAACACTTAGACAAAATTCTGTCTATCTAGGCATTGACAGCGTTGAGTGAGCAAGCTCCACTCAATGCTTTTTTACCTTAGCATATTCTTCAACCACTTTTACATGCTTGGCGTTGAGAGCGTTGAGTGAGCATGCCTCACTCAGCGCTTTTTGCCTTAGCCAATTTTCTGCGTCTCCAGCATCTTAAGCGTTGAGAGCATTGAGTGAGTATGCCTCACTCAACGCTTTTTTACTTAGCCAATTTTTTGCTACTTGGCATTGAGTGAGTAAGCTTCACTCAACGCCAAACTACTGAACAAAAATTTCTGTTATCTGGCATTGAGTGAGTGAGCTACACTCAACGCATTTGGACTTAGCAAAATTTATGTGTGTAAAAAGAACACTCCCTTTGAGAATTAGTCAACTCATTATCACATGGCGTTGAGTGAGCTTGCCTCACTAAATGCCTGTGGACTTGATAAATATTCATAGTTTTCCTGTGACATTGACTGATTGAGCTATACGCAACGATTATGAAGATATGGCTTTGAGTGAGTGAGCTACACTCAACGCCTGTGGACTTAGCCACTTTTCTGCTCATTTCTACTTAGGCTATTATAACATCAGCCTGTCTCACGCCTTTTTGCTATATGGCATTGAGTGAGTTGACTTCACTGAACGCCTATGGACTTAGCCACTTTTCCAGCCTGCCATTACTTTGGTTTTGACTATATAGGCTGTTGGGTTTCTCTATGGGGATGTCACAACACTTGTGCACGCAGCGGAAGTAATAAAAATCAAGAACAACCCAAAAGAGATTAGGATCGGGACATGAATGTTGAATCAAGAAGTAAAGAAACAACTAGGTCAAAGTTACCTTTCTGGTGTTGAATCAAAATTCAACAGAGATGCTCAAAGATATAAGTCCTTGTCGGTGGCGAGTTCTACGTAGAATAACGTCTACGTCTCTGCAAAAATCAACACGAGCAGGAGAACACCGAGCCTCATCGCACGAAAGATCGGGAAGGAGATCGACTGCACCTTGCACTTCCATGGACTGCTAGGTCCGTGCCAGGAATAGCAACACCGATGACTATCGCTGGAGAGGAGGTCGGCGGAATGAACGAGGCTGCAGAACACTTCCGTCCGGCAGGGTTCGGGAATCGGCGGATCGGTAGAACGGCGGAACGCTTCCGTCGGGTTAGATTCTGCCACACGAGAACGCACACCCACAAATCCCAAAACCCTAAGTCCTAATTTATACCAAAGGTATAAACAGACCTAAGAGAATCGCTATCCGCAGACACACATCATAGGGTTTCAGAATTATTCACCGAGAATGAATTCCAGGTTCGTCGAGAATCCGATCCAGATTTGGCGAGAATCAGTAGACAGAATCAACGAGAATCATCTGCAAAATCATCGAGAATCGAGGTTGGAATCGTCGAGTATCACTAATCGCCAGGAATCCAACGATTCGATTCTCGACGAATTCGTCGAGAGTCGGCGAATCATACTTGACGATTCTCGACGAATCATTCGCGACGAATGATTCTCGACGAACTCATCGAGGGTCGGCAAGTCATACTCGACGATTCTCGACGAATCTCCTTGGCAACGTTTTCCTGACCCCCATCCTGTATGGTAATTGGTAACCCTTACCAACACAGTCAATCTTCCAACTTCTCCACATGCTCTTATGTGCGACCCTGTAGGCTCATATCGTGTTCGTAGTGAGATTACATGTTTGACCACTTCTAAATCACCATGGTAACTCCAACAGTCTCCCACTTGATCTTAAAAGTATCAAACAAAAAACCTCACAAACAATGAGCGGCATCTAGCAATGCATCATTGCTACCCAAGCAATAAGAGTTCATAACTCAAAAGCCTATATGAACAATGTCCCAGCATTGTCTTTGTCCCTTTGTCCCTTACATCCAGAAAGAACTAGAGGCATGGACTGTGTCACCCTCATACTAGCTCAATCCAAGTTTCTTGATCTAGAACGGACTTCCAAAGAATGGTGAGTCCAATATCACATATTCACTCAACCAAGCATTGCCATGCATTTCTCAGTCAAGTTCCATCAAGGGGCCCATGGATGCAACTCCTGTCATATAGGAGGACAAATCCCATATCTGCTCACACACAAATACCAAAATGATTCGTAATGTACCCAACAACCACCCTTATCATCAACCTTTCTCAAGGAAGACTTTAGATGGCATCAAAGCACGCTCTTCCTCACTTGATGAATGTTGTGACTTCAGGTCAAAGGACCACAATACCATTGTCAATTGAGACCTACTCGTGACACGTTTAGATAACAATCCACAAAGCAGTCTCAGGGTGGGTCTGTCTAGTACAACTTGTTCTTTAAAAAGTACCCACGTGATGACTTGATATCACAATATCATGACCTATGAGAACTGGTCATCAGTCAACACACGTGGTAGTCTTAATGTATCATCATCACCCTTAGTTTCTATGATGATACAACGACCAGGGACATTTTAAGAATGAAGCTTCAAATAAATCATAGGCTCTCACATTCAAGTCACGTACTTGATTTCCTATGGAAGCGAACACTCTAAGGGTATTTATTATGTTAACATTTAACTATCGCATAGAGAAATCATAATAAAAGAACTTGCCATTAATTGTAAAATTAAATTTCGGTACAGAATTCATCATATGAATAAACAACAAACAACCAACAGAATATATGTTTACATGCAATCCCCAAGATTCTCACTAGTGCTGATCATTTAGGTATCATATACCCATCAATCTAGTATGACCATCTTTCTT
The DNA here is from genome assembly GCA_039513925.1 of Platanthera zijinensis. NCBI lineage: Eukaryota > Viridiplantae > Streptophyta > Magnoliopsida > Asparagales > Orchidaceae > Platanthera > Platanthera zijinensis. Next base: position 132,319,527 of record CM077083.1, read on the forward strand.
TCTCTGCACGAGAGGCTTTGTCAGTGGATCCGTAATATTCTCCTCAGTCGGTACTCTGCAAATGTTCACATCTCCTCATTCGAAAATCTCACGAATAAGATGGAACCGCCGAAGTATGTGCTTGGAGTGCTGATGGGATCTAGGTTCCTTAGATTGTGCAATTGCACCATTGTTATCACAGTAGAGAACTACGGGACCAACAATGCTAGGAACTACATCAAGCTCGCCGATGAATTTCCTAATCCATACAGCCTCTGGTGTCTACTAATCGAAAATAAAAGCCACCGAACTAGCAATCCATCTAGGCAAGTATACCTATCGAATTGTAGCTAGGGGACGCAAGTGTCGTATTGAAATCCGGGTACTGCTGAATACACTTACTCACACGAAGACTATTATTTTATCAAAGGAAAATCTTGAGGGCTAAAAAGGAAATTGCAATTAAGAAAGGAAATATAGTTAATTGCTAGAAAGAGAACCACTGCATTAAGTTAAAGAACTATTAGAGGCGATTACGATAAAGTGTTAAAGAACTACGACAAAGGGATGGAAATGTACTCGATCAAGAATCACCTCGGCCAGAGTAATAAAGAAATGCGATAAAAGCCTAAACTTAATAGGGAAGAGTTTCTTGACCGTGGAGGTTCCTAAAGCTTAAACACGCTTCTCTCAAAGTCGTGTCCGACTGAGTTTAGGAAGGTCCGACCGACTTTCGTCTGAATCAGAGGCCTAAAGCTCGCTTTACGCGGTGAACCCCACTATTAGATTTTACTCCAATCCGGGGGATTTGAATGTCTGCCTCTCTCGAGGGGTGCATACCAATCCCTTTCCTCTTGAGTGCTCACTTCAAACTATCGGCCTTTCGGCTAGCCAAGCATGAAAGCTAAGGCGGAGAGTATACATCGATGATATATCTCCAACCCAAAAGAATTCAAGAGCAATTCAAGGTTAAACCCCTAAAAAGGAAAGGTAAAATTAAAGCATCATAACTTAATCACTCAAACCTCAGATCATCAAGATCGAGTACAAGGAGGATTTAGTTATTCATGGTATAGAAAATGAAGATCATATTAATAGTATGGAAAATAACACCGAGTAGAAGGGAAAGAGAATAGCGAACTATTTTATTTCGTAATGTGGAGGAATCACAAGTAGGGCACACAGATACTATAAGAACACATTCTACAATGATTACAAATGTTGTAAAAAGGAAGTACAGAAATGCGAAAAAGGCTTGCATGAAAAGAAACTCAATTACTTGAAGTAAAAAGGAAGAGACAAGCTTAAGATAAAAACTAAAATAGCAGCACTTCTTCTTCTCTAATCTCTCTCCACCCCCCCCCCCCCCCAAAACACTAGAAGATGATCCCTATTTATAGAGTTTTTTTCGGGCTGGGTCACGCCCTATGACACGCCCATGGAGGGCGTGACCATAGGGCGTGTCTGATTCGGTGCGACATCTGGAGCGTTGGCATTTAATTCTGGCGTGGTTGTTGAGTTACACGCCCATCGAACACGCCCCTGGAGGGCGTGACCATGGGGCGTGTCGGATTCGGTGCGTTGAAATTGAGCTCGGTACTGACTTCTCGGGACTTGGCGGGTCACGCCTGTCAGACACGCCCCTGGAGGGCGTGTCAGTGGGCGTGTCAGTGGGCGTGACAGCTAGTTTCTGGTGGAGATTGACTTCGGACCGGCGGCTTCATTCCACTAGGTTACACGCCCTTGGTACACGCCCTAGGAGGGCGTGAATATGGGGCGTGTAACAGCAAAACTTGTAAAATCCTGCAAAAATAAGGGAAGATGTTAGTGACAATAATATATACAAAAAAGGGTCAAAATATACAAGACATGCTTCGTAAATTGAAAGCTAGAAATTACCATTACGAAACGGACTATCAGCATACAACAACATAAAATTATAATAATACTTAGAAATTTAAGCTACTAAATTACCCAAAAAGGGATGACTAAAAAGTAGTCATCAGCCTCCTTCGCTGTATTAGTTGCAGCGATATACTCGGCTTCTGTTGTAGAATCAGCAACTGTCTCTTGCTTGGAACTCTTCCAGCTCACAGCTCCTCCATTAAGGAAAAACACAAAACCTGACTGAGACTTTGAGTCGTCCCTATCAGTTTGGAAGCTAGACCCCGTGTAACCACTTACAACGAGCTATTCCTCTCCACCATACACCAAGAACACATCCTTTGTCCTTCTAAAGTACTTTAGGATATTCTTGGCTACAATCCAGTGACACTCACCGGGGTCTGACTGATACCTGCTAGTCATGCTCAAAGCAAAGGAGACATCGGGACGAGTACATAACATTGCATACATGATTGATCCAATTGCTGAAGCATATGGAATCAACTTCATGCGGTCCTTATCTTCACAAGATTTTGGACACTGGTCCTTAGAGAGATTCACACCATGAGACATGGGTAAAATTCCTTTCTTGGACTCAAGCATGTTGAACCGCTTCAAAACCTTCTCGATGTATATACTCTGGGTCAAACCCAGCAACTTATTCGATCTATCTCTATAGATCTTAATACCGAGTATATAAGTCGCTTCACCCAAGTCCTTCATAGAAAAGCAGTTCCCTAGGTTGTTCTTAACAACTTTCAGGGTAGGAATGTCATTCCCAATCAACAGTATGTCATCTACATACAATATCAGGAAGACAACAATGCTCTCACTATTTCGCTTGTAAACACAAGGCTCATCTTCATTCTTGATGAAAAAAAACTCTTTTATTTTCTTATCAAAACAAAGATTCCAACTTCGAGAGGCCTGCTTCAGTCCATAAATGGACCTATTCAGCATGCATACTTTAGTGGGTTCATTTGGGGATACAAAACCCTCGGGTTGTGTCATGTACACTTCCTCGAGGAGGTTTCCATTAAGGAAAACCATTTTGACATCCATCTGCCAGATCTCATAGTCATAATAAGCAGCAATAGCAAGCAATATCCTTATGGACTTTACCATGGAACCAGGGGAAAAGGTTTCATCATAGTCAATACCGTGAATTTGCTTGAAACCCTTAGCCCCCAGTCGCCCTTTGAATGTCTGTACATTCCCATCCATGTAGGTCTTCTTCTTGAAGACCCATTTGCACCCTATGGGTCGTACCCCTTCAGGTGGTTCCACCAAGTTCCAAACTTTGTTTGCATACATGGAGTCCATTTTGGATTTCATAGCCTCAAGCCATTTATCGGAGTCCGGTCCATTCATAGCCTCTTGGTAGGTTGCTGGTTCATCATCATGATCCATAAGCAACACATTACCTATTTGAGACATGAGAAATCCATATCTCTCAGGCTCAAATGTAGGTCTACCAGACCTACGCAGGACTTGTGTTTCTTTAGCAGGTTCTCTAGCTACAACATCTTGTAGTCCTGTCTAAGATTCCAATTCCGGTTCATTCATTACTTGTGGTTCTTGAACTTCTTCAAGTTCTACCTTTTCAGTCTTTCTTGATAAGAATTCTCTCTCTAAGAAGACGCCAGTCCTTGCGACAAACTCTTTGCCCTCGGACAGTAGGTAAAAGTAATACCCTTTCGTTTCCTTAGGATATCCCATCAGATAACATTTATCCAATTTGGGTTCCAGCTTGTCAGGCATTTGATGTCGCACGTATGCCTCACAACCCCAAATTTTAATGATCGACATACTAGGACGCTTCCCAGTCCATATCTCATATGGTGTCTTCAGAACCATTTTCGTTGGAGCGCGATTCAGTGTTATTACAGTAGTCTCTAAAGCAAAACCCCAAAAATAAACAGGCAAGTCTGCATGACTCATCATCGAACGTACCATGTCTAACATAGTATGATTTCTCCTCTCAGACACACTATTATGTCGTGGTGTTCTAGGTGGAGTGAGTTGTGATACAATACCACACTCTTTCAAATGATCACGGAACTAATGACTCAGGTATTCGCCACCTCGATCAGATCGGAGTGCTTTAACCCTTTTTCCCAACTGGTTTTCTACTTCATTCTTGAACTCTTTGAACTTTTCAAAGGTCTCGGATTTGCACTTCATAAGATACACATATCCGTATCTACTGAAATCATCAGTAAATCTAACAAAGTAGAAATACCCACCTCTAGCCATGGAGCTAATGGGTCCGCATACATCACTATGTACAACACCCAAGAGATCCTTAGCCCTCTTAGTATAACCAGTGAAAGGGGTTTTAGTCATCTTACCTAACAAACAAGATTCGCATCGCTCAAATGATTCATAATCAAATGAGTCCAAAAGTCCATCTTTATGGAGCTTGTATATGCGCATCTCGTTTATATGGCCCAAACGACAATGCCAGAGATATGTAGGGTTTGAGTCATTTGTTCTTAGTATTTTATTATTTTCTACATTATAGATCAGATGGTCCAAGTTCAAAACATAAAGACCATAAAACAATTGGGCTACAGCATAACAAACATCATTCTTAAATATAGAACAATAGTTGTTCTTAATTATAAAAGAAAATCCAATCATGTCCAAGCATGAAATAGATATAATGTTTCTAGTTATGGCCGGAACAAAATAACAATTATCTAATTCTATTACAAGCCCACTAGGCAAAGAAAGACAGTAAACCCCTACGGCTACAACAACAACTCTTGCTCCATTGCCGACACGTAGGTCCACCTCCCCTTTACTCAGAAATCTTCTCCTTTCCAGTTCCTGCACATTTTTACAAATATGAGAACCACATCCGGTATCCAATACCCAAGATGAAGGAGCAGAGAGGTTTATTTCTATAACGTAAATATTTGAAGCGGAAGTCATACCTCCCTTCATTTTCTGCAGACCCTCAATATAAGAAGGACAGTTCCTCCTCCAATGACCAACATCTCTACAGTGGTGGCATTTCCCTTCCTTCACCGTGCTCTTCTTTTTCTTCAGTCCAGAAGACTTTGGCTCAAGATGTGACTAAGGTCCCACCTTCGTCTTCATAGAGCTCTTGGCCTTGTTCTTGCCCTTATGCACCATCAGTATGGGGCTGGCAGGTTTAGCCTTCTTCATGTTGATCTCTGCAGTTCTTAACATCCCTAGGATCTCGGGCAGTGTCTTGTCTATTTCATTCATATTGTAGTTCAAGACAAACTGCTCATAACTGTCTGGCAACGATTGCAGGATCAGATCTGTGGCCAACTCTTGACTCAGAGGATAACCCAGCCTTTCAAGGTTCTCTATACACCCAATCATCTTGAGTACGTGAGTCCCTACTGAGTCTCGAACTACCATCTTGCACTGAAACAACGCTTTTGTGACGTCAAACCTCTCTTGACGAGCTTGCCCTTGAAACATTTTCTTGAGATGCTCGTCAATCTCCTTGCACCCCATATTCACATGTTGCCTCTGAAGCTCAGAGTTCATGGTGGCAAGCATAAGGCATTCAATATCTAAGGCGTCATCAATATACTTCTTATAAGTATCCTTATCAGCACGGGAAGAATTCCCGGTCGGCACCTCGGGGGCTTCTTCTTCCAAGACATAGAGCTTTCGCTCTTGCCTGAGAACAATTCTCAGGTTCCTATACCAGTCCATGTAGTTGGTCCCATTGAGCTTTTCCTTCTTAAGGATGGCTCTCAGAGACAAAGTGGGGTGTGAAGCACTTACCATGGAATTCTACAAGAATTCATGCAGAATAATATCATTACCAAAATTTCAAAATACATTTTATTTTAATTTGGACTTCAATTAAAACTCCCACTATTTTATTCGAAATGATGGCCCTCACTATCAATTCGGAGAGTTCATGCGAGCTACTCTCTTAGTGGACAAGATCCGTATTTCACCAACACAATGAGTCAGCTTTGGCTTTTCTCTCACGATGTGGTTATTTAGGTAGGCAACGCTTGCCAATTGCATCCTCATGCAATTCTTGTATGGTTGGTGAATAACTTTTTATTCACATCCATCATATGGTGCATGCCAACCCTATGCCTCTAGGCACTCAACCTTTGAGGTCACCGAGTTAAGTTAGAACCGATGTCGACAGTGAAATATCACAATTATCTGCTCGCACCCTTACCAAGATAGATTAATGCACCTTGCTTTGGCAAGCCCACACTTCATCGATCGAGGCAGGAAGAGTGTCATCCATCAGAAGGCATCCGAACACTTAATATTTTATCAAGGGATTTTTGATAATAGGTTAACAATTAACCATGATCAACATTTTATCAATGTGCACATCCAGAGAAAAACATTTTTCAAAAATCCACATGCATCCCTTATGTGCACAACATGACACTATCAACATTTTATAGAAGGAAGCGCTAAATCTGAGCATCTGTACTTTTCCAAATCTTCATATTTACATGCATTGGACAAAGGCAAAGGCAACTCAACTTAAAGCAGTAGACAAGCTCGTCTCTCATTGTTGGATTCAAAATCCAAAACAATACATGGGTTCATTAACCACTCGAGGGACGGTTACTGCTAAGGAGACAACAATTTCTAACAATTATAAATTACCACGAAATCCCAGACGTTCCTGGCGGGGTTCCAAGGGGCAAAGCCCCTAACCTGTGGGTTATGGGCCCACCGATTTCCCTTGGAAAAATCATCAACAATTGATGTTCCAGGATTAAATCTAGATATTTAGAACACTTCTAAATCTCTAGGTTTACACGTACTTGAATAACCTAACTTCCAAAACAACAATCATGGCTGGAACCTCCCTCTGATACCACTGTTGGGTTTCTCTATGAGGATGACACAACACTTGTGCACGCAGTGGAAGTAATAAAAATCAAGAAAAACCCAAAAGAGATTGGGATCGGGCCATGAATGTTGAATTAAGAAGTAAAGAAACAACTAGGTCAAAGTTACCTTTCCGGTGTTGAATCAAAATTCAACAGAGATGCTCCAAGATATAAGTCCTTGTCGGTGGCGAGTTCTACGTAGAATAACATCTACATCTCTGCAGAAATCCACACGAGCAGGAGAACACCGAGCCTCATCGCACGAAAGATAAGGAAGGAGATTGACTGCACCTTGCACTTCCACGGACTGCTAGGTCCGTGCCAGGAATAGCAACACCGACGATTATCACCGGAGAGGAGGTCGGCAGAATGAACGAGGCGGCAGAACACTTCCGTCCGGCAGGGTTCGGGAATCGGTGGATCGGCAGAACGTCGGAACGCTTCCGTCGGGTTAGATTCTGGCACACGAGAACGCACACCCACAAATCCCAAAACCCTAAGTCCTAATTTATACCAAAGGTATAAATAGACCTAAGAGAATCGCTATCCGTAGACCACACAGCATAGGGTTTCTGAATCATTCGCCGAGAATGAGTTCCAGGTTCGTCGAGAATCCAATCCAGATTCGGCGAGAATCAGTAGATAGAATCGACGAGAATCATCTACAGAATCATCGAGAATCGAGGATGGACTCGTCGAGTATCACTAATCGTTGGGAATCCAACGATTCGATTCTCGACGAATTCGTCGAGAGTCGGCGAGTCATACTTGACGATTCTCGACGAATCATTCGCGACGAATGATTCTCGACGAACTCGTCGAGGGTCGGCGAGTCATACTCGATGATTCTCGACGAATCTCCTTGGCAACGTTTGCCTGACCCCCATCCTGTATGGTGATTGGTAACCCTTACCCACAAAGTCAATCTTCCAACTTCTCCACATGCTCTTATGTGCGACCCTGCAGGCTCATATCGCGTTGGCAGTGAGATTACATGTTTGACCACTTCTAAATCACCATGGTAACTCCAACATATGCTCCACTCAGCGCTATAAGTCATCTGGCGTTGAATGAGTAGCCTTCAGTCAACGCCTGTGGACTTAGATAGATTTTTGTCTATTCGCACCTTAGGTAAGAGTTTACCTGACTTAGACACTTAGGCTATCTGTCCCATCAATGTTATAGGACAACCCTGTATGTATGAACTTGAATATGTATTAAATAAACCATTGTGTATACTCATTGACATATTTGACTTCTTCAAATCTAGGAAATTGTGGGCAATGGAACCAACAGAAGCCGTCAATCCATCTATACTAGGAACCTGCTGCTCTGGCCGTAGTAGAGCCTTCCTAAGAGAGGAGATGTGGAAGACGTCGTGCAAACCCACTAATTCCTACAGTAGCTCCAGTTTGTAAGCCAATGGGCCAATCCGCTCCAGGATCCTATAGGGCCCTATATTACTTGGACTGAGCTTATTTCGCCCGCGTACCTGCAAGACTCCATGCATCAGTCGTATCTTCAAGAACCCACGGTCTCCAGCCTGAAACTCTACTTGACAATGCCGCGCATTGTAATATTTTGTCGGTCTGCTCTAGGCCTCTAGTATCCTATCTCAAATTTGTCACACCTGGGTATCTTGGTTCTCAACAAATTCCGAGCCGAGTGTCTTTGGATCCTCATCCTAGATCCAAGACAGTAAAATCTTGCACCTCCGTACGAGGGTGGAGAGTTGTGTAGAATGTCGACCGAGAACCTAGATAAGCCTGGACTGATCTTCGCTACTTGGGCATACACCGTCCATCCTGATTCGACATGATCGTCTTGAGCACACCATGATAACAGACAACTACTCACAAATCACATGAAACACCAACGGGAGATTTCTTCCGGATCGGGGTGACCCCAGCTACATCAGTAAATCTACCCTCGATGTTCAAATTATAATTGTGCTCGGAGTGGTGATGTGGTAACCTGTGTATGAAATCCATAATTATATTCTCGAACTTCCACTCAAACTCGGGCAGTGACTTTAGTAGTTCCCCAAAAACCCTTGCACTGGCCTTCACCAGCCGACAAAGCTCACCTTGCATCACAAAATCCATGACGTCTTTCTTTATTCCGGGAAAATATGTGTTCTTATAAAGACAATTTTCTTCTAGTAAATTGAGTTCTCATTTGTAAGTGTAGACATCGACTCTATAACCTTCCTCTACACGATCAGGTTCTTATTCCTTTGAGTATGCCTGAGTAATCAATCAACTCAACTTCACGATTCATCCAACTCTTACCATTTAATGGATTTGCTCATATCGTCATGCGTCCCATCATTCTCAAAATTTAAGATGGTGTACTCGTGAATCTTTGGAGATTATCATTAATACCCATTAATTTTCATGCCATTTTGCCATAATTACACTTGATAATCCAAAATACATTTTTCATAGTCATGAATCTTGCTAACCGTGACTATAATGTTATTAAATGTATATATTATAGTCATTGATGCTATCTGAATCAAGTCCGTAGAGTCATACCTAAGGTATACGTCTTTGATATATTGTCTGATAATTTCTTTCAAATTTTCTAGTGTTATCATACTTCCGATGTTACAACATAGTGATTTAGTCTTATCTTCCCAGATATCCTGAATCTTACTACCCATCATCTAATTCACATGGCATCTTGTACAAGTTATGTCTCGTAATTAATACTTATTACCATGACATTGCCCTATCCCAAACTTCAAGTTTTCAACCTAATGACTTGGGTATGTAAGGTAAGCGTGGATAGTAGTGATAAATCATTCAACTATGAGAAGGCATGATTATTAATAAAACAGACCGACTGTTATTCACTTCTGTATGCCCTAAATCACAAGAAAATCAAAAAATTATTCTAACTTGTAGGACCGAATTTCAATCCATAATTTCCAATTGGTTTAACTAAGGTTAAGTGTTTGTTCGATCAACGATATTTAATCATTGTCCTAGTAACTTCAGCCGAGTAGCGTCAAATAAGATTAACTTCAACATTATTATGTTTGCGACACCACATTTTCTAAATTAGGTCTAACGAAATCCAAGTCAATAACTAATTTGCCCAATAAACAAAAGATAAGCCCCCAATAAACAAAAGTTAAGCCCCTACCTATCTTGGGCTAAGTATCTTTGATATCACTATGTTATATTCGGGCTAGATATGCATACAATCCTTAGTGCATGCAACCTTAGACTAGTGGTTCCATACTGAAACTTATTGATATACTCCACACCTTTAGACACTCCAAGTTAATATTTACGACCACTTTCTCAAGGTCAACATGTGACTCCGTCCCAAATCGGTCTCTTCTGAACTTGAATTCTTATCCTACCCTTGGTATTTCGTATGATGGTTTCCTCAACCTAATCGTGTCATCAGTATGAGGGTTGAGTCTATGAGTCCCCTACTATTCTGCTAATGGATTGTAGGCATCATTTTCCTTAAGGTGGTCCTATTAGTTTGGGTAACAAGTGATAGTACCACATGATAAGTAAAGTAGGGACATCAGAGTTTAAGCCTCAAGTTGTTACTCTCGCGTTAGACACTTCCTCTAGCCAGTTCGGGTATTCTCTTACCTTAATAGAATTTATACCTAAGGTCACTTTTGACTAGGATACGCTAAGAATCGTTTAGGTAAGTCGAGTTTCCTAGTTGGGTTGGCCTAACTCATTGATTTAAGGACTATGTAATGTAATCTTTACACATGGGCACACCACAGCTTCCGCTGATTAGTTTGTCCCCAAACTAATGCTCGTGCGGGGTGACCTAGTATTGTGGACTTACTTCTTTATGATCATGGTGTAACACCTCCATCAGTCACATGGAATATAACAGAGGGTCTGGCCGGGGCCTCACACCATATTTCACAGACAAACGGAGGAATCACATAAGAATATCAAAATTACGTTCTACTCGCATCTTAAATCAGAGCATTCTAGCGGAAGATTTTAACTTGAAAGAACTCATCATATTGAATTTCTACTAAATATATAAACAACACATTTATATATATATATATCACCAGGAATGTATACACAAATAAATGCTCAAGGCCTTAAGGCTTTACATATTTCTCTTTACAAGTGTTGTTTCATACATCTGCACGCAGACCGATCACACATGAAAATATACTTCTTTGCATGGCCTTCAAGGGCCTACAAGCAGCAAGAGCTTCAACCCGCTCAATCCAATTCAGCCAGTTAGCACCTGCATATGGACATACACCCCAAGGGTGATAAACAAAGCTACAGTCAAGTGGTTCCTTCCCTGTGTGCATCACAATCACAACATATAGATTTATATATCACAATAAGTGCTCTCACACACAACATCATCACAAACGTCGGCCCCAGTGCCAGATGCTCCGTGCACTCAGGGAAAGTTTACGGTGTACCGAATTATCCTTGGTACCACCACCGATTAGAGGTTCTTAACTTGTTGGCTATGGGCATTAGTCTACAACAACATGCATGCTAGATGTTTCTCAACTCGTCAATAACACACATCTTGATGCGGGTCGGCTATCCCTTTCTTGTTCAGCACACAACTCACTCAGAGCATACATCGCACACATCACACACGATAAAAGGAGCTCACACAGAGCTTCCTAGGTATTTTAGAAGTACTCACAATTTACAGACACACACAATTCATAGGCACCCTCAAAAACTCCGTAAACTACTCGTTTTATACACGGAGTCTTCTCCGGTTCGCAACATAAACATCACTAATCCAGACCAACCATCCGGATAGGCTTCACATAGCATGCCTATTCTGTACTATATATTTCCGAATCGTGATGCAGACTCAATCGAGGATATCAACTATCAACCCACTAGAATCACTTACACTTTCCACCTCTTGGTGGAGGATTCCATGCTCATGCATAAAGGAGGACTTCACTTGTCCAAGAAGGAGATCGTTACTCTTGACGATCACTTTGGAGCCATGGAAATCTAGCCAGATGGAAATCACCGCAACGGCCTTGCCTCCACAAATCCTAACTCGACTCTCGATTTAGAATGCTGTAGCTCCTCCGCCAGCCGGATTCCTTCTCCTCCTTCATTCCTTGCTCTCCCCTCTCTCTAATGAGAGTTATCTCTCAATTCCTGGCCTTAATACATCAGGGAAAGTCTTGGACCATTGGATCCAATTTGAAGGAAATGAACGGTCACAAATCTCCCAGAAAAGCACTTTCTTGGGTTGACATGGCTTGTGACACGCCCGTGTCACAGGATGTGCGCCTTAAGCGGCAAAGAAACCGACTCTATTAGACCAGCATATGGCTCTGTGACACGCCTGTGTCACAAGCCGTGTTCCAGACACGTCTTCAGACACGCCCGTGTCCAACCCGTGTTCAGCAGTCCTCACAGCCCTGGCCACAAACAGAGAAGAACACGGCCATTGACACGCCCGTGTCACATACCATATGCCCAACTCGACTTGCCTCTTGAGGATCGTCGAGTGCATTTCGTCAAACTCATGGGACACAGCCCTAGACACGCCCGTGTAACAGGCTGTGTGCCTCACTCAAGACAGACTAAAGACCCAATCGAGACCGCCCTGCGCCACACTCGAGAACACAGAGCAAGACATGACCTTGGACACGCCCGTATCCCCGGCCGTGTTGCCTCAATAGAGTAGGACACAACCTTGGACACGCCCGTGTCCCAGGCCGTGTTGCTCAGCCTACACAGCCCACTCATAAATGAGATTTTGGGGTGTTACACGTTGTCTCCTTTGATACCAGTTTGTAAGACCCCATTTTTTTTCACCACTAGGTCTTACGCCTAGAACTGCCGCCTTACGGTGAATCCAACTACCAAGTTAGACGCCACCGCATGACGTCAATCATACCGGCTAAAACGATCACATCATAGTAAGTTAACAAAAGAGAAGTAAGTAATAAAAGTCCACAGATCACCGCTCACTATCAATATATAAAAAAGAACAATAGTCCACAATGAGTACAAAATATGATAGAATGTAGAGAAATAAGCTTAAGCCCGGTACATGTCTAATACAAATGATCTCTCTCACACAACTCATAACATCTAAGCGAAAGCAAACTGAAATCCATCCTCGACCTGTCGCATTATAGTAGTGGTAGAGCGCATCAACTGCTCCTCAAGTCCTCTCTCCTTGTCTTGCCGGTGATGACGCTCCTGCTGCTCGGTCCCCTAAAATGATATGGTCAACCGATAGTTAGTCAAAAGACTAAGCCTCTATCGTCCTCGCCTCACCCCCGCGACTCCTAAGCACCGTGCGGGGAGGAGGAATGGAAAGATTTTTAAGGTGGATAATGAACAAGAGCAGGTGACAACTACCCTAGCAGGAGTATGTACAAAGGAAATATAACAATGAGGCAGTAATGTAAACAAAGTAAAGTACTGAGCAGTAAAAAGTAATGTGAACAAGCTATATTAAAAGTAACCTTAATTTTTTAAATGCCCATACAAACTTATAGATTAAAGGGTCATTTTGCAAGGCCTATCGTATAAAACATCCCATACCAATTTATACGATAGGGGTAGGGGTTTAAATGCAATATTGACATGATATGGTATGTTATGCTTGTTTAATGCAATGTTCATACAAGTGCAACGCACACACACACAACTCTATGCGCAAGGACCTTTAATTACCCGATTTTGGAAGCTAGCTTCACTCTTAGGAGCCTTCGTAGAGGCCATCAGAGATAGTGGGTTGGGCCACCCGACTCCTAGGCGGGATTCCGCACTACCAGGCATATCCCTTACGTACGCCTATACAGGAAACATAAAAGTCACCACGTACTAATGCTGGTAAATCCAATAGTATTTTCCTTGGCTAAGTGAGAACCACACTTGCCGATTCAATGTATCGTTGTCGGTGCAAACGACCATCTAATACCGAAGACCCACCACCTTTATGCATATACAACCATGAATTATCGAGCCATCGGTTCCCAAGACCAACCCTTCCGTCACAACAACCTTCCGAGCCACTGGCTCCCCGGACTAACCAGTCCGTACCTATCACCACCAAGCCTACCGCCCGTGAGTCTAAAACAAACTAGCCTCCCGTGACCATGGGGTGTTTGAAGGTGGTTAATAAGAGTTAAATCTTGCATAACAGTTTAATCCAATAGTTTAGGGTTAACCTTGGACTGCCTAGGGCATTCCCTGTGAAGAGCTCTCAAGGGCACTAGGAACTACAATGGGCTGAAGCCCAAAGCTCCCTTTCACAAGGTACTTATTATTGTTTGTATCTACCCATGTCCCAAACTCTCTTATCATTACACTTGAACTAACCCTAAGTGTATTTAGCCTCTTTCTCTAGGGAAATACGATCCACCGTCGATCCCGAGCACAACCTTGCCCCTAGTCAACCAGGCTCTCACATCATGCCTTCCATTGGTGACCTTATTCATTCTCAACCAGACAAGGTACACCAACTACCCCATACAAGGGTTCATTTGTTTCCCTAATTCTACGGTTTTGCTGTGTGCAGACTTGATGGACTATATGATGTGCAAGGATGGTGACCTTCCAAATTATCATCTAAATAACCTAAGATTATTATTGGGGATCTATCATGATATTTTATGAATAAATCCAGAAGAGTATAATTTTCCTACTTTATTTGGTATTTACTATATTTTCTGCAAAATCAAGCCTCATATGTTTTTGAACACCAAGTACACTTTTCTGACTAGGTATGGCCTTAGAAAAATTGTGATAGACTAGTAACATAAAAATAACTGTAAATACCAAAAATACTATATATCAAACATGGATTTGACCATCAACAAATTTTTGATAAATAATCACAATATTATGATAAATAGGGAAAAATTAGAATCAGCCTTCCAAAAATTCTGTGAAAATTACTAGATAGTAAATATGACCAGAAAAGGCTATTGACCAAGAATTATGATTTTACAACTTCAATTGCTTACATAGATAAATTATTTAAAATATTCTTCTAAGGGCACTTTGTGAAGGATCCTATATGAAAATTCTTTCAATATTGTTGTAAAAATTCACAGAGCATGTCTATGTTCTATAATATTCCCTGACCAAGTTTCATAATTTTACAGTAAGCAAATGACCCTAAAATAATTATCTTGTGATTGAATCAAACTTAGGGTTTGTGAATTAAGTACAAAAATTATCAATCCAAAATTTACAATAAAATTTCTAGGGAATAACATCATCTAAATAAGTTTACTTCCTAAATTTCATGAGCATTCAAGGTCATTTCAGCATGTGCATAAATATTGAATCAAAGTGCCCTCATTTATCCATAATTACGTTAAAGAGGGTGTAAGTTCCTTAAAATCCTAAAACAATTTTCTAGAGCATACTTTTACTCTAGGAACTCACCAACCAAGTCCCAAGACCATCCAAGGAAATATAGTCCCCTGTCCTTTAATAGGCCCCAAACTTCAACCCGAAGGCCTATATAAGGGTCTTTGGGCATATCCACCCCAAACAACTCAAATTATATTGAGGGGGACTTTTTGATGACTTTGAAGTAGTGACCAAAGTTTAACAACTTTGGATGAGGATTGGTCACTCAATCCTTCAAGTGCACTTTTGACCTAATTTTCCCTTATAGGGTCAAACTTTGGTCACACCGATACCTAATCAAATCAACCCTAAATGTGCTGTGATTTTTACAAGTGACCTATCATGACCCTTAGGGTCATCCACCAAAAGTTTGGATAGTTTTGATGTCATTAGATCCCTTAATTAAATAATACATGGATTATTAAATATTTACAAAAACTATAGAAAACTGTTTCCTATAAATTCCCATTTTTGGATATATAAGAGTTATATATAAGAGTGACCCCCATCCCAAATCTCAAGTCATTTGGATGGCTGAATTGACAAGGGCACTCAATTTAGTCTCTGGCTATCCCTATGTATAGACTGCACCATTTTGAGTGTTGTGGTCAGAACACTGACCCAAATGGGTTGAAACAAATTTTAACATAAAATAGAATTAATGGGCTACAATTTTAATGTTGGCCACATTTCAGGTTTCTGCCCCTAAGGGCCTCATTTTCCCAGATAAAAAAGTCTATTATTTAGGGATACATCAACTCAATTATATATATTATAATTTTTTGACAGATTGATCCGACTGCGAGTACATCGTCTTCCTCCTCTAGATGGCGGCCAAGATCCACCCAACCTAGAGCTAATTCCAAGTGCTATCACCATCCACCGGCCACCTCCCTAGCCGGACCCCGCCACCACCACCTCCGTTGAGGTGGTGGCTTTTGCTAGGCGGCGGCACGGCCGTCGGAGGTGGTGGTTTCCGGCGAACCCGCCACCATGAAAAATCGGAAAAACTCCATTTTTTCTCATTGGATTGGGCTCAATTGAGCATGATTTCTCACCTAATTGATCTAGGATACTAGCACAAGGGGAGAGGAGGAGAAGTGAACCTTCTAGGGTGGCTGAAACCTTGCCGATCGCCGTATCACCACTTCCGGTGGTGGAGGTGCTCGGTGCTCTACAACTGTACAGCCAGAGGGCTCAAATCCTTCAAGGGGAGGGTGGAAACGGCTGCCCTAAGTGTGGGGAAGCTTTTAAAAGCACCAGTTGGGGGAGAGGGAGGGTCATGGCTTCAATGTCATTAATGGCCATTAGTGGAGAGTTTCAGCCATGGTGGTTCAATGCACACAACCACTGAATGGTCTGGAAAACCCCCTTGATCTTCTCAGAACTAATGAGGGAGATTAATGGAGCCATTAGGATTGAAGAGAGAAGGCCCTTGGCATTCCAAGCCATGAATGGTCCTCTTTCTTTCTCTTTCTCTCTCCTCCATTAATGGGCTATTTGACTTTCTCTCTCCTAGTGACTTCCTCCAAAATTTCAATTGCAATGTAAGTAAATATCAGCCTCCTAAAGCTAGTGGGCCACTCAAATTGGGCTTAACCCAAGTGAGTTGGGCTTGGTTAGGTCTACTTAGGCTAATTTGACCAATTTTAAGGTTAGGGTTGACTTTTGTCAACTTGACCTTCTAGGTTGACCCCAATAGGTCCCTAGTGACCCATTGGCCTCCCCTAAGGTATAAGCAGACTTGGGTAGGGTTGGTTTGACACCTTGGTGGTCACATGACCCTTATTAGGGCACCTTGACCATTTTAGGACTTGGGTTGACTTTGGTAACTTGACCACTTTGGTTGACCCCAATGGGTCCTTTGTGACCCAATGGACCTTCTAAAGGGATAGGGATATTATGGCGGGGTCAAAGAGTCAAGGTGTGGCCGTAAAATAAAACCCTAGGTTAGTAATTGGAATATGTTATTTGCAGACCATGGTGATCTCACCTTCAATCCTAGGTTAACTGGCCTTCTTGGGCTTCCTAGGGTTTTGGTATGACCTAGTCATGAGAAAACCACTCTTAGGGATCCAGTTATTTGAGGGATGTTACATTACACGCGCGCATGCTTTGGGCCTCATGCCTGCGTGTGCCTGGCTGCGCACACACATGCTCTCTTATATGTGTACCTGCACGCGCTCGGTATACTTGCTTCCGAGCACATGATTCTATGCTTGTACTTGTACGTGCATGCATACTCGGGCACACACGTGTGCGAGGGTGCACGTATTTGCGTGCATGCGCCTTTGAGCCCGTACGTTTGCATTTTCGAGAGCGTGGATTCGCGCACTAATGAGTGCTTAATTATTGGTGATTATTTTCATGGTTTTTCTGATGTCTTGATTTTCAGGTATCGAAACGCAATGTGCATGGTCGTCCAATGCAATTGCGATATACTCTTACAATCAAGCAAATTGTAGTTTGGATAAAGAGATGCAAAATACATGTCGATCTTGAAGTGAGGGTTCCATGTATTGAAGAGAGAGTTCAGAATCCATCTGAGGATTGGTTGACAATATGCGAGACAATATTACAGTCTAGATTCCGATTTCTGCCGTGCGAGGAGGTGGTTGACATTTTGAAGTTTTGCGGCGTTCCTTTATCATAATTTACTCATCTTGGCATGACACACATCATGAGGCTGGTTGCGTTCTTTAGTGAGTATGACTCAAAATTCTCCATGGAGTTTTTCATAGATGGTGCAAGGTCCGTGTAGGTAGCGGCGGCCATGTTGAGATATACAACAACAAGAGTTGACTTGATTTTGAGAGTCAGACGGATTGCCGCCATAGGAACACCTTGTTTGGCTATGTTCGAAATTCCTAGGGTTTGTCGGAGCTTTTGAATTCTCTGCCCAATCATTGTCGTTATCAGAAGGGACAGGATCAAAACTTCTCTCCTGTACTCAGATGTATATAGCCCCGAGAGCTGACGAACTTCTTGTTTAGCATTTCATTAATTATAGATGAGAAATGACTGCGGTAATGCAGATTGTCGACTGATACAGAGCATATTGCAGAGGATCCCTTGGTCCGTAGTCCGAAAAGGATGCCTGTTCTGAACAGTACTTGTGATGTAGATGCGGATCCTTGAATTTTGTTGTTGCACAAAGATTTTCAGGCTGAGGAGGTTCCTCGAGGAGAGGACAACTCAGAGGTTGAGGTGGTGGAATCTTCTACCCTCAAGTTCCTTCTTCATAAAATTCTGCCTTAGAGAGTCCTACCCAGAGGTTTCTACCCCCCTCCCAAGTGTCTTCCTCTTTGAAGGCAATGAGTGATGCGGTAAGCAAACTCTCTTGTTTTTGGCTCTCGGTTTGGCTAATTTATGTGACTTTGATCTTCTCTTTTTTATTGTAGATAAAAGCTCAGGCCCATATAGCGTTCATGTGGAATGATCATTATGTGAGTTTGAAAGATGCATACTTGGCTCTTTAGGAGAAGCTTCGAGTAGCAAAGAGTTGATTGGATAACTTGAAGGAGGATCATGATAGAGATATATCTCGATTTCGATGTATTAGCTCTGAGCTGAAGGCAGAGCTCAAGGAGGCTCATGCGGCGCTGATGACGGAGGAATCCTTGGTGGTGGGCATTACACAGTCACTAAGAACTACACAGGAGGAGGCTTCTTGTTTGGAAATGGAGTTGGGGGCTTCAAAGGTTGAGGTGGTGTGACTTTCTTTGGAGGATTGAGTGGCGGAGCTGAAGGCTACTGGGTGAATACATGACCTCCTTGGACTATATGCGTGATCATTGCTTGATTGGCAAGGAGATTCATAAGGAGGTATGGAATAGAAAGGTAGAGCCATAGATGGAGGATATCTGATAGGTTTACCTTAGGTGTGGAGTATCGAAGGTGCTTCGGATTATAGCCAGGAGACCTGAGTGTGTTGTCTCAGGCCTAGGATTTGACGACCTTTTTGATGATGATGGCACGGATTCTGAGTCTGATGTGTAAGTAGTCGGTAAGTAGTAGTCTTACCTTTGTATGTTTGTTTTGTTAGTTGGGTATGTATGAGGTTGCTGCTTTTTGAAGATCTTGTGTTGTTCTTTGTACTTGTGTTTTTATACTTTGCATCATCTTTTAATGATATATATATGTTGTTTGGGAGCCTCCTGTTAGATTGCCTTTACAATTCTGCTTCAGCATATAGCTTAGCTTGTGTGATGATTTAAGATGTTTTGACATCGTTGATTGGTTATTTGTTAAAGGATGAGAACCGGTGATATCTTAATTTGCTGTCCAAGTGAAAATTAAGATATCCGGACTGAGGGTATTGGTGATTGTAGTGAACTACTGATGGTGAAAATTCACGCTAGCACGCGATTCTAAATCGATAAGGCAAGTGTACCTATCATTCTAGAGTTTAGGATCTAGTGTCATATTAGACTCGGCTCCTGTTGACTACTTCTACTCACGAAAATTAGTATTATTTTAACGGTAAGTAAAAAATTAATTAAAACTAAATGAAGACAATGGAATAAAAGATAGTACTTGATCTAGACTCCCTTTAAAATGCAAACATCTAAATTACCTACTTCGATCGTGGAGGCTCCCAATTTACAAAAGCACCTCTCTCGAGAATACGCTCTCGACTAAACTTAGGTTGATCGATTAAGACCTCTCGGCCAGTCGAAACCCCTAAGCTTGCTTTATGCGGTGAACCCCATTATTAGATTTAACTCCAATCCGGAAGATTCATGTCATCCTCTCTCGAGGAGTGCATACAAATCCTTCTACGTTTGAGTGATCTTCTCGTATGCACAACCTCTCGGTAAATCTAAGATACAGATCTAAAATCAAAATCAAAGATAGATTGAAGCGGAAAATAGAGAGAGCTTTAAAAAGAAGTTTATTTAATTTCAAAGTTTATCATGATCAAGTGCTAATTGAGGATTAACCACTTAACATGATGAATGAGCTATATGAAAAGAAGATGGAAAAAATAATTTCTAAAAGAAGTGATTAAATTAAAGTAAAAGCAAACCTAAATTATGAAATTTAAAGTACATAAAGAAAATGCATAAAAACTAAATAGTAAGCTACAAAATCTACTCCTAGTTTGCTCCTAGATGCCCCCTCAACTCCTTGCTCAATTTTGAATTTATAAGAATTTTTATGGAGAGTCACACTCCTCGGTCACGCCCGTGACTAGGGGGCATGTAAGGTGCAGAATCGTCCACTTGAAAGCCCGGGAACATTGGGAGAAACTGCCAAAATTAACCGTTCTGCGGGTCACGCTCCTAGGTCACGCTCGTGACCTCGGGCATGTCTATACTATTACTAGAAAACGGCAGGAAGGAGAAACAATAGGAGATAATCTAGCATTGCTGAAGAGGTCACGCCCGTGACCTAGGGCGTGTTAGCTTGAAACTGCCTGGATCCGAAACTGGCCTCGTTATACACGGAACGCCTGATCTTCATGCCTTCGAGTCGTTCCCGTGAACCTGAGGTCACGCTCATGTCCGAGGCGTGTAACTTTAATTTGATGTGAAAACGTAATCTAGAGGTCCTGGATGTGTCACGCCTGCTGGTCATACCCGTGACTTGAGGGTCATGCCCGTGACCTGGGCGTGTAAATGCAAGCTTCAAAATACTATTGGCACCCCAAATTAACCTGAAATATGAAAAGAACGTAATTAATAACTAAATTCATAAAACATAATTATAAACTAATTAATTATTAAATAAAAACTTTATAAAAATAAGGATAAAATTAGAGTTATCAAATACCCCTGTACTTACTCGTTTGCTCGTCCCAAGCAAAAAACTTTCTATAGGGAGCAGAATAATTTCAACGCTAAGAAAAGAAAATTGAACCTAAGGAGTAAAATGCAAAATCTTATGTAACATCCCTCAAATAACTAGACCCCGAAGAGTGGTTTTGTCATGGCAAGGGCATGACAAAATACCAGGAAGCCTCAGAAGACCAAGTGAACCTAGAAAAGAAGGTGAGATCACCATGGTCTGCAGTTAACACATTTCAAATGCTATCCCTAGGGTTTGACTTTTTGGTTTTAACTTGACTATAGGATCCTATCACAACTTCCCTAGCCATTTAGAGGGCCCATAGGATCACTATGGAACCATTAGGGCCAACCCTAGAGGCCAAGCTAACTAAAGTCAACCCTAACCCTAATTAGGTCAAACTAGTTCACTCATGGTCAATTAGTCTCCCCCCTTCGACAAAGGGCCCCACCTAGACCTTCCTAATCCCTAAGGGAGACCAATGTGTCACAAAGGACCCATTGGGGTTAACTAAGGAGGCTAAGTTGACCCAAGCCAACCCTAGCCCAAATTTGGTCAAAGTACCCTTCCTAAGGGTCAAGTAACCCCTAAGGTGCCAAAACCATGCCACCAAGGTCTCCCTAAAACTTAGGAGAGGACAAGTGGTCACTAATCACCCCCTAGGGTTAGCTAGGTCACCCAATATGGCTTAGGGTTGAGCTAACCCCCTGAGTTAAGTTAACCCAAATAGGCTAACTCAAGCTCAAACCCAAGTCCATTTTGGCTAGCTTCATTTTAATCATCTAGATGGGTTTAGGGGATGTAACTTGACTGAATTAATCTATAAATTTCTGCCAAGGTGACTAGGAGAGAGAAAAGCTCCACTTACCCTTTAATGGAGGAGAGAGAAATTTGGAGGAAGAGCATTCATGGAAAAGGGAGACCAAGGGCCCCTCTCTTCATCTCCAAAGCTTTGATTCTATTCCCCATTCAGTATATAGAAGTCCAGGGGTCATTTTGTTGGATGTTCAATGGCCGGAATAGTGAAACCACCCATGGACGAAACCACTTCATTATCCATTAATGGAGCCATGAAGAAGGACCCCTCCCCTCCTCATTCTGATTCTTTAAAAAGAGTCCCCAGACCCAGTAGAGTTGTCTACACTCTTTCCTCGATGAAATCGAGTCCTTCCACAGTGCTATTGCAGAACTCCGGGGACTCCTCCACTGTAAAGGGCAACCTGACAATCGGCACGGCTGCGCTCCACCCAGAAGGTGGATTTCCTTCCCACTCCCTCAATGCTAGGATCCTAGATCAAATAGGAGAGATATCGAGCTCAATTGAGCCTGATCAAGTGAGCTTTTTCCCAATTTTTTTAGGCTTTTCTCACCTCTCGGGTTCGCCGGAAACCGCCTCTCTGGTGGCCGTGCCACTGCCTGACGATAGTCACCACCTCAACGAAGGTGGTGGAGGCGATGACTGGCCGAGGAGATGGCCGAATGGCAAGCGACAGCGCTTGGAAAGGGCTTCAGGATGGGGCAATCTCAGTCGTAGGCTGGAGGCTGAAGATGACCAGCTGCCGCACAATTTGCGCCAAGATTCGTGCCGCCTCCGATTTAATCTTTGGATTAATTAATTAATTAAAAATACTTAGAGGCTTCTACAGAAAAAGTGGTCAACACAAGAGTTATCGCCCTTGAGGTCTATTTTAATGTAAAATTTGTTTCAACCAATTTGGCTCAGTGGTCTAACCTCAGCACCCCAAATTGTGCAGTCTATACTTAGGGCTAGTCAGAAATTAAAATGAGTGCCCCCACTTAACCACATGTCCAAATGACATGAAATTTTGGCAGGGAGTCAATCTTATCCATAACTAGGACATAACTAAAAATAAGAATTTTTGGAGAAAAACTTTCTATAGTTTTGGTATAAATTTAATAATCTTAGTATAGATTAATTCAGGGGTCTAATGACCTCACCAACCTCGAAACATTGGTGGATGGTCTTAAGAGTCATCATGAGTCACTGTTTAAAATTTCAACCTATTTGAGTATTATTTGATTGGGTTTTGATGGGACTAAAGGTTTGGCCCTTAAGGGTGAGTTTAGGGTTTCAGATTCTTGGGGCATGGAGTGGCCAATCCTCACCCAAAGGGGTTGGGGCTCTGGCTAGAGTCCTAAGGTTAGTAGGGTCATCCTTTCTCAGAGTTTGGGGTTGGTTAGGGTGGTTGAGCCCTAGTTCCCTAGTTCAAAGCCTTAGATTGAGCTTTTTAGGGTTTTTGAAGGACTTAGGGTATTTAGTCCTTGTTTGGACTTGGGGTTTACCCCATGGGTTTCTAGGGTGGAGTAATGCCCAAGGGTTGTTGTAGGTGGTAGTTGGACTCTTGCACCCCACTTAAATAACTTTATGCCCAATTAGCCCCTTGCACCTTAAAAAATAATTTAGGGGTACTATGACCGTGGATTTCCATGGTATGATGGTAGGAGTAATTTTTTATAGTCCTATTAATCTCTGGAATATTTTACATGTTGTTGGGATGACTTATAAGTAGGTTCCTTTGTAAAGTGCACTATCATGGGTTTTCTTGAAGAATTTTTTATATATGACTTTCTAATCTTGAAATTACATGAGATTTAGTAAGTTTTGTTTTAATACCATAACAAAGCTCTAGAAATTTTAGTATGAATTTTAGATCAATAATTGGAGTACTTAATTCATAAC
Source organism: Platanthera zijinensis (assembly GCA_039513925.1). Lineage (NCBI taxonomy): Eukaryota > Viridiplantae > Streptophyta > Magnoliopsida > Asparagales > Orchidaceae > Platanthera > Platanthera zijinensis. Next base: position 132,343,118 of record CM077083.1, read on the forward strand.
CCATCAAGTTGCTCTATCTATTTAGGAATTTCCTATGAATTAACCTCTTATTAGAAACTCATGGAATTTAGTCAGAGGAACATTTATGACATTGTAAAGCTTTGTAAAGTTTTGTGGAATTTTTGGAAGTCTGTTTACAGGGGTTGCTTCACAAGGTGCTTGTCTCTAAGTAAAATTAATTTATTTTATTTTGGTACCTAATGAGCTTGATAAATTATGATATTTGGTCAGAGGTCCTTTCTGGCCAAACTTAAGATACAATAATTTTTCTATAATTTTTTGATGATAAATTTTAGTACTTCTTTCCTTACCCATAATTATTAGATTTATTATGGATTAATTAATTAGAGGCAAAAACATCTATGAAAAATTATGAAACTTGACATTCTCTGATTTTTAGGCATCATATGGAGTTCGTAATTTTGGCGTGGTCATAACTTATGTAAATCTAGTACTTCATGTTCAAAATCACCTATGGTCTTAATTTGGGAAAAATTAAATAAATGCCAATTAAATTAGGAAAATTACAAGTTTCTGGACTTAGTCTAGTATTATCACTTTAGACCCCCAATAATTATCTTAGGGCATTCAGATGAATATCTATGGGGGTCACCTTTCTTGCATGTCATTTAGATCACTAGGTCTGCTCATAGCAAAACAACAATATCAGGGAATCTTGAGACCTCAGGTATGGGGTAAAGGGGTATGTGGTATACTTAACCTGTAGAGTATGACTGAGCTCATCAATACAGGTTAGGTTGTGAGAGCCTGGTTGGCTAGGTTAAGGTCGTACATGGAAGCGACGAATGATCGTCCTTCCCTGGTGAGAGAGTCCAAATACACTTAGGAATAGTTCAAGAGTAAATCAGTGAGTTGGGACAAGGGCAGTAACAAATAACAATAAGTGCCTTACAAAAGGGAGATTTGCGCTTCAGCCCATCGTAGTTCCTAGTGTCCTTGAGAGCCCTTCATAGGGAATGCCATGGGCAGTCCAAGGTTAACGTAAACTATAAGAGTATATTGATTAAAAAAGTAATTAGTATGTACTAAAACTCCACTTACACTCACATATAATTTTAGGGTTGTTAGTTTAGCTTGGTCATTTGAGCAGTATGCTTGGTGGTTTTAGTAGTGGCTAGGTTAGCCTGGAGAGCCGATCTCTCGGTAGGCAGTTTTGACGGACGGGTTAGTCCGGGGAGCCTTTGGATCGAAAGTTCTTGTTTGCATATGCATAACATAAGGTGGTGGGTTTTTGTTACTTGATAATTGTTCACGCCGATGTCTGTACGTTGACTCGGCGAGTGTGGTTCACACTTAGCCAAAGAAAGACTGGTGGTTTTGCCAGCAAGGTATGCAGAGGTTCCGTATTGTGTCCTTCACATTGAGGCATACAAAGGTCAAGGTTGGGTGGCGTGAATGCCAGCCTAGTAGTGGGTTTAGCCCGACCCACTACCTCCATTTGCCACTATAGGAGGTACCTGAGAGGTTAGCTAACTCCAAAATAGGGTAACTAAAGGTCTGTGCGAATAGAGTGCTGTGCGTGAGTTACACTTGTGTGAACATAGCATTTCATCCACATAACATTTCAGTACACTCATACTTGCATAAAACCTGACATCCCATTGTATAACCTAGTATGGGATAGCTTATATGATTGGAGCCTTGTAAAAGACCCCTTAACTTATAATTTTGTATGGGCATTTATATAAGTTAAGGTAATTCTTCAATATAGTTTGCTCTCTTACTGTTCTTACTTTACTGCCTTACTTTAGTATTATCATATTACTATTGTCCACCTTTATAGCTCTGTTATATCACTGCTAGTTTAAGTCCGCCTCCATCTGCTTTGACACTTTTCCACCTCAATATCTTCCCTATTCTCCTTACTATAGGGTGCCTATGAGTCGCGGGGGGACGCGGGGATGATAGTTGGCTTAGTCTTATGACTAATGGTCGGTGGACCATATTTTTTCTCAGGGGCTCCGGATGGGAGATAGGAATCAGTCGGAGAGGTAGTACCAGAAGGGCACAGTGCACATGGTGGTGGTCCAGTCTAGCACGGGAGAACCCGCTTCTGGCTCCATGAGTGTTTAGTTTTATTAGCTTTCACGAGTGACCTTGTAGTGAGGATTTTGATGTACCAGGCATAAGCCTGTTTACCTTTTTGCTCGTCTTTTTCGATACTCTTTTTATTCTGGGACATGCTGTGATTCATGTTCTATATTTATATGTGATATGTTTTGTGGACTTGGCATTTACTGTCTTCTTTTATAAGCTTCCGCATCTTTGGTGATTCTATTGTGCCAGCAGGGTTGACGTTTCGTAGTGTCGACCTTCCCGAGCGAAGGTGTCACCACGAAACGGCGATTCTGGGCATAAGTCCCGGTAGCGTAGCAAAAAAAGGGTCTTACATCTTATACCTATGTGCATAGCTATGTTAGTAGAAAACCTACTCTTCATACAAATTAATTTTTAGTTTTCTAGAATGTGTTTCCACTTATTATTTCTACTTTGGAATTGAAAGTCCGATAAATCCTAAAATTACATTTAGGGATAAGGTAGTGCGTGTACTAAGATCGATATTACACAAAACGAAGAACAAGATACCCTCCAAAGAAATCCATCAATGTCATTGGCCATAGGATTGCCCTTTTACAATATCGCCATGACACTAGTCTAACTTATAAGCATAAATAACTAGGACTTAACTAGGTTGAAATGTAGGCTTAGGTTTTGGTGCAAATAATCAAAGATAAATATGATGGCTAGTCACACCCAACCTAAAGAGAGCTCGCACAAAAAAAATAATCATGGCTTCAAAAAGATAGCCAATTTCCCAAGCTTTTTTTTCTTCTTTAATAAAAACTTTTCATCCTTTTTTTAATTTCTCTTTCTTCCCTTTTAAAGATTTTTCTAAAATTTTTGTAAATGGAAGGAGAAATAAAATCAGCTTTTTTTCCGATAAGAATAGTCACCAACATTAAATAACTCCAAATCACTCACCAAGTTTTTACATATAAAACCATTATCGAGCTCGGACTTAGGTGTGCGATTAGGATGGTTTTTAGGCCTAGGTGAAATATTTGGTGGAGCTAAAACAAAAGGTAGGGTAATAGGCTCAAAGTGGGTACAATAATAAAAATGTTAGGTGCGGGTTCAAACGGCTCAAACTGGTGAAACAAATGCCTATATCCTATTCATGTTAATAAGTTTAACTTATGCAAGTCTTGAGAATCGCTAGATGGCAAGTTCTAGACATCGAGAAAGAATATCCTACTCTTGATTCGAGAAATATTTCTCTACTAAATTTCTACGTACTCACCTAAATTATTTTTGGATTTTAACGATTTCAAAATCAAAGTAAAATAAATTATTTCAACGCATTTAGAAAAAGAAAATCTAATTGTATGTTGAATATTTAATTCCACATAAAAATCTGCTTACACGTGCACTTGACTAGGAACACAGTATGGCCAACAGTTCTACTCCAAAATTCAAAATTCAATTAAAGCAAGAAAATTTCTAAACACTATGTAAAAGTTGAAAACTAGGGATTTTGCATGTGAATAAATATAGAAATAATGATTTCTCTAATTAAGAATTAAACCTATTTTTTTGTTATTTCTTAGACTTCTCGAGGTATATCCTGTGAAGGGTTCTCACCAGGACTAGGCGGTTTTGTGGACAACCCAACACGACCCTTTCTAAAAACTTAAGTTTTGCTTTTCTAATTTTTTTGTATTTTTTTAATTAAAATAAAGAAAAACATTTTTTTTTTGAATTTTATTTTAAAAGAAAGATTTTTCATTTTTTTTAATTTTTCAATAAAAACAGTAAAGAACATTCCACTCCATACTTAAAAATAAACATCGTTCATAATATTTATAAGCCAAGTAGGAGGGGAAAAAGAAAAAGAAAATAGATTAATTAATTTTTAAAACAAACAAAAAAATGTGAGAAGGTAAAGGATAAGCAAGGGATGTCTCCCAAGAGCGCTTTTCTTTTTCCCATTTTAAGCTAAATAGTTATTATTAAGAAAAAGGAAAATAAAAATAAAAGTGCACATACAACTCCCTTAAATCACGCTTGAGTGAATACACCGAAGTCGCTCGCCCGACTACTTCTCTGCTAGCTTCTTGATTTTCCTTCTTTGAACGATTGGCTTGAAAATGTAAATTTAAATCACTTATCCATACTTGAGGTGATTTGAATTTTTGTAGAGGAGTGGAAAATGGATTGTGGAAGACGTTTAGTTGCAACAACTCCTCTCCTTCCTAAAAATAATTAGTGAAAGAAAAATCCAAAAGAAGCATGTTAGAAAAATCTTCGCAAGGAGAAGGCTCTTGCAAAGCTATATGATTAGACTCCAGTTGTGTATTTTCTAAACTAAAATCATTATCTAAAAATTCATTTAAAATAAAATCATTGGGCATATCATGTTCATGAATTTGAATTCCTAAATATTTATAAGTGGAGTTTGAATATTCATGGTGAGAAGGAAAATCAGGAGAAATAGGAGAAGAAACATGTTCATCTTCTATTTCACCCGGTGTGCCCATAAATTTAATAAATTCTTGAAATAATAATTTTTCTTCTTCTTCGGAATAAGACACTAAGGGGGCATATGAAGATTCATGTTCCTCCATAGGAGAAATATTTTAAGTGGGAGAAGAACCATTAGACCAAGTGATAATATTTTCTAAATTTTGGGGAGGAGGATCAAATTGAAATTATGAAGCATCCCAAAAATTAGAAGAATAAGATTGCAGTGCGATAAAAGAAGAACAAAAAATCGGATGTAAATAAGTATTCTCATAGCTCAGGAATCCTTCCAGTTGATCTTGCCAACAAGAAAAAGTGACATCCGAGGTGGAAGAAAAATTATTTAAATTGGAAAAAGTATTCTCGTTAAATTTTGAAAAAGTATTTTCATAAAAATTAGAAAAATTGGAAAAATTGTTTTCATGAAAATTTGAATTAGAATAATCATTAAAATGATAAAAATTATTTTCATAAATATTATAAAAATTATCTTTATACAAAAAATTATGATAACAATTATGAAGATAACATTCCTCATTTCGATGAGGAGCACCACAATAATAACAAGAAATTTTTCGCCTGTGTGCGGCTTCCAAAATATTTAGCTGATTTTCTAGCTTGGCAAGCGTGGCGACCAATTAAGAATACATTTTTTTATATAAAAAACAACCTTTTCCATATAGAAATTAATTTGAAAAAGGAAATTAAAAATATAAATGAAGGTGGAGAAAGAGAATGATAAAAGTAATAAAATTTACGCTTTCAAAATATCAACAAAAAATAAATCCCCGACAACGGCGCCAAAAACTTGATGATTAAAATTCACGCTAGCGCATGATTCTAAATAGATAAGGTAAGTGTACCTATCGTTCTAGAGTATAGGATCAAGTGTCGTTTTAGACTCGGGGCCTGTTGACTACTTTTACTCATGCAAATTAGTATTATTTGATCGGTAAGTAAAAAAGTTAATTAAATCTAAATGAAGACAATGGAATAAAAGATAGCACTTGATCTAGATTCCCTTTGAAATGCAAACTTTTAAACTACCTACTTCGACCGTGGAGGCTCCCAATTTACAAAAGTGCCTCTCTCGAGAATACGCTCTCGACTAAACTTATGTTGATCGATTAAGACCTCTTGGCCAGTCGAAACCCTTAAGCTTGCTTTATGTAATGAACCCCACATTTGGATTTTACTCTAATCCGAAAGATTCATGTCATCCTCTCTCGAGGAATGCATGTAAATCCTTCTACCTTTGAGTGATCTACTCATATCCACAACCTCTCAGTAAATCTAAGATACGAATCTAAAATAGAAATCAAAGAAAGATCGAAGCGGAAAATAGAGAGAGCTTAAAAATGAAGTTTATTTAATTTCAAAGTTCATCATGATCAAATGCTAATTGAGGATTAGCTACTTAACATGATGAATGAGCTACATGAAAAGAAGAAGGAAAACATAATTTCTAAAAGAAGTGCTTGAATTAAAGTAAAAGGAAACCTAAACTATGAAATTGAAAGTACATAAAGGAAATGCTTAAAAACTGAAAAAGTAAGCTACAAAATCTACTCCTAGTTGGCTCTTAGATTCCCCATCAGCTCCTTGCTCAATCTGGAATTTATAGGAATTTTTCTAGAGAGTCATGCCCCTCGGTCATGCCCGTGACTAGGGGGCGTATAAGGTGCGGAACCATCCTCTTGAAAGCCCGAGAATGTTGGGAGAAAACTGCCAAAATTCGCCGTTCTGCAGGTCATGCCCCTAGGTCACGCCCATGACCTAGAGAGGAGTGTCTATACTATTACTGGAAAACGGAGGGAAGGAGAAATAGTTGGAGTTAATCTAGCATTGTTGAAGAGGTCATGCCCCTAGGTCACACCCGTGACCTAGGCCGTGTAAGCTTTAAACTGCCTGGATCCGAACTTGGCCTCATAATGCACGACACTCCTAATCGTCACATCTTCGAGTCACGCCCGTGACCCTAAGGTCACGCCCGTGTACGACGTGTGTAACTTTAATCTGACGTGGAAACGTAATCTGGAGGTTCTGGATGGGTCACACCTGCTGGTCACGCACGTGACTTGAGGGTCACGCCCGTGACCTGGGCATATAAATGTAATTTTTCCAGATTTCTTCAGTTTCTTCTTCTATCAGTCCTGCAAGCTTCAAAATACTATTGGCATCCCAGATTAACCTGAAATATGAAAATAACATAATTAGAAACTAAATTCAAAAATATAATTATAAACTAATTAATTATTAAATAAAAACTATATAAAAATAAGGATAAAATTAGAGTTATCACCTACCACAGGGGAGAAGGGAGCACCTTCGATCTCTGTTAGTAAGAGGTCAGATATTAACGGCATGGGGTAGACTCTACCAATCATTTATTGATTATGAAGGTGAAGTACCAACCTTTGAGCAAGGCAACCATGAGGGGGGCAAGCTCTGACGGCGCCGTAACCTACCGTAGGAAATAAGGGCGTACCTTTAATTTGGAGTAGTGTGAGACCACTTAGAGACGGGGAGGGATACACCCTACTAGTCATTTTATCTTATGTAAGGGTTCATAACCTGGCGTTGTCGTGACCTACCACAGGGGGGAGGGCACACCTTCGACTTGGGGCGGTGCGAGGTCATTCGAGACATGGTCCTATGGTGTGTCCTTACTACGGGAAAGTGCAAGGTCATTCGGGGTGTGGCCCTACGGAGTGTCCTCACTACGGTGGAGAAGGGAGCACCTTCATTCTGGGGCAAATAAGGGCTATCATGATGCTGAATGATGACAGTTGTGTAGATGTGATCTGAGCATTCCCATGATAGCAAGATTAGAATCAAATAAAAGCGATTAAATTAAAATATAACATATATGTGTAGTCATAACTGTATCTTTGTCTTGGTTAGTAATAACAGATGGATTAAATATAAAGTTTTATAAGCCAGAACATATAAAGGTATTTCCACCCGATTCCTGCCTCTTTTACGTTGATGATTTTTAGGCGCAGATGGCTCCTAAGCGTGTGAATTTTTCCGGTCCCAGCTGAGTTTATTCTAGATAGCATACGCACGCGTACTCTTGATTCCCATATTCAACTCCAACTCATATGGTGGTGATGAATTTTGATAGTTATAGGGTACTAGTCTAAATCACTTAGAGGGGGGAGGGGGTGAATAGGTTATTTATTTCTTTCTTGTTTTTACTAGGTTGTTTTAGACTTAGTCAAACAAACGTAGAAAGCACACAATTGTTTATAGTGGTTACCAAAAGTATGGATACATCCACTCTCCCTCCCACCTTTCTAACAGTGTGTTAAATAAGGCAAACTTCTCCAAACTCAACTCAAAGAGCTTACAACACAGATCCATCAGGATCTCTCAGGCTTCATCCAAACCCTTCCTCGGGCCACTGCCCTACACTCTTAGAGTAAGCTTTTACTTCTGTAGCTCAGTGACCCTCCAAGTCACCTACCTTAGGCCTATAAGGAAGACCTATAACTGAGGATAGGAGGACAGCCCTTCCTATGGCACATAGGCCCTACAATCTCAAGCACTCAAGCCCTATACACTCAGAACATAAATATTCTTATAGAGATAGAAAGTTTGTCTTACAACAGAAGACATTAATGAATTTAACCTTCAGTGTTTTGGTGTTCTGTTAAGATTGAACAACATAAGGCTATCCAGGAGCAGTACAGGAGATTTGATCTTTAGATTTAGCCATAGCTCTACTTTTGATCTTTTGTCTTTAGCAAAAGGGGGAAGATCAAACTCTAAGTCCAGATAAACTCAACTTGTTCTCCTTAGATCATATCTAGGAATAACTATTGGAACCACAAAGCTTTATCCCTTTCTCAGGACTTCCAGTTCTCAGCAGCACTCTAGCACTTCACATCACTTAGCACCAGCTCTTACAATGATCCAATACTTCCCCGTGCTTTTCTTTGACCTAGAATATGATTTTTATATACCTCACAAATCTGCAATTGCTCTTTAGTTGATTTGACATCACATCATTGAGAATGGAGAAGGCTATCTTGCTTTATTAGCAATCCGCTAAAACTAGATCGTGCCAAGTCTGTTAGTGTTACCATTTTGACATGGAAGTGAACAAGCATGTAGTCTCACTGCCAATGCAGTATGAGCCTATCAGGGTCGCACATAAGAATGTTTGGAGAAATTGGTAGATTAAGTTAGTTTGGTTATACTCATATGATGAGTGGAAATGACTTAGCTCATCCAGGATTTGAAAGCATCGAGTGCGTTGAGACCACTCAATGCTTTCGTCGAGTCAATAGTTGACTCATCGAATGATGGCGTTGAGTGTGTTGAGTTTACTTAACAATTCATCGAGTCAAAGTGTTGATTCGATGAGTATGGAACTTAAGCATTGAGTTCACTCAATGATTCATTGAGTTATGGTGTAACACCCCATAAATCTCAAAAGCCAAATTGGGATTCAGGTTTGCTGACGCGGCCTGAGACACGGGCGTGTCTCAGGGCGTGTCAGGGGTACATGGCCTGGGACACGGGAGTGTCCCAGGGCGTGTCTAAATGAGCTGAGGGCCAGTTGTGTCCGAGGAGGACACGGCCTGTGACACGGGCGTATCACAGGGGCGTGCTTTACACACCGCTAGGGACACGGGCGTGTGCCTTAGCCGTGTTGTTCTCGGGTGATGTTGGAGATCGAATTATACAAGTGACATGGCCAGGTACACAACCGTGTGCTGGGTTACACGGGCGTGTCAGGTTTGACACGGGCGTGTCGATACCCGTGTTCTGGTTTGTTTTAAGTCAGTTGTACACCGCTTCAGGAACACGACCTGTGACACGGGCGTGTCATAACCCGTGTTCAGCCCAGGAAAATTAATTTTAGGGCTAATCTGAGCCTTCCATTTCCTTTGACCAAGATCCAATGGCCTAGGCTGTTCCCTGGATTGATAAGTCCGCGATTTGAGTTGAGAAAGCTCATTTAAGTTGTGTTTTCTCTTTCTAAAAGCTTAGAGAGAGAGGAGAGCAAGAGAAGGAAGAAGAAGGGGAATCCGGCTGTCGGTGGTGCTACGGTGGTCAAAATCACGAGCCGAGTTCGGATTTGCGAAGGCAAGGCTGCTGCGAAGACTTTCATCCGTTTTCTTTCTCTCCATTGCTCTGAAGCGAATTCCAAGGGTAACGATTTCCTTCTTGGACAAGTGAGGTCCTTCTTTCCTACATTTGCATAGGGAAAACCCTTCCCCGTGAGTGTGCGGTGGGTTGCGGTGTCCCTTGGGGTAGATATGTGAAGTCCCCCTTGTTAGAGTCTTGAATCGGAGTACGGATCTAGACATGCTGTGTGAAGCCTGTCTGGACATGCTGGTCTACATTGGTGATGCTTGTTTGCACATCGGAGAAGACTCCGAGATTATTGCTTGTATGCATGAAATCCGTGGTGGATACCTATGGCTTGGTACCGTAGTAAGTACTGGAGGAAGTCCAGGAAATGGTAAGAGATGGGTTCAACTCTTGTGGCCATGAGTGTCATATGATATGAAGTTGATGTTGGAGTTACCATGGTGATCTAGAAGTGGTCAAACATGTAATCTCACTGCCAACGCGATATGAGCCTGTAGGGTCGCACATAAGAGCATGTGGAGAAGTTGGAAGATTGACTGTGTTGGTAAAGGTTACCAATCACCATAAAGTATGGGGTTTGGCAATCGTTGCCAAGAAAGTTCATTGAGAATGGTTAGTTGAGAGTCGTCGAGTATGACTCGACGACTAAGACTGTTTCGACGAGAGTCGTCGAGAATTGTTGAGTATGACTCAACGCTTTCAATGCCAAGGCAAATTCGACGAGAGTCGTCGAGAATCGTTGAGTATGATTCAACGCTCTCAACGCCAAGGCAGATTCATCGAGAATCGTTGAGTATGACTCAACGCTCTTAACGCCAAGGCGGATTCATCGAGAATCGTTGAGTATGACTCAACGCTCTCAATGCCAAGGCAGATTCGTCTAGAATTGTTGAGTATGACTCAACGCTCTCAATGCCAAGGCAGATTCGTTGAGAATCGTTGAGTATGACTCAACACTCTAAACGCCAAGGCAGATTCGTCGAGAGTCATTGAGTATGACTCAACGCTCTCAACGCCGTTTCTGCGGACTGATTTTCGCCGACTGATTCTCGCAAAATCTTGAGGTGATTCTCGCCGATCGATTCTGAAACCCTATTTTGCGGTGATCTGCGGATAGCGATTTTGCCTAGGTTTATTTATGCTTTGAGTATAAATAGACTCTTAGGGTTTTGGGAATACACACAGTGAATTGGATTTCTCCTTTGACCGAATCGAAACCGACGGAACTATTCCGCCTTTCTCGTTCGCTCCACCGATTCCCGAATCACGCCGGACGGAAGTGTTCCGCCACCGCATTCGCTCCGCCGACCTCCTCCTCTCCGACGATAGTCGCGGTGCTGCGCTTCCTGGAGAGGACCTAGCAATCCGTGGAAGTGTAAGGTGCGGTCGATCTCTTTTCGATCATCCGTGTGACGGAAGCTTGGTGTTCTCCCGCTTGTGTGGATTTCTGTAGAGACGTAGATATTATTTTACGTGGAACTCGCCTCCGACAAGGAATCACATTTGGAGCATCTTCGTTGTGTTGTGACTCAACACCGAAGAGGTAATTTTGCCTAAATTTTGTTAACTTCTTGATTCAACATTCATGGCCCGATCCAATCTCTTTTGGGTTGTTCTAGATTTTATTATTCCGCTGCGTGCACAAGTGTTGTGCCAACCTCTTAGAGAAACCCAATAGTGGTATTAGAGGGAGGTTGTGGCCATGTTTGTTGTATTGGAAGTTAGGTTATTCCAGTACGTGTAAACCTAGGGATTTAGAAGTCTTCTAAATGTCTAGATTTAATCTTGGTACCCCGCCGGGAACATCTGGAATCTTGTAGTAATTTCTAATCGTTAGGAATTACTGTCTCCTTAGCAGTAACCATCCCTCGATTTTGTTTTGGATTTTGAATCCAACAAGGAGAGATGAGCTTGTCTACTGCTTTAAGTTGAGTTGCCTTTGTCCCTTGTCCAATGCATATAAACATGAAGATTTGGAAGTGTCCAGATGTTCAGATTTATCCCTTTTCCTCTATCAAATGTTGATAGTGTTCTGTTGTGCACATAAGGGATGCATGGGGATTTTAGTGAAGTGTTTTTCTTTGAATGTGCACATTGATCAAATGTTGATCATGGTTAATTGTTAACCTATTATCAAAAATCCCTTCATCAAATATTAAGTGTTCGGATGCCTTCCGTTGGATGACACTCTTCCTGCCTCGATCGATGAAGTGTGGGCTTGCCAAAGAAGGGTGCATTAATCTATCTTGGTAAGGGTGCGAGTAGATAATTGTGATATCCCACTGTCGACATTGGGTCTAACTTAACTAGGTGACCTCAAAGGTTGAGTGCCTAGAGGCATGGGGTTTGCATGCACCATATGATGGATGCGAATAAGGAGTTATTCACCAACCATACAAGAATTGCATGAGGATGCAATTGGCAAGTGTTGCCTACCTAAATAACCACATTGTGAGAGGAAAGCCAAAGCTGACTCATTGTTTTTGTGAAATACGGATCTTGTCCACTAAGAGAGTAGCTCGCATGAACTCTCCGAATTGATAGCGAGGGCTATTATTTCGAATAAAATAGTGGGAGTTTTAGTTGAAGTCCAAATTAAGAAAAATAATTATATTTTGAAATTTTGGTACTGATTTATTCTGCATAAATTCTTGTAGAATTCCATGGCAAGTGGTTCGCACTCCACTCTGTCTCTGAGAGCCATCCTTGAGAAGGATAAGCTCAATGGGACTAATTATATGGACTGGTATAGGAACCTGAGAATTGTTCTCAGGCAAGAGCGAAAGCTCTACGTCTTTGAAGAAGAAGCCCCCGAGGTACCGACCGGGAATTCTTCCCGTACTGATAAGGATGCTTACAAGAAGTATACTGATTATGCCTTAGACATCGAATGCCTTATGCTTGCCACCATGAACTCTGAGCTTCAGAAGCAACGTGAGAGCATGGGGTGCAAGGAGATTGACGAGCATCTCAAGAAAATATTTCAAGGGCAAGCTCGTCAAGAGAGGTTCGATGTCACAAAAGCGTTATTTTAGTGCAAGATGGGAGCTCGAGACTCAGTAGGGACTCATGAACTCAAGATGATTGGGTATATAGAGAACCTTGAAAGACTGGGTTTTCCTCTGGGTCAAGAGTTGGCAACAGATCTATCCTGCAATCGTTGCCAGACAGTTACGAGCAAATTGTCTTGAACTACAACATGAATGAGATAGACAAGACACTGCTCGAGCTCCTAGGCATGTTGAGAACTGTCGAGATCAATATGAAGAAGGCCAAGCCTGCCAACCCCATAGTGATGGTGCATAAGGGCAAGGGCAAGGCCAAGGGCTTCAAGAAGACGAAGGTGGGACCTAAGTCACATCTTGAGCCCAAGTCTTCTGCACTGATGAAGAAGAAGAGCACGGTGAAGGAGGGGAAATTCCACCACTGTGGCAAGGCTGGTCATTGGAGGAGGAACTGTCCTTCATACATTGAGGGTCTGCAGAAAATGAAGGGAGGTATGACTTCTGCTTCAAGTATTTACGTTATAGAGATAAACCTTTTTACTCCTTCATCTTGGGTATTGGATACCAGATGTGGTTCTCACATTTGTACAAATATGCAGGAACTGGGAAGGAGAAGATTGCTTAGGAAAGGGGAGGTGTACCTTTGTGTCGGCAATGGAGCAAGAGTTGCTGCTATAGCTGTAGGGGTTTACCGTCATTCTTTGCCCAGTGGGCTTGTAATAGAACTTGATAATTGCTATTTTGTTCCGGCAATAACTAGAAACATTATATCCATTTCATGCTTGGACATGGTTGGATTTTCTTTTGTAATTAAGAACAACTGTTGTTCTATATTTAAGAATGATGTTTGTTATTCTGTAGCCCAATTATTTAATGGTCTTTATGTTTTGAACTTGGACCATTAGATCTATAAGGTAGAAAATAATAAAAGACTAAGAACAAATGACTCAAACCCTACATATCTCTGGCATTGTCATTTGGGCCATATAAACGAGAAGCGCATATCCAAGCTCCATAAAGATGGACTTTTGGACTCATTTGATTATGAATCATTTGAGCGATGCGAATCTTGTTTGTTAGGCAAAATGACTAAAGCCCCTTTCACTGGTTATACTGAGAGGGCTGAGAATCTCTTGGGTGTTGTACATAGTGATGTATGCGGACCCATGAGTTCCATGGCTAGAGGTGGGTATTTCTACTTCATTACATTTACTGATGATTTCAGTAGATACGGATATGTGTATCTTATGAAGTGCAAATCTGAGACCTTTGAAAAGTTCAAAGAGTTCAAGAATGAAGTAGAAAACCTGTTGGGAAAAAGGGTTAAAGCACTCTGATCTGATCGAGGTGGCGAATACCTGAGTCATGAGTTCCGTGATCATCTGAAAGAGTGTGGTATTGTATCACAGCTCACTCCACCTAGAACACCACAACATAATAGTGTATCTGAGAGGAGAAATCGTAGTTTGTTAGACATGGTACGTTCGATGATGAGTCATGCAGACTTTCCTGTTTCCTTTTGGGGTTTTGCTTTAGAGACTGCTGCAATGATAATGAATCGCGCTCCAACGAAAACGGTTCTGAAGACACCATATGAGATATGGATTGGGAAGCGTCCTAGTATGTCATTCATTAAAATTTGGGGCTATGAGGCATACGTGCGACGTCAAATGCCTGACAAGCTGGAACCCAAATCAGATAAATGTTATCTGGTGGGATATCCTAAGGAAACAAAAGGGTATTACTTTTACCGGCCGTTTGAGGGCAAAGTGTTTTTCGCAAGGACTTGCGTCTTCTTGGAGAAAGAGTTCTTATCAAGAAAGACTGAAAAAGTAAAACTTGAAGAAGTTCAAGAACCACAAGTAGTGAATGAACTGGAATTGGATTCTGATACAGGACAACAAGATTTTGTAGCTAGAGAACCTGGTCAAGAAACACAAGTCCTACGTAGATCTTGTAGACCGAGGTTTTAGCATGAGAGATATGGATTTCTCATGTCTCAAATAGGTAATGTGTTACTTATGGATCATGATGATGAACCAGCAACCTACCAAGAGGCTATGAATGGACCGGACTCCGACAAATGGCTTGAGGCTATGAAATCCGAAATGGACTCCATGTATGCAAACCAAGTTTGGAACTTGGTGGAACTACCTGAAGGGGTACCACCCATAGGGTGAAAATGGGTCTTCAAGAAGAAGACTGGCATGGATGGGAATGTACAGACATTCAAAGGGCGACTGGTGGCTAAGGGTTTCAAGCAAATTCATGGTATTGACTATGATGAGACCTTTTCCCTTGTTGTCATGGTAAAGTCCATAAGGATATTGCTTGATATTGCTGCGTATTATGACTACGAGATCTGTCAGATGGATGTTAAAACGGCTTTCCTTAATTGAAACCTCCTTAAAAAAGTGTAGATGACACAACCCGAGGGTTTTGTATCCCCAAATGAAGCCACTAAAATATGCAAGCTGAATAAGTCCATCTATGGACTGAAACAGGCCTCTCGAAGTTGGAATCTTTGTTTTGATGAGAAAATCAAAGAGTTTTGTTTCATCAAGAATGAAGATGAGCCTTGTGTTTACAAGCGAATCAGTGGGAGCATTGTTGTCTTCCTGATATTGTATGTAGATGACATACTTTTGATTGGGAATGACATTCCTACCCTGAAAGTTGTTAAGAACAACCTAGGGAACTTCTTTTCTATGAAGGACTTGGGTGAAGCGACTTACATACTCGGTATTAAGATCTATAGAGATAGATTGAAGAAGTTGCTGGGTTTGACCCAGAGTACATACATTGAAAAGGTGTTGAAGCGGTTCAACATGCTTGAGTCCAAGAAAGGATTTTTACCCATGTCTCATGGTGTGAATCTCCCTAAGGACCAGTGTCCAAAATCTTGTGAAGATAAGGACCGCATGAAGTTGATTCCATATGCTTCGGCAATTGGATCAATCATGTATGCAATGTTATGTACTCGAACCGATGTCTCCTTTTCTTTGAGCATGACTAGCAGGTATCCGTTAGACCCCGGTGAATGTCACTGGATTGTAGTCAAGAACATCTTGAAGTACTTGAGAAGGACTAAGGATCTATTCTTGGTGTATGGTGGAGAGGAAGAGCTCGTTGTAAGTGGTTACACGGATGCTAGCTTCCAAACTGATAGGGACGACTCAAAGTCTCAGTCAGGTTTTGTGTTTTGCCTTAATGGAGGAGCTATGAGCTGGAAGAGTTCCAAGAAAGAGACAGTTGCTGATTCTTCAACAGAGGCCGAGTATATCGCTGCGGCTAACGCAGCGAAGGAGGCTGTATGGATTAGGAAATTCATCGGCGAGCTTGATGTAGTTCCTAGCATTGTTGTTCCCGTAGTTCTCTACTGTGATAACAATGGTGCAATTGCACACTCTAAGGAACCTAGATCCCATCAGCACTCCAAGAACATATTTCGGCAGTTCCATCTTATTCGTGAGATTGTCGAACGAGGAGATGTGAATATTTGCAGAGTGCCGACTGAGAAGAATATTGCGGATCCACTGATAAAGCCTCTCGTACAGAGAAAGCATGATGGTCATACTAGATCAATGGGTATGCGATACCTAAGTGATCAACTCTAGTGGGAGTCTTGTGGGTTGCATGTAAACATTTATTCTATTGGTTGTTTATTATTTATTCATATGATGAATTGTGTACCAAATGTTTCTTTTTATAATTAATGGCAAGTTCTTTTATTGTGATTTTTCTATGTGATAGTTAAATTGTAACATAATAAATACCCTTAGATTGTTCGCTTCCATAGGACATTAAGTACGTGACTTGAATGTGAGAGCCTATGATTTATTTGAAGCTTCATTCTTAAAAGGTCCCTGGTCGTTATATCGTCAAAGAAACTAAGGGTGATGATGATACCTTAAGACCGGCACGTGCGTTGACTGATGACCAGTTCTCACAGGTCATGATATTGTGATATCAAGTCATCACGTGGGTACTTGTTAATGAATAATTTGTACTGGACAGACCCATCCTGAGACTACTTTGTGGATTGTTATCTAATCGTGTCACAAGTAGGTCTCTATTGGCAATGGTGTTGTGGTCCTTTGACCTGGCATCACAACATTCATCAAGTGAGGAAGAGCGTGCTTTGATGCCATCTAAAGTTTTCCTTGAGAAAGGTTGATGATAAGGGTGGTTGTTGGGTACGTTACAAATCATTTGGGTGTTTGTGTGTGAGCAGATATGGGATTTGTCCTCCTATATGGCAGGAGTTGCATCCATGGGACCCTTGATGGAACTGGACTGAGAAATGCATGTCCATGATTGGTTGAGTCATTATGTGATGTTGGACTCACCATTCTCTAGAAGTCAGTTCTAGATCAAGAAACTTGGATTGATCTATTATGAGGGTGACACGGTCCATGCCTCTAGTTCTTCCCGGATGTAAGGGACAAAGGTACAAAGAACACGCTGGAACATTGGTCATGAAGGCTTATGAGTTATGAACTCTTATTGCTTGGGGAGCAATGATGCATTGCTAGATGCCGCTCATTGTTTGTGAGGTTTTTGGTTTGATACTTTCAAGATCAAGTGGGAGACTGTATGAGTTACCATGGTGATCTAGAAGTGGTCAAACATGTAATCTCACTGCCAATGCGATATGAGCCTGCAGGGTCGCACAAAAGAGCATGTGGAGAAGTTGGAAGATTGGCTATGTTGGTAAAGGTTACCAATCACCATAAAGTATGGGGTCCGGCAATCGTTGCCAAGAAAGTTCATTGAGAATGGTTAGTCGAGAGTCGTCGAGTATAACTTGACGACTAAGACTGTTTCGACGAGAGTCGTCGAGAATTGTTGAGTATGACTCAACGCTTTCAACGCTAAGACAAATTCGACGAGAGTCGTCGAGAATCGTTGAGTATGACTCAACGCTCTCAATGCCAAGGAAGATTCATCGAGAATCGTTGAGTATGACTCAACTCTCTCAACGCCAAGGCGGATTAATCGAGAATCGTTGAGTATGACTCAACGCTCTCAATGCCAAGGCAGATTCGTCGAGAATCGTTGAGTATGACTCAACGCTCTCAACGCCAAGGCAGATTCGTCGAGAATCATTGAGTATGACTCAACGCTCTCAACGCCAAGGCAGATTCGTCGAGAGTCGTCGAGTATGACTCAACGCTCTCAACGCCGTTTATGCGGACTGATTCTCGCCGAATCTTGAGATGATTCTCGCCGATCGATTCTGAAACCCTTTTTTCCGGTGGTCTGCGGATAGCGGTTTTGCCTAGGTTTATTTATGCTTTGAGTATAAATAGACTCTTAGGGTTTTGGGAATACACACAGTGAATCGTATTTCTCCTTTGACCGAATCAAAACCGACGGAACTATTCCGCCTTTCTCGTTCGCTCCGCCGATTCCCGAATCCCGCCGGAAGGAAGCGTTCTGCCGCCGCATTCGCTCCGCTGACCTCCTCCTCTTCGACGATAGTCACCGGTGCTATGCTTCCTGGAGCGGACCTAGCAGTCCGTGGAAGTGTAAGGTGCGGTCAATCTCTTTCCGATCATCCGTGTGACGGAAGCTTGGTGTTCTCCCGCTCGTGTGGATTTCTGTAGAGACGTAGATATTATTCTACGTGGAACTCGCCTCCGACAAGGAATCACATTTGGAGCATTTTCATTGAGTTGTGACTCAACACCGAAGAGGTAATTTTGCCTAAATTTTGTTAACTTCTTGATTCAACATTCATGGCCCGATCCAATCTCTTTTGGGTTGTTCTAGATTTTATTATTCCGCTGCGTGCACAAGTGTTGTGCCAACCTCTTAGAGAAACCCAACAGTTGAGTTGTTAGGCTGCAACTGGAGGAATGCCTTACCCGCGTCAGTCCAGTCTTGAGTCAGACGATTTTGAAAAACGGGAAAGGTGGATCTGTACCCGCGTTATGGTTGTCTAACCTTTGGTGCTTAAGGCCCTGTTAGGATCACATAGCGAGAGTCGACGGCTTGCGTGTTGATCAAACTAGAAATGGTCAAATTGGACCGTCATGTTTGGGACCTCTGAACGGTGGTGGGACCCGGTGTTTCCGGTACACAAGAATGTGACCTGAGTGCATGGAATGTCGGGCCGTCGTGCCAGCGTTTGTGGTATGTATTGACTGTGCAGTCGTACACGTCTTGCGTGGTTTGTTATATACTGTTGGGAAAATGCTATGAAGGGAAGGAATTACGCTACCCCATGCCAGGGGCATGGTCGTTATAATTGGTCAGCTGAATGCTAACCGTTGCCCTGTTTTCCACTGCTTTGTGGATTGGTTCTTACAGGTACAGGTGGTGCTGGTCCGAGCGGGACTTAGCGGGCTGAAGCCCAAGCTGCGTTGCTGCCCTCGAAGTCTTTGTTTTGTTTCTTCTTGTTCATGTGTGGCCGGCCTGCGCGCCGATGTTTTGAAACCACACTTTTGTTAAGAGAAACCTGTAAGGCCATAAGGACATTTACTTTGGGTGTAAACATTCCTATTTTGTTATAGTGGATAGTTCTTGTAACTCTTTAGTTCAAGTTTTCAACCGTGAAGCTTCCGCTAGAATGCTCTGTGGTAGGATGCGTTGGTATTGATATTATTTAGTAGCATCTCCGCCTGTTTGTGGAATATGATGTGGGGCCCCGGCCAGACCCTCTATTAAATTCCTCTTGACGGGTAGAGGTGTTACATATGGTGTTGATTTGACGAGTCCGGTTCTCAGGCATTGAGTGCTTTTAGTTCACTCAATGCCTTCGTCGAGTCAAAGGTTGATTCGATTAATGTGACACTTAGGCATTGAGTGCGTTGAGTTAACTCAATGCCTTCGTCGAGTTCACTCAACGCCTTCGTCGAGTCAAATGTTGATTCAATGGGTTTGGCGCTGAGAACGTTGAGAGCATTGAGTTCACTCAATGCCTTCTTCGAGCCAAAGGTTGATTCAGCAAGGCTGGCACTGAGTTCGTCATGTATCTTATGGATACTCGACGATTCATTGAGTATGTTTTGAATACTCGACGATTCATCGAATAAGTTATGGATACTCAATGATTCGTCGAGATAAGGGTTGTCTGGTCAAAATGCTGTATTCAAAGTCTTGGGTTTGCGAAAAGCGACAGACTGTTCTGTTTATTCCTTTGGGTATAAATAAAAGATTTTAGGGTTTCTCAATAAGATTGATGGGTTGATTCTATCTAAGCACACGAGCCACACTGTGTGAAAACCCTAGACCTAAAAGGACGATGGAAGCTATTTTGCCTTCGCCGATCCCGTCGCCATCGCTAAGCCAGATAACGGCAAGTGTCACAGCCGCCTCTTCTATAATGGACCTAGCAGTCCGTGAAGATGCAGAGTTCCCTCTCCCGATCAAGATCTTGTTCGACAAGACACTACGGGTTCTCCCATTCGTGTAGATCAATTATAGAGGTGCGAACATTATTCTACACTAAGAACTTTAACCGCTAAGTGATCGACAGATCTGCTGGAACATCTAGTTTGAGTTTCGACTCAATCCCATAAAGGTAATTTTATTTTACTGCACTTTCTTCTTGATCAATGTATATCTCAAGATCTGAACTATTTTGGGCTTTTCTTGTTCCTTTATTCCGTTGCGCACAAGTGTTGTGTCGTATTGAAAAAACCCAATAGTGGTATCAGAGGGAGGTTCGATGATATTCATTGTTTCAGAAGTTACTAAATCCATGTCGTGTAGATATGGAAATTTAGAAATGTTCTAAAATGCCCAAATCTATTCTTGTCCCCACCAAGAATGCATGTGATTTCTTTTTAGTTTTCTTTGTTACTCCTTAATAGTAATCGTCACTCTTGTTGGTTTGTGAAACCAAGTGTGTTAGATTTTGAATCTTATATAGAGAGATGAGCTTATCTACTATGTAAGTGGAGTCTATATTATTCATGTCCAGTGCATGTAGATCTAAAGGTTCAGAAGAGTTATAGATGTTCAGATTTAGCCCAGTTCATCAGGTATTGATGATTTCATTGTACAGATCTAGGATGCATTTGGATTCTGATTGCTGTTATTTTATTTTATAAGATGTGCACATTAGTTATTTGTTAACCTTGATTAAAGAGTTGATCAATCGTTTAAAAATTTCTTAAGAAATATCAAGTATTCGGATGCCTTCTGATGGAAGACACTCTTCCTATCTCGATCAATGAAGTGTGGGCTTGGCAAAGCAAGGTGCATTAATCTATCTTGGTAAGGGTGCGAGCAGATAATTGTGATATCCCACTATCGACATCGGGGCAAACCTAACTGGGTGACCTCAAAGGTTGAGTGCCTAGAGGAATAGGGTTGGCATGTGCCATATAATGGATGCGAATAAAGAGTTATTCACCAACCACACAGGAGGTTCATAGTAATGCACTTGGCAAGTGTTGCCTACCTAAATAACTGTATTATGAGAGAAGGTTAAGCTTGCTAGCCACATCTGATGGTGCATAAAGACAAGGGCAAGGACAAGGGTTTCAAGAAGATAATGGTATGACCTAAGTTATCTCTTGAACCCAAGTCTTTTGCACTGAAGAATAAAGGCTTAGTGAAAGAAGGGAAATGCCACCACTATAGAATGGCTGGTAATTGGAGGAGGAATTGCCCTTCGTACA
The DNA here is from genome assembly GCA_039513925.1 of Platanthera zijinensis. Classification (NCBI taxonomy): domain Eukaryota; kingdom Viridiplantae; phylum Streptophyta; class Magnoliopsida; order Asparagales; family Orchidaceae; genus Platanthera; species Platanthera zijinensis. Next base: position 132,364,404 of record CM077083.1, read on the forward strand.
TTGAGGGTCTGCATAAGATGAAGGGATGTATGACTTTCGCTTCAAGAATTTATGTTATAGAGATAAACCTCTCTGCTCCTTCATCCTAGGTATTGGATATCAGGTGTGCTTCTCATATTTGTATAAATATGCAGGAACTGGAAAGGAGAAGATTGCTGAGTAAAGCGGAGGTGCACCTACGTGTTGGCAATGGAGCAAGAGTTGTTGTTATCGCCATGGGTATTTACCGTCTTTCTTTGCACAGTGTGAAAGTCTTATTTCAAGAGCCTAGACACCTAAAGGGGGGGGGGGGTTAATAGGTTCTAATTTACTTTAATAATTTAGGCAATTAACTAGTTCTTACTTAGCAAAGAAAAAACAAATCACAGCACAGAAAACACAGCACAACATACACCAGATTTATAGTGGTTCCCCAAGGTATGGGTACATCCACTTTCCTCCCTTCGCCTATCTAGTAGAGAACTGGATTTAGCTCAACTTCCTTCCACTAGCTCAGATCAACCGATCTTACAACTCAGAACTAGATTGGCTCCTACAGCTCAGACTTATACAAGTCTTACCTCTGATTCTTCCCAAGAATCCAACCTCAGGCCTCAACCCTACCTCAGCCTTTATCACTAGGCTTACAACTCAGACTATCACAAGTCCTACACCTCAGGCCCTCAGCCCTACCTCAGCCTTTATAATTATAGTCTTACAACTCAGATCTTACAAAAGATCCTAAAAGAAATTAATTGTTTAAGAGATACAAAGATATCACCAGATAGATCTCTCTATAAGTGTGAGCTTCTTGATCAGTTCTTGAATAAACTGAATCTTCAGATTCAACCTGGCTTAGCTGTTTAAAAGCTTCTTGATAGAACAAAATAAGGTTGAACTTTACTTGATGTAGAAGTTGATCTCCTGTCAGTTCCTTCCTTGAATTTGGAATAAGATCTGAATCTTCTCTTGCAGACTTCTCTTGATCTGCCTTCTTAAGGGTTTCCCCTTTTCTTGTTGTCAGATTCTCTTTTCTATAATAGCTTGATTACTTCCTTAGTTCTGTTGTTGTTATGGTTGTCAAGGATCAGTCTCTTATATAGAGTTTCCTCATGGTTACTGGATGATCTGGATTGTAACAACCTTGTTACAGTTCTGACAAAGGTGTCAGACCTATTGTTTATGACAGCTATCGAGTCACTAGTCATGACAGCTGATTCCTTAAGGACTTTACAACTTAGCACGAATCACTCAGCAAACTACTGTGCATGTGTCGACACAAAATAGACTAAGTGTCGACACAAGTCTTGATGATGTCGACACAATACTCCATGTGTTGACATAGTCATTCTTCTGCTACTCGACACTGCTTTTGTTTGTATATGTCGACACAAGTCCTGTGTGTCGACACAAACGCTCCTGGTCTTGACATAACTGATGCTGACAGATGGCGTTGAGTGTATGTCCAGCTGTCGTTGAGTGTGTGTCAAGATGTCGTTCAGTGTGTGTCGACACAAGTCTTGTGTGTCGACACAAGCCTTCGGGCTCAGTATAGCTGTTGTTGTTAGATGGCATTGAGTGTCATCCAGATATCGTTGAGTTTGTGTCGATACAAGTCATGTGTGTCGACACAACTACTTCTGGTCTTGACTTAGCTGTAGACAAATGATGTTGAGTGTGTGTCGACACAAGTCCTGTGTGTCGACACAAACCTTCTTCAGGTGTCGAAACAATTCCTGAGTGTCGACATATGCCTTTCTTCGGGTGTTGACATAACTCATGGGTGTCGACAAAACTTCTGCTTTAGGTTTCGACACAATTCTTGCCTTAGGTGTTGACACAATTCTTGGTGTCGACACAAATTCTTCTTCAGGTGTCGACATAATGCCTGGGTGTCGACACAGGCCTTGCTTCTAGTGTCGACACAACTTCTGGGTGTCGACACAATTTTTCACAAGTGTCGACACTTGTACTTATAAAAATTTCTTGCAAACCTTACACCTGCACAATAAAACTCAAACATCCATCAAATACAAATTGATGTATATCATTGAGTAAGATGAGGCTTCTCTAAATCTGGTACATATTTTCCAATGCACCCAATTTAGTGGGCTTGTAATAGAACTTGATAATTGTTATCATGTTCCTTACATAACTAGAGAAATAATATCTATCTCATGTTTGGACATGATTGGATTTTCTTTTGTAATTAAGAACAATTATTGTTCTATATTTAAGAATAATGTTTGTTATGGTATAGCCCAAATGTTTAATGGTTTATATGTTTTGATCTTAGACAATCAGATCTATAATATAAAGAATACTAAAGGACTAAAAACAAATGACTCGAACCCTACGTTCCTTTGGCATTGTCGTTTGGGCCATATAAATTAAAAATGCATATCCAAGCTCCATAAATATGGACTACTAGACTCATTTGATTATGAATCATTTTAGATATGCGAATCATGTTTGTTAGGCAAGATGACTAAGGTCCCTTTCACTGGTTTCAATGAGAGGGATGATGATCTCTTGGGTATAGTACATAGTGATGTATGTGGACCCATGAGTTTTATGGTTAGAGGTGGGTATTTATACTTTATTACATTTACTGATTATTTCAGTAGATATGGATACGTGTATCTTATGAAGTGCAAATTCGAAACCTTTGAAAAGTTCAAAGTGTTTAAGAATGAAGTAGATAACCAATTGGGTAAGATGGTTAAAGCACTCCGATCTGATCGAGGTGGCAAATACCTAAGTCATGAGTTTTGTAATCATCTGAAAGAGTGTGGTATTGTGTCACAGCTCACTCTACCTAGAATACCTCAGCATAATGGTGTGTCTGAGGGGAGGAATCGTACTCTATTAGACATGGTATGGTCGATGTTGAGTCATGTAGATCTGCCTATTTCCTTTTGAGTTTTTTATCTAGAAACTGCTGCTTTTACACTAAATCATGCTCCAATGAAAGTGGTTCTGAAGACACCATATGAGATATGGACTGGGTAGAATCCTAGTATGTTGTTCATTAAGATTTGGGTCTGTGAGGCTTAAGTAAGACGTCAAATGCCTGACAAGATGGAACCCAAATCAGATAAGTGTTATCTTGTGGGGTATCCTAAGGAAACTAAAGGGTACTATTTCTATCTACTGTTCGAGGGTAAAGTGTTTGTCGCAAGGACTTTTGTCTTTCTTGAGAATGATTTCTCTAGTAGAAAGACTACCAGGGCAGAACTTGAAGAAGTTCAAGAACCACAAATAGTGAATGAATCAGAATTGGAACCTGAGCCAGGACTACAAGTTGTTGTAGCTGGAGAGCCTGCTCAAGAAACACAAGTTCCACGTAGATTTGGTAGATCAAGGTTTGATCCTGAGAGATATGGATTTCTCATATCTCAAATAGGTAATGTGTTACTTATGGATTATAGTGATGAGCCTGCAACCTACCAAGAGTCTATGAGTGGACCGGACTCTGAGAAGTGGCTTGAGGCCATGAAATCTGAAATGGACTCCAAATATGAAAACAAAGTTTGGACCTTAGTGGAACCACCTAAAGGGGTACGGCCCATAGGGTGCAAGTGGGTCTTCTAGAAGAAGACTGACATGGATGGGAATGTACAGACATTCAAAGAGCGACTTGTGGCTAAAGGTTTCTGATAGAATTTAATTCAAGATAACCCAAACACCTAGAGGGGGGGGGGTGTGAATAGGTTTTTTTTACTTAAGGCAGAATAATATTTCAGATCTTAAAATAGAATCTAACTGTTCTACTTCTATCACAGCACAGAATAACAATCACACATACATCACAGATTGCACACATGTTTATAGTGGTTCCCCAAGGTCTTGGTACATCCACTTTTCCCCTTCACATATCTAGCAATGTGCTAGATTCAGCCTAACTTCTTCCTTCTTCTCAGATCCACAGATCTTACAGCTCAGAACCCTGAAAGGTTCCTACAACTCAGAACCCTATAAGGTTCCTACAACTCAAAGTGAAACCACACTCCTACAGCTCAGGCTAACAGCCCTACCTCAGCCTTTACACAAGGCCTACAACTCAGAGAATAATTTCTCCTACAGCTCAGGCTCAAAAGCCCTACCACTCAGAGATTTATATCTACTTCACTCAGCCTTTATAATATAGGCTTACAACTCAGATCTTTGAAAAGATCCTACAAAATTTGATAAGTGTTTTAGATGGACTCTTACCCTTGTTGAGAGAGAAGGGATAAAAAGTTTCTTGATCAGCTTCTTGAAAAGACTGATGGCTGAAATCAACCTGTTCTTAGCTTTCTTCAAAGCTTATTGAATCTGAACTCAGTAGGGTTGATCTCCTTTGAAGTTGACTGGCTGACAGCTTCCTTCTTAGATTTTAGAAATAGATCTGATTTCTTCTTAGCAGATTAGTTCAAGATCTGCTTCTTAAGAGACTTGTAAATGTATCCTACTTTACTTCAACAGCTGAAGATCTCTCTCAATCTCCAGAACTTCTGAAGTTTCTTCAGAATTCTATCTTGAATTCTCCTTAGTCAAATTCTGAGTAGATTTTCACTTCAGATTGTCTTCTTAGATCTTCTCACGAAAATCTTCTTCTGTGTGACGAGCTCTTTCTTGATCAATGATTAATACTTCAATAGTTGTTCGTGTTGTTATTGTTCTCGTTGTTGTTTGATTTGACAGAATCAATCTATATATAGACTTCATCCATGGTAACCGGCTGATCCGGTTTCTAACAAACTTCTGACAGGTCTGACAGCTTCAGCAAACTTGTTGGAATACATAGCTGTTAAGTCATCAGTAGGTTTATGGACCTTTATCTTTATCAGCAAAGTGTCGAGACTGATTGTAATTATGTGTCGACACAAGTAGATTAAGTGTCGACACAAGCTTTGGTGATGTCGACACAGCTCCTTTGGTATCGACACTGCTTCTTAACACTACATCTGTAGAATATGTCGACACTGCTTCTTTGTGTCGACACAGACACTTCTTCACATCACAACAATCAACATTGTTGAAACTCTGCTATGTGTCGACACAAGTCCTGTGTGTCGACACAGTTGATATAGACTAAGAATTCTGTATGTCGACACTGTCTCCAGGTGTCGACACAGTTGATGTGGACTAATACTTCTGTGTGTCGACACTGCCTCCCGGTGTCGACATAGTCGATGTCGAATAATAAATCTGTGTGTCGACACTACCTCCCGGTGTCGACACAGTTGATGTTGACTAATAAATTCTGTGTGTCGACATAGTTGCTTCTGGTGTCGACACAACTTTTCTAAGTGTTGACACATGCTTTCTTAAGTGTCGACATATAGACTTAGAAACTTTTTCCTACATATTAGCATATACTTAACCAGCACATATAAACTCAAAATAACATCAAATACATCTTGATGTATATCATTGAACTAGGTGAGGCTTCTTCAAATCAGGTACACATTTTCCCATGTACCCAACAATCTCCCCCTATTTGGAGAAGTCATAACCCTTTAGTCATTGATATACACCACTTATAATAAACAAACATTATGATGTATATAAGCATTATATGACAGGGTAACTTATAAACAAAACAAATATCAAAATGTCATTATAGAATAATAATACAAGCTCAATGAACATGAAATATTGTTTTGATTATACTTGTCAAAAAGTTTCTTTACAACTAATTACATAGATTTCTTTTAACACTAAAGATTACATTGTTCTTGTAAAATATAGTAAATCTATACTAAGGCTGATCAGGCTCCTTGATGAGTATGCCTTTTCCTGGCTTAATCTGAGCTTGCACAGGAGGTTCTGCATCATTAATGGGCTTGTTTCCTTTAACCTCTGCCTTCTTATGTGCCTCAACCTTAATCCTCTGTCTTTCAAAATAATGAAAAGGCTTAGGGAAATATTTGCTAGGATCCTGAGCATTAGGAGGTAGCTTCCCAATCTTAGCCTTTCTTCTATGTTGCACAATAGCCTCTTGCCTAACCTCATATTTCTGCCATTCTTGTTCATTATACCATTTTCCCCTTTCATGGACCTGATCTTTCACAGCTTTCCAGGCAGTCAAAATGATATTCCTGGAAGTGGGGCTCCATTGCTCAAAATTAGGCTTTAACTCAGCCTGTTCTCCGAACCTTTTCTTTGATAGTTGAGCTTCCTGCTGAGCTTGCAAGGCAGCTTCTGGCATTTCAACTTTCTCTATAATAACATTATCAACTTCCTGTGGAGGACTGTACATTGTCTGAACCTGTTGTTGAATCATCTAAAAATCTGCTGGAGGGTAGATGATCTGAGCAACTTCAGGTTGACCCCCTTCAACATAAGCAGGTTGCACCCCAGACTCAGCAACATTATCATCATCACAAAGGGGTGGATATTCCAGAGTGGCTCTGATGCTATTGGATATCCATTTGGCATGTTCTGAGCCTGCTTTGACTAGCAACCTCTCCCCCTTTATGACTTCTCTTTCAATGTGGTATCTTAAGTCATCTTTTTGAAATCTTACTTGTCCATCAAGAAAATTGACACCATCTTTTAAAAATGATTTTAACTTGAGAAGCTGATCAGAGATTGTTTTCTGAGAAGTAGTAATGGCTATCTTAAATGAATCTAAGGCTTCCTGTAAATTCTTATCAAACTCATCTTTTTCTTTAGCTCTTTCTTCAGTCATTGCAGTGACTGTATGAAAGTGAGATCTATCCTAGAGATTAGAGCAAACACATAGCAAGAATAATAAAGATAAGAAATAAAGGCAAACCAAACAACACAAGAAATTTATAGTGGTTCCCCTAAACTTAAGTAGTCCACTATTCTACCACCCTAGGTAGGAATCCACTGCAGGATGAGTTGATCAGGTGTCCTGGGCACCAATGAGCTTTTGATAAGGTGCTAAAAAAAACTAGATTTTATGATCAGGTGTCTTGCCACCACTGAGTTTTGATAAGGTCTCAGAAACCAAGCAGAACTTTTGAAGGGAGTTCAAGAACCCTTTATACAGGGGGGAAGGGAGAGTAGATGTTGTCTTCTCTATTCAACAATCTAAGAGAAGCACAAGTGGATTTTGATGGTGTTGTCAAAGATCCCTTTGAGATTTGCAATTGTTCAGGAAGGAGAGCTTTGCATAGGGTGATAGGTCTTCAATGTATGACTGCTCCAGCAAATGATGATTTCAGCAAAGGCTAAAATGTGAGTTGTCTTGGAGTGTGAATGATGAAGCCTTGATGATGTTAATCTTCCAGTAAGCCTTCAGACTGATGTAGAGTTATCTCTTAAGGCTTCCTTGAACAGTAGATCTGAGAAGAGCATTGGCTGTACAGGTGATGTTGAGTTCTTCCTGGAACTCTAATTCCAGTACTACTTTCTTCTCTCTGTTGTTCTCTCTCTTCTTCTTATTCTCTATGTTCTTGTTATTCTCTTCTTTTTCACCCTTGTTTTCTTCTCTGTATCTCTATGTATATATTCTGATAGGAGGACAATGGTCATTTGAATTCTTGCATTTATTACTATTGCCTCTTAGTTACTCCAACGGCTATAATCTCCATAAATACATTCTTGTAAATGTTTGTAATAAAGCTGTGTTGGAATATGAACGGCTCACATTGATTTGATAAAGAATATCTTGAAAATTTGCCTGGGAACTTTTGTTTAGAGAGATGGCAGAAATCGTCGATCTCAACAAGATGATCGTCGATCTAAGCTCAACTATCGTCGATCTGAGCCCAGAGATTATGGAGCTGGTCTGGGACAGAAAACGTCGATCTGAGCTCGGAGATCGTCGAACGGAGTTCGATGCCTTGTGGACCTGAGCTCAGAGATCGTCGATCTCAGCTCGACGCCTGAACTTCAAAACGTCGATCTGAGCTCGACGCCAAGGTTGAATTCTTATTTCTTCTGACTGATTTCTCTTGGTTGATTTCTTCAATCTCTGAGAGCCTCTGACTTAGCACATCCAATGACCCTTAGCTATACATTGATGGGTCAATCTAATAGTCCTAAAGACATAGTTATCCTGACCCAAATCCAAATTAGGGTGTTCCAACAATCTCCCCCTATTTGGGTTAGGATTACTATTTACATAAAAATATTACAATTAATATTACAAAGCATAAGATATAAAAAGAGAAGCTTTGTATAGCTGACTTCTGTTGCTGTTAAAACTGACTACTGCTGGCTTTACAAAACTCCCCCTATGTTGATGCAGTAACTGTGACTGGAGGAGGCTGGGATGACTTTGAAAATTGGATTTTGATTGAGTCATCCAACTAATTCTTATAGATGGTACCTGCAGAAGGCTATGGTAGAGATTGCTCTCTCCTTGAAAAGGATATGTTAACATAAAAAATGATATTTGTCAAGCAAATTTTATTAGGATTCTGAATCTGAAAAACAAAGTCTGATATCTTTCTTCCTATAGAATTTCTTTTCATCAGAAGAGATTCAAACTCAGTGCCATGGTCACTGCTGACCAATGCAACTAGATTAGAGGACTCAATCTAGATGAATTTAGAAAAAGATCTATAAGAAATATAAAGTTATCTGACAGAGAATTCTCATACAAAAATCCTAACATAATTTTGAACAAGATATCAAAAGGATAGAAGCAGCCCTTAAGAAAAGATGTTTCCTAATAAATTTGTTCCAAATAGAAAAAGGATTTGAAAATAATTTAAATAGTTTATCCTTATAATTATAAATCAAATTTATGAAAAAGCAGACTAAGTTCGATGATTTTATATAGGATCGTCGATCTGAGTTCGATGATTTTATATAGGATCGTCGATCTGAGTTCGACGATTTTATATAGGATCGTCGATCTGATTTCGACGATTTGAACTCATTTCGTTGATTAAAATGTTTCTTTTTTCCTTTGAATATATTCAAAAAACATTCCTCATAGAATTTTTGTTTCCTCCTCAGGTTTTATTGAATCTTGGCAGCAAAATTGAAGTTCTAAGTTAACTGAACTGAAAACAAAGTTAGATAATACCTGATCCTCTTCAGGTTTTGTATTTTCCTTCTGTTTGTTCAGACTTTAAACTGCTGCAGGAAGTATTGATGGCCATTAAGCAGAATTGTTTGGCCCTTACTTCCTCCTCTTCATCTTCAAATGATGATTCATCATCTGATACATCCCAAATGACATCTAGGGATACTGATTCTCCTTCTTCAAATAAGATGTTGTAGCTTCTTTCTATTGTTCCATCCACTGGTTCAGAAGCCATTTGATCAAGAGAATCCCATATCTCCTTAGCTGTTGAGCATTCAAAAACTTCCTGGAACAAGTCATCAGATAATGACTGTGCTAGGATATTCATGGCTTTGGCATCAGCTAGTCTTGCCCTTTTAGTTGTTGTTGCTGAGGTTGGGAGACCTGTCATAATGGCATAGAATATTTCTTCATCAATATTGTCCATAAATGACTTAATTCTTGTCTTCCAAAGTGCAAATTTGTTTATGTTGCACTTAGGAGGTCTGGTGCTAGAATATTCCATATTCTTGCTATGTGAAAAACAAAATGATTAATCTAACTAGGATGGATAAAGAGAGATCTTTTGGTTTCAGGTGTTAGCCTGTATAAACAACCAAACTAGTGAAGATCTAGTTGTTGAATAACCAACCTCCCTCTGATACCAATTGAAAGTGAGATCTATCCTAGAGATTAGAGCAAACACACAACAAGAATAATAAAGACAAGAAATAAAGGCAAACCAGACAACACAAGAAATTTATAGTGGTTCCCCTAAACTTGGGTAGTCAACTCTTCTACCACCCTAGGTAGGAATCCACTGCAGGATGAGTTGATCAGGTTTCCTGGGCACCAATGAGCTTTTGATAAGGTGCTCAAAAACCAAACTGGATTTTTTGATCAGGTGTCTTGCCACCACTGAGTTTTGATAAGGTCTCAGAAACCAAGCAGAACATTTGAAGGGAGTTCAAGAACCCTTTGTACAGGGGGGAAGGGAGAGTAGATGTTGTCTTCTCTGTTCAGCAATCTAAGAGAAGCATAAGTGGATTTTGATGGTGTTGTCAAAGCTCCCTCTGAGATTTGCAATTATTTAGGAAGGAGAGCTTTGCATAGGGTGATAGGTCTTCAATGTATGACTGCTCCAACAAATGATGATTTCAGCAAAGGCTGAAATGTGAGTTGTCTTGGAGTGTAAATGATGAAGCCTTGATGATGTTGATCTTCCAGAAAGCCTTCAGACTGATGTAGAGTAGTTATCTCTTCAGGCTTCCTGGAACAGTAGATCTGAGAAGAGCATTGGTTGTACAAGTGATGTTGAGTTCTTTTTGGAACTCTGATTCCTGTACTACTTTCTTCTCTCTGTTGTTCTCTCTCTTCTTCTTATTCTCTATGTTCTTGTTATTCTCTTCTTTTCACCCTTCTTTTCTTCTCTGTATCTCTATGTATATATTCTGATAGGAGGCAAATGGTCATTTGAATTCTTGCATTTATTACAGCTGCCTCTTAGTTACTCCAACGGCTATAATCTCCATAAATACATTCTTGTAACTGTCTGTAATAAAGCTGTGTTGGAATATGAACGGCTCACATTGATTGGACCAAGAATATCCTGAAAATCTGCCTGGGAACTTGTGTTCAGAGAGATGGCAGAAATCGTCGATCTCAACATGATGATCGTCGATCTAAGCTCAACTATCGTCGATCTGAGCTTAGAGATATTGGAGCTGGTCTGGGACAGAAAACGTCGATCTGAGCTCGGAGATCGTCGAACGGAGTTCGATGCCTCGTGGACCTGAGCTCAGAGATTGTCGATCTCAGCTTGACGCCTGAACTTCAAAATGTCGATCTGAGCTCGACGCCAAGGTTGAATTCTGATTTCTTCTGACTGATTTCTCTTGGTTGATTTCTTCAATCTTTGAGAGCCTCTGACTTAGCACATCCTATGACCCTTAGCTATACATTGATAGGTCAATCTAATAGTCCTAAAGACACAGTGATCCTGACCCAAATCCAAATTAGGGTGTTCCAACACTGTATTCTTTATTTCAGTTACTATCTTATTATGAGATTCAGTCAGATTGTCATTCATTCTAATTTTATTTTTAAGGACATAGCCTTGTTTAATAGCAATGTCATCCACTTAAGCCTTGACTTTTGCTTGTTGCTTTGCCAGAAACACTACATCATTGCCTCCTTTGTGGAAACAATCTGTCATTTCTTTCTTATGAAGATTCACTTCACCCTGATGGATTTGATATCCTGAGCCAAATCAAATTGAAGTGATTTATGGCTTTCATCCACATACTTTTCTAGAGTAATTCTCTACTCATCTAATTTAACTTGCAAATCCACCATTAATGAGCTGTAATCAGCCTCTGGGGATGTTTGTGGAGTAGTAGTTTGCAATGCCTTCTTATAGCTCTGGCTCCTTCTCTTAAAGACCATCAGTTTTCTTTTCTTGGCATTTTTAATTTCTTCATCTTCTGAAGCAGAGGTACTTGTAATATCTACTCTTTCCTTAGGACTAAAAGGAATCTCCTTTTCAGTCCTATTTTTCTTCCCCTCAATGTCAGGAAATAATTCTTCCAGAGTGAACTCCTTTTGAGTGTGAACTGGGGATACTACTTTCTCAGGAGCATCAACAGCTCCAGATATATCCTCCATGATAGCATCTTGGGCTGGAATATTGGTATGAGTTCTCTCAAAGGACTGTTTGTGAATCCATTTCCTCTGCCAAGTGGATTCTCTCTTCCCCCAGCACCTGTGCAATCTCTGTCAGGTCCTGTACTTGTACACTATCTAGCTCCCCCTGCACTTGTGCACTAATTGGTTCCTCCTACCCTTGTGCATTCTCAGTAAGGTCCTGTACAGGTGATTTCACTGCAGCCTCTTTTCTCTCTATATCAGGTATGTCCTTTGATAGGACCCTATCCCATCTCGAAATAATCATGATGTCCATTCTTCTCATATGATTAATTTTAGATCTAGGGATCTGGTGCATAACTTCTGGAATGGCTCCAGCTAAGTATAAACTCATTAGTCTAGCAAAATTAGGCTTCTTTATTCCTTCCTTAATCTTTTCAAACAGTACAGCAGACCAATCTATGTTTAGCTTAAAAATTATCCTTGTCATGAGGTTGAACATATAGGCAGAAATCTTATCATGTCCCCCTAGCTTACACAGAATTACCTTTCCTACCACTTTTGAAAGGAATTTGCCTTGCTGATTCATCCATTTCCTGTTAATTGCTGCTCAATCTTCAAGGTGGGATCCAATCAACACCATTGTAGTGCCTCCCTTGTTCTTGATACTGGTACTTCTTCTTCATCCTGAGTTCTTGGAAGATGAAGAATTTTTCTCAAACTTTTCAAGGTCAGTTTGACTCTTTCTCCATGAACTGTTGATTTAATCTTAAGTCCAGTTGAGTCTACTATTGCTGCAACAAAAAGCTCAAAAACCTCCTTCTTCCAAATCTTGGTTGGTTCGGATACCAGAAACTCCAAACCACTGTCAGCAAACAGGGTAATGACCCCTTTAATCTCTTACTCCGCATCATCAAAGGCATGGCGAACCAACTCATATCCTTCGTTAATGTTATCTTCAACCTTTGGCTCCATTGGGATGGTGAGAAAACTTGGATTGAGAGAAGAGAGTTTGTCGACACAAGGTTTTAGTCTCGAAAACTTGGAGGGCGTGTCGACAGAATATGTTCTTGACCTATTTATACCCTTCTAAATAAAGAAGGTCAAAGGCGGGCACAAACTATCTAAATGTGTTGACACTGTTGAAATGTGTCGACACATACTTCTAATGTCTTGACAACGGTGCTGACTTTTATGTGTCGACACCTATTAATGATGTGTCGACACTTGACATACTTAAAAGTTCATCAGAAATTCTTGTGTCGACTCTTATTGTAAGTGTCGACACAATTTCTGGATGTGTTGACACCACTACTCTGGTTGTGTCGACACCACTAATTGAAGTGTCGACATCACTTCTCTGGATGTGTCGACACAGATTTACTGGAGAGTCGACATCACTTCTCTGAATGTGTCGACACAGATTTACTTAGCCAAATTTGTTAGACTAATCTATGTTGAACATTCCTAATTCAATTTTAAATTTATTGAATTTAGTTTCATCTAGAGGCTTAGTAAACATATCTGCTATTTGATAATCTGTTTTTACAAATTCTAGTGAGATGTCCTCTTTCTCTACATGTTCTCTAAGGAAATGGTATCTTATTTCTATTTGCTTAGTCCTTCTATATGAAACAGGATTATTAGCAATAGAAATAACACTAATAGAATCACAAAACAAAGGTGTTCTACTTACCTGAATACCATTGTCTTCTAGTTGGTGTTGAATCCACAAAAGCTGTGCACAATAACTTCCTGCTGCCACATATTCAGACTTAGCTGTGGAAATTGCCACACTAGTCTGCTTCTTACTGCTCCAAGACAACAATCTTCCTCCTAGAAATTGACAGTTGCCTGTTGTGCTTTTTCTATCTTCTTTGCAACCTGCAAAGTCTGCATCTGAATAGCCTGTCAGTAGAAAATCTCCATTCCAAGGGTACTAAAGGCCTAGATTAGGTGTGCCCTTTAGATATCTTAAAATCCTTTTTACTGCAGTGTAATGAGATTCTTTAGGTCATGATTGGTACCTAGCACAGACACATGTTGCATATATAATGTCTGGTCTACTAGTAGTTCGATATAGAAGAGAGCCAATTATTCCTCTATACAAAGACTCATCTACAGGTTTACCTGCATCATCTTTGCATATAGGCATACTTGTTCCCATAGGAGTTCTCATGGTGGAGGATGATTCCATATCATACTTCTTAATTAACTCCTTGGTGAACTTAGACTGGGATATGGAAAAGCCATCATTAGTCTGTCTTACTTGAAGTCCTAAGAAGAACTTAAGTTCTCCCATGCTGCTCATCTCAAACTTCCCTTGCATAAGTTTAGCAAACTTCTTGCAAAGGTCATTTTCTGTAGACCCAAATATTATGTCATCTATATAAATCTGGACTAAGATTATCTTTCCTTTGGATTCCCTTAGGAATAGAGTTTTGTCTATTTTCCCCCTTGAGAATTTGTTCTCAATAAGGAAAGTAGACAGGGTTTCATACAAAGCCCTTGGGGCTTGCTTTAACCCATACAAAGCTTTCCTAAGTCTATAAACAAAATTAGGTTTGAGAGAATCAACAAAACCTGAGGGCTGCTCTACATAGACGTCTTCTTTTAGATTTCCATTTAGGAATGCTGATTTTACATCCATTTGGAATACCTTGAAGCCTTGATATGCTGCATAGGCAAGGAACATCCTAATTGCTTCCAGTCTTTCTACTGGGGCAAAGGTTTGATCAAAGTCAATACCCTCTTCCTGCCTGTATCCTTTTGCAACAAGTCTTGCTTTGTTCTTCACAATGATCCTATTCTCATCCAGTTTGTTCCTAAAGATCCACTTTGTTCCAATGATGTTATAGTATTTTGGTTTAGGAACAAACTACCAGACCTTGCACCTTCGGAACTGATTCAGCTCCCCTTTCATGGTATCAATCCAATGTGGGTCTAGAATAGCTTCTTAAAATTTCTTTGGTTCCAGTTGAGATAGGAAGCTTGAGCAAAGAACTGTGTTCAAGTTTCTGCTTCTGGTTTGTACTCCATGTCTCGGATCACCAATTATCGTATTTGCTGGATGATCCTTTAAGTGTCTAACAGCTGGAGGTAAACTATCTTCAGGTTGATCACCTCCAGTTTCTTCAATATATTGCACCTCCTGGTTTTCATCAGCATCTAGAGAGTCCTGTACTCCCCTTGGACAGTAGCCACCATTTTCAACTTCCTTCTCTGCAGTTAACTCTTCTGTAATGGTAAGCTTGTACATTTTCTCATTTATACCTGTAGAACTGCATAAGCTACAAGGCAACTCACTGTTAATTAGTCTTGTTTCATCGAAGACATGTACAGACTCTTCTACAACTTGAGTAATCAAGTTGTAGACTCTATAAGCCTTACAATTGTTGCTGTACCCAACAAATATCCCATCTTGGGATTTGGCATCAAACTTAGTTAGATAAGACTTGCCATTATTAAGGACATAGCACTTGCAACCAAAGATCCTAAAATAAGATAAGTTTGGTTTTCTACCCTTCATGATCGCATAGGGAGTCTTTTTGTGGCTTTTGGTGATAGAAGCCCTATTGGTCACATGACATGCAGTATTTACTGCCTCAGCCCAGAAATATTCTGGGAGAGAAGTGTCACTAAATAGAGTTCTACCAGCCTCAATTAATGTTCTATTCTTCCTTTCAGCAATACCATTTTGCTGTAGTGTTCTAGGTGAGGAGAATTCTTGAAAAATCCCAAATTCTTCACACAGTCTTATCATACTCTCAGATTGAAATTCAGTGCCATGGTCACTTCTGATTTTGACCACTGTACTTTCATGCTCATTCTGAATTTGCTTGACAAAACTATATAAAACACTTGGGGTTTCTAATTTTTGTCTCAGAAAGAACACCCAGAAATATCTAGAATAGTCATCTATCACCACAAAAGTGTAGACCTTCCTACCTAGACAATGAACTGACATAGGACCAAATAGATCCATATGTAAGTGGTATAAATAACTCACAGAATCCTTGTTTTCAAGGCTATGAAAGGAGGATTTTGTCTGCTTGCCTTTTTGACAAGCTGAGCATATCCCATCCTTTATACACTTAACTTTTGGACCATTCCTTACTAACTCTTTACTAAAGAGTTGGCCAATTATTTTGTAGTTAAGATGGGCTAGCCTCTTGTGCCATTTGACACAATGAGAGGCTCTCTCATAAGCTACAATATAAATAGGAGAAGCATTGTTCTCACACTCAAAGTGATAACAGTACACATTTCTTTTTCTATATCCTGTCAATATGACCTTTGATCAATTGATCTTTTTATATGACATCCATTCTTAATAAATAAAATGTCATATCCTAAATCACTCAGCTGACTTATGCTTATAAGGTTGTGTTTCAAACCCTTCACAAAGGCCACTTGAGTGATAGTAATCTGGTTATTAGAAATGTTACCAAATCTTTTGATGATTCCTTTTTCAGAACAACCAAAGATAACTTTAGTCCCATTTATGATAGGTAAGTACTCCTTCAGCAACCCCTTTGTTCCATTCATGTACCTGGAACATCCACTGTCCAAGTACCATATAGGGGTATGGTAACTTGGACTCACCTGCAGTAAAGAATTACCTTCCCTTAGAGCCCAAGTAAGTCTTGGGTCCTTAGTTCAAGTTAGCATCATACTTAACAAATCTACCTGCTGCTCTTCTAACAAGTAGACTGTTGTTCTTAATGACACTAATGTTATGCCAGCAGTCTAAAGCATAATGGCCTGTCTTGCCACAACACCAGCATTCATACTTGTTGTATCTATTTTTAGATACATTCTTGGTAGTCTGGTTGACAACAAATCTTTTGTTTTGTGCTGGTACTACTACAACTACACCCACTATTTTCTTAAGAACATAGGGTTTATGGACATGGGCTGCCTTATTGACATAAACACCCTTGTCATTCAGAACTTCAGTCTTACTATGGCCATGAGTATTCTCAAGGTCATACTTGTTAGAAGGCAC
Source organism: Platanthera zijinensis (assembly GCA_039513925.1). Classification (NCBI taxonomy): domain Eukaryota; kingdom Viridiplantae; phylum Streptophyta; class Magnoliopsida; order Asparagales; family Orchidaceae; genus Platanthera; species Platanthera zijinensis. The sequence continues at coordinate 132,381,008 of CM077083.1, forward strand.
TTGTACCTTTCTAAAAACTACAGGGACTTTAAAATTCAGTGGCTTGACTGAGGCTTTGCCCTTTCTCTTTAATTGGATAGCCCTGGTGTCACCTTTAAAGCCTATTCAAGCCTTACCTTTTTAGCCACAAACTTATCTATTAAGGGTAATACTCATTTTGTCAGAATAACTAGCCACCAAATCTTTTTTCCTTTTGGAGTCTGGCTTCCAAACTTTTAATTAGATCATTTTTGTATGTGATTGTGCCCATCTGAATAACAGTTATAGTTTTCAGTTTGGCAACCTCATTCATTTTTTGATCCAACTCTTTCTCTAAATCAGATGCAGCCATCTTAAGGTCTGCAATTTCCTTAGCCTGAGTTTTGGCCATGTTTTTGCTTTTCTTTAGTGCCTGCAACAAGTCCCCATATTCATCTATCAGCTGATGAATATCACCTTCAGACTCAGACCCATCCACATCACTTGATGCAGATGTAGCTGACTCTGTACCAGTACTACAATCTGAATTTCTAGAAATACATTGTACCTTACTAGGACCAGGCTGATCTTGACACTTGTCTTCTTCTGATACAACTATCAGTCCCAAGCACTGATGGTCTTCTTATTCATAGATAGAGTTCAGCAATTGCATAAACTCATCTTCTTCATATGCTGCATATAGACCAATGTATGCCTCAGCTTCAGATTCAGACTCTAAAGATGATTGATCTGTCAATCTCTTCTCCTTCTTTGCAACAAAGGATTTCTCCTTCTTGCTCTTTTGTTGAGTCTTCCTTTTATCAGCAGACTCCTTTCTTTTGTCTTGACACTCAACAATAACATGTCCAGGCCTGTTACAGCAGTAGCAAACTATCTTTGATGTTGTAGATTTGCTAGGCTTAGACCTGCTCCTGTCCTTCCTTGATGACTTCCTCTTTTGATAATAGTCATCCATAGGCTGAGATGTGGAGGGCCTAGACTTCCACTGCTTCTTCTTCAGGAATCTCTGAAACTGCCTTGTGAAGGCATCAAAGTCTTTATCTGAGTCACTGCTGTCAGAACTTTGGTTGTCTGAATTATCTGAAGTAATTTCAGCAACAATCTCAGGAGGTGATGGAGACATCCTCCTATTCTTCCTAGTGGCTTCCACCTTGAGGGCCATAGACTTTTCTTTATGCTCCCCTTTTGCACTTTTCTCTTCCTCTTTCCTAGCCATCAGCTGCATCTCATATGACAGTAATTTTCCAAACAAAGTTGAAGGAGAGATATCTGCAAGTTTGGCCACTTCCCTAATGGAACAAATCTTAGTGTCCCAATCCTTTGTCAAGGATCTTAGGAATTTATCATTCAGTTCATATGTACTGAAGATCCTTCCATAGGACATCAGCTCATTTACTATTCTATAGAACTTTTTATAACACTCAGTTATACCATCTTACTTTCCTTGTCTAAAACTCTCATATTCCTGGTTCAGCATAGATTTTCTATCTTGTCTGACTTCTTCAGAACCCTCCATGTAGACTATCAAGGTGTCCACATTTCCTTGGAGGTCTTGCAGTGAATCAAATTTTGAAAGGTTGAATCATCTATGATACTTACTATGATATTCTGGGCTCTTTTATCCATAGTTTCTAGGATGATCTCTTCCTTAGTCATTTCTTAAATATCCTTGGGAGTTCTTTGATATGAATCTAGAACTGATATCTTCATTGGAATATAAGGACCTTCCATTACTGTAATGTAGATCCTTGGATCAGAGGCCTCCATAAAAAGCCTGACTCTTTCTTTCCATATTCTAAATATCTCTTTTCTGCATATGGGTAATTTCATAGAACCTAGTTCCTTATGATTTTCTCCTGAACCCATTTTCCTTATCTTAAATCTGCCTTATGGATCTTACTCAGACTGTTAAGTCCTTCTTTGAGCAACCTAGCTCTGATACCAGTTGATAGAATTGAATTCAAGATAACCCAAATACCTAGGGGGGGGGGGGGTGAATAGGTTCTTTTCTTTTTTTTTACTTAAGGCAGAATAATATTTCAAATCTTAAAATAGAATCTAACTATTCTATAGCTATCACAGCACAGAATCACAATCACACATACATCACAGATTGCACATAGGTTTATAGTGGTTCCCCAAGGTTTGGGTACATCCACTTTCCCCTTCACCTATCTAGCAATGTGCTAGATTCGGCCTAACTTCTTCCTTCTTCTTAGATCCACAGATCTTACAGCTCAGAACTCTGAAAGGTTCCTATAACTCAGAACCCTATAAGGTTCCTACAACTCAGAGTGAAACAAAACTCCTACAGCTCAGGCTAACAGCCCTACCTCAGCCTTGACACAAGGCCTACAACTCAGAGAATAATTTTTCCTACAGCTCAGGCTTAAAATCCCTACCACTCAGAGATCTATATCTCCTACACTCAGCCTTTATAATATAGGATTACAACTCAGATATTTGAAAAGATCCTACAAAATTTGATAAGTGTTTTAGATGGACTCTTACCCTTATTGAGAGAGAATGGATAAAAGGTTTCTTGATCAGCTTCTTGATAAGACTGATGGCTGAAATCAACCTGTTCTTAGCTTTCTTCAAAGCTTATTGAATTTGAACTCAGTAGGGTTGATCTCCTTTGAAGTTGACTGGCTAGCAGCTTCCTTCTTAGATTTCAGAAATAGATCTGATTTATTCTTAGCAAATTAGTTCAAGATCTGCTTCTTAAGAGACTTGTAAATGTCTCCTACTTTACTTCAACAGCTGAAGATCTCTCTCAATCTCCAGAACTTCTGAAGTTTCTTCAGAATTCTAGCTTGAATTCTCCTTAGATAAATTCTGAGTATATTGCCACTTCAAATTGTCTTCTTAGATCCTCTCATGAAAATCTTCTTCTGTGTGACGAGCTCTTTCTTGATCAATGATCAATACTTTAATAATTGTTCGTGTTGTTGTTGTTCTCGTTATTGTTTGATTTGACAGAATCCATCTATATATAGACTTCATCCATGGTAACCGGCTGATCTGGTTTCTAACCAACTTCTAACAGGTCTGACAGCTTCAGCAAACTTGTTGCAATACACAGCTATCAAGTCACCAGTAAGTTATTGAACCTTTGTCTATGTCAGTAAAGCGTAGAGACAGATTGTCATTGTGTGTCAACACAAGTAGATTAAGTGTCGACACAAGCTTTGGTGTTGTCGACACAAGAATTGGTGTGTCGACACAGCTCCTTTGGTGTCAACACTGCTTCTTGACACTATATCTGTAGAATGTGTCGACACTGATTCTTTGTGTCGACACAGACACTTCTTCACATCACAGCAATCAACATTGTTGAAACTCTGCTGTGTATCGACACAAGTCCTGTGTGTCGACACAGTTGATATAGAGTAAGAATTCTGTGTGTCGACACTACCTCCAGGTGTCGACACAGTTGATGTCGACTAATACTTCTGTGTGTCGACACTTCCTCCTGGTGTCGACATAGTCGATGTCGACTAATAAATCGGTGTGTTGACACTGCCTCCCGGTGTCGACACAATTGATGTTGACTAATAAATTCTGTGTGTCGACACAGTTGCTTCTAGTGTCGACACAGCTTTTCCAAGTGTCGACACAGGCTTTCTTAAATGTCAACACATAGACTTAGAAACTTTTTTCCTTCATATTAGCATATACTTAACCTGCACATATAAACTCAAAAGAACATCAAATACACCTTGACGTATATCATTGAACTAGGTGAGGCTTCTTCAAATCAGGTACACATTTTCCCATGTACCCAACAGTTTCAAGCAAATTCAATGTATTGACTATGATGAGACTTTTTCCCCCATTACTATGGTTAAGTTCATCAGAATTATGCTTGTTATATCTACGTATTATGACTACGAGATCTGACAGATAGATGTCAAAATGACTTTCCTAAATAGAAACTTCCTTGAGGAAGTGTATATGACACAACCCGAGGGTTTTGTTTCTCTAGGTGAAGCTACTAAAATATGCAAGCCATAGAGATCCATTTATAGATTAAAACAAGCTTATCGAAGTTAGAATCTTCATTTTGATGAAAAGATCGAAGAGTTTGGTTTTATCAAGAATGAGGATTAACCGTATGTTTACAAGAGGATTAGTGAGAGCATTGTTGTCTTCCTGATATTGTATGTAGATGACGTACTGCTGATCAGGAATGACAAACTGATCCTACAAGTTGTTAAGAACAACCTAGGGAACTGCTTTTTTATGAAAGACTTGACTGAGGCAACTTATATACTTGGTATTAAGATCTATAGAGATAGATCGAAGAAGTTGCTAAGTTTGACCCAAAGTACATACATTGATAAGGTGTTGAAGCGGTTCAATATGCTTGAGTCCAAGAAAGGATTTTACCCATGTCTCATGGTGTGAGTCTCTCTAAGGACACGTGCCCTAAGTCTTGTGAAGATAAGTACTGCATGAAGTTTATTCCATATGCTTTTGCAATTGAATCAATAATGTATGCAAAGATATGTACTCGACCCGATGTCTCTTATGCCTTGAGCAAGACTAGTAGGTATCAGTTTGATCCTGGTGATTGTCACTGGATAGCCGTAAAGAACATCCTAAAGTACTTGAGAAGGACTACTGATACATTTTTGGTATTTGGCCGAGAAGAAGATCTTGTTGTAAGAGGTTACACAGATGCTAGATTCCAAACTGATAGGGATGACTAAAAGTCTTAGTTAGGGTTCATATTTTGCTTAAATAGAGGTGTTGTTAGCTGGAAGAGTTCCAAGCAGGAGACAGTTGCCGATTTTACAACTGAGGCTGAGTATATTGATGTAGCAAATGTAGCTAAGGAGGCTGTTTGGATTAGGAAATTCATCGGCGAGTTAGATGTAGTTCCTAGCATTGTTCATCCTGTAGTTCTCTACTGTGATAACAACGGTGTAATTGCACTTGCTTAAGAACTTAGATCTCATCAACTCTCCAAGCATATACTTTGGCAGTTCCATCATATTCGAGAGATTGTCGATCGAGGAGATGTGAGCATTTGCAGAGTGCCGACTGAAGAAAATATTGCAGATCCACTGACAAAGCCTCTAGCGTAGAGGAAGCATGATGGTCATGTTAAATCTATGGGTTTACAATACTTTAATGATTTGCCTTAATGGGAGTCTTGTGGATTGTATGTTTGTTGGCTGTAATAATTCATTTGATGAATAGAATACTGTACACATTTCATTTCTATATTTTGGCAAGTTCTTTTATTTGTAAATTTATTTCTATTGTGATAAAGTAATTTAACATAATAAATTCCCTTAGAATGTTTGCTTCCATAAGAGTCAAATGGTGATTTGAATGTGAGAGGATATGTTATTATAAGCTTAATTCTTAAATGGTCCTTGATCGAGTTTCATCTTAGAAGCTAAGGGCGATGATGACACATTAAGACTAGCATGTGCATTGACTGATGACCGGTTCTCATAGGTCATGATATTGTGATATCAAGACATCACATGGGTACTTGTTATTGAGCAAGTTATACTGGACAGACCCACCATGAGAATACTTTGTAGATTGTTATATGAACGTGTCACAAGTATGGCTAAAGTGACAATGGTGTTTGTGGTCCTTTGACTTGAAGTCATAGCATTCATCAAGTGAGCAAGAGCGTGCTTTTATGCTATCACAAGTCTAGTCTCGAGAAATTTGGATGATAAAGGTGATTATTGGGTATGTTACGAATCATTTGGGTGTTTGTGTGTTTGTAGAGATGGGATTTTTCCTCCTATATGACAAGAGTTGTATCCATGGGCCCCTTGATGGAATGGGACAGTGAAATGCATGTCCATGCATGGCTGATTAAATATATAATATTAGGCTCACCAATTTTTAAAAGTCCATTCTAGATCAGGAAAATGGGATTGAATAATTATGAGGGTTACACAGTCTATACCTCTAGTTCTATCCGGATGTTTTGGACCAAGGGACATGGCAACACTGATATATTGGTCACGATGGCTTTTGAGTTCAAAACTCTTATTCCTTGGGGAGAAATGATACATTACTAGATGCCGCTCATTATTTGTGAAGCTTTTGTTTGATACTTTCAAGATAAAGTGGGAGACTGTTGGTGTTACCATTGAGATCTTGAAGTGATCAAGCACTTAGTCTCACTACCAACGTAGTATGAGCCTATCAGGGTCACATATAAGAATGTTTGGAGAAATTGGGAGATTGGATTAGTTTGGTTATACTTATATGATGAGTGGAAATGACTTAGCTCAGCTAGGATTTGAAAGCATCGAGTGCATTGAGACCACTCAACGCTTTCTTCGAGTCAAGTGTTGACTCGTCGAATGATGGCATTGAGTGTGTTTGGTTTACTTAACAATTTGTCGAGTCAAAGTTTTGATTCGATGAGTATGGAACTTAAGCATTGAGTGCGTTGAGTACACTCATTGATTCATTGAGCTAAGGTGTTGATTCGACAAGTCTGGTTCTCAGGCGTTCAGTGCGCTGAGTTCACTCAACGCCTTCGTCGAGTTAAAGGTTGATTCGACGAATCTTGCACTTAGGCGTTGAGTATGTTGAGTTAACTCAACACCTTCGTCGAGTCAAATGTTGATTCGACAGGTTTGACGCTGTGAGCGTTGAGAGCGTTGAGTTCACTTAACGCCTTCGTTGAGTCAATGGTTGATTCATCAAGCTTGGTGTTTAGTTCGTCGTGTATCTTATGGACACTCGACGATTCGTCGAGTATGTTTTGTATACTTGACGATTCGTCGAATATGTTATGGATACTCGACAATTCGTCGAGACAAGGGTTGTCTGGTTGAAACACTGTATTCCAAGTCTTGGGTTGGCGAATAGCGACGGGCTATTCTTGTTGGTATTACCATTGTGATCTAGAAGTGATAAGGTATGTAGCCTCACTGCCAACGCAGTATAAGCCTATCAGGGTCGCACATAAGAATCTTTGGAGAAATTGGGAGATTGGATTAGTATGATTTGCTTATAAGATGAGTGGAAAAGACTTAGCAACAACCAGGCCTTGAAAATCATCGAGTGCGTTGAGACCACTCAATTCTTTTGTCAAGTCAAGTGTTGACTCATCGAATGATGGCATTGAGTCTGTTTAGTTTACTCAACTATTCTTCGAGTCAAAGAGTTGATTTGTTGAGTAGAGCACTTAAGCGTTGAGTGTGTTGAGTATACTCAACGATTCATTGAGTCAAAGAGTTGATTCGACGAATCTGAGTCTCAGGTGTTGAGTGCATTGAGTCCACTCAATGCCTTCATTGAGTTAAAGGTTGACTCGATGAATCTGGCACCTTGGCGTTGAGTGCATTGAGTCCACTCAATACCTTTGTCGTGTCCAATGTTAATTCGATGGGTTTTGGCGCTGAGAGCGTTGAGGCATTGAGTTCACTCAATGCCATTCGTCGTATATCATATGGATACTCCACGATTCATCGAGTATAGTTTGTATACTCGATGATTCATCGTATATGTCATTGATACTCGACGATTCATCAAGACAATGGTTGTTTGGTAAAAAATGCTTGATTCTAAGTCCTGGGTTTGTGAATAGCGATGCGAGGTGTTCTATTTTTTTCTCTTGGGTATAAATAGAGGATTTTAGGGTATCTGAAGTAACTATTCATTCTATTTAAGCACACGAGCCGCACTGTGTGAAAAAACTGAGAACTGAAAGCCGATGGAAGTCGTTTTGCCCGTCTCCAATCCCGTCTTTACCGCTAGCTTGATTCTGGTGAGTGTGACCATCGCCTCTTCTATAACGGACCTAGCAGTCCGTGAAGACGCAGAGCATTTTCTCCCAACCTAGATCTTTTGCGACAAGATTCTATGGGTTCTCCCATTCGTGTCGACTTCCTGTAGATGTGTGGACAATATTCTACACTAAGACTATAGCCGCAAGGTGATTGCTTGATCTCCTAGAGCATCTACGTTGAGTATAGACTCAATCCCACGAAGGTAATTAATTCTATTTTACTGCCTTACTTCTTGATTAATGTTCATCGCTTGATCCGAACTCTTTTGGGTTTTCTTGTTCCTTATTTCCGCTGAGCACAAGTGTTGTGATGTATAGAAAAACCCAACAGTTCTGTTTATTCCTTTGGGTATAAATAGAAGATTTTAGGGTTTCTCAATAAGATTGACGAGTTGATTCTGTCTAAGCACACAAGACGCTTCGTGCGAAAACCCGAAATCTAAAAGGCTGATGGAAGCTGCTCTGCCTTCGCCGATCTCGTCGTCATCGCTAAGTCCGATTCCAGAGAGTGTCATCATCACCTCTTCTGTAACGGACTTAGAAGTCCGTGAAGACGCAGAGTGCTCTCTCCCGATATAAATCTTGTTCGACAAGACTCTATGGGTTCTCCCGTTCGTGTGGATCTACTATAGAGGTGGGGACACTATTCTGCACTAAGGACTCTAGTCGCTAAGTGATCGGTAGATCTTCTGGAACATCTAGGTTGAGTATCAACTCAATCCCCCAAAGGTAATTTTATTTTATAGCACTTTCTTCTTGATCAATGAATATCGCTAGATCCAAACTATTTTGTTCTTTTCTTGTTCCTTTATTCCGCTACGCACAAGTGTTGTGTCGTATAGAAAAACCCAATAAAGTAAATGACTAGTTTTAAATTTGTCTCAACGGTTGGGCTGAGACAGGCTTCTATCTCATTGGTAGATTAACTATCATAATAGTTCGCTGAGACCAGTCTTCTTTCTCAGCAGGGCTGAGACAGGTAGTTGTCTCATCTGCTTATGGTTGAATCCCAGCATTTCTGCTGGGACCATACAGTCTTCTCAACAAATTTTCATAAAAGAGCTGAGATAATGACAACCACTTCCGGGAATGTTCTAACCATATTTAGAACAACTTAAACCTGCAAATAATTATAGTAGAAGGTTTATCAAATACACTATGAACTTAGCATTAATGGTGATGCCTCTTCAAATCCAATGAACATTGAAGGGCATTATTCCCAACAATCTCCCCCTATTTAAAGAGTGCAGAACACACAACAATGCTAAGATGCATTAACACATAAAACATATAATGATGAAATTGAAAACTAGATTCATCAATATCATGTCAATATTGCAGTGAACTGGCTAACAAATATAAACAATAATCAATTGCATTTAACCAACCATAAATCAAACTAAACTATTACAAGATAGTTTAACAAATATGACTTGTTCAAAGTTTCTTGGTTTAATACATTGAACCAACATATTAAGGTTAATAGATAATTTTCAACAAAAGTTAACTGTACTACAATTGAAGGTTTAACAGACAGTGTTCAAACAAAAATTAAAAGAACAACAACTTATATACAGATTTTCTTTTCTTTATTGCAGAGTTTGAGTCTTCATCATGAACATCACTTAGCAGGTTTGCACTCTTGGCTTTTTTCTTCTGCCTCTTGAAGTAGAGAAATGGTTTGGGTAAGTATTTGGGAGGCATCTTTCTTGGATTGCTCCTCCTCATCAAATTTTCTTTGAAAATCCTTTCTCTTAGAGAATTCCATTTCAGATGCTTGATCCATTCTTCTAAGGAGTACACACTATCAATGTTCTTAAGTAGCTGACCATGGCTCAACCAAGCATTGATAATGATCTTCTCTAAATCATCAGTTAGGTATTCATAATCAGGATCCCCTGCATTATTAGATCTCCTCTTCGCCATAAAATCTTCATCTAATAGAGTTCCCTCTCTTTTCCTCCTAACTGTAAGCTGTACATCCTATATCACTTGAGCTTGAGTAGGGAAATCCCGATATTCTTGCCTAGACTTGTCCAATAAAGGCAGGTGTAGAGAAATTCTTATGCTCATCAATGATTTTGGCCATCTTAGCATTTCTCTCCTTCCCCTTTCTGGCTTCTTCAATAATCTTCTTATCCAGCATTAGGGTGTTAGCCTCAATCTTGCTGGATAGGGTTTGGAAACTATTTTCATTATCAACTATCAATTCAACGTTGAGCAGAATTGCTTCCTCTATTGTTTTGATGGCAGTATTAGTGATGCAGGTGTTGACATGATCTGCTGCACCCCTAATAACGTCATCAGTTTGACTCACAAAGTTATTTATAGAGCCCATATCAGTTGTAGAGAATTTTAGGCTTTTTTCAATTGATCTGCGAATGGAAGAATGGGCCTTGAGCAACATTGTTAAACCAGATGGTCACTTAGCTGTTCAGGTAAACAGTTTCATCCTTGACAGCCATTATCTCTATCATCAGCTCATCTTTGACTTTAGAAATGGATTGATCTATGTAGGCCTTCACTGATGTAGTTTGTTCATCCAATAGAGCCTTTATAGTTCTGAGGAGGGAGTCATCTGGAATTGTTTAGGGTGGAGTGTGTTTAAGTTAAAGTTAGATCTGATATACTCTAGAGGAGGGGGGGGGGGTGAATAGAGTATGTATGTATATTTAAAAACTTTTCCTGAACTATAAAGATTGTACCTAAACTTAGATACTATATCACAGCATACCAAATTGAAATAAATGAAATCACAGAAAAGCTAAATAACACAGCCACAACAAGAACAAGAAGAAGAGGGCAAACAAGCAACACAAGAATTTATAGTGGTTCCCAAACCTGGGTACATCCACTCTTCTACCACCTTAGTAGGAATCCACTCAGGTTTTTGATCAGGTGACTGCCACCAATGAGCTTTTGGTCAGGTGCTCAAAAACCCAAACATCAAGTTTTTTGGTTAGGAGACTTGCAACCAGGAATCACTTTTGAAGGGAGTAGAGAACCCTTTTTACAGAGGGGGTGAGAGAGTGATGGTGTCTTCTCTTTCTCAAATACAACTGAGAAGACTAGTGGAATTGATGTTAACAAAAAGCTCCCCTTGAAATATTGAGTTTGTTCAGGGAGGAATGAAACTTTTTCTTCAGGGTGATAGGCCTTCAAGCTTTCAGCTTTAACCCAAAAAACTTCAGGAACTTCTTGACAGATGTAGTATTGTTATCCTACTAAAAGTTCTTGGGAGTATGCCAGAAGAAGATTCTTGATTTGGATGGTTCTTCTTCTTCTTCAGAAAGATTATTCTTCTTGAGGTCTAGCAATTGTTGATTTCTTGACTGATCGATTCTCTATGTCTCAAGAAATCTGTATGTCTCTTAGATTGTGTCTCTATGTGTATTGTAATAAAAAGAACTTCTCGTTTTTATATTTTCCATGTGGAAGTCCTTTTGAATTTTGAAATTCTTCCTATAATTAATGCTGATGGCCTTGGAATAATTTGGCATTGATTTGTTTCCCCAACTGTCCCTTAGAAAAACAGCAGGCAATAATCCTGATGAAGGCCGTAATTAATGTTCTTGTCTAACGGTAATATTCAGAGAATATTAGAGCATTAATTATTCAGGAATCATTGCTACATAATAAGGATAAAAGAGGAAAACAACCAAGACTGGATTCGTCGACCTGAGTCCACAGTTCGTCGAGCTGAGAATAGCTATTCGTCTAGTTGAGATCCAAGATCGTCGACCTCTGAATGCTGCTTGATAACTTGCTTCTTCTGTGCATCAAGTTCGTCGATCTGAGATCTAAGATCGTCGGCCTTTGAGCCCAGAAATTTGTCTCTGAGTTCGTCGAGTTGAGCACGACTTTTGTCGACCGAAGATCGATGAACATAGAACTCCTTTTTCTAAGTCTTAAATTCTCTAAGTCTTGAGTCTCTAACTTTGTTGAAGGCTGGTCCCTGGTATTATTGACTCTAAGGACTTGACCTAGACTCTAGGACACAACCATGACCCTGGTCTATACATGTTGGGTCATATCCTAACTTAGTGAACCTAGCCCAAATCCAACTAGGGATCCAACAATCTCCCCCTATTTAGGTGAGGTCACTAATTACAGACTCAATAAAAGAAAATGTACAAAACAAGAACACATTTTATATCTGGTAGAGAATTAAACTATAGGTATGCAGCAGATATATTTACACTGTTAGCTTTGTAACATAAAACATAGTTTATCAAAAAAAAATGCCACAAACATATAGCAGTTCAGGTTTTAGTTTTTCTATTTCTTCTCCTTTGCTTCTTTTTCCTTATCCCTAGGCTGAGTAAAAATAATTTCCCTATTAGTATTGGCAGCTTCTCTCTTTGACATATATATATCTGCTGCATGAATCATTTTTTGGGTGGAGGTTCTGGGAACTACAGCCTTTGGGTGTCTAGGCATATAATATGCAGAATTAAATACCTTCTTGCTTACATGAAGTCTTTCAAGTTCTTTCACTCTATATGAGGACATGGTAGTGAACTTGGTTGGATCTTCTCCTTCTTCTTATGGGCTTCTTTATCTGTGAAAGACCTATCAATTCTTGAAGCCTAGCCATCCTGAAATTAGGATCAGCATCCAGACTGACAGATGATTGACCATCTTGGGAGGGTAGCAGAGTAGCAGGCCTGAATTGAGTAGACTGTGTTTGAAAGCTTGTTGCTTTCTGGGCTTCACCACTCTGAGTGTATAGTGACTTTGGAGGTGCAGTTTCACTATATTTTCCTTTAGGTTTGTGTGATTCTAAATGCTTTCTTTATTTAGCTTGTTGTTGGGGAGGAGAGAACTCTAGCTTCTGATAGACTACTTCCTTTATCTGCTCTATACAACTAATATTTCTTTGCTGGCTGCTTCCATGAGATTGATGTCTATATGGCCTTTCCTTCCTCTGATAAGTTCTGGTGAATGTAGGCTTGTAAGGTGCATCTGACCTATGAGAAGTGGTTCCTGAAGCACCAGCAACTGGAGGAGGAGGAGGAGTGGGGTCCTTCCTGTATCTATGAAGAGGAGGAGGGGAGTATCTTCTACTTTTCTTTCTAGCCTTTTGTTAATTTTTTGATAGCCACATCCAAGCTGACATCCCTTTATATGGAGTTATGTTTTATAGAATATAGTAGGGAGTGTCATGTGTATTTCCTGGCTTAGGAGCAGGAGGAGGAGGAGCCTTCCTTTTCTTAAAGATTTTTTTCCTCTTTGGGTCATCATCATCATCATCATCATCTGATTCTTGTGGATTGTCATACATTTCATCAATTTTTTTATTGTATTTTAGGAAAATTCTTTACTTCCTAGAGTAGGGATAATTTCAGCATGGACTGCTTCAGTTTCCATATCAATGTCTTGAGCTATAATATCATCAAGATTGGGGAGAGGGCTATCATCCATAACTTAGGATGGCCTAGGAGAACTAGATGTCGGATCATCAGACTTATTTGTTGGAGGAGCTATCAAACTTGTCTTTATAGTGTCTAACATCTTTGAGCTGGCAGGAGAGGTATAACACACTACGGCTTTAGATGATAGAATGGGGAAGGTAAGACAGAAATAAATATATGACCCAAATAATTTTAACAAAGCTGCTAAATTCACTTTGGGATTAATGAAATGAATCCTTCCAGGCAGAATCTTTGGAAAACTTACCTCTTGAGTATTGACACTATAATATCTGTACAATAAATGTTACTTGCTTCTGCTACTGAGGTTGTTGTGTCTACAACATCTATTTCCATATCAGATTCAAGAAAATTCATGAAATCTATTTCCATATCAACACCTGTTCCTACTGCTGGTACTATTGTTGGTTCTGCTTGTACAACTGCTGTTGCTTCTTCTTCTACTGTTGTTGTGTCCATATCCTGTTCAACTGGTTCTGCTGCTGCTGTTGCTGCTACTTCTTCATGAAGTATCTCCCCCTGCCTGGTTTCAGTAGATACTGAAGCCAGGCCCCCAAATGAAGAGGGAGCAGTAGTGAGGGTAGATATTTGGGCAGCAAGAGAGGATATGGAGGCAGCTAGAGGATAAATGGCCTCTTCTATAAGAGATTTGAGTAGGGGTGTGAGGAGAGTAATGAGTGGGGTGACAAGAGATAGATTCAGGTTTGGAGAAGTGGATGGTGGGGCAGTAGCTGGTTGAGTGGAAATTACAGTTGCCGAGGGGGTGATAGGTGGAGGTGGAATGGGAGTGTCTAGGGGGGAGTCATGTTGAGGATAGGGAGTGTGAAGTGGAGATGATAATAGGTTGAAGGATGGGAATAAGGAGAGGTTGATGTGGGGGATATCAGTAAGATGATATGGAAGAGGGGATTGGGGTGGTGTAGGTATGGATATATCAGGCTGAAGTGAAGGAAAATTAGATGGTATATGTGTAGGGGAAGAGGGAATTAGAGATGTTGGTGGTGTTGGGGTATGGATTATAGTGGTAGTGGAGGGTGGAGTTGGTTGGACTTGTGATTGGGATGGAACTTGAGGGTCAGGAGGTGGTGGAGGGGTGGAGAGGATCCCTTCAGTGGGGTGGCGAGAGGCTGGTGCAGCCCTTGTAATCTACGAAGTTCTTGTAGAGGAGGAGGTAGCCTTAGTTGGCTTTGTGATAGTCCTCTCCCATTTTCTTAAAAGAGCACAAGTGAGTCACTTAGAAGCATTGATGTATATGGTCGAGGAGACCAGGGATCCTGCAGCCTTTTCCTTGAGGAAGATCCCTAGGATCCTTCCAAAACACACCTCTTTCTTGGTGTTCTTCTTTTTAATCAAGTCGAACAGAATTTGAGCCCAATTCACAGCTTTCTTATTTACTATGGCACACATAACTAGGAACTGATGCCTGGTGATGTAGTCGTGTGCTGTGTGCTTTCCTAGCTGCACTTTCCCAGTGATATCTGCAAGAAACTTATACTCTGCAGACAAAAGTTTCTTAAGTAATTTGTTTGGGGTGTTTCCAGAATAACCCATTGTACTCAGCATCAAATCAAATTCACCAGAGTCTATTTCTAATTCATCCTTACATTTTTCAATCCAAAAATCTCAGTTAAAATATCAGAGGTAAGAGAAATAGCATTACCCACGATGGTTCCAGTCATCGTATTCCCGTCTGTAGTAGCTGTATAGACCAACTCCCTGATCTCTGTTGCAGATATCTTGATGCGAGTGGTAAGCAGAGTCTTTAGTTGTTGATCTTCAAGGAGTTGTAGAATGTTCAGGAAGATTTGATCGGAGTATTGAAAAGATTCAAAGTCCAAATCAAAACCAGATTCAAACTTCATAGCAGCAAGAGATCCTGCAGAAATCGCCATGAGAGCACCTGCAAAGGAAAACGAAGATCAAGTACAAAAGAACTGAAAGCGCGGGACGGAGGTCTAAGAAAACCTAGATATAGTGTTTTCCGGAATATGAATCGATAGACTCCGTTCCACGAAAAAAATGAAAAGATCTTCGATCTGAGGTCGATGAAATAATTTCGAGTTAAACAGTTCGTCGATCTTAGTCTGAAGGTTTGAAGACGTTTCATCGATCTCTAGTCGACAAAAGTTTTCTGAAGTAAGTTCGTTGATCTCAGTTCGACAAAACTAACTTTGCTCACAGAGAGTTCGTCGATCTCTGGTCGACGAAAATCTCAAGAACTTTTCCTTGTTCGTCGAGCTCCGTTCGACAAACTCTGAAAAATTCGTCGATTGCAGACATAAACAAAACTAACCCTTCTCCATTTATCATTCCAAGCTGATTTACAAAGAATAAGTGATTTCTTTCATCCAGGGGTTTGGTGAAAATATTAGCTCTTTGTAAATCAGTGTAGATATAAACAAGATTAATTTTGTTTTTGTCTACACACTCTCTAATAAAATGATGTCTTATGTCTATATGTTTAGTTCTGCTATGATGGACTGGATTTTGTGCTATAGCTATAGAATTTGCATTATCACAAAGTAGAGTTGAATTATTTAAGTTTAACCCATAGTCCCGGAGTTGGTTCTGAATCCACAGCATCTGGGAACAATAACTACCAGCTGCAATGTATTCTGCTTCAGCAATTGATGTGGACACATATGATTGTTTCTTGCAGAACCAGGAAACTAACCTCACACTAAGGAACTGGTAGGTTCCTAAGGTACTCTTTCTGTCCACTCTGCATTCAGCAAAGTCAGCATCTGAGTATCCAGTTAACTCAAACTCTGACACAGTAGGATACCAAAGACCTAGACTAGGACAACCCTTTATATATCTTAAAATCCTTTTTAGAAAAACTAGATGGGATTATTTGGGGTTCACTTGGAACGAGCACAAAGGCATGTAGCAAACATGATATACGATCTGCTTGCTGTAAGGTATAGTAGAGACCTAACAATGACCCTATATAATTTCTGATCCACAGGTTTCCCATGCATATCAGAATCTATTACAGCATTTGTAGCCATGGTTGTTTTCTTTGCTGAGGCATCAGTCATCCCAAACTTTTTAATAAGCTCTTTAACATATTTAGCCTGGGAAATGAAGATGCCATTAGGAAGTTGCTTCACTTGGAGACCAAGGAAGTAGGAGAGGTCACCCATGCTACTCATCTCAAATTTTGAATGAATTAGATCAGAAAATCGTTTGCATAATTTGGGATCAGTAGAACCAAATATTATGTCATCTACATATATTTGCACTAATAGTATTTTATCATGATGCATTTTGGCAAATAAAGTCTTATCTACTATGCCTATTGAAAAACCATGCTCTAAGAGAAAGCTGGCTAAGGTCTCATACCAAGCTCTTGGAGCTTGCTTTAAATCATAGAGAGCTTTATGCAATTAGAACACATAAGAGGGATGATTTGGAGAAACAAAACCTGGAGGTTATTCAACATAAACCTCTTCTTTAAGTTCCCCATTTAAGAAAGCACTCTTCACATCCATTTGATAAACTTTGAACTTTTTGAATGCAGCATAAGCTAGAAATATCCTTATAGCTTCTAGCCTGGCAACTAGAGAAAAGGTTTGATCATAGTCAATCCCTTCCTATTGTCTATACCCTTGAGCAACAAGCCTAGCCTTATTCTTCACAATCACTCCTTGGACATCAAGCTTATTTCTGAATACCCATTTGGTTCCAATGACTGGGTAGTCTTTTGGTCTTGGAACCAAAACCCAAACTCTGCATCTCTCAAACTGATTAAGCTCTTTTTGCATTGCAATGATCCAGTGGGGATCTTGTTCTGCATCAGTTATAGATTGAGGCTCAATTTGAGAGAGGAAACAGACATGCATAAAATCTTGGTTGAGTTGATGCCTTGTCTGTACACCTACTATTATGTCTCCAATCACTTGGGATTTGGGGTGATCCCTTAGTGTGACAAATGCAGTGGGTGGAGTTGGTTCTACAACATCATTTGGAGAGAATTCTTCTTGTGGAGTAGCTTCTATTGTTGTAGGGGGGTAAGCTTCTTCCACAATTTCTTTATCACTTTCTTCATTGACTTGTTGAGAAGGATGAGGTATAACTTTTGTGGTAATGTTTAAGTCATCCAATTTCTCACACAAGTTGTGTACCTTCAAGGAGTCTTTTGTAGAAATCTCCTTCTCCTTTTAAAACATGTTAGCATCTTCAAATGTAACATGCATAGATTCCTATATTTTCAATGTAGATTTATTAAATACCATATAAGCTTTGCTAACTTGAGAATATCCTAGAAAAATTCCCACTGCAGCCTTTGCTTCAAACTTTCTAATGTGCTTTTTGTCATTGTTATGAATATAACATAGACAACCAAAAACTTTAAAATATTTGATTATTGGTTTCTTCCCTTTAAGCAATTCATAGGGAGTCTTATGTTTTAGTTTGTGTATCAAGCTTCTATTCAGGACATAATTTACTGTGCTCACTGCATTTTCCCAATAG
Source organism: Platanthera zijinensis (assembly GCA_039513925.1). NCBI lineage: Eukaryota > Viridiplantae > Streptophyta > Magnoliopsida > Asparagales > Orchidaceae > Platanthera > Platanthera zijinensis. The sequence goes on from CM077083.1 coordinate 132,398,675, forward strand.
GATAGGGGCATGTAAGTATCTGCAAGTAATGTGCCTGCAGCTTTAATGAGTGTTCGATTTTTCCTTTCAGCTACCCCATTTTGTTGAGGAGTTCTAGGAGCTGAGAAGTAGTGCCTTATACCTTCCTTCTCATAGAACTCATGTATAAGAAGAGACTCAAACTCTGTACCATGATAACTTCTGATCAATGCAACATGAGTAGAGTACTCAATCTGTATGGTCTTGAGAAAATCTGTGAGAACCGTGAATGTATCTGACTTAGATCTCAGAAAGAATACACAAGAGAATCTGGAGAAGTCATCTACAACCACTAAGGTATAAGATTTCCCTCCTAGGCTTTGTAAAGCCACAGTGCCAAAAAGGTCCATATGTAGTAAGTACAATGTCCTAGGTGAATCACTCTTATTAATGGATTTGAAACTAGATTTAGTTTGTTTGCCTAGTTGACAAGCCCTGCAGAGCCCTTCCTTCTTGTAGGGGCCAGAAGGTAGACCTCTAACAAGGTTGTCCTTGATAACCTAGCAATATTTTTCAGATTTACATGTCCTAATCTTTTATGCCACAAGTCATTTTGACTGCTAACTATGTTAAGCAAACATATGTCTGAAGTGACAGAATGAAAATTAATTAGGTATATGTTTCCTTGTCTATTGCCAATTAAAATAGGTTTGTTTTCTTTAGAGGTAATAATACAAGAGCTAGAGTTGAATTGTGCATGATAACCATCATCACAGAGTTTGCTTATAGAGATGAGGTTATGCTTTTGTCCACTTACATATGCCACTCTCTTGAAAGTTACTGTTCCAATCCTGACTTTCCCATAGCCCTATGTTTGGCAACAGTTAGAGTCACCAAAGATGACCTTTGGTCCCAGCTTGGGCTTGTAATCAATTAGATTTTCTTTGCTGCCTGTCATGTGTGCTTGGAGCAGCCACTATGAAAGTGAGGGTAAGATCTATCTTAACTCTAGAGGGGGGGGGGGGGGTGAATAGAGTATTTTAAAGTAAATTTACAATTTTAAAAAAACTTAGCAGTAAAGGCTTAATTTTTGTATAGGTGTAATGTGCTTTGATGTGGAAATAAAACTAAAGCAGTAAGGATAAAAACCACAGCACACAACAAAGAATATTCACAAGAAACCAGAAGACACAAGGAACTATAGTGGTTCCCAAAAAACCTGGGTACATCCACTCTTCTACCACCCTTGGTAGGAATCCACTGTAGGATGGGTTGATCAGGTGTCCTGGGCACCAATGACCTTTTGATAAGGTGCTCAAAAACCACACTAGATTTTTTGATCAGGTGTCTTGCCACCACACAGTTTTGACAAGGCTCTCAGAACCAGAATCAAGACTTTTGAAGGGAGTTTTGATAACCCTTTTACAGCAGGAAAAGAAAAAGAAAGAGGTGAAGATGTCTTCTCTGTCTCAATCACTGAGAGAAGAATTTTGTGGATTGATTTTGTTGTCAAAGCTCCCCCTCAGAAAGATGAGAGCTTTGCTAGGGTGATAGGTCTTCAGAAGCTTCAGATCTCCAGCAGAAGATGGTTTCAGCAGAGGCTGAAATATGAATTGTCTGGAGTCCTTGATGTTGAAGCTATGATCACTTTTTAGTATGCCAACTAATTCTCCAGGATTGATCACTTGATTTTTGAATTGATCTCACTATCCTGTGAATCTGTACTGAGAATTTCTTGTTGTTGTTTTTCAATTCTTGTGTAGTCTCTTGTTGTTGTAACCCTCAGACTGGAGAAGAAAAAAATGATTTATTCTCTGAAGATCCTTTATCCAAGATAGCCGTTAGCCGTCAATAAATGCTTTCCATAAATGTTTTGTCTTCTGGAGGAAAGTCCAATAAACATTCTCTGATAAATCTCTTGAAACTTGCTCCAGAATAAATGAAAACGGCTAGCAGATCTCTTGAAATAAATGCTGAGAGAATTTGAAAATCATTCCAAAAGCTGACTGAATTTGAATCCTCAAAGTCGTCGATCTCTCAGGAAAATTGTCGATCTGAGCTCTACGATCATCGACTTGAGCTCAGAGATTGGAATGAACATCAGACAGAAAACGTCGACCTGAGCTCGAAGATCATCGACCGGAGCTCAGCGACCTGAAGGACAAGTTGAAGATAGATCGTCGATCTGAGCTCGAAGATCGTCGATCGGAGCTCGACAATTTAGCAGAGTTGAGCTCAGAGATCGTCGAACGGAGTTTGACGTTTCGTCGACCTAAGCTCGACTATAATTGTCTTTGCCTCAACTTTAAGTCTGATTCCTTGAATGGTCCTGGGGGCAGCTTCAAGCCTAAATTCTAAGCCCTAAACACATTCTAATGTTGACCTTTTTAACTATACATCTAGTTTAAACTTGTTTCCTAAGAAAAACATAGTGATCCTTGCCCAAATTAGTAATAGGGTGTTCCAACAATCTCCCCCTATTTGGGTTAGGATTACTATTTACAGATCTCAGAAATAAAAACAACAACAACAACATACAGAAGAGCAATAAACTAAAACAAAAGAACAGAGCAAGGAACAAAGCAGCAGTCATATGGAATATCAGCAAATGTTCAGAATGATTGTACTGTCTGCTTACAGATATTACTTCTTTTCACTTCCTTTCTTAAATAGAATTTCCCTGTTGAGATTAAGAGCTTCCTTCTTTGACCTTCTATCATCCTCTGCACCTAAGGAGGTTTGAGATCTAGCCCTGGGAACCACAGCCTCAGGATGCAATTTCATATAGTCCACTAGGTCAAAGAATTTTCTTTATGCATACCTTTCCAGTTCTGCTTTTCTCTGATCTGATAAAGTAGTAATATTGGAAGTGTCTTTCCCTTGTTCTCTGGCCTTCTTCAGCTGATCTAAAGCAGCAAGTTCTTTCATCCTAGCAGTCCATGATAATGGATTGTTCTCTGGATCTTCAAAAGGAACTGCAGGCTCATATCTATTGATAGTTTCTAAAGCAGTAGGAGTTCTAGTATCAAGATTTTCTCTTAGTTTATAAGGGAAAGGACCTAGAGTTGAGTCCATGTGCCTTTGTTCTTCCTTTGCTTGAAATCTATGTTCTCTTTGATTTCCTCTATACTGCCCCCTTCTGGACTGATAACCCCTTTGGTATTGTCCCCTGGGATGTTATCTTTGTGAGGACTGGGAGGAACTTTGCTTTGAAGCTGGGGTTTGAGAAGCTGAGCCTCCACCTGATCCTGAATGTGGAGGAGGAGGAGGAGGCTGAAACCGAGAAGATCCTTTCTCATATCTATCCAATTTTCTTCTTTTCTTCATAGCTTTTAATTGATTTTTGGAGAACTGCATCCAGGGCTCAGAGATTGGACAGTTATGCAGAATATAGTATGGAATGTCATTGGCATCTTTGGCTTGAGCAGGAGGAACCTTCATCATGGCCTTGCTTCTTGCCTTCCTTTTCTTAGCAATAGTACCAGAAGAGTCATCAGATTTAGTGTGAAACTGATCACTTTCTGAACTTTGGGGTCTATCATACAAATCATCAATGCTCTTTATATATTTCTCTTGTTGTTTCAATTGATCAGGAGTCAGAGCAGGAACAGCAGCAGCAGAAATTTGAGCAGTAACAGGAGCAGAAGTTGGAGCAGCAGCAGGAGCAGAAGTTGGAGCAGCAATAGGAGCAGATTCTTCCAGATATGTAGCAAGTTCTTTAGCAGCAGTATCATCAATAATAGGCAACATTTCAATATCAGAAGATTCAATGGAAGCAGTAGCAGCAGCAATAGAGATGGAAGCAATAACATCCACAGCCTTGAAAGAATTGACATATGAGGCAATCAGGCTGGGATCACATACTGAGATAGACACAATGGCCTTAGTAAGATCTTCAACTTGTTGCACTGGCAGAGAACTGAAATACACAGAATCAAATACTGATAGCAGACTCTGAAGATCCACTGCAAAGACAGGAGCAGGAACTGAACCTTCAGCAGCCTTAGGCACAACCAGAGCTTCATAAGGCATCCCCCCTGCCTGAATTTAGTGGCAACTGGATCAAGGCACCCAGAGAAAGGGATTACTTGAGAGGAGAGGAAGGGAGAAAGCTTGGTAGACAGCTCCTGAACATGTTTCAGGATTGGAGCCAAGGTGGTCTCCAGTAATGAGGTTAGCTTTGGGGCTAGCAACTCATATAGTCTGTCTGCCAAGGCTGAGAGATCTACATGCTCAAGAGGGGCTTGAGTAGAGGTAGGAGTTGAAGTAGCTGGAATGAAGTTGGATGGGACTGATGAGATGGATGGTGTGGAGGCAGGAGGTATAGGGATGGATGGCTCAGTAGAAGGAATTGTTGAGATTGATGTGACTGAAGTAGAGATGGATGATATGGGAGAGGTAAAGGATGGGGTGAAGGATGATTGAGAAAGTATGTCCTGAAGAAGTTGTTGGTAGGAAGATGTAGAGGGAAGCTCAGGAGGAGTAGGAGGAGAATCATCCATGAAGGAGTCATCTAAGAGAGAAAATGATGGAGTGGTGACAGGTGGATAATAGAAAAAAGGTTGGAATTATTCTGAGGTAGTGGCTGGAGGAGGTGAGATTGGTGATGAGATTGTAATCGGGGAAGATATGGCTATGGTGGAGATTGGTGGTGAGGTTGAGATGACTGGGGCAGAGACAGCTGGAGGAGGAGGAGAAGCAGACAAATCTTCTGCTGGGGCAGAGACCTGAGGAGGAGTGACTGAGGCAGTCCTTGTGCCTGAAGCAAGTGTTGCTGCAGCAGCCCTATTGGGGTTTATGATCTGCTTGTCCCACCTGCTAAAGAGGGTACAGGTGAGCCTTTTGGATGCATTGATGTACATCCCACTTGAAGTCAGCAGTTCAGGGCACCTGGAGTGCAGGTAAACCCCTAAGATCCTCCCAAAGCTTACACAGCTTTTGCTGAGTTTCTTCTTGATCAAATTAAAGAAGATGGAGCCCCAATCCAAATGTTTCTTGACAACCAATGCTCCCATTAAACAGAACTGGTATCTTGAGATAGTGTCATGAGCTGAGTGCTTTGCCAGAAGCACTTTCCCAACCACATCAGCCAAAAATTGAAACTCAATAGATAAATTCTTTTTCAGCAATTTATTAGGGTTCACAGAAGAGTGACCCATTTTATCTAGCATAGAATCAAACTCTTCTCCAGACAAATCAATAGAATCATTTCCAGTACTGAGGCTGAAAACTTTTGTTAGTAGTGCGGGGGACAATGGTACCTGAGTCCCTTTGATCGAGCCGACTATAGAATTCTCATTCTCATTTGTGGCAGAAAGACACCATTCTTTTATTTTGTCTGCTATAATCTTCACTCTGGTGGACATAATCTGAACTAACTGTTGTTCTCGGAAAAGATTTAAGATGTCTTTGAATCTTTGGTCGCTTCCATCGAAAGAATTCATGTCGATGTCGAAGCCTGTATCAAATTTCATTTTTGAAAGAGCAGCAACTGACGCAGCCATCTGTACCTGCAAAGATTGAGCAAACACGACCAAGTGTAGAAAGTTTGGAGGGAAAGAGTTGCAGAGAGTATGAAAGCGTAAACGACAAGCGGCGGCCGAAAAATGATTTTATATTAGGGTTCGATGCGAAAAAGGAAGGATCGTCAATCTCCGTTCGATGATCATGACTCCTGATGGAAGCTGAAAGGTCTTCAATATCGTAGATCTCAGTTCGACGATCTAGAGAGAACGTCGATCTCAGTTCGAAGATCGAAGGCCTGAAAGAAATAGTATGCAACTATCTGACACGCTCTGAACTCAGGTCGACATTTTGGGAAAACGTCGATCTCCGTTCGACGTTTCTCGGGTAAACATCGATCTCCGTTCGACGCTTTCTAGGGAAAACGTCGAGCGTAGTTCAGAGACAGAAACTATCCTACAGACACAAAAAGAGATGAGTTTTTAGCCTAATCTTGGTCTGTTTTTAGCTTTTCAAAATCTTGTAATTTATTTTAGGCTTCCTCCATCTAACATGCCTAACTGATTGAGGAAGAAGTTGTGTTTCTTTTCATCCAAAGGCTTGGTGAAAATATCTCCCCTTTGCAAATCAGTTGGGATATATTGAAGTTCAATTTTATTTTTCTCAACATTATCCCTTAGAAAATGATGCCTAATTTCTATGTGTTTTGTCCTACTATGGAGGACTGGATTTTGTGCAATGGAAATAGCACTGGTGTTGTCACAAAATATTTTAGACTTCTCTAAGTTGTAACCATAGTCTAGGAGTTGGTTTTGTATCCACAATATTTGTGAACAACAACTGCCTGCAACCATATATTCAGCTTCAGTAGTTGAGGTTGACACAGATGTTTGTTTCTTACAATACCATGAGACAAGTCTATCACCAAGAAACTGACAAGTTCCACTGGTGCTTTTCCTGTCTATTCTGCATCCAGCATAATCAGCATCTGAAAATCCAGTTAATTCAAATGCTGAATCTTTTGGATACCAGAGTCCTAGATTTGGACAGCTTTTAACATACCTAAGAATCCTCTTTACTAAGGTTAAGTGTGACTCTCTAGGGCTAACTTGAAATCTAACACATATACATGTAGCAAACATTATGTCAGGCCTACTAGCTGTAAGGTACAATAGAGAGCCAATCATTGCTCTATATGTTGTCTGATCAACTGGTTTCCCATGTTCATCAGCATCCAATACAGCATTAGTAGGCATGGGTGTTTTCATACATGATGCATAGAACATCCCAAATTTCTTAACCAATTCTTTTGCATACTTGGTTTGAGAAATAAATATGCCTTCAGCATGTTGTTTGACTTGCAATCCTAAGAAGAAGGATAGCTCACCCTTGCTACTCATTTCAAATTTAGAGTGCATAAGCTTGGAAAACATTTTGCACAAATTTGAATCAGTAGAACCAAATATAATATCATCTATATAAATTTGTACTAGTAGGGTATGGGACTTATGGGTTCTAATAAAAAGAGTTTGGTATACTCTCCCCCTAATAAAATCATTTTCCAAAAGAAAGCATGCTAGGGTCTCATACCATACTCTTGGAGCTTGCTTTAGACCATATAATGCTTTATGCAGTTTAAAAACATAATCAGGATGAGTTGGAGAGACAAAACCTGGGGGTTGTCTGACATAGACTTCTTCTTTGATCTCCCCATTGAGAAAAGCACTCTTCACATCCATTTGGTAGACTTTGAATCCCTTGTGAGGAGCATAAGCCAAGAAGATTCTTATGGCCTCTAACCTTGCAACTGGTGCAAAGGTCTGGTCATAGTCTATCCCCTCTTCTTGAGAATATGCTTGAGCAACTAGCCTTGCCTTGTTCCTTACAATAATTCCTTGATCATCCAGTTTGTTTCTGAACACCCATTTTGTTCCAACAATGGAATGATCCTTTGGCTTAGGCACTAGTTCCCAGACTTTGTTTCTTTCAAATTGATGCAACTCTTCTTGCATTGCAATGATCCAGTGTGGATCTTGCTCTGCATCTTGAATGGATTGAGGTTCAATTTGAGAGAGAAAGCAAGTGTGCATCTGGTTTTGATTGACCTGATTTCTGGTTTGCACACCAGCTGAGATGTTTCCAATCACTTGGGAGATTGGATGATCTCTTGATGTTACTAAATCAACAGGTGGTGTTGATTTTTCACCAACCTGTGCTGCTGTTTCCTCTTGTGGAACAGTAACTGGCTCTTCAAGAGGATTTTCTTCCAGATGTGGAGCAGCTTCTTCATCTTCATTACTTTCATCCTTTTGAGTAACTTGTAATCTGTCCAAGTCTTTAGCTAGAGAAGGTACCTGCAAATGTTCTATGGTAGAAGCATTCTTCTCCTTGAAAGACATATTAGTTTCATCAAAAGAAATATGAACAGATTCTTCTATTTTTAGAGTAGTTTTATTATAAACCCTATAAGCTTTACTGATCATGGAGTATCCCAGAAACACTCCTTCATCAGCTTTTGCTTGAAATTTTGCTATATAACTCTTGTCATTGTTGTGAATATAACAAATGCAACCAAAGATTTTAAAATAGTCTAATTTAGGTTTCTTCCCTTTGAGCAATTCATAGGGAGTCTTGCCCTTCAGTTTATGTATTAGACTTCTATTCAACACATAATTGGAGGTGTTCACTGCCTCAGCCCAAAAGGACAGGGGAAGGTGAGCATCTGTCAATAGTGTAGTTGCAGATTCAATTAGGGTTCTATTTTTCCTTTCTGCTACCCCATTTTGTTGAGGAGTTCTAGGTGCTGAGAATGTATGCCTGATCCCTTCACTCTGACAGAACTCTTGCATAAGAAGAGAATCAAACTTTGTCCCATGATCACTTCTGATCAGGGCAATGTGAGTGTTGAACTCAATCTGTATGCATTTGAGAAACTCTGTCAGACACTTGAAGTTATCAGACTTCTTCCTCAGAAAGAACACCCATGTGAATCTTGAGAAGTCATCTATAACCACTAAATTGTAGGATTTCCCTCCTAGGCTTTGTACTGTAATGGGTCCAAAAAGATCCATGTGTAACAGATACAAAATCCTAGGTGAGTCACTCTTGTTAAGTGATTTAAAACTATTTTTAGTTTGCTTGCCTAATTGACAGGCCTTGCAAAGTCCTTCCTTCTTGTAGGGGCCAGAAGGTAGTCCTCTAACATGGTTGTCCTTGGATAGCCTAGCAATGGTTCTAAGTTTAATATGTCCTAGTCTCTTATGCCATAGAATATTAGGTCTAGATATGGAATTGAACAGGCAAATATCTACTTTAGATGAATGAAAATCTAATAAGTAAATGTTACCTCTTCTGTTACCTGTCAACACAGTTATGTTGTCCTCTGACTTGACCTTGCACATAGCTTTGTTGAAAGTCACTTGATATCCTTCATCACACAGTTGACTGATACTTATCAAGTTGTGCTTGAGTACTTCAACATAAGCTACTTTCTTGAAGGTGACTATTCCAATTTGGACTGCACCATATCCTTTTGTTGTTCCAAAGTTTGAATCACCAAAGATTACTTTGGGTCCAAGCTTGGTTTTAAAGGATGTGAAGTTGTCCTTGTTCCCTGTCATGTGCTTTGAGCACCCACTATCCAGATACCATGGCTGGTTAGATGTTGGATAGGTCTTCATCTTCACATAAACAGCTTATATGTTTTTGACCCAGTTTACCTTGGGCCTAGGTTGATATCCCATAAATTCAGAAATGAAAGACATCCCAGGTTGACTCTTATAACCTTCAGGATGGTATCTCCTAGGAGGTACTATCCATTCAGTATAGGGGTTGAAACCTTGGGATGTAGGACTTCTAGGATTGAATCCAGATGTACCTTTGAAGGATTTTTCAAAATCCTAATCTCTGTTTGACGATCGTCGAGCTGAGTTCGACGATCTTGGGTCAGATCGTCGATCTCTGTTCGAAGATCGACTATCCCGGAGTTCAGAGTTCAGGTGTCGTCGAGCTGAGGTCGACGATCGTCGAGCTCTGTTCGATGCATTCTGTTGAACTATATTTTTCTTTGGCAAATCTGCATTCTTCCTAGCTACCTCTACAACTTCCTTCGCTTTATCAGAGATAAATTTGATTGGGGTTGATAATACTATGGGTTGGCTAGATGAAGCACCCAAGCCCAGTGTACTATTTAATCTTAAGTTCACTATGCTTGTGATGTCCATTAATTTGATACTTCTCCCATTAAGCGATTCTTCAAATTGTTTGGCCTTGGATAGTTCACTCTTCAGTGAAGCTATCTGCTCCCTATAGCATTCTAACTCTTAAAAGAGTTTGAGGTTCTCTTATTTTAAAGTGCTATACTCAGACAGTTGTTTTCTGAGGGAAGTGATTTCCTTCTTAGACTCCAACAGATCCAGGCATAGTACTTTAAACTCATGTTTAAAGTCCTCAGAACTGAAATCAAATGAATTGATTACCTGATCTTCTTCTAGTTGAGCTTTTGAATCTGATTCTGACTCTTCTGCTTCTGAATCTATTTGAGAGGCATTGATAGCCATCATGCAAAATTCCTTTTCATCAGCATCATCCTCAACATCACTGGAGCTGGATGAGGCTTCAGAGTCCTCTTTAGTTTCACTCCATGTCTCAGCAACAAATCCCTTCCTTGTATGTGTGTTCTTGCTGTAGGAGGGTTTGTCTGAGGTGTTCTTCTTAAAGTCTTTCTCCTTTCTTCTTTCCCTTCTATCTTTCTTGTCCTTGTTTTTGTTTTCTGGACAGTTAGGCACAATATGGCCTGGTTTCCTGCAACCAAAACATATAATTTCTTTATTGTTATTTGATTTATCATACCTTGGCTTATCATGTCCCTTGTATGATATCTTTCTGAAGTTTTTTCTGGCCATTTTGTAGAATCTTTTGGCCAGTAGACTTAGGAGATCATCATTTCCTGTAGCTTTATCTTCAGGCTCCTCTTCTGTAGTTTTGAAGGCTATGGTCTTCTCATTTCTGATGACTGGAGAAGTAGCCTTTTGTTCTTCTTCTCTATTTTTAATGAGCAGCTCATAAGATTTGAGCTTGCCCAGGAGAGCTTCAGTGGTAATCTCATTTAAACTTCTGGCATCTTTGATTGGCCAGATTCTTGAATCCCAAGTGCTGGGGAAGCACATTAGGATTTTGTCATTCAGCTCAGTCAATGAGATTTCTTTATCCACAGTCTTTAACTCATTGACAATCAGACTTAGTCTATTGTATATGTCAGCCATTGATTCAGCTTCTCCCTTTTTGAAATTCTCATATTGGCTTATAAGATGGGATCTCCTGTCTTTCCTTTCATCAGCAGATCCTGAGACAATTTCAGAGAGCTTGTCCAAAATTCCTTTGGCTGAGTTGTATTCAGCTACCTTCTGAAATATCTCATCAGACATTGTCTGAGCTAAGATGTTCATGGCCTTGGCATCTGCAGTCTTCCACTTCTTTATTTCTGCATCTGTTCCTAAAGGAGGTGGAACAGCATTTGTACTTGAGCTTGCTGGTGGACTTGGGCACACTGTCAAAATAGAATTAAATATGTCTTCATCAATAGAATTCATATATAGTCTAATCCTTGCTTTCCAAAGTGCAAACTTGGATAGATTGCACACTTGAGGCCTGGTGCTTGCATAATCTTTGTTCTGTGCCATGTCTTTATATAAAATTAAATATAATTAAAATAACCCTCTTAAAAGATTGATCTTATCAAGGATCTTTTGGTTCAGGTGTTAGCCTGTATGAACAACCAACCTGGCTCTGATACTAATTGAAAGTGAGGGTAAGATCTATCTTAACTCTAGAGGGGGGTGAATAGAGTATTTTAAAGTAAATTTACAATTTTAAAAAAACTTAGCAGTAAAGGCTTAATTTATGTATAGGTGTAATGTGCTTTGATGTGGAAATAAAACTAAAGCAGTAAGGATAAAAACCACAGCACAGCAAAGAATATTCACAAGAATCCAGAAGATATAAGGAACTATAGTGGTTCCCCAAAAACCTGGGTACATCCACTCTTCTACCACCCTTGGTAGGAATCCACTGCAGGATGGGTTGATCAGGTGTCCTGGGCACCAATGAGCTTTTGATAAGGTGCTCAAAAACCACACTAGATTTTTTGATCAGGTGTCTTGCCACCACTGAGTTTTGACAAGGCTCTCAGAACCAGAATCAAGACTTTTGAAGGGAGTTTTGATAACCCTTTTACAGCAGGAAAAGAAAAAGAAAGAGATGAAGATGTCTTCTCTGTCTCAATCACTGAGAGAGGACTTTTGTGGATTGATTTTGTTGTCAAAGCTCCCCCTGAGAAAGATGAGAGCTTTGCTAGGGTGATAGGTCTTCAGAAGCTTCAGATCTCCAGCAGAAGATGGTTTCAGCAGTGGCTGAAATATGAATTGTCTGGAGTCCTTGATATTGAAGCTATGATCACTTTTTAGTATGCCAACTAATTCTCCAGGATTGATCACTTGATTTTTGAATTGATCTCACTATCCTGTGAATCTGTACTGAGAATTTTTTGTTGTTGTTTTTCAATTCTTGTGTAGTCTCTTGTTATTGTAACCCTCAGAGTAGAGAAGAAAAAATGATTTATTCTCTGAAGATCCTCTATCCAAGATAGCCGTTAGCCGTCAATAAATGCCTTCCATAAATGTTTTGTCTTCTGGAGGAAAGTCCAATAAATATTCTCTGATAAATCCCTTGAAAGTTGCTCCAGAATAAATGAAAACGACTAGCAGATCTCTTGAAATAAATGCTGAGAGAATTTGAAAATCATTCCAAAAGCTGACTGAATTTGAATCCTCAAAGTCGTCGATCTCTCAGGAAAAACGTCGATATGAGCTCTACGATCTTCGACCTGAGCTCAGAGATTGGAATGAACATCAGACAGAAAACGTCGACCTGAGCTCAAAGATCGTCGACCGAAGCTCAGCGGCCTGAAGGACAAACTGAAGACAGATCGTCGATCTGAGCTCGAAGATCGTCGACCGGAGCTCGACGATTTAGCAGAGTTGAGCTCAGAGAGCGTCGAACGGAGTTCGACGTTTCGTCGACCTAAGCTCAACGATAATTGTCTTTTCCTCAGCTTTAAGTCTGATTCCTTGAATGGTCCTGGGGGCAGCTTCAAACCTAAATTCTAAGCCCTAAACATTGTTCATGACCCAGGTAAACTTGAGTCCTTGTTGATTTACATAGCTATAACTAAAAATGTAAGAACATTAAGTTTGATCTTTATAGCCTTTGGGGTGATATATTCTTGGTGGTATTATCCATTTACTGAAAGGATTAAAGTTGCTGTTAGAATTTAGGTTTCTGTTGTAAGAATCTACGATCAACGATTTCTGGTTGGATCGTCGACCTGAGCTCGATGATGTTGGATGAGATCATCGATCTCTACTCAAAGAATGAAGATATTCATTCTTGGGGCACAAAAATCTTCGATCTCTTGTCGACGAACTATACTGGTATCGTCGATCATAGATCGAAGAACAATTATTACTTAAGTTTGCGTTCAGAGATCGTCGTTCTGAGTTCAACGATATGTTCATATATCGTCGATCTGAGTTCGACGATAACTGCCGAACATTGTTGTTTTTGTTATTCTTCTGGTTTTTTAGTTTATTCTGAATTTCAATTTGTTCAAGAAATTTATTGACCATATTAACCTATTCAGTATTCTTCTTTCCTTGGTCAGATATAAACTTTACCGGTTTGCAAAGGTTATTTTTCTGAATTAGAGGTGGATCACTAGAGGAGGCACCTAGTCCTAGTTTGCTATTGTTAATCCTAGCATTTACAGTACTAGTGATATCTAGCAGTTGCAAACTTCTTCCATTTAGTGATTCTTATAACTTCTTAGCCTTGCTAAGTTCAGAATTCAGAAAAGATATTTGTTCATTAGCAGAAATCAGTTCTTTTGTTAGATTAGCATTTTCTGAGGTGATTTTGTCTAAATCATTTAGTTTTTCTCTGAGAAGTTTGATTTCCTTCTTAGAGCTGATCAAGTCTAAGCACAAAATTTTAAATTCAAGTTTAAACTCATCTAATTCAAAATCATAAGATGCTATTACCTGATCTTCAACTGATAAGAATTCCTCATCTTTAGATTCATCTGTATCTGATCTGCTACAACCTGCCTCAATGTCCATGAGGCAAACTTCTTTAGCCTTTTGCTCTTCTTCATCCTCACTGGAGCTGGAGGATGTTGACTCTTCTTCAGTATCACTCCATGTTTCAGCAACAAAGCCCTTGTCTTTCCTCTTGTGATTCCTTGAGGAGGGTTTGCTGTAGTGACTCTTCCTTGGGTCCATCTCCTTTCTTCTATCCTTCTTTTGAACTTCTGGGAACTCAGAGATGAAATTCCCTAGTTTCCTGTAGCCAAAACAAACTTTTTCTTTAGATGGTGTTTTGTCATACCATGGCTTATCTTCATATTTTGATGGTTTTGTTCTGAAGTCTTTTCTAGACATCTTGAAGAATCTCTTAGCAAAGAGACTCATCAACTCTTCATTCACAGGAATGACTTCAGAATCTTCTATAACTTTGAAAGCTATGTTGTGCTCCTTCCTAGTTGGTGTAGGAGTCTTTACTTCAGCTGCTTTTTCTCTTGCTTTCATCAGTTGCTCATAAGACTTTAGCTATCCTAGAAGAGATTCTGTTGAGATCTCTGTATTGCTTCTGGCTTCTCTCATGGGCCAGATTCTTGAGTCCTATGTGCTAGGAAAGCACATAAGTATTTTGTCATTCACTTCAGTTAAAGTGATTTCTTTATTTAGGGTCCTTTGCTCACTGATGATGGAACTTAGTCTATTGTACATCACTTCAACTGTTTCTGCTTCATCCTTCTTGAAGTTTTCATACTGAGTGATGTGGTTTGATCTTCTATCTTTCCTCTCATCTCCTGATCCAGCCACCATTTGGTTCAAAGAGTTTTAAATGTCCTTAGCTGATTGACACTCATCAACCTTTGAAATATTTCATCAGACATAGTTTGAGCAAGTATGTTCATGGCTCTGGCATCAGCTATCATATACTTTTTCTGTGCGTCTGTCCATCAAGGGGGTGGAACTACACTCAAGTCAATTGATGCAGTTGAGGTTGGAGCCACTGGAGCTGGTGGTCCTGTTAAGATAGAGTTAAATATATCTTCATCAATAGAGTTCATGTAAAGCCTAATTCTTGCCATCAAGATTGTGAACTTATACAAGGTGCATACTGGAGGTCTGGTGCTTGCATATTTTTGTTCTGTTCCAGGCTGTATATATAAATCTAGTAAAGATAAAGAACAGATCTAACTTTGGATCTTTGGTTCAAGGGTTTAACTTGTACAACCAAAAGAACCTCCTCTGATACCAATTGAAAGTTAGGGTTAGATCTGATATACTCTAGAGGGGGGGGGGGGTGAATATAGTATGTATGTATATTTAAAAACTTTTCTTTAACTATAAAGATTGTACCTAAACTTAGATACTATATCACAACATAAAAAATTGAAATAAATGAAATCACAGAAAAGCTAAATTACACAGCCATAGAAAGAACATGAAGAAGAGGGCAACCAGATAACACAAGAATTTATAGTGGTTCCCCAACCTGGGTACATCCACTCTTCTACCACCCTGGTAGGAATCCACTCAGGTTTTTGATCAGGTGACTGCCACCAATGAGCTTTTGGTCAGGTGCTCAAAAACCCAAACCTCAAGTCTTTTGGTTAGGAGACTTGCAACCAGGAATCAGTTTTGAAGGGAGTAGAGAAGCCTTTTTACGTCGTGGTCATATAACTAGGGGCGACCCAACAACACATGACAGGCATCCATAGGGATGATGTCACACCAAATCTTCTCCGAATATGCCTTGATGGTAAGGGGCACCAAGAATCGTTTCGACACCGGGAGGGTCGACTTGTTCACCCAAGCCACCTTATATGGGTGTGGGTGGGGTTCAGCCGATAGAGACATACGCTTCACGGCAGCCTCAGATATGACGTTCATACAACTACCACTGTCGATAATCAACCGACACCACTTCTCACCACACTTGAAGTTCAAGGTAAAAATATTCATTCTGTTCCAATCGTCCAACGCTCTGGGGGTCGCCAGGATACACCTCATCACCATCATATGGGAGTCGTCCTCCATATCACTAGGTATTCCGTCCGAATCACTCTCTTCCCCCGCCTCGAACGTGAGGTCGTCAGACCCGCCCGTGGAATCTAGCAAGGCTAACGGTTTGGGTTTGGTAGGATAATCACTAGCGTAGTGCCCCTGAATACCGCACGCGAAACAAGTGACGCTCGCCCGGGTGACCCGACCCACGGGGACTTTCTCACCTGAGGGGTTTCTATTATTTCTAGCCGTTACCACAATAGAGGCCGAATCTGGGGATCGGTATCTTCCTTTATCTTTCGTGGTGGTCGCGGGAGGTGGTCCTAAGATGGACTTTCCCTTCTGAAACGGACGCGTCTTACCCTTAAGCATATTATGCTTCTCGATATCTAAGGCGGCGTTAAAGGTGACATGCAGGTCGGTGTGACCATAACGCAGTAATTTTCCTTGGATGTCGGAGTTTAGCCCCTTTCGGAACCTAGAGAGGGTTACCTCGGGCATCTCCTTAACGTCACACCTAACCATCATGTCCTTTAGCAGGCTCATGTACTCTGAGACCGACCTATTCCCTTGAGTGAGGGTAGCTAAATCATCGAACATTTGGGTCCGATGGTACGTGGGGACATACTGCTCGGTAAGTTTGGCCTTCATTTCGTCCCAGCTTATGGGCAAAGCCCCATTCTCTATCCTCAGACGACGCTCCTCATTTAACCAGAATATTTTGGCGCGCCCGAACAATTTCATTCGTGCTACCCGCACCTTATCCGCATCATTCAGCGTATACCACTCAAAGTAACATTCAGTCTCCATGACCCAGTCCTGGAAGACTTGGGGGTCCCCCAATCCATCATAGGCAGGTGGTTTGAATCGAATGGCTCGAGTGAGATCAAACTTATACGGTGCTCGCTTAATATACTCATTTGGAGGGTTGGGATGAGGATTGGGATAAGGATTGTGGTTCCCTCCCATCCGAGGGTTAGCGGGAGGATTACGTGGTCCCCCTTGCACTAGACCCAACCCGTGAATCGCTTCCCTAAGGGCCATCATTTGCTCCGTGAGATCTTGTCGGAGCACCTCAATCTCCGTGAGATCACGAACATCATCCTGTTCATCCGCCATGGTGGAAGATGTGGGGGAATACTCCGCTCCTGATCTAGTGCGCATGCAACACGGAGACACAAGTTTTAGACAAACTTAGTTGAATTAAAACCCACTTAATTACTAAATAAATTTTTTTTTTTTGATTTTGACTACTAACGAGCAAGCAACGACGCGGAAGGCGGGAGTCGATTAAGAAATCGACTTGAACCTCCCTCTGATACCAAATTGATGTAGGGATATCAGGAGATATCCGAAGATCAATGGAGTCACGTAAATAACCTCTCGATAAGCTAACTGATAACCGCTCCCCAAACCTACGTCCGCACTTTCCACAACGTGAAACCAAGCAACAACTAAAATACGGATAGCAACTCGTTGTGTGAAAGGACAAAGGCGATAAGCCAAGATCCGATCACGCTAAAGGGACGAATATTGTGTCCGGACGAGCGAGTTGTACCAAAGGAGATCTATCCAAAAATAGCGATCAAAGCATGGAAGATCTCCCCCAACAAAAATAGCGAGGTTCGCCAAACCTAAACAAATTTAAATCAACTAGGAAGTAAATGATAATCGATTTAGAGGCTACTACGATGCATTCAACGCTACCAAAATAACACCAACGCTTTAGCCCCCATAAGACTATCAAGAGGGAAATCACAAGTGAGGAGCGTTTCGTTACCCAAGTTAGAATAGATGATTCTAACTATCTAATCTCGATCACCCGTCACGGTTCCTTCGGAAGCGAGGAGGAGGAGATGAGGATCTCCGCCATAGAAGCGTCACGCTAAACCGAAGCCGTTGCAAGACTTCTCCAACCACACGAATCCTCTAGGAGAGAGGGAAGCCGACCCGCGAGGGGTTCTCGGTTTTCTTGAGGGAAGGGAAAAGGGGCGGTCGGGTTGAGGCCGAAACGGGAGAGGGGAATAGGAGGGGGTGGCGGCTTGGTGGAGAGGGAGAGGAGGCTGAGATGTATGGAGGAGAGGGGAAGCGGTCGGATGGGGGGAGGCGGCGGTTTGTAGAGGAGAGGCGCGGGGTGCGGCCGAGAAAGACGAGACGGGGAAGAAGGCGTGAGGCCGGCGGCTAGAGAGGGAGAGAGGGGATTAGAAAGAGGGGATTTTAGGGTTTTCTATTTCTTTTTTCATTCTACCAAAATAAACACCACTCAAGCCTATATATAGGCTTAAGTCAAAATCCGGCTATGTGCAGCCCAATAGCAGAAATTTAAATGTTCTAGAATACGAAAATAAAGTGCTCCCAAACAATGAGCAATATAAATAACGACTTCTAAATTATTTATCGGAAGTGTTGCGCCGCGGGCGTAGGTTGTAGCGTCTCAAATCCCTTGGTGGAGATGAAGGGGGGTCTTCCGCGTCCGTGTTATCATTTGCCTCCGCATGTTGTGGGCCGTAGTCTCCATCAGGGGGTGAGAGAGTGATGGTGTCTTCTCTTTCTCAAATACAACTGAGAAGACTAGTGGAATTAATGTTAACAAAAAGCTCCCCCTGAAATATTTAGTTTGTTTAAGGAGGAATGGAACTTTTTCTTCAGGGTGATAGGTCTTAAAGCTTTCAGCTTTAACCCGAAAAACTTCAGGAACTTCTTGACAGATGTAGTATTGTTGTCCAACTAAAAGTTCCTGAGAGTATGATAGAAGAAGATTCGTGATTTGGATGGTTGTTCTTCTTCTTCAGAAAGATTGCTCTTCTTCAGGTCTAGCAGTTGTTGATTTCTTGACTGATCGATTCTCTATGTCTCAAGAAATCTGTATGTCTCTTAGATTATGTCTCTATGTGTATTGGAAGAAAGAGAACTTCTTGTTTTTATATTTTCCATGTGGAAGTCCTTTTGAAATTTGAAATTCTTCCTATAATTAATGCTGACGGCCTTGGAATAATTTGGCATTGATTTGGTTCCCTAACTGTCCCTTAGAAAAACGGCAGGCAATAATCCTGATGAAGACCATAATTAACGCTCTTGTCTAACGGTAATAATTAGAGAATATTAGAGCATTAATTATAAAGGATCATTGCCATATAATAAGGATAAAAGAGGAAAATAGCCATGACTGGATTCGTCGACCTGAGTCCACAGTTTGTCGAGCTGAGAATAGCTATTCGTCGAGCTGAGATCCAAGATCGTCGACCTCTGAATGCTGCTTGATAACTTTCTTCTTTTGTGCATCAAGTTCGTTGATCTGAGATCTAAGATCGTCGACCTCCAAGCCTAGAGATTTGTCTCTGAGTTCGTCGTGCTGAGCACGACTTTTTCGACTTGAGATCAACGAACGTAGAACTCCTTTTTCTAAGTCTTGAATTCTATAAGTCTTGAGTCTCTGGCTTTGTTGAAGGCTGGTCCCTGGCATTGTTGACTCTAAGGACTTAACCTAGACTCTAGGACACAGCCATGACCCTGGTCTATACATGTTGGGTCATATCCTAACTTAGTGAACCTAGCCCAAATTCAACTAGGGATCCAACAGTGTGGATTATGGATGAACTTTTCTCTTGGTCCTTTTGACCATCAAACTTAGGAAGAGTTAATCTCTCACCTAACAGGGTGGATGAAATGACCACGTCCTGAGTAGGGACTTGAGAATGCTCCCCCTTGACTTCAGTATTATCTTTTGGAAGAACATTATTCTAGTCCAAATCCATATCTGCAGCAATATCTGACTCATCATCTTTAATTGAGTCATCATCATCTCTTATAGAGGCATGATCATTATCTAAAATAACTAGTATATCGGTATTAATCATACCTGTATCAGCATCAATACTTAAGTTTTAAACTTTTCCTGTAAGAGTAGTGGCATCTAAAGCAACCATAATTCTTGTAACCTTTTGATCAAGAGCTAGCTCATTTATTAACCTAAGATCCCCCTCAGAAGGTGCATTCACCTCTTCTGGTATAGAGGATTCTATGTAATCTTCAAGGTCCTATACTGGCTCAATGATCTCATCTTTGTCATTTGTCATATCAGGTGCAGCACATTCTGTAGGAGTGTTCTCAGACTCAAGAGCAGCATGAATTTCATCAATATGCTCTCTACCAATTTGACTCCTATCTGAGTCTAGTTGAACATTTATTCTAGCAAAAGATTGACTGGGGTCAAGATCAACCTAAAGTCCAACATTTGCTGGAGATGAAGACTCTGTCTCATAACCTGAACTAGAAGAACTAGAAGATCTACCAATTTGCTTTCTTGTGCCCTTAGACAAGGCCTTCTTCTCAGAAGGTTGACTCATTGGATGAATTCTTATAAATCTATCCAAGGTCTTTTTTCTGTCATTTTGAGATAGTAGATTCTAACACCTTGCTTCTGGTTGAACCTGTCAGGATAAGTATTGATCAAGAGTAGGGAAAAAATTCTTCCTAAATTAGGTGTCAGTAGATAGTCAACTAATCTTTGGAAGATGATGTTGGTCCATGAGGTCTGCTTTTGTAGAATTATCCTTGTGATAATCTCAAACATTAGTTTGGAGATAGTGTCATGAGACCCAGGATTGCATAATATGGCTTTCCCAACAATGTCGGGCAATAATTGGCCTCTTTTGATAAAGAATTTTCATTCTTAGGCTCTGTTTGGCTCAGCTGCAGCGACTGCAGAAGCAGTGGTGGGAAGCAGTGGTGGAATAATCAGCTGTTTTGCAGAGTGGTGACAGAATCTGTGAAACTGTTTGGAAGAACAACGTTAGCAGTGCCGTTTCAAACATAGAATCTGTGAAACTGGAATAACAATGGTAATGCAATAACACTGGAATAGGGTCGCTTCTTGTTCTGGGTAAAAACATCTAAGAACAGAAAAAAATCTCCTTTTATTTTGATTCCTAAACATCTATCCACAAAAAAAAATCACCATTAATCCTAGCAGACGAATCAATCCTAGCAGAGGAGTAATCGATCCTAAAATTTATCCAAATAATCTTACCCTAACAATAGGAGTAATCGATCCTAGCAGATGAATAGTCGCTCCTATAATGTATGTGGTGGCGATTGGCAGTTTCATCGGACAGGGAAGGAGCTTGTCGGCAATAACTCCTCTAACCTCACTGGTGTGTTGCCGGATCGCTCGCCAAATTTGAAGCAGGGTGCTGTCGGATCACTCGTCCTTGAACATGGAGAAAAGGGTGAAATCCCTAACGCGGATGGAGGCTCTCGCTGGAGAATGTCAACGGAAACGATGAGGGCGGGGCATCTTCTATCTCGCAGGCGGAATCGCGGAAAAATGCGACTCGCGAGTCGTGGTTCGAAATCACGACTCAAAATCGCCGCTTTTCCATGATTCAGGAGCGGTGGCGATTTCCACCGTGGTACCTGTTTTCACTGTTTGGCGAGGCGTTGGAAATTTCAGCTGCACACTGGAGCCAAATCATGGAGCCAAACAGACCCTTAGTTATCCAACTTTGGCATCACTGTACACACACAATTTCAGTGCTTTATCTCTGTCATTGGAGATGGCTTTTTCTTCATCACTGGTAGTGGAGGGCAGCTGAAGGGCCTTACCCAATTTCCTTGGAGTAATCTTGATCTTCATCTCTCCAATCTTAGATTTTTGTGATGTCTTGGAAGGGGAATGCTTAACATTGTAGAAAAATTCCAAGTACTCATCTCTTAGAATGGGGGAAGTTCAGACAGAAAATATTCCAGACCAAGGGAATACAACATCCTAATCACTTCTCTGATTTCTATTGAAGCATGTACGAAGCCATTCCTGATGATCTCATAACCTTCTTGTACATCTTTTGAAGATTTTGGCGCTATTAAAACTTGAAGTAGAGACACTGAGAAGGGTTTTGGCCTCGATGGTTAGGAAAGAGATTAGGATTTAATGACTTTTGTTTTACTATATCATTATATATAAGTGATTTTGAAATTAAAGGGATGACCTAGATTATTGAATCGACTGATTTGACATTTAAAAATGTGTTGATTTAATTATAAATGACCCATCTCAACGGATATGCTGAGACAATGAAATAATCCGCTGGGACAGGGTAATTCATATACCTGTGAGAACCACTGAGACTGTATCAGCGGTCCCAATGGTTCAGATGAATCTTTCTCAGCAGATCTCACTGATTTCCAATGAATAATGTCAAAACAAGTTTGACAGGCATTAACAATTACTTTTGTCATTTATCAAATTAATTGGGATTAAGCTTGTTAACCTAACATGTTGATAGGGGTCTTTTAGCCTCTAACTAGTTTAGCAATTCAACTAGTTAAACTAGCTAGTTAAAGTGATTAACTGCTATCTATCTAACATCATAGCAGATTGATTTCATCAAAAATTGAAAACAGAGAAATAGAAAAGTAGATCTACAAGTAAAACACTTAATGTACATGAGTCATTCAACATGACGCATTCTTAACTAAATTTTGAAAGAATTGAACTTAGACTAATCGAATGGCTTTGTGTAGATAACAACAACTTGATTGTTAGTGGGGACAAATTCAAGCCAGATGTCTTCACTTTCTACATTTTCTCTAATAAAGTGATATCTAATTTCTATATGTATAGTACTGCTACGTGAGATAGGATTCTTAGCAATACAAATTGCACTAGATGAGTCACAATATAAAGGAGAATGACTTACCTTGAAATTATATTCCTCTAGCTGATGTTGTATCCATAGAAGTTATGCAAAACAACTCCCTACATAGATGTACTCTAACTCAGTAGTGGACATAGACATACTGGTATGCTTCTTGCTACTCCATGAAATCAATCTTCTCCCTAGGAATTGACAAGTTCCACTTGTGCATTTCCTATCTTCCTTGCAACCTGCAAAGTCTGCATCTGAATAGCAAACTAGTTCAAAATAATTATTTCAAGGGTACCAAAGGCCAAGGTGTTGGCTACCCTTAAGATATCTCAAAATCCTCTTTGCAACTGAGTAGTGAGAATCCTTAGGGCATTTAGTAACTAGCACAAACACATGCTACATACATAATATCTGACCTACTAGCAGTTAAATATAATGGGGATCCAATGATATATCTATACATTGATTCATCAAAGGGCTTGCCCTTCAAATCCTTGTCAAGGGAAATATTGGAACCCATGGGAGTTCTCATGGTGGAAGTTGATTCCATGCCAAATTTCTTAATAAGCTTCTTAGTGTACTTGGTCTGAGAGATAAAAATCCCTTCATCAGGCTGTTTCACTTAGAGGCCTAAGAAGTACTTGAGCTCTCCCATGCGGCTCATCTCAAACTCTCCCTGCATAAGGCTAGCAAACCTTTTGCAAAGGTTGTCATAAGTAGACCCAAATATTATGTCATCCACATAAATTTTGACTAGGAGACACTTTTCCTTTGTTTTCCTAAGAAAGAATGTGTTATCTATCTTTCCCCTCAAGAATTTGTTCTTGATGAGAAAGGTAGACAAGGTTTCATACCAAGCTCTAGGAGTTTGCTTTAACCCATACAGAACTTTCTTTAATTTGTAAACCTGATCTACAAAAGTATGATGTACAAAACCTGAGGGCAGATCCACATATATCTCTCCCTTGAGATTGCCATTCAAGAAAGCTGACTTAACATCCATCTAGTAGACTTTAAATCCCTTGTGTGCAACATAAGAAAGGATTATCCTTATGTCCTATAACCTTACAACTGGGGGAAAGGTTTGGTAAAAGTCTATTCCCTCTTCTTGCCTGTAGCCTTGCTTTGTTATTGATAATTGACCCATTCTCATAAAGCTTGTTCCTGTAAATCCACTTAGTGCCAATAATGTTAGATCTAAGTGGATTTGGAACCTACTTCCATACCTTGCATCTTTTGAATTGTTGTAACTCTTCTTACATGGCATTGATCTAGAAATTGTCCTTGTTTGCATCTTCAAACTTCTTGGGCTCATTCTGAGATAGGAAGCTTAGGAATAATGCTTTATTGTGAATCTCGCTCCTTGTGATTATACCTTGATGTTTGTTGCGCGCTAGGGTTCGAAGAAATAAACGCAACCGAACTAGCAACCCGATGAGGCAAGTATACCTATCGAATTGTAGCAAGGGGACACAAGTGTCGTATTAAGATCCGGGAACTGTTGGCTAAGCTTACTCACACGAACGCTATTATCTTATCGACGGAAAAACTAGGGTTTTAGAAAAACTAAGTGCAGGGGAGAAAGTAAAGCTATTCTAGAAAAAGAAACACTGCAATTAAGAGGGCTATTAAGTAAACAACTAAGCTAGAACGGGAACTACTGCAGTTAATAAAAGAGCACAATATATGAGATTACTACAAAAGGTAGAACAATATGAAATGGAAATGCACCCGATCGAGATTCACCTCGGCTAAAGACGATTAAGAAAATGCGATAAAAATCTAAACTTAATAGGATAAGGGTCCTTGACCGTGGAGGTTCCTAAAGCTTGAACACGCTTCTCTCGAAGTCGTGCCCAACTGAGTTTAGGAAGGTCCGACCGACTCTCGTCTAAATCGGAGGCCTAAAACTCGCTTTACGCGGTGAACCCCACTATTGGATTTTACTCCAATCCGGGAGATTTGGACGTCTGCCTCTCTCGAGGGGTGCGTACAACTCCCTTTACTCTTGAATGCTCACTTCATTCTTTCGGCCTCTCGGCTAGCCCAGAATGAAAGCAAAGGCGGAGAGTATATATCGAAAATATACCTCCGACCCGTGATAAATCAAGAGTAATTCAAGGCCCTCACCTAAAAAGAAAAGATTAATTAAAACATCATAACATAATCGCTCTAACCTCGGATCATCAAGATCGAGTACAAGGAGGATTAGTTAATCATAATGGAGTGAAGGGGGGAAGATGAGTAGAAAAGCATAAGAAGAACACAAACTAAAAAAAAACACTTTTATTAATAAAAAGAGCAAGTTACACTATTGAAAATTAAAGTTACAAGTGCATGAAAATTAAACCCTATTCTAGCCCTACATTAAGCACTAAGCAAGAAGAAAATTACATTAAAAGCTAGCACAAACTATGATTAAACTAGGGTTAACCAAAAAGTACAAAGAGAGGGGGAGAGAGAGAGAGAGAAAGCATGAAAAAGGATCAAGAAACAAAGGGGCAGCACCTCCCCCACTCAACCAAAGCTTGCTGAAATGGGGGGGAGGGGGGCTCAATTTATAGATTTTTTCTCGGGTTGGTCACGCCCTCCGACACGCCCTAGGGGGGGCGTGTCAGGGGGCGTGACAGGTACGGATTTGACCTCGGGCTCTGGATTCTGGCGGGAGGGATGATTGCTTCGGTACGTCGGTGGTCACGCCCTAGGTCACGCCCGTGACAGGGGGGCGTGACAGGCATGTCATGTCCAAATCATTGGTCGGAAATCCGTCAGTCGCCGAAAAAGGAGGGTGTCACGCCCATGTCACGGGCGTGACATGGGGCGTGACAGTACTATTTGCGTGCTGAGACGGAACGACATTTAATGCGGCGGCAGGCTTTGCGGCAGAGGGCGACACGCCCATGTCACGCCCGGTGACACGCCCAGGGAGGGCGTGACAGGGGGGCGTGACAGCGGTTTTGGCCGTTATCTGTCCCTTCCAGCAGGTGTCCTCGGGATCGGGTGACACGCCCAAGGTCACGCCCAAGGAGGGCGTGACAGGGGGGCGTGACAGGCCATTTTGGCGATTTTTCTGAAAACCTGCAAAAAGACAGGAAAAAGTTAGTGGCAATAAAATTTACATAAAAAGGATAAAAATAAACTAATAATAGACATAATTTGTACAATATAAAATATAAAATACGATAATAGTTTAGGCTACAAAACGTATTATCAAATTCCCCCAAGCTTAAGCTTTGCTTGTCCCCAAGCAAAAATATAAAAACTAGATATTTATAAAAAGGACTAATCAAAAACTTCTAATTATGCCTACACAAGTACTATGCGAAATTCTTAGTAGGGAAAAGGTGAAATGTAAGTCTAAAACAATTATTTAGGTATGGTAAAACTTTTATAAACTTTACTTAATAAAAACAAATCATCCAAAATTTTAGCGAGATTTTTTTAAATGGACTTAAGTAAAGCAACAAAAATGAAAAACACGCATTGAGTTGTTACTAGATCCAAGCAACGCATTATAATTATATCAATTTAATTATCAAAAATCTAGGTTTAAATCTAAAACCAAAACTGATTTACTGTTTTTTCTTTTCTTAGTTGTTAAATAAAAAACAAAAAGCGTGAATCAAAAGGACTTAAATAGGACAGAAACGTTTGGTTTAGGAAAATGATTAGGAGTGGAATTCAAAGATAAACGTGAAGGTTTAAAATCACACTAAACCAAAACAAAGAGTTTCAAAAACTTTCATAAAAATATGTACACATTTTTTTTCTTTTTCTTTTTCTTTTTCATTTTTCATTTTTCATTTTTTTTTTCTTTTTTCAAAACAAAGGCCACAAATTTTTTTATTTTCCTTTTTGAGTTGGCCAAACAAAAATAAACATCACTTTTGAACATACTTCCTTTTTTTTTTCGAAAACCTTTCTCCACAAAAATCACAAAATACCCTATCAAAAATCGTCAAAATAATTTATGAAACTCAAAAAGGCTAGTGCGATTCGATAGGTTGGAAATTTTGGCTTTGGTGAAACTGAAATGAAGAGAGGAGCTATCAAATGAAATCGGAAAAAGGCTCAAAAACGGCTAACTAGTGGTAAAAGATATTTTAGGTTGGCAGGAAAGCTCAAACGAAAACAAAAATGGCCTAAATCATTTTCACGCTTTTGAATTTATTTAAAACAAAGGTTTGAAAAATTTTCAAAAAGCGAGTCCTAGATAATAAAAGAAGATTGATGAAATTAACTTGAAAATAGAAATAATAGGTGACTTGGATCGTTCACATCTACTACGTTATTCAAAAGTTGACTTTACAAAAGTTATTCAAAAACGAGAAAGAAAATAGTGGATGATGAATTTTTTTGAGAAAGTAAAGGAAATAAACAACAAAAAACCATAATAGAAATGCGAGTTTTAGAAAAATATTTCACCTTAACGTGCTACCGTGAATTAGAAACACAGCATGGCCAACATTTTACTTGTGAAACATAATTAAAAAGGACGATTAGAAATATTATAATTAACTAAGTTGTTTATAGGAGATTTTGAGTAAAACAAAACTAAAAACTAGGGGTACTATTGAAATACCAAAATGTCTAAACTATTCAAAAATACATATATAATTTTTTTTTTTTTTTTTTTTTTTTTTTTTTTTTGAGAAATATTCTCTTTTTTTGGATTTTGGAAAATTTTTCTCTTTTTTGGAATTTTAAGGTATTCTCTCTTTTTTGGAATTTTAAGATATTCATTTTTTTTTTTTTTTTTATAGAACTATTTACAAAAAAGGAAATTATTTACACTAAGCAAAAATGAAGGAGGAAATCCTCCCCCAAGCTTAAAACAGACATTGTCCTCAATGGCTAAAGAAGGGGATTGGAGAAGGAGAGAAAAATAAAGTGCAGAATTGAAAAGACATAATTGAAATACAGGTACTTCCCCGGATTTATTTGCTGCGAAAGCTGAGTGATGTCGATCCCCGAATGTCTTCTTTGGACTTTGTGATGGATTCAGCAATGTTGGAGCAGGCGATCGCAGAAGCTTCAGCTTGTCGGAGCCGTCCGAGGCAAAAATTGTAAAATAAAGAAAACAGAAAAAGATAACTTGGGTTGCCTCCCAAGAGCGCCCTTTGGTTAAAGCGTCGTTGAGCTCGACGCATCAAAAATAATATTGTCCAAAAACATTATTGTCCCGAAATAAAATTGTTTTTGACAAAAAAAAATAAAAATTTCAAGATTAAAGTTCGTGAAGCAGAAACTTAATAGTGTCTGGACTGACATCATCATCACCAGAGAAATACAGTTTAAGACGCTGACCATTCACTTTGAAATTACCCTTATCAGGGTGAGAAATTAAAACAGTTCCATAAGGAAATACTTCTAAAACAGAAAATGGGCCAGACCAGCGAGATTTTAATTTGCCCGGAAATAAACGTAAACGACTGTTATATAACAGGACTTGGTCGCCCGGCTTAAAGTTTTTAGGGTGCCTTAAGTGTTTATCGTGTAAACGCTTCGTCCGCTCTTTATAAAGTTTATTATTTTCATAAGCATAAGAGCGCCACTCATCGAGTTCATTTAGTTGAAATTTTCGAAGGTCACCGACTGAGTGGGGATCGAAGTTTAAAAATTTTAAGGCCCAAAAGGCGCGGTGTTCTAACTCCACGGGCAGATGGCACGATTTTCCATAGACCAGCCGATACGGCGTACATCCGAGGGCGGTTTTGTACGCTGTTCGGTAGGCCCATAGAGCATCGTCAAGTTTGGTTGACCAGTCTTTTCTAGAAGTTGAAACAGTCTTTTCTAATATTCTTTTTATTTCTCTATTTACTACTTCGACTTGACCGTTAGTTTGGGGGTGGTAGGCAGTGGACAGTTTATGCGTAACGCCGTATTTAGTAAGGATTTTTGAAAATTGCGCGTTACAGAAATGGGAACCCCTATCGCTAACGATTGCGCGTGGCGTACCGAATCTAGAAAATAATTTTTTTTAAAACATGACTACAACTCGGGAGTCGTTCGTAGGAAGAGCTTGGGCTTCAGCCCATCGTGAAACATAATCAACAGCAACTAAAATATATTTGTTTCCGAAGCTTGAAGGAAGGGGGCCAACAAAATCAATTCCCCAGAGGTCGAAAATTTCGCACTCTAAGAAATAATTTTGCGGCATTTCATTTTTATTAGAAATATTGCCCGACCGTTGGCAACTATCACACCTGCTCACAAAGGCTTGCGCGTCTTTAAACAGGCTAGGCCAGTAAAAACCCGCGCAAAGCACCTTATGAGCGGTGCGAGCAGCTTGATAGTGCCCACCTGTCGGACCTTCATGCAAATGTTTTAGAATATCAATTCCTTCATCAAAAGAAACACATCTCCTTATCACTTGATCCGCACAAATTTTGAAAAGATGCGGGTCTTCCCAAAAGTAGTTCTTCAGCTCAGAAAAGAATTTCTTCTTCTGCTGAGAGGAGAACTCTTTTGGGAGCACCCGGGCCACTAGATAGTTGGCGATGTGTGCGAACCAAGGAGAAGTAGATGTATTAACTAAAAGCAGCTTCTCATCAGGAAAATAGTCATTAAAAGATTTTTCATTTAATTTTTCTATAAAGGGGTTATCTAATCTTGATAAATGGTCGGCGGCCAAGTTTTCGGCTCCTCGCTTATCACGGATCTCTAAGTCAAACTCCTGGAGGAGTAAGACCCAGCGAATCAAGCGAGGCTTGGCATCCGTTTTGGCAAGAAGGTACTTGAGGGCCGAGTGGTCCGTAAAAACAATGATTTTTGAAAGTGTAATGTAAGGGCGAAATTTATCAAACGCAAATACTACGGCTAAGAGCTCCTTCTCGGTTGTGGTGTAATTTTCTTGTGCAGATGTGAGGGTTTTACTAGCGTAATAGATGGGGTGGAAGTTCTTAGATATGCGTTGACCTAATACGGCTCCCACCGCAAAACTACTCGCATCGCACATAATCTCGAAGGGAAGGTCCCACACCGGAGCTATCATAATTGGTGCGTTAATTAACTTTTCTTTAATTGATTCAAAGGCAGAAATACAAGAGTCATCAAAAATGAATGGAGCGTCTTTTTCTAAGAGATGGGTGAGGGGCTTAGTGATCTTGGAGAAGTCCTTTATAAAACGTCGATAAAAACCAGCGTGGCCTAGGAAACTTCTTATAGCTTTTATGTTTGTAGGTGGCGGCAACTTCTCAATAACTTCTATCTTGGCAACGTCTACCTCAATACCTTTAGCAGAAATTTTATGACCCAAAACTAACCCTTCCCTCACCATAAAATGGCATTTTTCCCAATTTAGGGCAAGGTTAGTTTCTTCGCATCGTTCTAAGACTTTTTCGAGGTTTTCTAAACATCTATCGAAGGTATCGCCGAACACGGAGAAATCGTCCATGAATACCTCCATAATGCTTTCTACGTACTTGTCAAATATTGCGAGCATACATCGTTGGAATGTAGCCGGCGCATTGCATAATCCAAACGGCATTCTCCGGTACGCGAAGGTGCCGAAGGGACAAGTAAACGTAGTTTTCTCTTGGTCCTCGGGGGAGATGGGTATTTGAAAGTACCCCGAGAGGCCATCGAGAAAACAATAAAAGCTATGGCCGGAGAGACGTTCTAAAATCTGGTCGATAAACGGTAGAGGAAAGTGGTCCTTACGGGTGGCGTCATTTAACTTACGGTAATCTATGCACATACGCCAACCCGTCACCGTCCGTGTCGGGATTAATTCATTATTCTCATTACTAACTACGGTTATCCCTCCCTTTTTTGGAACTACCTGAACGGGGCTAACCCACTTACTGTCTGATATAGGGTAGATAATTCCTGCGTCTAATAGTTTCATAACCTCGCCCTTAACTACTTCTTTCATATTCGGGTTTATACGGCGCTGAGGTTGGATAGAGTTACGCGAATTATCTTCCATTAAAATTTTATGTGTACAGAAAGATGGGCTTATGCCCTTGATATCAGAAATTTGCCAAGCAATAGCCCGGCGATGCTTACGTAGAACTAGAAGAAGTTTATCGTTCTGCGTATCCGTGAGGTAGGCCGAAACGATAACTGGTAACTTGGAGTCTTTTTCTAAGAAAGCATACTTAAGGTGTTCGGGAAGTTCTTTAAGTTCTAGGGTAGGGGGTTCTTCATAAGAGGATTTTGAGATTCTTTCTTTTTCAAAAATAATATCTTCATAAACTTTTTTATAAGGAACGTAATAAGGGGTGGGGCTAGCAGCCAAGACGGCTTCTTGTGCAGATTCAGTGGTAAGAAAAGAGGAAGAACAAAAATCAGAAAACTCTTTTTCAAACTCAGAAAGACAATAAGAAGATTCATCACTTCCTTGCAGTGATTCTGTTGTAAGAGAAGAGGAGCAAAAAGTAGAAAATTCTTTTTCAAAGTCGGCGAGGCAGTAGGAAGAATCATCACTCACGGCGTCTATGAAAAAACATGAGTCATCGTTCGCTAAGGTGTTCTTCATCGAAGGGGTGATCGGAAATGTGACTTCGTCGTCGCCTACTCGAAGAAAGAGCTTACCATTGCTTACGTCAATGATGGCTCGGGAGGTGGCAAGGAAGGGTCGGCCAAGGATCAGGGGAACCTCGACGTCTTCTTCGATGTCCAAAATGACAAAGTCCACCGGGAAGATGAACTTGTCGACTTTCACTAGAACGTCCTCCACTATTCCTAACGGGTACTTGACGGATCTATCGGCTAGCTGGATACTCATACGCGTGGGGTTAAGGCTACCAATCCCTAACTTTTTGAACAACGAAAAGGGCATCAGGTTTATACTTGCGCCTAAGTCGGCTAACGCGTGTTTAACAAAGAGATCACCGAAGACACACGGGATAGAGAAACTACCCGGGTCACTGATTTTCTTCGGCAAACCGTTTGTTAAAACGGCGGAGCACTCGGCGTTAAGCGTGACGTGCGAAAGATTCTCTAACTTCTTCTTGTTTGTGAGGAGGTCTTTAAGATATTTGGCGTATTTCGGCATTTGCGAAATAGCCTCGTGGAAGGGAAGATTAATGTGGATTTGTTTGAAGATTTCTAAGAAGCGGGAGTACTGATCATCTTGACGTTGTCTATTAAGTTCAGAGGGGTATGGAGGAGTTAAATTATTTTTGAAGATGGGTGGTGGAGTGAGATTATTTTCTAAAGTGGGGGTGATTACTTCTTCAGCAGAGGGTGGAAGCGGAGCGGAGCTTTGATTTTTAAAAGCAGAAGCGGAGCTTGCCTCGGGCTCTTCACTTGCCATACCGGAGACTTGCTTCCCACTCCGAAGAGTTATAGCTTTCGCTTGCTCTCTCGGGTTGGGTTCGGTATTGGAAGGAAGAGACCCTGCGGGTCGCTCAGAAATTATTTTCGCGAGCTGTCCTACTTGATTTTCTAGACTTTTTACGCTTCCGGTTAACGTTCTTATAGTGGCATCATTTGTGGTGATATATTTAGAAAGTAATTCCTCCAAGCTTGGAGGTTTTGGGTAATTTTGAAGAAGTGGTGGTGGTGGTGGTTGTGCAGAAAAATCATTTTGCGGAGGTGGGCGCATCGCATTCGATGGATTACTCCATGAAAAGTTCGGGTGATTTCTTAAAGCGGGGTTATAACTATTCGGAAAATTAAAACCAGGCGGATGAAAATTCGCAGCAGAAAAATTATTAAAAGCAGTTCTAGGCAAATTATTAACATAATCTAAATGTTCTGGAGTAGGGGTTGCAGATTCCCATACCTGAGGGGCGGAGGCAGCAGTCATCTCCGTGATTTTTTTGCTTAGGATTTCTACTTGCAGAGCGAGCTGGGAGACGTTGTCCACTTCATAGATACCTGCAGGCTTGTTCGGGCGGGACCTAGGCACATTCCACTGATAAGTGTTCATGGCCATGTCCTCAAAAAGCTCAAGAGCGGCTTCCGGGGTCTTATGATTTAAAGTACCGCCAGAAGCTGCGTCTATCATTTGCTTCGTGCTTTGATTTAGCCCGTTATAAAACGTCTGCACTTGTAACCATACAGGCAGCGCGTGATGTGGGCATCGTCTTAATAATTCTTTAAATCTCTCCCAGGTTTCGTAAAGGGTTTCAGAGTCTATTTGTCCAAAGGCAGAGATGTCGTTCCTAAGTTTTGCAGTTTTAGCTGGCGGAAAATACTTCGCCAAAAATTTTTCAGTTAATTCATTCCAAGTGGTTATGCTATTTTTCGGAAGTGTGTTAAGCCACTGCTTAGCTTTAGTTCTTAGAGAGAAGGGGAAGAGTCTTAGCCTTATCGCATCATTTGTGACACCATTTATCTTGAAGGTGTCGCAAATTTCAAGAAAGCTAGCTATATGTGCGTTCGGATCTTCATCTTGAAGTCCGTCAAATTGCACATATTGCTGCACCATTTGAATTATGCTAGGCTTTAGTTCAAAGTTATTATTTGCTATAGTAGGGCGGACTATACTCGATTCTGTTCCCTCGAGGTTCGGTCGTGCATAATAGGACATAGTCCTTTGCACGGCCTCATCTACGTTGGGTTCTTCCATTCTTAAAGTATTAAATGACTCGGAGTCCTCAACCGGCACTTGGATGGTAGGACCTTGAAATCGCGATCTTCTCCGAAGAGTACGCTCAATTTCGTGGTCCAAGTCCAAAATAACCGACGGACTCCCGCGGGTCATGCACTAAAAGAACAGAAAAGAAGAAGAGAAAGAGAAAAAGGATAAACTAGAAAGAAAAACTAGATTTAGAAAATTAAATTAAAATTTTTTTTTTTTGAAATAGATTTTTTTTTATAGATTAACTCCCGAACTTCCCAAGGACTACCCCGTGAAGGGTTCGCAAGGTACTAGACAAGACAGTGGCGCTTAAAGCCCTTTGCCCTTTTCGAGAGAATTAGGTGGCGTAGAAAAATTGTGAGGTTGGTTTCTATTAAGAGCGGTGATAAAATTTTTTTGATTTTTTTTAAAACTTTAAAGAAAGGGGATGAGAAAGAGAAGAGATAAAATTAATAGGGTCGTGTTTTCAAAATATCAACGGAAGTTGGCTCCCCGGCAACGGCGCCAAAAACTTGTTGCGCGCTAGGGTTCGAAGAAATAAACGCAACCGAACTAGCAACCCGATGAGGCAAGTATACCTATCGAATTGTAGCAAGGGGACACAAGTGTCGTATTAAGATCCGGGAACTGTTGGCTAAGCTTACTCACACGAACGCTATTATCTTATCGACGGAAAAACTAGGGTTTTAGAAAAACTAAGTGCAGGGGAGAAAGTAAAGCTATTCTAGAAAAAGAAACACTGCAATTAAGAGGGCTATTAAGTAAACAACTAAGCTAGAACGGGAACTACTGCAGTTAATAAAAGAGCACAATATATGAGATTACTACAAAAGGTAGAACAATATGAAATGGAAATGCACCCGATCGAGATTCACCTCGGCTAAAGACGATTAAGAAAATGCGATAAAAATCTAAACTTAATAGGATAAGGGTCCTTGACCGTGGAGGTTCCTAAAGCTTGAACACGCTTCTCTCGAAGTCGTGCCCAACTGAGTTTAGGAAGGTCCGACCGACTCTCGTCTAAATCGGAGGCCTAAAACTCGCTTTACGCGGTGAACCCCACTATTGGATTTTACTCCAATCCGGGAGATTTGGACGTCTGCCTCTCTCGAGGGGTGCGTACAACTCCCTTTACTCTTGAATGCTCACTTCATTCTTTCGGCCTCTCGGCTAGCCCAGAATGAAAGCAAAGGCGGAGAGTATATATCGAAAATATACCTCCGACCCGTGATAAATCAAGAGTAATTCAAGGCCCTCACCTAAAAAGAAAAGATTAATTAAAACATCATAACATAATCGCTCTAACCTCGGATCATCAAGATCGAGTACAAGGAGGATTAGTTAATCATAATGGAGTGAAGGGGGGAAGATGAGTAGAAAAGCATAAGAAGAACACAAACTAAAAAAAAACACTTTTATTAATAAAAAGAGCAAGTTACACTATTGAAAATTAAAGTTACAAGTGCATGAAAATTAAACCCTATTCTAGCCCTACATTAAGCACTAAGCAAGAAGAAAATTACATTAAAAGCTAGCACAAACTATGATTAAACTAGGGTTAACCAAAAAGTACAAAGAGAGGGGGAGAGAGAGAGAGAGAAAGCATGAAAAAGGATCAAGAAACAAAGGGGCAGCACCTCCCCCACTCAACCAAAGCTTGCTGAAATGGGGGGGAGGGGGGCTCAATTTATAGATTTTTTCTCGGGTTGGTCACGCCCTCCGACACGCCCTAGGGGGGGCGTGTCAGGGGGCGTGACAGGTACGGATTTGACCTCGGGCTCTGGATTCTGGCGGGAGGGATGATTGCTTCGGTACGTCGGTGGTCACGCCCTAGGTCACGCCCGTGACAGGGGGGCGTGACAGGCATGTCATGTCCAAATCATTGGTCGGAAATCCGTCAGTCGCCGAAAAAGGAGGGTGTCACGCCCATGTCACGGGCGTGACATGGGGCGTGACAGTACTATTTGCGTGCTGAGACGGAACGACATTTAATGCGGCGGCAGGCTTTGCGGCAGAGGGCGACACGCCCATGTCACGCCCGGTGACACGCCCAGGGAGGGCGTGACAGGGGGGCGTGACAGCGGTTTTGGCCGTTATCTGTCCCTTCCAGCAGGTGTCCTCGGGATCGGGTGACACGCCCAAGGTCACGCCCAAGGAGGGCGTGACAGGGGGGCGTGACAGGCCATTTTGGCGATTTTTCTGAAAACCTGCAAAAAGACAGGAAAAAGTTAGTGGCAATAAAATTTACATAAAAAGGATAAAAATAAACTAATAATAGACATAATTTGTACAATATAAAATATAAAATACGATAATAGTTTAGGCTACAAAACGTATTATCAATGTTCATCCCCAAGGATGTGATTTCTTGGGTGATCTCTCAGGAGCCTGGTTGCAGTAGGCAACCTGTCTTCATCTTGTTGAACAATATCTACAACATCTGCTTGTCCTTCAATCTAAACAACTACATCCTCATCTATGAGTGCCTCAACTTCTGAAGTGACTATGATGGGTCTGGGTGTGTCCTCAATAGTCATCTTTTGCAACTGTTGGTCAATACGTGCAATAATAGTAGTTCTGGAACAACCCTTATAAAGTTGGCCAGTCTCATCAAAAACTACATGCATTGATTCTTCAACTACATAAGTCTTCTTGTTGAATACTCTATAGGCTCTACTATGTGAGCTATATCCAACAAGTACAGCAACATTGCATTTTTCAGCAAAGTTTGTATGTTGAGATTTCCTATTATTCAAAATATAGCATTTGCAACCAAAGTTTCTAAAATATGAAATAATTAGTTGTTTGCATTTCAAAAATTAATATGGGTTTTTCTCATGGGCCTTATTAATGGAGGCTCTATTCAGAATATAACAAGCTGTATTGTCTACCTCAACCCAGTAATATTTTGGTAGAGAGGAATCATTTAGTAGTGTTTGCCAACCATTATTAAGGTCTTATTTCTTCTCTTAACCACTCTATTTTGTTGTGGGGTTCTGGGAGAGGAAAACTCTTGGGTGATACCAAAGTCTTGACAAAACTTTGTCATGGCCTCAGATTGAAACTCTGTACCATGGTCTGTTCTAGTTTTGACCACTATACATTAAAATTAATTCTGGACGACCTTGATATGGTTCATAAAGACACCTAAGGTATCTGACATCTTCTTAAGGAATAATACTCATGTATACCTAGAGTGATCATCTATAATCACTAAGGTATACAACTTTCCACCTAGGCTTTGAATGGGAAAAGAACCAAATAAGTCCATATGCAACAGATAGAGACAACTTTCAGTGTCTTTGGAGCAAATACTTTTAAAGGGGGCCTTGTTTGCTTGTCCATTTGACATGCATGACATGAACCACTTTTAACACATTTTATATTTAGGTTTGTTCTAATAAAATTTTTGAAAATAGTTTGTTCATTGTCTTGTAGTTAATGTGGGCAATTATCTTATGCCATTGAACATAAAGAGATTCTCTCTAATTAGCTACAAGACACACAGGATATATGGAATTATTGCAAATAAAATCTAAGCAATATACATTTCCACTCCTAGTGCCCAAGAGGATGACCTCTAAGTCAACAAATTTCTTGATCAAGCACTTGTCATTGTGAAATTTAATGACACGACCCAAGTCACATAGTTGACTTATGCTTACAAGTTGTAACCCTTCCACATAAGCTTCAATTGTTATTGAGACTATGCCATTAGTAATCATACCATAACCTTTGGTGATGCCCTTGTTAGAGCCACCAAAGATGACTTTAGGTCCATTCTTTACATGAACATAGTCTTTAAGTAAGCTCCTTATCCCATTCATATGTTTGGAACACCCACTGCCCATGTACCAAATCTGATCTAGAAATGTACTTGGACTAACCTATAAAATATAATTTACTTAACCTTAGGAGCCCATTTAATTTTGGGTCCTGGGTGCATGTTAGCAGCATAAGAATTTCTAACAAGAACTTATCTAGGTTGAATGTATTTCTTTACATTAGGCATATTGGGATCGATCATGCCAACAATCAATTGGAAAAGTGTCCCACTTTCCTACAACACCAACACTCATGGATGTTGTATCTTCTTTTCTAAACAGCTCTTGAAGTAGATGCTTCCGATTTTTGTTCATGAAGGAAGACTGCAGATTCTTCATGTTCCTCTCAACAATAATTTGGTATTTTGCCTACCTATAGTCAGTCTTAATAGGAAATATCTGATGGGTACCAGCAAGACTCATCTAGGAGGATGAGCACAAGTTGATGGCTTTAGAGATTGCCCTGTGAGATTGAGCTATAGGCTGGACAGCAAACAACACTTTAGCTGGTACGGACTTGGAAGTTGATGCACCCTTATCCTTAAGTGAGGAGGCTAATGTTCCAAATACAAATGGTCCAGGAAGAGCCATCTGTATTTCCTCATATGGGGCTTTAAAGGAACTCAAGCCCATGCCCTTCCTTCCATTATAACTATGAGCATTTTTGTTTATACTATTGGATCTTCCATTCAACCAATGACCATACATACTCTCTTGGCCATACTTGTTGGATGGCAATAAAACTTTCTCAAAAGAGATAGCAGGCTTACAGAGATAAGAAGTTTAGTTTACAACAGAAGATATTAATGAATTTAACCTTCAACTTTATGGTCTTCTATTAAGAATAAACAATAGAAGGCTAACCAAGAGCAGAGCAGTAGATTTGATCTTCAGCTTTAGCTCTAGCACTACCTTTGATATTTTTTCTTCAGTAGAAGGGAGTAAGATCAACCTCTGAGCCCAGATGGACTTCGATCAGATCTGGTAATAATTACTAGAAGCACAAAGCTTTAGCTCTTTATCAGTACTTCTAGTTCTCAGTAGCACTCTAACACTTCACAACACTTAGTAGCAGCTCTTACAATGATCCAACATTTCTACGTGCTTTTCTTTGACCTAGAATATGCTTTTTATATGCATCGCCAATTTGTAATGGCTCTTCAGTTAATTTGACATCACATGGCCGAGAATGGAAAATGCTATCCTACTTTATTAACATTCCGCCAAAACTGGATCGCACCAAGTCAACGACTAGTTTTTAATTTGTCTCAGCAGCTGGGCTGAGACAGGCTTCTGTCTTAGCGACAGATTAACTGTCACAACTGCTCCGCTGAGACCAGTATGCTTTCTCAATAGGGCTAAGATAGACAATTTTCTCAGCTGCAGATGGCTACATCCTAGTGGTTCCACTGAGACCACAGTGTCTTCTCAACGGATTTTCATAGAAGAGCTGAGAAAATGACAACCACTTCCAAGAATGTTTTAACCATATTTAGAACAACTTAAACCTATAGATAATTGAAGTAGAAGGTTTATCAAATACATTATGCACATAGCATTGATGGTGATTGCTCTTTAAATTCAAGGAACATTGAAGGGTAATATTCCCAACAAAGCTTATTGCCAAATGGAGGATGGATGCATTTACCCTAAAGGCCACTTGAAGAGTTCATTTGAGGATCACATTGTACGGTGATTCTATCTCAATGGATTTAAATTGAATGGCGTGGGTGGCTCATTTTTAGAGTTCTCCTAATGTGACTGGGTTGTTCAATGATTCCTTTGACCAGATAGGCTCTCCATCAAACCCATAGATGGGGTCGGAGGTTAGCTGGAGCTTATCTTCATGTATTTTTATATTGCGAAGTGGTCAAAATATTACATTCACCGAGCTGTCGTTATCTTCAATGATCCTCTTGACGTAAAAACTAAGATCCCCAGTCTCGGTTTAATGACCAGTAGATCCTGATGTGAGGTGAGCAATCCTTTCAGATCTTTTTCTACGAAGCTTATCATTTCTTTGTCCTGGGTCTTCTGTCTTTTTTCTGGGGGTCTCATGATGACTTCAATGGTGGTTGGGTCACCCCTAGAGATGGCCTCTACTATCCTAACGACATGTCTGCTCACCTATGACTCTTGTAGTTGTGGTTGTTTTCTCCTAGGTTGCGCTTGGTGATTGTGGGTCTGGTTTTGAATGAACATTCCTAAGATTTCTTGGCAAATCAAGTGCTTGATCTTGTCTTTATGTATTACACATTCTTTAGTGGTGTGTCCAGTTCCCCTATGGAACTCGCAGTACCTTGTTTGGTGTCACAACCCGCATTTTCTCCGAATTAAGAATTATCAGAGTAAGAGAAAACACGCGTCATGATGCCACGTCAAGCAGGGGATAACTGCTGACGCTCAGGCAAAACCAACTACAATCTTTATGCAAGCAAATCATATGCTTAATGAATAGAAAATCAGTTATATTTTAGAGACCGTATCCCTCGGCTCAGTGGATCACCTAGTCCACAAAGGAAAACTATATTTATACGCTGCGGAAAAATACTTTATTTAGGTTTAACCTCCTAAGGAGCGCATAAGGGTTCCAAGAGAACCACTCATGCTATGCAAGACTCTACATTAAATTTATGTAATATATAAGAAAATGGTCTTTATACGTGATTTGGAAAATAGTGAATACGTCTTATAAAACATGCTGATCATGAGCTTTATTTATAATAATAATTATAGTTTAAAAATAACTAGCAACCTAGCATAAAACCTTCTCAGAGCAAGTAGACTATCTCCAGAAAATGGTAGCAACAATAGTATATATCTAGTATAAGGTAAAAACTACCAGTGGGCGCCAACAACCTGACACGAACCCACTAGCACAAATATATGTCTGTAAGAAAGTACTGAAATCAACCTCACTAACAAGGTAAACAGAACTCCAATGTCCGGGAGTCCACCAACAACACCACCTCCAACTAGCCACCAGACTGGCTACGGCTCAGAACCTGAGGCATTCCAAAAGAAAACAAAACACCTCAGCAAGCTAAACAAAGTAAAACTGCATGAAAGAGTCAACCAAAAGGGGAAAAGTACCAGAAAAACATGCAGTAGAAAGAGTCACCACTGTCCAAAACAGGACCACAAGAAATGCACAACGTGCAAAGAAACAGCAACGACCCAGCCCAGGAACCACATCCTACAGGGCCTACTAGGCTACCAAGAGCCAGAATATTGCAAACTACCAAAGAAGAAACTTCTAACACCCTAAACTGTGGGAAGTGATAGTAGCAAAACAACAACGAGGAACCGAATCGAAGGCAAACGCAGTCCCCCAATCCACCATGTCCAAGTCAAAAGCTCGAGGGTCAACACGTGAAAACACAAGGGACCTTCCACCCGACATGCCCAGCACGTACCTGGAGCAAGAAAACATGGGTGGCCTTGGCTATATCACACAACTCCACCCCCATAAAGAGCTACAACCACCACTACTAACCACGGCCCACGATTCGGCCTCTAGGAAAATAAAGAAAACGGCCGACAAGGAAAACCCAGAAATACAACTGGAAATCCACTCGGAAACGAAAGAAAAGGTAAAGGAAGAGTGTTGAAATAAACCAACACGACTAGGCATTGAGTGAAACCCACTCAGTGCCTACCTAAACTTTGGCGTTGAGTGAGCTAGCCTCACTCGCCGCCAAAATAAAGTTACTACCCACAAACCCACTAAAGAATACGGAGCTCGACGACAGTCGAACGACCAAGGCAGAAGATCCAGAACTCGAGTAGTTGCCTGCCACTTGAGTATCTAAACTCCCGCACTCGAAACCATCTAAATTCGCCTA
Source organism: Platanthera zijinensis (assembly GCA_039513925.1). NCBI lineage: Eukaryota > Viridiplantae > Streptophyta > Magnoliopsida > Asparagales > Orchidaceae > Platanthera > Platanthera zijinensis. The sequence continues at coordinate 132,439,076 of CM077083.1, forward strand.
GCAAAAGAAAATATACAAAGCGCACGATCAGTGACGCACGATCAGTGGTCGTGCGCACTCATCGGCTGATGATCGTGCGAAGCGAACCTGGAAAACCTGACAGAACACCTAGCAACTACGCACGATCAGTGTCGCACAACCACTGGTCGTGCGCACTATTGCCAGCGCTCGTGCGATTTTCTGAGACAGAACTTTGGAAACTGAAAGACAGCCGCGCACGAGCAGAGGCACACGACCAGTGGTCGTGCGCCCTAACGGTTGATGACCGTGCGCGGCTAACCTGTACCGTTTGGAATTTCCCGAACGACACCGGAACGCGCACACGACTCACGCCACTGCAGTAGCAGCAGACAACTATCAACGTCGCGCACCACTACCATACGAACTATGCCAAATCATTCGAGTAATACCTTAACGAAAGAAATCGGCAACCACACCCCCCCTCCTAACTCTCCCTCTTGGCTACACCCGAACCAGAGCAACAATCAAAATAAAGGAAAACAACGGCTCCACGCCGACAATTTGGATTCCAATCATCACAAAATAGGGGGGGTTTCAGTAGGAAGAACTAAGCCCTATAGTTAGCAAGAAAATGAGAACAACAAGGCCTCTAACCTGGGCTAACCAGGATTTCAATTTCAGCAAGAAAATCAAAAAGAAAACTTGGCAAGGGCAAAAATACCACTTGCATCAATTCACAGTGAAGCTTTGGACTGCTTTCCTCCTCTCGCACGGATCAAAACAGCCGCAACACCTAAAACAAACACTCGGCCATTAATGGCGGAAAACTTCCAAAACCGAAAATTCCAATCCTCCCAAAACTCCACGAAAATCGAATTTCTTACCGCAGGAATGAAGGTCTTGACGAGAGCAATCCGAATCCACTCTCGGAATCGAATTCCGTCCACAAACGCTCCGGGAATCGGCGTCCGAAGGCAAGGGTAGTCCGGCGGTTTTTCTTTCTCTCGTACAGGCGGCGATTTCCAAACAGGGAAGAAGATGAGCGGCTCTTTCATACTATATATATATATATAATTATATAATTATATAATTAATTACAAAATTACATAAAGCACCAAATCGACGCGAAAACCGAACTACCTCGGAATTCGACGAAATTCGCACCGTAGCTAAATACCCACGCTACGAACACAACGGCGAAGTCGAAATTAATTTTCGACGAACAGAACTCGAGTTATACCCAAACAAAGCCAAACACCAACATCCCCCCGAGAGGCCACACCGGGTCACCCAAAACGACTCGGCTTGCTAGGGAGATCTTGCCAACAGGCTACAGAATAGGGCACTCAGTTCTAAGGAGCTAAACCACACTCCACAAATGGCACAAGCCACGGAAACACGTCATCGTAACGCCAAACGAGAATAAAAATAATCGCTGAAAAAACGAGGCGTTATAATCACTCCCCCTAAAAGAATGTTTCGTCCCGAAACTTTACGCACAACCCTCCTACTAAAGAAGGAAAAGTAACAAACAGAAGTTACAAAGGGAAACATACCGATCAAATCAGCGAAATAGGTGAGGGTACGCCCTCCTCATGGCCGACTCTAGCTCCCAAGTCGTGCTCTCCAAATCCTGATTTTTCCATAGAACTTTCACCATCGGTATGGACTTCTTTCGCAGCACACGCTCCTGAGTATCCAAAATACGAACTGGCACCTCAACAAAAGAGAGGTTGGGCTCCAACTGGGGCACAACATCCAAGAGTTGACTCTTTCGCAGCACACTTCCGCAATTGGCTAACATGAAAAACATTATGAACACCAGGGAAGTTCGCTGGCAAATCCAATCTATAAGCAGACACACCAATCCACTCCAAAATCTCGAACGAGCCCACATACCTTGGGTCCAATTTCCGATTTTTACTAAATCTCTTCACACCAACCATTGGAGAAACCTTGAGGTATACATGATCCCCTACTAAAAACTCCAAAGCAGACCTACGCTGATTGGCGTTCTTTTCATACCTCTCCTGAGCAAAATGAAGCTTTTCACGAATAAGCTTCACGGTGACTTCCATCTCTTCTAGAGCATCTGGACCCAACAAAGGCTTCTCACCAGCCTCAGCCCAAAACAACGGAGTCCTACAGCGCCTCCCATACAAAGCTTCGAACGGAGCCATCTGCAAGCTTTCCTGATAACTGTTATTATAAGCAAATTCCATGAGTCGCAGACGCTCATCCCACGCTCCACCGTGGTCTAAAATATAGCACCTGATCATATCCTCAACAATCTGATTGACCCGCTCCGTCTGCCCATTGGTCTGAGGGTGGTACGCAGTAGAATACCTCAGATCCGTACCCAAACCCTCCTGCAGACTCTGCCAAAAACGAGAAGTAAACCGGGAGTCTCGATCAGAAATGATGCTAACCGGCACACCGTGGAGTCGGATGACTTCATTCAAGTACAACTCCGCTATCTTCTTCATCGGGTAATCAATCTTATATGGCACGAAGTGAGCACACTTCGTCAATCTATCCACTATAACCCAAATAGAATCAAATACTCTCGGGGATTTTGGCAAACCCGTAATGAAGTCCATAGATATACTCTCCCACTTCCAAGTCGGGATCTCTAACAGAGTCAACTTACCACCAGGCCTTCCATGATCGGCCTTCACACGCTTGCAAGTGTGACACTCAGCAACATATCGGGCTATATCTCCTTTCATACCATACCACCAGGCAATTTGCCTTAAGTCACGGTACATCTTCGTAGATCCTGGATGGTAGGTAATGCTGGAACCATGAGCCTCACTGCAAATCATACCTCTAATGTCCCCAACAGCGGGAACGCAAAACCTGCCGCTGTACTTCAAAGTACCCGCATCATCAATAGCAAAATCTGGCAACTCTCCCTTCTCTGTCCTGATGAACAAGTGCAACAGATCCGGGTCGTCCTTCTGGTGCAGTCTGGTCAAAGAAATCCAGGACGGCTCTGCCACTGACAAGCTACTCTGCAAACTACAGCATCCTACCGAAATATCCATAAGGAGGAACTCCACAACTAACCGATCGGCGGAGAGGTTAAAGATCTTTCCCGTCTTTCGGCTCAGGGCGTCGGCCACCACATTGGCCTTGCCCGGATGATACTGGATTTCTACGTCATAATCCGCCACATACTCAAGCCACCGCCGCTGACGCAGATTGAACTCCTTTTGCGTGAACACGTACTTCAGGCTCTTATGGTCAGTAAAAATCTTGCACTGAGCCCCATAAAGTAAGTGCCTCCACAACTTCAACGCATAGATAACTGCTGCAAACTCAAGGTCATGCGTAGGATAATTCTTCTCATGAGTCTTCAGCTGCCTTGACCCATAAGCGATTACTTTTCCATCCTGCATTAATACGCATCCCAAACCTACAAGCGAAGCATCCACATACACATCATAATCCACGCCCTCAGTAGGAAGGGTCAGAATGGGAGCAGTACACAATCTCCTCTTTAACTCCTGAAAAGCTTCTTCGCACTTCTCGCTCCAAACAAAAGCCACATTCTTCTGAGTCAGCTTGGTCAAAGGTGCGGCTAGAGAAGAGAAACCCTCCACGAATCTCCTGTAATAGCCAGCCAACCCTAAGAAACTTCTGATCTCCTTAGGAGTATTCGGCCTACTCCAATCCATCACTGCTGCAATCTTTTTTAGGTCAACCGAGATCCCATCCTTGTTCACCACGTGGCCTAGAAAAGAAACCTGAGGCAACCAAAATTCGCACTTGCTCAACTTGGCGAATAACTTGTGGTTCCTCTATTCTGATAGTACCAAGCGCAGATGCTACTCATGCTCCTCAGCACTGCGAGAATAAACCAACACGTCATCAATGAAGACCACCACGAACTTGTCTAGGAAATCCTTGAATACCCGATTCATCATGTCCATGAAAGCTGATGGTGCGTTGGTCAAACCAAACGACATCACCAAAAACTCAAAGTGTCCATGCCTCGACCTAAACGCAGTCCGTGGAATATCTGCCTCACGGATCCTGAGCTGATGATAGCCCGAACGAAGATCGATCTTGGAGAACACCGTGCTACCATGCAACTGGTCAAATAAATCATCGATCCTCGGCAGAGGGTACCTGTTCTTGATAGTGACCTTGTTCAACTCTCTATAGTCGATGCAAAGCCGCATCGACCCATATTTCTTCTTTACGAACAAAACAGGAGCACCCCAAGGCGACGAACTCTGCCTGATAAAACCTTTAGCCAACAACTCATCTAATTGAATTCGCAACTCCTCTAACTCACGAGGGGCCATCCGGTACGGCGCCTTAGCAATAGGACGCGTACCCGGCTCCAAATCAATAACAAACTCCACATCCCGCTCAGGAGGGATACCAGGAAGATCATCAGGAAAAACATCGGTGAAACCACGAACAATAGGAATCTCCTCCAAGCGTGGCATGCTAACAACAGTTCCAACCACCGAGACTAAACAAACACAACAATCAGAAAGAAACAATCTCTGAACACATACCGCCGAGAGAACAGGAGAATCCTGACACGGATCAGCATACACGCTGCCGGGCTGACCGTCGTCCCTGATGAAGTCCAAGCGCTTTCCTTTGCACTGAATGACCGCATCATACTGAGAGAGCCAGTCCATGCCCAAAATGACATCGAAGTCCTCTAGATCAATCATCTTCAGGTCCGCCTTTGCAAGAAAATCCCCCAACAAAACCGGGCAATCCAAAATACCCAAATCTGACAACACAGATTCACCAGAGGGAAACTTGACACGGAAGGAGTCCCGAACACGATCTAGAGACAACCGATGACGCTCTACAATGGCTCTAGCCACGAACGAGTGGGTAGCGCCGGAGTCAAACAGAACACGCGCCCAGCGGTTCTTCACCTTAAATTTCCCTATAGGAGCGCATAAAGCTAAGGAACTAGCACAACAATACCGCAAATAATCTAATAACTAAACTACCAGGCTAGAAAGAAAAACAACAAACCACTAACCTGAGATCACCTGGGTCGAAGTCTGAGCCTCCTCGGAAGAAATCACGTTCAGCTTCCCTTTTCCCTTGTCCACACGCTGAGGTGGAGGTAATGCCTGCAACGGAACTGCAGGAAGAGCTGGCTGAAACTGAGGACACCTCGACTTAATGTGTCCCTTCTGCCCACACTGAAAGCAAACTTTATCCTTGGTCCAACACTGGGCCGCATCATGGCCGGATCGCTTACAAATAGAACAGGAGGCATCTCTCCTAGGAGCACCCTGAATCGCATGAACCTGCTCCTTCTTTAGAGCTGCCGCCTTCTTGAAACACCTCTCGACAGGATGGCCTGACCGGCCATAAAAACTACACACCACCCTGCTCCTCTTTCCCGGAACAGCATCGGGTACCAAGGGTTTCTTCTCCTCTACCAACTTCCTCTTATCCTTCTTCAACTGCTGGCCTCTGCTCTTCGCCGTCTCAATAGCCTCCACCTTCAGAGCAGCCTCTACTACACCTACATAAGACACTGACCCATAAGCACTGGTCAACTGCTGCACCTCACTCCTCAAACCACCGAGGAATCGCTTAACTCGATCGGCCTCAACGCTGACCAATCCAGGGGCAAAACGGCTCAACTTGCTGAACTCTATCTCATACTCACCTACCGTGAGTTGCCTTTGCTTCAGATGGAGGAAATCATTCATGAGGCGGTCACGCTCGACCGAGGGTAAGAACTTCCTCAACAGCATCTCCTTGAACACTTCCCAAGAGCACCCAGCTACCAAGCTCTCCTTCTCTCTCAGCCACCAACTCTTAGCCAAACCTTTGAGCTGATAGGCGGCTATCATCACCCTCTGATCATCTGCAATCCCTGAGTACGAGAACATCTCCTCCATGGAGATCAGCCAGTCGTCTATCACCATGAAATCTGCCTTCCCATCATAAGTGGGAGGGCTCAGCCTCTGAAACTGCGAGATGAAGACCATCTCTGCTGGCACCACCACTGGAGGCCTCAAGGGTGCAGGAGGAGGAGGAACAGCTAACCCCCCAGCAGGAACTTGCGCACCCTGAGCCTGACCTGCCACAACAGCCACAAAAGACTGAATCTGGGCTTGCACCTCCTCCAACTGCCTGCCCATAGCTTCACTACTCTGACGCAGACTCTCGATCACCGCATCGTTCTGAGCTCCAGAAGATTCACCCTCAGACAGGGGAGTCGATCGAGTCGCAGGACGCCTAGCCATCCTAAAAATCATAACCACCCCAAATCAGATCCAAATCCAACGACTAGAACCGATTACCAGTACAGACAATACATATGTAGATATAGACTTAAAGTTGCTAAACTTGCTCTGAGAGTTTATCTTCTTCACAATAATTAGATGATATGCCCTAACCTAGGATGGTTAACCACCACCTTACTAACTCTTGTGCCTAGATTGGACGCATGAACTTATGTTAATTTGAAAACTCATGTGTGTACATATGTCATCCTGCAAATCTTTAGCTCGACACGTTTTTCTTATGCAATGATATGATATGCATGATTGTGCTATGCATTCTAAAAAAAAGGCCCTAATGCATGTTATGAGCGGCGTACGCATGAAAATGTTATGCAACCCATACTACATAACATTTCCATGCAACGAAAAAGAAACGTGCTAGTCGCAGTCATGTGGTGAGGTTATGCATCCATACTACATAACCCTCACATGTAGCCCCTATGGTGGATCCATATACGAACACATATTATGCATCCCATACTACATAATATGCGCCGTATACTTCATGTTATGTTATGAGTGTAGTGTTCGTGCTTTTGCCAAGACGTGCTGATGACATATAGGTGTGTGAATGACATGATGCTGAACTACTAATAAGCGAACAAAGGAAGGTTGCTCAACTAACTTGTCAAGCAACCTCCCTCTGATACCAACTGTCACAACCCGCATTTTCTCCGAATTAAGAATTATCAGAGTAAGAGAAAACACGCGTCATGATGCCACGTCAAGCAGGGGATAACTGCTGACGCTCAGGCAAAACCAACTACAATCTTTATGCAAGAAAATCATATGCTTAATGAATAGAAAATCAGTTATATTTTAGAGACCGTATCCCTCGGCTCAGTGGATCACCTAGTCCACAAAGGAAAACTATATTTATATGCTGCGGAAAAATACTTTATTTAGGTTTAACCTCCTAAGGAGCGCATAAGGGTTCCAAGAGAACCACTCATGCTATGCAAGACTCTACATTAAATTTATGTAATATATAAGAAAATGGTCTTTATACGTGATTTGGAAAATAGTGAATACGTCTTATAAAACATGCTGATCATGAGCTTTATTTATAATAATAATTATAGTTTAAAAATAACTAGCAACCTAGCATAAAACCTTCTCAGAGCAAGTAGACTATCTCCAGAAAATGGTAGCAACAATAGTATATATCTAGTACAAGGTAAAAACTACCAGTGGGCGCCAACAACCTGACATGAACCTACTAGCACAAATATATGTCTGTAAGAAAGTACTGAAATCAACCTCACTAACAAGGTAAACAGAACTCCAAAGTCCGGGAGTCCACCAACAACACCACCTCCAACTAGCCACCAGACTGGCTACGGCTCAGAACCTGAGGCATTCCAAAAGAAAACAGAACACCTCAGCAAGCTAAACAAAGTAAAACTGCATGAAAGAGTCAACCAAAAGGGGAAAAGTACCAGAAAAACATGCAGTAGAAAGAGTCACCACTGTCAAAAACAGGACCACAAGAAATGCACAACGTGCAAAGAAACATCAACGACCCAGCCCAGGAACCACATCCTGCAGGGCCTACTAGGCTACCAAGAGCCAGAATATTGCAAACTACCAAAGAAGAAACTTCTAACACCCTAAACTGTGGGAAGTGATAGTAGCAAAACAACAACGAGGAACCGGATCGAAGGCAAATGCAGTCCCCCAATCCACCATGTCCAAGTCAAAAGCTCGAGGGTCAACACGTGAAAACACAAGGGACCTTCCACCCGACATGCCCAGCCCGTACCTGGAGCAAGAAAACATGGGAGCCTTGGCTATATCACACAACTCCACCCCATAAAGAGCTACAACCACCACTACTAACCACGACCCACGATTCGGCCTCTAGGAAAATAAAGAAAACGGCCGACAAGGAAAACCCAGAAATACAACTGGAAATCTACTCGGAAACGAAAGAAAAGGTAAAAGAAGAGTGTTGAAATAAACCAACATGACTAGGCGTTGAGTGAAACCCACTCAGTGCCTACCTAAACTTTGGCGTTGAGTGAGCTAGCCTCACTCACCGCCAAAATAAAGTTACTACCCACAAACCCACTAAAGAATACGGAGCTCGACGACAGTCGAACGACCAAGGCAGAAGATCCAGAACTCGAGTAGTTGCCTGCCACTTGAGTATCTAAACTCCCGCACTCGAAACCATCTAAATTCGCCTAGCAAAAGAAAATATACAAAGCGCACGATCAGTGACGCACGATCAGTGGTCGTGCGCACTCATCGGCTGATGATCGTGCGAAGCAAACCTGGAAAACCTGACAGAAAACCTAGCAACTGCGCACGATCAGTGTCGCACGACCACTGGTCGTGCGCACTGTTGCCAGCGCTCGTGCGATTTTCCGAGACAGAACTTTGGAAACTGAAAGACAGCCGCGCACGAGCAGAGGCACATGACCAGTGGTCGTGCGCCCTAACGGTTGATGACCGTGCACGGCTAACCTGTACCGTTTGGAATTTCCCGAACGACACCGGAACGTGCACACGACTCACGCCACTGCAGTAGCAGCAGACAACTATCAACGTCGCGCACCACTACCATACGAACTATGCCAAATCATTCGAGTAATACCTTAACGAAAGAAATCGGCAACCACACCCCCCTCCTAACTCTCCCTCTTGGCTACACCCGAACCAGAGCAACAATCAAAATAAAGGAAAACAACGGCTCCACGCCGACAATTTGGATTCCAATCATCACAAAATAGGGGGGGTTTCAGTAGGAAGAACTAAGCCCTATAGTTAGCAAGAAAATGAGAACAACAAGGCCTCTAACCTGGGCTAACCGGGATTTCAATTTCAGCAAGAAAATCGAAAAGAAAACTTGGCAAGGGCAAGAATACCACTTGCCTCAATTCACAGCGAAGCTTTGGACTGCTTTCCTCCTCTTCGCACGGATCAAAACGGCCGCAACACCTAAAACAAACACTCGGCCATTAATGGCGGAAAACTTCCAAAACTGAAAATTCCAATCCTCCCAAAACTCCACGAAAATCGAATTTCTTACCGCAGGAATGAAGGTCTTGACGAGAGCAATCCGAATCCACTCTCGGAATCGAATTCCGTCCACAAACGCTCCGGGAATCGGAGTCCGAAGGCAAGGGTAGTCCGGCGGTTTTCTTTCTCTCGTACAGGCGGCGGTTTCCAAACGGGGAAGAAGATGAGCGGCTCTTTCATACTATATATATATATATATATAATTATATAATTATATAATTAATTACAAAATTACATAAAGCACCAAATCGACGCGAAAACCGAACTACCTCGGAATTCGACGAAATTCGCACCGTAGCTAAATACCCACGCTACGAACACAACGGCGAAGTCGAAATTAATTTTCGACGAACAGAACTCGAGTTATACCCAAATAAAGCCAAACACCAACATCCCCCTGAGAGGCCACACCGGGTCACCCAAAATGACTCGGCTTGCTAGGGAGATCTTGCCAACAGGCTACAGAATAGGGCACTCAGTTCTAAGGAGCTAAACCACACTCCACAAATGGCACAAGCCACGGAAATGCGTCATCGTAACGCCAAACGAGAATAAAAATTATCGCTGAAAAAACGGGGCGTTACATTCGGTCCCCCTTCCCCTCTGATATTTTTTGGGGATTTCGTAAGTTATCTTGAATTTTGATAACACATTCGTGCATTAAGTGTTTAGGGGTGTATATTATTGGTAAGCTTTAGGAGGGTGGTCCCTGTGTTGCTCTTGTGGTCGTGCGCTATTTCTGTCCTCCTCTTGCCAACGCGGGATTGGTTCTTCTCGCTTCCTCTTTTTTGCTCCTTCGACCTATCGGCGGTGAGCTTCTATGGCCTAATCAATTGCGATTTGAGCATCTACCCTCTGTACAAAGCCAGGGTAGATAGGGAATATTTCCCTCATTAATGAGGAGTAGAATCCACTAGGGCGGAGTCCCTTAAGAAGACTGCTCATAGTAGTTTAGGATCAACCCCTAAAATTTCTCTTATTTTTGATGTGAATAAACGGAAGAATTTCTTGAGGGTTTTTCCTTCATTCTGACAGATGTCAGATATATGAGAATGGTCCTTCAGAATCTTCCAATTAGCCACAAATTGCTGTAGAATTTGTTGAGTCAGCTCTGCAAAGATATGAGATGTCCCTTCTCTGAGGTAGTGGAACTATGTTCAGGCTTGCCTTTTAGCGTGGTAGGGAAAACATGGCAGAGTAGTTTATCTGGGGCGTTGTAGATTTGCAGAACTATGGTGAAGTGATTAATATGTTCCAAGGGATCTTCTGTCCCATCGTATGTCTCGATATTGGGTAACTTGAATACTACCGGGACTGGATGTGCCAAAATCTGCTATGCTTGTGGGGATCTGTCTTGGGTAGGGCCATGCAGATATGTAGTCCTTTGTCCATTCCGACCATATTCCTATGCTAGGAATTCTCTGATTTCCTCTCTGATGGGTCTTATGGGTGCGACTGCGCGTTTGCGTGTTTTCCCTGCCCAACTTTTGTGGTCTTAGCTGCAAGGGTGGGGTGCAAAGTACTTGCATCTTTCGTTTATTCTTTAGAGCTCTTCTAGATGGTTTTTTTGGGCAGGGATTATGGGCATTGGGGCCTAGTCAGCGGGCGCTAGAGATGTTGTGGCTTCTTGGGCTTTTCTCAGGTCTCTAAGTAGTGCGAGCGCCTAAGTTTGCTATTCCTCTAGGCAGGTGATCCTTCCCGTGAGCATGCTATCTAGCGCAATGATGGTTTCTTCTTGCCATAGAAATTTAACAGGGAATTTGAGGGTCCGACATTATCTAGTGTTTGCCAGGAGGTTCCCTGCATACCGCGAAAGCTCCTTCTTGCCATGGTTTCTAGTCATGAGTACCATTGGGTATGTGGTACTGTCTTCTATGTTTACAAAAAATCTTTGTAGAATATCAGGGGAACGTGTTCCTATATACCACTCCAAACTGTTGGGCCAACTCAACCCTCATGGTAGACTGGACTAAACTAGGCCAACTTAGCTCGTGGAGCATGTAACGCCCCAAAAATCCAAAAAAAGAAGAATTGGAAGTTAACGTGTGGCGGTAGGGTTAATACTGTCAATAGCCTTTTAATTAAATCATCTGAGGGCTCGGGAATCTACCACGTGGTGGAAGTACGCTAGCGCATGGCGCTACAAAACAACGCTTTTGATAAAATTGTAGAATGACTAACGTGAGGCGGTAGTATGCTATCGTGTGGAAATAGCACTCAATGCTCTCAATGCCTTCGGTGAAGCATTGAGTGACTACCGCGAGGTGGTAGTGAGTTAACGCGCGACAACAGCTTGAGTTAAAATATTTCTTGGTGGTAACTCGACGTGCGACGGTAACTCGACGGGAGGCGGTAACTCGACGCGCGGCGGTAACTGCCACATGACAGTAAGGAGGAGGCTGTTTTGGAGAGACAACGCGATGTCGATTGGCCCAAAAGGCAACCACGTATGATACCGCGTGGTGGTAATAGATACCGTGTGGTTGTAGCCTCCAGATATAAGCTGTAGAAAAAGAATGAATTCTCATTGTTCTTTCTCTTAGTTCTTGAGGTTCTTGAGAGCAAGAAGGCTGAGGCTAAGGTTTGCTAGCAAAGGGAAGGAGATCTTGTCGTCGGATTCAAGAGCCGAACTAAGATCTGTGAAGAGGAAAGTGAGATGCTCATTTCCAACTGGACAGAAAAGCTCATTCATGGCTTCAAAATAGATGACTAGGGTAACGATTTTCTCCTTGGACAAGTACAGTCCTCAATTTGCATATGTGCATGGAACCCCTCACAAAAAGGTGAAGAGAAGGTAGTTTCCAGCGGGTCGATCGTTTGATCCCCGATTAAATTTGCATATAGATCCGAAATCAAAGTACGGAATAGACATGCTTTTGAAGCCCATCTAGATAGGTTGGTCTGGATTGGCGATGAATTAATGTGCATGCTTGAGAAGACTCGGTGGATAAAAAGTGTGGTTAAATGTGTAGAATATGGGGTCTGGGGGTGTGCATGGTGCTGAAGTGATAGTACTAGAGGTGATCTCCAGGAAATCACCCAAAAGTGGGGAATTCTATCCTTACCGTGCGAAGGTAGTTCTACCGCCGTCGATAGCTTCCAACGAGCTATGTTTATGAGGCCTGTCTTAGGGAGAGCTGGAGGACATTGTAAGAAAAGCTGAGAGCCTATAGTGCCCAGCTATGGTGTCCTTGAGTACCAACCTAATTTATTGTGAAGCCTGTATTACGAAGACCGTGAGGCTAGCATGTGAGTTGAGCTGTGGAGGCCAACTATTATGGTCGTGAGAGCCGTAACGAAGGTGTGAGACATTAGTGCCCAGCTCTAAATGCCATTGAGCTGAACCGTAAAGGGGAGGTCCACCCACATCTTGTCAATTGTCCTTGATTGCTTTGGCTTTTGGAAGTGGCGTGGCGATCTGAGCAATGGGAAGAGACTGAACTGTACCTACATTATGTCTATCTTGATTTGACTTCCTAAAGTAATTGGCTCTCATTGATGACATAATGAGAGTCTTAGGCCTGGGGCCGAAAAAACTAGAATTCTGAAGAATGAACTGTTAAGTCTTGGACCTCTGAACGAGAGGTGGTATTCGGGAAGTTCGGTACACCGAGAATGTGCCCTGAGTGCACGGGGCATGTAGTACTTGAGCCTATGTCTGTGGTGTATAGTGCTTGAATGCACATTATTGTGGCGACTATATATATATATATACATATATATATATATATATATATATATATATATATATATATGTTGTTGTTGTTGTTGCAGGGAAGGAAAATCGTTGCCCCGAGTAAGGGGTGGGGTCATTATAAATGGGTTGGCAATTGCTGACCGTTACCTTGTTTGCCATATTTTAGTGGGCCGTGATTTTCAGGTGTTGGAGAGCCAAGTGGAAAGTACCGGGCTGAAGACCTTGTGCTGCGATTGGCAGGTCCTCGAAGGCCCTAAGGCAAACTTTTTTTATTTTCATGTGTGGCCGGCCTGCGTGCCGATGTATGTAAACCACACTTGTGAAGTATAACTATAAGGAATTAAGGCTGTAATATTTGGGGGTACCTTGTATGTACATTCTTGATATATATATATATATATATATAAATGCTGTCTATATATAGTGGACATTCACATGATTTGAGTTCGGGAAACCTAAAAGCTTTTGCTAGAATGCTCTGAGTTAGGGTTCGTGAAACCTTTGATGATAACATGTAGCTCCGCCAATTATTTGTGGAATATGGCGTGGGGCCCTGGTCGGACCCTCTGTTATATTTCATTTTACGGATGGAGGTGTTACAGAGCGGTTGAGTGTGCATACAATCACAGAATAATAAAAAGCACGAAAGATAATTTTAACGTAGAAAAACCCCTCAAGTGGGCAATAAATCACGTGACCGGTATGGAGCCAATTAAACTTCATTATTGACGATAGTTTATAGATTATACGGAGAATCGAGGGCAACATGTCGCTCCTCATTACAATAATAAGATGAGAGATGTCTGAGTGTTATGTGGACAACAAGCCGCCTCACACTAAGCTGGTTTTCTTCTATGATTTGATGGAGACGGGAGTTCTCAAATGTTGCTTGGCAGGCTAAATCCATGGCAAAGTGCGCTGAGAGGTGTTGGCAAGGACTTTAGAAGCACTGTGCATGTAGGAGGCCTTACAAAATAACACGTAGAACATCTTCTTCTTAAGAATGCTTAGCTGGTGGAGAAGGCTCGTAAGTGAATACCAACAGAGCTTCGACCAGAGGAAGAAGAAAGCTGGGAGGAGAGATGTTTGAAATGAAGGAGGTATTGGGGCCTTTTATTGGCACCAAGAGGTGGTTACGATTGTTACACGACTATCTGCACACCAAAATAACCCAAGATTACTAATTATAGACTTCGCTTATTATAGTTTCGGGCGGATATTATGCGTATAATATTTACTAAATGCAAGCCATTTTTTTATCAATGATAACCCCCTATTAACCATGGCGGTTAGTGAGCGATTATCCATGAAATAGATGACTATGATCATGGCAGAATGATTAGACGATGGGGAAGGCCTGCTACAAATGAGCGGTCATCTCACCAGAGGTCAGTTTCTTGCGAGAGCTTAGAAGGTTCCACGACTGGAGAGATGGCCTGTCATGGCGGGAGAGACCACGAGGAGGGGTGGTATGGCGTGGCTGCCCTTTACGAGAGGCACCCTACGACCGCAGGAGGTAGCCGCGGGTTTGGGTGGTCGGGCGCAGCCACCCCTTGCGGGCAACATCCCGCGGCCGTGGAGGGCGGCGACCGGACACGACCACCCCTTGTTGGCGGCGTCCCGTGGCCGCGGGAGGAGGGTTATGGGGTGGAGCGGCCGGGCATAGACACCCCTTTTGGGCAGCTACCTACGTTCATAGTAGGAGGCCATAAAGAGGGCTTGCTAGGCCCAGCCTCCCCTTGAGCGCTACTCTCGTGGCCGCAGGAGGTGCCCATGGGAAGGGGAAGTCATGGGGATGGGTGGTCGGGCTAGGCCGCCCCTTATGGGTGAAACCCCGCGGCCATGGGAGGCGGTTGCAGGGAGGGGGGTTGCGACGCGACCCGGCACGGCCTACTGGTCATGGGCTTTCCGGCATAGGTGATGACAGTGTCAGTGGCCATGTGGTGGCAGATTGGACAGTGAACGTAGATCATGAAATGGCAAAGCAATTGCTAAATTTCTCAGTGTTTTCTCTAGAGGGGGGGGGGGTGAATAGAGAATAGTTTTTTTTCCAAATACTTAATTTAATTCACATAATTTGCATATACATTAACAATTAACCATATTTAGATGCAGGTAAATAAAATCATAGCACAGTATTTAAAAAAATGCAAAAACACAAAAGATACATGATTATAGTGGTTCGCCTCAAATAGGGTACATTCACTCTTTTGTCCCCAAAGTAGAAATTCACTATCACAGTGTCTTTTTGATCCGGAGATTCTTAGAACCAACACCAGATCTTTTGATAAGGAGATTTTGAACTAATTACAGTTTAAGTCTTTTCTCAAGGAGACTCTCAGAACCTCTCACTGAATCCATTGAAGAGGGATTCTCAAAACTCTTTTCACAAAATGTAACAAGAAAATGAAAGAAGATTTGTGATAGAATTTATCTTCTCTTTGTGTCTTCTCAACAGATTTTTGAGGACTAACAATGATGATATATAGAACTTCTGATGAATCTCTAAATATCAAGATCGCAATGATTATGAGCATAGTTTTCAGATTATCCTTCAATCCTCTCTTAATCTGATGCAATTTCCTCTTGAGAAGAAGAAGAACTAATCTCTTTTACAGATTCAGCAACTATCAAAACAATCGACTGATTGATGGAAGAAGTTTTATTACTGATAATGATATTCCAAGCTTTTTTGTCGAAATCAATCTATTACGATCTGATATGAATTTCTTGACCATTTGAAGTTGATGATTGATGTGTGGATTCAATAATAACTCATGATTGTTGTTTCACTATTGTATCTCATCATATATATATATATATATATATATATATATATATATATATATATATATATATATATATATATATATATATATATATATATATATATGTATGGTTCAACATCTTCTAACTTCTTCAAGATTATGTTATGACAACCCCTTCTTGAAATAATTTTAATTGAAAACCTTAAAATAAATTTTGTTAAGAAATTAAGTCGGTGTAATTTCTAATTCTAATTGAAGCAACACCGAATTCTGACTGTCTGTAAGAATATCTCTATAGTCGATGTTCCGTCGATATCATGTCAAAGTATGCGTCGATATAATTCTTTGAATGTCGTCGACTTATCAATTTCAGTTGCTCTGACTTCTATTCAAAGTAGTGTTGAATTCCGGTCAAAGTTTCATTGACTTCTAGTCAAAGTTGTGTTGACTTCTAATAGAAGTTGAGCAAAATTCTAGTGGTTGCATGTTGGCAAATCATGACTTGTCTCTTAAATTCAGCATGCCTTTCTTATATACTTTATATTAATAACATCCTAGGAATTCTAAGACCAAATTACTCTCACTATATATTATGTGTAATAAACCTAGGATGTAAAATCACTAAAAATAAATTATTAAGATAAATCATAAGGGTTTTCCCAATAGATTGCGTGTGGAGATTGCGTGTGTGGAGGTTAAACCCATGATAGTACCAAGTTAGTGGGGATCATGTGGTGTGGCTATATGCACCCTAATATTCTATAAATTTCATGACGCCCTCATCAAGTAACGACTCTGAAATCTGAAAGTTAATTTCTTCTGCCAAGCGCCACTATCTATTTAAGGCAAATAGACGAGCTTATATTGGCCTTTAGATCAACCCTTAAGATGATTATATGGAATAAATCATGAGATTTATGAAACTGCCTTCATTCGTAACTGCACCAGCACTAAAGAAGGCCAACACAACGATATCAGGGCCTTTACTCGACGATATAAGGGTTGACTCGACAAAATACAGAAATCAGGAGTCAACATGATGATATATGAGCTCAACTCAATGATATGACCATCAACAAGATGATATGAACACGGTCACAAAAGATGCACACAAGTCAACATGACGATATGATATCGCTGGCGATAGTGATATCGCTGGCGATAGTGATATCGCTGGCGATAGTGATATCGCTGGCGATAGTGATATCGCCCGATGATCGCAATAATTGAAGCACAACTGCAACAACAACTCCTCCATCAACTCAACTCCAGAACCTGATCTATTTTCCTTTTCTTTAGGGGATGGACCGCAACAAACTCCCCCTCTAGACCATAAAGAGGAGTTTTATACCTAACATCTTTAGATAGTCACTATGCCGACCAGCGACCGATAAAACCCATGTTTCTCCTTTGGCATGACCATCATCATCATATACAAAGGATTTTCTTCTTTGTGGAACTTCTCCACCTTAAGCAGCTTCTCCTAGACGACATTATGAATCAAATGTTACCTCGCATCAATTTGCATCATCTTAGGGTGGTGGGTGGGATTCTTGGCCAGCAAATGGTGCTCTGATTGTTACTGAAATCAGTGAACACATCTTGATAAAGTCTAAGTTCAAGCATGAACTTATTCATCCACAAGATCTCCTTTAACACATTCATCAGAATAA
This sequence comes from Platanthera zijinensis, assembly GCA_039513925.1. Lineage (NCBI taxonomy): Eukaryota > Viridiplantae > Streptophyta > Magnoliopsida > Asparagales > Orchidaceae > Platanthera > Platanthera zijinensis. The sequence continues at coordinate 132,456,483 of CM077083.1, forward strand.
TGTATTTTTCCTTCATCATTGATAGTACCACACACTTATGCTACTTTGACTGCCACGACACAACCCCCCTACAAATAAAACTACAAACTCCGATGTGGATCTCCAAGAGTCAACATCTCTTTCCAAATCCTAATCAGAGTACCCAATAAGTGTCGTTGACCATCCACAACACTATAAATAGAAGCCCAACGTACCTATGAGATATCAGAGTATCCACTTTATTATTGAAAATCATGAAGTGAAAGTGGTGGACTGGGCGGCCTATTCACACAGCCTATACGGACAGGACTTGCTATTAGCTAGGTCAGCAATAGGGTTGCAGTCGGCTTTTGCTCTGGCGACCTGAGCGGTCTGTTCGCACAGTCTGTGCGGACAGAGGAGACGTCTTGCCAGGCCGGGTTGTTTTTAGCTAGAAGTTGGTTCACAGAAAGTAACCAGGCTGATAGGATTGTTATCCGAGGAGCTCGCCAAGACTGGCGAGGTGTAGACTCGGTTGAAGTTCACGTAGTCTGGGTTGTGGACTGGACCAGAGCTCTTGAGATTGACATGGAGTTTTCCTTAGTCTAGCCCTAATGGAGCGGTTGGTGGTAACAACAGAGTTTACTAGTTAAAGTAGACTGGCGTCGGAGTTCACTGGGTTGTACGGGATGGCACAACCCAGGAGCTCGCGCAGTCTGTGCAAACTGATATTTCTGTCCGTTGAGTTTGGCAGCAGTCAGCCTTGTCTGCTTTGGCTGCGAGCTTTAGATATGCAGACTGGAGTGGTGTCCGCAGGAGTGAGTGGATTGGAACTGTGTCCTTAGGTGGGAAAACTACGGCGGATCTCACAGAGTTTGCCTGTATGGCAATCAAGTCTTACTGGACCTTGGCGATAAGTAAGATTGGCTTGGTATCCGGCCTTGGTGAAGCAACCTTGGCAGAATGGCTATCTTGCCTAGTTGCGACAGCCTAGTTGTGTAACCACGGCTTGGGAGATACACTATGTGCTCGCCGCGAGTTGGGATGGTTATCCTATAATCTAGGGTGGTGATCACACTCCTCTCTACGCCTATAAAAAGCACCCCCTATCACATCAATTGATATCCAACTGAACAACAAGTACACTCGCGGATAGTTGCTGCAGTTAGGATTTTGTATCCACGCGGTTTGAGGAGGTGGACCATTCTATGCTATGCAGGTTGTACGGGTAGCGCTGGAAATCAAGGGACTTGGTTCTAAATATGGTCAGGGATAGTGCGGAGTCTGTGGATAACAACCAGCAGTTTACAATAGGTCACAGTTTGCGACTAGGTGGTATCTCTTCTACAACTAGTTTCCCAGTTTAATAAGATGTCAGCATCTGGCGGCTTAGTTCAGTTCGGCAGCAGCTAGCGCGATCTGGCGGTTAGCAACCGTGTAGTTAGGCGGCTTGCAGATCGGCGGTTAGAGTTCAACATTGGAATAATGAGCAATCCACGTGACATGATTATGGCTTGGCGATCTGTCAGTTTGAGCGGACTTTATAGTGGTTAGCAGCAGGGTCGACTGTTACTCTTGGAGTCCGCGCAACTTGTTTTCTCTACCTTTTAATTGCTTCCATCAGGAACATTGGTGAATCATGTCTCTCCATGTATACATCGCCTTATAAAGATTTTTTGATAGTACAAGTTTTTTGTTCTTCTATTTGCATCTAGTTATTTGGACCCGAATTTGTTGAGTGTTCTTGCGCCTGGTTTCCCGTTTTTCGCTTTCAGAAATTTTTACATGGTATCAAAGGAAGAGAGGCCTGAGCAGCAGATCATCCAACAGTTTGCTTTATTGCTTCTGGGTGTCTAAGTAACCATGGTTTGTTCAACAGAAGGTGGTATGACAAGAGGTCTTGGAATTGAGCTTCTTGCATCGACTAACTTTAAGAAGTGGAACTCATGTATGAAAAGCTATATTTTGGGCGTGAAACTTTGGGAGGTCGTTTGTGGTGATGAAATGCAAGAGGTGGCTGCTGATGCTGGCAATGCTGGAGTAGTGAGAGCTTGGAGGAAGAAAAACACGAAAATAGAGTTTACTCTCAAGCGGGATATCTCATCGGAACTCTTCGACCACATCATCGGATGCCGGCCTGCTACGGAGATTTGGACTTCCCTTGATGGGTTGTTCAATAGGAAGAATGTAGCTCGACTACAGTTCCTAGAGAATTAGTTGGTGGGTGCCACTCAGGGAGATTTATCCATCTCAACGTTCTTCTTGAAGATGAAGAACTAGTGCACTGAGATTTCAGTGTTGGACCCTGATAAGCCTATTGCAAAGGAGAAGCTTAAGAGGCACATAATCCGTGGTTTGCAGAAGGAATATGTGGCCTTTGTAACTTCTGGTCAAGGCTGGGCCAATCAGCCGTCTTTGCTGGAGCTGGAAAACCTGCTGGCTTCATAAGAGAGCTTAGCAAGTCAGATGACAGGAGTCACTGTCTCTGGAGGAGATGGTGATGTGCTATTCTCAGGGAAGAAAAGGAGATGGGACATGATGAAGAAGTTGGTTGTTGGTGATGGACCTTTCACTTCATATCAGCAAGAGGAGAGGTATGCTTCTAGGCAAGATGGGAAGAGCAAGGAAGGGCCAAGGTGCTATAGATGCAACTAGCCTGGCCACTTCAAGAGGGACTGCAAGGTTATCTCTCAGTCAGCGAATATTGCTCATATAGGGAGAAGGGATGAGAACTTGGTTGTGGCTTCAACAAGTTCTTGTGTTGATTTGATCAAGGCCAATGATAGTGCAGCTATCTGGCATGAAAGACTGGGACATGTCGGGATGGACAAGTTGAATGCAATAGCGGAAAGGAGCCTTGTGAAAGGCTTACCTAGGTTTTCATCCTTTGGCGGCGGTCATGTTTGCGTGGGATATCAATATGGTGAGGCTTATTGCTTCTCGTTTTATAAGTCACAGACCAAGTGTTCTCATCTATTGGAGTGTGTTCATGGTGAGCTATTGGGACCGACCGTCACCGTCAGTCTTAGAGGCAGTAGGTATATGCTGGTGTTGATTGATGACTATTCGAGGTACACTTGGGTGTACTTTATAAAGGAGAAGTCGGGCGCGTTCCGTTTGTTCATGGAGTTCAAGAAGCTTGTGGAGGGACAACTTGGCCTGCGGATCAAGAAGTTGAGAACGGGAAATAAAGATGAATTTGATTCAAACGTATTCTCTATATTTTGCAGGAAGCACAGAATCCGAAAAGAGCTTTCTTGTGGGTATACTCAACAACAAACTGGAGTAGTAGATCAGAAAATCAGTCATTTGATAGAAACCTGCAAGTGTTAGTTTTCTGGAAAAGGCATTCCTAAGGCCTTTTGGGCAGAAGGGATGGCCTGTGCGACATATGTCATCAATAAGATGCCTCCGATTCCGATCAACATGGAGTCTCCGATTGAGCAGATGTTCAAGGAGAAGCCCAGCGTGGAACACCTTGGGTGTTCAGATCGACCTATTATGTACACATCCTGGATGCTCTCAGGACAGAGCTGGATTTGAAGATGAGGAGGCTTATCTTCGTGGGATATGATAAGAAAAAGAAGGGATGGAGGTGTATGGATCCTGTGACGAAGAAGTTCATCGTGTACAGAGATGTTGTCTTTAATGAACTGACGTCATATGGAGGTAGCTCATCTATAGAGCTAAAGGAGAGCAAGTTAGACGGTGGGTAGAAGGAGGCTGCTTAAGATCTTCGGGTGGAGCTATCTGTGTCACCATGAGCTCCAGGTTGTTCTAGTTCCTAGGTAGAGGCATCAGGTTCATGAAGCAAGGAGAGCGATGCTCCATATGCTTCTGGTTGAAGAAGTAGGGGGAGCAATGCTCGAGGTGCTTCTAGTTCCAGGGAGGTGGCTTCTTAATCAGGAAGCATGGGTAGTGATACCCAAGGTTTTCCCGGGATCAGAGCTGGATTAGGAGATGCAGCGGAGGTGGTTAGCCATGATTAGGCTATTCAGAGGTTGAAGAGGATCACCAACCCACAAGCTTGGTATTGCGAAGGAAATGTGGTGAGCTCATTATCTTGTTTCTTTATAGGCCCTCAGTTCGAGCGAGAGCCTTCTAGCTTTGAAGGCACCACTAGAGTCAAGGAGGGGGAAAGCGCCAAGGATGAGGAGATTAATTCCCTCTAAGGTGACGAGGCTTGTGACTTAATGTCCATGGTTGGTGTTACTCTTGTGACGTACAAGTGGGTGTTGAAGCTTGAGAAGAAGGCGGAGGGAAGCGTGACTCCTTTCAGGAGGTGCTGAAGGGATCCCTTATGGTTTGGGATATGCCAATCAAGGAATATGTTATGTACATCTTTTTGATGTCTCTATCAGAGAGACCATATTTACGGTTACGGGGATTGCTTGGGTTGGTCACAACTTCTCACTTCAAAGGGGAGTGTTGAAAATCATGAAGTTAAAGTGGTGGTCTAGGCGACCTATCCGCACGGTCTATGCGGACAGGACTGGCAGTTAGTAAGGTCGACAATAGTGCTGCAGTTGGCTTTTGCTCTGGCGGCCTGGGCGGTCTGTTCGCGCGGTCTATGCAGACAGCGGAGGTGGCTTGCCAGGCCGGGTTGTGTTTAGCTGACAGTTGGTTCCCAAAAAGTAACTGGGCAGATAGGATTGCTATCCGCGGAGCTTGCCAAGACTAGAGAAGTCTTAAAGGGGGAGAGGTTATTAGTCAAAGCTAGCTCTGATCATGCAAAATGGATCTCTAATTCCATCAGAGCTACACTTGGCTTTCCTCCTTTGTGTGATGATGACAATGTTGCTGAGTCTGGAGTGCAACCTGCAAATATTGAAGGAGATTAGCCTGAAGTTGCACAGGTTATTTAACCTCCTGCTGACTTTGACATGGTTGAACAAGAAGTGCAAAAAATGTACAGCCCTCCACAAGAGGCACAAAATGTGATTATTGAAAAAGTAGACATGTCAGAGGCTGCCAAGGAAGCTCAGAAGGAAGCACAACTATCAAAGAAAAGGTTCAGAGAACAAGCTGAGTTGAAGCCATATTTTGAGCAATAGAGCCCCACTTCCAAGAATATTATTTTGACTGCCTGGAAGGCTATAAAGGATAAGACCTATGATAGGGGCAAATGGTATTCTGAGCAAGAATGGAATAAGTATCAAGCCAGACAAAAAGCCATTCTTCAGTACAGAAGAAGTGCAAAAGATGGGAAGTTAGCTGTTAATGCTCTGGAGCCTAGCAGGTACTTCCCCAAGCCTTTTCACTATTTTGAAAGGCAAAGGATGAAGGCTGAAGAACTAAAGAAGAAGGATCTCAAAGGGAAGAAACCTGCTGAGGATACATAACCTACTGTGCAGGCAAAGATTAAGTCTGGGAAAGGCATTGTAATTAAGGAGCCTAGTCAATCATAAGATAGATAGGCTTATGTGTAGAATAATATAACTTTCTGTTTTTGTTCTAAGGAAAAACATGTAAACCCAGAACTTTCAGATTAATACATGAAATCAGCTTCACTATTGATTTTAGTTGTTTACGTTGTTTATATGTTATCTTGCACTGAAATGAATGTACATATATTTTTATATGTTTTATTATGAGAGATGTATATCTTTGACTAAGGGTTATGACTTCTCCAAATAGGGGGAGATTGTTGGGTACACTGAAAAATATGTACCAGATTTGGAGAAGCCTCATCTTACTCAATGATATAAATTAATTTGTATTAGATGGATGTTTGAGTTTCATTGCGCAGGTGTAAGGTTTGCAAGAAATTTTTCTAAGTACAAGTGTCGACACTTGTGAAGAATTGTGTCGACACCCAGAAGTTGTGTCGATACTAGAAGTAAGGCCTGTGTCGACACCCAGGCATTGTGTCGACACCAAAAGAAGAAGCTGTGTCGACACCTAAGGAAAGAATTGTGTCGACACCTAAAGCAGAAGTTGTGTCGACACCCAAGAGTTATGTCGACACCAGAAGAAAGACATGTGTCCACACTCAGGAATTGTGTCGACACCTGAAGAAGGTTTGTGTCGACACACAGGACTTGTGTTGACACACACTCAACGCCATTTGTCTACAACTAAGTCAAGACCAGAAGCAGATGTGTAGACACATAGGACTTGTGTTGACACAAACTCAATGACATCTGGATGACACTCAACGCCATCTAACAACAATAGCTATACTGAGTCAAAAGGATTTTGTCGACACTCAGGACTTGTGTCGACACACACTCAACGATGTCTCGACACACACTCAATGACAACTAGATATACACTCAACGCCATCTGCCAGAATCAGTAATGTCAAGGCCAGGAGCAGTTGTGTCGACACACAGGACTTGTGTCGAGACATACAAACAAAAGCTGTGTCGAGTAACTGAAGAATGATTATGTCAACACGTGGAGTGTTATGTCGACATCATCATGACTTGTGTCGACACTTAGTCTATTTGTGTCGACACATGTGAAGCAGTTTGCTGAGTAGTTATGCTGAGTTGTAAAGTCTTTAAGGAATTAGCTGTCATGACTGGTGACTCGACAGTTGCCATAACCAACAGGTCTGACACCTTTGTCAAAACTATCAGAAGGTTGTTACAAACCGGATCAGCCGGTAACCATGAGGAAACTCTATATAAGGGACTGATTCTTGACAACCACAATAAGAATAGAACTAAGGAAGTAATCAAGCTATCTCAGGAAAGAGAATCTGACAATATGTAAAGGGGAAACCCTTAAGGAGGTAGATCCAGAGCAGTCTGCAAGAGAAGATTTAGATCTTAACCAGAATTCAAGGAAGGAGCTGACAGGAGATCAAATTCTACATCAAGAAGAGTTCAACCTTATTTTGTTCTATCAAGAAGCTTTGAAACAGCTAAGTTAGGTTGAATTTGAAGATTCAGTTTATTCAAGAACTAATCAAGAAGCTCACACCTACAGAGAGATCTATCTGGTGATATCTTTGTATCTCTTAAACAATTAATTTCTTGTAGGTTCTTTTATAAGATCTGAGTTGTAAGACTATAATTATAAAGGCTGAGGTAGGGCTGAGGGCCTGAGGTGTAGGACTTGTGATAGTCTGAGTTATAAGCCTAGTGATAAAGACTGAGGTAGGGCTGAGGCCCGAGGTAGGATTCTTGGGAAGAATCTGAGGTAAGACTTGTATAAGTCTGAGCTATAGGAACCAATCTAGTTCTGAGTTGTAAGATCTGTGGATCTGAGCTATGGAAAGAAGTTGGGCTGAATCCAGTTCTCTACTGGTTTGGCGAAGGGGGAAAGTGGATGTACCCATACCTTGGGGAACCACTATAAATTTTGTGTTTGCTGTGCTGTGATTTCTGTATTGTAGATTGTATTTCCTGTGATGTGTTAATACTAGTTAATTGCCTGAATTACAAAAGAAAATTAGAACCTATTTACCCCCCTTCTAGGTGTCTAGGCTCTTGAAATAAGTCTTTCAAGTGGTATCAGAGGGAGGTTACTCAAAGATTGACCTAATAGTCTGAGTGAATCTCCAAGGCAATAAACAGATTTCAAGAATGGGTTCAAATGAGAATCAAAAGGAGTTTGGATCTATGAAACTACATATCTGCAAGAAAGAATTCTTTGGCCTTTGGAAGGAAAGGGTCAGATTGTTTATGGAAGCTTCTTATCCAAGAATCTACATTACTGTACAAGAAGGACCCTTCATTCCAATGAAGGTATCAGCTCTGGATGCAAATGTTAGAACCCCTAAGAACTATTCTGAAATGACAAAAGATGAGATCATTCTTGTAACACTAGACAAAAGAGCACAGAACATTATTGTAAGTGCTATAAATGATGCTACATTTCAGAATCTGGTGCATTGTAAAACCTTCAAGGAAATGTGGGACACCCTGATTGTCTACATGGAGGGAACTGAAGAAGTCAGAGAAGACATGAAATCTATGCTGAATCAAGAATATGAGAGCTTTAGAAGAGCCAAGACCTACAACATAGCTTAATGTTACAAAAAATTCTTCAGGATAGTTAATGAGCTGATGACCTATGGAAGAGTCTTTAGTACTTATGAACAGAATGACAAGTTTCTCAGGTATCTGACAAAGGACTTGGACACAAATATTTGTTCTATCAGAGAGGTGGCCAAGCTTGCTGATACACCTCCTCCCATATTGTTTGGAAAGCTGCTATCATATAAAATGCAGCTTACTGCCAGGAAGGAGGAAGAGAAGAGAAGTAAGTCTGAGTACAAGGACAAATCAATAGCCTTCAATGCTGAAGGCAAAAGAAAGGGCAGGAGAAAATCTCCTTCTCCACCCAAAAGGAGTGCTGAGGCATAAGAATGAATACCTGATACTACCTCATCAGACAGCCACACCTCTGATGAGGACTTTGCTGCCTTTACAAGGCAGTTCTAAAGGTTCATGAAAAAGAAGAAGTGGAGAACCAGACAATCAACATCCTTTTCCAAGGATGAGTATTACAAGAAAAAGAAGACTCCCAAGGAGGACAGGTATGCCTAAAAACCTAGTAAACAAACTAATTCTAAGATTGTTTGCTATTGTTGCAACATGCCAGGACATATCATAGCTGACTGTCCAGACGAGCACTAAATCTAAGGATAAGAAGAAGCATCAACTGAAGGGAAAGTAGGAGAAATCTTTTGTTGCTAAGAAACAGAAGAGTTTGACAGATTCTTCATCTTCATGATCAGGAGAAGAAGATGATGCAGAAGCATATGTTGGGTTGTTCTCAAAAGAAGAGGATTCTATGGAACTAGAATTCCTACAAATGCTGGAATCCATAAATAGAGGGGAAGACTATTGCTGTAGAGGGCTGATGGCCCTATCAGAAAATGATCAGTACTACGATCAGCTTTGTCCAAGCAAGGTATACAATTCTCCCTTAGAGTCTGATTATTTTACTAGATCAGAATCAGAAGCATCTGCATCAAGAGATATGGATGGTTATGAGTCTGAAGGGGATGTACACCAACTCATTGATGAGTATGGTGGGTTATTGCAAGCACTAAAGAGAAGCAAGCTTCTTGTAAAGGAGCAGGCAAAGGAGATTGAATCTCTTAAGCAGGCAACATCAGAATAAGTCAAGCTGATTGATTTGAAACTGAATGAGGTTGCCAAACTGAGGAACATAACTGTCATTCAGATGGGCACAATCTCTTTCAAGGAAAATCATATCAAGAATCTTGAGGTAAGACTTCAGAAAGAAAAAGAGTTAATGGCTAAATTATCTAAGCCAAAATTAGTCTTGCCTTTAATAGACAACTTCATTTCTCAAAAAGGTAAGATTAGTCTAGGCTTTAAGGGAAGAACAAGGGCCACCAATTCACATGGAAAAGGTAAGGCCCCAGTTCAGCCACTAGCCTCAAAGCCCCTATTTTCTTTAGGAAGGTGATGCAACCTACAAACAGGTATGATCATGAATTTACTCATGGTCACTGTGAGTATGGAGATCACATTGGAAAGTGTGCAAATGCCAATAGGTCACTCTATATGCAAGCCCATCAGGTTCAAAAGGAATTCTTGAGGTTTGCTGCTCCAGCACCTACACTCAAAAGAACTGCTTACAACAAGGTTGTGAAGTCTGTACCTAAGAGAAGGTACAAAAGATTTGAGTGATGGTGTTATGGCAAGGTAGGCCACTTTGCTATGGATTGCTGGTTTAACACAAGTGTTAAAACCAAGAATAGTTTACCTATCAGAAAAGCTATAGGTAAACATGATAGTTTTCAAACTAACAAGAACCTAGGACCCAAAACTTATTTGGGTTCTAAGGATGAGAGATTCTTTATTTGATGCAGGTGGATCCAAGTGGTCATACCCCTATATGGTACTTAGATATTTGATGTTACAGACACATGACTGAATAAGAAGAATGCTGAGGGACTATGTACCCATAGAGAATGGACCCAAAGTGATCATTGGTGGATCAGAAAAAGGAATCATCAAAGGATTTGGTAATATCTCTAGTGATTCAATTACCATCACTTAAGTGGTTTATGTGAAGGTTCTAAAACATAACCTGATTAGCATAAGTCAACTTAGTGATCAAGGTTATGAAAACTCTTTCCTCAAAGGGGAGTGCCAAATAAGGAGGTCAAGTGATCAAGAGATTATTTTGACTGGCACTAGGAAAGGGAATGTCTATTGTCTTAACCTAGGTTGTGAGTTTAAGAACTCACCCATTTGCTTAGTTGTAGGTGAGAAAGCTTCACTATGTGTCAAATGGCACAAGAGGCTGGCTTATCTGAACTATAAGTCTATTGGACAGCTGTTCAGCATGAGATTAGTGAGGAATGGTCCTCAAGTCAAGTGCATTAAAGAGGGTGTGTGTTCAGCTTGCCAAAATGGCAAACATACTAAGTCCTCTTTTCATGCACTAGATACCAAAGATTTAATGAGATGTTTATATCTCTTGCATATGGATTTGTTTGGTCCTATGCCAATTCATAGTCTTGGTAGGAAGGTATTGATAGTTTAACTTTCAAGGCAGCCTAAACACCTAGAGGGGGGGGGGGGTGAATAGGTTCTGCTTCTCTTTCTAAAACTTCTAGACAGAATTCAATTTATTAACTAATATAAAAACACAGCAATCACAGAAAACAAAACACCACAGATTGCACTATGTTTTATAGTGGTTCCCCAAGGTCTGGGTACATCCACTTTCCCCCTTCACCTATCTAGCTGTTATGCTAGATTCGGCCAAACTTCCACTTATCTCAGATCAATAGATCTTACAACTCAGAACCCAACTGGTTCCTACAACTCAGGCACAACTGCCCTACCTCAGCCTTGCCCCAAGGCCTACAACTCAGAGAATATCCTTCTCCTACACTCAGGCAATCAGCCCTACCACTCAGAGTTCAACACTCCTACACTCAGCCTTTATAACATAGGCTTACAACTCAGATCTGTATAAACAGATCCTACAGAAATATAGAAAAGATTGTTTAAATTGTCTTGCCAAGTTGAGAGAGAAAAGGCAATGACAATTCTTAATCAGCTGATGCAATCAACTATTTCTTAGCCTTCTTCAAAGCTTCTTGAAAATGTACTTAGCTGAGTTGATTCCAAACAGCTTCTTGAGAATCCACTGGTGGATTCTTTCTTCTTCTTCAAATTCTGACTTGATCTCTCTCTATCCAGAACTTTGAATGATTCTTCTGAATTCTGATTAGAACTCTTCTTAGATCTACCCTTAGATAGTCTTCTTAGATCTCCCGGAGAAGATCTTCTTAAGTGCCTAGCACTTTCTTGAAATGAGTAGAATGTAATCCTTCTCCACTTCCTGATCCAATGTATTTCAAAGGGTCAGTTCTATATGTTGTTAATTGTCTTTTTCTCCTTCTGAATCTGTCTATTTATAGACATTCTTCATGGTAACCGGCTGATCCGGTTTCTAACCGTTTTCTGACAAGTCTGACAACTTCAGTTAACTGGTGATAACCCACAGCTGTCAAGTCTTCAAACAAGTCCTGTGCCTTAGTGTTGAAACAGTCTGTCAGAAAGTGTCGAGACCATCTGTCTATTTGTGTCGACACAATTGACTTTGGTGTCGACACTGCCTTCAGTGATGTCGACTAAATTGCCTTTGTGTCGACACATCTTCTTCTGAAAATAACTTGGTCTTTGACTCTGCAGTGTGTCGACACAAGTCCTGTGTGTCGACACAGTTGTTGTAGAATCATAACTTTAGTAAGTGTTGACTTAGCCTTCAGGTGTCGACACATTCATTTTTTTTAGCTTTGCTATAATGTGTCGACTTACTCACTATGTGTCGACACATTCTGCTGGTGACGACAAACTTGTGGTCGACTATTTTCTTCTGTGTCGACATATTCAGATGATGTCGACAAACTTGAGATCGACTATACTCTTCAGTGTCGACGCATTCTCCCAATGTTGAGGTCGACGTTTTTCTTCTGTGTCGACACAATTTCCCAGTGTTGTGTCGACTTACTTCTTCTGTGTCGACACAATTTCCCAGTGTTGTGTCGACTTACTTCTTCTGTGTCGACACTTTTTTCCAGTGTTGTTGTAGACTATGTTATGTGTCGACACTTTTTCCCAGAGTAGTGTCGACTTACACCTTCTGTGTCGACACACTTTCCCAGTGTTGTGTCGACAACTTTCTTTTATGTGACGACACATGTTCCTTTGTGTCGACACTTGGACTTAGAATTTTTTCTGTAAACTTTAACAATTCTTTACCTGCACATGTCAACTCAAAACAACATCAAATACAACATGATGTATATCATTGAGCTAGGTTGGGCTTCTTCAAATCAGGTACACATTTTCCAATGTACCCAACAATCTCCCCCTATTTGGAGAAGTCATAACCCTTATAGCCAATGATATACACCATTTATAAATAGTATAAAATGATGATATATGACAATACACAGGGATACTTAATTATAAACAAAATAATAAGAACATCATGGATAAAACAATCTATCACAGATTTAACAATATTTTGTTTATTACTGGGTAATGTTTGATTACATGGTTTTTCTTTGACTGATCACATTACATCATTACAAAACATTATGAAAGAACTAAAACATTATCAGGATTGATCAGGCTCTCTAATAACAATCCCTTGGCCAGATTTAATTTTAGCTGTCACAGGAGCTTCTGATTCTTCAGCCATCTTTTTTCCTTTAAGATCAGCTTTCTTCTTAGCTTCTTCCTTGAGCCTTTGCCTTTCAAAATAGTGAAAAGGCTTTGGGAAGTATTTGCTTGGCTCCATAGCATCAGATGGAAGTCTTCCCAGCTTAGCTTTCCTTCTGAATTGTACAATGGCTTCTTGTCTTGCCTCATACTTCTGCCATTCCTGCTCATTGTACCACTTGCCCCTTTCATGAACTTGATCTTTGACAGCTTTCCATGCAGTGAGTATTATATTTCTGGAAGTAGGACTCCACTGCTCAAAATCTGGCTTCAGCTCAGCCTGCTCTCTAAATCTTTTCTTTGACAGTAGAGCATCTTGCTGTTCTTGCAAATTTACCTCAGGCTTATCAACCTTTCCAAAGATAACATTTACAACCTCCTTTGAAGGACTATACATATATTGCACTTGCTGATCCAATATATCAAAATCTGGAGGGGGGTATATGACTTGGGCAACCTCAGGTTGGTCACCTTCAAGTAGTCCTGTTTGTAGACCTGACTCAGCCACCATGTTATCATCACACAATGGTGGATATCCCAAAGTGGCTCTTATACTATTGGTCACCCATTTGGCATGCTCAGAGCCTGCATGAATTAGCATCCTCTCCCCCTTTATGGCTTCTCTTGATACATGATCTCTAAGATCTTCTTTCTGAAATCGAATTTGGCCATCCAAATAATTCACACCCTCCTTGAAAAATGGTCTTAACTTTTGAAGCTTTTCAGATATTTCCTGTTGAGAGGTTGTGATGGCAGTCTTAACAGATGCAATAGCAGCCTGAAAATTCTTATCAAATTCTTCCATTTCTTTGGCTCTATCTGCAGGCATCCCTGGAACAATCTTCTTCACCTCTTGAATGATCTTATTATGAGATTCAGTTAAATTGTCATTCATTCTTATTTGATTTTCCAGAACATAACCTTGCTTCAAAGCAATATCATCCACCTTTGTAGAGATAGCCTGCTGTTGTTTAGCCAGATAAACTACAGCATTGCCACCCTTGTGGAAGCAATCTGTCATTTCAGTTTTATTCAAGTTGACTTGAAATTGGATAGATTTGATATCTTGGGCTAAGTCAAACTGCAGAGTTTTGTTGCTTTCATCAACATATTTCTCAATGGCCACCCTGTGGTCATCCAATTTCACCTGTAAATCCACCAAGAACTTGTTATAATCAACTTCAGGAGGTGGTGGTGGAGGTGTTGTCTGTAAAGCCTGCTTATAAGTCTTGCTTCTTCTTTTAAATACAACCAGTTTTCTTTTCTTAGCCAACCTGGCTTCTTCAGTTTCAGATTCAGAAGTACTCTCAATGTGAACTCTATCTGCTTCAGTGCCATGTTGCTCAGTTTCAACATGTACTGGCTCCCCCTCAATTCTTTGCTCCTCCTCTACTTCTTGTACTTTTTCAATCTCTTGAACTTTCTCCACTCCTAGTTCTAGCTCTATGTCAAGAGGCTGCTCAACATCTTGGTCCTCTTCTATTCTATCAGTAGCTATGTAATCATTAGGAAATAACTCATCCAGAGTGTATTCTTTTTGAACTGGAGCACCTGAAGATAAGTCATTAGGTGCATCCTTGTGCACATTCTCAGGCAGCTGCATATCTGGAGTAGGAGAAGACACATGCTCCCCCTGAACCTGTGCAGAGAAAAAAAAACTTTTAGAAAGTCTTTTATAGTAAAATACATTTGCTCCCCCTACACCTGTACCACTTGTACCTGAGCAGGGGTAGATACATTTTGAGCAGGAGATTGAACTGGCTCTCCCTGCATCTGTGCAGATGTATCTACATGATGAACTATAGTGGAGGCAGGTTGTTCTTCACTCTGTATCCTAAGTGGGTCCTCTTGTTGTTGCTCAGTCTCGTGAGCTGGAGAAGGGGATTTCACAGGGGTGTCTGGCCTGCTCTCTTCAGGCACATCCTTAGACAGCACCCTTTCCCACCTGGAGAATAGTCTCATGTCCATCCTTCTCATATGATTGATTTTAGATCCTGGCAGTTGCTGCATCACTTCAGGAATTGCTCCATTGAGATATAGACTTATGATCCTAGCCATGTTAGGCTTCTTGATCCCTTCTTTAATCTTGTCAAATAGAATTACTGACCAATCAGTAGGAATTGTAAAGGCAATCCTGGTCATAAGGTTGAACATATAGGCAGAAATCCTATCATGTCCACCTGTCTTGCAGAGAATTACTTTCCCAACTATTTCAGACAAGAACTTTCCTTGTTGATTCATACCCTTCCTATTGAATGCAGCTCCAATCTTCATGTTTGAATCCAAACCACACCATTGAAGGGCTTCCCTTGTCTTAGAACTAGGAACCTCTTCTTCATTTTCAACTACTTGTAATTGCAAAAACTTTCTCAAACCTCTTTGGGTAATCTTAATCTTAGTCCCGTGAACAATGGACTTGATCTTGAGTTCAGTAGAATGGACTGATGCTGAGATAAAGAACTCGTGCACCTCCTTCTTCCAGATCTTGGATGGTTCTGAGACAAGAAATTCTAACCCTGAGTCGGAGAGGAGGGTTATAACCCTTTGAACATCGGGCTGCGCATCTGCAAACGCCTGGCGCACCAACTCATACCCTTCATTAACATTGTCTTCAATCCTTGGCGCCATCGAGTCGTCGAGAAGGCTTGAGAGAGGAGAGAAAGAAAGACTGTCGACACAGGGTTTGAGTCTCGAAAACCTTGAAAGCGTGTCGACAATAAGAGCTTTTGACCTATTTATAGCTTCTGTTGAAAGAAGTTCAAAAGGCGCCAAAAACAGTCTAAATGTGTCGACACAGACAGAATGTGTCGACACAAGCTTCTATTAACTCGACATTTCTTCAGCCTACTATGTGTCGACACCAATTTGTGGTTATGTCGACACCTTGGATACATAGTAGAAAGACAGAAATTCTGTGTCGACACTAAGGACAAGTGTCGACACATATTTTGTAAGTGTCGACACCATAATTCTGGTTGAGTCGACATTACATTTCTGGTTAAGTCGACAATAAAACTCTTAAGTGTCGACACATATTCTCTGTGTCGACACAAAATTTCTGACTTGTCGACATAATTTCTCTGAGTCGACACATTATTACTGAATGTGTCGACACATTCTTACTTAGCCAATTTCTGTAACTTCAATGTGTCCTTTTTAACACTTGATTATGTTGTTACTACTTTTACTTACTTATAAACCATTTCAATAGCATTGTTAATGATTTTGTTTAATACATTAATCAATGGTTAACATACCTAATTCAATTTTGAATTTATTGAATTTGGTTTCATCTAAAGGCTTAGTAAATACATCTGCTATTTGATAATCTGTTTTTACAAATTCCAATGAGATGTCACCTTTTTCTACATGTTCTCTAAGAAAATGATATTTGATTTCTATATGCTTAGTTCTACTATGAGAAACTGGATTATTAGCAATAGAAATAGCACTCTTAGAATCACATAAAAGGGGTGTTCTACTTACCTGAATACCATAATCTTTAAGCTGATGCTGCATCCATAATAGCTGTGCACAGCAGCTTCCTGCAGCAATATACTCTGACTCTGCTGTGGAAATTGCCACACTAGTCTGTTTTTTACTACTCCAAGATATTAGTCTTCCTCCCAGGAATTGACAAGTACCTGTAGTACTCTTTCTATCCTCTCTACATCCTGCAAAATCTGCATCTGAATAGCCTGTTAGTTGAAAATCTCTATTCCTAGGGTACCAAAGACCTAGAGTAGGAGTGCCCTTTAGATATCTCAGAATCCTTTTTACTGCAGTATAATGAGATTCTTTAGGGCAGGCTTGGTACCTAGCACAGACACATGTTGCATACATAATGTCAGGTCTACTAGCAGTGAGATATAGTAGTGACCCAACTATTCCTCTATACAATGATTCATCAACAGGTTTACCTGCCTCATCTTTGCATATTGGCATACTTGTGCCCATAGGAGTTCTCATGGAGGAGGATGACTCCATACCATATTTTTTAATTAATTCCTTGGTGAACTTAGACTGGGATATGGACAATCCATCATCAGTCTGTCTTACTTGGAGTCCCAAGAAG
This sequence comes from Platanthera zijinensis, assembly GCA_039513925.1. Taxonomy (NCBI): domain Eukaryota; kingdom Viridiplantae; phylum Streptophyta; class Magnoliopsida; order Asparagales; family Orchidaceae; genus Platanthera; species Platanthera zijinensis. Next base: position 132,473,190 of record CM077083.1, read on the forward strand.
AACTTAAGTTCTCCCATACTGCTCATCTCAAACTTCCCTTGCATAAGTTTGGCAAACTTTTTACAAAGGTTGTTTTCAGTAGATCCAAAGATTATGTCATCAACATAGATCTGGACTAAGATGATCTTTCCTTTGGATTCCCTAAGGAATAGAGTTTTGTCTATCTTTCCTCTTGAGAATTTATTCTCAATGAGGAAGGTAGACAGGGTTTCATACCAAGCCCTTGGAGCTTGTTTTAACCCATACAAAGCTTTCCTAAGCTTATACACAGAATCAGGTTTAAGAGGATCTACAAAACCTGATGGCTGCTCTACATATACTTCTTCTTTAAGATCACCATTCAGAAATGCTGACTTTACATCCATCTGGTATACTTTGAAGTCTTGGTAGGCTGCATAGGCAAGGAACATTCTGATTGCCTCCAGCCTTGCTACTGGAGCAAAGGTTTGATCAAAGTCAATCCCTTCTTCCTGCCTGTATCCTTTTGCAACCAATCTTGCTTTATTCTTTATTATTATTCCACTTTCATCTAGCTTGTTCCTATAGATCCACTTAGTCCCAATTATGTTGTGGCCTCTTGGTTTAGGAACAAGCTCCCAGACCTTGCACCTTCTGAACTGATTCAGCTCCTCTTGCATAGCATCAATCCAGTGCTGGTCTTGGATAGCTTCTTCAAACTTCTTAGGTTCCATTTGAGACAAGAAACTAGAATGCAAAACTGTGCTTTGATTTCTGCTTCTATTTTGCACTCCTTGTCTTGGATCACCAATTATCTGATCAGTAGGATGATCTCTTAGATATCTTATAGCTGGAGGTAGATTCCCTTCAGGTTGAGCATCTCTAGCTTCTTCATTCTGCTGTTCCTCTTGGTTTTCATCAGCTTCCATTATCTCTTGTACTCCCCCTGGACAGCAGCCTTCATTTTCCAATGCTCCCTCTTCCTTTGAAGCTTCAGCAATGGAGAGCTTGTCCATCTTCTTGCTTATACCTGTTGAGTCATTTGATCTACAAGACAATTCACAATTGATTAATCTTGTTTCATCAAATACAATATGCACAGATTCTTCAACAACTTGAGTAGTTAAGTTGAAGACTCTATAGGCCTTACTATTTGTGCTGTACCCAACAAATATCCCATCCTGGGATTTGGCAGCAAACTTAGTCAAATAAGACTTACCATTGTTAAGTATATAGCACTTGCAGCCAAAGATCCTAAAATAGGATAGATTTGGTTTTCTGCCTTTCACAATCTCATAGGGAGTCTTCCTGTGGCTTTTGGTGATAGAAGCCCTATTGATGACATGACAAGCAGTGTTAACTGCCTCAGCCCAAAAATATTCTGGGAGAGAGGTGTCACTCAATAGAGTTCTACCAGCTTCAATTAATGATCTATTCTTTCTTTCAGCAATTCCATTTTGCTGAGGTGTTCTAGGTGAGGAGAACTCTTGGAAAATCCCAAAGTCTATACACAAGTTTGTTATGCTTTCAGATTGAAACTCAGTACCATGGTCACTTCTGATTTTGACCACTGTACTGTTCAGTTCATTCTGAATTTGCTTTACAAACTTAAATAATACACTTGGGGTTTCAGATTTTTGTCTCAGAAAGAACACCCATGTAAATCTAGAATAGTCATCTACAACCACTAGTGTGTAGACCTTCCTACCTAGACTGTGAACTGGCATAGGACCAAAAAGATCCATATGCAAGAGGTATAAGCACCTCACAGAATCCTTGTTTTCAAGGCTTTGAAATGAGGTTTTTGTCTGCTTGCCCTTTTGACAAGCTGAGCATACCCCTTCCTTTATACACTTAACTTGAGGCCCATTCCTCACTAGTTCTTTACTAAAGAGTTGGCCAATTGTCTTGTAGTTTAGATGAGCCAATCTCTTGTGCCACTTAACACAATGAGAAGCATTGTCATCAGCTACAAGACAAATGGGGGATCCCTTATTCTCACATTCAAAATTAAGGCAATACACATTTCTCTTCCTATACCCAGTCAATATGATCTCTTGATCACTTGACCTTTTGATATGACATCCATCCTTACCAAATGAAATGTCATATCCTAGATCACTCAGCTGGCTTATGCTTATTAGATTATGTTTCAAACCTTTTACATAGGCCACTTGGGTGATAGTAATTAGGTTTGAAGAGATGTTACCAAATCCTTTGATGACTCCTTTTTCAGATCCACCAAAGATCACTTTATGTCCATCTTTGACAGATGAATACTCCTTCAGCAGCCCCTTTGTTCCAGTCATGTGCCTGGAACAACCACTATCCAAGTACCATATAGGGGCATGGTAACTTGGATTCACCTGCAATACAGAATTACTTACCCTTAGAACCCAAGTAAGTCTTGGGTCCTTGGTTCAGGTTAGCCTTAATAAAGTTATCATAACCTCTTCTAACAGGTAGACTCTTATTCTTTATAACACTTGTGTTATACCAGCAGTCCAATGCAAAATGACCCCTCTTGCCACAGCACCAACATTCAAACTTATTGTATCTAGATCTAGATACATCCTTGTCAGAAGCATTTCTGTTCATTGCTGGTGCTGTTGCAACTTCTCCTACTGGTTTCTTAAAACCATAGGGCTTATGACCATAGGTAGGCCTGCTTGCCTTAACACCCTTGTTCTTCAGAACATTTGTCTTGATATGATCCTGAATGTCTTCATGATCATATATGTTAGAAGACACTTTCTCCTTACCAAACCTTATGGGGACTGAAAGGTTTAGTGGCTGAATAGGGGCTTTGCCTTTCCTCTTGAATCTGCCAGCCCTGGAGTTACCCTTAAATCCTAATCCAGCCTTACCCTTCTGAGTGACAAATTCATCTATCAAGGGTAAGACAGATTTTGGCTTAGAGTAACTAGCCACTAAATCCCTTTCAATTCTAAGTCTGTCCTCCAGACTCTTTACTTGATCATTAGTATAATTAATTGTGCCCATCTGAATAATAGTTATATTCTTCAGCTTGGCAATTTCAGCTAACTTTTGATCAAGGACTTTTTCTAACTCAGTTGTTGTAACCCTTAGATCAGCAATTTCCTGAGCCTGTGATTTAACCAGGTTCTTGCTTTTATTAAGGGCCTGCAACAAGTCCCCATACTTGTCTATCAATTGATAGACATCTCCTTCAGATCCAGATGCATCTTCATCACTTGATGCAGATGTAGCTGATTCTTCACTTGTACTACAAACATATGTACTGGAAGGACAGTTTACCTCATTAGGACCAGACTGATTCTGGCATAGGTCCTCTTCTGATCTAGTCATCAACCCCATGCATTGATGTTCATTGATGGAGTCTAGCAACTGCATAAACTCCTCTTCCTCAGATGCAGCATATAATCCAATATATGCTTCAGCTTCAGATCCTGATTCTGAAGTTGACTGGTCTGACAGACTTTTATCTTTCTTTGCTACAAAGGATTTCTCCTTCTTGCCTTTCTGATAAGTCTTCTTCTTTTCTGAAGATTCCTTCCTTTTGTCAGGACACTCAGCCACTACATGTCCAGGCCTATTGCAACAATAGCAGACAATCTTTGAAGTAGTGGCTTTGCTGGGCTTTGACCTGCTTTTCTCTTTCCTAGATGACCTTCTTTTCTGATAATAGTCATCTACTTGCTGTGATGAGGAAGGCCTAGACTTCCATTGCTTCTTTTTCAAGAACCTTTGAAATTGCCTAGTGAATGCAGCAAAGTCTGCATCTGAATCACTGCTGACTGAACCCTTATCTGAATTTTCAGAACTACCTTCTTCAACTTCCTTAGGAGGAGATGGTGATTTCCTCCTATTCTTTCTGGTGGCTTCAGCATTAAATGCCACAGTCTTTTCTCTATGCTCTCCTCTTGAGTTTCTTTCCTCCTCCTTCCTTACCATAAGTTGCATTTCATAGGATAGCAACTTTCCAAACAGAGTTGGAGGAGATATCTCTGCCAATTTTGCCACTTCTCTTATGGCACAGATCTTTGTATCCCAATCCTTTGATAAGGATCTTAAGAATTTGTCATTCAGTTCATAGGTACTGAAGACTCTTCCATAGGAAATTAGCTCATTCACAATTCTGTAGAATTTCTTATAGCACTCAGTTATGCTATCAGATTTTCCTTGTCTAAAACTTTCATACTCCTGATTTAGCATAGATTTTCTGTCCAGCCTTACTTCTTCTGATCCCTCCATGTAGACAATCAATGTGTCCCACATCTCCTTGGAGGTCTTGCAGTGAATCAGATTCTGAAATGTTGAATCATCTATGGCACTGACAATGATGTTCTGTGCCCTTTTGTCCATGGTTGCCAAGATGATTTCATCCTTGGTCATTTCAGAATAAGTCTTTGGTGTTTGGATATTTGCATCAAGAACAGATATCTTCATTGGTATGAAGGGGCCTTCCTGTACTGTGATGTAAATCCTTGGGTCAGATGCTTCCATAAACAATCTAACTCTTTCTTTCCAGATCCCAAAGATTTCCTTCTTGCATATGGGTAATTTCATTGACCCTAGCTCCTTATGATTCTCTCCAGAACCCATCTTCTTGATTCTTGAATCTGCCTATCAGATCTACCTCAGACTGTTAAGTCCTTTTTGAGTAACCTTGCTCTGATACCACTTGATAGTTTAACTTTCAAGGCAGCCTAAACACCTAGAGGGGGGGGGTGAATAGGTTCTGCTTCTCTTTCTAAAACTTCTAGACAGAATTCAATTTATTAACTAATATAAAAACACAGCAATCACAGAAAACAAAACATCACAGATTGCACTATGTTTTATAGTGGTTCCCCAAGGTCTGGGTACATCCACTTTCCCCCTTCACCTATCTAGCTGTTATGCTAGATTCGGCCAAACTTCCACTTATCTCAGATCAATAGATCTTACAACTCAGAACCCAACTGGTTCCTACAACTCAGGCACAACTGCCCTACCTCAGCCTTGCCCCAAGGCCTACAACTCAGAGAATATCCTTCTCCTACACTCAGGCAATCAGCCCTACCACTCAGAGTTCAACACTCCTACACTCAGCCTTTATAACATAGGCTTACAACTCAGATCTGTATAAACAGATCCTACAGAAATATAGAAAAGATTGTTTAAATTGTCTTGCCAAGTTGAGAGAGAAAAGGCAATGACAATTCTTAATCAGCTGATGCAATCAACTATTTCTTAGCCTTCTTCAAAGCTTCTTGAAAATGTACTTAGCTGAGTTGATTCCAAACAGCTTCTTGAGAATCCACTGGTGGATTCTTTCTTCTTCTTCAAATTCTGACTTGATCTCTCTCTATCCAGAACTTTGAATGATTCTTCTGAATTCTGATTAGAACTCTTCTTAGATCTACCCTTAGATAGTCTTCTTAGATCTCCCGGAGAAGATCTTCTTAAGTGCCTAGCACTTTCTTGAAATGAGTAGAATGTAATCCTTCTCCACTTCCTGATCCAATGTATTTCAAAGGGTCAGTTCTATATGTTGTTAATTGTCTTTTTCTCCTTCTGAATCTGTCTATTTATAGACATTCTTCATGGTAACCGGCTGATCCGGTTTCTAACCGTTTTCTGACAAGTCTGACAACTTCAGTTAACTGGTGATAACCCACAGCTGTCAAGTCTTCAAACAAGTCCTGTGCCTTAGTGTTGAAACAGTCTGTCAGAAAGTGTCGAGACCATCTGTCTATTTGTGTCGACACAATTGACTTTGGTGTCGACACTGCCTTCAGTGATGTCGACTAAATTGCCTTTGTGTCGACACATCTTCTTCTGAAAATAACTTGGTCTTTGACTCTGCAGTGTGTCGACACAAGTCCTGTGTGTCGACACAGTTGTTGTAGAATCATAACTTTAGTAAGTGTTGACTTAGCCTTCAGGTGTCGACACATTCATTTTTTTTAGCTTTGCTATAATGTGTCGACTTACTCACTATGTGTCGACACATTCTGCTGGTGACGACAAACTTGTGGTCGACTATTTTCTTCTGTGTCGACATATTCAGATGATGTCGACAAACTTGAGATCGACTATACTCTTCAGTGTCGACGCATTCTCCCAATGTTGAGGTCGACGTTTTTCTTCTGTGTCGACACAATTTCCCAGTGTTGTGTCGACTTACTTCTTCTGTGTCGACACAATTTCCCAGTGTTGTGTCGACTTACTTCTTCTGTGTCGACACTTTTTTCCAGTGTTGTTGTAGACTATGTTATGTGTCGACACTTTTTCCCAGAGTAGTGTCGACTTACACCTTCTGTGTCGACACACTTTCCCAGTGTTGTGTCAACAACTTTCTTCTATGTGACGACACATGTTCCTTTGTGTCGACACTTGGACTTAGAATTTTTTCTGTAAACTTTAACAATTCTTTACCTGCACATGTCAACTCAAAACAACATCAAATACAACATGATGTATATCATTGAGCTAGGTTGGGCTTCTTCAAATCAGGTACACATTTTCCAATGTACCCAACAGGTATACACTTTTGTTATTATGGATGACTATTCAGGATTAACATGGGTTTTCTTCTTGAGACAGAAATCTAAAACTCCTACTGTGTTCCAGACCTTTGTTAGACAAATTCAGAATGAATTTAACAATTCAGTAGTCAAAATCAGAACTGACCATGGAACTGAATTTCAGTCTGAATGTATGGCAAAGTTCTGTGAAGAACTTGGGATCCATCAGGAGTTCTCCTCACCTAGAACACCCCAGCAAAATGGTGTTGCTGAAAGAAAGAATAGGACTCTAATTAGGCAAGTAGAACACTACTTAGTGACACTACTCTCCCTGAGTACTTCTGGGTAGAGGTAGTAAATACTGCATGTCATGTACTCAATAGAGCCTCAATCAATAAGAAACATAAGATGACTCCCTATAGGATTTTGAAAGGCACAAAGCTAAACATTTCCTACCTCAGAATCTTTGGTAGCAAGTGTTAGGTCCTAGTTAATGATAAGCACTACCAAACTAAGTTTGGTGGCAAATCCCTAGAAGGGATGTTTGTTGGGTACAATAATAATAGTAGGGCATACAAGATCTATAACTTGACTACCCAACTAGTAGAAGAATCAGTTCATGTTGTTTTAGATGAGTCTAAATGAATTAATAGTAAATTTTCTAGTTCTTAAGTTAGTTCTATAGGTCTAACAGATAGGCTGGACGAGCTGACCATCAATGATGAAGCTCCTGTTAGGATGGATGAAGAAAAAGATGCATGCTGTCCAGGGGGAGAACAAGACTCACTTGATGATAAAGACAATGAGGAGCATCAAGTTGAGGAAAATGAAGAAGACCATGAGGTTGACAGGTTTCCTCCAGCTAGAAGATACCTAAAGAATCATCTAGCTTACCAAATCATTGGTGATGGAAGTCAAGGTGTTCTAACAAGGAGAAAGAACATTAACATTGTTTTATGTTCAATTTTCTTGTCACAGATAGAACCCAGGAAGTTTGAAGAAGCCATGCAAGATACAAACTGGATTGATGATATGCAAGAAGAGCTGAATAATTCAGAAGGTGTAAAGTCTGGGAATTGGTTCCTAAACCAAAGGATCATAATATTATAGGAACCAAGTGGATCTACAGAAACAAATTTGATGAGAATAACACTATAATTAAGAACAAGACCAGGTTGGTAGCAAAAGGCTACAGGCAAGAGGAAGGGATTGACTTTGATCAAACCTTTGCCCTAGTAGCAAGGCTATAGGCTATAAGGATGTTCTTGGCCTATGCTGTCTATCAAGGGTTCAAGGTATATCAGATGGATGTAAAGTCAGCATTTCTGAATGGTGACTTAAAAGACGAAGTCTACGTTGAACAACTATCAGGTTTTGTAGATTCCCATTATCCTGATTATGTATATAGGCTTAGGAAAGCTTTATATGGTTTGAAACAAGCCCCTAGGGCTTGGTATGAAACCTTGTCTACTTTTCTTATTGAGAATAAATTCTCTAGAGGAAAGATAGACAAAACTCTATTCTTTAGGGAATCTAAAGGCAAGATAATCCTAGTCCAGATATATGTTGATGATATTATCTTTGGATCTACTGAAAATAACCTTTGTAGAATGTTTGCCAAACTTATGCAAGTGAAGTTTGAGATGAGCAGTATGGGTGAGCTGAAGTTCTTCTTGGGACTTCAAGTAAGAAAGACTGATGATGGATTGCCCATATCCCAGTCTAAGTTCACCAAGGAGTTGATAAATAAATATGGAATGGACTCAGCCTCCACCATGAAAACTCCAATGGGAACAAGTATGCCTATCGGCAAAGATGAGACAGGGAAACCTGTTTATGAGTCTTTATATAATGGGGTAATTGGCTCCCTTCTCTACTTGACTGCTAGTAGACCTGACATCATGTATGCTACATGTGTCTGTGCTAGGTACCAAGATTGCCCAAAGGAATCTCATTATACTATAGTTAAAAGAATTTTGAGATATCTTAAGGGCATACCTTATCTAGGTCTTTGGTACCCTAAGAATAAAGATTTCTTACTAACAGGTTTCTCAGATGCAAACTTTACAGGATGCAAAGAAGGCAGGAAGAGTACTACAGGAACCTGTCAATTCCTAGGTGGAAGGCTGGTGTCACGGTGCAGCAAGAAGCTGACCAGTGTAGCTATATCAATAGCTGAGTCTGGATATGTAGCTGCAGGAAGTTGCTGTGAACAATTATTGTGGATAAAGCACCAACTTGAAGATTATGACATCAAGGTAAGTAGAATTCCACTGTTTTGTGATTCTACAAGTGTTATTTCTATTGCTAAGAACCCTGCATCTCACAGTAAAACCAAGTATATAGAAATTAAGTTCCATTTTATTAGAGAACATGTGGAGAAGGAAGATATTAATCTAGAATTTGTAAACACAGTCAGATTGCTGATATTTATACAACATCTCTGGATGAAACTAAATTCAATCATTTCAAAATTGAATTAGGTATATTGAACCTAGAGTAGGTCAGCACAAACATTCCTAAGTAGATTATGTAAGCACAATATTTCTCAGGAAATTTGTCTAAGTACAATGTTTTTGTCGACACAAACAAATTATGTCGACACACTCAGTATGTTGTGTCGACAAAGAAAAAGGATGTGTCGACACAGAAAAAGTATCTGTGTCGATAGAAGAATAGGTGTCGACACAACTATGTCGAGACTTTGAGTTAACTGATTTTTGTGTCGACACAAAAAAATCAAAGTTGACACTCTGTGTCGAGACATGACCAGTCCATGTCGACACTAACATAAGTATGTTGACACATAGACGTGTCGACTAAACCTAAGTAGTGTCGAGACTTAGATATTTTCTGTCGACACATATAAGTATTGTCGAGACTTAGTATTATAACTAAGGAGCGTATTTTGAACTCCCCTTTATACCTACACTATAAATAGGTGAAGCTAAAATCTTATCTACTACGCTTTCAGATTCTCGACTCTAGACCTTGTGTCGACTTCGATATTCTCTTCTCTCTCTCTCCCTTTCATCAATGGCGCCCATCAAGGAAGACAAGGTGAACGAAGGCTATGAGTTGGTTTGTGATGGATTCACGACAGCGTCTCCAGAAAATCCAGGGAGTAATTACCCTAATTTTAGAGAATGGTTTGGAATTCTTGGTCTCAGAACCGACTAAGATCTGGAAGAAGGAAGACATGAAATTCTATTCAGAAGCCACCGTGGACATAGATGGGAAGAAGATTCAAGCCACAATACAAGATTCCCGAGTGAAACTTACTCTGAAGTCGATTAGGAAATCACTCCATCTTCCTAAGGTTAAGGATGACGATGACATCATTCCATCAATGACAAAAGATGCATTAAGCTGGTGCGGGCTAAGCCCTAATATCAAAGTTGGATCATCCAATACCAGGAAAGGGATGAATTCACAAGGAAAGTTTCTGTTTGAAATCATAGGAAAGGTAATTCTGTGTAAGACTGGTGGACATGACAGAGTTTCAGTTTCCATGTTCAATCTAATGACAGGGGTCATCTTCACAGTAAAAATAGACTGGGCATCTGTGGTATTTGACAAAATACAAGAAGGAATAAAGAAACCAAATCTGGGAAGGATTCTAAGCCTATGTCTAGCTTCAGCAATACCAAATGTAATGAGCCAACTTTCAGGATCCAAGATCAACCATATGAGGAGAATGGATGTACGAATTCTTTCTAGATGGGATAGAGTATTTACCAAGGAGGTTTTTATTCCACAAAAACAGATAAAGAAAAAAAAGAAGAAGAAGGAAGTTTTTCAGCAAGAAGAATCTTCTAGTGATTCTGAAGAGGAAGTGGTCTTCAGTTCAGATGAAGACAGGCCATAAAAAGATGCTCAAGATCAAGTAGAGAGCAGTGTGCTCCCAGAGCAACAGGTAGTCACTACTCAAGGGGGATAAAATCTTGAATCAGCAGCACAAGAAACTGTACTTTCTGAGCAACCTGCTCAAGGGGAAGGAATTAATGCAGCTACTCTAGAGAGTAAGTATGCAGCAGATACAATAATGAATATTGTATCAGATATCAATAAAGAAGCACTGGACATTGCTGAGAAGGAGGCACAGGATGTGCAGAATGAGCAAGTAAGTATCTCCCTTATAGAGCAGGCCCTGGACAAAAATCTTGATGTCCAGGGGGAACCTTTTGTTTTCCAAACTAACTTTGTTCCTCCTATACAGATACAACAAGAGGTAACACTGGAAGAGCTATTTCCTGATTTACCTGCTACAAGGACTGAGGGGGAGTAATCCTAGGTAGAAAAGGACCTGCCAAGAACTGAGGGGGAGGAGCTACTGAATGAACAATCTAATAAAGAAACAGTTGATATAGAAAGCTCATCACAACCCTCTGATGATGAGTAAGCCACTATGGCTAAGAAGAGAAAAATGGATGAAATCAAGGAAAGGAGCTCAGGCTACAAGAAAGCCTTGCAAATAGTCACACCACCACCTGCTCAAAGCATGGATTTTAGTTCATTACTGGTCCAAATACAAGTAAAATTAGATGAACAAAGGCAGTCTTTAGAGAAGTATGTGGATGAGTCTAATAAAGAACTGCAGTTTCAGCTGGCTCAGGACATCAAGTCAATCAGATTTGAAGTCAATCTTAACAAGAAAGAGATGACAGATTGCTTCCATAAAGGAGGCAATGTTGTAGTATATTTGGCTGAGCAACAATAGATTCTGAAGACTGAGGTTGAGGACATTGCCACAAAGCAAGGATATATTTTAGAAAATCAATTCAGGTCCAATGAAAACCTCAAAGACTCCCATTAAGAAATCATCAAAAAACTTGGCAATCTCTCCACTGATTTGAAAACTGAAATATCAAAGCAACTACAAGAAGATCTAGCTACTGTCCACAGAGCTATTGGGGCCTATCAAAAGACCATTTCTGAGTACCTAACTAAGTTCAAAGCTTACTATCAAGAAGGTACAGAATATCTGGCTGATCAGATAAGATTTCAAAAGACTGGTCTGAGAGATCATATCACTAGAGAAGTCATAAAGGGGGAGAGGTTGTTAGTCAAAGCTAGCTCAGATCATGCAAAATTGATCTCTAATTCCATCAGAGCTACACTTGGCTTTCCTCCTTTGTATGATGATGACAATGTTGCTTAGTCTGGAGTGCAACCTGCAAATATTGAAGGAGATCAGCCTGAAGTTGCACAGATTATTTATCCTCCTGCTTACTTTGATATGGTTAAACAAGAAGTGCAAAAAATATATAGCCCTCCACAGGAGGCACAGAATGTGATTATTGAAAAAGTAGACATGTCAGAGGATGCCAAGGAAGCTTAGAAGGAAGCATAGCTATCAAAGAAAAGGTTCAGAGAATAGGCTGAGTTGAAGCCAGATTTTGAGCAATGGAACCCACTTCCAGGAATATTTTTTTGACTGCCTGGAAGGCTGTAAAGGATAAGACCTATGATAGGGGCAAATGGTATTCTGAGCAAGAATGGAATAAATATTAAGCCAGGCAAGAAGCCATTCTTCAGTACAGAAGAAGTGCAAAAGCTAGGAAGTTAGCTGCTAATGCTCTGGAGCCTAGCAGGTACTTTCCCAAGCCTTTTCACTATTTTGAAAGGATAGGGATAAAAGATGAATAACTAAAGAAGAAGGATCTCAAAGGGAAGAAACCTACTGAGGATACAGAACCTACTGTGCAGGAAAAGATTAAGTTTGGGAAAGGCATTGTAATTAAGGAGCCTAGTCAATCATAGGATAGATAGGCTTATGTGTAGAACAGTGTAACTTTTTGTTTTTGTTCTAAGGAAAAACATGTAAACCTAGAACTTTCAGATTAATACATGAAATCAGCTTCACTATTGATTTTAGTTGTTTACATTGTTTATATGTTATCTTGCACTGAAATGAATGTACATCTATTTTTATATGCATTATTATGAGAGATGTATATCTTTGACTAAGGGTTATGACTTCTCCAAATGGGGGGAGATTGTTGGGTACACTGAAAAATATGTACCAGATTTATATAAGCCTCATCTTACTCAATGATATACATCAATTTGTATTTTATTGATGTTTGAGCTTCATTGTGCAGGTGTAAGGTTTGCAAGAAATTTTTCTAAGTACAAGTATCGATACTTAAGAAGAATTGTGTCGACACCCAGAAGTTGTGTCGACACTAGAAGTAAGGCATGTGTCGACACCCAGGCATTGTGTCGACACCTGAAGAATAAGTTGTGTCGACACCTAAGGCAAGAATTGTGTCGACACCTAAAGCAAGAGTTGTGTCGACACCTAGGAGTTATGTCGACACCAGAAGAAAGGCATGTGTCGACACTCAGGAATTATGTCGACACCTGAAGAAGGTTTGTGTCGACACACAGGACTTATAACGACACACACTCAACGCCATTTGTCTACAGCTAAGTCAAGACCAGAAGCAGTTGTGTCGACACACAGGACTTGTGTCGATACACACTCAACGACATCTAGATGACACTAGATGCCATCTAACAACAACAACTATACTTAGTCAGAAGGCTTGTGTCGACACTCAGGACTTGTGTCGACACACACTCAACAATGTCTCGACACACACTCAATGACAGCTAGATATACACTCAACTCCATCTGCCAGCATCAGTTATGTCAAGACTAGGAGCAGTTGTGTCGACACACAGGACTTATGTCAACACATACAAACAGAAGCTATGTCGAGTAACTGAAGAATGATTATGTCAACACATGGAGTGTTATGTCGACATCATCAATACTTGTGTCGACACTTAGTCTATTTGTGTCGACACATGTGAAGCAATTTGCTGAGTAGTTATGCTGTGTTGTAAAGTATTTAAGGAATCAGCTGTCATGACTGGTGACTCGACAACTGTCATAACCAATATGTCTTACACCTTCGTCAAAACTGTCAGAAGGTTGTTACAAACTGGATCAGCCGGTAACCATGAGGAAACTCTATATAAGGGACTGATCCTTGACAACCACAACAAGAACAGAACTAAGGAAGTAATCAATCTATCTCAGTAAAGAGAATCTGACAACAAGTAAAGGGGAAACCCTTTAGAAGGTAGATCCAGAGCAGTCTGCAAGAAAAGATTCAGATCTTATTCTGAATTCAAGGACGGATCTGATAGGAGATCAACTTCTACATCAAGAAGAGTTCAACCTTATTTTTTTCTATCAAGAAGCTTTGAAATAGCTAAGTCAGGTTGAATTTGAAGATTCAGTTTATTCAAGAACTTATCAAGAAGCTCACACCTGTAGAGAGATCTATCTGGTGATATCTTTGTATTTCTTAAACAATTAATTTCTTATAGGATCTTTTGTAAGAACTGAGTTGTAAGCCTATAATTATAAAGGATGAGGAAGGGCTGAGGGCCTGAGGTGTAGGACTTGTGATAGTTTGAGTTGTAAGCCTAGTGATAAAGGCTGAGGTAGGGCTGAGTCCTGAGGTAGGATTCTTGGGAAGAATCTGAGGTAAGACTTGTATAAGTCTGAGCTGTAGGAACCAATCTGGTTCTGAGTTGTAAGATCTGTGGATCTGAGCTAGTGGAAGGAAGTTGGGCTGAATCCAGTTCTATACTGGATATGCGAAGGGGGAAAGTGGATGTACCCATACCCTGGGTAACCACTATAAATCTTGTGTTTGCTGTGCTGTGATTTTTGTATTGTAGACTGTATTTCCTATGCTGTGTTAATACTAGTTAATTGCCTGAATTACAAAAGAAATTAGAACTTATTCACCCCACCCTCTAGGTGTCTAGGCTCTTGAAATAAGTCTTTCAATAGTCATTATCGCCCGGTGAAAATAAACAGTAGCTTAAAACTATTCTGGCCTTAAGGCCTTATATTTACTCTTTACCAGGTGTGGTTTACAAACATCGCCGTGCATGCCGATTAAACATGAAAACTCTAAAACTTCTTTGCTCAGCCTTCGAGGGCCGGGATAGCAGAAAGGGCTTCAACCAGATATTTCCTGCCTGTCTCTCCAGCGCCTGCATAAGGACAATCAACCATAAGGGTGGCAAACAAGGTAACAGTAAACATTCAGCTGACCAATTTATAACAACCCTACACCTTTCCTGGGGCAGAGGTATTCTTTCCCTACATGCATATCATTTATACAACATATATCTCACAAGGAGGCGCACTTAAGCACCAAAGCATATATCACAAATGAATGCCTCAACTGCCAAACATTCCGTGCACTCAGGGCAAATTTTTCGGTGTGTCAGTTTTCGGGATTATACCATCATTCAGAAGTTTAAGACTTGATGGTCAACTTTGAGCATTATAGTCTTTATGACGCATATGCCTAAGACTCTCATTATCACTCTAATGATACCAATAACCTAGGTCTATGAGTCGGTCGGACATAACGCAGGTACGGTTCAGCCTTTGCCTGTTGCTCAAATCATCAGTTCAAAAAATATTGGCGCGGGTCGGCTTCCCCTTGCTCGTTCAGGACGATGGCCTCCTTAAGAGATCATAGCTTACACTAGCCACACTGTCTCCAAGAGACTGGATTTGCAATCAAAAGGGTATCTGGGAGCTATCGTCGACGATACTCACTATCGCCAGACGTTAACAATAGAACTCACTTTTTGTACCCAAACCCAGCCAAAACCCTGCAGTTACCCATAGTGCCAGAAACACTAGACTTTCACAACACAAAACACAAATAGCTCCCCAAAATCTATCGCCATTGGCGATACTCACTATCAACCGACGATATCCAACAGGTATCAAAACGGTGGAATTTCATGGGTATTTTCGTAGAGTGCAACTCCAGTACTTCCAGCTACTTTAAGTTCACAGGTACAACCTCCTAGACCCCATAAATTACTAATTTATATTCAGAGTCTTCTCTGACATGCAAAAGAAAACATCACCAATCCAGACAAACCTGTTCGGATGGGCTTCACACAGCATGCCTATTCTGTACTACGACTTTCGGATCTATATGCAAAACCAAACCCAGGGATACTACGTATCGAACCATCAGAATCTCCTTGATTCTCCATCTATCGGTGGGGGATTCCATGCATATACCAAAAGAAGGACTTCACTTGTCCAAGAAGTAAGATCGTTACCCTTGTAGTTTTCTTCGGAGCCATGACAAAGATTTTCTACCTAGACGGAAAGGAGCACCTCACTTCCCTCTTCAAGGATCTAGCCTCGGCTCTGACTTCCGATTACAGAATCTCCTTCAACAAGCTATTGAATCTCAGCTCCAGTCCTTAGCTCCAACCCTTAGCTTTTTCTCTCAAGAACATGGATGAAGGAAGGAGAGAGAGTGAGAAGAAGAGAATGAATTCTCATTCCTCTACTCCTTTACATAAGTGGCCACGAGATTTAATGCCAGCCAGAGGATCATTTCATCAAAAGGGAGCAAAAGGACATTATTTCGGTATAAAAGTCAATTAAAAGGACATCATCATGCGATATCGGCTATCGCCTAGTGATAGCGACAGTAACCGCCTTGACTCGAGTCAACCACCATTCATCGGCCGCCATCCGGCCCTCTGAAACATGTCTAGCAGACGTGGCACTATGCACTGGCGAAATCTACGGTAGCTGTTCCGATAGCTTACTCAACGCTTTACGACTTAGAGTGCATTGAGTTCATTCAATACTTCATGGTGTCGAGTGCGTTGAGCTCATTCAATGCTTCAAGGCATTGAGAGTGTTGAGAGATGGGCTATCGTCGTCCGATACCCACTATCACCATGCGATAGTCTCTTACTCAACGATTAATCGAAAGGAGTCGAATGTGTTAAGCTCACTCAACGATTCAAGGCATTGAGTTTTAACGTTATCGTCGTCGGTGATACTCACTATTGCCCGGCGATATCGACTACAAGGTCTCCTGCTAAATTTTGGGTGCTAAAACCCTCCCCTTCTTACCAAAATTTCATCCCGAAATTTTATTTATCTATAAGGGAAAAACAACAACTATTACGTTGCAACATGCACAAAATGTTACAACAATTGGGAAACTCATCACACATAGTTTGCTTATGCTCCCATGTTCATTCTCCACAATCACCATTAACACAACGGACGTCGACCTTACCGATTATTCTTTTTCGGAGCTACTCACTCTCCGAACCCTTGATTCAAATGGGCTTAACCTTCGTCGTCAGCCTTAATTTGATTGATACTCGATCATCCGCAATCACTTGCGTTGGCTCTTTCATCACTTTACGCATCACCGATATGTGCAACACATCGGGCAAGCCACTTAGCTCCTCAAAAAAAGCTAATCGATAAGCCGCTTCTCCAATTCATTCAACCACTTTAGACGGACCAATATACCTTGGACTCAACTTTTTCACACTCTGAATCCTGGACATGCATTTGAATTGCTTAATCTTCAAGTATACTCACTCGCCAACCGTAAAATCCATGTTTTGGTACATGGAATTGTAGTATTTTACTTGCCTATCCTAGATTACCAATAGCCAGTCTCATATAGTACGTATGGTTGAATTTGCATTTTCGACCTCCTTTTGCTTATATATTATTTTGACGTGCCTGTTTCTGCCCAAGCTAAAGGTGTACGGAACTTCCAACCGTATAATCTTCAAAGGGCATCATCTTTATGCTAGCTTGATAGTTATTATTGTAGAAAAACTCAATCTTATAGAGGTGGTTTTCCCACCTCTTCCGAAATCCATGGCGCACAAAAGGAGCGTATCCTCCATAGTTTTGTTGGTCCTTTCGGTCTAACCATCCATTTGAGGATGAAAGGCCGTACTGAACTATAATCTAGTCCACAAACATTGATGGATTAATCTCCAATCATTTAGAGTAAAGTGCCCATTTCAGTCACCAACTATGTTACGGGCACACTATGCAATCATACTATGTCGTCTACGTACAACGTAGCCAACTTTCCACGAAATCGTCCTTTTTGTTCGATATGAAGGGCGATACTTTTGCCAATCGGTCAACGATCACCCACTCGACATCGTTTCCACTCTATGATCTTGGCAGTCCGTGTACGAATTTCACAGGGACCTGAACGAACTTCCGTACCGGAAGATGCACATCTTTGTGCTCTATAGGTAAATTGAGTATTTCATGAAGCATCCTTCACATATAAATTCCTCACGTAGCTTACCCATATTAGGGATGTACCTTCGACTTTCCTTTTTCAAAAGGCCAGCCTCCAAGGGGAATTGGAAAGTTGATCCATCCTTGTCATACTCATCACGAGTTCCATGGAATGTCAAACCTTGTCCGTGAGGTGATACTGTACCTCCGTAGAGTTCAGGCACGCATTTTTCGTTGTACTCTTGTCATTACAAGAAATTTCTACGATTTCCAACTCTTGAATTAGATATTTATTACATATTTATACTAACCTCGCTCTTGCCGGAGTTTTACGTCTCCAGGCATCTGCGACTATATGCCCCTTCTCGGGAGTGTAATGACAGTTGAAGGGGTAGTCCCTGAGGAACTCCACCCACCTTTGCTGACGAAAATTTAGATCCTTATGGATCTTATGGTCCGTTATGACATCAACTTTCACGCCATCTATGTAGTGATGCCCTAATGTAAGTGCAAAATCACAGCCATTAACTATACGTCATGGACTAGATATTTCAGCTTGTGCACTTACAACTAGCGTGAGCAATAAGCTATTACTTTTCTAAACTATAAAGTACGTAACCTAAGTCGCTCCCTGATGCATCACTATACACCATCCATTTGAACCTCATGGCAAACTCAAAATAGGTTTCATGATCGTATGACTCTTTAATTCTTCAAAAGCTCGAGCGCACTCGGGCGTGCAAATAAACTTCTGATCATTCCTTATTAGTGTGGTGAGATATAAGCAAATCTGCGAATAATAGCTAGCAAGTCCAAGGTATTTCTGACTTTAGCTATAATAGAGACCACATGTCACTCCTGTATTGTAACTATCTTCATGGGATCTACTACAATACCTACATCACTAACCATATGGACAAGAAAAGCCACCGACGATAGACAGAACTCGTATTTTGAGAACTTGGCCTAGAGTTTCTTTTTTCGCAGGTTATGCAAAACCAATCTTACGTGATTTGCAGAATCTTTATTTAGCTAAGAGTACACCAATATGTCGTCAACACAAATAGGTCTAAGTACTTCTTTAAAGCTTAAGACATTTAGTCCATGAATAATGATGTCACATTCGTCAGCCCAAACGACATGATTGTGGACTTAAAATGTTTGTAGTGTTTTTCACATGCCAACTAGGGGAATATCACATCTCCATATTCTCCACTAATCATAGCCATACTTCAAATCTAGCTTTGGTTATACCATTTCTCCAACTAGCTGATCGAACACATTATCAATCCGTGGAATCAGATACATGTTCTTCTCCGTCTGCTTGTTCAGCTCTCTATAATCAATGCATAGATGCAGGCTACCGTCCTTCTTTTCTTTTCACTAAAGGGGCCGGTGCACCCCAAGGTGACACCCTTAGACTTCAATAGCCTTAACTTAGCAATTCTTATAGTTGAAATATTCATTTTTGCCATTTCCTCTGGCATTACCTGATATGGTGAGTAGGCCATAGGTTTCACACCAGACACCACTATAATATTATCATCGGTCTCCTATAGGGACATCCCCTATGGAGATCGTCAGGAAACACATCTGCATGGGCCATCACAATAGAAGCATCGCTCCACCAGGCATCGGCCCAATGGCCTCTATAGGCATGAAGAATTACTTCGCGCACAACCGAATAATTTTGACGACTTGGAGAGCAGACATCAATATCTTATTCAATCCTTGCATATAAGCAAACTTAGTCCCTCGCTCGGTAATCTAGCCCAGTGTGAATTCTGTAAAGTTGCAATCTATACGGGTACGCTGCTTCAAGAGCAAGTCCATACTTATGATCACATCAAACACATCTATTGCCAGCATAGATGCTTCCACATCCTGTTATGACGTAATAACTACATCTTAACATATCACTTTCTACCCATATTCACTTTTATTACTATGGACATATCATTATACTCTTATCGGTGATACAAAGATAAGTACACAGGGAATATATTAAGCCGTAATCACAAGACGTCTAGATCATTCATCACAACATGTTTATACACGCAAAACAGGCACTGTATACATCATTATATACTAGTAAATGTACAGTACATGATTATAGTTATTTATGTATATATACTCAACAATCCCTCTCAGTTTTGTGTCATCTAAGAACCACTTTGGCAGTCTCGAGTTATATGTCCCTCTTTTGCCACATGAGTAGCAAGTGCATGGAGTTCGACCTACAACTGCACCAGCCTTAGCCTTCTTTGGCTTCCAGTCACCACCCCAACACTCTCGGGCAAGAAGTCCTACCTTGCCACAAGAAAAGCAAACATATGGACCACACCTTTTCTTTTTTCTTATGATTGTGTAAGATGTTGATTCGAATAGATGTAACTTATTCTTCCACTTGCAAGAGTTTGTTTTTGAAACATTTGCAAAGTTTGGCATGTTGAACTCTTGCTTCGCCCTGAACTTTTCCAAGTCCATTTCCAAAGACCTAGCAGTCATTACCAAGACATGGAATCCAATTAACTTTGGACCCATAAATAGATATTGTAGTTCATCACGCAGACCATCATGAAACCTGTTGGTCTTAGTCTCCTCAGTCTCAAACACAAACTTTACAAGTTATCTCAGCACAACAAATGCATGAAAGTACTCCTCAACCGTGTACGGTCCTTCCATCAAACACATATTCAATGGTGGGACCGATGCTCTTCCCCTAGCAATTTACTCAATTACATCAACCAACATTGAACTAACCACCGGAACAGGGGGCTATACATGCCTCTCATATTGGGCCTTAATCATTGTGGAGACAACATCAACGATCATCCGAACCATCTCTACCGAAGGAGGAGGTGTTGGCACCTCAGTTGGCGCATTACACCCCATAGAATGCTGAGGTTCTTGATGCCCCTAATTACTTCTAGTCACATACAATCGTGAAACACACAATTAAGCAACTCACACTATTGCATAAGCAATAACAAGAACGCACAAGTTCCTCAAATAGGTGTATTTTTATTCCTAAGTGGACATTCTTGAGTTCATTTTTGTTATGATAATAAGTACTTACACGTGCTTGCCACCCCTCAAAATAATTCGACCACGAATTCGCTGGAGGAAGAGCAAGTCAAGCTGATACCAAATTGTAACACCTCCGTCCATCAAATGAAATATAACAGAGGGTCTGGCTGGGTCCCCATGCCATATTCCACCAACATTCAGCGGGATTACAGGTTAATATCAAGAACTATACACATCCTAACTCAGAGCATTCTTGCGGAAGCTTCAAGGGTTAAGTTTTGAACTCAAGTATATCAGTAATATCCACTATATAGACACAAGAATGTTTATTACAAAAAAAACAAAGCTACTATTGCCTAGCGATAGTCACCGTCGCTCGGCCACAGTCAATAGTAGCTTAAAACTAATCTGGCCTTAAGACCTTACATTTACTCTTTACCAGGTATAGTTTGCAAACATTGGCGCGCAGGCCAGCCACACATGAAAACAGTAAACTTCTTCGCTCAACCTTCGAGGGTTAGCATAGTAGCAAGGGCTTCAGCTCGTTAGTACATGCTCGGCTCTCTAGCACTTACACAAGGAAAATCCACCATAAAGGTGGCAAATAAGGCAATGGTCAACATTCAACTAACTAATTTATAATGACCCTACCTCTTTCCTGGGGCAGAGGTATTCATTCCCTGCAGGCATAACATTTGTTCAACATATATATCACAAGGAGGTGCACTTAAGCACCAAACCATATATGACAAACGAATGCCTCAACGACCAAACGTTCCATGCACTTAGGGCACATTTTCAGTGTGACAGTATCCCAGATTACACCAATGTTCAGAAGTTTAAGACATGATGGTCAACTTTGAGCATTATATTCTTTATGGCACACATGCCTATGACTCTCATTATGCGCTCCAACGAGACCAATAACCTAGGCCTACGAGCCGGTCGGACATAACACGGGTATGGTTCAGCCTTTGCCCGTTGCTCAAATCATCAGTTCAGAAAAGACTAACGTAGGTCGGCTTCCCCTTACCCATTCGGCACGATAGCCTTAAGAGCTTGTAGATCACACTAGCCACACTGTCTCCAAGAGACTGGTTTTGTAATCAAAAGTGTATCTGGGAGCTATCGCTGGTGATACTCACTGTCTCCAGGCATCAACAATAGAACAACCTTTCTGTACCAAAACCCAGCCAAAACCCTGAAGTAACCTACAGTGTTAGAAACACTAGACTTTCACAGCACACAACACAAATAGCTTACAAAGAGCTATCGCCATTGACGATACTCACTATCGCCCAATGGTATCCGATAGGTCTCAAAACCGTAGAATTTCATGGGTATTTTCCTGGAGTGCAACTCCAGTACGTCCTGCAACTTTCAGTTCACAGGTACAACCCCGTATACCCCATAAAATACTCGTTATACTCGGAGTCTTCTATGTCATGCAAAAGAAAACATAACCAATCCATACAAACCTATTTGGATAGACTTCACACAACATGCCTATTCGTACTAAAACTTCCAAATCTATATGAAAAACCAAACCCGTGGATACTACGTATCGACCCATCAAAATCTCGTCAATTCTCCACCTTTTGGTGGGGAATTCCATGCATATGCCAAAAGAAGTACTTCACTTGTCAAAGAAGGAAGATCATTACCCTTGTAGTTTTCTTCGGAGCAATGACAAAGCTTTTCTACCTGGATTGAAAGGAAAACCTCGCTTCCCTCTTCGTGGATCTAGCCTCGACTCTGACTTTCGATTAGAGAATCTCCTTCACCAAGCTATTGAAGCTCAACTCCATCCCTTAGCTCCAACCCTTAGCTCTTTCTCTCAAGAACATGGATGAAAGAAGGAGAGAGAGTGAGAAGAAGAGAATGAATTCTCATTCCTCTACTCCTCTACATAAGTGGCCTTAGGATTTAATCCTAGCCACAGGATCATTTCATCAAAAGGGAGCAAAGGCCACAATTTTGGTTGAAAAGTCAAACAAAAGGATATTGTCGTACGATATCGTCTATCGCCTGGCAATAGCGACAGTAACCGCCTTGAACCGAGTCAACCACCACTCATCGGCCGACATTCGGCCATCTGACATGTGTCAAGCAGAGGTGACACTATCGCCTGCAAAATCTACTGTCGCATTTCCGATAGCTTACTCAATGCTTTACGGCATAGAGTGCGTTGAGTTCATTCAACTCTTCATAGAGTCGAGTGTGTTTATCTTATTCGATGTTTCAAGGCGTTGAGAGCGTTGAGAGCTGGGATATCGGCGTATGATACCCACTATCGCCACACAATAGTCTCTTACTCAACGATTCGTCGAAAGGCGTTGAGTGTGTTAAGCTCACTCAACGCTTCAAGATGCTGAGTTTTAATGCTATCGCCGTCGGTGATACCCGCTATCGCCCTGCGATATTGATAAGAAGTTCTGCTGTCAAATTTGGGGTGTTATAGTGTACTCAACGCTTCGTTGAAAGCGTCGAGTGCTATCGCTATCCCTAGCGATACCCACTATCGCCCGATGATAACCAAATTTACATTCTGTTATCCAATTTTTGGGGTGTAATATCTTGACTGTTGTATCTAGAACTGAGACATTCATAGGGATGAAAGTTCCCTCTTTGATAGTAATAAAGATCCTTGGGTGAGATGCCTTTATGAAAAGTCTGACCCTCTCTTTCCAGATCCCAAAGCTATCCTTCCTGCAGATGGGAAGCTTCATGGAACTCAACTCCATATGGTTCTCTCCAGAACCAATCAGTATACCTCTTTTAACTACCATTAGAAATCTACTCAGACTGTTAAGTCCTTCTTGAGCAACCTCCCTATGATACCACTTGAAAGTCATTAGTTTCAAGGATATCTAAACAACTAGAGGGGGGGGGGGTGAATATATTATTGGTCTCTTTAGAAATATGTATCCTCTTTAGGTGTGTTGTGTGTTAGTTATATGTTAGCTTTCAAGAAATCACAAAGCACACACCAAATTTATAGGGGTTTCGAGATTATGGGTACATCCACTGTCTCTCCCTCCTTTGTAACAGTGTTTTAGATAAGGCACTTCTCTAAAACTCAGCTCCTAAGAGCTTATAACACAGATCCCTCAGGATCTCTCAGTCTTCTTCAAGACCTACCTCAGGTACAAGGCCCTACCTTAGAGAAAGCTTTCTCCTACAACTCAGTGATCCAAAGATCACCTACCACTCCGAGAGAATGACTCTCCTAAAGCTCAGGCACAAGGTGTAACACCGCAAAATCTCATTTATGAGTGGGCTATGTTGGCTGAGCAACATGGCCTAGGACACGGGAGTGTCCAAGGCCGTGTCCTGCTCTGCTGAGGCAACACGGCCAGGGACATGGGCGTATCCAAGGCCATGTCCTGCTCTGTATACTCGAGTGTGGCGCAGGGCGGTCTCGAGTGGTCTCGAGTGTGTCTCGAGTGAGGCACGTGGCCTGTGACACGGGCATGTCCAGGTCTCTGTCCCATGAGTTCGATAGAATACACTCGACGATCCTCGAGAGGCAAGTCAAGTTGGGCACACGGCATGTGATATGGGCGTGTCAATGGACGTGTCCTTCTCTATTTGTGGCCAGGGATGTGAGGACTGTTGAACACGGGATGGACACGGGCGTGTCCGAAGAAGTGTTTGGAACATGGCCTGTGACACGGGCGTGTCATAGAGCCATGTCCTGGTCTGGCAGAGTCAATATCTTTATCGCATAAGGAACGCGACCTATGATACGGGCCTGTCACAAGCCATGTCAGCCCAAGAATGTGCTTTTCTGGCCGATTTGTGACCGTTCATTTCCATCAAATTGGATCCAATAGTCCATGACTTTCCCTATTGTATTAATGCCAATAATTGAGAGATAACTGTCATTCATCTTTGGCTATTCTCTTTTTAAAGAGATAGAGAAAGGGGAGAGCAAGGAAGGAAGGAGGAGAAGGAATCCGGCAGCCGGAGGAGCTTTAGCGTTCTGAATCGAGAACTGAGTTCAGATTTGTGGAGGCAAGGCCGTTGCGGTGATTTCCATCTGGCTAGATTTTGATGGCTCCAAAGCGACTCGTCAAGGGTAACGATCTCCTTCTTGGAAAAGTGAAGTCCTCCTTTATGCATGAGCATGGAATCCTCCACCAAGAGGTTGAAAGCGTAAGTGATTCCAGTGGGTTGATAGTTGCTATCCCCGGTTGAGTCTGCATCTAGATCCGGAAATATGTAGTACAGAATACGCATGCTGTGTGAAGCCTATCCGGACGGTGGGTCTTTATTGGTGATGTTTATGTTGCGAACCGGAGAAGACTCCGTGTATAAAATGAGTAGTTTACAGAGTTTGTGAGGGTGCCTGTGAATTGTGTGTGCCTGTGAATTGTGAGTACTTCTAAAATACCTAGGAAGCTCTGTATGAGCTCCTTGTGTCGTGTGCGCTGCATGCGCTGTATGCTGTGAGTGAGCTGTGTGCTGAACAAGAAAGGGAAAGCTGGCCCGTGTCAAGATGTGTGCTATTGATGAGTTGAGCCACGGGAAAGTGCTGACCTGTACCTACGTTATGAGAGATCGATTGGTGATAATCCAATGGGGGTTCCGGGCCAAATCTCGGGTTGTTACACTAAATTGGTGGGTCGATCTAAAATGCTCAATTATTGTCGTGAGGTTGACACCTCTAAGTGGGATGGGCGAGGGAGTCTCTAGCATGCGTGTTGTAGTAGACTAATGCCCATAGACAATAAGTTAAGAATCTTTAATCGGTGGTGGTACCAAGGATAATTCGGTACACCGTAAACGTGCCCTGAGTGCACGGAGCGTCTGGCACTGAGGCTGACGTTTGTGATGATGTTGTTCATGAGAGCACTTGTTGTGATATATAAATCTATATGTTGTGATTGCGATGCATGCAGGGAAGGAACCACTGCCCCGGGTAAAGGGTAGGGTCGTTATAATTGGTCGGCTGAATGCTGACCATTGCTTTGTTTATCACCCTTAGGGTGGATGTCTATATGCAGGTGCTGACCGACTTAGTTGGATTGAGCAGGCTAAAGTCCTTGCGACTTGTAGGCCCTTGAAGGCCGTACAAAGAGGTATATTTTCATGTGTGGCAGACCTGGGTGCCGATGTATGAAACCACACTTGTAAAGAGAAACATGTAAAGCCTTAAGGCCTTGAGCGTTTGTGTGTGTACATTCCTAGTGATATATATATAAATGTGTTGTTTATATATTTTGTGGACATTCAATATGATGAGTTCTTGAAAGTTAAAATCTTCTGCTAGAATGCTCTGAGTTAAAATATGAGTAGAACATAATTTTGATATTCATACTGATTCCTCCGTTTGTCTGTGAAATATGGCGTAGGGCCCCGGCCGAACCGTCTGTTATACTCCATATGACGGATGGAGGCATTACAAATTGGTATCAGAGGATATGGTTTGGTAAGGATAACATATTTGAACTCCAGAATGTCCACTAGGAATGCAATACAAGTGTTTGAGGTGCAGGGCAGTCTGAGCCCTGATGTTCTAATGAGGGCGCGGCACCTGCTGAGGTGCCTAAATGTCCTCCTCGGCGGAGACCATATGTTTAGTTACTGAGGCGGTGTTCACAACACTAAATGCACAACCTATTGGGCTGGCAAGGCCTGCAGTGGTGCGATTACGGCTTAGTGTAAGGCAAGAGAGTGTTGAGGCTCTGGTTAACGAGCAAGCAGCTGATGAGCAACTGGAACAGTTTATGTATTTTAATCTGTAAGACCCCAACCTCGGAGATGATCGCGGGGCGATCAAACAGCACTTTTGGAGGTCTGAACAGGGGCACACGGCCAGGCACACGGCCGTGTGCCTACCCGTGTTCAGTGATTTATTGTGTTTTTGTGCTGTCTCGAGTCAGAGAAGTACACGGCCTGAGACACACGGCCGTGTCTCAAGCCGTGTGTGGGGCACACGGCCTCGAACACGGCCGTGTTCAAAGCCGTGTTCATGAAGCCCGACGATCATCCTGAAGCTCCAGGTAACACGGCCCGTGGCACACGGCCGTGTCAGGACCCGTGTGGATCGGCGTAACTGATATTTTTGGGTTGAATCCGAGCCGTCCGGATCTTTTATGTTGGATCTAACGGCTAGGGGTTAACCTAGGGGGTTTTAGGGTTGAGTTTGGGGCTGAATTCCCTCATTCCAACCCAACCCTTTCTCTTTCTAAACTCTTAGAGAGAGGTGAGAGCCAAGAGGAGGAGGAGCAAAGTTCCGGCCGCCGGCGGAGCACCGGAGCACCGATTCGCGATCCGAGTACGGATCCTCAAAGGCAAGGGCGAGGCGAAGCTTTCCATCCGACTACATCTTCATGGCGCCGCGGAAATCTTCGAGGGTAACGATCCTCTTCTTAGGGCATGTGTAGTCGCCCTTCTTTCTATGCATGGGGAAATCCCCCTCTCGCGAGTGAGCGTTGAGGCGCGGAATCCCTTCGGGTAGATATGTAAAGTTCCACGTTGTTAGAGCCCGGAATCAGAGTACGGGCGTAAGCATTGTGTGTGAAGCCTATTCGGGTTTAACCCGGATCGGTGATGTTTGCATTGCATGGCCGGAGAAGACTCCGCGCCGATGATTTTTAGTTTTCCGAAATTTCTACGCGGTAGATTGCATACAGGGATCCTTGGGGGTTAACCTCGAGGCGCACCCGGAAAGCTTGGGCGGAATCGCGTTGCCGCCACGATGTTGCCTTGGAGGGCAAATCGGTATATAACGGGGTTATGTGCGTGTTTTGATCGGTTGTGGGAATGAGGAGAAACTTGGCCCGCACCGATGGCTAAATGGCCGTGGTGAAGTGAGCAACGGGCGAGTGGAACTCTACCCATTCCAAGTGGTCTCGGTAGAAGCGACCTAAAGTACATGGGACTTCCCGGGGGGCTGGAAACGGGCCTAGGCTTCGGCTGAAAGGGCTAAATGCTCACGTGTGTTGCCATCCGAGGGATGGTGGTGGAATCGCGGTGTCGGACTGGGTCCGGACCGGGTTCACTGATTAGTGTCCTGAGAGCACGGAGTGTGCGGCCGTGCGTGCCGACACTTGTGGCGAATAGAATACTTTATAGAATTGCTATGGTAGTTTTATATGCAGGGAAGGAGCACCGCCGTCCCGAGAAACGGGACGGGGTCATTATAATTTGGTCAGCTTTGCTGACTGTTGCCCTTTTGTATTGCCACCTCTTGGGTGGGTTGTTTCTACAGGTGCTGTTGCGGAGCCAAGCGGCAAATAGCGGGCTAAAGCCCAAGTTGCAGCGCCAGCCCTCGAAGGCTTAGTTATTAGCTTTTTCATATTCATGTATGGCCGGCCTGCGCGCCGATGTATGAAAGACGCTATCTTGTTAAGCGAACACTTTTGTAAGGCTTTAAGGCCGTGAACTCTTTTGTGTATGTACTCATTCCTGGGTTGTAGTGGACATTCATGCTTTGTGTCAGGGTTCTTATCTTTTTGCAACTTAATTAAATTGCTTCCGCTAGGTGTTGTGTAGGACGCTCTGATTGGTTGTATGGTTTCAACGCGTAACCAACCGGTCTGTCCGTAGTATATGGCGTCGGGCCCCGGCCGGACCTACTGCTATATGCTATGCGACGGATAGGGGTGTTACAAATTGGTATCAGACTTCTGGTTTCGATCACGCTTAAATGAATTCGTGGACGAATTCACTTTAAGGGGTGGTGAGCACATTGTGTGCGTCATCGTTATAACATGAAAAAGAACCCATGAATGTCCACTTAGGAATGAAAATACACTTGTTGAGGAACCTGCGTGTTCCTTTAATTGCTGTTTGCAGTAACGTTTGGTCGCTTATCGGTGTTTTTGCACGAATATAGGTGACCAAAAGTGGGTCTGGGTTATCTGAACGGCCAGGTTCTGAGGCGAGCAGTGCGCCAAGCGATACGCCTGCAACACCTTTGTCTGCCGAGACCATTAGGTTGGTGGCGGAAGCGGTCATGGCAATGATTAATGCGCAGCCTGCAAGGCAGGTGCAGCAGCCTGCTCCTGCTATAGAGCAAGTACCGGTTCAGACGGCAGAGCGAAGGAGGGTTGAGCAAGTTGTGTTGGAGCCGGAGTTGCCGCGGAGAGCAACTGAAAGACAACTGAAGCATGTCATGGGCTTTCATCCACCGGTGTTCACGGGGGCTGAAACCCCGACCCAAGCAGAGGATTGGCTCTCAAGGGTCAACAGGGTGATGACTGCGACAGAAACTGAAGAGTGGCAGAAGACCACTATAGCGACGTTCCTTTTGGATGGGGACGCAAGACTGTGGTGGGAGGGCCTAGAGCTGCATTAGTTGAGGGGAAGGCCATTGGCCGAAGTCCCGATGGAGGAGTTTGCGAGACTATTTATGGCTCGATACCTCCCCTCGGCGCAGAGGATCGCGCTAGAGAGCGAATTCCAGAAGTTGGTGCAGGGTGATAGCACCGTTGATGAATACCTCCACGAGTTTACTCGGTTGGGGAGATATGCCGGCGCTACCTTCGCAGACGAGGAGCGCAAGACGAGCCGCTTTTATGAAGGGCTAAGGGATGATTTGAGGTTGCTGCTGTCGGGGCCCAAGGCACAGGGTTTCATGACCCTGGTCAGTTCGGCCCGGTCCTTGGAGAAGGATATGAGAAACGTGCAAGCGAAGAAGGAGAGGGAATCTGGTGGCAAGAGATCAGAGTTCAAGGCGCCGACTACGTCGAAGTCGGGCTACCGCAGATTCTCCAAGAAGTCTAGGACGTCGGGTCCAGCTTCTTCTGCAGGTGCCTCGGGGGCAACTACCAATCGAACCCCGGGCGCTTGCTTCACGTGTGGAAAGCCGGGGCACTTTGCCCGTGACTGCTGGAGTGGACGCTCAAGGTCCGAAAGGAAACAAGGAGCTACCTACGAGGAAAAGGGCAAAGCGGTGGAGTCGACCGCGTCCCACTATGCTCCGACTCAGCCTAGAGTCTACAACTTGGGCCAGCAGGAGGCCATCAAGCAAGCGGATGTGGTGACAGGTATGAGTTAATTTATGCAAGTTGACTTGAGAATACTATTACCTATTGCTTGTTAAGCTAATGTCTTTTGCTTAGGCTTTGTGGTGATTAGCGATAGTCCGGCACGAGCACTGTTCGATACTGGTGCTTCGCATTCTTTCTTGTCCGAATAGTTTATATCGCGTATCGGAGTCCCTTCTTCGATGGCGAAGGACAAGTTAGATGTGTTGCTACCGAATGGGTGCTCGATGCGTGCGGACAGAGTGTGCGCCGTGAAGGTTCACATAGGGAGCCAAGAGTTCGACTTGCTAGCGTCATTACTGCCGTTAGTAGAGTTCGATGTTATCTTTGGAATGGATTGGCTGTCAGAGCAGAAGGCTTGGATCGATTGCGACCGTAAGGAGGTCAAGCTGGGTGTAGGGCGGGAGACTACGTTCGAGGGGCTTAAGGGGTCGAGCAAGACACTGATGTCTGCTCTTCAGGTGGTGAAGGCGGTTCATGCCGGTGCAGAGCTGTTCTTCGCATTAGTGGAGGCCGCAAAGCCGAAGGCCACTTTGGATGAGATCCCCGTGGTATGCGAGTACCCAGATGTGTTCCCAGATAGCCTTCCTGGAGCCCCACCGCAGCGAGAGATTGATTTTACGATCGAGCTCGTGCCGGGTGCCAAACCCGTGTCACGTGCTCCTTATAGGTTGGCGCCAAAGGAGATGGCGGAGTTGAAGGTTCAGCTAGAGGAGCTGATGGAGCAAGGTTATGTGCGTCCAAGTTCGTCGCCTTGGAGCGCACCAGTCCTCTTCGTTAAAAAGAAGGACGGTAGTATGCAGCTGTGCATCGACTACAGAGAATTGAACAAGTTGACGGAGAAGAACAAGTACCCGATCCCGAGGATTGATGATCTCTTTGATCAGTTAGTCGGATCATCTGTATACTCTAAGTTGGACTTGAAGTCGGGGTACTATCAGCTGAGGATCAGGGAATGTGATATCCCAAAGACGGCGTTCAGTACGAGGTATGGGCATTTCGAGTTCACGGTCATGCCATTTGGACTGACGAATGCGCCGTCGGTGTTTATGGATCTGATGAACAGGACGTTCAGAGATTTCCTGGATCGCTTTGTGATCGTCTTTATTGACGATATATTGGTATACTCGCAGTGCGAAGAAGACCACTTCAAGCATTTACATTTGGTGTTGGAGACTTTGAGGAGGAATGAGCTTTACGCGAAGTTCTCCAAGTGCGAGTTCTGGCTACCCTCGGTAGCGTTCCTTGGTCATATAGTGAGTGGGGAAGGTATAGCGGTGGATCCGGAGAAGATTGTTGCGATACGGGAGTGGCCTGCGTTATCTTCTGTCGCGGAAGTCCGTAGTTTTCTCGGGCTTGCCGGATATTACAAGCGCTTCGTAGAGAACTTCTCGCGGGTAGCGTTACCTCTCACGAAGTTGACAAGGAAGGATCAGAAATTCTTGTGGACGCAAGAGTGCGTGCAAGCTTTTGAGGAGCTGAAGAGGCGGTTGACCACGGCGCCAGTGCTTAGTTCGCCGAGTGGGACCGAGGGCTTTGAGGTGTATAGCGACGCTTCGGGTAGCGGTTTGGGCTGCGTGTTGTTGCAGCATGGTAGCGTGATAGCGTATGGATCGCGTCAGCTAAAGGTGCATGAAAGAAATTATCCGGTGCACGATTTGGAGTTGGCGGCCGTGATATTTGCACTCAAGTTGTGGAGGCACTACCTATACGGAGTAAGGGTCGACATATACACCGATCACAAGAGCCTAAAATACTTGTTGGATCAAAAGGATCTCAATATGAGGCAGAGGAGGTGGATGGAGTTCCTGGGGGACTACACTTTCAAGATACATTATGTACCCGGGAAGGGCAACGCAGTTGCGGATGCGCTGAGCCGCAGGGCTCCCGCCCAAGCCAACTGGTTGTCGGTGCATGATGAGCGGCTAGTACGGGAGTTGGAGAAGCTTGAGATCTGTTGCGTTGACAAACAGTCGAGCGCCAAGGCAATGTTAAACTGGACAGAGGTGCAGTATGACCTGGCTGACCGGGTTCGGCAGGCATTGGAGTTGGATGATTCCATGAAGGAGCTTTTGGAGGCCGCTTTGGATGGGTCAAATTCCCAGTTCTCGGTAGAAGATGGGTTATTAAGGAAGGATCATCGTTTGTGCGTCCCAAGTGGGGGTAACCTCCGGGCGGAGTTGATGTACGAGGCTCATCATACCAAGTACTCAATCCACCCAGGGAGCACGAAGATGTATCGTGATCTTAAAAAGTTATTTTGGTGGCCGGGACTTAAGAAAGATGTGGCATTGTATGTGGCCAAATGTCAAGCGTGCGCCTTGGTGAAGGCGGAGTGCCAAAGGCCGGGCGGATTTCTGAAGTCCTTGCCTATACCAGAGTGGAAATTTGACGACATATCCATGGATTTTGTGCATGGATTGCCAAGATCGCAGAAGGGAAACGACGCCATTTGGGTGATCGTTGACAGATTGACGAAAGTGTCGCATTTCTTACCAATGAGGAAGGATGATCCAGTAGAGAAGTTGGCAAAGCTCTATGTGGATAGCATTGTGCGCTTGTACGGGGTGCCCCGCAGTATTGTGAGTGATCGCGATGGGCGTTTCACGTCCAATGACTGGAGGCTAGTGCATCAAATGTTGGGCTCCAAACTGAAGTTTAGCACGGCGTTTCATCCACAGACGGATGGCCAGACCGAGAGAGTCAACAGAACCTTGGAAGACATGCTCCGCATGTGTACGTTGGACTTCGGAAAGAGGTGGGAGGACCACCTATACTTGGTCGAATTTGCTTATAACAATAGTTATCAAGCAAGCATTCAGATGGCGCCGTTCGAAGCTCTCTACGGAAGAAAATGTCGCACGCCGTTGTCGTGGTTAGAAACGGGTGAGTCCAAGCTTTATCAGCGTCAAGACATTGAAGATGCCACTTCTTTAGTGCATACTATACGGGAGCGGTTGCGGATTGCCCAGGATAGGCAAGCCAAGTATTATAATGCCAAGCATAGGAACGTGGAATTCAGTGTTGGCGATTGGGTGTACTTGAAGATCAAGCCGTTCAAGGGTGTCTCACGGATTCGACGCTTGAAAAAGTTGAGTCCGAGATACCTTGGGCCATTTGAGATTCTGGAGCGGATCGGAGAAGCAGCTTATAGGTTGAGGTTATTAGCAGAGTTAAGTGCTTTGCACGATGTATTCCACATCTCGGTTTTGCGGAAGGCAGTGCAAGAGCCTTCGCAGGTGTTAGCGGCCGACCAAGTACCGGTCGAGGAAGGATTGACAACGAAAGTCAAGCCCATATCTATTGAGGATTACGAAGTCAAGCGGCTTCGGAACAAGGAGATCAGAATGGTGAAGGTCCGTTGGAATAACTGCGGACGCGAGGAGCTCTCTTGGGAGCGAGAGCAGACAATGCGCGAGGAGTACCCTGAGTTGTTCCCCTCAGGTACTCGTTATGTTTATTCTTTTTGTGTGGTCTCTGTTCTTAATTTCGGGACGAAATTCTCTTAAGGGGGAGGGAGTTGTAAGACCCCAACCTCGGAGATGATCGCGGGGCGATCAAACGGCACTTTTGGAGGTCTGAACAGGGGCACACGGCCAGGCACACGGCCGTGTGCCTACCCGTGTTCAGTGATTTATTGTGTTTTTGTGCTGTCTCGAGTCAGAGAAGTACACGGCCTGAGACACACGGTCGTGTCTCAAGCCGTGTGTGTGGCACACGGCCTCGAACACGGCCGTGTTCGAAGCCGTGTTCATGAAGCCCGACAATCGTCCTGAAGCTCCAGGTAACACGGCTCGTGGCACACGGCCGTGTCAGGACCCGTGTGGATCGGCGTAACTGATATTTTTGGGTTGAATCCGAGCCGTCCGGATCTTTTATGTTGGATCTAACGGCTGGGGGTTAACCTAGGGGGTTTTAGGGTTGAGTTTGGGGCTGAATTCCCTCATTCCAACCCAACCCTTTCTCTTTCTAAACTCTTAGAGAGAGGTGAGAGCCAAGAGGAGGAGGAGCAAAGTTCCGGCCGCCGGCGGAGCACCGGAGCACCGATTCGCGATCCGAGTCCGGATCCTTGAAGGCAAGGGCAAGGCGAAGCTTTCCATCCGACTACATCTTCATGGCGCCGCGGAAATCTTCGAGGGTAATGATCCTCTTCTTAGGGCATGTGTAGTCGCCCTTCTTTCTATGCATGGGGAAATCCCCCTCTCGCGAGTGAGCGTTGAGGCGCGGAATCCCTTCGGGTAGATATGTAAAGTCCCCGTTGTTAGAGCCCGGAATCGGAGTACGGGCGTAGGCATTGTGTGTGAAGCCTATTCGGGTTTAACCCGGATCGGTGATGTTTGCATTGCATGGTCGGAGAAGACTCCGCGCCGATGATTTTTAGTTTTCCGAAATTTCTACGCGGTAGATTGCATACAGGGATCCTTGGGGGTTAACCTCAAGGCGCACTCGGAAAGTTTGGGCGGAATCGCGTTGCCGCCACGATGTTGCCTTGGAGGGCAAATCGGTACATAACGGGGTTATGTGCGTGTTTTGATCGGTTGTGGGAATGAGGAGAAACTTGGCCCGCACCGATGGCTAAATGGCCGTGGTGAAGTGAGCAACGGGCGGGTGGAACTCTACCCATTCCAAGTGGTCTCGGTAGAAGCGACCTAAAGTACATGGGACTTCCCGGGGGGCTGGAAACGGGCCTAGGCTTCGGCTGAAAGGGCTAAATGCTCACGTGTGTTGCCATCCGAGGGATGGTGGTGGAATCGCTGTGTCGGACTGGGTCCGGACCGGGTTCACCGATTAGTGCCCTGAGAGTACGGAGTGTGCGGCCGTGCGTGCCGACACTTGTGGCGAATAGAATACTTTATAGAATTGCTATGGTAGTTTTATATGCAGGGAAGGAGCACCGCCGTCCCGAGAAACGGGACTGGGTCATTATAATTTGGTCAGCTTTGCTGACCGTTGCCCTTTTGTATTGCCACCTCTTGGGTGGGTTGTTTCTACAGGTGCTGTTGCGGAGCCAAGCGGCAAATAGTGGGCTAAAGCCCAAGTTGCAGCGCCAGCCCTCGAAGGCTTAGTTATTAGCTTTTTCATATTCATGTTTGGCCAGCCTGCGCGCCGATGTATGAAAGATGCTATCTTGTTAAGCGAACACTTTTGTAAGGCTTTAAGGCCGTGAACTCTTTTGTGTATGTACTCATTCCTGGGTTGTAGTGGACATTCATGCTTTGTGGCAGGGTTCTTATCTTTTTGCAACTTAATTAAATTGCTTCCGCTAGGTGTTGTGTAGGACGCTCTGATTGGTTGTATGGTTTCAATGCGTAACCAACCGGTCTGTCCGTAGTATATGGCGTCGGGCCTCGGCCGGACCTACTGCTATATGCTATGCGACGGATAGGGGTGTTACATAATCCACCTACGTTTGTAGGTCCTCGTTCCCCAACACAGAACAAGGATTGGCTCGCAAGAGTGAAGAGGATCTTGACAGCAATTAGGACTGAGGAGGGGCAGAAAGTTACCTTAGCACCTTTTCTACTAGAAGGAGAGGCGAGGCTTTGGTCGGATGAAGTGGAATTGCATCACTTGGCTGGCAGAGGACTAGGGGAGATATCGATAAAGGAATTCTCACGGTTATTTTAGGAAAAGTATTTTCCTGTGTCACAACCAATTGCAATGGAAAATGAGTTCCAACGTCTGGTGTAGGGTAACAGTAGTGTTAATACTTACCTGCATGAGTTTACCAGGCTGGGGCGCTATGCGGGGTCTACTTTCACTAAGGAAGAGCGGAAAATGAATAGGTTCTATGAGGGGCTTTGTGATGAGCTGAGGTTGGCGCTCCCGAGTTCGGTGAACCAAGGCTTCCAAGCGTTAGTAGATACAGCCCGTGCATTGGAGAAGGATTTGAAATGGGTGCAGGACAAGAAGATCTTGGGGGTGGAAAATCCATAGTTCAAAGTGCCGCAGTCGGAATAATCGAAGTTTTGGGAACGTGACAAGAAGAGGTTCAGGCCTGCTAAACAAACTCCTTCAAATATTGCTTCGGGAGCAACATATGGGAAGGACGTGTTGAGACACGTACATGTTTTAATTGTGGGAAGCAGGGACATTTAGCCCATCCTTGTTGGTGTGGCCCTCCAAAGGGTGAGAAAAAGACAGGTGCATCTTATAAGGAAAAGGGAAAGGTAGTGACGGAGTCATCTGTATCCTGGGCGCAACCTCAAGTGAACAATCTCGAATTATAGGAGCCGCAAATCTCAAATTGTGAGTACAGTAGCCTCATGTGTATAATATGGAATTATAGGAGGCCATAAAGCGGATTATGAGGGATGCGGAGGAGCGAAAATAAAATTAAGAGTGCACTTTGCTATCTTCGTGATGTAATAAAGTATATGTTTTATGTATGCCTGACAATGTATTTGTTAAAGACTTGTGTTTGTGCGATGTCGTGGGGCGAGACAAGCTTCGCCCTCTGAGATCTAAACCAGGGTCATTTTATAAATGTGCAACAAAGGCGTGGTTGTGTTGGTGTCTACATTTGAGCCAAATTTTGGGACGAAATTTCTTTAAGTGGGGGAGGATTGTAACACCCAAAAATCTCATTTATGAGTGGGCTGTGTAGGCTGAGCAACAGGTCATTGGACACGGGCATGTCTAAGACGGTGTCCTGCCAAGCTTAGGCAATACGGCTAGGGACACGGGAGTGTCCAAGGCCGTGTCCTGCTCTGTGTACTCGAATGTGGCGTAGGGCAGTCTCGAGTGTGTCTCAAGTGAGGCACACGGCCTGTGACACTGGCGTGTCCAAGACCGTATCCCATAAGTTCGACAAAATGCACATGAAGATCCTCGAGAGGCAAGTCGAGTTGGGAACACGGCCTGTGACATGGGCGTGTCAATGGCCATGTCCTTCTCTGTTTATGGCCAGGGCTGTGAGGACTGCTGAACACGGGCTGGACACGGGCATGTCCGAAGATGTGTCTTGAACACGTCCTGTGACACGGGCGTATCACAAGGCTGTGTCCTGGTCTGGAAGAGTCAGTTTCTCCGCCTCTTAAGGCACAAGGCCTGTGACACGGGCGTGCAAAAGCTGTGTCAGCCCAAGAAAGTGCTTTTCTGGGCAATTTGTGACCATTCATTTCCTTCAAATTGGATCCAATGGTCAAGGACTTTCCCTGCTGTATTAAGGCCAGGAATTGAGAGATAACTCTCATTCATCTTTGGTCATTCTCTTTCTAAAGAGAGAGATGGGAGAGCAAGGAAGGAAAGAGGAAAAGGAATCCGGCTGCGCGAGGAGCTTTAGCGTTCCGAATCGAGAGCTGAGTTCAGATTTTTGGAGGCAAGACCATTGCGGTGATTTGCATCCGGCTAGATTTCTATGGATCCAAAGAGATCGTCAAGGGTAACGATCTCCTTCTTGGACAAGTGAAGTCCTCCTTTATGCATGAGCATGGAATCCTCCACCAAGTGGTGGAAAGCATAAGTGATTCCAGTGGGTTGATAGTTGATATCCCCGATTGAGTCTGCATCTCCAGAAATATGTAGTACGGAATATGCATGCTGTGTGAAGCTCTTACGGATGGTTGGTCTGGATTGGTGATGTTTATGTTGCGAACCGGAGAAGACTCCGTATATAAAACAAGTAGTTTACGAAGTTTGTGAGGGTGCCTGTGAATTTTGTGTGCTTGTGAATTGTGAGTACTTCTAAAATAACTAGGAAACTCTGTGTGAGCTCCTTGTATTGTGTGCGCTGCATGTGCTGTATGCTCTGAGTAAGCTGTGTGCTGAATAGAAAAGGGAAAGTCGTCCCGCATCAAGATGTATGCTATTGACGAGTTGAGCCACGGGAAAGTGCTGACCTGCGTTATGAGAGATTGATTGGTGATAATGCAATGGGGGGATGCGGCCCAAATCCTGGGTTGTTACGATACAATGGTGGGTCCATCTAAAATGCTCAATTATTTCCGTGAGGTTGACACCTCTGAGTAGGATGGGCGAGGGAGTCTCCAGCATGCGTGTTATATTATACTAATGCCCATAGCCAAAAAGTTAAGAACCTTTAATTGGTGGTGGTACCAAGGATAATTCGGTAGACCGTAAACGTTCCCTGAGTGCACGGAGCGTATGACACTAAGGCCGGCATTTGTGATGATATTGTGCATGAGAGATGTGATGCATGCAGGGAAGGAACCACTGCCCAGGGTAAGGGGTAGGGTCGTTATAATTGGTTGCCTTAATGTTGACAATTGTTTTGTTTATCGCCCTTGGGGTGGATGTCCTTATGCAAGTGATGACTGGCTGAATTGGATTGAGCGGGCTGAAGCCCTTGCTGCTTGTAGGCCCTTGAAGGCCATACGAAGAAGTATATTTTAATATGTGGTAGGTCTGCGGGCCTATGTATGAAACCACACTTGTAAAGAGAAACATGTAAAGGCTTAAGGCCTTGAGCATTTGTGTGAGTATACATTCCTCGTGATATATATATAAATGTGTTGTTTATATATTTAGTGGACATTCAATATGATGAGTTCTTGCAAGTTAAAATCTTCCGCTAGAATGCTCTGAGTTAAGTTGGCAGTAGAACGTAATTTTGATATTCATACGTGATTCCTCCGTTTGTCTGTGAAATATGGCGCGGGGCCCAGATCGGACCCTCTGTTATATTGCATGTGACGGATGGAGGCATTACACAAGGACCTACCTTAGATCCAAAGCTGGATCCAATAATTCATGCACAAAAGCCCTACACTTAAAGAGAATGACTCTCCTATCTCAGGCACATAGGCCCTACACTCAGATAAATAAATGATCCTACCTTAGCCGTTATAAAATATGCCTACAACTCAGATCCAAAGGATCCTACAGAAAAAAGTGGTTGTTGATGATTTGACTCTAAAGAGATTTCTCTGAGTCTACTACTTCCCGAGCTAAGATGAACTCAACCCTATCTTCTTCTCAGCAACAAGAAAGGTAATCACAAGTAATAACTGTTTGTGCTGTAAGAAACTTAGAAACTCAAGTTTCTGATCTTACTGATGAAGACAGATGAGTTGGCAGTTCTTGTTGTTCTTCAATCAGCTGACCTTGACTGGAGAAACCAGATGTCCCTGCTTCTTCTTTCTCAGAAATCACTTATGAACGTGTTGTAGCAAATCAAGAAAGCTACAGCTAACTGGGTGAACTTTTAGATAAGCGGGTTTGAACTTTAGCTTCAAGCTATGCATTAATGGCGTGGGAGAAGACGATGATGTTCCACCTCTTTGCAAAATGTTAAACCCTAAAAGTTGTCTTTGCTTCCACCGATCTTAAGACTTTTATCTTTCGCCGTCCAATGGCTATTTGACCCGTGTTCCCACCAGAAGTTGTTGGCTGCAACTTTGCAATGGAGTTGCTACTGGCTTAGCCTTCTTCATTATGAACCTCTTTAGCTATTTGTCCACATACTCAGCCTGAGATAGCCATAATTTACCTACACTCCTGCCTTTGGTAATCTTCATTCACAAAATCTTCCTTGTTTGTCTAGGTCCTTCATATCAAAGGACTCACTAAGCTCTTTCTACAACTTAGCAATGCTTGACTTGTTATCACCGACAACCAATATGTCATCTACATACAATAATAGTATAGTAAGGACTCCCCTAGTCTTCCTCAAGTAGATATAGTGATCAACTATGGTCGTTTGGAACTTGTATTTCTACATAAAGGAGTCAAACTTCTTATATAACTGCCTGGGTGGCTACATCAACCCATATAGATTCTTCCTGAGTTGGAAAACTAAGTGCTCAATCTTATTGGCCTCAAAGATTTTGGGTTACTCCATGTATATCTCCTTCACCAAATTTCCATGCAAGAATGTTGTCTTGATATCCAGTGCTCGATCTCAAGATCCTTAGAGGCTGTTAATCCCAATATCAGTCTGATTGAAGACATTTTCACTACTGGTGAAAAAATCTCGTCGAAATTCACACTGTGCTTCTTACTAGACCCTTTGAATACCAATCTTACCTTGTATATAGGCTAGGAGAAGAACTCAATAGCCTTCGACTTGAAGAACCACTTGTTCTTCAATTCCCTCTTCCCGTTGGTATCTGGACTAACTCACAGATCCCAATCTTTTGGAGTGAGTCTAGCTCCACCATAGCAGCACCCCAAGACTCCCACTCTTTAGTCCTTTAAGCCTCTTCAAAAGGCTTAGGACCACCACCAATAGTAAGCAATACATTGTCCTGTAGTGGATACCTGGTTCTTGGCTTTCAAACTCTATCAGATCTCCTAAGGGGTACCTCCATGATAGGTGGAACAAGTAATGCTCCCAAATTTTTGATAATTTATTTTAATCTTTTAACTGGAGTAATTTTTGGGTAAGGGCGTTACGTTAGTGCTGAATTAGCGGGGCGACATTGTTGGTACGTTTTTTTATTTATTTGGTCAAGACGACCAAATTTCGAGCTTGTCAAAATTAAGTTCTTAGACTTAACTAAGAATCAGAATTCAAGCTTATTAAAATTAAAATAATTAATTTTAAATTTTAACTTTAAGAGTCGGAATTCCCTAAGTTTTAATTAAAACAAACTTAAATAAATAATTAGGATTTCTCTTTAACTAAAAAACATTAAATTTTTACCTTGGGAACTTGATTTTTCTTTAACTAAAAAGAGATGGTCAACTATGTTTTTTGTAAAGTTCCAATGTTTTATTCCTTCTTCTTCCTCAAGCCAATCTGATGACCAGAGAGAGAGAAAATGGGAGGCAGAGGAATCCTCTGTTCCTGAAGCTTTTCAGCCACATAATCAGGAGCTCTGATCTCGTTTTTATTGACAGAGCGTAGGTTTGGAAAACTCTTGTCGAGATCTTCACGGACACGGTGAGTTTTCGTTTCTATTTTTGTTGAGTTTTAGCGCTAGGATTAGCGGTCGTAACCGTCACTTTTGCCAGATTTTCATTTTTTTCCTCTTGCTGAGCAAGAGTGTGAGCCAATCCTTGGTGTGGAGAGCTTAGGAGGCCAAATTTTGGTGGTTTGAAGTTGAGGCAAGTGGTAGTTTGCCCCCCCCATTGCTAGTTTTCTTTTTGGAAATTCCTCTGTGTAATGTTAAGCTTGATGCAAGCGTTATACTGATTTTCTTTTCTCCATGGCTAGTTATGAGTATAATTGAAAGTCTTTGTTTTAAGAGTAACAATACACCTAGAGGGGGGGGGGGTGAATAGGTCTTTTTGTACTTTCTTTGACTTTGGTGAGTGGTGTGATTGATTTTATGTTAGCTTTAAAGAATAAGAACATCACACCACTATTTATAGTGGTTCCCCAAGGTATGGGTACATCCACTGTAACACCCCAAAAAGACTCAAAATTGGTTTTGAGGTGCAGGTCATGTTACACGGCCTGGGACACGGGCGTGTCCCAGGGCGTGTCGGGGGTACACGGCCTGGGACACGGGCGTGTCCCAGGGCTTGTCACGCAAATAAAATGCGTTTTGAGTCAGAAAGTTACACGGCCTTGAACCAAGCCTTGAACACGGGCGTGTTAGGTTGGACACGGGCGTGTCCGATGCCGTGTACCTACCCGTGTACTGATTGCAGCTCGATGAGGCAGGGGTGACACGGGCGTGTCTCAGGAATGACACGGGCATGTCAGGTTCGACACGGGCGTGTCGATGCCCATATTCTGGTAAATCTCAGTCGGTACGAATACCGCGTGTGCCGCTTAAGGGTACACGGCCTGTGACACGGGCGTGTCACAGGCCGTGTCAGCTAAAAAAATGAGTTTTTGGGCAAATCGTGGCCGTTCATATTTCTCTCTTTGGATCTAAGGGCTCAGGTGATTTCCTGGCTGGATTTAATCCGTGAAGGCTGATGAAGACTTCATTCTTCATTTGCTTAAGGAAGAGAGAAAGAGAGAGGAGGAAGAAGAAGGAGGAGGAGCTCAAGCCACCGGCGGAGTTCCCGTGGTCCGATTCGTGATCCGAAGCCGGCGTTATGAAGGCAAAGCTGCTGCGGTTCTTTCTCACCGGCTAGTTTGCGATGGCTCCCAAGAGATCGACAAGGGTAACGATCTCCCTTCTTGGACATGTGAAGTCCTTCTTTTCTTCATTGCATAGGGAAAACCCTTCCCCGCGAGTGTGCGGTGGGTTGTGGTGTCCCTTGGGGTAGATATGTGAAGTCCCCCTTGTTAGAGGCCGGAATTAGAGTACGGATCTAGGCATGCTGTGTGAAGCCCATCTGGACATGGTCTGGATTGGTGATGCTTGTTTGCATATCGGAGAAGGCTCCGTGATTATGGCTTGTGTTGCCTTGTGCCTACCTGTTGCTTGGTGCAGCAGGAAGTACTGGATGATGTCCAGGAAATGAAGAGGGTTGGATGCAACTCTTGTGGCAGTGCGTTGCCACTTTATGAGCGGTTGAGCCGTTGGGCTGCAACTCGATGAAAAGGCAGATTGCCGAACAGGAAAGGTGAAACCGACCCGCGCCTATAAATAGCCATGGATACTTCCGTATTCGAGGTGGCACGGCGACTTGAGCAACGGGGGGTGGTTGATCCGTACCTGCGTTAGGTCCGTCCGACTTGGAAGCCTGGTTATAGGTTTTGTTGGAGCGCCTAATGAGAGTCTTAGGCCCGCGCGCCAGAAAGACTAGAATGCTCAAATACCGTGTAGACGGTGGTGTTGACCCTGGTATTCCGGTACACCAAGAATGTGCCCTGAGTGCACGGACTGTCGGGCCGTGTGGCTGATAGTTGTGATGGCTTGAATGTGCCTGCGCGCACATAGTTGCTATATGATGATGCCATGCTTTGCAGGGAAAGAATGCTAATGCCCCGAGAAAGGGGTAGGATTATTATAATTGGGTCAGCTGAATGCTGACCGTTGTATTGTTTGCCACCGGTTGGGTGGTTTGTTCCCATGCAGGTGCTGAAGAGCTAAGTGGTAAGTGAAGGGCTTAAGCCCTACTGCTGTTGCTGCTGCTGCTGCGGCTAGCCCTTGAAGGCTAAGCGAATGTTTTTGCTTGTTTTCTTTTACTCATGTATGGCCGGCCTGCGCGCTGAGGTTTGTAAACCATACAGTGTGAAAAGAGGAACTGTAAGGCCTTAAGGCCAAACTCTATGTATTTGTGTACATTCCGTGGTTATATATATAAAGGTGGTTTATATATTAGATATTCCTGGTTAGAGTTCAAATTACAACTTAAAGCTTCCGCTAGAATGCTCTGAGTTAGGATTCGTGTTTGGTTTGGTATTATGCTGTGACCTCACCGTCTGTTTGTGGCATATAGTGTGGGGCCCCGGCCGGACCTTCTACTATACGTCATTTAACGGATGGGGTCGTTACATTTTGGTATCAGCTTCGTTCGGTTTTCCTCTATCGAATTCGTGGACGAATTCTTTTATGGGATGGCGAGCGCGTGTTTATGCGCCCTGCTATAACGCTAATGAACTCTGGAATGTCAACTAAGGAATGTACAAAATCTTGTTTGAGGAATCTGCGCGTTCCTTTTTGTGTTGTTTTGCTTGCATACGTTCG
This sequence comes from Platanthera zijinensis, assembly GCA_039513925.1. Classification (NCBI taxonomy): domain Eukaryota; kingdom Viridiplantae; phylum Streptophyta; class Magnoliopsida; order Asparagales; family Orchidaceae; genus Platanthera; species Platanthera zijinensis. The sequence goes on from CM077083.1 coordinate 132,516,253, forward strand.
CTAATGTGTGTCTTGTCCACCTATAGGTGACGCGTAGTGGTGCTGGGCAGTCTGAGCCCCAGCGCTCTGATGAGAGTGCGCCACCAGCTGAGGTGCCAACACCTCCTCCATCTGCGGAAACTGTCCGCTTAGTTGCTGAGGCGCTATTTGCCATGATTCAGCCGACCGGGCAAGCGCAGCCGGCAGTAGTGCCAGTTCGTGTTGATGTAAGACCCGAGCCGGTTGAGGCTGTAGATCCACGAGCAGCTGACCGACAGTTGAAGCAATTCATGAGCTTCAGTCCTCCTACATTTACGGGACTGGGATCCCCAACGCAGGCAGAAGATTGGTTATCGCGTGTCAAGCGGATAATGACAGCGATCAGGGCAGAGGAAACTCTAAAGGTCACCTTGGCCACCTTCATGCTTGAAGGAGAAGCGCGGTTGTGGTGGGACGAGGTTGAGGTACACCATTTGGCGGGCAGGCAATTAACGCAAGTGTCGATTGAGGAGTTCTCTCGGATATTTCTGGCGAAACATGTCCCAGCGGCGCAACGCATTGCTATGGAAAATGAGTTCCAACGGTTAAAGCAAGGGGAAGATAGCGTGGATATCTACTTGCATGAGTTTACTAGGTTGGGACGGTATGCGGGTACAATCTTCGCGGATGACCAAAGGAAAACGAATCGGTTATATGAAGGATTGCGGGATGAGTTGCGATTCCTGCTTTCGAGTTCAGTGAACCAAGGGTTTCAGGCGTTGGTTGATACTGCGTGTGCGTTGGAGAAGGACATGCGGCGGGTGCAAGGGAACAAGGGCTTGGTTGTGTCAGAGCCAGAGGTTCAAGCACCTCGCCCGAGCAAATCGTTTTACCAGAAGAAAGGGGGCAAGAGGTCCAAGCCGTCTGGGCAAGTGCCTACAACCGTTGTGTCGGGAGCGACATCAAGGACGGATTCTCGTACATGCTATAACTGTGGCCGGGTGGGGCATATCGCTCGTGACTGTCGGGTTGTTCAGCCCAAAGGGGAAAAGAAGACGGGTGCGTCTTATGCTGAGAAGGGCAAAGCGGTGGTTGATTCCTCTGCGTCCCAGGCACAGCCCCGAATCTATCAGCTTGGCCAACAGGAAGCGATTAAGCAAAGTGACGTCGTCACAGGTACGAGTTGATTTAGCTTACTTGATTATGTGCTATTGTTTTTGGTTATGTATAGCTTGTGCATGATGTGTGTGCTGCAGGCTTTGTCCTGATTCAGAACAATTTGGCGAGAGCCCTGTTTGATACGGGTGCTTCGCATTCTTTCCTGTCTGAGGATTTTGTATCTCGAATTGGGGTACCAAGTCATGTGACGGTGGATAGTACAAGGGTGCTATTGCCGAATGGCTGTGTGATGCTTGCGGATAGGGCTTGCGATGTGGATGTGCAAATAGGAAGTCGGGATTTCGGTTTGAGTGCAGCTGTGCTATCGTTATCGGAGTTTGATATGATCTTTGGTATGGACTGGATCTCGGAGCAGCGTGCCTTTATTGATTGTAACTCCAAGGAGATTACACTGGGCCAGAATACCGGACTTTTGAGGAAGTTCGCTGGTATGCGAGGAGTTGGCGGGACTCTGTTGTCTGCACTCCAAGTCGTCAATGCTGTTCGCAAGGGCGCGGAGTTATTCTTCACGCTAATTCAGGCTGTTGAGCCAAAGGCCAATGTCGGTGAAGTACTAGTTGTGTCAGAGTTTGCCGACGTGTTTCCTAAAGATCTTCCTGGGTTACCACCCCAGCGGGAGATTGACTTCTCTATTGAGTTGGTGCCAGGTGCGAAACCTGTGGCCCGCTCTCCATATCGCGTCGCGCCAAAAGAGATGGCTGAGTTGAAAGTCCAATTGCAAGAGTTGTTGGAGCAGGGATATATACGCCCAAGTATGTCACCTTGGAGCGCGCCTGTTCTATTTGTGAATAAGAAAGACGGTAGCTTACGGTTATGTATTGACTACCGCGAATTGAATAAGTTGACGGAGAAAAACAAATATCCGATCCCACGGATTGATGACCTCTTTGATTAGCTGGCAGGATCAACGGTCTATTCCAAATTGGATTTGAAATCGGGATATTATCAGCTGAGGATTAGGGAAGGTGACATTCCCAAGACGGCGTTTGGAACACGCTATGGTCATTATGAGTTCACGGTAATGCCGTTTGGCCTATGTAATGCGCCTTCGGTATTTATGGACCTAATGCATCGAACGTTCCGAGAGTACTTGGATTTGTTCATTATTGTGTTTATCGATGACATCTTAGTATACTCTCAGTCGGAAGAGGATCATGCAAACCATTTGCGTTGGTCTTGCATACCCTGCGGAGGCATAAGCTTTATGCCAAGTTCTCAAAGTGTGAGTTCTGGCTCTCTTCAGTAGCCTTTTTAGGCCATGTGGTGAGTGGAGAAGGTATCGCGGTGGATCTGTTGAAGATAAGTGCCATTCGGGATTGGCCAGTGATGTCTTCAGTGGCCGAGGTCAGGAGCTTCCTTGGACTTGCAGGCTACTATAGACGGTTTGTGGAAAACTTCTCACGGATTGCTTTACCTCTGACCACGCTGACGAGAAAAGATCAAAAGTTCATTTGGACGCCGGAGTGCGTGCGAGCTTTTGAAGACTTGAAGAGTCGTTTGACCACGGCGCCTGTGTTGACATCGCCATGTGGTACCGATGGGTATGAGATCTATAGTGATGCTTCCGGGAGCGGCTTAGGCTGCGTTCTTCTACAGTTTGGTAAAGTGATTGCTTATGGCTCGCGCCAGTTGAAAGTGCATGAGCGGAATTACCCCGTCCATGATTTGGAGTTGGCGGCGGTAATCTTTGCACTCAAGATGTGGCGGCACTATCTATATGGCGTTAAAGTGGATATCTATACAGATCATAAAAGCCTAAAGTATTTGTTGGATCAGAAGGATCTGAATATGCGACAACGAAGATGGATGGAGTTCCTTGGGGACTACACCTTCGAGATTCACGATACTCCCGGGAAGGGAAATGTGGTCGCTGATGCTTTGAGTCGGAAGACTCCAGTACGGGCAAGTTGGTTGCAGAGGCATGATCAGCGTTTAATCCAGGAATTGGAAGCATTGGAGATATCTTGTGTTGACAAGGGTTCGTCAACCGATGCATGCTTGAACTGGACGGAGGTGCAATATGACCTTACGGACAGAGTTCGGCGAGCAACGGAGCTTGATGAAAGCCTCCAGCGCTATGCAAAAGATGGGCCGGATGACCAATTCTCTTGGGATAACGGTTTGTTACGGAGAAATGGTCGAGTGTGCGTCCCGAGTGTGGGTAAATTGAGGGAAGAGTTGATGTACGAAGCTCACTTTGCAAAGTACTCAGTTCACCTAGGGAACACAAAGATGTACAAAGATCTGAAAAAGCTGTTCTGGTGGCCCGGACTAAAGAAAGATGTCGCACGTTATGTAGCTGAATGCAATACCTGTGCGTTGGTGAAAGCAGAATGCCAGAAGCCTGGCGGTTTCCTGAAGTCGTTACCGATTCCGGAGTGGAAGTTCGATGACATTTCGATGGATTTCGTGCACGGGTTGCCAAGATCTCAACGCGGTCATGAGTCAATCTGGGTGATTGTGGACCGGTTGACAAAAGTGGCGCACTTCCTTCCAAACAGAAGAGACGATTCAGTGGAAACCTTGGCCAAGCTTTATGTGGAGCAGGTTGTTCGACTGCACGGTGTTCCTAGGAGCATCGTTAGTGACCGTGATGGGCGGTTCACATCGAATGATTGGCGGCTCGTTCATCAAATGTTGGGTACAAAGTTAGCGTTTAATACGGCCTTTCATCCCCAAACGGATGGCCAGACTGAACGAACCAACAGGACGATGGAGGATATGCTCCGCATGCGCGCCCTAAACTTTGGTAAGAGATAGGAAGATTATATATTTCTTGTCGAATTTGCCTATAATAATAGCTACCAAGCGAGTATTGGTATGGCACCATTTGAGGCTTTATATGGTCGTAAATGCCGTACACCGTTAGCTTGGGCAGAAGCAGGTGAATCTAAGCTGAGTGGGAAAAAGGAAGTCGAAGAAGCTACCTCGCTCATACGCTCTATTCGGGAGAGGCTAGTGATAGCCCAAGATCGTCAAGCAAAGTACTACAATGCCAGACATCGGAACGTGGAGTTCGCGGTGGGTGATTGGGTATATTTGAAGATCAAACCCTTCAAAGGCGTGTCCAGGATTCGGCGTTTGAAAAAGTTAAGTCTGAGGTATCTTGGTCCGTTTGAGGTGGTGGAGCGAGTTGGGGAAGCTGCTTATCGACTAGCACTTTCAGCAGACTTGGGTGGATTACATGATGTATTTCACATCTCAGTCCTTCGTAAGGCGGTGAAGGATCCAGCTCAAGTAGTGGAGAATGATCGGGTACCGGTCGAGTATGGGCTAATGACGAGGGTTAGACCCATTCAGATCGAGGATCGAGCCGAGAAACAAGTGCGGAACAAAGTGATCGGGATGGTCAAGGTCCGATGGGACAATTGTGGCCGTGAAGAGCTAACATGGGAGCGAGAGCAGACCATGCGAGCTGAATTTCCCGAGCTGTTTGTATAAACTGTAGACCGTGTACTTTTGTTATAACAGAGTTATCAAGTTATAGCATTGTTGGTTCTTGTTTCCTTACCTTGCAAATTTCGGGACGAAATTTTGTTAAGGGGGGAGGATTGTAACACCCCAAAAAGACTCAAAATTGGTTTTGAGGTGCAGGTCATGTTACACGGCCTGGGACACGGGCGTGTCCCAGGGCGTGTCGGGGGTACACGGCCTGGGACACGGGCGTGTCCCAGGGCGTGTCACGCAAATAAAATGCGTTTTGAGTCAGAAAGTTACACGGCCTTGAACCAAGCCTTGAACACGGGCGTGTTAGGTTGGACACGGGCGTGTCCGATGCCGTGTACCTACCCGTGTACTGCTTGCAGCTCGATGAGGCAGGGGTGACACGGGCGTGTCTCAGGAATGACACGGGCGTGTCAGGTTCGACACGGGCATGTCGATGCCCGTGTTCTGGTAAATCTCAGTCGGTACGAATATCGCGTGTGCCGCTTAAGGGTACACGGCCTATGACACGGGCGTGTCACAGGCCGTGTCAGCCAAAAAATGAGTTTTTGGGCAAATCGTGGCCGTTCAGATTTCTCTCTTTGGATCCAAGGGCTCAAGTGATTTCCTGGCTGGATTTAATCCGTGAAGGCTGATGAAGACTTCATTCTTCATTTGCTTAAGGAAGAGAGAAAGAGAGAGGAGGAAGAAGAAGGAGGAGGAGCTCAAGCCACCGGCGGAGTTCCCGTTGTCCGATTCGTGATCCGAAGCAGGCGTTGTGAAGGCAAAGCTGCCGCGGTTCTTTCTCACCGGCTAGTTTGTGATGGCTCCCAAGAGATCGACAAGGGTAACGATCTCCCTTCTTGGACATGTGAAGTCCTTCTTTTGTGCATTGCATAGGGAAAACCCTTCCCCGCGAGTGTGCGGTGGGTTGTGGTGTCCCTTGGGGTAGATATGTGAAGTCCCCCTTGTTAGAGGCCGGAATTGGAGTACGGCTCTAGGCATGCTGTGTGAAGCCCATCTAGACATGGTCTGGATTGGTGATGCTTGTTTGCATATCGGAGAAGGCACCGTGATTATGGCTTGTGTTGCCTTGTGCCTACCTGTTGCTTGGTGCAGCAGGAAGTACTGGATGATGTCCAGGAAATGAAGAGGGTTGGATGCAACTCTTGTGGCCGTGCGTTGCCACTTTATGAGCGGTTGAGCCGTTGGGCTGCAACTTGATGAAAAGGCAGATTGCCGAACAGGAAAGGTGAAACCAACCCGCGCCTATAAATAGCCATGGATACTTTCGTATTCGAGGTGGCACGGCGACTTGAGCAATGGGGGGTGGCTGATCCGTACCTGCGTTAGGTCCGTCCGACTTGGAAGCCTGGTTATAGGTTTTGTTGGAGCGCCTAATGAGAGTCTTAGGCCTGCGCGCCGGAAAGACTAGAATTCTCAAATACCGTGTAGACGGTGGTGTTGACCCTGGTATTCTGGTACACCAAGAATGTGCCCTGAGTGCACGGACTGTCGGGCCATGTGGCCGATAGTTTTGATGGCTTGAATATGCCTGCGCGCACATAGTTGCTATATGATGATGCCATGCTTTGCAGGGAAAGAATGCTAATGCCCCGAGAAAGGGGTAGGATTGTTATAATTGGGTCAGCTGAATGCTGACCGTTGCATTGTTTGCCACCGGTTGGGTGGTTTGTTCCCATGCAGGTGCTGGAGAGCCAAGTGGTAAGTGAAGGGCTGAAGCCCTACTGCTGCTGCTGCGGCTAGCCCTTGAAGGCTAAGCGAATGTTTTTGCTTGTTTTCTTTTACTCATGTATGGCCGGCCTGCGCGCCGAGGTTTGTAAACCATACGGTGTGAAAAGAGGAACTGTAAGGCCTTAAGGCCAAAATCTATGTATTTGTGTACATTCTGTGGTTATATATATAAAGGTGGTTTATATATTGGACATTCCTGGTTAGAGTTCAAATTACAACTTAAAGCTTCCGCTAGAATGCTCTGAGTTAGGATTCGTGTTTGGTTTGGTATTATCCTGTGACCTCACCGTCTGTTTGTGGCATATAGTGTGGGTCCCCGGCCTGACCTTCTACTATACGTCATTTAACGGATGGGGTCGTTACATCCACTTTCCCTCCCACTTTTCTAATAGTGTGTTATACAAGGCAATCTTCTCCTAACTCAGCTCAAAGAACTTACAACACAAATCCCTCAGGATCTCTCAGGCTTCCTCCAAGCCCTACCTCAGTCCAAGGCCCTGCCCACTTAGAGTAATCTATACTCTTACAGCTCAGTGATCCTCCAGATCACCTAGCTCAGGCTTAACAAGAAGCCATACAAACTTAGGCTAGAGGGATCGACCTACACTCAGAGATAATAAATCTCCTACCTCAAATCCGACTAAGATCCTACCTCAGGCACACAGTCCCTACCTAAAATTCTCACCAGAATCCTTCCACTCAACCTTTATATTTTAGGCTTACAACTCAAATCAATAATGATCCTATAGAAAGGGTACATATATGTTGATGATTAACTCCAGAGAAATGATTCTCTGAGTCTTCTTCCTGAATTAAGTAGTCTCAGCCCTAACTTCTTTATAGCACCAAGAAATTAGATCTCAGGTAGTTCCCACTTGTGCTGAGAAGATAACAACAGAGAACTACTTCTTCAAGCCTTTTATGTAGTAGTGTTGAGTGTTGTAGCCTTGAAGATGAATAACAACTTAAGTTTTTTGTTCTTCTTCTTCTTAAACAAAAAATGAGATTTCTGATCTTGCTGTTGAAGACAAAATGAATCATCAGTTCTTTATTTCTTCAACCAGCTAATTTCTGTATGTGGTTCATAGACTTGCTATAAGAATGACTTCCTGGAAATCTTTTGCTTGATTGAGAGGATGAAGAAGAGCAAAAAGCTTCTTTTGATTTCTCGAAAAGTTCTTTTTATTACTCATCTTCCAACGGCTCTATGTGCAGTATGGACCAGTCGGAATCGGTAACTGCAACATATCTTTTGCATTTATTATTGTACTAAAGACATATGATGTCTTTGTCATCAAGCGCGCAATTCCCGCAATATTTGAATTATTGATGTTGTCTGCACGACTCAGCGCTTGTAAACAAGGCAATTTCCAGACAATCCGCAAAGGCATTGAGTGAGGCCTTGTCACTCAACATAGAAATACTTAGCAGAAAATCTGCATCTTAAGGCATTGTGTGAACCTTCAGTACTCAAAGCATTTGACATTTACAATCTAACTATTAAGGCATTTAGTGAGCCTTCGTCACTAGATGCATTTGGACTTTATAGAATTTTCTTGCGTGAAGGCATTGAGTGATGCTTCTACACTCAATGCTTCTGGACTTTTCCTAACTTCTTGATGAGGAATTGGGTGGCTCGTCTTCACTCAATGCTTCTATACTTAATCAGAAATCCTGTTGAGTAGGTATTGAGTGAGCTGTCTTCACTCAACGCTTCTGTCCTGTGACAGATTTGTAGTCAGCAATATAGAGGCTTTGACAGCTGGATCTTCTATCAATTCTTTTAGGCTCCTGGCATTGAGTGAAGTGAATCAACTCAATGCTTCTGTACTTCTCTTATTTTCTGCTTGTCTAACAACCTGTCTTGAGTCCAACTATCATTATGACCCTGACAACCTTTCTAATCAATGCAATAGTATACAACCTGCATACAATGAACTTTGAACATGCATTAGATACATTCGTGTGTATACGATTGACTTGTGGGCCTTCTTCAAATCTATGACATTGGGATCAATGGACCGAACAATCTCTCCCTATTTGAAGAAGTCAAAACCCTATTCAATGATATACACTATCATATGAATCGAAAAACATTCACAACAATCAACAACAATAGATGACATATTATCAAAAATGTGATTATCATTTAAAGAGATAATTATAAATAGACAATGTGCTTATGATAATGTTCACAATCCTAAAGCCCTTAAGGAATAAGAAAACATTTCATGTTTAAAGTTCCTTGATAACTACCGCCCTGCTAGATTTCTTTGCAGCCTTTTCAGCAGCTTCAGTCTTCTTTTGTTTCTCTCTCTCAAAGTAACTGTAGTGCTTTAGGAAGTATTTGCTGGGCTCAAGAGCAACTAGTGGCACTGCACCTGTCTTCTTCTCTCTCCTGAACTTCCTCTTGGACTCTTCATTCTTTTCTAATTTATCCCATTCTCGGGAGCTACACAGCTTTCCCCTTTTAGTTTTTTTTATCTTTGATTTGATCCCAGGCAGACAAGATGATAGTCCTTGATTGAGGACTACAGTTTTCAAAGTCTGGCCTAGTTTCCATCTCTTTTCTGTACCTCTTTTTGTTAAGCCTGACCTCTTCCTCCTCTTCAGAAATAGACTTGCCTTTGGCTTTTGCTATTTGATCAGTAGTGGGATTTAAGGTAAGAATTTCAGCCGCAGTAAAGGGTTTAGTCAACTAAGTACCAACTTGATCACCATATTGTTCATCTTACTTATTATCATACTGATTTCTATCTGTCTGTCCTTCTAGAATAGGAGCAGTAATAATATTATCATATGAATATTGTTCAAGCCCCAATGAACCTTTAATTACATTGGTGACCCAAATAATATTGTCAATATTGGCTTTGATCATTGCCTTCTCCCCCTTTATGAGTTCTTTACTAACAGTTTAGTCAGGGAGTACTTGGCTATATATATTCTTTCAACCAAAAAATTGACTCCCTTAGTAACATGATTCTTAACCTCCAAAAGGTGGTCATCTTAATACTGAGTGCATGCATCCATCCTTCTTTCCAGAACTATCCTTTATGCATCCATCAGTGTCTTCTACACATTGTGGACCATTTCCATATTGTTGGCAGTGATGTTCTAGTTTTCCATAATATCAATCTGATTCTTCCAGATTTCCTCAAGCTTACATTCAGTGTAAGTGATAGCCGGGACAGCTCTCATGATGAATGATAATGTGTTTGCCTTAAGCAGGTTTACTTCAAAATTGATGGACTTTATTTCTGTAGACAAATCATTTCTCAGCTCTTTGATGGAGTTATCCATGTTAGGTCCATTGATGATAATGTCCTAGATTTGTAGAAGTCAAACAAGTCAATAGTTTACACATAGATGTATTTGATGCATGCTTTAAGTTCAATATGTACAAGAAAATTCTATAGAACAATGGTTAGACAGGTTATCTAAGTGACATTGCCAGGTAGACACAAGGAAGAATGTGCAAAAGATAGAAATTTGTCTTAGTCCACAGACATTGAGTGAAGCCAGTTCACTCAATGCCAGATGCCAAGAGGCACTGAGTAAAGCATGGGCAATCAAAGCCAAACTGTTGACAAGATAGAAATTTGTTTAAGTCCACAGGCATTGAGTAAAGCCAGTTAATTCAATGCCAAATGTCAAGAAGTGCTGAGTAAAGCATAGGCAGTCAAAGCCTGGCTATTTGATGAAGCAAAATTTTTGTTAAGTCCATAGGCGTTGAGTGAAGGCAGTTCACTCAATGCCTTATAACAAGATGGTTCGAGAAAAGATCAGACAGTTAAAGCATCAGCATTTGCAAAGAAGAAATCAGGCTAAGTCCAGAAGCGTCGAGTGAGGACAGCTCAATCAATGCCTGAAGAAAAAAACATAGAGTAAAGCTTTATGCTGTCAAAGCTAGAGAAACTAAGAAGAATTTGGGCTATGTCCAGAACCATTGAGTGAACCTAGTTCACTAAACACCAGGCTCAAAAATTGCCGATAAACAAGCTTCAGTCAAAGCCCCAGAAATGTAAACAAAATATATGTTTAAGTCCAGATGCGTTGAGTGAGAACAGTTTACTCAACTCCAACACAACAAAAAGTTTGTCCAAGGACAAAAGCGTTGAGCGATGAAGGCTCACTCAACGCACTCAATGCCTTCATACTGATAGAAATTAACTAAGTAAAGAAGCATTGAGTGAAGGCTGTTCACTCAATGACTCATCAAGATGACAGGAAAGTAAAGTATTCGTTGAGTGATGAAGACTCACTCAACACAATCAACACCTATCAACAAAAAGTTTTTCTAATGATAAAAGCATTGAGTGAAGCCAACACACTCAACGCCTATCAACAGAAAGTTTGTCTAAGGACAAAAGCGTTGAGTGATGAAGGCTCACTCAACGCACTCAATGTCTATAAACAGAATTTTTGTTTAAGGACAAAAGAGTTCAGTGAAGGATGTTCACTCAATGCTTCCTCAACAAAAATATTGGCTAAGTCAAAATTTATCGAGTGATAAATAATCACTCAATGCCCAGTGAGACAGAAATCTGTCTAAGTGTTTTTGCATTGAGTGAAGGTTGTTCACTCAACGCCTATGCTAATTTGCTTGAATTTGGCTAAGTCCACAGATACTGACGTCAGCAAAATTTAAAATCATTGCAGGAAGTCTACACTACACGACAAATGGCACCGCACGCCTACTGTGCAACATTTACTGATAAAGCAAAGTTACAGCCAACAACAACAGCGGGTCCCACTGCTCAAAGAACTGTTGGACGACGGAAGATAAAAAGCAACAGATCAGATAATATAAAATTAACTTTTGGAAAAGCGGAACTTCATCTTCTTCCTCGCGATATTATTACATAGATGGAAGAGCAAGTTAAAACTTCTTATGTAAGAGTTCAACAAGTTAGCTATTGCCATTCTCACTTACAACAACAAGTTCAGAGATACTTCTTTAAGAAAGAAGAAGTAGCAAGGCAAGCCCTAGCTGCAGCAACTTCACATCCCAAGATGATCATTCCTGAAGAACACTTTAAGAAGATGTGAAGAAGATCTTGACTGAGCTACTTTATTTCAGAAGAAGAAGACATCGAGAACATTTCTCTGGGGTCAGATCATCAACAAGAAACCTTTATTCCTTCTATAGGATCCTTTTGATTTGAGTTTAAGCCTAAAATTATAAAGGCTTTATGTAGGGCCCATGTACCTGAGTTGTAAGACTTGTGCTCAAGTCTGAGATAGGGCAGTTTGCCTGAGGTAGGAGAGAAATTCTCTCTGATTTGTAGGGCCTTTGTGCCTGAGTTGTAGGATCCCTTTATGGATCTTAGGAAGGGCCTGTGTTCATGAGCTATAGGAGAGTCATTCTATCTGAGTTGTAGGTCTATCCTCCTAGCCTGAGTGTAATACTTGTGCTCAATTCTTGTCACAACCTTAATTTTTCACCGACTTTTAAGATATATCAGAGTAAGGGAAAATGCCCGTCATGATGCCATATCAGCAGGGGATAACTGCAGACGCTCAGGCAAAACTCCTACTTAACACAAAAAGAAATATTTTAAAGTTATTTAGAGAAAAATCCAATTTAAGTTAAGCAGTTAGTCGTATCCCTCGGCTTAGTGGCTCATCTAGTCCACAAGGAAAATAGTTATATGCTTGCGGAAAATACTTCTTTTATGAGGTTAAACATCCTACATTAGTGTAAAAGTGCCCATTGGACAACTCATGATATGCAAGACTCTAGGCTTATGATAGAAGTAAGAAATAGCTTTTACGGTCGCTAAATATAATAAGTTAGAATTTTAATACATGCAATGCATGAAGTAATAATATTAGTTTTTATATTTGAAAATACCTGACATGCATTCCTAGCATAAAACATCCCAGAGAGAAAGCAATCTAATTCATCACAAGGAAAACAACTAGTAGCTAGCAAAGTATCCAAAACCAACCATCCTATGGGCATTAACAATTTGACACGAACAAATATAAAGCAAAAGTATGTCTGAACTAGGTAAAGTAAACAAAAACAACGAACTACCTCGCAACGGCTAGGTGAAAACCACATCCAACACTGCTGCTCAAAAACTCCAAAACCAGCTCCACTACCTGCTAAAACTCCGAACCTTAGGCATTCCAAAGACATAACACCTCAGCAAGAGGGTACAAGCGGTGGCAGAAAAGTAAGCCAAAATTAAACAAAGGTCAAAAGGGGTACCAACCCATGATGAAAAGTGCTGAAGTAAAGTACAAGGTAAAGTACCAAAATTAGAAAAGAACACTTATGTGAATCATCACGTACAACATAATATACCAGATGCACAAGGATAAAAAAAGTGGAAGGCATGATTAAATCATAAGAAAAATTCTCAAAACTTTATTATACATATGTGGTCAACTCTATCCAAAAACATAGGCGAGGTGAACTCTCATCCGGACACACCCTCACAGATATAATATCAATCTAACTGCGGGGGAAACTCATACACTCCACCATTCACCGCAGATGTCGAAACACCTGGTAGAGTATCACAAAGTACTAATAAATGGAACAAACCTTGCGGCAGTTGTTACATCCACTAACACCCGCAACAAAGGAAAACCATGATATAAATCTCAAGACTTGGCACATCGGATTCTACTTGACATTTCTAGATTCAAGAAATGGTTGATCAACCTTAAGGAAGGATTTATAATCCTATATAAACTCTATCACGTTCCACAAAAATAGTTAGGGGCGATTAAAGCAACATTTTAACATTTCATCAAATCACTACAACGCAACAAGGTTGAATTATCATGACATGAACTGATAAATACAAGTGGATTCCAAGGGAAGATTAAACATATCTACAAATCGGAATGACAAAAGTTCAGAACGATTAAAGAAAAAAAGATTAACCGTTACTATCAAGTTCAAAAAGAAAAGGGAGGAGGGAAAACCACCACTTGCCTTGGTTTTGCCTCCAAATTGAACCTCGACGTAGATCGAGGCTAAGGAAGAAAGGGGAAGTCAGAATTTAAACAAAACGACTGAAATAAAAGTTAGGGCCAAAAACCCTAACGAGGAAGACTCAAGAAAAGGAGGAAAACCTTACCATGCTGGCGTAGCTCTCTTTGAGAGCTTTCAGGATCTATGTTCGTTTCAAGATTTCGAGCACCGGAGCACCATCGGCGGTCAGCAGAAGAATCACGGAAAAACTTTTTCTCTCTCGCTCACGCTGCTCTGGTTTGGGAGATGAACAGGAGTTTGGTCTAAATGAAGGAGGAAGAATAAGAAGGTATATATATAATAAGTGTAATATTAGAATAACAATACTTAAGAAAATGAACCGGGGTCGGCTGAATCGGGTTTTTCGATACAAAGGTCTGGGTTTTCTTGAGAATAAGGTAAGACTTCTCGTGAACTAAAAAGTACTTCTTGAGTACTAAAAGGCTTCTCGAGAAATAGAAAAACAGGACTCCTCGAGAACCTCAGGACTTCTCGAGAAAAGAAGAAGAATTACTTGAGTGCTAAAAGGGACTATCTCGAGAAAAGACAATGTACTTCTCGAGAAGGGCTTCTCGACATCTCGAGAACAACCTTTGTTTTCTCGAGAATAAGAGGAAGATTTCTCGAGAGCTTCTCATGAAATAAGAAAACTTCTCGAGTAATGGGTAAGCATTACTCGAGAACAATACATTACTACTCGAGTACTAGACCGCAACTTCGAAGAACAAGAAGATTCTTCTCGAGAACAACAAGGGTTTTCTCGATAACTTCTGGTCTTCTCGAGAACTGAATAGGATAAATTCAAAAAATTCAGATTGCCTTTTATTCCGGGATAAATAGTCGACTCTACGAATTTAGCAGCAAAGACAACCCTAGAATCCGACGCACCATTCTTGAGACATTATCATCAAATGCTTACTTAAGCAAAAATACACATAAAGATCCAACACGCGTTGAGAGTCCAAAATGCTCATATCCTAATAAAACTGGACAAGTCCAAAACCTCAAAACTCAGTCCTTCCAACATGGAAACATTCAATCCAATCATAATCCCAAAATCTGGTTAAACAGACCCAACCGACGCGAAAACTCACTAACAGTGCAGTGCCGTCAACATGACGTAAAAAGATGATGCCCTGACGTCATAAATATGATGATACCAAAATAAATAATATAATCGGAAAATCGAGGGCGTTGCAATCACTCCCCCTAAAAAGAAGTTTCGTCCTGAAACTTAATACAACCCCAAAATCAAACCAAAACGAGAAAATCAAACACATCAAACAACATTGAGATATATCGGAAACTAAGGGAAGAGGTACAGATGCGATTCCCTCATTGCCGACTCCAATTCCCATGTCGCGCTCTCGATGTCTTCATTTCTTCAAAGAACCTTGACCATGTGAATGGTCTTTCTCTGCAACACTCGATCTTTAAATTCCAAAACACGGATATGCTATTCCATATACGTAAGGTTGGGATGAATCTGAGGTACCGAGTCAAGGACTTGACGATCATAACGAACACACTTCCCCAACTGGCTCACATGGAACACATCATGGACACCAGGGAAGGTAGCAAGCAAATCTAGTCTATAAGCTGACATTCTAATGCGCTAAAGAATCTGAAAAGGTCCCACATACCGGGGGTCTAACTTGTGGTTCCTTCCAAATATTTTAACACCTAACATCGGAGAGAGTTTTAGAAAAATCATGTCCCCAACGTCGAACTCCAGATCAACCTTTCGTCGATTAACATATTTCTCATAACCCTCTTATGCTATACAGAGCTTTTCTCGAATATGAGTCACAACACAGTTCATCTATTCATGGGCTTCCGGACCTAGCAGCGGTCTCTCACCAACTTCAGCCCAAAATAATGGTGTCCTACAATGTGTTGGAACCCTTATTAGGATTTGGGCTAAGTTCACTTCTAGGATTGCTTGATCCACCTGTATAGTCAGGGTCATTGTTTAGTTCTAAGTTTAGTTCTATTAGGTCAGGATTTATCTGGACCAGCCTTGAAGTACCCTGAATTCAGGACTTAGAAGATTTCAAGAAGATCTACTAATCAGTTCGACTTTCGTCAAACTCAGCTCGACAATTGTCGGTCTCCAATCGACGATCTTTTTACCTCTTCCCAGTTTTCTCTGGTCGACGATAGTCTTTCTCAGTTCGATGATCTCTTAACTGAGCTCGACGATCTCTGAACTCAGCCGACGTTTTTTTTCCGCATTCAGTTATCAGTTCTCAGCATTTATGTCTGAAGATTTATTTTCCATCTTACAAATTCTATTATTGGTAATTAATTTTAGGTAGTTAATGTTGATATTCTCAAGGCTTATAGCCGTATTTCAAAAGCATTAACTATGGTATTCACATAATAAATAATTGTCTTATTTGATTAAGAATGTTGGGAAGCTAATTAAATGCCAGACATTCTAGCCGTTTGTATTCCTCTATTCCAGCAGTGAATTAAGTTCCATCTTTATTTCAAAATTTTGATTATCATTCGGACACAGTAGATTATTTTTCTACACAAGAACAGATAGAGATAAAAAGAAAGATATACACTCAGAAAACAACAAGAAATCTCTCTCTCACTGAACAAGTTGCTCTCAGGAAAATTGAATAAGAACAATTTTCTTTCATCTCAAGTCTTCTCCAGCTTTCATCTTCAGGATTCTACAGAGACAAATAATACACATCAGTCAAAGGATTCTGAACGATTCTCTAAAAGTATTTTTGAAGACGTACACCCAGGACCAAGTTTTTCCTCTTCCTGAATCCTCTTAACATCTCAGGGGGAGCTTGGGCCTTTTACAGCAATCCACTTAGTCTTCTCACTTGCTTTAGAAAGAGAAGAATCTCATCATCTTTTACTTTCACCTCCTCTATACAGGGTTCTTACTCCCTTCAGAAGTATAATCCTAGGTGATAGGTGCCTAATTAAAAACCTATTGGTTTTTAGGAACCTGATCAAAAGCCTGAAGGGTTTCTAGATCTACCTGAATAAGATCTTCTGGTGATAGGGGATCTGATAAAAAAACTAAGTGGATTCCTACCTGGGTGGTAGAAGAGTCGAGTACCCAGATTTGGGGAACCATTCTAAATCTTCTTGTGTTGTCTGGTCGCTTGTGTTTTACTTGCTTTATTGTGCTATGCTGTCTTTAGTTTTATTTTACCTCTCTCATGCATATTAGTATTATTATTTTAATTCCGCAATAAAAAATAACTTAAAGTTTTTAATACTCTATTCACCCCCCTCTAGAGTTAATCACATCTATCCCCTCACTTTCATTTGGCATAAGAGGATTATCAATTTCTTTAAGTCATTTCTTTCAATTGGTATCAGGGGGTGGTTCTTCTTGTTGTACAGGCTAACACCTGAACCA
Source organism: Platanthera zijinensis (assembly GCA_039513925.1). NCBI lineage: Eukaryota > Viridiplantae > Streptophyta > Magnoliopsida > Asparagales > Orchidaceae > Platanthera > Platanthera zijinensis. Next base: position 132,532,953 of record CM077083.1, read on the forward strand.
AAGATCCTTGATAGATTATATTTTCTCTAATCTCTTTGTAATGGCACATAATAAGGATTATGCAAGCACTAAGCCTCCAGTTTGCAAATTAAATAAGTTTGGCATCTGGAAGGCAAGAATCAAGCTTTACATGAACTCTATTGTTGAAGATATCTATTCTTCTATTTTGACTGGACCACCAACTCTAGTTGCTTCATCAACAAGCCTGAATGCAGTCTCTCCACCAGACTACAATGATGCTCAGAAAAAGGCTAAGATTATTGATGCCAGAGCCATGAACATCTTGGCTAAAACTATGTCTGATGACATCTTTCAGAAAGTTGCTGAATGCAACTCAGTAAAAGCCATATGGGACTCACTAAACCAAATCGTTGCTGGATCTGTAGATGAGAGAAAGGATAGAAAAGCCCATCTTCTATCTCTTTATGAAAACTTCATGAAGGTGGAAACTGAACCAGTAGCTGAGATGTATAAAAACTCAGCATTATTGTTAATGAGCTGAAAATATTGGACAAAGACATCTCACTGACTGAGCTAAATTACAAGATACTCATGTGCTTTCCTAAGTCATGGGATTCTAGAATCTGGCCTATCAAAGAAGGCATAAGCATCAATGAGATCACAACTGAATCTCTATTGGGCACGCTCAAGAGCTATGAGCAGCTCCTCATGAGAAGAGAAGAACAAGATTATAAGATTTCTACCCCTCCAAGGAAGGATCAAAATATAACATTCAAATACTGTGAAGAATAAGAAGCAACTCCTTCCAATGAAGAACTGATGAGTCTCTTTGCAAAGAGATTCTTCAAGATGTGAAGAAAAGATTTCAGATGGATGTCTTCAAGAAATGAAGATAAACAAAGGTATGACAAAGCTCCAACTAAGGATTTTATTTGCTTTGGCTGCAGGAAACCTGGACACATCCTACCAGAATGTCCAGAGAATAAACACAAAGAAATAAGAAAGGAGAAGGACTGTAGGAAACACCATAGCAAACCATCCTCCCATAAGCACAAGAGGAAAGAGAAAGGTTTCGTTGTTGAAACCTGGAGTAAAACTAAAGAATCATCCTCCTCCAGCTCTAGTGAAGATGACGAAGAAGCAAATGCAACGATAAAATATGCTTAATGGCTATTAATGCTTTAGGTCATGTATTAGAAGTAGAAGAATCTGAAGAATATTCAGACTGTGATCAGGTAATAGAATCTTTTGATTTTACCGCTGAAGACTTTAAAAATCATTTTAAATCTATGTGTAACGATCTTATAAGATCTGAGAAGGAAATTAAACTTCTCAGAGATAGACAACTTGAATATGATAACTTAGTATTAGAAAATATCAGATTAAATAATGTATTGAATATGTATAGTGAACAAATCACATTTCTAAAAACTGAATTAAGTAAAGCAAAACAATTAGAAGAAACTTTAAATGGCAGAAGCCTACAAATGGTAGAAATCACTAGCACACTAAATGCTAGGTTAAACAAAAGTAAACTAGGATGAGGTGCATCACCTAGTGAACCTCCTCTTATTCAGAAAGATATCTTATCTAAACCTATAAATTTCATTTCAGAAAAAGGTAAGAAAAACACTGAACACATTGAAAAAGTGAACAAAGTATTAGAGCAAGTTGAACTTAATAAAAAGAAACAAAAAGCTAAGTCTCAACCAAAATCGTCGAACGCAGTTCGAGGATCTCAACTTAAATCGTCGAACCCAGATCAGTTTTATAAAAACTCTAACTACAACAAAAACTTCAATAAAAACCCTAAACTTGTTAACCCTCTTTCTAACTGGATAATCCCACCTAGGAAATTGCATCCCTTTGGTTATAAATGCCAACCTGTATGTTCCTTTATTTCCAGTTTTAAGTATGAAAAGAGAAAAGGACCCAAGGTCACCTGGGTCCAGAACATTTAGTCTATTCTCTTGCAGGTGAAGACCTATCCTACCACACAGGATATGTGTTATTTGGATAGTGGGTGCTCAAAGCACATGAGAGGGAATAGGAAAAACCTAACTAATTTCAAGTTCAAGCTAAGTCCAAGGGTGATCTTTGGAGATTCAAGCTTTGGTCAGACAGAAGGCTTTGGAAATTTTACTATTAGAGCTGTCACATTCAGCAAAGTAGCTTATGTAAATGGTCTGAAAAATAATCTGATATCCATAAGTCAGTTATGTGATGCAGGTTATCAGGTATGCTTCACTGAATCCAAATGCAATATCTCTTTAAATAACAATATTGTTTTATCTGGTTTTAGACAAGGTAATATATATTTCGTTAACTTTAATTCTTCTAGTTCAAAAATTTTTTTATTTAATCAAGTTTGCAATAACAACACCCTTTGGCATAAAATACTAGGCCATGTAAATCTTCGAAACATTGCTAGGCTATCTAAAGACAACCTTGTTAGTGGATTGCCCTCTTGCCCCTACAATAAGGAAAGCCTTTCTATGTCTTGTCAGTTAGGCAAGAAAACTAAAAATAGTTTTAAATCAGTAAATAATAGTGATTCACCTAGGATCCTATACTTGCTTCATTTGGACCTTTTTAGACCAATTGCTGTACAGAACTTAGGAGGGATGTTCTATACTTTAGTGATTGTTGATGACTTCTCCAGATTCACTTGGGGTTTCTTCTTGATACACAAGTCTGATAACGTAAAAGTTCTTACAGACGTTCTGAAATGCATAAGTATTGAGTATTCTACTCTAGTTATTTTGATCAGAAGTGATCATAGTACTGCGTTTGAATCTTTTCCTATGCAAGAATTGTGTGAGAGAGAAGGTATCAGGCACTATTTCTCTGCTGCTAGAACTCCTCAACAAATGGGGTAGTAGAAAGGAAAAATAGAACACTCATTGAAGCTGCAGGCACATTACTTGCAGATGCTCACATGCCTCTATCCTATTGGGCAGAAGCTGTAAGCACAACAAATTATGTCCTGAACGGAAGCTTGATACATAAACTTAAGGGAAGAACTCCCTATGAACTACTCAAAGGGAAGAAACCTAAAATAGATTACTTTAGAATATTTAGTTGCATCTGTTACATTCATAATAACAATAAAACTTATCTTAGAATGTTTGAAGCCAAAGCTGCAATTGTAAATTTTCAAGGATATTCCCAAGTAAGCATTACATATAGGGTTTTCAATAAATAATCTTTGAAAATTGAAGAATCTATCCATATTACTTTTGATGAAGCTAACATGTTTTATAAGGAGAAAGAAGTTTCTATCAACAATCGTTTGTAGGTACCTAACTTGTGTGACAAGTTGAATGAATTAAACCTTACCCAAAAGGTGATATCACATCCTTCTCCATAAGCTGATGAAGATAGTGAAGAAGAATCTCTAAAAATGACTGAATGTCCTCCAATATCAAATTTAAATCCACAAGAGGAATTATTTCCCCAAGCTGTTGTTGAACCAACTCCACCACATGAACCTGTCACACTTAGAGATCACCCTACATGTCAAGTGATTGGAGACATGCCAGCTGGTGTGCAGACAAGGCATCAACTCAACCAAGATTTGATGCATGCCTGCTTCTTATCTCAAATTATGCCCCTAACTATTAAAGATACTGAGAAAGATCCACACTAGATTATTGCAATGCAAGAGGAGCTCAATCAGTTGTAGAGATGCAGAGTTTGAACCTTGGTGCCTAAACCCAAAGGCCACTTGATTATTGGAACAAAGTGGATCTTCAAGAACAAGTTGGATGCTCAAGGTATAATTGTCAGGAACAAGGCAAGGCTAGTAGCTCAGGAATATAGGCAAGAAGAAGGAATTGACTATGACCAGACTTTTGCACCTGTTGCAAGACTGGAAGCTATCAGAATATTTCTTGCTTATCCCGCTTTCAAGAAATTTAAAGTCTATCAAATGGTTGTCAAAAGTGCCTTCCTCAATGGTGAACTCAAAGAAGAAGTGTATGTAGAACAACCACCAGGTTATATCTCTTCAACTCACCCCTCTTATGTTTTCAAATTTCATAAGGCTCTCTATGGTCTAAAGCAAGCTCATAGAGCTTAGTATGAGAACCTATCTAGCTTTCTTTTAGAGCATAAGTTTTCTAAAGGCATTGTAGATAGGACCTTATTTATCAGACATCATCATGATAGGATTCTGTTAGTTCAAGTATATGTAGATGACATTATATTTGGGTCTACTAATTCTAAACTATGACAAAAGGTTTTCTGATCTCATGCATTCTAAGTTTAAAATGAGTAGGATGGGTGAACTATCTTATTTCCTTGGTCTCGAAGTGAAACAAACAACTGATGGCATCTTCATATCCCAGTCCAAATATGCTAAGGAATTAGTTAAAAGGTTTGGGATGGCTGATGCCTCAGCTATGAAAACACCAATGGCTTCCAATGCAGTGATTGATTCTGATGAAAAGGGTAAGCCTGTTGATCAGAAAAATTATAGGGTCATTGTTGGGTCTCTATTATATCTCACTACAAGTAGAACTGATATAATGTTTGCAACATGTCTTTATGCTAGGTTTCAAGTCAACCCTAAAAAATCTCATCTAATTCTGCTTAAAAGAATTTTAAGATATTTAAAGGGTTGCCCTAATCTAGGACTTTGGTATCCCACAGAGTCACAATTTGATTTAACTGGCTATTTAGATGCTGAATATGCTGGATGAAGAATTGATAGAAAGAGCATTACAGGAACATGTCAGTTCCTGGGTGATAGGTTAGTGTCTTAGTTTTGTAAGAAGCAATGTTCTGTGTCTACTTCAACTGCAGAGGCTGAATATATAGCAGCTGGCAATTGCTATTTACAGATATTGTGGATTCAAAATCAATTAGTGGATTATGGTTACTCTCTCAAAGATACCACTATATTTTGTGACAGTACCAGTGCAATTTACATTGCATACAATCCAGTTCATCATTCTAGGACCAAGAATTTAGAGATAAGGCATCATTTCCTTAGAGGTTGTGTAGACAAAAAAAATTAATCTCAAATTTATCCCCACTGATTTTCAAAGAGGAGATATTTTCACAAAGCCTTTGGATGAGAAGAAATAACTATTCTTCTTAAATCAGCTTGGAATGATAAATTGAATAGATTAAATTTAATTTTGTCTAAGGTTGAAGATCTGTTCCAAAATCGTTGAACGGAGTTGGACGATCTGCGAACTCGTCTTGAGCTCTATCGTTGACCTAAGATCGACGACAGCTTTGCGTGTGAAGACAAAAATCTTCGACTGGAGAACGACGACTTTGCTTTAGAAAATAAATCATCGACCTAAGATCGACGATCGATTTTTGCCTCTTTAATTAGTGGCCGATGATATTATTTACTTATGAAATAATCATTGACCTAAGATCGAAGATTTTGTTTAGGTCGTCGGACAGAGCTCGTCTTTTCATATTCCAAAAACCTATATGTAGGTTTTTCTTCGAGTTCTATCCCGCGCTTTCCAAATTCATTTGCACTTGATCTTTTTTCTCTCATGTCTACAGAAAATCAATGGAAATTTCAGTAGCACTCTTCTCTAGCATGAAGATTGACGCAGGTTTTGATATCAATTTCGACTCATTCAATCACTGCGATCAAATTTTCAAGAATATACTGCAGTTATGTGAAGACCAGGGATTGAAGAAGTTTATGTCAACCAGGATCAAGTTACCTATTTCAGAAATTAAAGAATGGGTTTATTCATCATCATCGCCTGATGATCTGTATTTGGTTGGAACCATCTCCGGACAACAGGTTTTTCTAACACCTGTTATTCTATCTTAAATTTTCAATTTGGTAAATGGAGAAGAGGAAATAGAACAAGATAGTTCGGAATACATCAGAATGCTGATTGTAATGGGTCATGCTGAGGGTATCCCAGCTAAGTTACTGAAGAAGAATTTGTCAGTTGCGTACAAATTCTTAGCAGATGTCGTGGGTAAAGTCCTGCTGGGCAATCATTCAGCCCATGATAATATTAAAAAGAAGTAGTTCTCGATTATGTCTGCCTTAGTCAATAAGAAGCCAATAAATTGGGCTGGTCTATTTTCTGATTTGATTAATAGGAAAAAATCCAAGAAGGAGATATGCTTAGGAAGGATTCTGGGAATCTTCCTCCAGGAGAAGGCTCCTAAGCTTTTAGTCTCTAAGCCTGAAGCTATAAATACTAGCAAGAGGTTGAACTCATCTCTGTTTGAGAAGTGGGAAAGGTCAATCGAAAAGACATCCAGGGTTTCCAAAACATTTGAGGACACAAGGGTTGTATATACCACTTCTCACCCTGTTGAAGAAATTCTCCATCTTCCTTCCCAAACCATTCCTCCTGCTGTCCCTCTATCATCTAGTGTCATTCCAACACCTCCATCATCTCCAACACCTCATCTTTCCCCTCCTCTCTATCCTACTCCTTCATATCTTGTTGAAACCCAAACATTCAACATCATGTCCCTACCAAATTTCAACCTTCTCTCACCTTATTCATCACCTACAATTCATCAAAATTCCCCTATTCACCCTAATGCCACACCAATAAACTCTAATCATAATTCTCCAGTTCAGGATGAAATCATGCATGACTCTATTTATCTAGTTTCTTATTCATCTATCTCAACTCAGACCCCTCTTGAATTCATGCAAATGGATTCTCCATCCCTTGCCACCCTCTTGGATCTCATCACCGCTACAATCAAAAATTTGATTGTAGAGGCCATTACTCCTCTTGTCTAGTATATCTCAGCTCTTGCTGCCTCTCTTACTACCTCTTCTATCCCTTCTTCATCAAGGGGCCTGGTCCTAACTCCTGCTGAAACCAGGAATGGGGAGATGTTCAATGAAGATGCTCCAGGTTCTGCCTCACCAGATCTTCCAGATTTCACTCCTCTAGCAACAGTAGTTCCAGTAGCAGTAGACATTGAAATGTCTTGTTCAGATAGAATATCAAAAGAAGTTTTTTTGAAGAAGAAGAGTTGATTGATTTCTTAGATTCAACAGAGGATGCTGATCTACCTATTCCTGAGATAATATACAGTGGTGATTGCTTTATAAATCCTACAGTAGATTTGCCGATTTTATTAAAGTCTTTTTCTTTACTTAGAAGAATTTTGTCCTGTGTTTGTTATACCATAATAGGTTGTGCTAGATGTGGATCCAGTCTCAAGCCTAGTTAGGACATCCTATATTTTGGATGAGACTCCTTACCCTTCTTTGGATGAGCTGATAGATCTTGATATAAAAGTAGAAGCTAAGATTAAAGATGCTAAGAAATTATCTAAAAGTCAGTTCAAGGAAATTGATGACATGTATAACAACCCTCCTGACTCATCTGATGATGATGAAGATGATGATTTAGATGATTCCAGTTGTAAGAAAAATAAAGTGTCTAAGAAAAGGAAAGCCCCTCCTAAGGCAGTTCCAAAGCCAAATCCTCATAATGATACTCCTTATTATATTTCTGTAAAAGGTCACTCCCTATCCTGGTATGCCACAATGGATGTGGTTGTCAAAGAATGAGCAGAAAGCTAGGAAGAAGAGCAGGAAGTACTCTCCTCCACCCCATAGGTCTTAGAGAGGTCCTCCTCCTACTCCTGCTGCAGGTGCCTCAGGAAACATTTCTCAAAGTTTAAATGTACCTTCAAAGTCTACATATTATACCAGAACCTATAAAAGGCAGGATAGATCCTCAAGGTATCAAGAGTAGACAACAGCAAAGCCATCATAACTCTATTAGTATTTCTCCTCAGATTTCAATTGATCAAGGAAAGGAAGTTGATTCCCTGAAGCCAACATTCTCTCCTCCTTAGAAGCAAGCTCCATCTAAATCTCAGAAGACAGCTTATTACCAATCGAAAAGGCACGATGATTCACATAATCCTAAAGAAAAATTACGTGAAGCTCCTCCTCCCAATTCTCTATATTCTGAGTAAGAGCAAGATAATCCCTCAGTGACAAACTTTCAAGCTCAATCAACTCAATTCGAATCTGTCACTCAGTTGCCTCCTCAGGATGATCTTTCTTTTGTTGATCAGGAACTTGATCCTATTTTCAGATTGGTCAGGCTCAATGAACTCATTGGTTTATCTCTCATGAAAAAGTCTAGAGCAGAAGGTCAAGATCCCTCTTAGTTTTCAACTGTGTCTTCATATAAAGAAAAGGAACCTTAAAGACTTGTGGTAAGCAAAAAGGTTTTCAATCAAGTAGATTACATGTCACTGCATCCTGAAGCAGTTGAGCCAAGGACTAGATCTCAGAAAACTCTTGGAGAGCAAGAATTGAAGTTATCAAATAAGGAGTCCACAGATCCCAAAAGGAAGATAGTAGTCTCTAAACCTTCTTCTGCCCCTTCTTCTTATAATCTGTAGCTTATGCTATGTTTTTTATTGTTTTGACTGCTTATTTGAACCATGCATATAATACTTTGCTATATCATATTTGTTGATGTAATTTCATCTTATCAGATATCTATGGTTATTGTATTTTTATTTCTTTTTGTGTGACCTCACATAAATAGGGGGAGATTGTTGGAACCCTTGTTTGGATTTGGGCTAGGTTCACTTCTAGGATTGCTTGATCCACCTGTATAGTCAGGGTCATTATTTAGTTCTAAGTTTAGTTCTATTAGTTCAGGATTTATCTGGACCAGCCTTGAAGTACTCTAAATTCAGGACTTAGAAGATTTTAAGAAGATCTGCTAATCAGTTCGACTTTCATCGAACTCAGCTCGACGATCTTCGTTCTCCCATCGACAATATTTTAATCTCTTCGCAAGTATCTCTAGTCAATGATAGTATTTCTCAGGTTGACGATCTCTTAACTGAGCTCGACAATCTCTGAAGTCAGGTCGACGTTTTTTCCCGCATTCAGTTATCAGTTCTCAGCATTTATGTCTGAAGATTTATTTTCCATCTTACCAATTCTATTATTGGGAATTTATTTCTGGTAGTTAATGCTGATATTCTCAAGGCTTATAGCTGTATTTCTAAAGCATTCACTATGGGATTCACAGAATAAATAATTGTCTTATTTGATGAAGACAGTTGGGAAGCTAATTAAATGCTAGACATTCTAGCTGTTTGTATTCCTCGATTCCAGCAGTGAATTAAGTTCCATCTTGATTTCAAAAGTTTTATTATCATTCGGACACAGTAGACTGTTTTTCTACACAAGAACAGATAGAGAGAAAAAGAAAGATATACACTCAGAGAACAATAAGAAATCTCACTCTCACTGAACAAGTTGCTTTCAGGACTGAAGAAGAACAATTTTCTTTCATCTAAAGTCTTCTTCAGCTTTCATCTTCAGGATTCTATAGAGACAAACAATACACATAGTCTAAGGATTCTGAACGATTCTCTAAAAGTCTATTTGAAGCCCTACACCCAGGACCAAGTTTTTCCTCTTCCTGAATCCTCTCAACATCTCAGGGGGAGCTTGGGCCTTTTACAGCAATCCACTTAGTCTTCTTACTTTCTTAAGAAAGAGAAGACTCTCATAATATTTTAGTTTCACCTCCTATGTACAGGGTTCTTTCTCCCTTCAAAAATATACTCCTTGGTAATAGGGCACCTGATCAAAAACCTATTGGTTTTTAGGCACCTGATCAAAAGCATGAAGGGCTTCTAGATCTACCTAAATAAGATCTTGTGGTGATAGGGCACCTGATCAAAAACCTAAATGGATTCCTACCTGGGTGGTAGAAGAGTGGAGTACCCAGATTTAAGGAACCACTATAAATCTTCTTGTGTTGTGTGGTTGCTTGTGTTTTACTTGCTTTGTTGTGTTGTGTCGTCTTTAGTTTTATTTTACCTCTCTCATACATATTAGTATTACTATTTTAATTCCGTAATAAAAATTAACTAAAAGTTTTTATTACTCTATTCACCCCCCTCTAGAGTCAATCACATCTATCCCCTGACTTTCAATTGGTATCAGAGGATTAACAATTACTTTAAGTCATTTCTTTCATAATGCCTTCCGTACAAGGTTTCAAATGGGGCCATCTGCAGACTCTCTTGATAACTATTATTATAAGAAAATTCAATGAGTCTGAGGCGTTCATCCCAAGCACAACCATGATCACATATATAACATCTTATCATATCTTCCACGATCTGATTTACCCTTTCCGTATGACTATTTGTCTGTCGATGATAGGCGGTGGAATACCTTAAATCGGTACCCAACCCCTCTTTTAAACTCTTCCTAAAACGAGACGTAAATCTAGAGTCTCGATCCGATACAATGCTAACAGGCACTCCATTTAATTTGATGACCTCATCAAGATATAACTCAGCTATCTTCTTCATAGAATACCCAATCTTAAAGGGCACAAAGTGAGCACACTTAGTCAATCTATCAACTATCACAAAAAACAAATTGTGCCTACGGGGAGATCTTGGTAAACTTGTGTTGAAATCCATCGAAATACTCTCCCACTTCCAACTTGGAATATCAAGCGGTGTTCATTTACCACCAGGCCTTCTATGGTCATCCTTAACACGTTGACACGTATAATATTCCGACACAAACTTTATTATATTATTCTTCATTCCTGACCACCAAACAATTTGCTTCAAGTCTTTATACATTTTGGTGGAACCAGGATGGTAGACAACACTAGAACCATGAGCTTCCTTGCAAATCTTATCTTGAATGCCACCAAAAGCGGGGATACAAAATCTACCCTAATATTTCAGATTATCTAACTCGTCCAAAGAGAAATCAGGTAGATCTCCCTTCTTAGTTCTATTCCATAGATGCAACAAATCAGGGTCGTCCTTCTAGTATACTCTGGTAAGGGAAATCCAAGAGGGCTCATCTGCTTCCAAACAAGCAGGCACAGTACCACACCCAGCTTCAATGTCCATCAACAAGAATTCTTCTACCAAGGACTGTATAGATAGATTGAAGATTTTGGCGGTCTTACTACTCAAAGCTTCGACTGCTATATTGGCCTTTCCTTGATGATAAAAAATATCCACTTCATAATCGGACACATACCCAAACCACCTAAGCTTGCGCAAATTCAGCTCCTTCTGAGTGAAGACATACTTCAAACTCTTATGGTCTGTGTAGATCTTGCACAGCGCACCATACAATAAGTGTCTCCAAAGCTTCAACGCATAAATTACATCAGCAAACTCCAAATCATGTGTAGGATAGTTCCTTTTATGAATCTTTAATTGCCTTGATCGGTACGCGATCACCTTCCCTTTTTACATCAAAATACAACTAAGTCCAATGTGTGATGCATCCACATACACAGCATACTCGACTCCTTCAATAGGCAAAGTAAAAACTGGAGAGGTACATAATCTCTTCTTCAACTCTTGGAAAGCTTATTGACACTTATCTCTCCAAATAAACTTGGTGTTCTTTTGTGTAAGTCTAGTTAGAGGAGCAGACCACACAGAGAACCCTTCCAAAAATCTTCTATAATAGCCGGCCAGGCCTAGGAAGCTCTTAATCTCCTTAGGTGTAGAAGGTCTCTTCCATTCCATCACAGCAGAAATCTTTGTCGGGTCTACGGAAATATCGTCCTTGCACACAACATGGCCCAGAAAGGATACCTAGGGTGGCCAGAATTCTCACTTTCTCAGCTTGGCATAGAGTTTGTGATCCCTCAGGGTTGTCAAAACTAAGCGTAAGTGTTGAGCATGCTCCTCAACACTACGGGAATATACGAGAACATCATAGATGAACACAATCACAAAACGGTCCAAGAAATCTTTGAACACTCTATTCATTAAGTCCATGAAAGCAGAGGGTGCATTTGTAAGTCCAAAGGACATCACCAAGAACTCAAAATGCCTGTACCGGGAATGAAAAGCCGTCCGTTGTATATCTGCCTCATGGACCCTCAACTGGTGGTAGCCTGAATGAAGGTCAATCTTTGAAAACACAGTGCATCCCATAACTGATCAAATAGATCATCAATGCGAGGCAATGGATATCTGTTCTTGATGGATACCTTATTAAACTCTCGATAATCTATGCAGAGTCTTATAGAACCGTCTTTCTTATTTACGAATAAAGAATAAGCACCCCACGGAGAAGAACTCGGCCTAATAAAACCACACTGCAGCAACTCATACTGCTATGTACGCAACTCTTCTAACTCACGCGAATCCATACGGTGTAACGCCCCAGGTTTTTCTGTGTTTTGTTTTATTGTTGATCGGCGTTATAATGACGCATTTCCGGTCTTTTGCTGTTGTTAGAGCATCGTCTTAGCTCTTTTGGTTCCTTGAGTGGCCTATTTGTAGCCTGTTTGCAAGATTCCCCAGCTAGCCGGAGTCTGTTTTGGTGACTCGGTTGAGCCTCTCACGGAATGCTTGTGCTTTGGCTTCGTGAGGTTTTAGCCCGAGTTTTGATCGTCGGATGTTGTTTTCAACTTCGTCGTTGTTTTCGTAGCTTGGGTGTTTAGCTACAGTGCGATTTTCATCGAAATCCGAGATGATTTGTTTTCAGGTCGTTTCGACGTTTGTTAGCCGGTAGTGGCTACCTTTTATGTGTGCATATATGTATAATTTCATATGAAGGCTTAAAGTGGCTATTATGTTATTAGCTTAGGTTGAAATTGATGTTGCTAGCAAGTGGCCTCGGGCCTAAACAGTTAGACTGATTTCATAAGCTTAGGGTTATATGTGTATATATGCATATATATATATATATATTATATAAGGATAGTATTTTTTTTTATGCTAGCTAAAGGTGGCGGTTTGGGGGAGCTGCAGCTAGTGGGTGCTTATATTTGTTTATTATTATTGTCAGCTAGTGTCTATGCTAGATTCTTTTTTTTATTTATAGGTTAAATAGAGTGGAGATTTATTTGTATAGCTCCCGCTGTTCTCCTCCCCATTTCCTCTCCATTTCCCGAGCATTGTTAGCTTCCAGCGGAAGGAAACGAGTTGGAGGCGGAGGAGCTGCTACTTTGAACGCCGGTTAGCTGTTGAGTTAGGGATGGTTTCTCTCGGGTAGCAGCGGATCTGAGCTGCTCTCACCGTGCTCTTCTTTCCTAGGTAAGTAATTTTGCATTTTGAGCTATCTATAGGAGCTAGGGTTTCTTCAGTCCTTCTTCTTCCTCACTAAAAGCTCTAGGTTTTCCTCTATAGGTAGCCAGAGGTGCAGGTGGCCGATATTTTTGTCACCGGTGTCGAGTTGGTGATACAGCAGCTTCTTCCTGCCGGAATTCATGCAAGCGGCTCCTTGCCCTTGCAATTTCGTCCCATCTTTTACCTAGTTAGGTTGCCGTAGGTAGCTAGAGTTTTTTTTGCTTCTAGGAGCTAGGGAAGCAGCATTCCCTTTTCTCCAGCCATTTATTTTCGGCTTCAGGAACTATCCAGATAGAGCCTATTAGGGTTTTTTTTCATTTTCTTTTTTTTTCTTTTCTTCTCTCTTGTCCTCAGATTGGTGTCCAGGTATCTTGCTGGAGTTAAAGCTTAGATTAGTTAGTGGTAAAATTAAGCTTAGGCTGTGGTGGATTGGGTAGGAGGAGTAGTAGAGAGAGTTAGAAATAATTTTCCAACTCTCTGGTTAGTAGGCGTTGATTGGGTTGGGGTCGGGCTAGCTCCTGGTTTTAGGAATTTTAGGCTAAGTCAAAAATGTTGAGTGAGTGGACCTCACTCAATGCCTTGACTGTTAGGCCTCTGGCGTTGAGTGTGGTGCCCTCACTCAACGCCATGGTGGTTTTTGCGGCTAAGTCATTTGGCATTGAGTGAGTCGACCTCACTCAATGCTGTGGCTGTTTTGGCATTGAGTGTGGTGGACTCACTCAACGCCAAAGCCTGTTTTGCGGCTAAGTCATTTGGCGTTGAGTGAGTCGACCTCACTCAACGCCGTGGCTCTTTTGGAGTTGAGTGTGGTGGACTCACTCAACGCCAAAGCCTATTTTTGCGGATAAGTCATTTGGCGTTGAGTGAGTCGACCTCACTCAACGTCGTGGCTGTTTTGGCGTTGAGTATGGTAGGCTAACTCAACGCCAAAGCCTGTTGCTGCGGTTAGGTTACTTAGCGTTGAGTGGGTGGACCTCACTAAATGCTGAAGCTATTTGGTGTTGAGTGTGGTGAATCCACTCAACGCCGTGGCTAGGCTTTCTGCGGCTATGTTCCTTGCGTTGAGTGGGTAACCTCACTAAATGCGGTGTTTAGTGCTTGGTGTTGAGTAACCCACTCAGCGCCGCATCGAGTGAACTCGATGCTTTTGCCTTGGGTTGTGTTTTCCTTTAGGACTATTAGTATGACTTTTTCCTTAGGGGGGTGGTGTTGGGTGTTCGGCTAGTTTTTGCATGCCGACTCGTGGATTATGGCAGGTGGTATGGTTTTGTGGGCTCTATAAGGGTTGAATTGTGTCTGCTGAGTTGTGGCCACCACCACCTAGGCCTTGTTGTGCTGGTATGGTTGGGTGTGTGGACCCTATAACGTCCATCGGTTATTTTCACCATGGAGTGTTTTTGGGTCTGGTTGTTGGTGAGGGCTGTGCCGCCCACTCCGACCCAAGGTTTTCACCACGACCAATAATTCACAAAGATTAGGACTGTTAGTTTTTTCCTTTTTAGTGGCTATTTCTTTTGGCATAGGTAAGCCTTGGTGCTGCTGTAGGTGTTTAGCAGAGCATGTTGCTATTTATGTTCACACTTAGTGTACTTTTAGTGCTCTTTGGACAATGATTCTTCTTACTATCATGCCTTTTCTTCTATTGATAGCGTTTTGTTGCAGGGCTGGTAAACCCCTTCTTTTATTGCTCATGAATCTAATGCTCCACTTCCTTTGATTTCTTTTACTTGCTGAGGTGTTTTTTTTTGAATGCTTCAGGTTCAGGTTGTAGCCAGTTAGACGGCTATTGCTCTTGTGGAGCTTGCTTGTGGCCTCCTAGGTAGCTGAGGTTGGTGTTCCTCATCTGGTGAGGTAATTTTTCTTCCTTTCTGTATAGACATGCATACTCACCAGTGGGTTCGTGTCAGGTTGTTCACGCCCACTGGTGGCTTACTTTTGTTGCTGGGTATGAACTAAAACTGCTACTTTTGCCTATTTTAGATTTTTCACTTGTTTCTGGGAAGGTTTTACGCTAGGTTGCATGCTAGGTATTTTAAAACCATTAAATATTACTACATGTATCTCATGCACATCATGTTTAAAAAACTAAAGCATTATTTTTCCTTAAGCGTAAAGACTATCTTTTTATATATACTACACCAACCTTAGAGTCGTGCATACCATAAGTCGTCCCTCAGGGACACTTATGCTCCTTTAGGGTGTCAAAAAAACTTAATTAAAGTATTTTCCGCTGTGAATGAATATATTTTTTTATCGTGGAGTATCTAATCCACTGTGTTGAGGGATACAACCATTAAATATAACTGGCTTTCTTTCATAATAAGCTATGGTTTTCTTAAAATCTAAAGTCTAGAGTTTTGCCTGAACGTGTGCAGTTATCCCCTGTACTATGTGGCATCAGAACACGTATTTTCTCTTGCTCTGATACGATTTATTCACCGAGAAAGTGCGGTTTGTGACAGTTGGTATCATAGGGAGGTTGCTTGATAATTGTTTGGGAAACCTTTCCCTTGTTAGCATTAGTGGTTTAGCGTCATATCATACACACACCGATATTTCATCAGCAAGTCTTGGCAGAAGCACGAACACTACACTCATAAGCATGAATAGAAGTATACGGGGCATATTATGTAGTATGAGATGCATAATATGTGTTTGTATATGGATCCACCATAGGCGACAATATGTGAGGGTTATGTAGTATGGGATGCATAATCTCACCACATGAATGCCCATTATCATGTTATCTTTTTTCTTTCGTTGCATGCAATGTTATGTAGTATGTGATGCATAACATTGTTATGCATACGATCACTCATGGCATACATTAAGGCTTTTTTTAGAATGCATAGAACAACAAGCATATCATAACATTGCATAAGCACAACGTGCCAAGCTAAAGATTTGCATGATGACATATGTACACACATGGTTTTGAGTCAAAGGAAATACAAATTCATGCATTCATGGTCTAAGCACATGAGTTAAAATGTTGGTGATGAACCATCCTAGGTTCAGCATAACATCATTATTGCAAAAATCCTAGAGCAAGTTTAGCAGTTAGAGTTCATATTTAAGTATGTTTGTTTGTACCAGGTAGTTTTGTTCTAGTAGTTGGGCCAGGTTCTAAGTCATGATAATACGATTATAGGATGGCAAGGCGTCCTTCGATGAGATCGACTCCCCAATATGAGGGTGACTCTTCTAGAGCGCAAAGCGAGGCATTGATTGAAAGTTTGCGACAGAGTAATGAAGCCTTATCTAGGCAGTTTGTGGATATGCAGACTCAGATCCAGTCTCTGTTAGCAGTTGTAGCAGGACAGCCTTCGAGAGTGCTAGACCCTGCTGTAGGCGTAGCTGTTCCTATTCCTCCTACTCCCCCGGTACCACCTGTTATGCTTCCCCCAGAGATGTCATGCATATCACACTTCCAACGACTTGGACCACCTACTTATGATGGAAAAGCATACTTTATGGTTTTGGATGATTGGCTTATAGCCATCGAGAAGATGTTCTCCTATTCTTGAGTTACCCCCGATCAGAGGGTGATGATCGCCGCCTATCAGCTTAAGGGTTTAGCGAAAAGTTGGTGGCTGAGAGAGAAGGAAGGCTTGAAGGATGGATGCTCTTGGGATACCTTCAAGGAACTGTTGCTAAGGAAGTTTCTAACTTCAGTCGAGCACGACCGCCTGATGAATGATTTCAAACTTTTGAAGCAGAGACAGCTCAAAGTTAGTGAGTATGAGATCGAGTTCAGCAAACTGAGTCGGTTTGCCTCCATCTTGGTAAGGTCTAAGGTGGATTGAGTTAAGCATTTTCTTGGTGTCCTGAGAAGTGATGTACAACAGTTGGCAAGTGCTTATGGATCAACGAGCTATGCGAGAGTGGTGGAATCTTCTTTGAAAGTTGAGGCAACTTAGAATGCAAAACAAAGAGGACAACATATTAGAAAAGATAAGAGTAAATCGGTTGAAGGAAAGAGCACTCAGGTACCCAGTGCTGGCAGAAAGAAGAGCAAGGAGGTTTGTAGTTTCTGTGGCCGGTCAGGCCACCCCTTCGAGAGATGTTTTATGAGGCTGGGAGCTCAGAAGAAGGAGCAGGTGCATGCAATTCAAGGTGTTCCCAGGAAAGATTTATTCCTTTCTGCAAGTAAGAGGCCAGGGCATGATGTTGCCCATTGCTGGGGAAAGGATAAGAGTAAGGTAAGAGGTTGTTTTCTTTGCGATCAAGAAGAGCACATCAAGGCTCAGTGCCCCCAGCTCCAGCCGGTGTTCCAGCAAGTACCACTCCAGGCGTTTCCACCGCCTCAGCGGGTGGATAAAGGCAAGGGAAAGCTGAATGTAATTTCTTAAGAGAAAGCGCAGACGTCTACTCAGGTCATTTTAGGTTAGATTTCTACCTAGCCTAAATGTTTTTTTTCTAGTATAGCTTTTTCATTTGTTTTTTCTTAGTTGCGTATGCTATCTTATAGGAAGATTTAAGGTGAGGAACCGCTGAGCGCGTGTTCTCTTTGACTTTTGTGCTATCCACTCCTTTGTTGCTAAAACCATTGTGGAGCGCTATCGTTTAGGTCTAGAGCGAGTTAGTGATGCCTTTTGCATCAAGTTTCCTTCTGGTGATTCCGTGATTTCAGATTAGGGTATTCAGGATTGTTCGATTTTGTTAGGAGATTTTCAAGCGAAGGCATATTTGAAGGTGATCGACCTGGAAGACTTTGATGTTATCTGAGGCATGGACTGGTTTTCCAGTTATGATGCAGTTATCCAGTGCAAGGGTAAGCGCTTGGACTTCATTAAGGACAACGGTCAGCCTGGGAGTGTTTATGCTGATCTGCGCCAGGATGCTCCAATCATTTCTGCGATATGTGTTCAGAAGCTGCTTGATTCTAATTGCTTTGCCTGTTTTGTCTAAGTCGTGGGGACTGTTATTAGTGTACTGCGTTTGGAGGAGATTCCTGTTGTGTGCGAGTTTTCGGATGTTTTCCCTGATGATCTTCCTGGTCTTCCACCTGATCGAGATGTTGTGTTTGTGGTAGACTTGGAGCCAGGTACGTATCCTATTGTGAAGGCCCCATACCGGATGGCCCCGCGAGAGCTAGAGGAGTTGCATATCTAGCTGGATGAGCTGTTAGTGAAGGGTTTTATAAGGCTGAGCTCGTCTCCTTGGGGTGCCCCTGTTTTGTTTGTAAAGAAGAAAGACTTGTCGATGAGGCTTTGCATCGACTATAAAGAGTTGAACAAGGTTAGTATTAAGAACATGCACCCTTTACCAAAGATTGAAGACTTGTTTGATCAGTTGCACGGTAGCGCGGTATTTTCCAAGATTGATCTTCGTTCTGGCTACCATCAGCTCAGGATCAGTGAGTCAGACATTCCACGGATAGCTTTTCGATCTTGGTATGAGCATTTTGAATTTTTGGTCATGTCATTTTGTTTGACCAACGCGCCCTCAGCTTTTATAAATTTGAGGAACCGAGTGTTCAAGGATTTCAATGATAAGTTCGTGGTCGTGTTTATCGACGATGTTCTTATTTATTCCCGCAATACAGAGGAGCACGACCAGCATCTGCGTTTGGTTTTATCTGCCTTGAGGGACCACAAGTTATTCGCCAAGTTGAGCAGGTGCGAGTTTTGGTTTCCTCAGCTTTCATTCTTGGGCCATATGGTAAATACGAGTGGGATTTCAGTTGATCCAGAAAATATTGCTGCTGTGATGGATTGGAGTAGGCCAGGCACTCCCAAGGTGATTCAGAGCTTTTTGGGGTTGGATGGCTACTACAGGAGATTTGTGGAGAGTTTCTCTACCCTAGCTGCACCTTTGACTAGATTGACCCAGAAGAATGCGGCTTTTGTTTGGAGCGAGAAGTGCGAGGAAGCCTTCCTAGAGCTCAAGAACAGATTATGCAGTACTCCCATTTTGACCCTGCCCACGAAAGGCTTGGATTATGATGTTTATGTGGATGCATCGCATGTTGGGCTTTGATACGTGTTGATGCAAGTCGGGAAAGTGATTGCTTACGGGTCGAGGAAACTGAAAACTCATGAGAGGAATTACCCTACGCATGATTTAAAGTTTGCTGCCGTGATATATGCGCCGAAGTTGTGGAGACATCTGCGTTATGGCAAGCAGAGCGAGATTTTTACTGATCACAAGATTTTAAAGTACGTCTTCACCCAGAAGGAATTGAATCTGCGCCAGCGGCGATGGTTAGAGTATGTGGCCAACTACGATGTTGAGATCCAGTACTATCCAGGCAAGGCTAATGTGGTGGCCGATGCCCTGAGTCGGAAGACGGGGAAGATTTTTAACCTCTCCGTCGAGCTTTTAGTGGAAGAGTTTCTTTTGATCGATATTTTTGTGGGGAGCTGTGACTTGCAGAATAGTTTGGTAGTAGTAGAGCTTTTTGGATTGCTCTTACGAGGCTACATCAAAAGGATTATCCAGATCTTTTACACCTGTATCTTAGGGCTGGGAAGGGGGAGTTGTCAGATTTCTCGATTGATGATGCAGGTACTTTGAAGTACCGAGGCAGATTTTGTATCCCCGCCGTTATGGATATTCAAGTTATGTTGTGCAGGGAGGCACATGGCTCTTGTGTTTCCTACCACCCAGGATCTACCAAGGTGTATTACGATTTAAAGCAGATTGCATGGTGGTATGGGATGAAGGGGGACATAACCAGGTTTGTTTCAGAGTGTTATACTTGCAGGCATGTTAAGGACGACCATGGAAGGCCTGGTAGAAAGCTGACTCCGTTGGAAATTCTCGACTTGGAAGTGGGAAAGCATCTCGATGGATTTAATTAAATGCTTACCGAGATCTCCTAGAGGATATGACTCAGTTTGTGTGATTGTGGACAGATTGACAAAGTGTTCTCACTTCGTACCTTTTTAGATCGACTATCCGATGAATAAAATAGCTGAGCTGTATTTGAGTGAAGTCATCCTATTGCACGGTGTGCTAGTCAGCATTATTTCAGGCCGAGACTCCCGGTTTACATCTCGCTTCTGGAAGAGTTTGCAAGAAGGGTTGTGTATAGATTTGAGATATTCTACTGCGTACCACCAACAGACCAATGGTAAGACAGAGCGAGTTAATCAGATAGTGGAGGACATGATGAGATGCTATATTTTAGACCACGGAGGAGCGTGGGATGAGCGTTGGCGGCTTAAGGAATTTGATTATAATAATAGTTATCAGGAAATCTTGCAAATTGCTCCTTTCGAAGCTTTGTATGGGAGGCGCTGTAGGACTCTCTTGTTTTGGGCTGAGGTTGGCGAGGGACCTTTGTTGGGTCCTGATGCGCTCAAAGAGATGGAAACTGATGTGAAGCTGATTCAGGAGAAGCTCCGGATAGCCCAGGAGCAATATGAGAAGAACTCAAACCAGCGTAGTGATAACTCTAATTATTTCTATCTTTTTATTTAATATTTTATATTGATAGTTAGATATTATATATCTATTTTATAATATTAAGTTTTTAATTAACTAGTTTTTATATTTTATATTTATTTAATCTAACAAAATCATTTTCAATCTTGCAAGG
The DNA here is from genome assembly GCA_039513925.1 of Platanthera zijinensis. Lineage (NCBI taxonomy): Eukaryota > Viridiplantae > Streptophyta > Magnoliopsida > Asparagales > Orchidaceae > Platanthera > Platanthera zijinensis. Next base: position 132,553,534 of record CM077083.1, read on the forward strand.
CTAAACCGTAGAATTTTTGGAGCAAAATAGGGATTTTCCTATTTTCTGCCTAGACACGCCCTATGACATGCCCTACCCGGGCGTAATACAGGGGCGTGACATGAAAAAATCTTGTCTGCAGCAGAAGATCGTCGACCCGCAACTGAAGATCGTCGATCGGACCTGACACGCCTGTGTCGAAATGTGACACGCCCGTGTACTCCTATACAGGGCGTGCCAATTGGGGAATGACCGTTGAGCCACTTGCCACGTCGGATTAAATTGACACGCCTGGGTCACGGGCGTGACCCAGGGCATGTCACGGGCGTTATCAGCTAATTACTCCTCCGTTCCAACCGTTGCCGCCAGAAAGCCGTTGCAGCTCGACACGCCCCTAGTCACAGGCGTGACTATGGGGCGTGATACCTCCATAAATTGCAGTTTACACCCGCCGGTTTCAGCTTCCCGCCGTTTTTAAGAAACAGCCTTGAAACGCCCTAGGTCACGGGCGTGACCTAGGGGCGTGACCCATTAGTTAATAGATTTTGGCGGTTTATCCTCCAACGTTCTCGGGGTTTCAAGACGACGGTTCCGAGCCTGACACGCCCTAGGTCACGGCCGTGACCTAGGGCGTGACCAAACAAAAATTTTTCCTATAAATTTTAGACAGCTTCAGATGCTCAGGAGTCAAATTTTAGGAGTTGGAGTCTTGTAGTTTGCTATTTACTTTTGCTGTATTTTTTCATTTCTAGTCAAGATTTACTATTGTTGTTACTCTTAATTATAGTTGTTTTTAATTCAAGCATGTTTTCCCTACTTTATTTTGTAATTCCCAAATCTTGATAAGTAGCTAACCTTCTTTAGCACTTGATCATGATGAACCTTGAAATAAAATAAACTCTTCTCCCACTTTTATCAAATGTCTTATTCTTAATTTTTACTCGCTATGATTAGTCTTTGATTTCCATTTCATTGAATTTATATTATGAGTATATGGGTTTTGATCTTAGATCCGTATCCTAAATGACCGAAAGGTTGCGGATACGAGGAGATCACTCAAAGATAAAAGAGTTTAATGCACTCCTAGAGAGAGGACGACGTAAATCTTCCTGATTGGAGTCAAATCCAATAGAGTGGTGCACCGCCTAAAGCAAGCTTAGGGGTTTCGACTGGCCGAAAGGTCTTAATCGATCAACCTAAGGTTAGTCAGAAGCATGAGCTCGACAGAGATGCTTTTGTACTTTAGGAACCTCCACGGTCGAGTGAGTAGATAAGAGCTTGCATTACTTTATTTTTCAAGAAGATTTATTTTAGTCCAAGTGGATTCTAGATCAAGTGCTAGCTTCCCAAAATCGTATTTCTTTTCCTTAGTTTAACGCTTCTCTTTCCGTTTTTAAACATAAATCAACTTTCCTTCCGATAAGATAATAGTTTCCCTTGTGAGTACAAGTACTCGACAGCCCCGAGTTTAAATACGACACTTGATTCTATACTCTGAACGATAGGTATACTTGCCTCATCAATTGGAAACACGCGCTAGCGTGGAGAAAATATCCATCAAGTTTTTGGCGCCGTTGCCGGGGACTTTCTTTGTCGATATTTTGAAAGCAAGAATCTATTAATCTTATTTTTTTTTTATTTTGTTTGTTTTCTTTTAAGGTTTTAACTTTAATTTTTTATAATTAAAATTTCTTGCGAAAGGGCCGTGCCGGGTTTTCATCCCGCGATACTGCCTAGTACCTTACGAACCTGTCATTGGGTAGCCCTTGGGAAGTCTGGCAAATTTTATTTTCTAAATTTTTAATTTTAAAACTTTTATTTTATCATTCTCTTTCTTGACCCCTATTCATTTTTCTTTTATTTTATTCCTTATTCCATTCTATTAAGTACCGGTTGTTTTCTTTTCTTCTTAAAATAAAAAAATATGTTATCACAATTAGCCGCTAAAATTGCCGAGCTCCAACACAAAGTAAATCTTTAGCAAGCTGCAAGACAGTGCCAAGTTTTGTGTAATTTTTGCGGTTCCCCTAACCGAAGTGAGGAATGTTATTTTTATCATCAAAATTTTTCTTATAATTTAAACAATAATTATGAAAATAATTATTCCTACTTTAATGAGAACCATTTATCGAATTTTCATGAAAATTACTTTTCCAATAATTTTTCCAATTTTAATGAAATTAATTCTTCAAATTTTAATGAAAATAATTTTCATGAAAATTCTTTTTCAAGCTTCAATGAGAACAATTTTTCAGATTTTAGTAATTTTTCTTCTTCCTCGGATGTTGCTTTCCGGCATGATCACCCGGAAAGATTCCTGAGTAATGAGGAGTTTTATTTAGATCCGACTTCTTGTTCTTCTTTTTCAGCACCGCCAGCTTTCTCTCCTAATTTTGACGATTCTTCTCAATTTCCGTTTGATTCTTCTCCCCAAAATTTGGATGAGACTTTTATTAATTTTAGTGATTTTTCTCCTTAATTGGATAATGTTGCTAATACGGAACATGACTCTTCATGTTCTCCTTTAGTTTCTTATACCGAAGAAAAAGAAAAACTTTTATCTCAAGAATTTGTTAAGTGTATGGACGTGCTCGGGGGAGTAGAAGAATAATATATTTCTCCTCCTACTACTCACAATTGTTCTCCTATTTATGAATTTTCAAATATAATTTATAATTACTTAGGAGCAAAAATTTATGAACCCGATGCATCCGATGATTTAATTTTAAATCAATCTACGAAAGAAAAACTAATTTTAGAAAATAAACAACCAGAGCTTGATCAATTTCTTTCACACGACCCTCCTCCGTGTGAAATTGTTTCTAACACGTTTATTTTTGATTTTTCTTACTCTAATGATTTTCATGTAGACGATGAGCCGTTGCAATCCAATGACATCAACGATCCCTTTGCCGCTCATCTGCAAAAATTCACATCACCTCAGGCACGTATATGTGATTTGAATTTACAACCTCAAGACCACCATTCAAAGAAGAAAAATCAAGAAGCAAGCGGAGGAGTAGCTTGGCAAGCATCTTCGGCGTATTCACCCAAGCGGGAATTAAGGGAGTTGCCCTTACATTTAAATTTTTATTTCCCTTTTTCCTAACCAATACCGTCTAGCTTAAAGACGGGAAAAAGAAAAGCGCTATTGGGAGACACCCCTTGCTTATCTTTAATTTTTATGCGTTTATTTTTATTATTTTATTTTTTTTTTCTTCTGAAATTTTTCAAATTTTTTTTCTTTCCCCCTTGTACTTGACTTATAAACATTGGGGACAATATTTATTTTTAAGTGTGGGGGTGGATTCTTAGTTATTGTTTTAATTTAAAAATCAAAAAAATATATATATAAAAATCTTTATAAATAAAAATAGAAAATCGAAAAATTAAATTTCTTAGAAAGGGACGTTTGGGATATCACCCCATTTTACCTCCTAGTACCATTGAGAGCCCTTCACAGGGTATACCTCGGGAAGTCTAAGAAGTAAAAAAAATTAGGTTTAATTTTTATTTAGAGAAGTCATTATTTCTATATATTTTCACATGCAAAATTCCTAGTAATTCAACTTGTTTATAGTGTTTAGAGAATTTTAATTTTTTAATTGAACGTTGAATTTTGGAGTAGAACTGTTGGCCATGTTGTGTTTCTAGTTAAGTGCACGTGTAAGTAGAATTTTATGTAGATTTAAATATTCAGCATATAATTAGTTTTTCATTTTTCTAAATACGTGAAAATGTTTTATTTTACTTTCATTTTGAAAACCGGTAAAACTTTAAAATAATTTAGGTGAGTAAGTAGAAGTTTGCTGGAGAGATATTTTGCAGACCAAGAGAGAGGTATTCTTTCTCGATGTCTAGAACTTGCCTTCTAACTATTCTCAAGACTTTGCATAAGTTAGACTAATTAGCATAAATATGATTTAGGCACTTCTTTTGGCCAGTTTGAGCATTTGTACCCGTACCTAAAAATATTATCTTTGTTAAGCTATTTTGAGCCTATTACCTTATCTTTTTGTTTTAGCTCCACCAGACATTTTACCAAGGCCTAAAAAGCAACCTAATTGCACAGCTAAGATCGAGCTTGAACATAATTAATCAAACATGCTTTGTGAGTGATTGGAGCCTTTTTATTTTTGGTGGCTCTTTTCTTATAAAAAAAAAGAGTTGATTTATTTTTCTTTCCTCTTCGAAATGAAATAAAGAAAAGAAAAAAAAATTATTAAGAAAAAGATTGAAGAGGTAGAAAAAATTTCAATATGATGTGAGAGTTAAAAAAAATAAGAAAAGAAAAAAAAGAAGTAGGAATTTGGCTGCGTTCTTAAAGCCATAGCAAATTTTTGTGTAAAAGCTCTCTCTAGGTTTTTGTGTGACTAACCACCGTTTTTATCTTTGACCATCCTCACCAAAAACCTAAGCCTACATTTAACCTAATTAAGTCCTATTGATTTATGTTTTTAAGTTAAACTAGTGTCGTGGCGAGAGTGTGAAAGGGCAAGCCTATGACAATCGACATTGATGGATTTCTTTGGAGGGTATCTTAGTCTTCGTTTGTGCAATGTTATCTTAGTACACACGATACACTCTCCCTAAATAAAATTTTAAGATTTACTGGATTTTTCATTTTAAAAGTAAAAATAATAGTGAGAACGCATTTTATGAAAAATAAAAACTTAATTTGTATGTTGAGTAAGTCTTTCTACAAAAATATCTACAAGCATAGGCATATGACTTCGCATTTTACTCCTTAGGTTCAATTTTCTTTTCTAGCATTTAAAATTTTTCTACTCCTATAGGAAGTTGTTTGCTCGGGACTAGCAAACGGATAAGTATGGGAGTATTTGATAACTCTAATTATTTCTATCTTTTTATTTAATATTTTATATTGATAGTTAGATATTATAAATCTATTTTATAATATTAAGTTTATAATTTACTAGTTTTTATATTTTATATTTATTTAATCTAACAAAATGATTTTCAATCTTGCAGGGCTAAACTATAGAATTTTTGGAGCAAAATAGGGATTTTCCTGTTTTCTGCCTAGAAACGCCCTGTGACACGCCCTACCCGGGCGTGATACAGGGGCGTGACATGCAAAAATCTTGTCTGCAGCAGAAGATCGTCGACCCGCGACTGAAGATCGTCGATCGGACCTGACACACCCGTGTCAAAATGTGACACGCCCGTGTACCCCTTACACGGGGCGTGCCAAATAGGGAATGTCCGTTGAGACACTTGCCACGTCTGATTAAATTGACACGCCTGGGTCACGGGCGTGACCCAGGGCATGTTTCGGGTGTTACCAGCCAATTACTCCTCCATTCCAACCGTTGCCGCCAGAAAGCCATTACAGCTCGACAGGCCCCTAGTCACGGGCGTGACTAGGGGGTGTGACACCTCCATAAAGTGCAGTTTACTCCCGTCGGTTTCACCTTCCCGCCGTTTTCATGAAACAGCCTTGACTAGGTCACGGGCGTGACCTAGGGGCGTGACCCGTCAGTTAACAGAATTTGGCGGTTTCTCCTCCAACGTTCCCGGGGTTTCAAGACGACGGTTCCGAGCCTGACACGCCCTAGGTCACGGGCGTGACCTAGGGCGTGACCAAATAGAAATTTTTCCTATATATTCCAGACAGCTTAGATGCTCAGGAGTCGAATTTTAGGAGTTGGAGTCTTGTAGTTTGTTATTTCCTTTTGCTGTATTTTTTCATTTCTAGTCTAGATTTACTATTGTTGTAATTCTTAATTTTAGTTGTTTTTAATTCAAGCATGTTTTTCCCTACTTTATTTTGTAAATCCCAAATCATGATAAGTAGCTAACCTTCTTTAGCACTTGATCATGGTGAACCTTGAAATAAAATAAACTCTTCTCCATATTTTATCAAATGTCTTATTCTTAATATTTACTCACTACAATTTGTCTTTGATTTCCATTTCATCAAATTCATATTACGCGTATATGGGTTTCGATCTTAGATCTGTATCCTAAATGACCGAAAGGTTGCGGATACGAGGAGATCACTCAAAGATAAAAGGATTTTAATGCACTTCTCGAGAGAGGACGACGTAAATCTTCCAGATTGGAGTCAAATCCAATAGAGGGGTTCACCGCCTAAAACAAGCTTAGGGGTTTAGACTGGCCGAAAGGTCTTTATCGATCAAGCTAAGGTTAGTCAGAAGCATGAGCTCTACAGAGACGCTTTTGTACTTTAGGAAACTCCACGGTCGAGTGAGTAGATAAGAGCTTGCATTACTTTATTTTTCAAGAAGATTTATTTTAGTCCAAGGGGATTCTAGATAAGGTGCTAGCTTCCCCAAATCGTATTTCTTTTCCTTAGTTTAACGCTTCTCTTTCCGTTTTTAAACATAAATCAACTTTCCTTCCGATAAGATAATAGTTTCCCTTGTGAGTACAAGTACTCGACAGCCCCGAGTTTAAATACGACACTTGATTCTATACTCCGAACGATAGGTATACTTGCCTCATCAATTGGAAACACGCGCTAGCGTGGAGAAAATATCCATCAAGTTTTTTCCACGCTAGGAGTACACGGGGCGTGTCACATTTCGACACGGGCGTGTCAGGTCTGATCGACGATCTTCAGTCGCGGGTCGATGATCTTCTACTGCAGACAAGATTTTTGCGTGTCACGCCCCTGTGTCACGCCCGGGTAGGGCGTGTCACAGGGCGTGTCTAGGCAAAAAATAGTAAAATCCCTATTTTGCTCCAAAAATTCTACAGTTTAGCCCTGTAAGATTGAAAATCATTTTGTTAGATTAAATAAATATAAAATATAAAAACTAGTTAATTATAAACTTCAGATTATAAAATAGATATGTAATATCTAACTATCAATATAAAATATTAAATAAAAAGATAGAAATAATTAGATTTATCACGTAGATCTGATTTGGTTTTTGCTGTGGGGGACTTGGTATTTCTAAAGGTTTTCCTGATGATTGGGATCAAGAGGTTTGGAAAGAACCGATAGTTGGACCCGAGGTATGTGGGGCCATTTAAGATTGTTGAGCGGATCGGTGGGGCAGCTTTTAGGCTGGACTTGCACGCGAATTTTCCTGACGTGCACTATCTTTTTCATGTTAGTCAGCTGCGGAAATATGTGCAGAGTTACAGGAAGGTTTTGGATTCTGCGCCATAATTGGAGCCAAATCTTTCTTATGTGGAGTTGCTTGTCCACATTCTGGAGGCTCAGGATCGCGTGTCGCGGAGGAAAACAATTCCTTTGGCTAAGATTTTGTGGAGAAATCAGGGCGTGGAAAGCGCGACTTGGGAGCTAGAGTCGGCAATGAGGAAGGCTTACCCACATCTGTTTCCCTGACTTATGCCTGGTATGTTTGCACTCTTTCTTTTTATGGCTTTTGTTTGGCTATTTTTCCCCTTTTTCTAGAAGGGTTGCGTGTAAAGTTTCGAGGTGAAACTTTCTTTTAGGGGGAGTGGCTGTAATGCCCCCGATTTTTCTTTGTTTTGTTTGATTGTTGTTTGGAGTTAGGATGATGCGTTTTTGGTCTTTTGCTGTTGTTAGAGCATGGTCTTAGCTCTTTAGGTTCCTTAAGTTGCCTATTTGTAGCCTGTTTGTAAGATTCCCCAGTTAGCCGGAGTTTGTTTTGGTGACTCGGCTGAGCCTCTCAGGGAATGCTTGTGCTTTGGCTTTGGGATGTGTTAGCCCTAGTTTTGATGGTTGGATGTTGTTTTCGACTTCGCCGTTGTTTTCGTAGCTTGGGTGTTTAGCTATAGTGCGAGTTTCGTCAAAATCCGAGATTATTTGTTTTTGCGTAGTTTCGACGTTTGTTAGCCGGTAGTGGTTACCTTTTATGTGTGCATATATGTATAATTTCTTATGAAGGCTTAGGGTGGCTATTATGTTATTATCTTAGGTTGAAATTGATGTTGCTAGCAGGGTGGCTTGGGCCTAATCAGTTAGACTGATTTCATTAGCTTGGGGTTATATGTGTATATATGCATAAATATATATATATTTTTTATATAAGGATAGTTTTTTTATTTATGCTAGCTAAAGGTGGCGATTTGGGGGAGATGCAGCTAGTGGCTGCTTATATTTGTTTATTATTATAGTCAGCTAGTGCCTAGGCTAGATTCTTTTTTTAGGTATAGGTTAAAGAGAGTGGAGATTTATTTGAATAGCTCCAGCTGTTCTCCTCCCTATTTCCTCTCCATTTCCCCAACATTGTTAGCTTCCAGTAGACGGAAACGAGCGAGAGGCGAAGGAGTTGCTGCTTTGACCGCCAGTTAGCTATTAAGTTAGGGCTGGTTTCTCTCGGGTAGCAGCGGATCTGAGCTGCTCTCGCCATACTCTTCCTTCCTAGGAAAGTAATTTCGCATTTTGAGTTGTCTATAGGAGCTAGGGTTTATTAAGTACTTCTTATTCCTCGCTAAAATCTCCAGGTTTTCCACTATAGGTAGCCAGAGGTGTAGGTGGCCGATCTTTTTGGTGCCGGTGTCGAGTTGGTGTTACAGCTGCTTCTTCCTGCCAGAATTCAGGCAAGCGGCTCCTTTCCCTTGCTATTTTGTCCCTTCTTTTACCTTGTTAGGTTGCTGTAGGTAACTTGAGTTCCTTTTTTCTTCTAGGAGCTAGGGCAGCAGCATTCCCTTTGCTCCAGCCATTTATTTTCGGCTTTAGGAACTGTCTAGATCGAGCCTATTAGGTTTTTTTTATTTTCTCTTTTTTTTCTTTTCTTCTCTATTGTCCTCGGTTTGGTGTCCAGGTATCTTGCTGGAGTTAAAGCTTAGATTATTTAGTGGTAGAATTAAGCTTAGGCTGCGGTGGATTGGGTAGGAGGAGTAGTAGAGAGAGTTGGAAATAATTCTCCAACTCTATGGTTAGTAGGCGTTGAGTGGGCTGGGGTCGGGCTAGCTCCTGGTTTTAGGAATTTTATGCTAAGTCAAAAGCATTGAGTGAGTGGACCTCACTCAATGCCTAGACTATTAGGCCTCTTATGTTGAGTGTGGTGCCCTCACTCAATGCCATGGTCGTTTTTGCGGCTAAGTCATTTGGCAATGAGTTAGTCGACCTCACTCAACGCCGTGGCTGTTTTGGCGTTGAGTGTGGTGGACTCACTCGACGCCAAAGCCTATTATTATGGCTAAGTCATTTGGCGTTGAGTGAGTCAACCTCACTTAATGCCGTGGCTCTTTTGGCGTTGAGTGTGGTGTACTCACTCAACGCCAAAGCCTATTTTTTCGGATAAGTCATTTAGTATTGAGTGAGTCGACCTCACTCAATGTCGTGGCTATTTTGGCATTGAGTATGGTAGGCTCACTCAATGCCAAAGCCTGTTGTTGCGGTAAGGTTACTTAGCGTTGAGTGGGTGGACCTCACTCAATGCCGAAGCTATTTGGCATTGAGTGTGGTGAACCCACTCAACGCCATGGCTAGGCTTTTTGCGGCTCTATTCCTTGCGTTTAGTGGGTGACCTCACTCAACGTCGTGGTTAGTGCTTGGTATTGAGTAGCCCCCACAGCACCGCGTCGAGTGAACTAGATACTTTTGCCTTGGGTTTTGTTTTACTTTAGGACTGTTAGTATGGCTTTTTCCTCAGGGGGGTGTTTGGTGTTCGGCTAGTTTTTGCTTGCCGAATCATGGATTATGACAGGTGGTGTGGTTTTGTGGGCTCTGTAAGGGGTGAATCGTGTGTGCTGAGTTCTGTCCACCACCACCTAGGCTGTATTGGCTAGAATGGTTGGGTGTGTGGACCCTATAGATGCCACCGGTTGTTTTCACCCTGGAGTGTTTTTGGGTCTGGTTTTTGGTGAGGGCTGTGCCGCCCACTCCGACCCAAGGTTTTCACCACGGCCAATAATTCACAAAGATTAGGATTGTTAGTTTGTTTACTTTTGAGTATCTATTTCTTATTGCATAGGTATGCCTTTGTGCTGCTGCAGGTGCTTAGCAGAGCATGTTGCTATTTATGTTCACACTTGGTGTACTTTTACTGTTCTTTGGACAGTGTTTCTTCTTACTGTCATGCCTTTTTTCTACTGATAGAGTTTTATTGCAGGGCTGGTAAACCCCTTCTTTTATTACTCATGAATCTAATGCTCCACTTTCTTTGATTTCTTTTACTTACTAAGGTGTTTTTTTTTGAATGCCTCAGGTTTAGGTTGTAGCCAGTTAGACAGTTAGTGCTCTTGTGGAGCTTGCTTGTGGCCTCCTGGGTAGCTGAGGTTGTTGTTCCTCATCTAGTGAGGTAGTTTTTCTTCCTTTCTGTATAGACATGCATACTCACAGGTGGGTTCGTGTCAGGTTGTTGACGCCCACTGGTGGCTTACTTATGTTGCTGGGTATGAACTAAAACTGTTACTTTTGCCTATTTTAGGTTGTTTACTTGTTTCTGTGAAGGTTTTATGCTAGGTTGCATGTTAGGTATTTTAAAACCCTAAAATATTACTACATGTATCTCATGCAAATCATGTTTACAAAAACTAAAGCACTATTTTTCCTTAAGCGTAAAGACTATCATTTTATATATACTACACCAACCTTTGAGTCGTGCATACCATGAGTGGTCCCTCGGGGACACTTATGCTCCTTTAGGGTGTCAAAACAACTTAATTAAAGTATTTTCCGCTGCGAATGAATATTTTTTTATCGTGGACTAGCTGATCCATTGTGCCGAGGGATAACTGGCTTCCTTTCATAATAAGCTATGGTTTTCTTAAAATCTAAAGTCTGGTGTTTTGCCTGAACGTGTGCAGTTATCCCCTGCACTACGTGGCATCACAACACGTATTTTCTCTTGCTCTGATACGATTTATTCGTCGAGAAAGTGCGGGTTGTGACATAAGGTACAGTGCCTTAGCAATAGGGCAAGTACCTGCCTCAAGGTCTATCACAAACTCCACCTCTCTCTCAAGAGGAAGTCCTGGAAGATTATCAGGAAAGACATCGAGAAATTCTCGCACTACTGAGATATCCTTAAGACGTGGTGTAACAAAAGCTATTTCCAAAGAAGAAATAGAAACAAGATACGCCTCGCAACCAGACTCTAGAGCTCGACAAGCACGTACCATGGAAATAAATAGGGAAACCTTGCCCTGAAAACCATAAACACTCATAGGTTGGTGGTTTTCCATCTTGAAGTCCAGCCGCTTTACCTTGCACTGGATGACCGCATCATACTTGGACAACCAGTCCATGCCCAAAATCATGTCAAAATCTGCTAGGTCTAACACCATCAGATCCGTAAAAGCTAGGAAATCGCCTAGACAAATAGGGCATCTCTGAATTCCTTGATTTGATACCACCAGATCTCCAGAGGGAAGCTTAACTTTGAAGGAATTCCCTAATTGATCCACGTTCAAACAATGTTTACCTTCAAACTCTAGGCCACAAAAGAATGAGTGGCACCTGAATCGAAAAGAACGCGCACGCACCTATTCTTCACCTTAAACTCCCCTAAAACTGTAGCATACATAACTAAATGAACGAAAGCTAGGGAAAATAATGGAGAGTAAAAGTTAAACTAGAATCAAACCTGATATCACTTGGGTAGAGGTCTGAGCTTCCTCCCTGGTTACCACATTCAGGTTTCCTTTCCCTCTGTCCTGGTTTGGCGGCGACGGTAGAGCCCAAAGAGCGGCAGGCTTTAGTGGGGACTGAGCCTGGGGGCATGAAGACTTCAGGTGCCCCTTCTTCCCGCACTGGAAGCAAGCCTAATCCTTCGACCAACAAATACTAACGTCATGTCCCTTCTTTGTATAGAATGTACACACCAGATCTCCTTTGGGTGCACCTTTGATGACGAGCACTTGCTTATACTTCAGAGTGGTTGTCCTCTTGAAACACCTTTTGTAAGGGTGGCCAGATTGACCACATAAGTTACATATATCACCGTCTTTCATCTTCGAAGAAGGGCCAGGTGCTCTAGAGCTTCCATCCTCATCACTTTTCCTCTTCTCTTTTCTCGCCGTTGCACCTCGAGTCTTGGCGTTTTCAATCGCCTCAACTTTCAGAGCGGCTTCTACTGCCTCAGCATAACTTTCAGCCCTATAAGTGCATGCCCACTATTTGACATCGCTTCTTAGTCAACCGAGGAAGCACTTTACTCTTCCTACCTCTAAAGCTACAAAATCAGGAGCAAATCTGCTCAGCTTGCTGAACTCAATCTCATAATCGCTCACCGTGAGCTCTCTCTGATTCAGATGCAAGAAATTATTCATCAGGCGGTCCTGCTCGACCGAGGGTATAAACTTCTTATGCAACATCTTCATAAAAGTTTCCCACGAGCATCCTTCACTCAGACTCTACTTTTCTCGAATCCACCAGCTCTTTGCTAGGCCTTTTAGTTGATAGGCTGTAATCATTACATTCTAGGCTTCTACAATCCCCAAATATGTGAATATCTCTTCGATATCGATGATCCAATCATCCAAAACCATAAAGTCGGCTCTCCCGTCATAAGTGGGAGGTTCCAATTGCTGGAAATGCGAGATAAAATTCATCTCTAGCGCTAGCATCACCGTGGGCACTAGAGGAGCAGGAGTAATGGGTACGACTTGACCCAAGACAGAATCTTGCACTAAGGGTTGCTGCGCAGGAGCGGAAGACAACAAGGACTGAATCTATGATTGCATCGCAACTAATTGTCTCGACAGAGCCTCATTGCTCTGACGCAGACTCTTGATCAACGCATCGCTTTGAACACCTAATGACTCACCCTCCAACTAGGGAGTCGAGCTCGTCGCATGACTCTTTGGCGGCTTTTATAAAAAGGCAACGAACCACTCATCAAAATCCTAAATTACGACTAGGCCACAAAACTTAGTTCAGACCATACTTAAAAGACACTTGCTTATGCTGCAACTTTTTCTAGGACTTTACAATGATGCTATGTCCTACTTAGGATGATATCCTCTCATCCTATTGAATCATGTGCCTATGATATGAATGCATGGATTCTTTATTCTTATTAAAAATCATGTGTCTACATGTGTCATCATGTAAACCTTAACTTAGCACGCGTTCTTATGCGATGATATGCTATGTATGTAGTGTTATGCATCCTAAAAAGTCCTTAATGCATGTTATGAGCGACATACACATGAAATATTATGCATCCCATACTACATAATATCATATGCAACGAGAAAAGAAAACGTGCTAATGGGCACCCATGTGATGGTGGTTATGCATCCCATAGTACATAACCGTCACATGTTTCCACCTATGGTGGATCCATATACAAACACATATTATGCATCTCATACTACATAATATGCCCCATATACTTCTTGTAATGCTATGAGTGTAGTGACTATGCTTCGGCTAAGACGTACTGATGACACATCAGTGTGTGTATGCAAATGGAAGAAGGGAAATCAAATCTACAACGGGTGGTTAGTTTGACAAACTCGTCAAACCAACCTCCATCTGATACCAACTGTCACAACCAGCATTTTTCACCGCCTTTTAAGATATATCAAAGTAAGGTAAAATGCGCGTCATGATGCCACGTTAGCAGGGTATAACTGCGGGCGCTCAGGCAAAACTCCTACTTAACACATAAAGAAAGATTTTTAAGTATTTAGAGGAAAATCCAATTTAAGTTAAGCAGTTAGCCGTATCCCTCTGCTTAGTTGCTCATCTATTCCACGAGGAAAATAGTTATACGCTTGTGGAAAATACTTCTATTATGAGGTTAAACATCCTACATGAGTGTAAACGTCCCCATAGGACAACTCATGGTATGCAAGACTCTAGGCTTATAATAGAAGGTACGAAATAGCTTTTACGGTCGCTAAATATAATGAGTTAGAATTTTAAGATATTCAATGCATGAAGTAATAATAGTAGTTTTTATATTTTAAAATACCTAACATGCATTCATAGCATAAAACATCCCAGAGAGCAAGCAATCCAATTCATCGCAAGGAAAACAACTAGCAGCTAGCAAAGTATCCAAAACCAGCTATCATGTAGGTGTCAACAATCTGACACAAACCCACATAAAGCAACAGTATGTCTTAATTAGGTAAAGTAAACTAAAACAACAAACTATCTCGCAACGGCGAGGTGAAAACCACAACCAACACTGCTGCTCAGAAACTCCAAAACCAGCTCCACTACCTGCTAAAGATCCGAACCTGACTCATTCAAAAGGCAGAACACCTAAGCAAGAGGGTACAAGCGGTGGCAGAAAAGTAAGCTATAAGTAAACAAAGGTCAAAATGGGTACCAACCCAAGACCAAAAGTGCAAGGGGAAACTATAAGGTAAAGTACCAAAATCAGAAATGAACACTTACGTGAATCGTTACGTACAACAAAATACACCAGATGCACAAGTTTATAAAAAGTGGAAAGCATGATTAAATCATAAGAAAGAATTCTCAAAACTTTATTGGCCATATGTGGTCAACTCTACCCAAAAAAAAGGTGAGGTGGTCTCTCATCCGGACACACCCTCACAGATATAATATCTGTCTAACTGTGGGGAGACTCATACACTCCACCATTCACCGCAGATGCCCAAACACCCAGTAGAGTTCCACAAAGTACTAAAAAATGGAACAAAGCTTGCGGCGGTTGTTTCGTCAACTAACACCCGCAGCAAAGGAAAACCATGATATAAATCTCAATACTTGGCACATCGGAATCTACTAGACATTTCTGAATTCAAGAAATGGTTGATCAACCTTAAGGAAAGATTTACAATCCTAGATAAACTCTATCACGTTCTACAATAATAGTTAGGGGAGATTAAAGCCAACAATTTTACATTTCATCAAATCATTACAACTCTACAAGGTTGAATTATCATGACAAGAACTTATATATACAAGTGGATTCCAAGAGAAGATTAAACATATCTACAAATCGGAATGACAAAAGTGCAGAAAGATTAAAGAACAAAAGATTAACCGTTACCATCAAGTTCAGAAAGAAAAGGGAGGAAAACAACCACTTGCCTTGGTTTCGCCTCCAAATCAAACCTCAACATAGATCAGGGCTGAGGAAGACGGGGGAAGTCGGAATCTGAACAAAACGACCGAAATAGAAGTTAGGGCCAAAAACCTTAACGAGAAAGACTCAAGAAAAGGGGGAAAACCTTACCACGATGGCGCAACTCTCATTGAGAGCTTTCAGGATCTATGATCGGTTCAAGATTTTGAGCACTGGAGCACCGTCGGCGGCCACCGAAAGAATCACGAAAGAACTTTCTCTCTCTCGCTCACACCGCTCCGGTTTGGGAGATGAATAGGAGTTCGGTCTAAATGAAGAAGGAAGAAGAGGTAGGTATATATATAATAAGTGTAATATTAGAATAACTATACTTAAGAAAATGAACCGGGGTTGGCTGAACAGGGTTTTCCGAGACAAAGGTCTAGGTTTTCTCGAGAATAATGTTAGAATTATCGAGAACTAAAAAGTACTTCTCGAGTACTAAAAGGCTTCTCAAGAACTAGAAAAAACAGGACTCCTCGAGAACCTAAGGACTTCTCGAGAACTAAAGAAGAATTACTCGAGTACTAAAAGGGACTATCTCGAGAAAAGACAGTGGACTTCTTGAGAAGGGCTTCTTGACATCTCGAGAACAACCATTATTTTCTCGAGAACAAGAGGAAGATTTCTCGAGAGCTTCTCGAGAAATAAGAAAACTTCTCAAGAAATGGGTAAGCATTACTCGAGAAAAACTCAAGACTACTCGAGTACTAGACCGTAACTCCCAAGAACAAGAAGATTCTTCTCGAGAACAACACGGGTTTTCTCGAGAACTTCTGGTCTTCTCGAGAACTAAACAGGATAAATTCGAAAATTTCAAATTGTTTTTTATTCCGGGATAAAATGTCGACTCTACTATTTAGCAGCGAAGAAAACCCGAGAATCTGAAGCACCATTCTTGAGTTATTATCATCAAATGCTTACTTAAGAAAAAATCATCATAAAGATCCAAACACCCACCGAGACTCCAAAATGCTCGGATCGCAATAAAACTGGACAAGTCCAAAACCTCAAAACTCAGTCCTTCCAACATGAAAACATTCAATCCAATCAAAATCCCAAAATCGTATCAAATAGACCCAACAGACACGAAAACACACTAACGGAGCAGCCCCATAAACATGCGTAAAAAGTAACGCCTTGGCTTCATAAATAAGAAGATACCAAAATAAATAATATATTCAGAAAATCGGGGGCGTTACAATTCTGAGGTAGGTGATTTTTGGATCACTGAGCTATAGGAGCAAAGCTTGATCTGAGTTGTAGGGCCTTGTGCCTGAGATAGGCCTTGGAGGAGACTTAGAGATCCTGAGGGATCTATGTTGTAAGCTCCTTGGAGCCGAGTTAGAGAAGTTGCCTTGTCTAACAAATTATTAGATATGTGTGAGGGATAGTGGACGTACCACTAATCTGGGGAACCATTATAAAATTCCTATGTGCTTTGTGTGATGTCTTGAAAGCAAAATATAACTAAATCACAACTCACCTAAAACATGAAAAAGCACAAAAATGCATAAGACCAATTCACCCACTCCCCCCTCTAGGTGTTTGTTAGCCTTAAAACTAAAGTCTTTCAAGTGGTATCATAGGGAGTTTGCTCAAAAAGGACTTAACAGTATAATTTGATCTCCAAGGGTACCTAAAAGGATTATACTTATGGGTTCAGGAGGGAACAATAAGGAGCTGGGTTCTATGAAGCTTCCAATATGTAGGAAGGACAACTTTTGGATCTGGAAGGAGAGGGTCAGGCTTTTCATGGAAGCATCTGACCCAAGGATCGTCTTAACTGTTCAAGAGGGACCTTTCATCCCCATGAAAAGCTCAACTCTGGATGGAACTGTCCAGATACCCAAGCAGTATTCAAAGATGACCAAGGATAAGTCATTCTGGCCACCATGGACAAGAGAGCTCAGCACATCATAGTTAGTGCTATTGATGATTCTACTTTCCAGAATCTTGTTTAGTGCAAGACTTCAAAAAAGATGTGGGACACATTGGTGGTCTATATGGAAGGGACCTATGAGGTCAGGGATGACAGGAAATCCCAACTCAACCAAGAGTATGAGGCCTTCAGACAGAATAAGAAGGATAACATTGCATAATGCTATGAAATTTTTTTCAGAATTGAGAAAGAGCTGAGGACCTATGGGAGGGTCTTCAACCATTATGAGCTAAATGACAAGTTACTCAGGTCTCTAACTAGAAACTGGAACACAAAGATCTATGCCATCAGATAAGTGGCAAAGTTTGCTGATACTTTACCTCACACATTATTTGGGAAGTTGCTCTCCTATGAGATATATCTATCTGCTCGTAAGAAGGAGGAGACTATCAGCAAATCCCAGGCCAAGGAAAAAACTGTGTCCTTTAAATCTGAGATCACCAAGAAGAGCAAGGAGAGGATTGCCTCTCCTCCAAGGAGGCCTGCTGAATCAGACAGCTCAGAGCCAAACACATCAGACAGTAGCATGTCTGATGGAGATTTTGTTGCCTTCTTTAGGCAGTTTCAAAGGATGGTGAAGAGGAAGCAGTGGAGGAGCACACCTTCTACCTCCTCTCATCATGTGAAGGACCACTACAAAGCTAAGAAGAAGTACTCCAAGGGAGACAGGTATGAATCCAAACCTAGTAAACATGTTTCTTTTAAAGTTGTTTGTTATTATTGCAGCAAACCTGGGCATGTAATTACTAACTGCCCAATAAAGAAAAAAGAATATGGTGAGAAAAAGGTCCATCATCACCAGATAAAGAAGGAAAAGACCTTCATTGCAAAGAACGAGAAGATTTGGGGTCAGTCTGACTCAGCATCTTCTGAGTCTGAAGAAGAAGAAGCCTACATAGGGCTATTTGCTGCTGAAGAAACTAAAGAATATCCTGCTGCTAGGATAGGTATAGGGCCCCTCTATCACACTCAGATAGTGACTCAGAGGATTATGATGAGGATGAAGATGCCAACAACTGTTATGGGTTGATGGCCATGTCAAATGAAGAATCCTTCTAGGATTAACCTGGTCCAGACAAGGTACATTCTCTATCTACTTCTTCTGAGACTTGTTATGAGACTAGTCTAGATTCTTATGCATCATCATCCTGTGATGAATATGGGTCAGAATCTGAGTAATATATCAATAATATTATTGCCAAGTATGGTGCCCTTCTAGATGCTTTATTAAGAAGCAAGAAGTTGGCCAAAATGTAAGCTAAGAAGATTGTATTCCAACGTCTTGCTGCTTCCCTACAATCTGAGTCAGCATCCTTGCTGGAGCAGAAGATAAGGGAAGTTAGCAGACAAAAAAATATCACAATCATCCAGATTGGGATCATTAGATAAAAGGACAGTCTCATTTGGGATCTTGAAGAGAAACTCCAGAGGGAGAAAAGGATTGTGGCTAGATACTCTAAGCCCAAGTTTGTGTTACCCAAAATTGACTCCTGCTCCTCTCAAGAAAACAAGAGGGGCTTAGGATTCAAGGGAAACACTAGAGCTGTCCCTTTCAAAGGAAAGGTAAAAGCTCCAATTCAGCCTCCCATCACCTTTGAAAAGGTAACGATCCCTGTTAATAAGTATGACCAGGACAGCATGTATGGTCATTGGAAGAATGATAATTCTTCCTGGAAGAATACAAATGTACATTCCAATGGAAGGAGAAAAGGAATGGGATTGAGTGCCTTTAAGGCTCCCCATGATGAAATTCAAATGGCCCATCATGGACAATTTGTATTTGGTGCTCCAACCCCCACTCTCAAGAATGTGTCAGTGGAAAACTCTCAAAGTCATCCATCAAAACCCAGACCAAGACTAAGTCTATTAGTAAGCCTGATTTGGCTATCTCTGATGCTATCAAGAGTTTGTTATCTGCAAAGAAGACTGCTATTAATGGAATTCAGAGCAAGTAAAATAATTCTACTGGAAGACTCACTTTCAGTCAGATCCTTGCTGAAAGGAACCGGAAGAAGGTTGCTACTCTTCATTTTGAATAGACAGCTGCTGTCAGCCTAGCTACCAGACCAGCTTTGAAAAGAAGGATCAATATTCATGAGTGTATGTGTTGTGGAAAAGTGGGTCACTTTGCCTTAGATTTTTAGCACAATACTAATGTGCCCAGAGCAAAAGTTAGTCTTCCTGTTTGAAAATCTGCAGGAAGATAGGTTCATTTTCAGGCTAACCATAACAAAGGACCCAATATCTATTAGGGTCCTAAGATAAAATAAAATATGTTTTGCAGGATAGTCCAAATACTCATACACCTATATGGTACTTAGACAGTGGATATTCCAAGCATATGACTAGAACAAGGAGCAAGTTGAAGTATTACACTCTAGCGAAGGATGGATCCAAAGTAATTTTTGGTGGTTTAGATAGAGGAGTCACCAAGAGATATGGTAAGATCACCAATGGCATAGTCACTATCATAAAAGTAGCTTGTGTGGAAGGTTTGCAACATAACTTGATAAGCATAAGGCAGCTATGTGATTTAGGCTATGTCACTGTATTCCACAAGGATGATTTCCATATTAAGAGGTCAAGTGACCAAGAGGTCATCTTGACCGCACTAGGAGTGGAAATGTCTATTGCTTAAATTTTCTCTGTTTGGATATAGACTCTCATATATGCCTAGTTGCAAATGAGAAAGTCACATACTATGTCCAATGGCATAAGAGGCTAGCACATTTGAACTATAAGACCATTGGTAAGCTCTTTAGTGAAGAGCTAGTTAGTAATGATCCAAAGATGAAATGCACTAAGGAGGGTATCTACTCTGCCTGCTAAAAAGGCAAGCAGACCGAGGCTTCCTTAAAGAGCATTTGGACAGAAGACTCTATGAGGTATTTACACCTCTTGCATATGGACTTGGTTAGTCCTATGGCAGTTCATAGTCTTGGTAGGAAAGTCTACACCCTTGTGGTTGTTAATGACTTTTCTAGATTTACTTAGGTTTTCTTTCTTAAGAAAAAGTCTGAAACCCTTGATGTCTTCAAGACTTTTATTAAACAAATTCAGAATGAATTGGATAGTACTATGGTCAAAATAAGAAGTGACCATGAGACTGAATTTTAGTTTGAAAGCATGACAAGGTTCTGTGAAGAGCAAGGGATTTTTCAAAAATTTTCTAATCAAAGAACACCCCAGCAAAATGGGATTGCTGAGAGGAAGAATATAACTCTCATAGAAGCTGGTAGGACTTTGCTAAGTCACACATATCTCCAAAAATTTTTCTGGGCTGAGGCAATAAATACTGCACGTCATGTCCTAAATAGAGCTTCTATCACCAAGAGCCACAAGAAGACTCTCTATGAGATTATGAAGGGCAGAAAACCAAACCTGGCCTATCTCAGGATCTTTTGTAGTAAATGTTATGTGTTAAATAATGTGGAGTCCTAGGTGACTAAGTTTGCTGCCAAGTCCTATAATTAGATATTTGTTGGGTACAACAATCATAATAATGCCTATAGGATCTACAACTTTAAAAATCAAGTTATAGAAGAGTCTATAAATGTAGTATTTGTTGAGTCAACTATGATTAACAATGAGCTGCCTAGCTCTTCATCTAGACCTATATGTATAGATTTATTGATGGACAATCTAACCCTCAAGAAAGCTGCTCCAATAGTCCAAGATGAAGATGAATGTGTGTACATTCCCTAAGGAGTATAAGACACACATGATGTGAATGAAGATCAGCAAGATGCAACCACTAAAGCTAAAGATGCTGAAGGAAGATTGCCTCCAGCTATTAGGCATTAAAGGGATCATCCCAGACATCAGATCATTGGTGAAGCTAGCCAAGGAGTCATGTCTAGAAGTAGAAGTCTCAACACAGCATTGTATTCAAGCTTCCAATCACAAGTTGAGCATAAAAGATTTGAAGAGGCTAATATAAAAAAGTTATGGATTGTGGCAATGCAAGAAGAACTGAACCAGTTTAAGAGGTATAAGGTTTGGAAGCTTGTTCCCAGACCACAAGGACATAATGTCATTGGAACCAAGTGGATCTATAGAAATAAGCTTGACGAAATGGCATTATAATCAAGAACAAGGCTAGGCTGGTGGCTAAGGGATACAAATAAGAAGAACATATTGACTTTGATCAAACCTTTTCCCCAGTAGTCAGATTGGAAGCCATCAGACTATTCCTTGCATATACAGCACACAAGGGATTAAGAGTCTACCAGGTGGATGTGAAGTTAGCCTTCTTGAATGATGACTTAAAGGAAGAAGTCTATGTTGAGCAGCCATCAGGTTTCATTGCTCCTAACTCACCTGATTATGCTTATAGACTTAGGAAAGCTCAATATGGGTTGAAGCAAGACCCTAGGGCTTGGTATGAGACCTAGTCTAGCTTCCTCATTGAGAACAAATTCTCAAGGGGGAAGATAGACAAGACTCTATTTCTAAGGGAATCTAAGGGCAAGACCATCCTAGTCCAAATTTATGTAGATGCCATAACCTTTGAGTCTACTGATGACAACCTTTACAGGAAGTTTGCCAAACTTATGCAAGGGAAGTTTGAGATGAGAAGTATGAGTGAGCTTAAGTTCTTATTGGGCCACAAAGTAAGGCAAACTGAAGATGGATTGTCCATATTCCAGTCAAAGTTAACTAGGGAGTTAATAGAAAAGTTTTGAATGGAGAGTTCCTTCATAATGAAAACTCTCATGGGGTCAAGTATGTCTATAGAAAAAGATGAGCAGTGAAACATGTTGATGAAACTTTGTATAGAGGGATTAATGGATCCCTCCTATATCTTACTACAAGTAGGCAAGTCATCATATATGCTACATGTGTTTGTCTAACTGATGTAGTGACGACTGTGATTCGGACGTGACTACAATACGGACTCCTAAACGTTACCAAACATGAAATAAAAAGAGAGAACGCCGACCAAAAGCGAACGAAAAGGGGTCGGTTGGTTCCCAAAATCCAGGACTCGATACCACGTCCTTATGACCTACCTCTCCAACAAGCACACAACTCACCATAAGCTGGACTCGATACAACGTCCTTAAGACCTACCTCTCCAACAAGCACACAACTCACCGCACCTACACAAACATCTATTCATTTCAATATAGCCGTTTCAAGCGCAGCAATAATTTATTTCGGAGCGGCGGAAAACCTTTAAGAGCGATCGAAATTCGAGTCGTAATTAATTCCCTTGTTGGCACATAAATTGCGCCGAACAGAAGAGCAAATCGAGGCTAAGCCACGTTGCACTCTCGATATGGATCTACCCGTTCCGGACAATAAGAGATTCAATAACAACACCTTCAAATTAAGATTTTGCAAGCGACGGATTTAAAAATCGCGGAAAAAACGGTGCATGAAAAACCTCCACAAACTAAAGCAAGAATCACACAAAGAAAGAGATTACCCAACCGGGATGAAAGTTCACACAAAGATAAGGTGGGAGAATCACTCTCTCCACGGATCCACCGACGTCACACCGAGGGGTTTGCAACCTTCTTCCACGGAGTCGCACCAAGGAAGCCGCACCGGAGTCGCACCGAACGGATGGAGAGAGAAAGGGGCGGCGGTTTCACACCACACAAGGGGGGGCCGGCGGTTTCACACCACCAAGGTGTCGGCGGCTTGGAGAAAGCTCTTGGCCGAAATTCCTAAAGGAGAGGGAGTTTTAGGTTTCAAATATTCAATGATCATATTCCTCTTAAACACCTCCTTAAATAGGAGTTTACAATAACTCTTAGCCCTCCATGATGGAGATGTAATCTCATCCATCCAAAAGGCTAAATGCACACCAAAATAAAATTTTGTTCCAAATGAAAAAAAATAACACATTCCATGAATATAAAATTATCACTTAAACATAGGATAATTTTATATTCCAAAATATTAAATAAAGTGCATGAAATAAGAAAATTTGGCTAATTTTTCCATGGCTGTTTTAGCATGTCGCGGGCGGAGGTTGTAACGTGCACTTCCTTCAGCGTCATCACGATGTCTTAGATCTTTATGTCGTAGCGCCTCGACAACCGGGTCATCATCAAGTAGCGGTGGCGCTGCATCAATCCTCCCCCACTCAAAATCACGTATCTCTGATGCGTGAGTGGAGAGATAGCGGCGGAGAAGCTCGACATCCAAATGTTGAAGCTCTGTCATGAGTACCCAAGAGTCGTCCGAAGGGGGGCGTTCACGCCAACGGACGAGGAAGCGATAAGTAGTACCATCCGGAATAGTGAATGGTTCCGCAGCGAGTATCATATCTGGAGTGAGAAATATCCTGGGGAACCTCGGAAACATGTCAGCAGTAGGAGTAAAAGAAGGCAACGTACCATCCGATGTTATACCTGTGGGGACCGAAGGAGAGAGATCATCCGAACTACCACTCCCCAACCCATTAGAATTTTCAGTGGAGGGAGAAGACGACAGAGAATTCAACTCAGGTGGAGGTAAAACAAACAGCGTCAAATCCGAGACATTAAAAATAGGGGAGATACCCCAATCAGCCGGCAAATCCAAAACGAAAGCGTTGTCACCTAGTTTCTTGATAATCCGAAAAGGACCGGTGTGCTTCGGTGCCAACTTCTTAACGGTGCCAGATGGCAAGCGTTCGAGAACTAAACAGACTAGGACCAAATCGCCAACTATAAAGTGCAACACCCTCCAAAGTAAATTAGCATGCGACTGATAAGACTCGTATTGAACAGTCAAGGTAGCTCGTATACGTGCATGTAAGTCATGAATATGTTGGGCGAAGGATTGTGCAAACTGACTTGTCTTGTATGTTGGGGGCAACGGTACCAAGTCAATAGGCATAGGGGCCTTGTATCCATGGACAATCTCGTTTGGTGACAGACCAGTAGACCGATTTTTGGAATTATAATAAGCTAATTGGGCATGGGGAAGAATAAGATCCCACGTGCCTTTGTGATCGCTTACGAGGCATCTAAGAAGTCTACCCAAGCTTCGATTATCCAAAACCAAACCATTCACATAACGGTGAAAGACTATTCAAAACAATCTCGGAAGTAATTTAAAGGACGCATTTAGAAGGGTCAAGAAATTAAAAATACGCCTAATTAAATTAAAACCATGAAGGGAGAACCCATGTGCCACATGACTTGAATTAATAGTATAAAATAACAGAATTATGTCTGGTGGCACATGTGCTTTAAATTCAAAAATTAACGTAGTGGGATCCAACGTTTTCATTTTAAATTTAAAATTAAATTTTGATTTAAAAATATCATAATAAATAGTCAGCGAAAAACGTTCGTCATCAACTACGTTCGCCCACGTCATTCTAAGTAAGTTTAACGGGATGGCGAGAATAATAAACTTCTCTAAATATGAAGGGCTAGAAATGACTAAATCATCTACTCGAGCTAAGGGAACCAGAGGGAGAGTCGACAGGGTTGACTCCGTAGGGGGAACCAAGTCACAGTCAACGTCAAAGCATCGATTAAGCGTCCAAGAGAACGCCTCCGGTTGCAAGCCTTTAAAATCAAAAGTAAACTCGAATAGTGGATTCGTCCTCACTGAAAACACATCCTCAGTTAACGTTTCGCCCCAGAATGAATCCACCAAATCATTAGAAATTTTACTTAAGTCAGAAACAGTGATCGTCTCAATAGTAGGCAAATTCGTATCCGATAAAATTTCCAAACTAACTTGGGCCTCAGGCGAAGGGGCTATCATCAAAGAATAGTCAGTTGGGCCCTCAGTGCTAACGTCATCCAAACATAATTCTTCCCATGAGGTGGGGACATCGTCTAAGTCAGAATAGGGGGATGGGCAAATCGAATCCAGGGGAGTATAATAATAAGCTTGAGTTCCAAGCGGCGATAATAACGTAAAAGGACTAACTCCCGGATGTATCACACTAAGCTTATCCCAAACTGAACATCCATCCCAAGGTGACTCTACCAATACCGTAGAAACGTCTAATAATCCTGGGTCAACCAATATAACGTCGGATCCTAGCAATTCATCACCTAAATCAGTGATATGTAAGCTCTTAGCATCGGATGACTCTACCGACTCAACCAGAATGTCTACTGGCTCAGGGTCAACAGAAGATTCCATGACTAAATTATCGTCGAAGGGGATTGGAGATGATTCCTCAGGGGAGAAATCCTCTTCCAGGTCACTAGGGTAACCAATCTCCTCAACGCCACTAAAAGCGTCAGTGAAACTTGTCTTGTCCTCAGTGACGGGCGCAATCCTAATCACATCCTCAGGTTCAACAGGAGAGTCAGGCACTATCGTAAGTGAAGGAAGACTCTCACCTAGCTGATTAATTTCATCTTCAAGAGATTCCATATCCACATAAGCATCCTCAGAGGTATCAATCACTATATCAGAGGGCTTAGATGTCGAAGCTAAGGAAGCAAGCACCCTAATAGTAACCTCTTTCGAGTTCAAATTTTTGGGTCGGAATGGCTTATATTTCCTATAGGTGGGACTAGACACACTCTGGGTAATACTACCTCTCTGGGGATAGGATCTATCCTGAGGCATAGGGTCACTCCTATAAGCGGATACGGGTCTAGTGATGTAACTATTCTTACTAATGGGTGTGGTGCTATTAGTGCGCAGGTAGGCAGGATCAAATTGATCCGAGAGGAGGTTACGCATGTGCGGCCAAGCCTAACGCTAGCTACCAACACGACGCTCTTAGTTTAACCAAAATAATCGGGCCCGACCTACTAATCGCTCTCGGGCAAAGCTAACCTTTTCGTAGTCATCCCATAAGTGATAATTAAAATATTGTTCTAATCCCTTAAGCCAGTCTCTAAAATTTTGGGGATACTCTAAACCGTCATAAGTAGGATAAATGTGGTGTGCCCAAGGGGTGTGTTTAGCCATATCCTTAGCATAGTAATAGTTTAACTGAGAAGCATATACGTCATATGCCATTTAGTGAGAACCGGAGAAGAAACTCGATCCGATACTTGTGCACATGCAAAAAAAAGTAAACTGAGCCTAATTAAATCTCAAAGATTTAATTGTTCCCGCTAGTTTCAAAAAATAATATATGCATACTTTTTTATATTCTGAACAAGAAAATTATAAGGATTATTAATAAATTTTTTCAGCTTTTTTTTTGCAGAAAATAAAATTTAGCCGGCTATTGGCACACCAAATACTAAATTTTCAAATTAATTAATAAAAATAATTACTGAATGAAAAATAATAATTTTTTTTGTTTTATTACTAATAATTAGATGGAGAAATACCAGAAATTCTAAATTTAAGATTTTGAGGAAAAAAAATTAACATTTTTAGGCCGCTATTTGCAGACCACTATTATTTTTTTTTGTAATTTTGAGAAAAATTTGAAATTTTGAATTTGAAGTTGGAAATTTGAAATTTGAAATTTATTATTTGAAATTTGAAATTTATTATTTGAAATTTCAAATTTGAAATTTGAAATTTGAATTTTGAATTTTGAATTTTGAAATTTGAAATTTGAAATTAGAAATTTTGAAATTTGAAATTTGAATTTTGAAATTTGAAGTTTGAAATTTGAAATTTGAATTCAATTTCAAATTTGAATTTTAAATTTTGAAATTTTAATTTTGAAAATTTGAAATTTAAAATTCGAAATTTGAATTTTAAATTTTGAAATTTGAAATTTGAAATTTTGAAAATTTTAAATTTGAAATTTGAAATTTGAAATTTTAATTTTGAGATTTGAAATTTTTTTTTTGATATTTCGCTGAAAAATAAAGATTTCAGCCCGCTATTTGCAGACCAACTAGATAGAATTACGATGTTCCAATTTTCAGGCTGACCTAACGAAGACGAATAAAAAAAATTTCTGTTTTAATGTTGCTGGAAATAAGTGCATGAAGCTACAGAATGTTTTTCAGATTTTTTTGACAAGTTTAAAATTCCGAAAGGTTTTACTAAACGCAGACCAATCCGAAAATTTCAGATCCTAAAAAGATGAGATCGACCAATGAAGAACCCAGAGAGGATGTTTGCAACTTGGGAGTTGAAACAACCTCCTCTGATACCAAATTGATGTAGTGACGACTGTGATTCGGACGTGACTACAATACGGACTCCTAAACGTTACCGAACAAGAAATAAAAAGAGAGAACGTCGACCAAAAGCGAACGAAAAGGGGTCGGTTGGTTCCCAAAATCTAGGACTCGATACCACGTCCTTAGGACCTACCTCTCCAACAAGCACACAACTCACCGTAAGCTGGACTCGATACAACGTCCTTAAGACCTACCTCTCCAACAAGCACATAACTCACCGCACCTACACAAGCATCTATTCATTTCAATATAGCTGTTTCAAGCGCAGCAATAATTTATTTCGGAGCGGCGGAAAACCTTTAAGAGTGATTGAAATTCGAGTCGTAATTAATTCCCTTGTTGGCACATAAATTGCGCCGAACGGAAGAGCAAATCGAGGCTAGGCCACGTTGCACTCCCGAGACGGATCTACCCATTCCGGACAACAAGAGATTCAATAACAACACCTTCAAATTCAGATTTTGCAAGCGACGGATTTAAAAATCGCGGAAAAACGGTGCATGAAAAACCTCCACAAACTAAAGCAAGAATCACACAAAGAAAGAGATTACCCAACCGGGATGAAAGTTCACACAAAGATAAGGTGGGAGAATCACTCTCTCCACGGATCCGCCGGCATCACACCGAGGGGTTTGCAACCTTCTTCCACGGAGTCGCACCAAGGAAGCCGCCTTGGAGTCGCACCGAACGGATGGAGGGAGCATGGGGCGGCGGGTTCACACCACACAAGGGGGGCCGACGGTTTCACACCACCAAGGGGTCGGCGGCTTGGAGAAAGCTCTTGGCCGAAATTCTCAAAGGAGAGTGAGTTTTAGGTTTCAAATATTCAATGATCATATTCCTCTTAAACACCTCCTTAAATAGGAGTTTACAATAACTCTTAGCCCTCCATGATGGAGATGTAATCTCATCCATCCAAAAGGCTAAATGCACACCAAAATAAAATATTGCTCCAAATGAAAAAAAATAACACATTCCATGAATATAAAATTATCACTTAAACATAGGATAATTTTATATTCCAAAATATTAAATAAAGTGCATGAAATAAGAAAATTAGGCTAATTTTTTCATGGCTGTTTTAGCATGTCGCGGGCGTAGGTTGTAACGTGCACTTCCTTCAGCGTCATCATGGTATCTCAGATCTTTATGTCGTAGCGCCTCGGCAACCGGGTCATCATCAAGTAGCGGTGGCGCTGCATCACTAACGGCCTCCCCAACACTACGCTCGCAAGGATGACCGCTGGAACCCCCAGTACCACACTCGAAAGGGTTCAGCCTAAACAGGTCTGCAGACCATACACCCCAACCCCTCTCCATCCACAAGCGGGTTGTTGAGGCCGGGGATCGAACCCGAGACCTCCTTGATAAGGAGTTTTCAACCCACACCTCATCACCAACTGAGCTACAGCTCGGGTTTGATCCCCGGCCTCAACAACTTGCCTATGGATGGAGAGGGGTTGGGGTGCATGGTTTGTAGACCTGCTTATGCTGAACCCTTTCGAGCATGGTGCTGGGGATGCTGACGACCGTCCTTGTGAGCGTGGTGCTGTGGAGGCCATTACAAAAGTGCACTTTTTATTATAACGACCCTAACCGATCCAACGTGACAATGTCACGGCTCCGCTCTAGGTGACGTTACCGGGCTGCAGCCCAAGCACCCCAACCCCTCTCCGACCCACTAGCGGGTTGTTGGTAGCCACAACCTCCCTTTGATGAGATAAACTCGATAGTCAAGTGCGCATCACGGGGACTTCCCAGGAGGTCACCCATCCCAGTACTACTCCAGCCCGAGCATACTCAATTAGTGATTAGGAGTGGTTTGAAGACTCTTTATCAAGTAGGTTGCAGGTTCGAGACCCGACCTCAAAAATGCGCCGCAACCAAGAAACAAGCGTGGAGAGGCTTTGGGGTGCATGGCCTGCAGGCTTGATGTAACGACTCCACCCGTTAAATAGCATATAATAGAAGGTCCGGCCGGGGCCCCATACTATATGCCACAAACAGACGGCGGAAGCTTATTACTTTCCATAACTCAACC
Organism: Platanthera zijinensis; assembly: GCA_039513925.1. Lineage (NCBI taxonomy): Eukaryota > Viridiplantae > Streptophyta > Magnoliopsida > Asparagales > Orchidaceae > Platanthera > Platanthera zijinensis. The sequence goes on from CM077083.1 coordinate 132,582,547, forward strand.
ATTGAATGTCCACTACTATATAAATATCACATTTATATAAATAACCAGGAATATGTACAAGCACACCCCGCTTACGGCCTTAAGGCCTTGCAATTTTCTCTTTACGAAATATGATTTCATACATCGGCACGCAGGCCGGCCACACATTAAATCCAAAGCTTCGCACGGCCTTCAAGGGCCTACAAGCAGCATCAACAGTAAGGGCTTCGGCCTGCTCAATCCAAGTCAGCATCAACAAGGGAAGCAGCTGCATATGGACGTCCACCCCAAGGTTGATAAACAAAGCAACGGTCAGCATTCAGCTGACCCATTATAACGACCCTACCCCAACCTGGGTTAGTGGTTTCTTCCTTGCATGCATTGCAATCACAATATATATCACAATAAGTGCACTCAGGCACAACCACATCACAAACATCGGACTTCGTGCCAGATGCTCCATACACTCAGGGCACGCTTACGGTGTACTGAATTCCTCTAGGTCCAACCACCGATTCGAGGTGATTAGCTTGTTGGATGGGCATAAGCCTCTAAACCCGTGTTGAAGACCTCACACCCAACCCACTTAGAGGCATTCACCTCACGATAAATCGAGAGCACTATAGGTCGACCTACACTCATAGTGTGACAAGCCCGTAAAACCGCACTTCTGCGTTGCCACTAATTGAATGCTCATAACGTAGGTACACAGTACCTCTAGATCAACTTTCCACCATAGTGTTACAAGCCCGTGAAACCACGCCTCTGCATTGCTACCAGTCGATCTCTCATAACACCAGCACACAGTGCCGCTTTCCTCCCAATCCATCTCTTCGCACAAGCAGAGCATGCAACCAAAGGAGCTATGAAACCTTCCATACCACAATTCATAAGCATCCTCACCACCTCCGCAAGCTACTCATTATATACATGGAGTCTACTCCGGTTTGCAATATAAGCATCACCTATCCAGACTACCGGTCCATATGGGCTTCACAAAGGATGCATATTCCGTACTACACACTTCCGGATCTAAATGCAGACTCAACCACTGGAATCGCTTACGCTTTCCACCTCTTGGTGGAGGATCCCATGCACATGCATAAAGTAGGACTTCACTTGTCCAAGAAGGAGATCGTTACCCTTGACGATCGCTTCGGAGCAATTGAGAAACAAGCTGGATGGAAAAAAACCGCGACGGCCTCGCCTCCACAACGCTGGCCTCAGATCTCGAGTCAGACCGTTGACGCTCCTCTGGCATCCGGAACCCTTCTCCTTCTTCCTCCTCAAATCTCTCCCTTCTCTCTTCTTAGAAATAGAATGGCCAAGGCAATAGAATGAGAAATACTTCACAATCCATGGTCTTATCACTGCAGGGAGAAGCTTGGACCACAGGATCCAAATAGAAGGAAATGAACGGCCTTAATCTGCCCCCAAATATCTATTTTTGGGCTGACACGGCCTGTGATAAGCCCGTATCCAAGGCCGTTTTACCTAAGCGGCTAAGGAATCGACTCAATCCATAAAAGAACACGGGCTAAGACATGCCCATGTCAAGCCCTGACACGCCCTTGTCACAAGGTACACACCTATGTCGAGGGGCGTGATCCTCAATCGACACAGGACCAACTCCCCAAAGAAGGACACGTCTAAGGCACATGCCCATGTCCTTAACCATGTGCTAAACATGCCCTTATGACACGCCCGTGTCACAGGCCGTGTTCTACACTCAACGCCACTCAACGCTACTTAACGTCATCCGGTTTCCAACCCGAGCAAGACACGTCCGTGTCCTAGGCCGTGTCGCCTCACTCAACGATCATCGACTGAAATTGTGTCGACAATTCGACACGCACAGTGAAGGACATGACCCTATCGCAGGCCGTGTGCCTTACTAGAGACACACTCGACGCCCACTCGAGTCTTACTCGAGACCCACTCGAGTACCGAGAGCTTGACACGCCCTAGGACACGCCCCGGGACACGCCCGCGTCCCAGGCCGTGTCATCCAGCCTAAACTCCAAATCGGGATTTGGTGTGTTACACTGGATGTGATAGGCTGACTACTAGTAATGGGCCCGGGTCTGGACTTCTGGTAGGCCGGCGGTGCCAACTGGGTCCCACAGGGTTGGCAAGCCTGGACCGTTATAAAAAAGTGCACTTTTTATAACGGCCTCCTGATGAGTCCCCATTTCATACCAAATTCTAGACTCATCTAGGCTTCATTTCATGACTTTGCACTACCATTTAGCGTCATTAGTACTCCTTTTGGTTCGCTACGACATTCCACGTCTTGTGCACTTTATTAGCCTATTTCTCTCTGTGTGAGTGTATTTCCCTCTTGCTATGCATTTTATTAATATCTGTGACTGCCATGATCGACAACCCGTCCAGTTTTCCTGCAGGTTCGGGGATCGTGTGGGCGTCCGGGATAAGGCTTTCACCATTTTTTGTCAAAGGAGTAAATGGTCGTGCGTTTTTACCCACGCACGACCATCGACCTCTTTGGCGCACGATCATCGGTCGTGCGCAGTCTGGCTTCTCTTGTGAAAGTTCTGCCCCACCATATCGCACGGTCACCAGCTATACCACGCACGATCACTGCTCGTGCGTTGCCGGTGGTGCGCAATCATGCCCTCTTTTGAAAAGTTCTATCTCGCTGATAAGTCACTAATTATAGTTATTTTTATATAGTTTTTATTTAATTAATAATAAGATTATAATAATATTTTAGTAATTATGGTTCTAATTACTTTATTTTCATATTTCAGGTCAATCCGGGCTGCGAATAGCAATTTGGAGCTTGCAGGACTGATCCGGAGTTGAAACGGAGAAAATGAACATTTTTTGTCACGGATAGCTGAACTTCAAATGGTCATAACTTTCAAACCAAAAAGAGTTACGGGACGTGCAACCAGTCAACGGAAAGAGGATGACGTCCTCTAAAAATATGGAGAATTTCACAAGTACACGCCCCACTGACACGGGCGTGTCTAGGGCGTGAACACTGGCGTGTCCAGTTTAAAAAAATAGTTTTCTCCAGAAATCTTCCCGGGACAATTCTGGACCATTTCCCAAGTACACGCCCCCTGTCACAGGCGTGACCTAGGGCGTGACCTACCCGAAACTGCTGAATTGAGCCCAAATTGTACCGTTTCTAGCCGTTTGCTGACCCGGTTAGTACACGCCCTAGGTCACGGGCGTGACTAGGGGCGTGACCTCTTCAGCAACGCTAGAATTACTTCGCGCCGTTTCCCCTTCCCGCCGTTTACTATAACAGACTAGACACGCCCTAGGTCACAGGAGTGACCTAGGGGCGTGACCCCTAAACGACAACTTTTGGCGGTTTTTCTCCAATATTCCCGGGCTTCCAAGACAACAGTTTTCGAGCCTGATACGCCCTATGTCACGAGCGTGACCTAGGGCGTGACTCCCAAGCAGAAAAATCTATAAATAGCAGATGAGTTCAGAAGCTTGGAAGGAGGATAAGGAGTCAATTTTAGGAGTATGTTGTAGCTTAGATTACTGTCTTTATGCATTTCTTTTATGTAATTTCAATTTCATAGTTTAGATTTCAATTCAAGCATTTCCTTTTTTGCAAACATGTTCTTCTTTACCTTCTTTTTATGTAACTTTTATATTATGTCAAGTAGCTAATTTCTTTAGTACTTGATCATGATTATCTTTGAATAAAACAATTTTTGTCAAACCTTTTAACCACTATCGATTTACCTTTGAATTATATTTTGTCGAATTCATATTTCGCGAGTATGTTCTTCGATTCTAGATCCGTATCCTAAATGACCGAGAGGTTGCGAATATGAGTAGATCGCTCAAGGATAAAAGGAGTTGAATGTACTCCTCGAGAGAGGACGACATAAATCTGCCGGATTGGAGTCAAATCCAATAGAGGGGTTCACTGCCTAAAGCAAGCTTAGTGGTTTTGACTTGCTGAGAGGTCTTAATCGATCAACCTAAGGTTAGTCAGAAGCATGAGCTCGAGAGAGACGCTTTTGTACGTTAGGAACCTCCACGGTCGAGGTGAGTAAATTAGAGTTTGTGTTTTATAAAAGGTTTATTCAAAGTGAGTCTAGATCAAGTGCTCGTTGTTTGTTTATTTTCTTCCTTCTTTAGTTTAATTTACACCTTTAATATTTAGATAAAATAATATTAATTTACGTGAGTAGAAGTACTCAACAGGCCCCGAGTCGAATATGACATTTCCTATACTATATTTCGATAGGTACACTTGCCTATTTGAGATTTTCGTTTGGATAATATTTTAAAACTATAGAAAATCTTCATCAAGTTTTTGGCGCCGTTGCCGGGGAACTATTTTGTTGATATTTTGAAAGCGCAGATTTTATTAATTTTATCAACCTTCTTCTCTACCTCAATTCTCTTTTATTTTATTTTTAAAATTCATTTCTATTAGATAAAGGTTGTGTTATTTTCTTTTATTAAAAATATGTTATCTAAATTGGTCGCCGATCTTGCCAACCTTCAAAATCAACTAGAATGTTTGAAAGCTGCACAAAAGCGCCAAAATTTTTGTTATAATTATGGTGGTTATCATCGAAGTGATTATTGTTATCATTATAATTATTATAAAAACTTTTCTTATGAAAATAATTTTGATACTAATTATGATAATAATTTTTCTCACTTTTATTCTAATTCTAGTTCAAATTTTTATGAAACTAATTTTTCAAATATTCATGAAAAGAATTTTTCAAATTATAATGAGAATAATTATTTTGATTTAAATAATTATTCTTCCAACTCGGATGTCAACTTCTCTTGGTCACAAGATCACCCGGAAAGTTTCCCGAGTTTTGAGAATAATTATTTGGATTCGAATTTTTGTTCTTCTTCTTCTGCACCGCTAGCATTCTCTCCTAATTTTGGGGATTCTTCTCAATTTCCAGGTGATTCTTCTCCCCAAAATTTGGATGAGAATTTTTTTCTATTAGTGATTTTTCTCCTTCTTCGGATAATATTGTTAATGAGGAACATGACTCTTCATGTACCCCAGTAGTTGTTTATACCGAAGAAGAAAAAAAACTATTATTTCATGAGTTTGTCAGGTGTATGGATGCGCTAGGAGGAGTAGAAGAAGAACATGTTTCTCCTCCTACGACTCCCAATTTTTCTCCTATTAATTAATTCCCATGCACAATTTATGACTTTTTAGGAGCAAAACTTTATGATCCTTATGCATCCGATGATTTTATTTCCCATAAATTTTCGGATGGAAAATTATTTTTAAAAAATAAACAACCGGAGCCTAATCTTATGACTTTGCAAGAGCCTCCTCCTTGATTAGATTTTTCTGACACGCTTACCTTTGATTTTCCTTATACTAACGATTTTCATGTATAAGAGGAGCCGTTGTAATTAAACATCATCCACAATCCATTTGCCGCTCCTCTACAAAAATTCAAATCACCTCAGGTATGGATAGGTGATTTGAATTTACATTTTTAAGTCAACTACAACAACAAGGAACATCAAGAAGAAAGCGGAGGAGACGTCGGGCAAGCAACTTTGGCATCTTCGCCAAAGTATGAATTAAGGGAGTTGACAGTCCATTTTTATTTTTATTTTCCATTTTCTTAACAATAACCGTCTAGCTTAAAGACAGGAAAAAGAAAAGCGCTCTTGAGAGACACCCCTTGATTATCTTTAAATTAATGCAATTTATTTTATTTTTTATGCATTTTTTCCCCTCCTACTTGGCTTATAAACATTGGGGACAATGTTTATTTTTAAGTATGGGGGTGGATTCCTATTTATTGTTTTTATTGAAAAAAAATTGAAAAAATGCTTTGTTTTCTTTTTATCATCAAAAATAAAAAAAAATAGAAAATCTAAAATTAATTTCTAGGAAAGGGCCGTGTTGGGTTTTCATCCCACAAAACCGCCTAGTACCTTGCGAACCCGTCACTGGGTAGCCCTTGGGAAGTCCAAGAATAACAAAAAAAATAAGGATTTGTTTTTAATAGAAAATAAAAAAAAATATAAGAAACCCCTACTTAATATTTGGTGATTTTCGGAAAATAATTTTGAGTTTATTTATAAGAATTTTTATAATTTTTGATTTTCTAATCTTTTATTTCATCATAGTTAGTTAAATTTATATTTAGGTGATTTGACTTTAAGAAATAAACTTATGAATTAAATTTGTTTAGAGTGTCTTATTTACTTCTTTTTCTCGTAATTATAATTAGTTTCAATATTATAGTGCTTAGTTCAACAATCTTTAGATTTTAATTATAATCACTTGTGCTTTAAAAATTCTTAGGAAATTTTGATTTACTATAGTTGCTCTCTAATTATTTTAATTTAATCTAAATATTGTTTAGCCTTCCCTTGTATTTTAACTTTCTTGTTAGAACATATGTCATGGGGATAAGAGGATAAAATTCATTATCTCTTGGTACATATATGCAATTTTTTTATTTTTGTTAGATCAATGTCATGGGAATCAAGAATTCCTTGGTACACATATGCAACCCAAAAAACTAAAAGATGGAGTAAGAGAACAAAATTCATTACTCCCATTTTGTTTTTGTTTTTGAAGAAAGAAAAAAAATATGTTTGTTCATATATCATGAGAAATGAGAGAATAAAATTCATCATTTTCTTGGTAAACATATGCAAATATCAAAAAAAAAGGAAAAAAGGGCATGGGGTGAGAGGATAAAATTCATCACCTCAATTTAAAATCCTCTTCATAGTCTTTGTTCCTAAAAATCTTTAGCCAATATAATTGTTTTGGACTTAAATTAAAATATTAAGAGAGCATAAGTAGTAGTTTAAATTTTTCCTTCAAGTTTCTTTTTAGTTAAAAAGTGTGAATAATTATAATTTAATTTTATTGGCTAAATGACTTCATTTTGAATTCTAATTAATTTTTATGAGAAAATATTGGCTAAATATCTTTCTCTTTACATTTTAATTTCATAGTTTAGAACTTAATCTTGAATTCCTAAACTTTATTTTTAACTCTCTTTTGATTTAATAAAATTTTCATTTAATTAAAAAATATATTAATTTCTCATAAGTACTTCTTATAGTTTTGCTCTGGAATAACAAAAGATTAAGTATGGGGGTATTTGATAAGTAACTAATTATAGTTATTTTTATATAGTTTTTATTTAATTAATAATAAGATTATAATTATATTTTAGTAATTATGGTTCTAATTACTTTATTTTCATATTTCAGGTCAATCTGGGCTGCGAATAGCAATTTGGAGCTTGCAGGACTGATCCGGAGTTGAAACGGAGAAAATGAACATTTTTGGTCACGGTTAGCTTAACTTCAAATGGTCATAACTTTTAAACCAGAAAGAGTTACGGCGTGCAACCAGTCAACGGAAAGAGGACGACGTCCTCTACAAATATGGAGAATTTCACAAGTACACGCCCCACTAACACGGGCGTGTCTACGGCGTGAACACGGGCGTATCTAGTTCAAAAAAACAGTTTTCTCCAGAAATCTTCCCGGGATAATTCTGGACCATTTCCCAAGTACACGCCGCCTGCCACGGGCGTGACCTAGGGCGTGACCTACCCGAAACTGCCGAATTGAGCCCAAATTGTACCGTTTCCAGCCGTTTGCTGACCCGATTAGTACACGCCCTAGGTCACAGGCGTGACTAGGGGCATGACCTCTTCAGCAATGCCAGAATTACTTCGCGCCGTTTCCCCTTCCCGTCGTTTCCTGTAACAGACTACACACGCCCTAGGTCACGAGCGTGACCCCTAAACGGCGACTTTTGGCAGTTTTTCTCCAACGTTCCCGGGCTTTCAAGACAGCAGTTTCCGAGCCTGACACGCCCTATGTCACGGGCGTGACCTAGGGCGTGATTCCCAAGCAAAAAAATCTATAAATAGCAGATGAGTTCAGAAGCTTTGAAGGAGGATTAGGAGCAAATTTTAGGAGTATGTTGTAGCTTAGATTACTGTCTTTATGCATTTCTTTTATGTAATTTCAATTTCATAGTTTAGATTTCAATTCAAGCATTTCCTTTTTTGCAAACATGTTCTTCTTTCCCTTCTTTTTATGTAACTTTTATATTATGTCAAGTAGCTAATTTCTTTAGTACTTGATCATGATTATCTTTGAATAAAACTCTTTTTTGTCAAACCTTTTAACCACCATCGATTTATCTTTGAAGTATATTTTGTCGAATTCATATTTCGCGAGTATGTTCTTCGATTCTAGATCCGTATCCAAAATGACCGAGAGGTTGCGGATACGAGTAGATCGCTCAAGGATAAAAGGAGTTGAATGGACTCCTCAAGATAGGACGACATAAATCTGCCGGATTGGAGTCAAATCCAATAGAGGGGTTCAGCGCCTAAAGCAAGCTTAAGGGTTTCGACTGGCCGAGAGGTCTTAATCGATCAACCTAAGATTAGTCAAAAGCATGAGCTCGAGAGAGACACTTTTGTACGTTAGGAACCTCCACGGTCGAGGTGAGTAAATTAGAGTTTGTGTTTTATAAAAGGTTTATTCAAAATGAGTCTAGATCAAGTGCTCGTTGTTAGTTTATTTTCTTCCTTCTTTAGTTTAATTTACCCCTTTAATATTAAGATAAAATAATATTAATTTACGTGAGTAGAAGTACTCAACAGGCCCCGAGTCGAATACGACATTTCCTATACTATATTTCGATAGGTACACTTGCCTATTTGAGATTTTAGTTTGGATAATATTTTAAAACTATAGAAAATCTTCATCACTCGCCATTTCGCACGATCACTGATCGTGCACTGCTGATCGTGCGTGAGCTTTGATTTCGTGGTGCAGGTTCTACAGATTATTGTCGTATGGGTGCTGACTTTGTTCGCGCACGACCACTAGTCGTGCGCTAGTGGTCGTGCGCGCTATTTAACTCTGCTTCTATAAATCGGCCTGTTCCGCGAATTAGGGCACGGGCCCTTGATCGATCTTTGCTGCCACTTCGTCGTTCCGCATCCCAAAAGTTCCATCCATCTCCACATTCATCCCTACCATCGGGAGGTCATTTTCCGGCGATTCTAAAGCGTTCCGCATCCTCTGGTGATCCTCCCGGCCATTAAAAAACTCTTCTCCGAGTTTTCCACCGAAGAAGATGATGAAGACAACCTAGAGAACAGACTTAAAGGCCCTCGAGGTGACAGCTCGTCGGTACCAGAAGCCTCCTCGAACTGCGCGTGGAAGTAGATTGACAACCCGCACCTCCGGCCAACAACCGCGGTGGATCTTCACTTTCTTGGTTTAGTCTTTCTCCATCTCTCTTGTTGTATGAAATGACTTAAGCTTGTAATGAACTTCGATTTATAGTTGTTTTAATTAGATTATTGTTATTTAATCTTGCTCGTGAGATTTGTGATTTGATGCGCCTCGCCCCATTTCACTTCACTCTGTTCCTTCATTCCATTCGATTGCACTCCGCACTAAACACCTCACTCACAGGCTCACCGTCCATTCGCCTTACCGAAGTACGACATCGCGTCCGTTACATCCATCTCACCTTGTGAAGCGGTGATTGCGACCCGCATATTTTGCTTTAGTTTATTTGTTTGCAAAACCACCTTCAAAGCCCTTTATTTTTCCTTTATTTAATTAACTCTCATAACGATAATTTCGGATCGTTCGTGGTTCTACGCTAATTGCATTCCTCAAGAGACCGACACTCGGGGATTCATTCCCAAAACTTTATTACTTGTGCGACCGGTGCGCTTGCCGTATTTACACGCATCAAGTTTTTGGCGCCGTTGCCGGGGAATGCAACTGTAGAACAACCATGATGTTTGAAAGTATTGTTGTAAGAGTTAGTGTTTTTTGACCGCTGTTTCTTTGTTTAGTTGCCGCAGTGAATGCAGGGTCAACCCTCTCTCAATGCCTTCTATTCAGCAACAAACCTATCAGTCCAACCTCACCAATTATGTGGAAATGGGTAATGACAGTTTCGAGTTCTCGCCTGACTTGATCGAATATATCATCGAAAACTGTCAATTTAATGGAGATGGAAACACTGATGCCTTCTGCCACGTTCAAAAGTTTTTGGAAATTTACAACACTTGTTCGTCAAACACTGCCAAATGCGAGCAGCTGAAGATTCGTCTCTTCTCCTTTTCTTTGAAGGACGGCGCAAAACAATGGTATCATGATATACGAAAGGGAATACCTTATTCTTGGAAGCAACTCGAAGGAAACTTTTTGACAAAATTAAGGCAGCGAATGCAAACCAGAGACAATTACAAGGAGCTCATCACCTTCTCCCAAAGAGAGGAAGAAACCTTGTTCACTACTTGGGGACATTTTCAGTCTCTGCGGAGGGAATGTTGTACAGTGGAAGTGTCAGACATTCTCCTGATCCAAACTTTTTTCTTTGGTATTTTAGACAGATTCTGACCACTACTTGATGTCGCAGCCGGCGGAACTCTGTTTAACAAATCCAGCGAAGATGCTTGGGAGATTATTGACAACATTGCCCAAAATAGTAGGCATTGGAACACTTCGCTTTACCCCAATCTTTCAGTGGAGATAAAATTGGTGGTCCTTGATGAAGCAATCAATCCTCCTGTGTCGAAAACCGAGCAATTTTTCGCGTTTGTATGCAGAATGATGGAAATGTTCAACGAACAAGCTACCACCATTCAACGTCTACAAACAGCCTTCGGGATTCTTACGGAAGCGCTACTAAGTTCAGTCAATCTGAAGAAGGAAACAGTACATTCAATGAGACTGAGAAGTGGAAAAAGCCTCAAGAGAGCCTTGCCTCCTGATCCTCCTGCACAATCTTCTTGTGTACCCATTTCTGATTCGATAATTGAACCTCCGTCTTCGTCGATCGAGAAAGAACACATGATAGTACCGCCAACCGTGAAGGACACCGTGAGGCCTTCATTTCCCCATCGACTAAAGAATGAAAAGACCGAAAGGCAATTTATGAAGTTCCTTGAGATCATGAAAGGAGTTCAAGTTAGCATACCTTTGACTGAAGCTATCACTCAGATCCCAGGATATTCCAAGTTCCTCAAGAACCTCATCTCGAGGCGTAAATCCTTGGAAGGACTAAAGATGGTTAACCTCACTGAAGAGTGTTCCACTCTCCTCACTAGCTATCCTCCAACAAAACGCAGAGATCCTGGCAGCTTCACCATCCCCTGCAGAATTGGCCTCCACAGATTTGGCCACGCACTTTGTGATTTGGGAGCTTCGATAAATCTAATGCCGCTCTCCATCTTCCAAGAGCTAGGAGTTGGGATTCTTCAGCCCACCCATCTGAGGTTGCAATTAGCCGATCGACTGATAAAAAACCCAGCTGGGATAGTTGAAGACCTCACTGTCACGGTTAACGGCCTCGCTTTCCCGGCCGATTTCGTCATCCTCAACATGAAGGCTGATCCCAAAGTTCCTATAATTCTAGGAAGGCCCTTCCTTGCCACTGCTCGGGCAATTATCAATGTCGACCAGGGAGAACTAACTCTAAGCCTGGGAGAAGAATCAATTTCTTTTAATGTCTACGAACCGCCACAAAAACTCAGAATCACTAATTGTGACAATGCTGATTTGATTGAAGACCCGGACACGTGCGATGAATTGATTCTTGACCAGGATGAGCCAGAATGTGAAAATGAGGAACACCCTCCACTACCTTATCAGGAACTCCGCATCTTATCAAGGAACCCACCATCGCAACCACTACCGTCACTTTGAAGTCGCTGCCCAAATCCCTGAAATATGCTTTCTTGGAGGAAGGCGCAGCATGTCCCGTTATTATCTCCGCATCTCTCTCCGCTGACAACGAACTTGCTTTGGTCAATGTCCTAAAGAAATATAAAATGTCTTTGGATGATCTTTGGCTGATATAAAAGGAATTAGCCCGGCATTTTGCATGCACAAAATCCTTCTTGAAGATCAATACAAGCCGTCGGCCCAACCTCAAAGGAGACTGAACCCCAAGATGCATGAGGTAGTTCAGGCTGAAGTTATAAAATTGCTAGACGCTGGTATAATTTACCCAATCAGTGACAGTAAATGGGTTAGCCCAGTTCAAGTGGTGCCCAAAAAGGGCGGGATTACTGTGATGGCTAATGGTGAAAATGAACTACTACCTACCCACGTGGTCATCGGGTGGAGAGTTTGCATTGATTACCGAAAACTGAATGAGGCTACGCGCAAAGATCACTTCCCGCTTCCCTTCATAGATTAGATGCTAGAAAAGTTGGCCGGTTAGGAATATTATTGTTTCCTTGACGGCTATTCGGGATACAATCAAATAGCAGTCGACCCTGATGATCAAGACAAGATGACATTCACTTGCCCATCAGGCACCTTTGCATTCAGACGAATGCCATTCGGATTGTGCAATGCCCCCGCAACCTTCAAACGACGTGTGATCGCCATTTTTGGTGACATGATTGGAGATTTTCTTGAGGTATTCATGGACGATTTCTCCCTTTTCGGGAACAGCTTTGACTCCTGCTTAGCGAATCTAGCCAAGGCCCTGAAGCGGTGTGATGATACCAACCTCGTCCTGAATTGGGAAAAATGCCACTTCATGGTTCGCGAGGGAATCGTCTTGGGCCACAAGGTCTCTCGTCGGGGGCTCGAAGTAGACCAAGCCAAAGTCAGTATCATCAAAAATCTTCCTCCTCCATCTACCGTCAAGGGTATCCGCAGCTTCCTGGGACACACTGGGTTTTATTGAAGATTCATCAGCAATTTTTCATCAATATCCAAACCCCTTACAAATCTGCTGGCTAAGGATGCTCTGTTTGACTTCGATAAAGATTGCATGCAAGCCTTTACGACTCTCAATGACCGACTCATCTCCGCTCCAATTTTGGTGGCACCAGATTGGACTTTACCCTTTGAAGTCATGTGCGACGCAAGCGATGTTGCAGTTGGTGCGGTGCTTGGTCAATGGAGAGACAAAATATTTTATACCATCTCGTATGCGAGCCAAACTCTCAACGATGCCCAAATGAATTATACCACTACAGAAAAGGAGTTGTTGGCGGTCATCTTTGCTTTTGAAAAATTCCATTCGTACTTAGTGTTATCCAAGGTCATTGTTTAGACTGACCATGCTGCACTCAGGTATTTATTCAAGAAAAAAGATGCCAAGCCCCGGCTAATCCGTTGGATTCTTCTACTGCAAGAATATGCCATCGAGATCCGCGATAAGAAAGGAGTGGAGAATGTCATAGCTGATCACCTATCAAGATTGGAGAGCGATATTGAAGGAGCTACATCAAATTACGAGCGCAATGAGATAGCTGATTGTTTCCCGGATGAACTGTTATTCTCCATCACTTCACTCCCTCCTACAATCCTGTGGTATGCAGACATGGCCAACTACTTTGCTTGCAAATCTGTCTTTCCAAGCCTATCATCGTAGCAAAAGCGGAAACTTCTATCTGATGCCAAATATTATTTCTTGGAAGACCCGTTACTTTTCCGTTCGTGTAATGACGGAGTCATTAGGCGTTGTATACCCGAGATTGAATTCCAATCTGTTTTAAATAACTGTCATGATCGGGAGGCCAGCGGGCATTTTGGCGCCACAAGAACGGCACGCAAGGTATTACAATGTGGCCTATTTTTGCCAACCCTTTTCAGAGATGCCCAAACGTACGTTGCCAAATGCAATGAATGTCAGAGGACAAGAAATATTTCAAAAAGGGACGAAATGCCTCTCAACAACATGCTCGTCTGCGAGCCATTTGACGTTTGGGGGATCGATTTCATGGGACCCTTCCCCATGTCGCACGACAAACTCTATATTATTGTCGCGGTTGACTATGTCTCCAAGTGGGTTGAGGCCGAAGCTGTTGCCGCAAATGACGCCCGCACGGTTTTGACTTTCTTACAAAAGAATATTTTTTCTAGATTTGGTGCTCCGCGTACCATCATCAGCGATAGAGGGAGCCATTTCTACAACAAATCTTTCTTGCAACTCATGAACAAGTTTGGAGTTCACCACAAAATCTCTCTTGCCTACCATCCTCAAACGTGTGGGCAGGTAGAAGTCTCAAATAGGGAGCTCAAAAGAATCATTGAAAAATCTATTAATTCCAACAGGAAAGAGTGGGCCATGAAGGTTGATGACGCCTTATAGGCATACCAAACCGCCTTCAAAACCCCTATCGGTATGACTCCCTTTTAACTTGTCTATGGAAAATCTTGCCACTTTCCGGTCGAGTTAGAACACAAAGCATTATGGGCAACCAAATTGCTAAACATGGACATTGAGGCTGCAGCAGGCAAGCGCCGCTCTCAACTGAATGAGCTTGAGGAGCTCCGGCATTTTGCTTACGAGAACGCACAGATTTACAAAGAAAAAAAAAATGGCACGACCGTCACATCATCCCAAAAGAATTCCAGCCGGGAGACCAAGTCTTGATGAACAACTCCTGCCTCCGTTTGTTTCCAGGAAAGTTAAAATTGCGGTGGAGCGGCCCCTTCACAGTGATCAGAGTCTCCCCTTTTGGCGCAATTGAAATAACCGGGAAGAGCGGAGACAATTTTAAAGTCAATGGTCACAGGCTAAAATTGTATTATGGTGGTGCTATCATTGGCGAACCTCAAAGCTTGCAGCTCGCTGACCCCTCGCAAAGTGATATCGTGACGCCTTGATCACCAATTTTCGCAGCGGAGCTTCTATTTTTGTTGGAACTTCTATGTTTGAGCTCTTTTTCCTCTGTATTTTTATCTTCAGATTTTGTGTCTCATGAGTGTTCTGTTTTTTTTTATATATTAATCTTATAAACTGCAAGAACAATATTTAAACTTCTAATACAGGTATTTGGTCCACCTTAAGGACGGTAAACAAAAGGGCTATTCGGGAGACAACCCAAGCTTGGAACTTTTTGGTCCCTCATTTTTGTGCTTTTTACTTTGCTCTTCTATTATATTTTCTGTTATTTGTCTTTTCTTCTGTTCTACCTAATTCGCAGGTCCAGCATACTTTTGTGCGATGCAGCAACCTCCGCCTTCTGGTATGCTCATTCTTTGGAGCTTTGGTACCCTTTCTCCTCAACCCTCTTTTTATTTTAGATGTCTATTTTCATTTCGGCCTATGTTTTCATTCAAGTCTGGGGGGAAGAGCCTCTTATGCACTCCATGAGCACATTGATTGCATGCCAGTAGTTTTATTTTATGCTTCATTATTGTAGAATCCTGCTGCACACACCTTGACACCAACATGAGCGCGCACTTAACCACGCACGCGGCTCGAGTCAATGTTGTCATTTTGTGTCAATTTTAAAATGGCGGTGCTGACTTTGGATTTTAATTTAGAGTAGTTCGAAACTCGTGCAGTGCTCCTAATCGAGTACTCACATGGTGTAGAAATTGTATAGGTATAATTTTTCTTTATGCTTGTAAATTTATATTTTTTCTGCACTCGTAAATCATGTTTGTCCTACTCAAAATTGTGAATCCGGAGCAATCTATCGGTAGCATAGGAATGTGTGTAGGCGTCTCTAGCTTTGTATTGCTCGAGTCGGGAGGACGGATCATTTCTATCGGTGACTAAGAACTTGCCCCAAGCTACTTTCGAAGCATTGGTGCATGGTTAGTCTTGCGTGAGAGTGATGTAGTCCATCATGTTGGCCCGGTTGAGCTTTGTACCCTTTCCTAACGTCTCCCTCGCTAGCCCCTTTGTGCCTACCCTTCCTTTTGATTCAGCTCCACTATATTCGCCAAAGTCTCATAGCTGATCCTAGTCGCACGCCCAATTCGATCATTAGTAGTTTACATTTTACGTTGGGTTGTGATGTGGTGATTCGTTTTTGTTATATGTGGATGTGCCCAAAAGAAAAATGTGCTGATTTTGTAAAATAAAAATGTGAAAGCTTAAAAGAAAAATCTATAAAAAGAAAAGGAAAAAAAAAGAGGAAAAGAAAAGAAATAAGAAAAAGTTTAAATGAACAATCTTTTTGAGATGGGATTGTTGTTTGGAGTAGGCGGTGCACACACCCATTTGTAAAAGTAAGTCTGGGGGTGTGGTGCACCTGCGTTTATTTGGTGGTTAGCGGTTACTATTTTTTGTACGTTAGCTCATTTGGGTTTGATGCATTACCCATCTTGTTTATCCTTGTTTTCCTCACCATAACCCAAGCCCCATTATTACCCGAAGTCCTACGGACTCACGCTAGAGTCAAACTAGTGCCGTGGAGAGAGTGCGAACGGACAAGCATATGGTCCCCGACATTGGTGGATTCCTTTGGAGGTGATCACGAGCCCCGATCTTTGGCAATGCTTAGCCAAGCGACTTGCCTATTTTCTTCCTACACATGACCGAGCGATTCTCCGACATTCAATTTTTGAGTAGTGACAATATCTATTTACGTTTGTCGAAAGTTATAAATTTCATAGTATAATTAAAAATTTCTTCTATTATATTTTCTATACAATTGAGTTTTCGATTTCTCGTTCTACTTTAAATTGAAGTTACTTCGTCAGCTAGCTATTTTTGAGTTCACGAGATGATTATTTGCCCGAGACGTGCAAATGGTTAAGTCTGGGGGTGTGATGAGTCCCCATTTCATACCAAATTATGGACTCATCTAGGCTTCATTTCATGACTTTGCACAACCATTTAGCGCCATTAGCACTCCTTTTGGTTCTCTACGACATTCCACGTCTTGTGCACTTTATTAGCCTATTTCTGTACGTGTGTGTATTTCCCTCTTGCTATGCATTTTATTAATATCTGTGACTGCCATGATCGACAACCCGTCCAGTTTTCCTGCAGGTTCGGGGATCGTGTGGGCATCCGGGATAGGGCTTTCACCATTTTTGGCAAAGAAGTCAATGGTCGTGCGTTTTTACCCATGCACGACCATCGACCTCTTTGGCGCATGATCATCGGTCGTGCGCAGTCTGACTTCTCTTGTGAAAGTTTTGCCCTGCCATATCGCACGGTCACAAGCTATACCGCGCACGATCACTACTCGTACCTTGCCGGTTGTGCGCAGTCATGCCCTCTTTTGAAAAGTTCTGTCTCGCCATTTCGCACGATCACTGATCGTGCACTGCTGATCGTGCGCAAGCTTTGATTTCCTGGTGTAGGTTCTACAGGTTGTTGCCGCACGGCCGCTGACTTTGTTCGTGCACGACCACTGGTCGTGCGCCAGTGGTCGTGTGTGCTATTTAACTCTACTTCTATAAATCGGCCTGTTCTGCGAATTAGGGCACGGACCCTGGATCGATCTTCGCCGCCACTTCGTCGTTCCTCATCCCAAGATTTCCATCCATCTCCACTTTCATCCCTACAATCGGGAGGTCATTTTCCGGCAATTCTAAAGCATTTCGCATCCTCCAGTGATCCTCTCGGCCATTAAAGACGTCTTTTCCGAGCTTTCAACCGAAGAAGATGATGAAAACAACCTATATAACGGACTTAAAGGCCCTCGAGGTGACAGCTCGTCGATACCGGAAGCCTCCTTGGACTGCGCGTGGAAGCAAATTGACAACCCGCACCTCCGGCCAACAACCGCGGTGGATCTTCACTTTCTTGGTTTAGTCTTTCTCCATCTCTCTTGTTGTATGAAATGACTTAAGCTTGTAATGAACTTCGATTTCTAGTTGTTTTAATTAGATTATTGTTGTTTAATCTTGCTCGTGAGATTTGTGATTTGATGCGCCTCGCCCAATCTCACTTCACTCCGTTCCTTCGTTCTATTCAATTGCACTCCGCACAAAACACCTCACTCACTGGGTAACCGTCCATTCGCCTTACCAAAGTACGACATCGCGGCCGTTACATCCATCAAACCTTGTGAAGCGGTGATTGCGACCCACATATTTCCCTTTAGTTTATTTGTTTGCAAAACCACCTTCAAATCCCTTTATTTTTCCTTTATTTAATTAACTCTCATAACGATAATTTCGGATCGTTCGTTGTTCTACGCTAATTACATTCCTCAAGAGACCGACACTCGGGGATTCATTTCCAAAACTTTATTACTTGTGCCACCGGTGCGCTTGCCGTATTTACACTCATCACCTCCCCAGCCCATGAATCAAAAGGATGGTCGTCGGCACCCCCAGCACCATGATCGAAAGGGTTTAGCCTAACAAGGTCTGCAGACCATGCACCCCAACCCCTCTCCATCCACATGCAGGTTGCTGAGGCCAGGGATCGAACCCGAGACCTCCTTGATAAGGAGTTATCAAACCACTCCTCATCACCAATTGAGCCGTAGCTCAATTGGTGATGAGGAGTGGTTTGGTAACTCCTTATCAAGGAGGTCTCGGGTTCGATCCCCGGCCTCAATAACCCGCCTGTGGATGGAGAGGGTTTGGGGTGCTTGGTCTGCAAACCTGGTTAGGCTGAACCCTATCGAGCATGGTGTTGGGGGTTCCAGCGGCCATCCTTTCGAGCCGTAGGCTAGGGATACCATTATAGTTTGTGCTAGATATGAGGCTATCCCTAAAGAATATCACTACTCTACTACTAAGAGAATTTTGAGATATCTTAAGGGCACACACGATATTGGACTATGGTACCCTAGGAATAGGGATTTTGAACTAACAGGCTATTCAAATACAGATTTTGCAGGCTATAAAGAGCATAGGAAAAGCACATCAGGCACCTGTCAGTTCTTTGGAGGAAGTCTTGTGTCTTGGAGCAATAAGAAGCAAACAAGTTTGGCTATCTCAACAGTTGAGTAAGAGTACATCTCAAAAGAAAGTTTTTGTGTATAGTTGTTGTGGATCCAACATCAGCTCCAGGACTACAACTTCAAGATAAGTAACACCCACATGTACTGCGATTCAACTAGTACAATCTCCATTGCGAGGAATCCTGTCTGTCATAGTAGGACTAAGAAAATTGAGATTAGGTATCATTTCATTAGGGAGCATATGGAGAAAGAAGACATTAGTCTTGAGTTTGTACCTATAGACAAGCAAGTGGCTGACATCTTCACTAAGCCACTAGATGAAGTCAAGTTCAACACCTTCAAGTTTAAGTTTGGAATGTTGAACTTGGTATAGGTTCAGTTTCTCCTTACTTTTTTTGTTGCAGGAATCATATCCACTTGTAGGATTCTTAAGACTTTAAGTGGTATCAATACTGAAAAGGACTAAAGTGTCTATTAGAGAGAATGATAGAAGATGCTTTTGTTGATGGGGAGTAAGTCAAGATCCTCCTATTGAGCGGGAGCAAGTCCAACACATGCAGGAACTGGATAATGCACAGGCTGAGAGGGAGATTAACTCTACACTCCTTGCTCTAGAGATGGAATGTTGCTGCTAGAAGGCCAACACCTCCCTGACTATAGTTACTTCTGAAGAAGTCAAAAAGGGGGAGAAGAACATGATCAATTGGGAGGAACATGATCAAGGGGGAGAAGACAATGATGAGGTGGTATCATGATCAGGGCTAGGAAGTGATAAGAGGGAGTAGGAAATGATGATCACTATGCTGGCAGGGAAAATGTGGTAACAAATTACTTATACTTGTTACTCTTTTTCAAATATAAATATATTATTTTATCTGCTACATATATTGGTGTATATCATTGACTAAGAGTTTTGACTAGAGGTTTTGACTTCTTTAAATAGGGGGAGAATGTTAGGTCCATTGATCACAATGTACCAGATTTATAGAAGTCAAACAAGTCAATGGTATACACATAGATGTATTTGATGCATGATTTATGTTCAATGTGTGCATGATATTCTTTAGAATAATGATTAGATAGGTTGTCTATGTGATAGTGATAGGTGGACACAAGGGAGAATGATGGAAAGATAGAAATTTGTCTAAGTCTACAGGAATTGAGTGAAGCCAGTTCACTCAACACCAGATGTCAAGAAGCGTTTAGTAAAGCATGGGAAGTCAAAGCCTAACTGTTGACAAGACAGAAATTTTTCTAAGTCCACAGGCGTGGAGTGAAGCTAGTTCCCTCAACGCCAGAAGTCAAGAAAAGCTGAGTAAAGTATGGGCAGTCAAAGCATGACTGTTTGATGAAGCAGAATTTTGGTTCAGTCTACAGGCGTGAAGTGAAGGTAGTTCACTCAATGCCATATAATAAGAAGCGTCGAGTAAAGCTCAAGCAGTCAAAGCTTCAACATTGGTAAAGAAGAAATCTGGCTAAGTTCAAAGTGTCGAGTGAGGATAGCTCACTCAACGCCTAAAGAAAGAAGCATCGAGTAAAGATCTATGCTGTCAAAGCCAGAGAATCTGAGAAGAAATCTAGCTTAGTCCAGAAGCATTGAGTGAAGCCAGTTCACTCAACGCCAATATCAGAAAGCGCCGACAGAACAAGCTTAAGTAAAATCCCTAGAAGATATGGACAGAAAATCAATCTAAGATCAGATGAATTGAGTTAGGAAAGTTCAATCAACGCTAACTCAATAAAAAGTTTCTCTAAGAACAAAAACGTTGAGTGATGAAGACTCACTCAACACACTAAACTCCTTCATACTGATAAAAATCAACTAAGTACGGAAGCATTGAGTGAAGGCTATTCACTCATTACCTCATTAAGATGACAGGAAAGTCAAGTATGCGCTGAGTGATGAAGACTCACTCAATGCACTCAATGCCTATCAAAAAAAAGTTTGTCCAATAACAAAAGCATTGAGTGAATCCAATGCACTCAATGCCTATCAAAAGAAAGTTTGTCTAACAACAAAAGCGTTGATTGATGAAGGCTCACTCAATGCACTCAACGCCTATCAACAGAAAGTTTGTCTAAGGACAAAAGCATTGAGTGAAGGCTGTTCAGTCAATGCTTCGTCAATAGAAATATTGGCTAAGTCCAAATTTGTCGAGTGGTGACTAATCACTCAACGCCCAAAGAGAGAGAAATCTATCTAAGTGTTTTTGCATTCAGTGAAGGTTGTTATGTAATGCCCCGAAAATAAAAAGAGTGATGGGTGGCATTTTAAGCCAAGTTTTGGATTTGGTAGTGGTGACATGGCCTGGGACACGGGCATGTACCAGGGCGTGTCGTTCTCGGGGTCGGCGATGGTCGCGTTGTCGATGAAATTGTAGTCAACGGTCGTCGAGGGGGGGGGGGTGAACACGGCCTGGGACATGGCTGTGTCCCAGGGAGTGTCAACCACTCAACGCCTTTCACTCAATGATCGTTGAGTGAGGACACACGGTCTGAGCCCAGGCATGTTCGGGTACGACACGGGCGTGTCAGATTTGACACGGGCATGTCAAATACCTGTGTACTGCTCAGGTCGTTTGGCGAGTTGTGCTAAGGAAGCTACATGGCATGGAACACGGGCGTGTCCCAGGGCGTGTCTAGCACACGGCATGTGAAACGGGAGTGTCACATGGTCGTGTCGTACTTTAGACGTTTTGGTCTTGAGTTGGCTGTGGAACACGCCTAGCTACACGGACGTGTACTTGATGACACGAGCGTGTCAAGCCTGACACAGGTGTGTCGAGTGCCCGTGTTCTTTTCGGGATGCGACGGTTTCGGCGACGAATGAGATACAGGGCCTTGGACATAAGCGTGTCGCAAGCCGGGTTTGGCCCAGGAAGTTTATTTTCTGGCTGAATCGCAGCCGTTCGTTTCCTTACTTTGGGATGTAACGGCTCAGGCCTACCCATGATAGGGTTAAGGACGAGATTGAGGGTTTAAACCCTCAATTTTCTTGGGCATTTCTCTTTCTAAATCCTAGAGTGAAGGGAGAGCAAGGAGGAAGAAGGAAGAGGGAGATCCGGTCACCGGAGGAGATTCGGAGCGCCTAATCGCAAACCGAGCCCAGATCTGCGGTGGCAAGATCATTGCGGTGCTTTTCATTCGCATAGATTTCCATGGCACCGAAGAGGAACGCTAGGGTAACGATTCTCATCTTGAGCATGTGAAGCTCTTCTTCTTTTGCATAGGAAAACCCTCTCCCGCGAGTGTGCGACGAGTTTACGGTATTCCTTGGGGTAGATATGTAAAGTCCCCCTTGCTTAGAGTCCGTAATCGTAGTACGGACATAGGCATGGTGTGTGAAGCCAAACCGGACATGTTGGTCTGGATCGGTGATGTTTGCTATGCATTGTTAGCCGGAGAAGACTCCGTGCCTTTGTGTTGTTTTCGTGTTTCTACGTGGTAGATTGAAACGGGGAGTCTTGGGGATTAACCCCAAGGTGCACCCGAAAATCTGGGCGGAAGCGAAGTTCTGCCGTTTTGGTGGCCTGGGAGCCAGCCAAGTACAAAGCCGGGCTATGTAGCATGATTGATCAAAAGTTGGGACTGGGGGAAGCTGGGCCCGCGTCGAAGGCCAAAGGGCCGCGACGGGGAGAGCAACGGGCTGGTGGAACCCTACCCGCTCCATCTTTTTCGGTTTAAGTGACCTAAAGTTACGTGGGACTTACCGATAATTTGGAGAATGAGTCTAGGCTGTGGCTGAAAAGACTAAATGATCACGAGGTTTGTCGACCCTGGGGGCGGTGGTGGAGCCAAGGATAGACCGGGTTCGGACTTGCTTGACCAAGTTAGTTCCATGAGAGCATGGGGTGTATGGTCGTGTGTTCATGCACCTGTGATGTTGTGTTTAATCACTATTGCTTGTTTTGCTAAAAAGTGAAGGGATGGAGCTTTGCCGCCCCGAGACTTGGGGGAGGAATCGTTATAATTTGGTCAGCTTTAGCTGGCCGTTATTCTTATTTGCCACCGTTGCAGTTAATTGTGCTTGCAGGTACTGCGTAGCCGAGCGGCAAATAGCGGGCCAAAGCACAAGTTGCTGAACCGGCCCCGAAGGCCTTGTTTGTCTACTCATTTAATTCATGTGTGGCCGGCCTTCGAGATGAAGTTCTTAAGACACTGATTAATTATTGTAAACTCTTGTAAGGCCATAAGGCCAGTACTTTTGTGTATTATGTAGTTCATTCCTGCTGGGTTTGTTAGTGGACATTCATGCTTATGTTGGGTTCTTTCTCTTGCAACTTAATAAAATTTCATGCTCTGTGTAGGATGTTGTGTTTGGAAGAATGGTGTCATTGAGTAACCCACCGGTCTGTCCGTGGTATATGGCATCAGTCCCCGGCCGGACCTACTGCTATATGCTATGTGACGGATAGGGGTGTTACAATTTGGTATCAGACTCCTGGTTTCGGTCAGAATTAAAAGAATTCGTTGACGAATTCACTTTAAGGGGTGGTGAGCACATGTGTGTGCGTCATCGTTATAACATGAAAAGAACCCATGAATGTCCACTTAGGTATGAAAATACACACGTTTGAGGAACCTGCGTGTTTCTATAATTTATTTTTGCAATGTTGTTTGGTCGCTTATCGGTGTTTTGTACGACTATAGGTGATCAGGAGTGGTGCGCAGCTGTCAAAACGTCATGTTTCTGAGGCGAGTAGCGCACCAAAAAAAAAGCATTGGCAACACCTCCTTCAGCTGAGACCATACGATTGGTGGCATAGGCAGTTTTCCGATGATTAATGCGCAGCCTGTGAGACAGGTACAACAGCCTTCCCCTACTGTGGAGCAAGTACCGCTCCAAGCAGCGGAGCCAAGGAGAGTGGAGCAGGTTGTTGTAGAGCCAGTGTTTCCTAGGAGAGCAACGAAGAATCATCTCAAGCACATTATGGGCTTCAATCCTCCAGTGTTCTCGGAGACGGGAACCCCAACTCAAGCAGAGGATTGGCTGTCCAGAATTAAGAGATTGCTAATAGTTACTGAGACTGAAGAGTGGTAAAAGCCCACAATTGCAATGTTCTTGTTGGATGGTGACACAAGATTATGGTGGGAAGGCTTGGAGCTAGACCATCTGAGGGGTAAGCAGCTTACTGACGTCTCGATAGAGGAATTTTCGAGACTATTCTTGGCTCGATACCTCCCCTCAGCTCAGAGGATTGCTTTAGAAAATGAGTTCAGGATGTTGGTTCAAGGAGAGAGTACCGTAGATGACTATCTCCACGAGTTTACTCGATTAGGTAAGTACACAAGTGCTACCTTCGCTGATAAGGAGTGAAATACCAACCGATTCTACGAAGGTCTAAGGGATGACTCTAGACTGCTACTATCGGGACCGATGATGCAGGGTTTCCTGACCTTGGTCAACACGGCCCGGTCTTTAGAGAAAGACATGAAGATTGTACAGGGGAAGAAGGACTCCGGCGGGAGGAAGTCAGAGTTTAAGGTGCCGCCTGCAAAGTCTGGTTTTCGACAATGGAATAAGAAGGCTAGGAGTCGGTCCAGCCCCTTCTTCAGGTGCCTTGGGGGCAACTACCAACCGAACCCTGGGTGCTTGTTTCACTTGTGGTAAGATGGGGCATTTTGCCCCTAATTGTTAGAGCGGACGTCCAAAGTTTGAGAGGAAGCAGGGAGAAACCTACGAGTAAAAGGGCAAGGCAATGGAGTCAATCGCATCCCATTATGCTCCGACTCAACCAAGAGTCTACAATCTGGGCCAGCAGGAGGCCATCAAACAAGCAGACGTGGTGATAGGTACGGTTTAAATTTATAGCAAGTTAGCTTTAAATACTATTACCTAGTGCTTGTTAGCTTATTACTATTTATATAGGCTTTGTTTTGATTTGCGATAGTCTGGCAAGAGCACTATTCGATACGGGAACTTCACACTCCTTTTTGTACGAAGGTTTCGTATCGCGCATCAGAGTCCCTTCTTCGATGGCGAAGGACAAATTGGACGTGTTACTGCCGAATGGGTGTTCTATGTGTGCGGACAGAGTATGTGCCGTAAAGATTCGTATTGGAAGTAAGGAGTTCGACTTACTAGCGTTGTTATTGCCGCTTGTAGAGCTCGACATCATCTTCAGTATGGACTGGCTTTCGGAGCAGAAGGCATTCATGGATTGCAATCGTAAGGAAGTCAAGCTGCGTGCAGGTCGGGAGACAACGTTTGCGGGATTGAATGGGTCGAGCAAGATGTTGATGTCTGCTCTTCAGGTGGTCAAGGCAGTTCGTGCTAGCGCAGAGCTGTTCTTCACGCTAGTGGAAGAGATAAAGCCTAAACCCACTTTTGGTAGTATCCCGGTGGTATGCGAGTACCCCGACGTGTTCCCGGACAATCTTCCTAGAGCCCCACCGTAGTGAGAGATCGATTTCGCCATCAAGCTAGTGTCAGGTGCCAAACCTGTGTCACGCTCTCCTTATAGGTTGGCGCCTAAGGAGATGGCAGAGCTAAAGGTTCAACTGGAAGAGTTGATGGAGCAAGGTTATGTGTGTCCAAGTTTGTCATCTTGGAGCGCACCAGTCCTCTTTGTTAATAAGAAGGACAGAAGTTTGCTGCTGTGTATCGACTACAGAGAACTGAATAAGTTAGCGGAAAAGAACAAATACCCGATCCCAATGATTGGTGATCTTTTCGATCAGTTAGTCGAGTCGTCGGTATATTCAAAATTATATCTGATGTCCGGTTACTATCAGCTAAGGATAAGGGAGAGTGATATCCCAAAGACAGCGTTCAACACGAGGTATGGGCATTTCGAGTTTACGGTCATGCTGTTCGGGCTGACTAATGAACCATCAGTATTTATGGATCTGATGAACATGATGTTAAGGGGGTACTTAGACCATTTTGTGATCGTCTTTATTGATGACATATTGGTGTACTCATAGTGCGAAGAAGATCACTTCAAGCATCTGCATTTGTTTTTGGAGGCATTGAGGAGGAACGAACTATGCGCAAAGTTCTCCAAATGCGAGTTCTTGTTGACCTCAGTGGCATTCCTTGGTCATATAGTTAGTGGTTAAGGGATTGTGGTAGATCCGGCGAAGATTATTGCGATTCGAGAGTGGCCTGTGTTGTCTTTGGTAGCGGAACTCCGGAGTTTATGGGGCTTGCCAGCTATTACACGCGCTTCATGGAGAACTTCTCGCGGATAGCGTTACCTCTCACGACTTTGACAAGGAAAGATCAGAAGTTTGTGTGGACGCAGGAGTGCGCGCAAGCGTTCGAAGAGTTGAAGAGTCAGTTGACCACGGTGCAAGTGCAAAATTCGTCGAGTGGGACCGAAGGTTTTGAGATATACAGTGATGCCTCAGGCAGTGGTTTGGGATGCGTGCAGCTGCAGCATGGTAGTGTTATTGCGTATGGCTCGCGTCAGCTGAAAGTGAACGAAAGGAATTATCCGGTCCACAACTTGGAGTTAGCGGCCGTGATTTTTGAGATAAAGATGTGGAGGAATTATTTGTACGGCATAAAGGTCGATATTTATATCGACCACAAGAGCCTGAAATACCAATTGAATCAGAAGGATCAGAACATGAGGCAGCGGAGGTGGATGGAGTTCCTGGGGGACTATACGTTCAAAATTCATTAGGTGCACGGGAAAGGCAGTGCAGTTGCGGATGCGTTGAGTCGTAGGGCTCCCGCCCAAGCCAACTGGTTGTCGATTCATGATGAGCGGTTTATTCTTGAGTTGGAGGCATTAGAGATCTGTTGTGTTGACAAGCAGACTAGCGCCAAAGCATTATTGAACTGGACGAAAGTTTAGTATGATCTGGCTGATCGGATTCAGCAGGCTATGAAGTTAGATAGCAGCATGAAGTAGGTCATAGATGCAGCTTCGGATGGGTCAAATTCCAAGTTTTCAGTTAACGATGGACTACGAATGCAGGACAGTCGTTTGTGCGTCCCAAATATGGGAAATCTACGGGCGGAGTTGATGTACGAGGCTCATCATACCAAGTACTCAATCCACCTAGGGAGCAAGAAGATGTACTGAGATCTAAAGAAGTTGTTCTGGTGGCCAGGACTCAAGAAGGATGTGGCACTATTCCTGGATAAATGTCAGACTTGCGCCTTAGTGAAGGCAGAGTGCCAAAAGCTAGGGGGTTTCTTGAAATCTTTGCTTATTCCAGTATGGAAGTTCGATGATATTTCGATGGACTTTGTGCATGGCTTTCCAAGGTCGCAGAAGGGAAACGACACCATCTTGATGATCGTAGATCAGTTAACAAAAGTTTCGAACTTCATTCCCCATAAGAAGGATGATTTAGTGGAGAAACTGGCGAAGCTGTACATTGATAACATTATTAGACTTCACGGTGTACCCCGCAACATCATGAGTGATAGAGATGGGCATTTTACGTCCAATGACTGGATATCATAACCCGCATTTTCCCTAAGGTTAAGAAGTGTCAGAGTATGGGAAAACACGCGTTGTGATGCCACGTCCAGTAGGGGATGACTGTTGACGCTCAGGCAATGCACTAAGACTACAAATCACAAGTTTTAAAACAGTAGGAAACTAGTTTATTTAAAGGCCGTATCTCTCGGCACAGTGGATCAGCTAGTCCACGATAGGAAAACATATTTGCTTGTAGCAGAAAAATACTTTGATTTAGTTGATTTGACATCCTAAATGAGTATAAGGGCCCTCAAGTGACAACTTATGGTATGCACGACTCCTAAGGTGAGTATAGTATTTATATATGAAAGAAATTATTTACTCTTAAATAAGATAGTGTTTTAGTTTTACAAATATGATATGCATGAGATACATATAATAGTTTTGGGTTTTAAAATACCTAACATCCAACCTATCATAAAACCTTCCCAGAAGCAAGTCAGCAACCCCAAGAGAGAAAAACATAGGTTTTAGTTCATATCCAGCAAAACAATTAAGCCACCAGTGGGCGTCGACAACCCAACACAAACCCATAGGTGAGTGTGCATGTCCATGCAGAAAAGAAGAATAACTACCTCACAAGGTGAAAGATCTGCAACTCAGCTACCCTATAGGCTATCAGCAAAACCCACTAAAAGGAAACAACCGCTCTATCAGCTATAACCTTGACCTGAGGCATTCAAGAAAGAACGCCTCAGCACAATATCAAAGCATGAAGAATATAAGATTTAAGTGCGAGTAAAATGGGTTACCAATCTAGTAACAAAAGCAACAGCTAACAGTACGAGAAAAGTATGACAGTACGAAGAAAAATAATATCAAAAGGACAGTAAAGGTAAATCACACCAAGTGTGAGCCCAAAAGCAACCTGCTCGACAGAAATAAACAACTTGCAGCACTAAGCATCAATATACTAACAGGAATAGCCAAAAGCAGGAAAAGAAAGAGCTAACAATCCTAACTTTGTGGGCAAACGATCGGGGTGTAAATAATTAGGGGCTGGTGTGGGTGGTAGTACCAACACCAACAACCAGACCCAAAAATAAAAACTCAAGGGTGAACACAACCGGTGGCAGCCTTAGGGACCACACACCTAAAAAAGTTGGCCCCATTGTCAAGACTTCGTGGTGTCAACAGCTTAGCACACACATTTCACCCATCTAGAGTCAAGAAAAAACACCCCCTCCGGCCATAGTCCACGAGTTGGCATGCAAAAAAATTAGCCGAACACCCCAACATCCCCCTTAAGAAGGAAAAACTCCTCTAACAGTCCTAAAGAAGCAAACATCCCAAGGCTAAAGACTTAGCCTAAAAAAAACTACGGCGTTGATTGAGTCTACCTCACTCAACGCCAAAACAGCCACGGTGTTGAGTGAGGTGCTGTAACTCAATGCAAAAGACTTAACTGCAAGCCCTGGCTGTGGTATTGAGTGAGTCTACCTCACTCGATGCCAAACTGGCTTTGGCGTTGAGTGAGGCCGGCTCACTCGACGCCAAACCTAATTGGGCGTTGAGTGAG
Source organism: Platanthera zijinensis (assembly GCA_039513925.1). Classification (NCBI taxonomy): domain Eukaryota; kingdom Viridiplantae; phylum Streptophyta; class Magnoliopsida; order Asparagales; family Orchidaceae; genus Platanthera; species Platanthera zijinensis. The sequence goes on from CM077083.1 coordinate 132,611,124, forward strand.
GTCGACTCACTCGATGCCAAACCTGCTTTGGTGTAGAGTGAGGTCGACTCACTCGACGCCAAACCTGCTTTGGCGTTGAGTGAGGTCGACTCACTCGACGCCAAACATGCTTTGGCGTTGAGTGAGGTCGACTCACTCGACGCTAAACCTGCTTTGGCATTGAGTGAGTCTGATTCACTCGACGCCATCAGACTTAACTGCTGAAAAGACTACGGCGTTGAGTGAGTCTACCTCACTCAACGCCAAAACAGTTGCGGCGTTGAGTGAGGTCTACTCACTCAATGCCAAAGACTTAGCCGCAAGTCTTAGCTGTGGCGTTGAGTGAGTCTACCTCACTCAACGCCAGACCTGCCTTGGCGTTGAGTGAGGTCGACTCACTCAACGCCTCGACACCCTTAGTCACAAAAACAACTTGGCGTTGAGTGAGGCCCACACCACTCAACGCCTGGACCCTTAGTCGCAAAAAAAAACAACCTGGCATTGAGTGAGGCCCACACCACTCAACGCCTGGCATGCAAAGCCTTGGAAAATTAATTCCAAGGTTCATGCTGCTTCTCCTTACCCGATCTACCAGCAACCTAAGCTAGCTAAGACTAGCTAAAAACTTGGATTAATTGACACCAAACCTACAACTATCATGATCCTCAACCCGAACAGGATACTAAGTCTGCTTCAGAGAATAAAAAAAACAAGAAGGAAAGATAACATTTGCAAGGGCAGGAGCGACATGCCTTACTTCGGATGGAAACGGCAGCAACACGCCCAGCTCGACACCGGCGGTAAGGATCGGCCACCAAAAAGAGCAAGCTAGGAAGCTAGCTCTCGGCGAGAGCAGCTCGAATCCACCGACACTTGAGAGAAAGGACTTCTAAACTAGCGGCCACCGCCGGTCAAGACAACAGCTCCTCCGTCAGATCCTTCTGCAGGAAGCTTGCTGATTGCTTCAGAAGGAGGAGAAGTGAGGCTTGAAACCAGCTGTCTTCCTATATATATCTCCAGCCACCTTCTCCCCAAAAGATAATATAAAATAATATAAGCATGGGGAGTTTCGGCCACCAGATACTAGCCACTTTTAGCTTAAGCACACATATATATGTCACACTTCAAGCTTAAAGACAAGGCTGACCCCAAATCAGCAAGCTCAATATATATATATATATATATATATATATATATATATATATATATATATATATACATGTACATTTATATAAATAAATTAAATGGCTAACATTTTAGCCTAAAACTAAGCACAAGCCTTACCAGGCTCGTCCACACAAGGATACGCACAACAAAGGCAACAACCTGGCTACACACTACCGGCTAACAAAACGAACATTGAAACGACGCGAAAAAAAACAAATGATGGCGGATTTCGACAAAAGTCGCACTGTAGCTAAGCACCAAAGCTACGAAAACAACGACGAAGTCAAAAATAACATCCGACGATCGAACACTCGGGATTACACCACCCAAGCCAAAGCACAAGCATTCCCTAAGAGGCTCAGCCGAGTCATCACAACTGATACAGACTAGCTGGGGAAACTTGCAAACAGGTTACACAAGGAACCTAAAGAGCTAAGACTATGCTCCAACAATGGCAAAAGACCGCAAACGCGCCAACGTAACGCCAAACGATAAACAAACAAAACACCGAAAAATCGGGGGCATTATAGCCACTCCCTCTAAAAGAAAGTTTCACCTCAAAACTTTAAACATAAAACTTCAATCAAGAAGAAAAAGAAATAGCTAAGCAAAAGATATAAAAAGCACCAAAAATATACAAGGAACGAGATCAGGGAAAGAGTTGAGGATAGGACTTCCTCATCGCCGACTCTAGCTCCTAAGTCGCGCTTTCTACACCCTGGTTCTTCCACAGAATCTTAACCATAGGAATAGTTTTTCTCCGCAACATGTGAACCTGAGCATCCAAGACGCGGACAGGCACCTCCACAAAAGAAAGGTTCGGCTCCAACTGGGGCATAGAATCCAAAACCTGTCTGTCACTCTACACACACTTCTGTAACTGACTGATGTGAAAGACAACATGCACGCTAGGAAAATTTGCAGGCAACTCTAACCTGTTAGATGATACTACAATCCGCTCAATAATCAAAAATGGCCCCACGTATCTCAGATCCAATTTCCTATTCTTTCCAAACCTCTTAATCCCGCTCATCGGGGAAACCTTTAAGAACACCTGGTCCCCCATAACAAATTCCAAATCTGATCTACGCCGGTTTGCGTTCTTTTCATATCTCTCCTGGGCTATTCAAAGCTTTTCCCGAATAAGCTTCACCGAAATCTCCATCTCCTCAAGTGCTTCTAGACCGGACAAGGGTCTCTCACCCAACTCAGCCCAAAACAAAGGAGTCCTGCAACGCCTCCCATACAACGCCTCAAAAGGAGCCATTTGCAAGCTTTCTTGATAGCTATTATTATACGCAAACTCCATAAGCCGCAAACGCTCGTCCCACGCCCTACCGTGGTCTAGAATATAGCATCGTATCATATCTTCCATAATTTGATTTACCCTCTCCGTCTGACCGTTGGTCTGTGGGTGATAAGGAGTGGAATACCTCAAATCTGTCCCCAACCCCTCTTGAAGACTCTTCCAAAAACGAGACGTGAACCTGGAGTCTCGATCCGATATGATTCTCACGGGTACACCATGCATTCTGATGACCTCTTCCAAATATAGATCTGCTATCTTCCTCATCAGGTAGTCAATCTTGAATGGCACGAAGTGAGCACACTTCGTCAGTCTGTCAACGATCACTCATACTGAATCATGCCCCTTAGGAGATCTTGGCACCCCTGTAATGAAATCAATCGAAATGCTTTCCCACTTCCAAGTCGGAATCTCCAAGGGAGTCAGCTTGCCACCTTATCTTCCATGATAAGCCTTCACTCACTTGCAAGTGTGGCACTCCGAAACAAATATGGCTATGTCTCCCTTCATCCCATACAACCAGGCAATAAGCTTCAAATCGCGATACATCTTGGTGGATCCTTGGTGGTAGGCAACACTAGATCCATGAGCTTCCCTGCACACCATAACCCTGATGTCTCCAACCGTGGGAATGCAAAACCTGCCACGGTACTACAAAGTACCTGAATCATCTATAGAAAAATCTAGCAGTTCACCTCTCTCAGCTCGAAGATACAAATGCAGAAGGTCAAGGTAATCTTTCTGATGCAATCTCGTGAGAACGATCCATGAAGGTTCTACCACTGCCAGGCTGCTCTGCACATCGGAGCTACCCTCAAAAATGCCCATCAATAGAAACTCCTCTACTAATAACTCGGCTGTGAGACCAAAAATCTTCCCTGATTTCCGACTCAGGGCGTCGGCCACCACATTGGCCTTTCCCGGATGATACTTAATCTCGACATCATAGTCGGCCACGTACTCTAGCCATCGCCGCTAACGAAGATTCAACTCCTTCTGTGTAAAGACATACTTCAAGCTCCTATTATCAGTAAAAATCCTGCACTGCACACCATACAGCAAATGCCTCCACAACTTCAGAGCATAATCACGTCAGCAAACTCCAGGTCATGCGTAGGGTAATTCCTGAAAGTATCTAGTGTCGACTAGATCACCCTATGGGGGGGGGGGAATAGGTGTCGTGCAGTCTTTTGTGGAATTAAATGTACCTGCACAAATTAACAAACGCAGCACAGAAAACACACAAAAAGTTATAGTGGTACCCCGATTTGGGTACATCCACTTCCCCCTTCGACCTTTCTCCCACCAAGGTATGACTCGGTCACTTCTCAAAACGGATTGAAATCCAATCCTCACACTACGAAAGGAACCCTTCCAACACAGGAGTCACCACTCCACCACCACAGGTTGCACCCAACCCTTACAACTAGGAATAAAAATTTCTTTATAACAAAAACAAAATAGAATTTATTAGAAAATACAAACAACGCTTATGCAGAAACCGATGTCCTTCTTCGTTCGTTGATGCTTTCTTGAATATAACGAAGAGTCCATAACTGGATTTCTCTCTTGGAGAGGATCTTGACAAGATCGGCGGCGCCAAGTGAATGCGGCGGAGATACTTTGTAGATCCAAAATTCTTGACGAAGCAAGCAAGGTCTACGAACGATATCAGTCGGATCAGTCGTCTTCACCGATTCGGAATGGAGAACTAGTCTCGTTCAACGAATCAAGAGACAAGAGATCTCAAGAGAGATGCGTGAGATGCACTGCTAGCCTTGGTGTTGTCGCCGGAAGATCAAAGGTGATCAGAGATTATCGGCGACGATGAACTGCGAGTGGCGACAAGCGATCGGCGGTTTTCGCGATCGGCTAGGGCACGATGTCGGCTGCTTTTTATTTCTCGTGAATAGTTACTATAGAGGTTCAAAATACGCGAGTATTTATACCCGAGGCCAACCCTAAAGTCCATTGTGGGACCCACAAGGAGAAACCCTAGCACCGGCCGAAACAGCGTACGGCCTCTTGGTTCGGTCCAGCGAACGGAGGAAAAATGCCTAAGGCAAAATCGGCGGGAATCATTGTTGATTCCCGTCGAAGTCGGCGAGAATCATTCACGATTCCCGTCGATTCTACCTTAGCAGAATCCATGTCTGGAAAATAGTCAGCCGAATGAAATCGGCGGGAGAGGCTAGCTGATACTTGACGAATCGGCGGGAATGCAGATAGATTCTCTTCGAAGTCGGCGGGAATCACTTGCCATTCCCGTCGATTCTGCCTTTGCAGAATTCCTGTTGGATAACTGTTAGCCAGAAGGAAGTCGGCGGGAATGCAGACTGATTTTCGTCGAAGTCGGCGGGAATCACTAACGATTCCCATCGAAGTCGGCGAGAATCACTTAGTGATTCCCGTCGATTTTGACATAGAAGAATTTCTGTTCCTTCCTTTGAAGACTTGGTCTTTGACCCATCTTTGCTCCTCTTCTGCTCTTGATCTGCCTTAAACCTGTACTTGAAAAAAAGTACACTCCAATAGAGAGAGCACACATGGAGTCAACACACTGATCTTTTCAACGAGGGATTACGTTGTGCAGACCCGTGTATATTGACCCACTGCACCCTGACATTGGTGTGTACTTAGCATGGAATAGCTGCAAGCACAACTTGATAGAAAATCACCAAATACATTGTCAATTCAACTTAGCTTGTTCAGGGGCTTCTTCAAATCAGGTATATTGTGGATACAATATCCAACAATCTCCCCCTATTTGAAGAAGCCTAAACCCTACAAGATAAGGTGAATAGAACAGATGGGAATGAAAATCATAAAATGAAAATTCAGCTGAGAGTAAAATTCAATACCATTTTTCTGAGAGCATACTTAACATTGGAAGCCACCTTCTTAATATTGGCAGCCACCTTAGCCTTAGCCGAGAGGGTAATCTCCCCCTTTTTGGCTTCTAAAAATCTTGGACTTCACTTCGAGCCAAATTATCCCCCTCAGTTCTTGCATCCATGATCGATCTTGAGTTCCTTGCTGATGCTCCCCCTTGATCCAAGAGCCTTGAGCCCTTCAGTCTTCAATCTTCATAGTTCAGCATGCCGAGTCCAGTTTTGAAGAGATTGAACTTTGCCTCGTTTCGAGCTTTGTGAAGATATCTGCAACCTGCTTATCCGTGGGGACATAGCAGAGAGATATCTTTGTTTTCCACATGCTCCCGAATGAAGTGGTAGCGCATTATATCTTTTCCCAAATTCCTTGTTTTAGTGCAAGCCTGGAACATCTGTTGTCTAGGTCCCATCATATTCATGGGTACCTAGACTATCCTGCAAAATAGAATTACCTTACCTTAGGAACCCAATAGGCATTGGGTCCTAGGTTCCTTGTTAGCACACTCCCCCTCAGTTGGTTAACCCTACGAGTGGTCGGCCTCGCATTGCTAACAAAAGGAGTCTCATTGTATCTTGGATTAAACCATCAATCCACGGCAAAGTGACCAACTTTGCCACAGCACCAACAGTCAAACCTGTTGTACCGGTTCCTAGGCTCCTGCTTCACCCTTGGAACGGTGGGTCCAGCCGGGGCCTTGGATCTGGAGGAGGAGGCATCATGATTACAGCAGTCACATGACTTCTTCACTTCCTGTTCCTTGAGTATGACAGGCTTGGCATTTGGTGCATGCTTCCTATTATGGCTGCTAGAGAAGTGGCCATAGTTCTCCACTTGTATTTCCTCAAAAGGTGCCTTGAAGACACTCTCACCGTAGTTGCGGGGGAAGGTATAACCAGCATACCAGCTCTTGGGCTTTTCAACCGAGGGCCAGAAGAAGTGGCCATAGGTTTACTCAAAGTCCTGCTCATTGTAAGGAAAGCCAGGCTTTCTGAATGACACAGGACCGAGTGGGGCCTTTCCCTTTTCTGTAGCAGAGGCCTTCTTAGCAGCCTTATTTCTCCTCTGATTTATGTTTCTCCTGGATGATTTACCAGGCGCAGCCACATGCCCTAAGCCAGCCTCCTTAGCCTGAGCAGAGAATTCATCAACTAGAGGAAGAATGGTCTTGGGCATAGAGAAGCTTTTGACAATCTTCCTTTTTGCCGCAAGCTGTTCTTCCAGCTTGTTGATTTCTTCCTGTTTTTGGTGAAGGAGCCTCAGAGAATCTGAGTGCTCAGAAGTCAGGCCCAGGTGTTCCTATCAGAGAGAGATCAAGCTAGTGATCTCTTCTCTTAGGGACACACCCTCAACCCTAAGGAATTTGACTTCCTTTTTTTGAGCGCTCAACCTCTTTCGGCACTCTTCGAAAGTATTGAGCAGAACCTCATATTTTTCTAGGAGTTCAGCCTCATGGGCAGATGGACTATCCTCGTGGTCATCTTCAGAAGACTCAGAGTCAGAGTTAGAGAGGGGGGTGAGATCTTTTACATTCCCAGTAAATGGGGGACAGTCTCTATCTGAGTCGGAGCGACCCATTAGCCCGAAGTAGGCTTCCTCATCATCACTGCAGTCTGAAGAGTCAGATTCACTCAGTGTCTTTGGCTTTTTAGCAATATAGCTCCTCTCCTTCTTATCTCTAGAGGACTTGTGCTCCTCTCCTTTCCCCTTATTTCTCTTATTTTCGTGGCAGTCAACAATGACGTGACCTAGCTTATTGCATCCAAAGCAGATAATGTCAGTAGAACGATGTTTGTTCTGTTTAGACTCATACCTGTAAGAGGATTAATTCTTCTTCTGATGTCTGGAGGAGGAGCCATCCTTTTTTCTTTGATTCCTCATCTTGAGGAACTTCTTGAACTCTCGAGTGATGAAGGAGAATTCTTATTCAGATAGCTCTGAATCGGAAGAGCATGGCTCAGAGTCTTTTTCCACATCCTTTCTCCAAGATCGGGACGAGGCAACACCCTTGCCTATCCTTGATTGATTAGCTTTAAGGGCCACAGTCTTTTCTTTGGCTGCAGCCTTATCAGCTTCTTCTTCAGCTTTTCTTGTGTTCAGCTGAAGCTCATAGGACATTAGCTTTCCAAACAGAATCTGGGGATCAGTTTCTGCCAGCTTGCCAAATTCTCTGATGGCGCAGATTTTGGTGTCCCATTCCTTAGTAAGGGATCTAAGGAATTCGTCATTTAGTTCACCATCGGTGAACACTCTGCCATAACCCTTCAGGGCATTGACGATCTTCAGGAAGTTCTCGAATGTCCCTCTAATTTCTTCCTTGGGACCTTGCCTGAAGGCCTCATACTTCTGATTCAGAAGGGATCTTTGATCATCCCTTACTTCATTAGTGCCTTCCATCAGAATGATCAGGCAGTGCCATATGTCCTTGGCAGTCCTGCAGTTGAAGAAATTCTGCATCATAAAATCATCGACGGCGCTCACTAGAATGTTTTGAGTTTTCTTGTCTAGTCCGACAAGCACCATCTCATCCTTATTCATTTCGGAGAGCTTCTTGGGCACCATCTTGGTAGGATCAATGGCAGAGGCCTTAGTGGGGATATAAGGGCCCTCCTCCACAACCATGAAGAGTTGAGGGTCGACTACATCCATGTAGAACCTGATCCTTTCCTTCCAGATGGGAAAGTTCAGCTTGGTGCACACAGGGATCTTTCCTGAATACTTGAGTCCGTCCATTCCCGAGATCTTCTTTCCTCTTGACACTAGACACGGAATCTTACTCAAGGTTTTAACCTTATTGATGAGTAACCTCCCTCTGATACCACTTAAAAGAATCTAGTGTCGACTAGATCCACTTATGGGGGGGGGGGAGGGGAATAGGTGTCGTGTAGTCTTTTGCGGAATTAAATGTGCCTACATAAATTAACAAACGCAGCACAGAAAACACATAAAAAGTTATAGTGGTTCTCCGATTTGGGTACGTCCACTTTCCACCTTCGACCTATCTCCCACCAAGGGACGACTCCGTCACTTCTCCAAACGGATTGAAATCCAATCCTCATACTACGGAAGGAACCCTTCAAACACAGGAGTCACCACTCAACCACCACGGGTTGCACAAAACACTTACAACTAGGAATAAAAATTCCTTTACAACAAAAACAAAATAGAATGTATAAGAAAATACAAACAACGCTTCTAGAGAAACCGATGTCCTTCTTCGTTCGTTGAGGCTTTCTTGAAAGTAACGAAGAGTCCACAACCGGATTTCTCTATTGGAGAGGATCTTTACAAGATCGACGGCGGTAAGTGAATGAGGCGGCGATACTTTGTAGATCCAAACTTCTTGACGAAGCAAGCAAGGTCTACGAACGATCTCAATCGAATCAGTCGTCTTCACAATTTCGGAATGGAGAACTAGTCTCGTTCAACGAATCGAGAGACAAGAGATCTCAAGAGAGATGCGTGAGACGCACTGCTAGCCTCGATGCTGTCGCCAGATGATCAAAGGTGACCAGATATTATCGGCGACGACGAACTGCGAGCGGCGACAAGCGATCGACAGTTTCCGTGATCGGCTAGGGCACGGCGTCGACTGCTTTTGATTTCTCGTGAATAGTTACTGTAGAGGTTCAAAATACGCGAGTATTTATACCTGAGGCCAACCCTAAAGTCCATTGTGGGACCCACAAGGAGAAACCCTAGCCCTGGCCGAAACAGCGCACGGCCTCTTTGTTCGGTCCAGCGAACGGAGGAAAAATGCCTAAGGAAAAATTGGGGGGAATCGTTGGTGATTCCCGTCGAAGTCGGCGGGAATCATTCACTATTCCCGTCGATTCTGCCTTAGCAGAATCCCTGTCTAGAAAACAGTCAGCCGAAAGAAATCGACGGGAGAGGCTAGCTGATACTCGACGAATCGGCGGGAATGAAGACATATTCTCTTCGAAGTCGGCGGGAATCACTTGCCATTCCTGTCGATTCTACCTTAGCAGAATTCCTGTTGGATAACTGTTAGCCAGAAGGAAGTCGGTGGGAATGCAGACTGAATCTCATCGAATCGGCGGGAATCACTAACGATTCCCGTCGAAGTCGGCGAGAATCACTTAGTGATTCCCGTCGATTTTGACTTAGAAGAATTTCTATTCCTTCCTTTGAAGACTTGGTCTTTGACCCATCTTTGCTCCTCTTCTGCTCTTGATCTGCCTTAACCCTGTACTTGAAAATAAGTACACTCCAATAGAGAGAGCACACATGAGTCAACACACTTATCTGCTCAACGAGGGATTACGTTGCACAGACCCGTGTATATTGACCCACTACACCCTGACATTGGTGTGTACTTAGCATGGAATAGCTGCAAGCACAATTTGATAGAAAATCATCAAATACATTGTCAATTCAACTTAGCTTGTTCAGGGGCCTCTTCAAATAAGGTACATTATGGATACAATACCCAACAATTCCTCTCATGAGTCTTTAGCTGTCTCGATCCGTACACAATCACCTTCTCGTCTTGCATCAGTACGCATCTCAGCCCCTTTAGTAGGCAAGGACAAAATAGGAGCTGAGCATAGCCTTCTCTTTAGCTCCTCAAAAGCCTCTTCACATTTGCCATCCCATACGAAGGCTATATTCTTCTGTGTCAACTTGGTTAACGACGCAGACAGGGTGGAGAATCCCTCCACAAATCTTTTATAATAGCCCGCCAAGCCCAAGAAGCTTCTGATCTCTCGAGGAGTAACAGGTCTCGCCCATTCTATAACCGCATCAATCTTTTCTGGGTCCACTGAGATGCCCTCCTTGTTAACCACATGGTCGAGGAAAGATACCTGAGGCAGCCAAAATTCACATTTGCTCAGCTTGGCGTAAAGCTTATGGTCTCTCAGAGTCGCAAGACCAGACGCAAATGTTGATCATGCTCTTCTGCGTTCCGGGAGTACACGAAAACGTCGTCAATAGAGACATTCACAAACTTGTCTAGACAATCCTTGAACACGAGGTTCATCAAATTCGTGAAAGCTGAAGGTGCATTAGTCAAACCAAATGACATGACTAAGAACTCGAATTGCCCATGATGAGAACGGAACGCCGTTCACGGAACATCTGACTCCCAAATCCTCAACTGGTGATAGCCTGAACGAAAATCTATCTTTGAAAATAGAGCACTGCCACGCAACTGGTCAAACAAATCATCAATCCGAGTAAGAGGGTACCTGTTCTTAATTGTAACCTTGTTCAGCTCTCTGTAGTCGATGGATAGCCTCATCGACCCGTCTTTCTTCTTTTCGAACAGCACAGGTGCACCCCAGGGCGACAAAATCGGACTGATAAAACCCTTTGCCAACATCTCATCTAGCTGGATCCGCAACTCCTCCAGCTCTCGCAGGGCCATACGATACGGTGCCTTAGCAATAGGACACGTACCCGGCTCCAAATCTATAACAAACTTGACATCTCTATCGGGTGGAAGACCGGGAAGATCGTCAAGAAAAACATCAGAAAACTCAGAAACAATATGAATCTCCTCCAACCGCGGCACACTAACATCTGCCCCTACAAGAGAGATCAAACAGACAAAATAGCAAGAATCAAGCAACTTGCAAGCACGTACCGCAGAAATAATTTGGGACTCCTAGAGTGGATCGACATAAATGCTCCCGGGATGACTGTTGTCCTTCACAAAATCCAAGCGCTATCCCTTGCACTGGATAACCGCATCATATCTGGACAACCAGTCGATGCCTAGAATAACATCGAAGTCCTCCATATCAATCACCTTTAGATCCGCCTTTACTAGAAAGTCCCCCAATAAGATTGGACAGCCCTGAATACCCAAATCTAAAATCAAAGAGTCACCAGAAGGGAACTTGACGCAGAAAGCTCCACCAACACGATCTAGGCTCAAGCAGAATCGCTCCACGAAAGCCCTAGCAACAAAAGAGTGGGTAGCGCTAGAATCAAAAAGAACACGCGCCCAGTGGTTCTTTACCTAAAATCTTCCTATAAAGTAGCCCACGCAACTAAGGGAAAACAAAAGCATAACTATACAAGAAGTAAAATATCCAAGTTAGGAAGGAATCCAACCTGAAATAACCTAGGTCGAGGTCAACGCTTTCTCCGAAGAGATAACATTCAGCTTCCCCTTGCCATTATCCACGCGTGGGGGTGGAGGCAATACCTACAATTGAATAGCTAGGAGAATGGGCTGGGCCTGATGGCACCTCGTCTTGAGATGGCCCTTTTGCCCACACTGAAAGCAAACTTTATCTTTCAACCAGCACCGGGCCGCATCATGTCCCTTCTTTCCGCATAAAGTACACACCACATCCCCTCTGGGAGCACCCTGAATAGCATGGACTTGCTCTTTCTTCTGCGCTGCGAATCTCCTGAAGCACTTCTCCAAAGGATGTCCCGACCGTCCACAGAAGCTACAAGTCCCCTTGGTCTTCTTCCTTGAAACTGCATCAGGTTCCTGGGGGCCTTTCCCTCCAACAGACTTTGGCTTGTCGTGCCTCCACTGCTGGCCTCTATTCTTAGCATTCTCAATGGCCTTGACCTTCAAGGCAGCTTCAACCACACTGGCATAACTGACTGCTCCATAGGCATTTGCTAACAGCTGAACGTTGCTTCTTAGCCCACCCAGAAACCGCTTAACCTGGTCTGCTTAAACACTCACAAGTCCAGGAGCAAACCGACTCAGCTTGCTCAATTGAACCTCATACTCACTGACTGTGAGTTTCCTTTGCTTCAAATGCAGGAAGTCGTTCATCAGCCGGTCCTGCTCGACAAAGGGCATAAATTTACTTAAAAGCATTACCTTAAACGACTCCTAGGTGCATCCTGCCACCAAGCTTTCTTTCTCCCTTAGCCACCAACTTTTCGCCAATCCCTTGAGCTGGTAGGCAGCAAGAATTATCTTCTGATCATCCGTAATCCCAGAATAGGAGAACATCTCCTCTATGGAAATCAGCCAGTCATCCAAAATCATGAAATCTTCTATTCTGTCATAAGTAGGGGGCCTAATCCGCTGAAACTGAGATATGAAGGCCATCTACGGGGGCACCACGACTGGAGGCACAAGAGGAGCAGGAGGGGGAGGAACAGCTACACCCCCAACGGGGTCCTGAACTCTCTGAGCCTGCCCTGCCACTACTGCAACCAAGGACTTAATCTGGCTCTGCATCTCCACCAATTGCCTTGCTAAGGCATCATTAATCTGACACAGGCTTTCGATTATTGCCTCACTCTGGGATCCCGAAGTCTCACCCTGAGATTGGGGAGTCGATCGCGTCGCAGGACGCTTCACCATCCTATAATTGCACCCGCTCTAGTTAAAACCAAGCCCAACAGCTAGAACAAAACTACCCAGCACAGACAAGCATACTTAAATATGAATTTCAACTGCAAATCTTGCTCTGGGATTTGTTTTATAATGATGTTAAGCTTAACCTGAGATGGTTCACCACCATCACACTAACTCATGTGCCTAAACCATGAATGCATGTTGTTATATTCATTTTTACTCAAAACCATGTGTGTGCATATATCATCGTGCAAATCTTTAGCTTGACACGTTGTGCTTATACAATGTTATGCTATGCATGATGTGCTATGCATTCTAAAAAGGCCTTAATGCATGCCATGGGCGGCGTACACATGAAAATGTTATGCATCCCATACTACATAACATTCCCATGCAACGAAAAAAGAAAACGTGCTAGCCGCATTCATGTGGTGAAGTTATGAATCCCATACTACATAACCCTCACATGTTGCCTCCTATGGTGGATCCATATACAAACACATATTATGCATTATGCATGACATACTACATAATATGCCCGATATACTTCTTTATGCTTATGAGTGTAGTGTTCGTGCTTTGGCCAAGACGTGCTGATGACATATCGGTGTATGTATGCTTATGAAGCTAAACTTCTAATGCAATCAAAAGGAAAGGTTGCCGAATAACTTGTCAAGAAACCTCCTTCTGATACAAACAGTCACAACCCGCATTTTCCCTGAGGTTAAGAAGTTTCAGAGTACGGGAAAACATGCGTTGTGATGCCACGTCCAGTAGGGGATAACTACTGACGCTCAGGCAACGCACTAAGACTACAAATCACAAGTTTTAAAATAGTGGGGAACTAGTTTATTTAAAAGCTGTATCCCTCGGCATAGTGGATCAGCTATTCCACGATAGGAAAACATATTTGCTTGCAGCAGAAAAATACGTTGATTTAGTTGATTTGACATCCTAAATGACTATAAGGACCCTCAAGGGACCACTTATGGTATGCACGACTCCTTATGTGAGTATAGTATTTATATATGTAAGATATTCTTTACGCTTAAAGAAGATAGTGTTTTAGTTTTACAAATATGATATGCATGAGATACATATAATAGTTTAGAGTTTTAAAATACCTAACAAGCAACCTTGCATAAAACCTTCCCAGAAGAAAGTAAGCAACCCCAAGAGGGCAAAAACAGCAGTTTTAGTTCATATCTAGCAAAACAAGTAAGCCACCAGTGGGCGTCGACAACCCGACACGAACCCACCAGTGAGTGTGCATGTCCATGCAGAAAATAAGAATAACTACCTCACAAGGTGGAAGATCTGCAACTCAGCTACCTTGTAGGCTATCAGCAAAACCCATTAAAAGGAAATAACCGCTCTATCGGCTACAACCTGGACCTGAGGCATTCAAGAAAGAACGCCTCAGCACAATATCAAAGCATGAAGAATATAAGATTTAAGTGCGAGTAAAATGGGTTACCAACCCGGTAATAAAAGCAACAGCTAACAGTACGAGAAAAGTATGACAGTAAGAAGAAATATACTATCAAAAGGAAAGAAAAGGTAAATCACCCCAAGTGTGAGCACAAAAGCAACCAGCACGGCAGAAAGAAACAACCTGAAGCACTAAGCATCAGTATACTAGCAGGAATAGCCAAAAGCGGGAAAAGAAAGAGCTAACAATCCTAACTTTATGGGCAAATGTCTAGGGTGTAAATAATAAGGGGCTGGTGTGGGTGGCAGTACTAGAACCAAGAACCAGAGCCCAAAATAAATACTCAAGGGTTATCACAACTGGTTGCAGCCTTAGGGACCACACACCTAAACAAGTAGGCTCCATTGTCAAGACTTCGTGGTGTCCACAACTCACCACACACATTTCACCCCTCCAGAGTCGAGAAAAAACACCCCCTCCGGCAATAGTCCACGAGTCGGCATGCAAAAAAAATTAGCCGAACACCCCAATATCCCCCTTAGGAAGGAAAAACTCCTCTAACAGTCCTAAAGAAGCACACATCCAAAGGCTAAAGACTTAGCCTAAAAAAAACTGCGACGTTGAGTGAGTCTACCTCACTCAACGCCAAAAAGGCCACGGCGTTGAGTGAGGTACCCTCACTCAATGCCAAAGACTTAACCGCAAGCCCTTGCTGTGGCATTCAGTTAGTCCACCTCACTCGACGCCAAACCAGCATTGGCGTTGAGTGAGGTCAACTCACTCGATGCCAAACCTGCTTTGGCGTTGAGTGAGGTCGACTCACTCGATGTCAAACCTGCTTTGGCATTGAGTGAGGTCGACTCACTCGACGCCAAACCTGCTTTGGCGTTGAGTGAGGCCGACTCACTCGATGCCATCATACTTAACTGCTTATAAGACTGCGGCGTTGAGTGAGTCTACCTCACTCAACGCAAAAATAGCTGCGGCATTGAGTGAGGTCTACTCACTCAATGCCAAAGACTTATCTGCAAGTCTTAGCTGTGGCGTTGAGTGAGTCTACCTCACTCAACGCCATACCTACCTTGGCATTGAGTGAGTTCGACTCACTCAACGCCTCGGCACCCTTAGCCGTAAAAACAACCTGGCGTTGAGTGAGGCTCACACCACTCAATTCCTGGACCCTTAGCCGTAAAAAAAACAACCTGGCGTTGAGTGAGGCCCACACCACTCAACGCCTAGCATGCAATGCCTTGGAAAATTAATTCCAAGGCTCATGCTGCTTCTCCTTACCTGATCTACCAGCAACCAAAGCTAGATAAGACTAGCTAAAAACTTAGATTAATTAACACCAAACCTACAGCTATCTTGATTCTCAACCTGAACAGGACACTAAGGCTGCTTCAGAGAATAAAAAAACAAGAAGGAAAGAGAACATTCGCAAGGGCAGGAGCTCCTTGCCTTACTCAGATGGAAACATCAGCAGCATGCCCAGCTCGACACCGGTGGCAAGGATCGGCCACCAAAAATAGCAAGCTTGGAAGTTAGCTTTCGACGAGAGCAGCTCGGATCCACCGACGCCTGAGAGAAAGGACTTCTAAACTAGCGGCCACCGCCGGTCAAGACAGCAGCTCCTCCGTCAGATCCTTCTACAGGAAGCTTGCTGATTGCTTGGGAAGGAGGAGAAGTGAGGCTTGAAACCAGCTGTATTCCTATATATTTCTACAGCCACCTTCTCCCTAAAAGATAATATAAAATAATCTAAGCATGGGGAGTTTCGGCCACCAGCTACCAGCCACTTTTAGCTTAAGCACACATATATATGTCACACTTCTAGCTTAAAGACAAGGCTGACCCCAAATCAGCAAGCTCAAAAAAAAATATATATATATATAAATATATATATATACATGTACATTTATATAAATAAATTAAATAGCTAACATTTTAGCCTAAAACCAAGCACAAGACTTACCAGGCTCGGCCACATAAGGCTACGCAAAACAAAGGCAACAGCCTGGCTACACACTACCGGCTAACAAAAGGAACGTCGAAACGACGCGGAAAAAAACAAATGATCGCGGATTTCTACAAAACTCGCACCGTAGCAAAGCACTCAAGCTACGAAAACAACGGTGAAGTCGAAAACAACATCCGATGATCGAACACTCGGGATTACACCACCCAAGCCAAAGAACAAGCATTCCCTAAGAGGCTCAGCCGAGTCATCACAACTGATACAGACTAGTTGGGGAAACTTGCAAATAGGTTACACAAGGAACCTAAAGAGCTAAGAGTACGCTCCAACAATGGCAAAAGGCCGCAAACGCGCCAACGTAACGCCAAATGATAAACAAAAAAAACACCGAAATATTGGGGGCGTTACACTGGAGGCTTGTGCAGCAAATGCTGGGGACTAAGTTGGAGTTCAGCACATCCTTCCATCCGTAGACGGATGGGCAGACCAAGAGGGTTAACAGGACGATGGAGGACATGCTTCATATGTGCGTTTTGGACTTCGGAAAGCAGTGGGAAGACCATCTGTATTTGGTGGAGTTTGAGTACAACAATAGCTACCAAGCGAGCATATAAATGGAGCCCTTCAAAGCCTTATATGGTAAAAAGTGTCGCACACCGTTGTCATTGCTAGAAATGGGTGAGGCAAGGTTATACAAAAAGCAAGAGGTGGAAAACGCTACTTCATTGGTGCGAACCATTCGGGAGCATTTGCTGATCGCTCAGGATTGACAAGATAAATACTAAAATGCCAAGCACCGGAACGTGGAATTCGCGGTTGGCGACTGGGTGTATTTGAAGATAAAGACGTTCAAGGGTGTTTCACGGGTACGACGCTTGAAGAAGCTGAGCCCAAGATATCTTGGACCATTTGAGATTCTGGAGCGGATCGGCCAAGCAGCTTAATGTCTAAAGCTATCTGTGGAGTTTAGTGGTCAACACGACGTATTCCACATATCAGTGTTGCGGAAGGCGGTGTTAGAGCCTTCGTAGGTGAACGCAGTTGATCAAGTACCGGTGGACGATGGGTTGATAGCAAGGGTCAAGCCCGTTCGTATTGAGGACTCTGAAGTCAAGCGACTTCATAACAAGGAGATCAGGATGGTCAAGGTCCGTTGGGACAATTGCGGTCGGGAGGAGCTCTCTTGGGAGCGAGAGCAAACCATGCTTGAGGAGTACCCATAGTTATTTAACTTAGGTACCGCTTTTGGTTTTCTGTTTTCTTTTCCTTTAGTAATTTCGTGGACAAAAATATTTTAAGAAGGTGAGAGTTGTAACTCCCCGAAACTCAAAAGAGTGACGGGATGCGTTTTGAGCAAAGTCTGGGATTTGGTAGTGGTGACATGGCCTGGGACACGGGCGTGTCCCAGGGGCGTATCGTGTTAAGGGTAGGCGATGGTCGCGTGGTCGACGAAATTACAGTCAACAATCGTCGGGGGGAGGGGGGTGAACACCGCCTGGGAAAAAGGCGTGTCCTAGGGCGTGTCAGCCACTCAATGCCTTTCACTCAACAATTATTGAGTGAGGACGCACGACCTGAGCCTAGGGGTGTTCGGGTCCGACACGGGCATGTCAGATTTGACACAGGCATGTCAAATACCCGTGTCCTGCTCGGGTCGTTTGGAGAGTTGTACTAAGGAATCTACACGGCCTAGAACAAGGGCGTGTCCCAGGGTGTGTCCCAGGGCGTGTCTAGCACACGACATGTGATACGGGCGTGTCACATAACCGTGTTGTGCTCTGGACATTTTGGTCCTGAGTCGTTGGGGGAACACGCACAGCTACACGGGCGTGAACTGGATGACACGGGCGTATAGAGCCTAATACGGGCGTATCCGGTGCCCGTGTTCTTTTCGGGACGCGACGGTTTCGGCAGCAAATGAGTTATATGGCCTTAAACACGGGCATGTCGCAAGCTGTGTTCGGCCCAGGATGTTTATTTTCGGGCTGAATTGCAGCCTTTCGTTTCCTTAATTTGGGATCTAACGGCTCATGACTCTCCATGCTAGGGTTAAGTTCGGTATTGGGGGTTTAAACCCTCAATTTTCATGGGCCTTTCTCTTTCTAAATCCTAGAGAGAAGGGAGAGCAAGGAGGAAGAAGGAAGAGGGAGATCCGGTCGCCGGAGGAGATTCGGAGCGCCTAATCGCAAACTGAGCCCAGATCTGCGGAGGCAAGATCATCGCGGTGCTTTTTATCCGGATAGTTTTCCATGGCGCTGAAGAGGAACGCTAATGTAACGATTCTCATCTTGAGCATGTGAAGCTCTTCTTCTTTTGCATAGGAAAACCCTCTCCCGCGAGTGTGCGGCAAGTTTGCGGTATTATTTTGGGTAGATATGTAAAGTCCCCCTTGTTTAGAGTTTGGAATCATAGTACAGACATAGGCATGGTGTGTGAAGCCTACCCGGACATGTTGGTCTTGATCGGTGATGTTTGCTATGCTTTGTTAGCTGGAAAAGACTTCGTGCCTTTGTGTTATTTTCGGGTTTCTGCGTGGTAGATTGCAATAGGGAGTCTTTGGGACCCCAAGGTGCACCCGGAAATCTGGGAGGAAGAGAAGTTCTGCCGTTTTGGTGGCCTTGGAGCCAGCCAGGTATATAGCGAGGCTATGTACCGTGATTGATTGAAAGTTAGGACTAGGGGAAGCTAGGCCTGCGTTGAAGGCCAAAGGTCCGCGAAGGGGTGAGCAATGGGCTGGTGCAACCCTACTCGCTCTAACTGTTTCGGTTATAGTGACCTAAAGTTACGTGGGACTTACTAATGATTTGGAAAACGAGTCTAGGCTACGGCAAAAAGGACTAAATGCTCACGAGGGTTGCCGGCCCTAGGGGCGGTGGTGGAGCCAATGAACAAACTGGGTTTGGAATTGCTTCATCGTGTTAGTGCCCTGAGAGCACGGGGTGTATGATCGTGTGTGCATGCTCCTGTTATGTTGTGTTTATTCACTATTGCTTATTTTGCTAACAAGTGCAGAGAAGGAGCTTTACCTCCCCAAGACTTGGTGGCAGAATCGTTATAATTTGGCAAGCTTTAGCTGACCGTTATTCTTGTTTTCCACCGTTACGGTGAATTGTGCTTGCAGGTACTGCGGAGCCGAGCGGCAAATAGCGGGCCAAAGCCCAAGTTGCTGAGTCGACCCTCGAAGTCCTTATTTGTTTGCTAATTTAATTCATGTGTGGTCGGCCTGCGAGTCAAAGTTTGTAAGACAGTGATTAACTATTGTAAACTCTTATAAGGCCTTAAGTCCAGTACCTTTGTGTATTATGTAGTTCATTCCTGCTGGGTTTGTTAGTGGACATTCGTGCTTGTGCTGGATTATTTCTCTTGCAAATTAATAAAATGGCTTCCGCTAGATGCTCTGTGTAGGACATTGTGTTTGGAATAATGGTTTCATTGAGTAACCCATCGGTCTGTCCGTTGTATATGGCGTCGGGCCCTAGCCGGGCCCTGGCCGGACCTACTGCTATATGTTATGTGATGGATAGGGGTGTTATATGTTCACTCAATGCCTATGCTAATTTTCTTGAATTTGGCTAAGTCCACAGATGCTAACGTCAGCAAAACTAAAAATCATTGCGGGAAGTCTACAGTACGCGACAAATGGCATCACACGCCTACTGTAAACCATTTATTAATAAAGCAATGTTGCAGCCAAAAACTACATTGGGTCCCACTGCTCAAAGAGCCGTTGGATATCGGAAGATAAAAAGTGACAGATTAGATAATAGAAAATTAAATTTTGGAAAAGCGGAACTTCATCTTCTTCCTCACAACATTGTTGCAGATCCGGAAGAGCAAGTTCAAACTTCTGACCTAAGAGTTCAACAAGTTAGCTGTTGCCATTCTCACATGCAATAACAAGTTCGGAGATACTTCTCTGAGAAAGAAGAATAAGCAAGGTAAGACCTAGCTGCAGTAACTTCACAGCCCAAGATGATCATTCTTGAAGAGCACTTTCTATAGCTGTGAAGAAGATCTGGACTGAGCTACTTTAGTTCAGAAGAAGAATACACAAAAGATTTCTCTGGTGTCAAATCATCCTCAACAAGCCTTTCTTCCTTCTATAAAATCCTTTGGATCTGATTGTAAGCCTAAAATAATTAAGGCTGAGTGTAGGGAATGTGCGCCTAAGTTGTAGTACTTGTTCTCAAGTTTGAGGTAGGGCAGTTTGACTGAGGTAGGAGAGTCATTCTCTCTGAGTTGTAGGGCCTTTGTGCTTGAGTTGTAGGATCCATCTATGGATCTGAGGTATGTCCTTTATGCCTGAGGTGTAGGAGTGTCATTCTCTCTGAGTTGTTGTTGATGGAGATGACGCTGATGCGGCCGTGGATCCCTATCATAGAGAGTTTTTAGATTGGGGAGATCGTTGCTGCAAGCTCGAAGATGAAATTATACAACGACGTTTCTTTGCCAATGCTGTCGCCGCTACATATTTTGCTTGATGTTCGCCGCCGCCATTTAATAAAATATATAATTATAAACGAAATAATAATAATAATATATTTTATCAATTGTTATTTTTAGCAATTTCATATTTAGTGTTATTTCATGTTTAATATTTTTATTACATGTGTAATTATGGGTGCTTATAACCATCATGTATTGTTTTAATTATTTCATTTCATGTGTATTGATGGGTGCCTATAACCATCTAGAGTTTGTATTTTCATGAAGGGTGGAGATGGATTGGTGTAGGTTATATATAGCCATGCTTATGTTGAGTATTAAAATGAAGTTGATGAAAAATTAAAACCCTAAATCTATTGAGATTTCCCTCCTCCTCCTCTCTCCCTCTTGGAAAATTTGGCCCCTCTTCTCCCTCTCTTCCTCTTGGCCGCTGGCCACCTCCCTCCCCCTCTCTAATTTCTCCTTTCTCCTCCTCCTCAATATTCTCCCTCACCTCCACCACCCCAACCCGAGCCCACCTCTTTCTCCCCCAAAGAAATCTGGCCTCTCTTTCCCTCACCATTACCCTAGTCGGCCACCCTCCTAGCCGCCACCCTCTCCCTCCGATTCCATAAATTTTGCCACTCTCCTCACTACCCATAACCGACTACCCTCATCCAAACAAAACCCGAGCATCCCCCCTCACCTCAAAACCAAGCCTCCTCCCTTGAAAAGAATAGACCACCACCTTTTCTCTCTCCTATTTCCGTGTATATTGTCCTTCAAGGTTTCTCCCTCTCCTAGAATGATTGCAAAGGGAAACAGCTCGTGTCTTTATCGTCTGGTGCAGATCCGAGGATTTGCGTGGAAATAGAAATCTACCACCATCGTGAGCGCTTCCTCCACTCATTTTGTGGACGGATCTTTCTTGGGATTTGGGTAACGCTTTCTAAACCAACTCCTTGTGTGCTTATTCTATATATTTGTGAGAATTGGTGTTATAGAAGGCTATTTTATTGTCCTGATTTGTATTGAAATTTGGGTTTAATTAAATCTGAATTTTAAGCATGTTTTCTTACGAATATTCTCGTATAATTTAGAGCTAGTAGATCTTGTGAACACTTGACGAAATCGGGTTCATCACAATTGATTTACCCTTGAGTTCAAGTGATTTGGTATACCCTCATATTAATTAATTTTTGGGATTGATTTGGACTTTATTTTAAATCGCTATTTTAGTCTGGATCCTCTCGTATTGATTTGTGATTTGCTAGCGAATAAAGTTAATTGGAATTGCTAATTGTTTGGATCGTGTAGGTCCTTTTTGCTTGAGCGAACATTGCCATATAGCCATTTGTTTAATCTCTATAAGTGATAACGACCCTTTGCGTTGTGCATTGCTATATTGTTGGATTCATCGTTAGTATTAATTTAGAGAAATATTGCTCGCTGTATAATTATTTTAATTACAGATCCTAAGAACACGTAGTGTTTAACCCAAAGAAACCATGGGCCTGCATCAGTTGTGTTATCCTCCTTGCCTGAGTGTAGGACTTGTGTTCAATATTGAGGTAGCTGATCTTTGGATCACAGAGCTGTAGGAGCAAAGCTTGCTATTAGTTGTCGGGCCTTGTGCCTGAGGTAGGTCTTCGAGGAGATTGAGAGATCCTGAGGGATCTTTGTTCTAAGCTCTTTGAAGCCGAGTTGTAGATGTTGCCTTGTCTAATAAACTGTTAGAAAGATGGGAGGGATAGTGAATGTATTTATAATCTGGGGAACCACTATAAAATTCTTGTGTGTTTTGTCTGATTGTCTTGAAAGCAAAATAAAACTAAATCATAAGTCACATAAAATAGGAAAAAGCACAAAAAGGCATAAGAGTTATTCACCCCCCACTAGGTGTTTTCTATCCTTGAAACTAAATACTTTCAATCAACAAAGTGTTCAAGTTGTCTCCTCTAGTCATCCAACAGACCTTTCAATTATGCCAGGAATGTTGATGACATCTGATCAGCTTGATGAGATGTCCCATGATCACAGACATCCTCATCCTCTTTCCTTGTCTCTTCTCTAATCTATGAATCAGCTCTCATGTATTAAGAAGTATGATCAACAACATCACTCTTTTGCTCATCAACTACAAGTTCACCATCCTCAAAAATATCAATAACTTTTTCAGTTATTTGAGCAGGGAGCTCTATTGGAATCTTACCCTCAACCTCTACATCTCCCATTAGAATTTGTTCTCTATATCAACTATGGTTGGAGCATCTTCAATCACTGTATCAGGAAGTTTCTCCACCTCAACTTGAGGACAGAAGTGTATGACCTCAGGATCTTCTTGAGTTTGATCAATCTGTTCTATAGATTTTCAATGAAAGCATAAAGCTGGTCTTGAACTGATTGAACTGTTTCCCCCATAGCAGGTACAACCATCTGGGTAGTCTCCCCCTTAATGTTTATAAAGATCAATCCCACAATAACTTCAGTCACTTGTTCATCTACCTCTGCTAGGATGTCTTTAGATTGTGAGCCACTGACTTGGACCGTCTTTGCAGCAGGTTTAGATGATATTAAAACCTGAGCACTCATATCTCTTCATATTTCCTCATTAGAGTCAGATAGCTGAGGATTATATGGTTCTTCCTCACTTCTCTCAAAAGAGTTGATTCCTATGCTTTCCTCTGGGATAAGTATAACTTTCTTCTTCTTCTTCTAACTTGTTAATTGATGTTGCAACGTCACTCTGTCCCACTTATCTAACATCTTTGAGTCCATCCTCCAAATATGATGGATCTTAGTTCCTAGCCTCATATTGAGGATCCCTGGAAAAGTAACGTGCATGTATAGTGACAGGATTGTTCCCAGGTTAGGATCTAGAACACATTCCACAACTCTATCAAATAACACCTTTCCCCAGTCAGTTCTCTTGTTAAGAATTACTCTTGGCATGAGCTCAAAGATTTTTCTGGATATCTTATTATGTGACCATGTTTTGTAATTCAGGGCTTTCTCAATCATATCAGCTAGAAATTTTCCTTTGAGATTCATTTCTTTTCTTAAAACTGATCCAGTTGTGTGCTTTTAAAGCCCACACCACTTTAGGGCAGAGTCACATCATCCTGATAAAGTTCTTCTTCTCCATCAAACAACCTAAACTTGGGCAGATGCAAGGCATTGCTCAATCCTCTAGGAGTGATCTTGATCTTATGCCCACTGATGGATGATTTGATTTTATTATAGGATGAGTCTACAATGGCATTTGAATATAATTCAAGCACTTCTCTCTTCCATCTCGAGCTTGGCTCCGACAAGACGTATTCTAGGTCAGCGACCCGTAGTAGATGGAGAATGAGTTGTACCTCCTCTAGAGTATCCTTGAATCCGTTTCTCAATAACTGTGAACCCTCAAATAGGAAAACCATTCCTTTCGGTGCCATGATTCCGTTGAATTACTGAAGTTTTCTCGAGCTTTCATTATAGAGAGGAAGAAGGTCAAGAAGGGTGTAACTCCCATGAATTTTTGATAATTATTTTAATCCTTTTTGTGGCTTAATAGTTACATAAGGGCGTTACATTGACGCATAGTTAGCAGGGCACCATCGTTAGTGAAAAATTTTGTCCATTGGATTTAGAGTTTTTGACTTAGGAAAAATTAAGTGGTTAATTTTTAGTGTGCTAGTGAAGTTTCGTTGTGATCCGGACTTAATCGGGATCTTAGTGAATTTTATAAAGATTATTATTATTTTAACTTCGGGAAATTTTAATCCGATTTTGGTTTGTCGGATCCTGATTTCGACTTCACCGTTGGATTTGAAGAATTGTCATTTAGTTTTGGTGCGAATTTCATCAAAAATCGAGGTGTTTTATAAATTCTCGTCGTTTGAGTTTTTCTTGTAAATTATATTAATAAAAAAATACTATATATGTATATACATATACTTCAAAACTGAAACCCTATTCATCGACTTCCCCAAACCATCGGCCCGAAGAGCAGACGAAGAAGTGACGAGTTGGCCTTCGCGAAGCCTTTCGGCCATCGCTTATCAAATATCTGGTGCACGAAACCCTCGACAGAGCATAGATCCGAAAACCTCTTGCCGAGATCTTTGCGTGCACGGTAAGATTTTCCAGTTTCGATGATTTTAGACGTTAGGGTACTTGACCTTAACCCTTATTTTACCCCAAAATGTTTCAGAGATCTTAGACGAGGAATTCTTATGACCAATCCTTGTTGCGGAGCGTTGATAGGCAAGTTTTTCAGGAGATTTTTAGGCAAGTTATGATTCCTCCCATCTTGCTAGTTTCTTTGTTCTTATTTCCCCCTTTTCTTTCCTTCTTAGAATGTAGGAGCAGTGTAGAATTTTTGGCCAAAGCGAATTTCTTAGAGTAGAGTAGGATTTCGTCTAAGACCAAGACATTTTCATCGAGGGTAATTCATCGAGTATTCTCGAAGAATTCGTCGAGTGAAGTCGTTGAGTGATCCTGTGTGACTGAGTCTTTTTCGTCGAGTATAATTCGTAGAGTGTTCTCAATGAATTCATCAAGTGGCTATGGTATTTGGTGTCGAATGTATTGATTTTGCCAAGTGTAATTCATCGAGTATTCTCGATGAATTCGTCGAGTGCATCGAGTGAAGCTAGTAGGCGTCGAGTGAAGCTATAATTCATCGAGTCTGACCTTGATTGTTGAGTTGATTAAACGACTATTATAGAGAAATCTGTGTAGACTTAAAAGCTATTAGTCGAGTCTGACCTTGATTTTTGAGTCGATTCATCGAGTATTATCGACGAATCAGTGTAGACTTATAAGATGTTCGTCGAGTCTGACCTTGATTCTTGAGTCGATTCGTCGAGTATTATCGACAAATCTGTGTATACTTAGAAGTTGTTTGTTGAGTTACCTTCCAATTCGTCGTGTATTATCAATGAACCTGTGTAGACTTAAAAGTTATCCGACGAATGACCTTCCTATTCATCGAGTATGCCTTAAAAAATTTTTTGGTTTTACCTTCTTCTTCGTTGATTGAGGAAGTTCGATGCTAAGTTTTGGTTTTTATCAGTGTTTTTTAAGTATTTTAATTGTGTCCTTTAGGTGGTAGTGGATAAAGGATCATCACCCCGGTGCCAGTATGTGAATCATTATGCTTGGTGGGTTTTTCTTCTCTTCCTATGGACTGTTGGGTTGTGTTGGACAATGTGGCCACCACCAAAGTCCCTTTTCTAGATGTTTGGTCTGATGGTTTGTGTTGGCTAATGTGGCCACCGACTCAATACCGATTTTACAAGTGTTAATAATTAACGTCTTAGAGCTGAGCAGTCTCTTCTCCTTTTATTTTATATACTTATATATTCATATGCATACTTTTGTAGATGTTAGCGAAGCATACCTCTTTGTCGCACTTGGTGCAACTTTTACATAATAAACCTCTTGAACCCTTCAATTGTATACTAAATTTTGACTTAGGTGTTATGATTTGATAGTTTTTCTTTCTTTAGTTGGTAACCCTTGGACTTCTCTTAACAATTTACTTTTGGTCATTTTTGCCACTTGCTTATTTTTTGCTGAGGCATTCTTTCTTTTGAATGCCTCAGGCTCGGAGCAGTAGCAGTCAGAGCAGCTAGAGTTAGTGGTTCTTGGCGTGGGTTTAGTATTTGTGGTTTTCTTCCCTCATTTTTGTAAGATAGTATTGTTGTTCTTATTTTTGTTTATACATACATTTTGTTCTATGGGTTCGTGTTAGGTTGTTGATGCTTATAGTGAATTTTTATAGATGATAGACTATTTGCTAGCTGCTATGCTAATTTCTTGCTATTTATTGTACTTACTTGATCTATGGGATGGTTTTATGCTAAGTTGCATGTTAGTTATTTTCAAGATATTAAAGATAAATGCCCTTATCTCATGATCATAGCATCTCTTTAAAATCAAATACCACTCTATTTTAACGAACGTAAAACCTTTTTTAGTATGCATGATAAATCTTGAGGTGTGCATATCATAAATAGTCCCGTTGGATCTTCATACTCAAAGGATAATAAATGAAACAAACAAAGCATTTTCCACTGTGTATATATTTTAACTCATAGACTAGTTATTCCACAGAGTCGAGGGACACGACCATATAATTCTAAACTCAAACTATATCTTCATTATAAGAAACTCGAGAAATTTCATAGAAGGTGTTAGGAGTAGGTTTTTGCCAGAGTGTCTGCAGTTTTCCCTTACACAGCATGGCATCATGGCGCATATTTTCTTACTCTGATACATTATTAAATGTTGAGAAAATGCAGGTTGTGACAAAGGGCTAGGAATAATGTATTTTATTCTAAGCACACACACTTCTATTTATACTTATCTCTTATTTGATAATGTGGAGAGGCGCGTACCTATCGTGATAATCACGTGGAGATCAACGACTGAGAATAATTCCGTAAGATAGCTGTAATCAGAAGTCCCTTGGATAATTCATTGAGTAACCTCGATACACCCGACGCACGCTACGCTTTAAGTTATCTCAGAGCACTCGATGCCTGGACGCTTAGTCTCAGTGCACTCGATGCTTGGTCACTTAGACTCAGCACACTCGATGCGTGATATTGTCTCAGTGCATTTGATGTCTGGACACTTAGACTCAGCATATTCTATGCTTGGTCACTTAGTCCATATGTACCTTGATATCCTGCAAGAGTCAATTTTGCTTGCAACACATATGCATGACAAACACTAAAGCTATAGTAACTTCAATATGCCCAATTCAGTTTTGAAGATGTTGAACTTGGCTTCATCTAGTGGCTTAGTTAAAATGTCATCCACCTATTTGTCTGTGGGGGACAAACTCAAGACAAATGCCCTCTTTTTCTATATGCTCCATAATAAAATGATATCTAATCTCTATGTGCTTAGTCCTTCTTTGAGACACAGGATTCCTAGCAATAGATATTATACTAGAAGAGTTATGAAATATTGGAGTTCTACTTAGCTTGAGATTGTAGTCTTGGTGCTGATGCTAAATCCTTAGTAACTATGCACAGCAACTTCCAGCTTAGATATACTATGATTTAGCTATTGAAATGATAACACTTATTTGCTTCTTGGTGCTCCAAGTGACCAATCTTCTTCCAAAAAATTGACAGGTTCCTGAGGTGCTTTTCCTGTCTTCTCTACAACCTGCAAAGTATACATCTGAATACTTAATTATTCAAAGTCATTATTCTTAGGATACTATAGGCCAAGATCCGGTGTCCCCTTAAGATATCTTATAATCGTTTTTGCTATAAAATAATGACACTCCTTAGGGCTAGCCTGGTATATAGCACAAACACATATAACATACATGATGTCTGGTCTACTAGCAGTTAGGTAAAGGAGGGAGCCAATTATGCCTCTATACAAGTTTCATCAACAGGTTTCCCAGTCTCATCCTTGTCTATTAATATATTTGACCCCATAAGAGATTTTATTATGGAGGCACTCTCCATTCCAAACATCTTATTTATCTCCTTAGGGAACTTAGATTGAGAGATGGATAGAACATCCTCTGACTATCTAACTTGGAGGCCCAAGAAAAACTTGAGTTCATCCTTGCTGATCATCAAATATTACCATTACATAAGTTTAGAAATTTTCTTGGAGAGGAAAACATCAATAGACCCAAAAATTATGTCATCTATATAAACTTACACTACAATTATCTTACCCTTGACTTCCCTAAGGAATAATGTCTTGTCTATCTTCCCCTTGAGAATTTGTTCTCAGTAAGAAAGATAGATAGGGTTTCATACAATGCCCTGGGGGTTTCCTTCAACCCATACAAATCTTTTCTAAGCTTAAATACATAATCAGAAAATTTAGAATTAACAAAACCTGAGGGTTGCTCAACATAAACCTGTTGTTTTAGGTCACCATTTAGGAAAGCTGGCTTAATATCAATTTTGGTATACCTTGAATCCTAAATGTGCATCATATGCAAGGAACAATCTTATAGTTTCCAGTTTTATAGTTGGTGCAAAGGTTTAATCAAAGTCAATACCTTCCTCTTGTGTGTATCCCTTGGCAACCAGTCTAGCTTTATTCTTGATGATAAATCCATTCTCATCAATTTTATTCCTATAGATCCACTTGGTTCCAATGATGTTAAGTCCATGAGGTTTGGGAACCAGCTTCTAGACCATGCATCTCTTGAATTGGTTTAGTTTTTCTTGCATAACCATAATCTAAAATTGGTCTATGTTAGCATCTTCAAATCTCTTTGGTTCAAATTAAGATAGGAAGATTGAATACATTGCAATTATGAGGCTTCTGCTCCTTATTGTAATACCTTGGCTTGCATCTCCTATGATTTGATCTATAAGATGATCCCTCAAATGCCAGATAGCTGCTGGAATTCTATTCTCAGTATTTTGAACTTCAATGGTTGGATACTGCAGGTCTTCACCCATGTCTTGTGCATTTAAATCTTCTTCAGGAATGAGCACACCATCATCTTCTTCTTAGGAAGTTTGAGGAGTGTCCTTGATGGTCAAATTCTCCATCTTCAATTCTACACCTGCAGATCTAGAGGAGCTAGGAAGCTCACTATTAATCATAGATTATTCATCAAAGACTACATTCACAGGTTCTTCTACAACTTAATTTTTTAAGTTGTAGACTATATAGGCTTTGCTATAATTATCTTACCCAACAAAAATTCCTTCATAGGATTTGGAAGCAAACTTGGTCAAGTAGGACTTCCGATTATTGAGTACAAAGCACTTGCTTCCAATGATCCTAAGAAAGGCTAGATTTGGTTTTCTGCCTTTCATAATCTCATAGGGAGTTTTCTAGTGAAACATGTTGATAGAAGCTCTATTCAGGACATGACAAGTTGTATTCACTACCTCAGCTAGAAGTACTCTAGGAGAGAAGTGTCACTGAGTAGTGTCTTGCCATCTTTTATGATAGTCCTTGTTTTCCTCTCAGCAATCCCATTTTGCTGGGGCTTTCTAGGAGAAGAAAACTCCATATGAATACCGTGTTCTTCAAAGAACTTTATCATGCCTTCAGACTGAAATTCAGTACCATGGTTACTTCTGATTTTTACCACAGAACTATTCTTTTCATTCTGAATTTTCCTAACAAAGGTCAAAAAGATGTTAAGGGTTTCAGATTTTTTCTTTAAAAATATAACCCAAACAAATATAGAATAGTCATAAACTATAACAAGTATATATACTTTCCTACCGACACTAAGAACTGACATAGGACCAACCAAGTCCATATGCAAGAGGTACAAACACCTCTCAAAATCCTTGGCCCCAATGCCCTTAAAGGATGATTTTGTCTGCTTGCCCTTTTGGAATGAAGAGAAAATGCTCTCTTTGGTGCATCTCATATTGGGTCCATTTTTGAGTAGCCCTTCATTGAATAGCTTGCTAATTATCTTGCAGTTGAAGTGAGCAAGCCTCTTTTTCCATTGCATATAATAAGAGACTTTCTCATTTGCTACTAAATATACTAGTGGGTCTGTACTTAAACATAAGAAGTTTAGACAATAAATATTTTTACTCTTAGTGCCTGTTAAAATGGTCTCTTTGTCACTTAACCTTTTGATCAGACACTCATCTTTCTGGAAGACATTGATATAACCAATATCATATAGTTGGCTTATGCTAATTAGATTGTGATGCAATCCTTCCACATAAGCTAACTTAGTGATGGAGACTATGCCATTGTTGATAATATCATAGACCTTGGAAACTCCTCTGTTTGAACCTCCAAAGATCACTTTAGGTCCATTCCTCATTAAAGTATAATCCTTAAGGTGGTTCCTTACTCAAATCATATGTCTGGAGCATCTACTATCCAAGTACCATATTGGATTTAAATGGGTACTTGGACTACCCGACAAATACAGATTTTTTTTACCTTAGGAACCCAAAAGGGATTGGGTCCTTTGTTCATGTTAGCCTAAAAATGAACTTGTCTACCTGCAGCAGCCCTGACCAGAAGGCTCATCCTTTCCCTTGGCACACTAGGGTTGTGCCAGCAGTCAATGGCAAAGTGATCCACCATGCCACAGCACCAACACTCATGAATGTGTATCTCATCTTTTGAATAGTATTTGGAGTGTTCAAGATATCAATAGTTGTCCGTTCAAAGGGGAAAGCAACAACCTTCTTCCTATTTCTTTCAGAAAGTATCTGACCTAAAGTGAGACTACTAGGGGATGCACTTGGCTTATTCTGAATAACACTAACAAATGTCATCGTTACAGCTGACATGGAGTTGATGACATCAGAAACTGCCAGGTGTGGCTTATTAACTGACTTGCCCTTAGTCAAAGTTATTGCCGAGGGAACATGGGAACAGGCTATAGCCTTATCCTTTAGTGTGGGGGCTGCATCACCAAACAAAAATAGTCCATAATGGGACATTTTGATTTCCTCATTTGGAGCCTTTAGTTCTTTCAATCCCATTCCCTTTCTCCTTCCATTATAAGATACCCTTGTGTTCTCACAAGAAAGGTTCCCATTCTTACAGTGACCATACATGTTGTCCTATTCATACTTATTTGAAGGGAGGATTACCTTTTGGAAGGTGGTCTGGGACACTAAAGGATCTTTGCCTTTCCCTTTAGATTCAGCAGCTCTAGAGTTCTACTTAAACCCCACCCCAAACCTCTATTATCCTTTTGAGAGGTGAACGAGTCACTCAGTGGAAAAAAAGTTTTGGTATTAGAGAATTTAACCACAATCTTCTTCTCCTTGAGAAGATTTACTTCAAGATCCATGATGATCTTGTTCTTCTGGCTAATGGTCCCAATTTGGATAATTGAGATTGTCTTCAGTTGGCTAACTTTCCTCCTCATCTGAGCTCGCAAGGGTGTTGACTCAGACTGTAGGGAAGCAGCTTGGTGAAGAGTGGAAATCACCCGAGCTTGTCTCTTGACAAGCCTTTTGCTCTTCTTCAGAGCATCCAAATTTGCACCATACTTGTCAATCAATTGATTGACATCATCTTTAGATCTGAACCATCATCCCAATTAGAGGAGGTGGATGCTACAAAGTCTGAGCCACACTCATATATAGAGTGAGAGCTAGGGATAGAGTGTACCTCATCAGTAATATGAATGTCCTGATTATCTCCGAATAGGGCCATGAGACTGAACTTTTCATCCTCTTCACAATCATTGTCAACAGAGGACAGTGGGGCCCTTTATGCCATATTGGGAAGCTGAATGATCAGCCTCTTCTTCAATGAACATGAGAACAATATAGGCCTCCTCTTCATCTGATTATAAAGACTCGGAATCACAATCTGATAGGCTGGCTTTCATCTTGGCCAAGAAGCTCTTTTTAGCCTTCTTAACCTTCTGATTCTTTTTTGCTTCAGACTTCATGTTCTCCTTCCTCTTAACTGGACAGTTAGAAATGGCATGTCCACTTCTATTGTAATAGTAGCAAATAACATTAGTCTTAATATGTTTGTTCTTCTTGGAGTAATACCTTTATCTAGAGGTTTCATTTTTTGATTTGTACTTGCTGGAATTGGTCTTCCTTGATGAGGAGCTTGAAGTGCCCTTGTTCTTCCACTATCTTCTTCT
The DNA here is from genome assembly GCA_039513925.1 of Platanthera zijinensis. Lineage (NCBI taxonomy): Eukaryota > Viridiplantae > Streptophyta > Magnoliopsida > Asparagales > Orchidaceae > Platanthera > Platanthera zijinensis. The sequence continues at coordinate 132,643,181 of CM077083.1, forward strand.
ATTTAGCATCTTCTTGAACTTCTTTGAAAATAATGATCGTTCTCCATCAAATAGCTCAATGCCAAAGGAGCTGGGATCTGAGCTCTCTGACTCTACAACTCTCCTTGGTGGAGAAGGGGTCTTTTTCATGCTCCTTGTGGCTTCAGCTCTGAAGGCCACAGTCTTCTCTTTGTTGAGAGATTTGACAGAATCCTCTTCAGCCCCTGTACAATACAACTACATCTCATGGGATAGAAACTTATCAAAAGGTTCTAAGGCAATGAATTGGCCAGGTTGTCAACCTCTCTTATAGCACAGATCTTTATATCCCTTTCTCTATTGAGACATCTCAAGAACTTGTCATTTAGTTCATAGTTTATGAACTTTTTGCCATAGGTGATCAGACTATTCACTATCAAGAATAACTTCTCGTAGCTTTTAGCTATGGAATCTGTCTTCCCTTATTTGAAGGCTTCATATTGTTGATTTAGGAGGGATTCCTTGTCATCCCTCACTTCCTCTGTTCCTTCCATATAAACTATAAGAGAATCTCAAATCTCTTTAGTAGTTTTACAGTGCACCAAGTTCTGGAAGATGGATTCATCTATGACACTAACAATGATATTTTGAGACTTTTACTCATGGTTGCCAAGATGACTCTGTTCTTGGTTATTTTAGTGTGCTTCTTTGGAGTTAGGACATTGGCATCTATGAATGAGACCTTCATGGGAATGAAATGTCCCTCTTAACTATAAGGAAGATCCTTGGGTCTGAGTCTTCCATGAATAGCCTAACCCTTTCTTTCCAAATCCCAAAGTTTTATTTTCTGCAAATAGGGAGCTTCATGGATCTTAACTCCTTATGGTTCTCACCTGAACCCATATGGATTATCTTCAGCTACTCTTGGAGATCTTTTCAAACATTTGAGTCCTTTTTTGAACAACCTCCTTCTGATATCACTTGAAAGTCTTTGTTTAAAGAGTAGCTATACACCTAGAGGGGGGGGGTCAATTTGTCTTTTAAGTCATTTTGTACTTTCTTTGAATTTTGTGAATTGTGTGATTGATTTTATGTTAGCTTTCAAAAATAAGAACAACACACCACAATTTATAGTGGTTCCTCAAGGTATGGGTACATCTACTTTCCCTCCCATCTTTCTAATAGTGTGTTAGACAAGGCAATCTTCTCCATACTCGGCTCAAAGAGCTTAAAACATAGTTTCCTCTAAGGCCTACCTCTGGCGAATGCCCTACCCACTCAGAGTAAACTTTACTCCTACAGCTCAGTGATCCTCCAGATCACCTACCTCAGGCTTAACAAGAAGCCCTACAAACTTAGGTTAGAAGGATAGTCCTACACTCAGAGATAATAAATCTCCTACCTAAGATCTAACTCAAATCCTACCTCAGGAATATAGGCGTTACATCAGATTCTCAACAGAATCCTACCACCCAGCCTTTATATTTTAGTCTTAAAACTCAGATTAATAATGATCATATAAAAAGAGTAGATGTATGTTGATGATTGACTCCAGAGAAATGATTCTCTGAGTCCTTTTCCTGAACTGAGTATACTCAGACCTAACTTCTTCATAACAATAAGAAAGTAGATCTTCATGTAGTTCCTGCTTGTGTTGAGAAGATAACTGCAAAGCACTGCTTCTTCAAGCCTTTTTATGTAGTAGTTTTGAGTGTAGTGGCCTTGACGATGAACAACAACTTATGTTTACTCTACTTCTTCTTCTTACTCAGAAAATGAGATGTCTGATCTTGCTGTTGAAGATAGAATGATTCTTCAGTTCTTTATTTCTTCAACCAGCCAACTTCTATTTGTGGTTCATGGACTTGTTGTAAAAATGACTTCCTGGAAATCTTTTACTTGATCGAGAGGAACAAGGTGACCAAAAAGCTTCTTTTTATTTCTCGATTTCCTTTTACTACTCGTTGTCCAACAGCTTTATGTACAGTATGGATAAGCAAGAAATTGTAACTACAACATATCTTTTGCATTTATTACTGTACTAAAGGCATACGATGCCTTTTGTCATCAAGCGCACAATTCCCACAACATTTGAATTATTGATGACATCAACATGACTCAGTGCTTGTGGACTTGGCAATTTCTAGACAATCTGCATAGGCGTTGAGTGAGGCCTTGTCACTCAATGAAGAAATACTTTGCAGAAAATCTTCATCTTCAAGCATTGAGTGAACCTACAACACTTAACACATTTTACATTTGTAGTCTAACTATTAAGGCATTGAGTGAGCCTTCATCACTCAACCCTTTGAACTTGGTAAAATTTTCCTGCATGAAGGCATTGAGCGATGTTTCTACACTCAATTCTTCTAAGCTTTGCCTGACTTCTTGATGAGGTGTTAAGTGGCTCGTCTTCACTCAATGCTTCTATACTTAATCATAAATCCTGTTGAGTAGGCATTGAGTGAACTGTCTTCACTCAACACTTTTGTCCTTTGACAGATTTCTAGTCAGCAATACCGAGACTTTGACTACTGGATCTTTTGTAAATGCTTTTAGGCTCCTGTCGTTGAGTGAAGTGAGTCCATACAACACTTCTATACTTAGCCTATTTTTTGCTTGTCTGTAACTTGTCTTGAGTCCAACTGTCATTGTGACCCTGACAACCTGTCTAATCAATGCAACAGTATACAACTTGCATACAATGAACTTTGAACATACATTAGATACATTCATGTGTATACCTTTTACTTATGGGCCTTCTTCAAATCTAAGACATTCTGATCAATGGACCCAACAATAATCACATCTTTTGCTGATCATTTTTTCCTTTTTCATTAAGCATATTATAAAGTTATCTGCTCAGAAAAAATTTCTTGGCAACATAAGTCCAAATTTGACCGCATCATCCAAATTCGACTGCATCATCCCAATTTGACTATATCAACAAAATTTGTTTTCAACATCCAAATTCCACAACATGAATCTGGCTAAGTTTAAATTTGCATGCATCATCCATATTCAACTTCATCATCCAAATTCGACTACATGAATTTGGCTAAGTCTAAATTTGACTCCATCATCCAGATTCGACTACATAATCCAAATTCGACTGCATGAATCTAGCAAAGTCCAAATTCGACTATATCATCCCAATTTGACTACAACATCCAAATTTGACTGGATGAATCTGGCTAAGCCCAAATTCGAAGGCATCTTACAAATTCGTCTACATCATCTAAATTCGACTGCATGAATCTTGCTAAGTCAAAATTTGACTACATCATCCATATTTGACTGCATCATCCAAATTCGACTACATGAATCTATCTAAGTCCAAATTCAACTGATCATCCAAATTTGACTGCATGAATCTGGCTAAGTCTAAATTCAACTACATCATCCAGATTTGATTGTATAGTAAATTCAGATTCATATCTCAATTTAATAATGATATATGAGTATGATTTTCCTTAGGAACACTTGTGTTAATCCATTCCAAATTCCAAGAATTTGGTGGTCAATATGTATAAATGAGAAAGATACCAGCACTACGGTACCGGTTTTATGTTATGATATGGGTTGGACTGTGAGTGTTAGTGGATAATACCACTGCCATAGTGCCTATTTATAAATCATTACACCGGGTGACTTGGTTTTGGACTATTGGGTTGTGCGGAATGATATCCACCACCGTAATGCCTTTTCTTGATGTTTGGACTATTGGGTTGTGTTGGAAAGATATCCACCACTACAGTGCCTTTTTGTGGCATGATTTGGTTTGATGGTTTGTGTTGGGATATGAGCCACTACCTCGGTGCCAAATTATGACCGGTGTTATTGATGAACTTTCTCAAGCTAATCAGTCTCAATATATAAATATATATATTTCTATAAAATTATTAGATAGATCTTACTGCACTTAATGCTGGCCTTTATTTTTACTAATTTTTGTATACTATTATACTCATTGCTTATGTGGCTTTTTATAATAACCTTATGACTTTTGCTTTTTGCTGCCTTTTGTTCTTTCTTTGCTATGGAGTTCTTTCCTTTGAATGCCTCAGGCCCTAAGCAGTAGCATTCCTACGGGTTAGAGTTAGTGATTCCAGGCCCGGTTGTAGCAGTTGTTGTTTCTCCCTCATCATGTGAGGTAGTTGTTGGTTCTATTTCAAATTAGACCGATAATAGATTCTATGGGTTTGTGTCAGGTTGTTGATGCCCATAGTTTTTGTTTTTAGATATTCGACTACTTGCTGGATTGTTCTACATTACATGTTGTTTATTTCTACTTGCTCTCTGTGAATTATTTATGCTAGTACGCATGTTTGATATTTTAAATATATAAAAATTGCATTTTAGCCTAGAGCCTTGACATCTCTTATACTTATTGTAACACTATTTTAAAATTTTATAAAATTTGTTTTATATATACTAAATTTAGAAATTTGCATATCATTAGAATGTTCGTAGGGTCCTCATACTCATATAGGGTAAAAAAAAGTAAGATATGTATTTCTTTTTGCTACAACTACATTTTCTTACCTGTGGACTAGTTGATCCACTGAACCGAGGGACATGGTTCCTTAGCCTTAAATTTAAAACTATGTTTTTAAAACTTAACCAACATGTTTTTATATAAAATAAGTGAGAATGTTGTTTCTGCCTGAGCATCTATAGTTGTCCCTTATATATGTGGCATCACGTTGTGTATTTTCTCTTACTTTGATAACATGCAAATGTTGAGAAAATGTGGGTCGTGACAGTTGGAATCAGTGCGAGGTTAGGTTAGAATTGGTAGGTTTGAATTTCTTGAAACAACAATTCTTTTAAAGCAAATCCATTTTTATCTTATTTCATTTCATTTGCATGCACACATCAAAATATCATCAGTATTTCTTGGCAAAAGCATAAACACTACACTCATAAGCATGATAGAAGTATACAAGGCATATTATGTAGTATGAGATGCATAATATATGTTTGTATATGAATCCTCATAGGGATAACAACATGTGATTGTTAAGTTGAAATGAGTGACTTAACATTATCACATGGATGCTCATTATATTTTATTTTTACATTTCATGCGATATTATAAAGTATGAGATGCATAATGTTTCATGTGTACGCCGCTCATGGCATGCATTAAGTCCTTTTTAGAATGTAAAGCACAACATGCATAACATGATATAACATCAACACACATGTTAAGTTGAGATCGACATGATGACACTCGTACATACATGATTTAAAACAAAGATTAAATCATTCATGCATTCCTACCATATATGCACAAGAGTCAAGGGGATGATAGTGTATCATCCTATGTTTAGGTATATCATCATTTCATGAATTCCAAGAGCTAGGTAGTAGCAAGAGCAAGTACCTACACTTTTCTGATCTAGCCTGAGTTAGGTAATTCTAGTTTTTTAGATGAGGTGTCCTAAGCTAGGTGTTGATGAAATATCGACTCGTATTTATAGGAGATGCCTCCAAAGTGTTATCCATTGAGGTCAATTTCCTAGTCATAAGGTGAGTCTTCAGGTGCTCACACCGAGGCGGTGATCGAGGGACTATGTCAAAGCAATGTTAAAACACTCACTACAGGAAATATCTTGATCACCCAACTTAATAACAAAGTCATCTGTCCTTCTTGTACTTCTAAATTTAAGCTCCATATAGTCTGTCTTTACAAAGCTCAACCTAAAACTCATCTTTTTTAAAGTATCTTGCCAAGATTCAAGTTTTGTGTTTACACCCTTACGTGTCTAATCAACCAAAACAATATCATCCGAAAATAATAAACACCAAGGTATTTCTTATTGGATATGTTTGGTGAGCTCATCTAAGATAAGGGTAAAGAAATAAAGGCTTAAAGAAGAACCTTGATGTAAGCCAACAGTGATAGGGAATTCCTATGTTAATCCTCCAAATTTCCTCACCCTTGTAACTGAATTTGTCTACATATATTTGATTGTGTATATATATGATATATTTACACCTTTCTTTTTTAAGACTCTCCATAAGAACCCTCTTGGAACTCTATCCTAAAACTTCTCAAGATCAATAAATAGCATATGCATATCTTATTTTCTTTCTTGATAGTTGTCAATGAGTCTCCTCAAGAGATGTATAGCTTTCATGGTCGACCTCCCTAGTATGAATCCAAATTGTTTCTCAGAGATATTAGTCTCACGTCTTAATCTTCATTTTATTACTCGTTCCCTAGTTTCATGGTATGACTCATAAATTTAATTCCCTTGTAATTAACATAATTTTGTATATCACCTATATTCTTAACCGAAGGTTCCAAGATACTTTTTCTCCATTGATCTGGCATCATCTTCGACTTCAGTATCTTATTAAAAAAATATACAAGGCACAAAATTCCTTCATTTCCTAGACATTTTCATACTTTGATGGGTATATCGTCTGGCCCAACTGCCTTTCAATTTTTCATCTAATTTAGAGCATCTTTTACCTCTGAAACTTGAATTTTACGATAAAATGTTATGGTCTTATACTTCTCTGATTTACTTAATTCTTCCAAGTTCATTTCATTGTCATTTGTTTCATTATAGAGTTGATAAAAGTATCTTTTCCAATGCTCTTTAATATCCACATCAACCGTCAGAAATGTATCTGTCTCATCCTTTATGCATTTTTCTTGACTTAAATCTCTTGTCTTTCTTTCTCTAGCTCGAGCAATTTTATATATATCACGCTCTCCATCTTTGGTATCTAGTTGCTTATAAAATTTTTCATAAGCTTGACTTTTTTTCTTTACTTAATGCATGTTTAGCTTCTTTTTTGGCGACTTTATACCAGGCTATGTTTTCATCATCCATACAAGCATAGAGTGATTTAGAGTTGGCCCTCTTTTCCCTGACTTTGTCTTGCACTTCCTCTTTCCACCACCAAGATTCTTTATTTGGGGGCACATGACCTTTTGATACTCCAAGTACATTCTATCCACTTATCCTTAAATATGAAGACATAACTTCCCATGAGACATTAGGATCAACATAAGGGTCATCAACTAGTTATTCAATAACCATCTTCTTGAAAGCAACCTGTTTTTCCATCTTCAAGTTCCACCATAGAATTTTTTGAAACATTTTTGTCCGTGTCTTAAAATTATTATATTTATTTTGTACATCTAACACCACTACCCTATGTTGTGTTGTCAAACTTTCTCATGGTATGACTTTGCAATCCTTTAAAATCATTTTATCCATTTTGCGAGTCATAAAATAATCAATTTGTGATTTATTTGGTCCTCTTTAAAACGTAATTAAATATTCTTCCCTCTATATGAAAAGCTTATTTGATACAATTAGCTCATGTGTTATGAAAAAGTCTAAAATGGCACGTCCTTCTTCATACCTTTCTCCATATCCATATCCTCCTGAACGGCTGTGTAATGCACACTTTCCATCCCTCTATATCCATTTAAGTCGCCTCCTATGAAAATCTTCTCTCTTTTAGGGATTTCCCTTACTGAATCATCTAAGCCTTCCCAAATTGCACTTTAATAGCTTCACTTATTCCTACTTGTGGCGCATAAACATTAATCACATTAATAGTTTCCTTTCCTATGACCAATTTAAGAGCTAAGATTCTATCACCTTTTATACTTGCCCCAACAAATTCAACCATTTAAGCAGTATCCATAATAATACCTACTCCACTATTTTTTTTTATTTTTTTCTTATGTACCGTAATTTAAAAACTGAATTATCTAAAATTTAACTTTCTCGCCCACCCATCTAGTCTCTTGCAGGCATAAAATATTTATCCTTCTCCCAATCGTTGTATCCACTACTTTCATCGCTTCCCCATTTACGTACCTCTATTCCAACTTTTAAACCTAAGTCGGTCACAATTTATATGGCATACTTCCCTATGAAGTCTAATATGTGAGGACTTTTTCCTATTTAACACTACATCCAAGTCCTCTTGGAGGTGTAACGGTCCTTTCTAAGACGCCGCATTCGGACCATACGATAAGGACTCTTGCAAATTCAACACTACACCCGAGTCCTGGAGATGTAATGGTCCTTTCCAAGATGTCGTATTCGGACCATGCAACATGTTCCTTAAGTTGAACAGCCTATCTTTTTCACAATTTAATTAAGCTCATATTCTTAATTAAATTAATTAATTAAGAATCGGAATTTCGAGCCTGGTAAAATTAAAATAATTAATTTTTAAATTTAACTTTAAGAATAAGAATTCACTAAGTATTAATTAAAACAAACTTAAATAAATAATTAGGATTTATTTGTCTAATCTCGGTTTAGAATAGTCAAAGATGGCATTGGAAATGACAAAAACATTAAATGTTTACCATGGGAACTTGATTTTTCTTTAACTAAAAAGAGAAGGAGAGCTAGGTTTTTTTTAAAGTTCCAATGTTTTATTCCTTCTTCTTCCTCAAGCCAACCCGATAACCAGAGAGAAAATAGGTGGTGGAAAAATCTTCTATTCCTGAAGCTTTCTGGCCGCCCAATTAGGAGCTCCTGTGCTTGTTTTTCTCGACGGAGCTTAGGTTTTGAAAGCTCTCGTCGAGATCTTCACGAATGTGGTGAGTTTTTTTTCCTATTTTGTTGAGTTTTAGTACTACGGTTAGCGGCCCTAACCGTCTTTTTTGCCAAATCTTTATTTTTTTTTCTTGTCGAGCTAGAGTGTGAGTTGATCCTTAGTATGGAGGGCTTAGGAGGCTAAAATTTGGTGGTTTAAAGTTAATGCATGTGGTGGTTTTCCCTCTTTGGTAGTTTTCTTTTTAGAAATTTCTCTATGTAATGTTAAGCTTGATGTAAGCCGTGTTCTGATTTTCTTTTTGCTATGGCTAGTTATGAATATAATCATAGCTTTTGTTGATTTTTTATTTTCCTTCAAGCATATTGTTAAGTTATCTGCTCAGAAAAAATTTCTTGACAATCTAAGTCCAAATTTGACTACATCATCCAAATTCGACTATATAATCTTAATTTGACTACATCATCCAAATTCAACTGCATCATCAAAATTCCACTACATGAATCTGGCTAAGTCTAAATTTGACTCCATCATCCAGATTCGACTACATCATCCATATTTGACTGCATCATCCATATTTGACTGCATCATCCATATTTGACTGCATCATCCAAATTTGATTGCATGAATTTGGCAAAGTCCAAATTCGACTACACCTTCTAGATTCGACTACATCATCTAAATTTGACTGCATAAATCTAGCTAAGTCAAAATTCAACTACATTATCTAGATTCGACAGCATCATCCAAATTCGACTACATGAATCTGTCAAAGTCCAAATTTGACTGCATCATCTAAATTTGACTGTATAAATCTCGTTAAGTCAAAATTCGATTGCATCATCCATATTCGGCTACATAGATAATTCTGTTGGATAGCTCAAATAAATAATAATATAAGAGTATAATTATACTTAAGAACACTTGTGTTGTTCCTTTCTAAATTGCAGGAATTTGGTGGTCAGTTGGTGTGAATGGGAAAGATGCCACCACCACGATACCTATTTTATGTTATGATATGGGTTAGACTGTGAGTGTATGTGGACTATACCACCGCCATATTGCCTGTTTGTGAATAATTACACCGAGTGACTTGTCTTTGGAAAGTTGGGTTGTGATGGAAAGATAGCCACCACCATAGTGTCTTTTCTTAATGTTGGGACTATTGGGTTGTGTTGGAAAGATAGCCACAACCACCATGCATTTTTGTGGAATGATTTCATCTGATGGTTTGTGTTGGAATATGAGCCACCGCCTCAGTGCCAAATTATGATCGATGTTAATGATGAACTTTCTCGAGGTGATCAGTTTTAATTATATACATACATATATATCTATAAAATTATAAGATAGATTTTGTTGCACTTAGTGCTAGATTTTATTTTGACTAATTTTTTTCGTACTATTATACTCATTGATTATGTGGATTTTGTTGAATAACCTTTGGCCTTTTGTTATTACTGTTTCCTATTCTCTCCTTGCTGAGGCATTCTTTTCTTTGAATGCCTCGGGCCCTGAGCAGTAACATTCATAGGGGTTAGAGTTGGTGATTCTAGGCCCGATTGTAGAAGTTGTTGTTTCCCCTCATTATGTGAGGTAGTTGTTGGTTCTTTTTCAAATCAAACCGATGGTAGTTTCTATAGGTTCAAGTCAGGCTTTTGATGCACATAGTTTTTGTTTTCAGATTTTGGAGTACTTGCTGGATTGTTCTACCTTACTTGATGTTTATTTCTACTTGGTCTCTAGGAACTATTTATGCTAGGATGCATGTTAGGTATTTTCAATCCAAAAATTGCATTTTAACATAGATCCATGGTATCTTTTATACGTATTGTCACACTATTTTATAGGTATATAAAATTCCATTTACCTATACTAAATTTAGAAATATGCATATCATTAGAATATTTGTTGGGTATTTATGCTCGTGTAGGGTAAAATAAGGTAAGCTATGAATTTATTTTCTCTGCGACTACATTTTTTACTTGTGTACTAATTGATACACTAAACTGAGGGACACGGTTCCTTAACCTTAAATTTAAAACTATATTTTAAAAACTTAACCCATGTCTTTTTATAAAATAAATAAGTGAGAGTGTGATTTCTGTCTGAGCGTCTATAGTTATCCTTTGCAAATAAAGAAAGGAGTTTGGCCTTTGAACCTATTGCACAAGTGCAAAAAAGTGTTTTCAAAGCTTTTGCCAGATCCTTTAAACTATCCATTGAAAATTTTAGGCGGTCGTGGTTAGTGGATCTCTATGGCTGAAATCACTTTCCATTCTTTGAATTCCAGTCCGTTTAGCTCCCTTGAATTACCATCCGGAGAGTGAGATACCATTAAAGGATACCACGATGTCGCTATTTGAATACTCTTGCCAAGTCAATATTCTCATAAGAATTCCTTGTCCCGGTCTCAGATTCGTAACTCTCCTTTGCTTAGTAGGATGCTAAGAGTCTGATTACCATTTGAGATACAGGCGATAAATCACACTCACCTCGATTAGTAACGAAACACTTAGCGAACTCTGGTGCTCCAGATTGTTGCATCTTCAGTAGTTGTAGATCCTCATGTATTTTCTTATAATTGTTATATCTATGGAAGAGTTCATTGGAAAGATTAGGCTCGGCTCCCAAACCGTACAAGAGTCGCCTCGCACGGCTCTTCCTAAGACAATGAAAATTGCTTCGCGGACGCGGCATGGTACTCTTTACTTTTTAGTTTGCTGATAAGTTGGCGGGTAGAGGTCCTACGGTGTACCCACTACTCAGAGTACTCTCCCACCAAAAAAAGAGAAAATTCTTGTTGTGATAGAACATCTATAGGCAAAGCTCCACCTCCATCTAGAATCTCCTCATGATCTAGAATCTACACAACTACCTCCTTGTGATGCCCTTTATAACACCTTGCCCGTTCTAAAGAGTATACTAGTGGGTTCGGCTGGGACCCCACACTATAGTAGCAGAATAAGCTAAAGACATATAAAATGAATAATCAACAAGACAAGATAATAAAGAGTAAAGAAAAAGGGAAGCAGTTTTATTAAGTAATAACAGGAATGTCCAGAACACTAGGAATGAATACCGATGCACAAAATATTTGGCATTAAGGCCTTACAAACTATTTTCCAAAACTGTTTACACAATCACATGGTGTACATACTTTGGCATTCAGGTCGGCAACCCATGAAAATAGAAAACACAGTAATTGGGTCTTTCAGGGCCAGCACAACAAACGAGCTTTAGTCCATTATTTTTAGCTCAGCTCGCCAGCACCTACAAAAGTAAAATCAACCAAGACATATGAAATTCTTTATTCAATAGTAGCTACACACCTAGAGGGGTGGGGGGGGGGATGAATAGGTTTTCAAGTCTTTTTAACTCTTTTAACTTTGGTTGAGTTGTGTGCTAGATTTTATTGTTACCTTTCAAGAGACACAACAGAACACTAGAATTAATAGTAGTTCCCATATCTAGGGTACATCCACTTTCCCCCTTCACCTATCTAGCAGTGTGCTAGATTCGACTAACTCCTCCTTACACCTAAGATCCCATAGGATCCTACTCCTTAGAGTGAAACTCAATCCTATAACTATGAGTATAGCAACTCCTACCTCATGCTAGAAAGTCCTTAAATTTGAGATATCAAATATCCTACCTCAGATCTACACAGAGATCTTACCTCAGGCACAAGCCCTACCTAATATCCTAAACAAGATCCAACAACTTAAAGTCTTAGCTTCAACACTCAGCCATTATAACATAGGCTTATAACTCAGATCAACAAATGATCTTAATGATTAAGTACAGGTTTGGTGATGATTGACTCCAAAGAAATAGTTCTCTAAGTCACCTTTCGGAATTGAGAAAACCATTCCAAACTCTTCACAACAACAAGACTTTAGATTTTCAGAGTTGTTCTAAATGTACTGAGAAGAATTGATGCAGAGCTCTCTATCTTCAAGCTTTTGATATAACAGTGATTTCAGCAGAGGCTTTGAAGATTAACAACAACTTTTGAATGCTCTGCTTCTTCTATTTTTATAGAAAACAAATATGATTTTTGATCTTGCTGAAGAAGACTTTGATATTTTCAATTCTTGATCCCTTTAATCAGCTAGCCTTTTTCAATATTCTGAAGAACTTTTGTAAATCCGAGAGTAAAGGATTTGCTCACATGATGGATAATATTACTGTCCCAAAAAGCTCTTTTAATTTCTATATAAAAAGTTCTTTTTATGTTCCACCGTCCAACGACTCTTTGATTTGTATGGGAAATCCGAAATAGGTAATTGTAAAGTTACCTTAGCTTTAATTATTGTACAGAAGGCATTCAATGCCATTTGTCTTCTAGCATACAAGTCCTGCAATATTTGAATTATGGATGACATCAGCATGACTCAGTGCTTGTGGACTTAGTTTTTTCAGTCAATCTGTATAGGCATTGAGTGCAGCCTAGTGATTCAATGCAAAAACACTTTGTAGAAAATCTTTGCCCTAAGGCGTTGAGTGAACCTTTATCACTCAACTCATCAGAATTAGATAACTTAACTGATAAAGCGTTTAGTGAGCCTTCATCACTCGATTCTTTTGGACTTGGCATAGTTCTTCTGAGTGAAGGAGTTGATTGAACCTTCAACACTCAATGCTTTTGTTTTTCTGCAGAGTGAATGATAAGGCGTTGAGTGAGCCTTCCTCACTTAATGCTTCTATACAAAGACAGATTTCCTATTGTATAGGCATTGAGTGAACTTCCTTCACTCAACACTTCTAGACTTGGCCAGATTTGAGTCCAACAACACTGAGACTTTGACTGCTACATGTTCTGTTAATGCATTTAGCCTTATGGCATTGAGTGAATTAAACTCACTCAACGCATCTGAACATAGCATGATTTCTGTTTTTCCAGTATCTTGTCTTGAGTCCAACTAACATTGTGACCCTAACAACTTGTCTAACCAAGGAACATTATACAACCTGCATATATTGAACTTTGAACATATATCAGATGCAATCTTGTGTATAATATTGACTTGTGGGTCTTCTTCAAATTTGGGACATTGTGATCAATTAACCTAACAGTCTCCCCCTATTTGAAGAATTCAGAACCCTATTCTATGATATACACTACCACATTAAAGAGATAAACTTTTCAATAAATAAGAGCAATAAATAATACATAATTAAAATATGATTAACACATAAAGTGATAATTATAAACAGAATGTGTGCTCATAATAAAGATCATATTCCTATGGCCATAAGGAACCTAATACATAAAACATTTTAAGTTTTTGGTTCCTTGAAGACTATGCCCCTGCTAAGTTTCTTGGCAGCCTTCTCATCCGAAATAATCTGCTTTTGTCTTTGACTTTTGATAGTTTTACTTTCAAGATTACCTAGACACCTAGAGGGGGGGGGGGGGTGAATAGGTTCTTATTTTCTTTTCAAACTTAAGGCAGAATGATTAAGTAATTAAAGACTATTTCCTATGAGTTCTGCAGCTACTTTAGCAATCACAATCACACAATCTAGAATTACACATCACATATTGCAACAAGTATTTATAGTGGTTCCCCAAGATCTGGGTACATCCACTTTCCCCCTTCGCCTATCTAGCAGTGTGCTAGATTCAGCCAAACTCCTTTCTTTATCTCAGATCCTCAGATCGTACAGCTCAGAATCCAAAATGGATTCCGACAACTCAGAGTGATACCACACTCCTACAGCTCAGGCAATTCAGCCCTACCTCAGTCTTTATTCAAGACCTACAACTCAGAGATTATCTCTCCTACACTCAGCCTTTATAAATTAGGCTTATAACTCAGATCTATTAAAAGATCCTACAAGATTTGAGTAAAATATATTTTTATCTTGCTCCTGGTGAGAGAGATGGAACAAGACAGTGTTCTTGAGTAGCTTCTTGATAAACCAGATGGATAAAATCAACTGGAACTTAGCTTTCTTCAAAGCTTCTTGAATCTGAACTTTGTTGAGTTGATCTTCTTTGAAATAAACTGATCAGCAGCTTTCTCCATAGATTTCAGAATTTGAATCTGAATCTTCTTGACAGATAAGTTCAAAATCTGTTTCCTTTGAAATCTGAGACAGCTTTCTTCTTGCCTTCTTTTGACTGGATCTCTCTCTATCCAAGTCCCTTGAAGATACTTCAGAATTCTTGACTGAATTCTACTTAGACAGATTCTGATAGTTCAATCAGAATATCTTCTTAGATCTGCAAAGATCTTCTTCTTATTGTTACTTGTTATTCAGTGTTCAGTTTTCAGTTGTGTATTTTTTCTTTCAGACACTATCCGTCTATTTATAGCCTTCATTCCTGGTAACCGGCTGGTCCGGTTCCTAACAAACTTCTGTCTGTGTCAATCACGTCAGTTAACCTGTAGAGACCCACAGTTGTCAACTCTTCAAACTGCCAAGGAGTCTTTGTTTCTGCTAGAAAGTGTCGAGACAAACTATCAATATGTGTCGAGACAATTGTTAAAATGTGTCAACACAATTTGATTGAGTGTCGACACAATCCTTTGTGATGTCGACACATATGTCTTGATGTCGACACAGCTTCTTGACACAACTTTTTGAGAATGTGTCGACACAAATAGTTGTATGTCGACACAATTACTTCAGCCACAGACTTATTATTGATTCTGCTATGTGTCGACACAAGTATCTAAGTGTCGACTTAGTTGTTGTTGACTTCTGCCTCTGTGTGTCGACACAGCCTCCTGGTATTGACACAGTTGATGTTGACTATAATCTTGTGTGTGCCGACACTGCCTCCCGGTGTCGACACAGTTGATGTCGACTCCTATTCTCTGTGTCGACACAGCCTTCTTCAAGTGTCGACACAATCTTCCTGAAGTGTCGACACATCTTCTTCTGGTGTCGACATATGGACTTAGAAATTTTTCCATACTTTTAACCTGCACATATTCAACTTAAACAACATCAAATACACCTTGATGTATATCATTATGCTAAGTTAGGCTTCTTCAAATCAGGTACACATTTTCCAATGTACCCAACAATCTCCCCCTATTTGGAGAAGTCATAACCCATATTAGCTAATGATATACACCACCTATGATAATAAAAAAAAATGATGATTATGTATATAAGCTTAATATTACAAAAAATCAAAACATTTGCACAGATTCATCACAGAGATAAAAAGATATACACAAAAATTAACTAAAGAGCAAGATTTTGTGTATGATGTCAAAATGATTGTTTACAAAATGTTTAACACTGAATGTTTCACATTACACATTTTTAAACTAAAACTAAGACATCTTAGACTATGACTGATCAGGCTCCTTTATAACAATCCCTCTTCCTGGTTATACTTGTGCCTGCACAGAAGGTTCAGTTTCTTCCATGGGCTTTTTGCCTTTAAGATCAGCCTTCTCCTGAGCCTCAGTCTTCAGTCTTTGTCTCTCAAAATAGTGATACGGCTTGGGAAAGTATTTGCTAGGCTCCACAGCATCAGGAGGTAGCTTTCACATCTTAGCTTTCCTTCTATACTGAACAATAGCCTCCTGTCTGGCTTCATGCTTCTGCCATTCTTGTTCATTGTACCACTTGCCCCTTTCTTGGACTTGATCTTTTATAGCTTTCCAGGCAGTTAGTATGATGTTTCTAGAGGTAGGGCTCCACTATTCAAAATCAGATTTTAGTTCAGCTTGCTCCCTAAATCTCTTCTTTGACAGTTGAGCCTCTTGCTGAGCCTTGATTGCAGCTTCAGGCATATCTACTTTTCCAAGTATAATATTTGAAACCTCCTCTGGAGGACTATATATAGATTGCACCTACTGATGAATCATGTCAAAATCTGCAGGGGGGTATATGACTTGAGCAACCTCTGGTTGGTTGCCTTCAAGTAGACCTTGTGGCTATACTCCTGACTCTGCCATATTATTATCATCACAAAGGGGTGGATATCCCAATGTGGCTCTGACACTGTTAGTGACCCACTTGGCATGTTCTGAGCCAGCATAAATATGTACCCTCTCCCCCTTTAGGACTTCTCTTGCTACATGATCTCTGAGATCTTCCTTCTGAAACCTGATCTGACCATCTAAATAATTAATGCCATCTTTGAAGAAGGGTTTCAACTTATTAAGTTTTGCAGTAATTTCCTTCTGGGAAGTGGTTATGGCTGCCTGTACTGAGTCTAAAGCAATTTTGAACTTAGTGTCATATGCTAGCATTTCAGCTGCCCTAGCTTCAGTCAATTTAGTCATGGTTATTTGAAATTGAGCAAGAATATCTGTGTTGGCAGTTGTCAGATTATTATTTAGCCATTTCTGATTTTCAAGAATGTATCCTTGATTAATAGATTGAGCATCTATTTCTTTCTTCATTACCTCTTGTTGTTGGGCCAGATATACAACAGCATGTGCCCCTTTTGTAAAACAATCAGTCATTTCTCTTTTATGTTGATTGACTTCAAATCTTATATACTTTATATCTTGAGCCTGATCAAACTGAAGATTTTTATGACTTTCATCAACATATTTCTCTAGAGCTTGTCTTTGTTCATCCATTTTCATTTGAAAAGTTACCAAGAACTTGGCATAATCAAAATCTGAAGAGGTGGGTGGTGTTGTTTGAAGTGCTTTCTTATAACTATGCCTTCTTCTCTTGAAGACCATAAACTTCCTTTTCTTTGTCTCTTGAATTTCTTCATTCCCAGAATCAGAGGAACTCTCAATCTGAACTCTTTCTTTTTGTGAGGTAGGGATTTCTGTTTCAGTAGCATGTGGTTCCTGTTCACCTTCACCTGGTACCCTCTCCTCACTAGCTTGCTCTCCCTCAACCCTTTGGGTGTCATCTTTATCTGCTGTGTCTACAGCCTCTTTGAAGAGATCATCCATTGTATATTCCTTTGGTGTTTGAGGAGATGATGGAACATTGATTCTCTCTATAAGATCATTTAGTCTAGCAGT
This sequence comes from Platanthera zijinensis, assembly GCA_039513925.1. Taxonomy (NCBI): domain Eukaryota; kingdom Viridiplantae; phylum Streptophyta; class Magnoliopsida; order Asparagales; family Orchidaceae; genus Platanthera; species Platanthera zijinensis. Next base: position 132,660,646 of record CM077083.1, read on the forward strand.
ATCTATCTCCTCTGACAAGTCAATCCTTTCTGCTTCTTCTGAATGTGCAGTACTAGGCTCCCCCTGAACCTGTACAGGTATCTGTTCTTTCTGTACTTGAATTGTTTCAGTACCAAGCTCAGTGTGATGATGAGCTGGAGACTTCTCAGCTGTCTCCTGCCTGTCTTCTTCAGGCATATCCTTGGATAGAACTCTATCCCACCTGGAGAACAACCTTATATCCATTCTGCTCATATGATTGATCTTGGAGCCTGGTAGTTGTTGCATTACTTCTGGAATGGTTCCAGCTAAGTAAAGACTCGGTATTCTAGCCATGTTTGGCTTCTTGATTTCCTCCTTGATTTTATCAAACACAACTGCTGACCAGTTGGTGGGAATGTGAAATACAATCCTAGTCATTAGGTTGAACATGAAGACAGAGATCCTATCATGTCCACCAGTCTTGCACAGCACCACTTTACAAATAACTTCAGAAAGGAATTTACCCTGATTATTCATGCCTTTTCGATTGAAGGCAGCACCAATCTTCATGGTGGGATCCAGTCCACACCACTGAAGTGTTTGCCTTGTTTGTGAGGTTGAAACCTCCTCTTCATCGTTTATCCTTGGAAGATGAAGGATTCTGGTTAATCGCTTCTGAGTCACCTTGACTCTTGTGTCCTGAATAGTTGATTTGATTTTCATACCAGTAGAATCACAAATGCGGTGGTGTAGAATTCAAGAACTTCCTTCTTCCAGACCTTGGGGGTTTTGAGACAAGGAATTCAAGTCCACTATCTATGAGAAGAGACACCACCATCTTAATCTCTGGAGCTGCATCGTCGAACGCATGCCTAACCAGTTCATATCCCTCGTTGATAGAATCTTCGATCTTTGGAGCCATTGAATCGTTGAGAAAGCTTGAGAAAAGAGAGAAGAAGTATTATCGACACACAAGGTTTTTGTCTCGAAACCCTGGTGAGCGTGTCGACAAAATACGGCTGAGACCTATTTTTACGCTTTTATGCCACGAAGATCAAAAGGCGAGCAAAAATAGTCAAATTGTGACGACACAGACAATATGTGTCGACACAAATTCTGAATAAGTCGACAACAATACTCTAGTTGTGTCGACATGTCGCTCTTAGACTATGGCGACATAAAATCCCTAATGTGTCGACACATCTACTCTGTGTCGACACCATTTTTCTGAGTTTGTCGACACAATTCCTCTGTGTCGACACTTAAATCCTGAATGAGTCAACACAGTTTTACTTAGCCAAATTTTGCTAAACTAATCTATAGTTAGCATGTCTAATTCAATTTTAAATCTATTGAATTTTGTTTCATCCAGAGGCTTAGTAAATACATCCGCAATTTGATAATCTGTCTTAACAAATTCTAGTGAGATGTCTTCTTTTTCTACATGTTCTCTAAGAAAATAGTATTTTATTTCTATATGCTTAGTCCTACTATGTGAAACAGGATTATTTGCAATAGAAATAGCACTTTTTGAATCACATAATAAAGGTGTTCTACTTACCTGGATACCATAATCTTTTAGTTGATGCTGAATCCACAATAATTGTGCACAGCAACTTCCAGCTACAACATACTCAGACTCAGCTGTGGATATTACCACACTAGTCTGCTTCTTACTACTCCATGATATCAACCTTCCTCCCAAAAATTGACATATACCTGTAGTACTTTTTCTATCTTCTCTACAGCCTGCAAAATCTGCATCTGAATAACCTATTAGTTGAAAATCTCTATTCCTAGGTTACCAAAGGCCTAGATTTGGTGTGCCCTTTAAATATCTCAAAATTCTTTTAACAGCAGTATAATGAGATTCTTTAGGGCATGCCTAGTACCTAGCACAGACACATATTGCATACATAATATCTGGTCTACTAGCTGTGAGGTATAATAGAGAACCAACTATTCCTCTATACAAAGACTCATCTACAGGCTTACCTGTATCATCTTTACATATAGGAATATTTGTTCACATAGGAGTTTTCATGGTAGAGGAAGATTCCATACCATATTTCTTTATCAACTCTTTGGTGAACTTAGACTGGGATATGGACAAGGCATCATCAGTCTGTCTTACTTGGAGTTCCAAGAAGAACTTAAGTTCCCCCATACTACTCATTTCAAACTTCCCTTGCATAAGTTTGGCAAACTTCTTGCAAAGGTTGTTCTCTGTAGACCCAAAAATTATGTCATCCACATAGATTTGGACTAAGATTATCTTGCCTTTAGACTCCCTAAGGAATAGAGTCTTGTCTATTTTTCCTCTTGAGAATTTGTTCTCAATAAGGAAAGTAGACAGGGTGTCATATCAAGCCCTTGGGGCTTGCTTTAACCCATATAAAGCTTTCCTAAGTCTAAAAACATAATCAGGTTTAAGAGAGTCTACAAAACCTGATGGCTATTCCACATAGACTTCTTCTTTTAGATCTCCATTCAGAAATGCTGATTTCACATCCATTTGGTATACCTTGAATCCTTGGTATGCGGCATAGGCATGAAACATCCTGATTGCCTCTAGTCTTGCTACTGGGGCAAATGTCTGATCAAAATCTATTCCCTTTTCCTGCCTATATCCTTTAGCACCAGTCTTGCTTTGTTCTTTACAGTTACACCACTCTCATCCAACTTGTTCCTAAATATCCACTTTGTTCCAATGATGTTGTGGTCTTTTGGTTTAGGAACAAGCTCCCAGACTTTGCACCTTCTGAATTGATTAAGCTCCTCTTGCATAGCATTAATCCAATGTTGGTCTTGGATGGCTTCTTCAAATTTCTTAGGCTCCATTTGAGATAAGAAACTTGAGTGCAGGACTATTCTCAGATTTCTGCTTCTAGTCTGCACTCCTTGACTTGGATCACCTATTATTTGATTTGCTGGATGGTATTTAAGATGTCTGATAGCAGGAGATAGATTTCCTTCTGGTTGATTATTTCCAGTCCCTTCATTATGCTGCACTTTCTGGGAGTCATCAGCTTCTATAGAATCATGTACTCCCCCAGGACTGTAGTCAATATTTTCCATCTATTCATTTACTGTTGAACCTTCTGCAATGGAAAGCTTGTCCATCCATTTTGAAAGAGAAGGGATAAATACTACTCTAGAGGGGGGGGGGGGGGGTGAATAGAGTAATCAAAAATTGCACTAGCAAAATTGACTTTCTACTCAACTCCCTTGGAGTTAAATGTGGAATAAAGGTTATAGATATTTGAGATTAAACCTTAAAGCCTAACACAAGTGTTGTGCACAACAAGGCAGCCAACTGTAATTACAGTTAAGGCTTGGAAACCTAAACAGCAACTAGCAAACCTAGTTAAGATCTAATCACAGCCATAATGCAAGTATTTAATTAAAGCAATCCAGACGACACAAGGAATTTATAGTGGTTCCCCAAACAACTTGGGTACGTCCACTCTTCTACCAACAAGGTAGGAATCCACTCAGGTTTTTGATCAGGTGCCCTGCCACCAGCAAGATCTGCTTCAGGTAGATCAAGAAACCCTTTAGACTTTTGATCAGGTGTCTAAAAACCAACACAGGTTTTTGATCAGGTGCCCTGCCACCAAGGGATACTTTTGAAGGGAGTAATAACCCTGTACTGGAGGGGGAAAGGAGGTTAAGGTGTCTTCTCTATTTTACAATAGATTAGAGAAGCACAATAACTTGCACTAACCTAGAAAGCTCTAAAAGAATCAAGGCTCCCCCTGGCTAAAAGAACGTCCAGGTGAAGTCTTGCTTCAGTGCATAAACACTTCAGAAATTACTGAAGGAAAAAGCTACAAGAAGATAAATAATATGAAATAAGATTTTCTTCTTCAGGCAGCTATCTTCTTCTTCTTCTTCTTCAAAAGGCTCTGAGTGAAGATCTTCCTGTAAGCAGGAGAACTCAGGTTGAAGAAGAGTGAAGAACTTGAACTTCTTCTCAGTTAGATGTGAATGTGCTGAGAGCAGTTTGGAGACTGTAAGTTCTTAAGCTTGAATGTAGCTGTTAGCTTTTGAATTCCTTTTTCCTAGATGAACTTGATTTTTCCTATGTGGACTAGTTCATTTCTTTCCTCAAGGAGGTCTTTATATAGTAGTAGCAGCAACGACTCTTACTTGAGTTTGAATCTTGTCTTCTTCTGAACTCTGCAAGCTGGGCTGCAAAAAGCATAAAGCAAAACAAAAAATACTGCAGACAGATATCCTATAATAGGATAAAGCTTTCTAAGAAGCTGCAAATACTTCTGATGAAATAATATAAGAGAAAGTCACATCAGAAAAGACTCTTTACAGCCAAGGAAGACTTTTTGAGTCTAACGGCTATAAAGGACAGCCTGACAGAAATCATATCTCAGCTATAAGACAAACAACTTTGTCAGAAAAGATTAGCTCATGCATAAAGAATAGAATATATATTGCATGGAAGTAATATCACAATTTATTCAGATAATCTTTTATAAAGTATGCCAAAATAAGTATGAAATTAGTCACATCACAGAAGACGACAAAACTATTTAAAACATACAGCAAAACGTCGAACGACCCTCGGAGATCGTCGACCGACGCACGGAGATCGTCGACCTATCGGGCAGATAGTCTAACGATCCAGATAGTCGAACTATCAAAGAAGATAGTCGAACTACCAAACAAAACAGATAGTCGACCTATCAAGCAGATAGTCGACCTATCACAGAAAACAGATAGTCGACCTATCAATAGATAGTCGACCTATCAAACAAAACAGATAGTCGACCTATCAACAGATAGTCGAACTATCAGATAGTTGAACTATCCAAGCAGATAGTCGAACTATCAAAGCAACACAGATAGTCGCCCTATCAACAGATAGTCGAACTATCAAAGCAACACAGATAGCCGACCTATCAATAGATAGTCGAACTATCAAAGCAACACAGATAGTCGACCTATCAACAGATAGTCGAACTATCAAAGCAACACAGATAGTCGACCTATCAACAGATAGTCGAACTATCAAAGCGGACAGATAGTCGACCTATCAACAGATAGTCGAGCTATCAGATAGTTGAACTATCATGACAGATAGTCGAACTATTAAAGACAACAGATAGTCGACCTATCAACAGATATTCGAGCTATCAACGCAGACAGAACGTCGACCAACTGATAGATGATCGTCGATCAGCCGATAGACGAAAGTCGAGCGACGTTCGACTATAGTCGTACGAAAAAACTACTTAACCAAATATTCATCTGGAAAAGCAATTCTACACAACTAGAGAATCTAACCTATCAACTAACCTTTGACCATAGATAAATATTGGGTCAAGAGACAGAAAGAGAGGACTGAACTCAAATCAAAACCTAGGTTTCCAACAATCTCCCCCTATTTGAGTTAAGTCTCTCAACAATTAAATCATACAAAACTAATTACTGAAAGTAACATAAAATGCATAAAGAGAAACAACTAAGTAGATATCATCAATCAATCAAATAAGAAATTAACTGTCAATCAATGAAAAAATTAAGGAGCTTCAGAGTCAGGCTTAGGATCAGAAGAGCTAGAAACAAAAGTAATTTTTCTGGTGGGATCTAGAGCTTCTTTTTTCGATAACTTTAGGTCTTGTTCTCCAATAATTTTTAATTCTGTTGTCCTTGGGACCACTGCCTCAGGATGCTTTTCCATATACTTTGAAGGGTCAAATATCTCAGGTCTAACCTGGAACTTGTCTAGCTCCTTTATTCTGAATTTAGACATTGTGGTCAATCCTTCAGTGTCCTTTCCTTCTGCTTTTGCTTTCTTAATTTGCGCTGCTCCAACCAGTTCAAGAAAACGAGCCATCCTAAAGTTAGGATCAAGCTCTGGGCTTTCATAAACATTCTCAGAAGATGAGTCAATTGGTTCTTTATCCTGATTAACTAGATAACAAGAGGGAGCAGACTTAGCAAAGTTCTTGCTAGAATTTTCAGATAAAAATAAATTGCTTACCTTTTGGAGCATCCTTCACAGAAAGATCTGGCTTAGAGATTGAGCTTTTGATTTCTTTAGACTAAGGAGGAGAGAAGGTTGGTCTTTGATACACTACCTCCTTAACTTGTTCTTTAACAGCATCGGGTCTTTGATGTCCAGTTTGACTTTTACCTTAGAATCCTTGCGAACTTCTCCTTTGAGCAGATTGAGATGGATTTGATCTTTCAGATTGAGAAGCAGGTTTAGAAGATAAGTTTCCTGAGGCTCCTGCACCGGGAGGTGGAGGAGGAGGACCTCTAGGATTCCATCTAGGGACAGGAGAGTCATACCTCTTTGACTTTTTCCTTTGCTTTTGTTGGTTCTTAGAGAATAACATCCAATACTGGAAGTCTTTTGACTTTGGATCAATTCCTTCCAGTATATAATTTGGGTATCATTATCTGGATTAGCAGGAGGAGGAGCTACATCTTTTCTTTTCTTTTTAGCAATCCTTTTTCTTTTAGTTTCAGCAAATTCATCAGAATCGATTTCATCTTCAGAATTAGAAGAGATAGGCATATCATATGGGTTAATAGCATCTTTCAAAGCTCTTTCTTTTTTCCTTTAAAGAAGCTCTTTCTAGTTCTTCTTCCATGGCATCCTGTGCAAGGAGAGCATCTAAGTCCAAGCCCGGGGAATCATCCCATACAGTAGATTTTTAAATCTGGGCATCTACAGCTGATTCTTGAATCTCAGAGACTGTCATAGTGACCAGTTCTGCTTGAACTTCTGGCTGAGCAACTTCAGAAATTTGAACGGCTGGTTCTGGTTGAACTAGAGCAATTTGAATAACAGGTTCTTGAGCATCTAGAACTTCTTCCAATTTATCTGTAGTATTATGAATAAAATTGTTCTAAATTACATCTAATCATGCCTTCCAGATATTCCCAAACTAGCATATCAGATAACAAGTCTAAAAAGTAAGTAAAGGGAATACCTTCAGAATCGACCACAGCATGTCCTAACTCCCACAATTAATCTAGAAAGGAGGTGATGATTCCTTCTAGGTACAGGACAACCAAGGGAGTAGAACACTCTTCTAAACAGGCTTTAACAATAAATTCAGATTTCAATACTGCATCAGAAATTTCCTTTTCAGATAAAGAAGGAGGAGCTGAATCTTCTATAGCTTTCTCTACTACTGCAAGATGAACTGCTGGAGGGGAGGCCAAGGGCTGCTCTGAGACATCTTCATCAAGCATCTCCCCCTGCCTGATTTCAGTAGATACTGAAACCAGGCCCCTAGAAGAAGAGGGCTCAGCAGACTTTGAGAGTTTCAGAATAGCAGCAGTCAAGGAGGATATAGAAGAAGCAAGAGGAGCAATTGCCTCGTCAATCATAGTTTTGATTGAGGGGGTAATTAACTCCACAATGCTAGAAATAAAAGCTGGAGTTATTTCAAAAGAAGATGATGAAGATGATGGAGGAATTTCAGAAGATGGAAGAACAGCAGGAATGGTATATGCATGATGAGCTGGAGAATGAGCTGGAGATGGAACTGGAGATGTATGAGTGGATGTAGGGTGATCAATGTTATCAGAAGAGGGAATTGGAGAGTGAACTGGAGTAGAAATTTCGGACACCAACAAATCAAAACTGGGATGAGAAATCCCAGCAAGATGAGTCGGGAGAGGAGATGCAGGAGGAGAAACAGAATGTCGTACTTCAATTGAAGTTGAAGGAACTTCAACTGAAGTAGACGGCAAAACTGATGAAGAAGATGGAAGAGATAAATTTGCTGAGCCAGCTGCTAGAAGGGGGGGAGTGACTGCGGCAGTCCTGGTGCTCTCAGATATAACTGGAGCAACCCCTGCAGGAGCGGGCTTCAGGAAGGTCCTTTTCCATTTGGCAAATAGCGATGGATCCATCTTCTTGCTTGCGTTGATGGAGGTGGCGGCTGACATAAGCAGGTGGGGGTATTTCTCCTTCAGAAAAATTCCAACTGCCCTTCCTAGGGTAACTTCTTTCTTTCCATTCATTTTCCTTATCAAATCAAAAAGAACGCCTGCCCAATTTATCTGCTTCTTATTAACAATTGCACACATTAGTGCAAATTGCTGTCTTGTAATATTATTGTGGGCGGAGTGCTTTCCTAGTAGCACTTTTCCAACAATTTCCGCAAGAAACTTGATCTTAAACGGGAAATTCACTTTGAGCAGCTTAGAGGGAATGCCTTCGGCATGTCCCAACTCAGTTAACATCCTTCCAAACTCAGGAGCATCTTGCTCATACTCTTCTTCACCATTAATCAATCCAAAAATTTCAGTCAGAATAGCGGGAGTCAATATTACCTCTTCTCTGCTAATGGTTCCAGTCATCGAATCGTCAGTTGAAGACGAAGAGAAAGCCCACTCTTTGATCTCTTGAGTGTTTATCTTTATTCTGTAAGACATGAGTTTCTCTAGCCCTTGATCTTTGCACAGATTCAGAATCTCCACTATTCTTGGTTCGCAGCAGCTGAAGGCGTCGAAATCTACGCTGAAACCGGCATCAAACTTCACTACTACAAGAAGCGCTGGAGCAATCGCCATTGAAAGAGCTAGAGAAGACGAGAGAGAGACGGCGAGGACGGAGCGCAAGACAAAGAGCAAGCGGGAAGACGGAATGCGAAAAGACGCTCTCCGTCGATGATAAGAGCAACTATCTCTTAACCTAGGTCGACCATCGACTTTATATTAAAACAACGATCGTCGATCTATTTAAAAGATACTGGAGACGATGGTCGAACAGTCGTTCGACGATCGGTCCTGAAGCAGAGTAGTCGATCAATCGTTCGACTATTTCTGTTTTCACAAACAGCAAGCTGTCGTCAACCATAGATCGACGAAAAGCTCGACCTGTTCGACTATCTTCGAACGCCGGTCGAAGATCTTCAAGCAGATGAGCTATCTTCAACCATAGGTCGACGATAGGCTTGATCCGCTCGACTATCGTCGAACTTCGTTCGACTATCGTCGAACTTCGTTCGACTATCTTCGAATAAGTTTCAACAAGGCAGACGTCACACTTAGTCTCTTCCATTAATCATGCCTAGTTGAACTAAAAAGAACAGATGCTTCTGTTCATCTAAGGGCTTGGTGAATATATCACCTCTCTGAAGGTCTGTGGATATGAACTCAAGGCTGATCTAGTTCTTTTCCACACAATCTCTCAGGAAATGGTGTCTAATCTCAATGTGCTTCGTTCTAGAGTGGTGCACTGGATTTTGTGCAATGGAGATAGCACTTGTACTGTCACACATGATTTTAGTGTTCTTGTGTGAGTACCCATAATCCAAAAGTTGATTTTGTATTCACAGGATCTGTGAACAACAACTAGCAGCTGCTATATATTAAGCTTCTGCAGTTGAAGTTGAGACAGAGGCCTGCTTCTTACAGAACCAAGAGACCAATCTCTCTCCCAGGAACTGAAAAGTTCCTGAGGTACTTTTTCTGTCAACTCGACAACCAGCATAATCAGAATCAGAATATCCAATTAATTCAAATTCTGACTCAGCTGGGTACTAAAGTCCTAGATTTGGACATCCCTTCAGGTATCTCAAGATTCTCTTGAGAAGAATCAGATGAGATTCCTTGGGGTTGACCTGGAATCTAGCACAAAGGCATGTAGCAAACATTATGTCTGGCCTAGTTGCAGTTAAATACAATAGGGAACCAACAATGGCCCTATAATTCTTTTGATCAACAGGCTTTCCCTGATCATCAGAATTAATAACTACATTAGTAGCCATAGGTGTATGCATTGCTGAAGCATCTGCCATCCCAAACTTCTTTACCAATTCCTTGGCATATTTGGATTGGGAGATGAAGATGCCATCAGCATCTTGCTTTACTTGGAGACCAAGAAAGTAAGACAGCTCGCCCATACTACTCATCTCAAACTTAGAATGCATTAAGTTGGAGAACTTTTTGCATAGTTTGGGATCAGTGGAACCAAAAATAATGTCATCCACATGCACTTGAACTAACAGGATTGTGTCCTTGTGGTGCTTGACGAAGAGGGTTCTATCAACTACTCCCCTAACAAAGTTGTGCTCTAACAGGAAACTAGCTAGAGTCTCATACCAGGCTCTTAGTGCTTGTTTTAGTCCATAAAGAGCTTTCTGCAACTTGAATACATATGAGGGCTGAGTTGAAACTGGGTGGCTGTTCAACACACACCTCTTCCTTTAGCTCACCATTAAGAAAAGCACTTTTGACATCCATCTGAAAAACCTTAAACTTCATATAGGCTGCATAGGCTAAGAAGATCCTTATTGCCTCTAGCCTTGCAACAGGAGCAAAGGTTTGGTCATAATCTATGCCTTCCTCCTATCTGTAGCCCTGAGCTACAAGCCTAGTTTTATTCCTTACAATGATTCCATTTGTATCCAACTTGTTTCTATACACCCACTTGGTGCTTATGATCAGTTGGCCTTTAGGTCTTGGAACCAAAGTCCATACTTTACATCTCTCAAACTGATTGAGTTCCTCTTGCATAGTAATGATCCAATGGGGATCTAGCTCAACATCTTTAATGGTGTGGCGCTCAATCTGTGAAAGGAAACAAGCATGCATCACATCCTGTCTTAACTGATGTCTTATTTGAACACCAGTTGATATGTCTCCTATCACTTGAGATGTAGGGTGATCTCTAAGTGTGATAACATTAGCAGGTGGGATGTGATCTTCAGCAATAGTTGGGATTAATTCCTCAGGAGGAATTTGATCTACTATTGGTGGTACATCAACAACTTCTGCAATGTCTTCATCACTGTCTGATTCAGTGATATGAAGAGTTGAAAGATGGAGGATTTCTTGAGTGACATCTCTGGTAGATTCTTGTACTGTAATGAACTTGAGGAAGGGGAAGTTTCCTTCTCCTTGTAAAACATTTGGGATTCATCAAAGGATACATGAACAGACTCTTCAATTTTAGAAGATGATTTATTAAAAACCCTATAAGCTTTGCTTACTTGGGAATATCCAAGAAAAATTCCCATTGAAGCCTTTGCTTCAAACTTTCTAAGATATTCTTTATTGTTATTATGAATATAAACAACACAGCCAAACACTCTAAAATAATTTATTTTAGGTTTCTTTCCTTTAAGTAACTCATAAGGAGTTTTACACTTAAGTTTGTGTATCAGACTTCTATTCAAGACATAGTTGGCTGTACTAACAGCTTCTGCCCAATAGGAAAGAGGCATATTAGCATCTGCCAACAATGTGCCAGCAGCTTCAATTAGTGTTCTGTTTTTCCTTTCAACTACCCCATTTTGTTGGGGAGTTCTAGGAGCTGAGAAGCTATGTTTGATACCTTCTCTCTCACAGAATTCTTGCATGAGAAGAGAGTCAAACTCAGTACCATTATCACTTCTGATCAAGGCCACATGAGTAGAGTACTCAGTCTGCACACATAATAGCAAATCTGTAAGGGCTTTGAAGTTATCAGCCTTAGTTCTCAAAAAGAACACCCAGGTGAACCTAGAGAATACATCTACAATGACTAGGGTGTAATACTTCCCTCCTAAACTATGTACATTTATTGGGCCAAATAGGTCCAAATGTAATAAATACAGGATTCTAGGAGAATCACTTTTGTTTACTGATTTAAATGAGTTCTTGGTTTGCTTGCCTAGTTGACAAGCCTTGCAAAGGCTCTCCTTCTTGTAGGGGCAAGAAGGTAAACCTCTAACAAGGTTGTGTTTAGATAACCTAGATATATTCTTGAGGTTAACATGACTAAGCCTTTTATGCCATAGAGTATTGTTATTGGTTACTTCATTAAACAAGCAGATTTCAGAGTGAGTTGAATTAAAATCTACTAAATAAATGTTACTTTGTCTAATGCCTACTAATACAACACTATTATTTAAAGTAATATTACAAAGAGAGTTAGAGAATGATACCTGGTATCCAGCATCACATAACTGACTTACTGAAATTAAATTATGCTTCAGTCCAGTCACATAAGCAACTCTCTTGAATGTAACAGCTCCAATTGTCATCCTGCCATAGCCTTCAGTTTGACCACAGCTTGAATCTCCAAAGATTACCATTGGGCCAAGCTTTGCCTTGAACCTTGACATATGTTATTTATTTCCTGTCATGTGCTTGGAGCAACCACTATCCAAATACCACTTATTTTAAGTGATAGGATAGGTCTTCACCTGCAAATAAATCAATTTAAACATTGTGGACCCAGGTAACCTTGGGTCCCTTGTTTTTCACATAAGAAAAACTGGAAATAAATGAATAAGCAGGCTGAGAGTGATAACCTAACGGGTAAGATCTCCTAGGTGGGATTCTCCATGCTGATGATGGGTCAATGAACCTAGGGTTTCTATTCATATTCGGGTTTATAACGTTCTGGTTGGAATTTTGAAATTCTTATTCAAAGCGTCGATCGGCGTTCGACGATTGGTACCCAGATCGTCGATCTCCGTTCGACCATTGGGCCTGCGATCGTCGAGCTGCGTTCGATGCTCTTTGTAATTCCTTAAATTTCTGTTTTCTTTTCTATCTTTTAGCTTTATTTAAAGCTCTATTTACTTGATTAACTTGCTCAGTGTTTTTTAATCCACTAAATAAAATAAAATTCACTAGAGTTGAAAGTTGGTTTTTAAGAATGATTGGGGGCTCACTAGAAGATGCTCCTAAGCCTAATTTGTTATTGCCTGACCTAGTGTTAGACATGTTGGTTATTTCAAGCAACTTAAGGCTTCTACCATTCAGAGACTCTTCTAACCTTTTGGACTTAGCTAATTCATTCTTAAGGAATTTTATTTCTTCACTAGATGTAGTGAGTTCTGTTGTTAACCTAATGTTTTCATTAGCAATCAATTCAGATTCAGCTAGTTTAATTCTAAGTTCTTTTTTTTTCTTTTTCAGAACTAATTAAATCTAAACATAAAGATTTAAAATCAGATTTAAATTCAGCAGATGTAAAGTCATAAGAAGATAATACCTCATCTTCTGTTGGCATCTCTTCATCAGAATCTGAATTCTCTACAGCTGAGTGATTGCTGCAGGCATCAATTGCCATCAGGCAAACTTCCTTTGCCTTCTTTTCTTCTTCATCCTCACTGGAGCTTGAGGAAGAGGATTCCTCATCAGAATCGCTCCAGGTTTCAGCAACAAAGCCTCTCCCCTTCTTTTTGTTCTTGTAGGAGGATGGCTTGGAATGCTTCCTATGCTGATCCTTGTCTTTTCTTTTATCTTTGTTCTTTTCCTCTGGACAATCTGGTAGGATATGTCCAGGCTTCCTGCAACCATAACTGATTATTTCTTTAGAGGGGGTACGATCATACCTTGGTTTATCTTCATACTTTGAAGATTTATTTCTGAGTTCCTTCCTTCCCATCTTGAGAAACCTTTTGGCAAATAATGCCATCAGTTCCTCATTGGACTGGCTACCTTTAGAAATGTCAGCAGCTTTGAGAGCAAGGGTTTGCTCTTTTCTTGTAGGAGTTGGGGTCTTTGCTTCAGCTTCAGCTTCCCTGGACTTCAGCACTTGCTCAAAAGACTTGAGCTTGCCGAGAAGGGCTTCTGTTGAGATTTCATTTGTGCTTCTGGCCTCCTTGATAGGCCAGATCCTTAGATCCCATGTGCTAGGGAAGCACATAAGAGTCTTATCATTGACCTCTGTCAATGAAATATCCTTATCAAGGGTCCTCAACTCATTGATGATTGAGCTGAGCCTTGTGTACATAGCTTCAACTGATTCAGCATCAGTTTTCTTGAAATTCTCATACTGTGAGATAAGGTTAGACCTTCTGTCCTTCCTTTCATCAGCTGAATCAGCTACAATCTGGTTCAGTGTATCCCATATAGCTTTTGCTGAGGAGCAGTCAGCAACCTTCTGGAATACTTCATCAGACAATGTCTGAGCCAGAATGTTCATTGCCTTGGCATCTGCTATCTTTGCCTTTTTGTATTCATCATTGTAGTCTGGAGGAGGCACTGCACTCATATCAGATGATGATGAGGCAGTAGCTGCAGCAGGTGCTTTTGGTGGTCCTATCAAAATAGAAGCAAAAATACTTTCATCAATAGAGTTCATATATAATTTGATCCTTGCCTTCCAGATGCTGAACTTAGCTAAGTTGCATGCTGGAGGTCTGGTGCTAGAATAATCCTTAGACTGGGCCATGATAGTGAAAGTGAATATCTATAAACTTTGGTATCTATCAGGATCTTGTGACTTAGGTGTTAGCCTATTCCGTCAGTCAACCTCCCTCTGATACCAATTGAAAGAGAAGGGATAGATACTACTCTAAAGGGGGGGGTGAATAGAGTAATCAAAAATTTCACTAGCAAAATTGACTTTCTACTCAACTCCCTTGGAGTTAAATGCGGAATGAAGGTTATAGATATTTGAGATTAAACCTTAAAGCCTAACACAAGTGTTGTGCACAACAAGGTAGCCAACTGTAATTACAGTTAAGGCTTGGAAACCTAAACAGCAACTAGCAAACCTAGTTAAGATCTAATCACAGCTACAATACAAGTATTTAATTAAAGCAATCCAGACGACACAAGGAATTTATAGTGGTTCCCCAAACAACTTGGGTACGTCCACTCTTCTACCAACAAGGTAGGAATCCACTCGGGTTTTTGATCAGGTGCCCTGCCACCAACAAGATCTGCTTCAGGTAGATCAAGAAACCCTTTAGACTTTTGATCAGGTGTCTAAAAACCAACACAGGTTTTTAATCAGGTGCCCTGCCACCAAGGGATACTTTTGAAGGGAGTAATAACCCTGTACAGGAGGGGGAAAGGAGGTTAAGGTGTCTTCTCTATTTTACAATAGATTAGAGAAGCACAATAACTTGCACTAACCTAGAAAGCTCTAAAAGAATCAAGGCTCCCCCTGGCTAAAAGAACGTCCAGGTGAAGTCTTGCTTCAGTGCAGAAACACTTCAGAAATTACTGAAGGAAAAAGCTACAAGAAGATAAATAATATGAAATAAGATTTTCTTTTTCAGGCAGCTATCTTCTTCTTCTTCTTCTTCAAAAGGCTCTGAGTGAAGATCTTCCTGTAAGCAGGAGAACTCAGGTTGAAGAAGAGTGAAGAACTTGAACTTCTTCTCAGTTAGATGTGAATGTGCTGAGAGCAGTTTGGAGACTGTAAGTTCTTAAGCTTGAATGTAGCTGTTAGCTTTTGAATTCCTTTTTCTTAGATGAACTTGATTTTTTCTATGTGGACTAGTTCATTTCTTTCCTCAAGGAGGTCTTTATATAGCAGCAGCAGCAACGACTCTTACTTGAGTTTGAATCTTGTCTTCTTCTGAACTCTGCAAGCTGGGCTGCAAAAAGCATAAAGCAAAACAAAAAATACTGCAGACAGATATCCTATAATAGGATAAAGCTTTCTAAGAAGCTGCAAATACTTCTGATGAAATAATATAAGAGAAAGTCACATCAGAAAAGACTCTTTACAGCCAAGGAAGACTTTTTGAGTCTAACGGCTATAAAGGACAGCCTGGCAGAAATCATATCTCAGCTATAAGACAAACAACTTTGTCAGAAAAGATTAGCTCATGCATAAAGAATAGAATATATATTGCATGGAAGTAATATCACAATTTATTCAGATAATCTTTTATAAAGTATGCCAAAATAAGTATGAAATTAGTCACATCACAGAAGACGGCAAAACTATTTAAAACATACAGCAAAATGTCGAACGACCCTCGGAGATCGTCGACCGACGCACGGAGATCGTCAACCTATCAAGCAGATAGTCGAACGATCCAGATAGTTGAACTATCAAAGAAGATAGTCGAACTACCAAACGAAACAGATAGTCGACCTATCAAGCAGATAGTCGACCTATCACAGAAAACAGATAGTCGACCTATCAACAGATAGTCGACCTATCGAACAAAATAGATAGTCGACCTATCAACAGATAGTCGAACTATCAGATAGTTGAACTATCCAAGCAGATAGTCGAACTATCAAAGCAACACAGATAGTCGACCTATCAACAGATAGTCGAACTATCAAAGCAACACAGATAGTCGACCTATCAACAGATAGTGGAACTATCAAAGCAATACAGATAGTCGACCTATCAACAGATAGTCGAACTATCAAAGCAACACAGATAGTCGACCTATCAACAGATAGTCAAACTATCAAAGCGGACAGATAGTCGACCTATCAATAGATAGCCGAGCTATCAGATAGTTGAACTATCAGGACAGATAGTCGAACTATCAAAGACAACAGATAGTCGACCTATCAATAGATAGTCGAGCTATCAACGCAGACAGAACGTTGACCAACAGATAGACGATCGTCGATCAGCCGATAGACGAAAGTCGAGCGACGTTCGACTATCGTCGAACGAAAAAACTACTTAACCAAATATTCATCTGGAAAAGCAATTCTACACAACTAGAGAATCTAACCTATCAACTAACCTTTGACCATAGATAAATCTTGGGTCAAGAGACAGAAAGAGAGGACTGAACTCAAATCAAAACCTAGGGTTCCAAAACTTTTGCTTATACCTGTTTGACTGTATGAACTACAAGGCAACTCACAGTTGATTAATCTTGATTCATCAAACACAACATGTACAGATTCTTCTATAACTTGAGTAGTCAAGTTGAAGACTCTATAGGCCTTACTATTTATGCTGTACCCAACAAATATCCCATCTTGGGATTTGGCAGCAAACTTAGTTAGATATGACTAGCCATTATTAAGTATATAGCACTTGCAACCAAAGATCCTAAAGTAGGATAAATTTGGTTTTCTACCTTTCATAATTTCATAGGGAGTCTTTTTGTGGCACTTGGTAATAGAAGCCCTATTGATCACATGACATGCAGTGTTTACTTCCTCAGCCCAGAAATATTCTGGAAGAGAGGTGTCACTCAATAGAGTTTTACTAGATTCAATCAATGTCCTATTCTTTCTTTCAGCAATACCATTTTGCTGAGGTGTTCTAGGTGAGGATAACTATTGGAAAATCCCAAAGTCTTCACATAATTTTGTCATACTTTCAGATTGAAATTCAGTGCCATGGTCACTTCTGATTTTGACCACTGTACTATTTAGTTCATTCTAAATTTGTTTCACAAAACTAAGTAAGACACTTGAGGTTTCTGATTTTTGTCTCAGAAAGAGCACTCATGTATATCTAGAATAGTCATCCACAACCACAAAAGTGTAGACCTTCCTACCTAGACTATGAACTGGCATAGGACCAAAAAGATCCATATATAAGAGGTATAAGAACCTCAGAGAATCCTTGTTTTCAAGACTATGAAAGGAGGATTTTGTCTGCTTGCCCTTTTGACAAGCTGAACATATCCCTTCCTTTATACACTTAACTTGAGGACCATTCCTCACTAACTCTTTGCTGAAGAGTTGGCCAATTGTCTTGTAGTTAAGATGAGCCAACCTCTTGTGTCACTTGACACAATGAGATGCATTATTATCAGCTACAAGACAGATGGGAGAAGCCTTGTTCTCACATACAAAATTAAGACAATAAACATTTCTCTTTCTATACCCAGTCAATATGATCTTTTGATCACTTGACCTTTTGATATGACTTATGCTAATCAGAATATATTTCAAACCTTTTACATAAGCCACTTGGGTGATGGTAATTTGGTTTGAAGAAATGTTACCAAACCCTTTGATGATTCCTCTTTCAGATCCACCAAAGATTACTTTAGGTCCATCTTTGACAGATGTGTACTCCTTCAGCAGCCCCTTTATTCCAGTCATGTGCCTGGAACATCCACTATCCAAGTACCATATAGGGGCATGGTAACTTGGACTATCCTGCAATACAGAATTACTTTCCCTTAGAACCTAAGTAAGTCTTGGGTCTTTGGTTCAGGTTAGCACCATTCATATTAAGACTACCAGCAGCTCTTCTAACTGGTAGCCTATTGTTCTTCCTTACATTTGTGTTATGCCAGCAGTCTAAGGCAAAATGGCCTCTCTTGCCACAACACCAACATTCAAACTTATTGTATCTAGGTCTTGATACACCCTTGACAGAAGAATTTCTGTCCAGTGCTGGTGCTGCTGCAGCTTCACCCACAGATTTCTTATAACCATGGGGTTTATGAACATGGGTAGACCTATTGGCATTTACACCCTTGTTTATCTGAACATTAGTCTTAATATGACCATGAATATTCTCAAGATCATATTTGTTAGAAGGCACTTGCACTTTTTTAAACATAACTGGGACTGTAAGGTTTAGAGGCTGGACAGGAGCTTTGCCTTTACTTTTGTATTGGGCAGCCCTGGGGTTACCTTTGAAGCCTAATCCTACCTTACCCTTTTGAGCCACAAACTCATCTATTAAAGGTAAGAAAGATTTTGGCTTAGAGTAACTAACCACTAAATCTTTCTCTATTCTTATTCTGGCCTCCAGACTCTTAATTTGATCATTGTTATATTTGATTGTGCCCATCTAAATATAGGTTATATTTTTCAGTTTGGCAATCTCATTTAACTTTTGATCCATTACTTTTTCAAACTCAGTTGCAGCCACCTTAAGATCAGCAATTTCCTGAGCCTGAGTTTTGACTAGGTTCTTGCTTTTCTTAAGAGCCTGCAACAAGTCCCTATATTCATCCATCAACTGATGAATATCACCTTCAGATTCAGATCCATTCACATCACTTTATGTAGATGAATCTGACTCTGAACCAGTACTAAAATCAGAAGAACTTGAAACCTTTTGTACCTTACTAGGACCAGGCTGATCCTGGCATTAGTTATCTTCTAACTCAGCCATTAGACCCATGAATTCCTTGTCTTCTTGATCATGAATGGAATCCATCAGTTGCAGAAATTCCTCTTCTTCATTGGCTGCATACAATCCTATGTATGCTTCTGCTTCAGATTCTGACTCTAATGAGGACTGATCTGAGAGACTCTTATCCTTCTTTGCAACAAAAGATTTCTCCTTCTTGCCCTTGTGTTGAGTCCTTTTTCTTTCTACTGACTCCTTTCACTTTTTTGGACATTCAGCTACCATATGTCCAGTCTTATTGCAGCAATAACAAACAATCTTAGAAGTTATGGCTTTGCTGGGCTTAGTTCTGTTTCTCTCATTTCTTGAGGATTTTCTCTTCTGATAGTACTTATCTACTGGCTGTGATGTGGAGGACCTAGACTTCCACGGCTTCTTTTTCAAGAACTTTTGAAACTGTCTTGTAAAGGCAGCAAAGTCAGTATCTGATTCACTGCTCCCTGATTTCTGACTATCTGAATTTTCTGTTATTTCTTCTGTAGCTTCCTTGAGAGGAGATGAAGACATCCTCCCTTTCTTTCTAGTGGCTTCAACTTTGAAAGCCACAGATCTATGCTCACCTTTTGTACCTCTTTCTTCCTCCTTCCTAGCCATCAATTGCATTTCATATGAAAGCAATTTTCCAAACAAGGTTGGAGGAGAAATATGAACTACCTTGGCCACTTCTCTAATGGCACATATTTTGGTATCCCAATCCTTTGTTAAAGATCTGAGAAACTTGTCATTTAGCTCATATGTACTGAAGACTCTTCCATAGGACATTAGTTCATTCACAATCCTATAGAATTTCTTATAACACTCAGTTTTGCTATCAGACTTTCCTTGTCTGAAGCTCTAATATTCTTGGTTGAGCATTGATTTTCTGTCTTGTCTTACTTCTTCAGATCCTTCCATATAGACAATCAAGGTGTCCCACATCTTGTTGGAGGTCTTGTAATGTATCAGATTTTGGAAGGTGGAATCATCTATTGCACTTACTATGATGTTTTGAGCTCTCTTGTCCATAGTGCCTAAGATGATTTCCTCCTTTGTCATTTCTGAAAAATCCTTAGGAGTTTCCTGATTTGCATCTAATACAGAAATCTTTATTGGAATGTATGGACCTTCTTTCACTGTGATATAAATTCTTGGGTCTGAGGCCTCCATAAATAGCCTAACCCTATCCTTCCAGATTCCAAAGATTTCTTTTCTGTAGATGGGAAGCTTCATAGATCCCAACTCCTTGTGATTCTCACCTGAACCCATTTTCTTGATTCTTGATTCTGCCTTTAGATCTAACTCAAACGGTTAAGTCTTACTTTGATCAACCTCCCTCTGATACCACTTGAGAGTTTTACTATCAAGATTACCTAGACACCTAGAGGGGGGGGGTGAATAGGTTCTTATTTTCTTTTCAAACTTAAGGCAGAATAATTAAGTAATTAAAGACTATTTTCTATGAGTTTTGCAGCTACTTTAGCAATCACAATCACACAATCTAGAACTACACATCACAGATTGCAACAAGTATTTATAGTGGTTCCCCAAGATCTGGGTACATCCACTTTCCCCCTTCGCTTATCTAGCAGTGTGCTAGATTCAGCCAAACTCTTTTCTTTATCTCAGATCCTCAGATCCTACAACTCAAAATCCAAAATGGATTCCTACAACTCAGAGTTATACCACACTCCTACAGCTCAGGCAATTCAGCCCTACCTCAGTCTTTATTCAAGACCTATAACTCAGAGATTATCTCTCCTACACTCAGCCTTTATAAATTAGGCTTACAACTCAGATCTATTAAAAGATCCTACAAGATTTGAGTAAAATATATTTTTATCTTGCTCCTGGTGAGAGAGATGGAACAAGACAGTATTCTTGATCAGCTTCTTGATAAACCAGATGGATAAAATCAAATGGAACTTAGCTTTCTTCAAAGCTTCTTGAATCTGAACTTTGTTGAGTTGATCTTCTTTGAAATAAACTGATCAGCAGCTTTCTCCTTAGATTTCAGAATTTGAATCTGAATCTTCTTGACAGATAAGTTCAAAATCTGTTTCCTTTGAAATCTGAGACAGCTTTCTTCTTGACTTCTTTTGACTGGATCTCTCTCTATCCAAGTCCCTTGAAGATACTTCAGAATTCTTGACTGAATTCTACTTAGATAGATTCTGATAGTTCAATCAGAATATCTTCTTAGATCTGCAAAGATCTTCTTATTGTTACTTGTTATTCAGTGTTCAGTTTTCAGTTGTGTAGTTTTTCTTTCAGACACTATCCGTCTATTTATAGCCTTCATTCCTGGTAACCGGCTGGTCCGGTTCCTAACAAACTTCTGTCTGTATCAATCATGTCAGTTAACCTGTAGAGACCCATAGCTGTCAACTCTTCAAACTGCCAAGGAGTCTTTGTTTCTGCCAGAAAGTGTCGAGACAAACTGTAAATATGTGTCGAGACAATTGTTAAAATGTGTCGACACAATTTGATTGAGTGTCGACGCAATCCTTTGTGATGTCGACACATATGGCTTGATGTCGACACAGCTTCTTGACACAACTTTTTGAGAATGTGTCGACACAGATAGTTGTATGTCGACACAATTACTTCAGCCACATACTTATTGTTGATTCTGCTATGTGTCTACACAAGTCTCTAAGTGTCGACTTAGCTGTTGTTGACTTCTGCCTCTATGTGTCGACACAGCCTCCTGGTGTCGACACAGTTGATGTCGACTATAATCTTGTGTGTGTCGACACTACCTCCCGGTGTCGACACAGTTGATGTCGACTCCTTTTCTCTGTATCGACACAGCCTTCTT
This sequence comes from Platanthera zijinensis, assembly GCA_039513925.1. Taxonomy (NCBI): domain Eukaryota; kingdom Viridiplantae; phylum Streptophyta; class Magnoliopsida; order Asparagales; family Orchidaceae; genus Platanthera; species Platanthera zijinensis. Next base: position 132,682,206 of record CM077083.1, read on the forward strand.
CAAGTGTCGACAAAATCTTCCTGAAGTGTCGACACATCTTCTTATGGTGTCGACACATGAACTTAGAAATTTTTCCATACTTTTAACCTACACATATTCAACTTAAACAACATCAAATACACCTTGATGTATATCATTATGCTAAGTTAGGCTTCTTCAAATCAGGTACACATTTTCCAATGTACCCAACAACTTTCAAAGTAGCTGTATGGATTTGGAAAGATTTTGCTTGGCTCTAAAGCATTTTATGGCACTGCCCAAGTCCTCTTGTCCCTTCTAAATTTTCTCCTTACCTCTTTATTTATTTCCAGCTTGGCCCATTCTAAGGAGCTATATAGCTTTCCCATACCAGTTTTGTTCTCTTTGATTTGATCCCAGGAGGATAGAATGACAGTCCTTGATTGGAGACTCCATCTTTTAAAGTCAGGCCTGGTGTCCATCTTTTCTTTGTATCCCTTTTTTGCTTTACCTGATCTCTTCATCTTCTTAAGTAGCACGATTGCCTTTGACCCTTAATATCTTTTCATTAGTGGGGCTGAAGGTAGGAAAATCATCAGTAGAGAATTCATCCCACTGATCACCATCAGCCTGTTCTTTTGGAGGAGGAACATGAACATTATCATATGTATATTATTCTAGTTCCAATGATCCCCTTATGATAATTGTGACCCAAACAACATTTACATTGTTTGCTTTGATCATTATTTTCTCCCCCTTTATGACTTCTTCATACATAGATGTGTCATGGAGTTTTTGGCAAGAGAGATCTTTTTACCCCTTTAGTAACATGATTCTTAACCTCTAGTATGTGATCATCTAGAATCTATGTACAGGCATCCATCCTTGTCTCTGAAGTGATCTTATGTGTTTCCATCAGTTTCTTTTACATATTATGCACCATTTCCATACTACTAGAGGTTATGTTTTGGTTCTCTATTATATCATTTTGCTTTTGTCTGATCTCCTCAAGTTTACTTTCAGTATATGTCATAGCAGGAGCAGCTCTCTTGAAGAATGGAACTGTATTGGCCCTGAGCAAGTTCACCTCAAATCTGATAGACTTGATCTCAGTAGATTGATCTTGTCTTAATACTTTTATAGAATCATCAACATAATGCTCTAACTATCTCATCTATTCATCTAGAAGTCCTTTCAGTTGTGCAAGGAAGGTTGAAGGCATAACATCAGTTTGATGAGATGTCCCTTGGAAGAAAACATCCTCATCCTCTTTCCTTATATCTTCCTTTATTTTCGAGTCAGCCCTCATGAATTCAGATTAGTGTTCAATAGTATCAGTCTTTGGCTCACAATCCTCAGATATGTCAATGACATTCTCAGTTTCCTGAGTAGGGAGCTCTGTTGGAATCTCCCCCTCAACTTTTGCACTTTCCATACTAAATTGCTGGTCTTAAACAACTCTGATGGTAGCACCTTCTTCCACTATAACATGAATCTTCTCCCCTCAGCTTGAGTACAAAAGGGCAGCAACTCAAGACCATCTGGAATCTGATCTATCCTTCTTTGCAAATTTTCCAAGGAGTCAAGCTTGTCTTATAACAATTATACCTGCTCCCCCTCAGAAAGAGCATCCAACCTGAGAGTCTGCCCCTCAATATCTGAATAGATTTTGTCTATCACATCCCCAACCAGTTTGTCAGTTATTTCTGTTGGAATGTCTTCAGATTAAGAACCACTATATTATACAGTCCTTGTTGTAGGTTCTGAGGGCATAAAAACCTGAGCACTAATACCTCTTCTAGTGTCTGCAAAAGAGTTAGACAACTGTGGTTCATGAGGTTCTTCACCTCTGCTCTCAAAAGAGTTGCTTTCAGTAATTTCTTTAGTGATGATTACGACTTTCTTTCGCTTCTTATCAACTACATGTTGGTGTGGAAGAAACACCCTGTCCCATCTGTTAAACATCTTGGAGTCCATCTTCCTTATGTGATGTATCTTCATTCCTAGCCTCACATTTTGTAATGTACCAATTTTTGCTAGACCCCTCGCACGTGTTTTGAGTAAGGAAAGTTGACTCAGGCTCGGGGTGCACTAGTAACAGGCGTCGAGTGATACTCGACTAATAGGGAAAATTTCACTTAGAAGAATTCTGGACACAAAAAGTGTCGAGTGCACCGAGTGATCTAGACGCCACTTGATGAAGCATTGAGTGCGCCTGCTGGTGAGCAGGCATCGAGTGAATTGAGTGATACTCGACACATAAGAAGAAATGTACTTAGAATTTTTCTGGTTTCTGTAGGCGTAGAGTGTGTTGAGTGGTCTCAACGACATTCGACGAGGCGTTGAGTGATACTCAACGCATATGACGAAATATACTTAGAATTATTCTTATTTAAGGAAGCGTCTAGTGCCTTGAGTGGTCTCAATGCCACTTAATGAAGCGTTGAGTGATACTCAACGATCCTGACGCTTTGACTTAGAAAAATAATGGACTCAGCGAGGCATTGAGTGATCACGATGCTTCTAACGCAATGTTGAGTGATACTCGACTATCTCAATTCTTTGACTTAGAAATTACAGGACTCAATGAGGTGTTGAGTGATCACGATGCTTTCAATGCAGCGTTGAGTGATACTCGATGATCCCGACGCTTTGAATTAGGAAATTGCGGCACTCAATGAGGCATTGAGTGATCACAATGAATTTTGAAGATTCGTCGATTGTGTATAGGTATACACGACGATTTTGACTTATTGCATTTTTCGGCCCAGGTGGAATTTGCTGTCTTATATATACGGGCTGAAGCAGGTTCATGAAATCCAAATGACTCGTGTGGACCGGTCTCTTTTACAAGACTTGTATTAAGTAATAATGGGTGGTCCAATATTAGGATGACATGTGGCAAAGCAATCTAACCCTAACTCTTCTTATAAAAGGAAAAAAACGGGAAAACCCTAGCCATGACTTTATTCTTCTTGCGGAGTAGTTACTTACCGAACCAGACCGAGACGAAGAAGGTCCCCAGTGTCAGATTTTCTAGAGGTCGAACTGCCCTTCATAAAAAATGATGCCGTCGAGAAGGATAACAAGATCCATGGCCGGAAACGAGGTGAGCTTCCTACACTCTCCCTTGGTGCTAAATCTTTAGTCTATTGAGAGTGAATAAGGCAGGAAGAAATGTTGCATGTGGTTTTGACCAAATGACTAAAGGAAGAAGATGAACTGATGTCATTTGTTTTGTATTAGATGCATGCAAAAATCTGTTTTTTGTGCGCAGCAAACTTCGAGGCCGTATTCGAGTATGATACAACCTGATCTAGTTCTTGGGCTCAACACGAAAGTCGTTGTAAGACCCCCTTTTTTTTTCAACCACCGGGGTCTTAGGCCCAGAACCGCCGCTTTGCGGTGACTCCTTCACGTCCTGAAGGGTCATCACCACAAGGCGCCGATTCTGCCGGCCAATTCGATCACAGAAAAGTAGCATAATTATTGATGTAAAAACAATGCAGTCCACAATAATACATCACATGTAAATAAGATAAAATCTCCACGAAGGGAGTGTCCACAGAAATCATCAGAGTACTATAAATATGGGCTTATGCCCGGTACAGTATGTCCTCACTACAAGTCTCTCATGCGGAAGCGAAAACAGAAACTACTCAAGGTCGAGACTCACGGTCCCGGCTGTATGAACTTCAGAGCTAGACTGCCCCATCTCTAGGCACACCGATCTCTGGGGCTGCTCCTCCATGCTGGGATCCACGATCCCCTAAATGATTCGGTTCGAAAACCGTTAGTCATAAAGACTAAGCCCTATCATCCCCTACCCCTTCCCCCATGGCTCCTAGGTACCGAGCGGGGAGGAAGAAAGGGAAGGACATGATGGTAGAGATAAATCAAGAAGCAGGTGACTATGGACTTAATCTAGCAAGATGTATTCGGTGAGCAGTTAATATGATTGTTATAATAGGTCTAGCAATAAGAAAAGCAAATATATGAATTTAAACCTTCACTTATGCGAGAACACATAAGCAAAAGGGATATTTTGCAAGGCTCCCATCGTATAGAGTGTCCCATACCACTTATACGTTGGGGTGTCGGTTATCAAACAACAATGGTTGTTATATATTGAAATTAACCTTTGATTTATAAACTTGCCCACACAAGCTTATAGACCAAGGGGTCATTTTGCAGGTCCTAATGTATAAGCGTCCCATACCACTTATACTTTAGGTGTCAGGGTTAAATGAATCGATTATGCTATGACATGCTAGTGGGTATGATGAAACATGCAAGTGCAACTCACACACCCGACTCTGTGCACACAGACCTTTAGTTCCCCCTTTCGGAGCCGTTACCTCCCAGGATACCTCCGTAGTGGCAGACGGAAGCGGTGGGTTGGGCCTCGCCCACCTCAAAACCAGTAAAAGCACCACTGGTCTGACCTATCGTACGCCTCAACGCTTGGTGCACTAAGCGGACGCCTGCGTACTCTTGCCGGCTGGCGCACCGGACTTCTGTTGGCGAAGTGCTAACCACCTCGCCGAGTCAACGATATCGGTGTCGGTGCAATCGAACTCCCCGATATCATAAAACCCACCACCTTAACTTTTCCTATCTTATGCACATACAAGTTTAATCGCAAACACACAAAAACCGAGCCGAAACTCCCCGGACCAAAACGTCCGTCTCCAAAACAACCAAGCCGATGCTCCCCGGACCATCCCGTCCGTCTCCAAACCGACCGAGCCGAAGCTCCCCGGACCATCCCGTCCGTCTCTTAACCAACCGAGCCGAAGCTCTCATCAATCTTCCTGTGCCAACAGTGTTTGTGAAAAGTGCAGCCCTAGTTACCTTGTTACTCTTGTCGATTTGTTATTACAGTTTACGTTAGCCCAGGACTGCCCCCGGTATACCCCGTGAAGGGCTCTCAAGGGCCACTAGGAACCAAGACGGCGGCATTACGGCCTGAAGTTCCCTTTCGCAAGGCACTTAATATTATTGGTTTATTTCCCTTAGCCCGATTCCCTTCACATATTACAATAGACTATCCTAGGGTAATTTTTAACCTTTCTCTCTTCGGGAAAAGCGATCTTTCGCCCAACCCGAGCACCTCTTAACTCTAGCTATCACCACTTCTCGCCATTCTTTATATCTTCCTATAGTGATTTCCTCCACCATTACCCACCCAGACATTATGATTAGCTCCAGTGCCTTCCTCAGATCATGTCCTATTGCATTTCACAAATTGCTATATGCAGACCGACCTAGGCTACATGTCGAACCGGTTATGCAATGATCCATTACTCATCCAAATGCCCTAAATTATTTACTGGAGACTTACCATGATATAAATGACCTAAGTCCAGAAAATGGAAATTTTCCTAATTTATTTGGCATTTAATTAAATTCCTCGAAAATCCCAAGGACTACCAGTTTGAACATGAACTACCCTAAGTTCTCATGCAAGATGTCCAGCAAATTTATGATAAATACTAGGTTATCTCAATAGGTTAAATCCTAAGTATCATAATTTTTCTATCATTAGAAGGGCATGAAAACTATTTTAGAAATAATCTCTAACTTCTGTTGTTTATGGATCAAGTACAGAAAATATTCTTCCAAAAATTATAAATAATTTATGTCATGCAGATAAAGGCCTAAAATTAGCACTGGCCAAGTTTCACAATTTTCAAGCAAGTATTTTATCCATATTTAATTTTTAAACATAAAAGCTCTTTCTATTATCTGTGAATAAAGTACTAGATTTACTCAACATAAAAATTCTATAAAAATCCAGGGATCAATGTTCTACTGGTCAAGATCTAAATCCAGAATTTTAACTGATTATAATTAATTTAAAACCTCCAAATATTTGAAACAACAAATCGGGCTAATAATCCTTTAACACATGAAGTATGATATTTATTAATCATAAAATTCCAGGAAAATTACCATAAGTCTAAAACATCCTAAAACCCCCTCCTCCCGAGTTGCATAATTTTTGGATTAGATTTAGTGCTTAAAATAACTAAATTACATTTCTATCCTAATTCAAACTCTCAACTTCCGAGGTACCCAATTACCTCCAATTCCTTCACTATTTCAACCAGAAGGTTTTCATCATATCATGCCACTCTCCTCAAAATTTCAAGGGCATACAAGAGCTTTTGCTCCTATGTCCTTCACAAACCTCAAAACCCTTCATTTAAGGTTTGAGTTTGGATCCTAGGGTAAACCAACCCTAAACCACTCCATTTTTCTCCACGCAGGTTATAACACCATTCTAAGTCAGAGATCAGAAAATCAGCCTCTGTTGAGGCGATTTGACCTTTCCAAATTCTCAGTGCACTTTTTATTAAAAGGTGTCTCACTAACGCCTATTTAAGGGTAGAAGATTTCTCACCCAAAACTCCTCCAAATCAATTGGAATTTTACACAGACCTAGGTTTTATAGCCAGGGACCACTCACCAAAATTTGGGAGGGTTTGGAGGTCATTTGACAATCTAAATAAATTCCTCTAAGTTTATTAAATTAAAACAAAACTTTAGGCAAAGTATCTCCAAAAATTCCCATTTTTGGACAGCCTTTCGATATACATATTATAGACCTCCAGCCCAAATTTCAAGTCATTTGGACATGTTATGAACCGTGGGCAACCATTTCAATTTCTGGTTAGCCTAGGTCTTGATCCCACCAAAATGAGTGCTGTGGTCAAACCACTCACCCAAATTGAATAAAATTAATTTTAAATTAAAGTAGACCCAGAGGGCTACAACTTTTGTGACTGGTCATTTTTCCTAATTCAGCCTCTAAGTGCCTCGTTTTGCAGCCTCAAAATATATTCAAATAATCCATTTTTCCATTATATAATATATAATAATCTATGTATTATAATATTAATTCTACTATTCATCTTCTTCATGAACCCGAAAACAGACAGAAAACCAATTTTTTTTCCTGTAAGCATTCCGTGATCCGTCGCCGGCCGTTCGGTCACTTCCCTGGCCAGCCACCACCACCACCACCTCCGTTGAAGCGATGGCTATCGGTCGGCGGTGGTTTGGCCGCCGGAGGTGGCGGTTTCCGGCGAACTCAAAAATACCTTTTACATGGTTTTCTCATGAAAACGAGAGACGGGTCCGGCTCCGTTGAGCGCGAACCTCCTTTCTAAGAATCCTAAGATCTACCCATGAAAGAGAAGGAGCAGAGAAGGACCTTGTTCGCGGTTTGAAGGCGAGAAGAACGACGGGGTGCCATGGCGCGGTGGTGGCGTTGCTGAACTTCTCCTACAGCAAGAATAAGGATCTGATCCGATTACTTGAGCGTGTAACCTTCTCCTCTTGCCCCAAGTGGGCTTTTATAAGTCAGAAAGTGGGAAGATGAATGGGTAAAGCCTTAATGGCCATGAAGGTTCTTCCCTTAACGTTTCAGTTACAGTGAAGGGATAAGAAACGGTGGAAACTGAACAGGTGTGTCCAGCTGGCGGCTTCCTATTGGACCATATCTCCCTCATTTATTATATAATTACAGAAGGAAAACGGCCTGAAATTACTCCTGGTGTAACTTCCCACACCAGCATTTATTACCACGCGTGTTAGAATAGTTTCGGGCCTGAACCGTCGTTTCGGCCAATGTCACGGGCGTGACACATAGGTCACGAGCGTGACAGGCCCGGATAGCCAATTCTGGGTTCGACGATCGTCGAACTGAGATCGACGATCGTCGAAGGATGGTCACGGGCATGACACTTGGGTCACGGGCGTGACAGGCCCGAACGGCAGATTTTGAGTTCGACGATCGTCGAATTGAGATCGACGATCGTCGAAGGCTGGTCACGCCCTAGGTCACGGGCGTGACACTCATGTCACGGGCGTGACATGCCCGGGCCGCAAGGTCGACGATCGTCTAACGGCGATCGACGATCGTCGATAGGGTCACGCCCATAGTCACGGGCGTGACACCTTGGTCACGGGCGTGACATGCCCAGACGGCACGTTCGATGATCGTCTCGTGGAGATCGACGATCGTCGAAGTAGTCACGCCCAAGTCACGGGCGTGACGGGTCGGTCACGGGCGTGACCAACCCGTGACCCGAAAATATTGATCGCTTTATTTCAAATTTTGGGCTTCCTAGGGTTTTGTCACAACTAATCGACTCCTAGGGGTCTAGCCAGAAATAGGATGTTACAGTTGTAGTCCTTAGAAATACCTTTTCAAAGAATTGTTACACATTTTCATAGGAGCTTTGTAGCTGCTGCAATGTAACACCCCAAAAATCTCAAAACTGGATTTGAGGTGTAGGCTGTTTGACACGGCCTGGGACACGGGCGTGTCCCAGGGCATGTCGGGGGTACACGGCCTGGGACACGGGCGTGTCCCAGGGCGTGTTCAGGATAGTCGACAATTGATGGTCGACTATAGTCGAGCCTGGGACACGGCCTTCGACACGGGCGTGTCCCAGGGCGTGTCACTCAAGAAATGACCCATTTGAGTCAGAAATGTACACGGCCCGGAACCAAGCGTTGAACACGGCCGTGTCCGATTTGACAAGGGCGTGTCCTATGGCGTGTGCCTACCCGTGTACTGCTCTGATTGATTTTAGCGCTCGTTGAGTACCGTGTAACAGGGGTGACACGGGTATGTCACATGACTGACACGGGCATGTCAGGTTCGACACGGGCGTGTCGATGCCCGTGTTCTAGTAGTTTTTAGTCGGTGCGAGTGCCGCGTGTGCCGCTTAAGGGTACACGGCCTGTGACACGGGCGTGTCACAGGCCGTGTCGGCCAAAAAGTATGATTTTTCAGGCAGATCTTGGCCATTCATTTTCCTTAAAGAAGATCCTATGGCTGGGGCTTATTCCTGGGCTGATAAGGCCGGGAAAGAAGGAGGAAAGGCTCATTTTTGAGTTCATACTCTCTTTCTAGCTTTAAGAGAGAGGTGAGAGCAAGGTGAGGAAGAAGAAGTGGAATCCGGCTGTCGGTGGTGCTACGGTGGTCCAAATCTCAGGCCGAGTTCGGATTTGCGAAGGCAACGCTGCTGCGAAGGCTTTCATCCGTCTCAATTTCTCTCCATGGCTCCGAAGCGAGTTCCTAGGGTAACGATTTCTTGCTTGGACATGTGAAGTCCTTATTTTCTGCATTGCATAGGGAAAACCCTTCCCCGCGAGTGTGCGGTGGGTTGTGGCGTCCCATGGGGTAGATATGTGAAGTCCCCCTTGTTAGAGTCCGGAATTAGAGTACGGATCTAGGCATGCTGTGTGAAGCCCATCTGGACATATTGGTCTGGATTGGTGATGCTTGTTTGCATATCGGAGAAGACTCCGTGATTATTGCTTGTATGCATGATGGATAAAGTACTGGAGGAAGTCCAAGAAATTGTGAGAGTTGGGTGCAACTCTTGTGGCCGTGAGTTGCCACTTTGTGTGCAGTTGAGCGTTGGGCTGCAACTGTATGAAAAGGCTTCGTGCCGAACAGGCAAGGTGAAACCGACCCGCGCCTTTAAATGTGGCCTCAGGTATGATGTACTTGGTTGGGCAAGGCGATTTGAGCAACAGGGGGTGGCTGATCTGTACCTGCGTTATGTAGGCTGGACGTGAGAGCGCCAAGGCATTGGGCTTTCGTTAGCGGCATAATGAGAGTCCTGGGCCTACGTGCCGGACTAAATGCTCAATGGTGAGATCCGGTGTTTCTGGTGCACCCGAGAGTGCCATGAGTGCACGGGACGTCGGGCCGTTGTGCCGGCGTTTGTGATATGTGACTGTGCGGTCATGCACGTCTTGCTTGAATTGCTATATATATCATATTAGAAGACTGCTATACAGGGATAGAATTCCGCTGCCCCGTGCCAGGGGCAGGGTCATTATAATTGGTCAGCTGAATGTTGACCGTTGCCCTGTTTGCCACCGCTTGGTGGATTGGTTCTTACAGGTACTGGAGGTGCTGGTCCGAGCGGGACTTAGCGGGCTGAAGCCCAAAGCTGCGTTGCTGCCCTCGAAGGCATTGTTTTGTTTCTTTTGTTCATGTGTGGCCGGCCTGCGTGCCGATGTCTGTAATCCACACTCTTGTTAAGAGAAATTATTGTAAGGCCTTAAGGCCAGACTCTTTTATTGTTTGTATACATTCCTATGTTATAGTGGACAGTGATCTTTATCTTGAGTTCAAGGATTCAACCGTGAAACTTCCGCTAGAATGCTCTGTGTTAGGATGCGTTGGTTATGATATTAGTTCGTAGCGTCTCCGCCTGTTTGTGGAATATGGTGTGGGGCCCCGGCCGGACCCTCTATTATATTCTTCTTGACAGGTAGAGATGTTACAATTTGGTATCATCTTGTTGGTCGATCTCTTCCGAATTCGCGGACGAATTCTTTTGAGGGGTGGCGAGCACGTGTCAGTGCCGTCGTTATAACACTTAATTTGAACTCAAGATTGTCCACTTAGGAATGCAAATACACTTGTTTGTTGAACTTGTGTATTCTTATTGTATGGTTGTCGTTTTCATTGGTCGTTAACCTGTGTATTTTACACATAGGTGACCAGAAGTGTTGCGGGTCAATCCGAACCACAATGTTCTGTTGAGAGTGCGGCACCAGCTGAGGTGCCCACAACTCCTCCATCCGCTGAAATAGTCCGTCTCATCACGGAAACGGTACTTGCTGTGATGAATGCTCAACAGGCTGGGCAGGCACGTCCTGTAGTGGTGCCAATGCAAGCTGGGGTACGGCAAGAACCGGTAGAAGCCGAAGTTGATCTGCGGGTAGCAGATCAACAATGGAAGCAATTCTTGAGCTTTAACCCTCCGCAGTTTCATGGGGCGGGTACACCGGCCCAAGTAGAGGATTGGCTTGCAAGGATCAAGAGGATTATGAGAGCTATCAAGGTTGAGGAGGAACAGAAAGTCATGTTAGCCACTTTCCTACTGTAAGGAGAGGCGCGATTGTGGTGGGATGAGATTGAACTGCATCACTTGGCCGGCAGGCAATTGGCAGAGATTACAATGGATGAATTTTCTCGATTGTTCTTAGCACAACATCTGCCGATACAACAAAGGATATCGATGGAAATGGAATTTCAACGGTTAGCACAGGGAGATCGAAGTGTGGATGACTACCTGCATGAGTTCACCCGTTTGGGAAGATATGCGGGCACGATCTTCGCCGAAGAAGAGCGTAAGACTAGTCGATTTTATGCGGGACTGCGAGATGAGCTGCGGTATTTGCTCTCGAGTTCTGTGAGTCAGGGATTCCAAGCCTTAGTCTATACGGCTCGTTCTTTGGAGCTGGACATGAAATGGGGGCAAGCAAAGGGCAACTTGGCTATTGCGAAGCCAGAGTTTAAGCCGCCGCGTCCGGACAAGTTTGGCTACCGAAAGATATGGAATAAGAAGTCTAAGTCTTCTGGACAAGCTCCTTCTGCGATTGTGACAGATACATCTGGGTATGGATCTCGTGCTTGTTATACGTGCGGGAAGGTTGGACACTTTGCACGTGAATGTCGATCTGGTCCTCCAAAGGGTGATAAGAAGACGGGAGCGTCTTATGCAGAGAAGGGGAAGGCTGTGGTGGAGTCTTCTGCCAGTAGACCGGATATCATGTTCTCCACATGTGTTTGTGCCAGATATCAGGTGAACATTAAGGAATCTCATTATGTCGCTGCAAAGCGAATTCTTAGATACCTTAAAGGTACTCCCAATCTTGGCTTGTGGTACCCGAGAAACAATGATGTCGAGCTAATAGGTTTTTCAGATGCTGATTTTGCAGGGAGTAGGGATGACAGGAAAAGCACCTTCGGGACGTGCCAATTCCTCGGAAGAAGGCTTATCTCCTGGAACAGCAAAAAGCAAAATTGTGTCGCAACCTCCACAGCAGAGTCTGAGTACATCTCGGCAGGAAGCTATTGCGCACAACTCCTATGGATACGGAACCAGTTAGCAGACTATGATCTCCAGTTCAAGGAAGTACCAATGTACTGCGACTCCTCAAGTGCAATTGCTATCGCAAACAATCCAGTATCGCATAGCAGAACGAAGCATATTGAAGTGCGCTACCACTTCATTCGGGAGCACGTGGAGAACAAGGACATCTCTCTTTGCTATGTCCCCACGGACAAGCAGATTGCAGATATTTTCACAAAGCCCCTAGACGAGGCCAAGTTCAGTCTCTTCAAAACTGAATTGGGGATGCTCAACTATGAGGAATGAAGACTCCAGACGCTCCTAGCTCGTGCATCTAGGGGGAGCATCTGCCAGAAAATCAAGTGAAAACATAAATGCACGAACTAAGGGGGAGCATGGTGTGAGGTGCACCAGACCCAGATTTGCAGAAGCCGAAAAGGGGGAGATTACCCCCTCGGCTAAGGCTAAGGTAGCTCAATGGTCTAGTTTGCTCTCAAGTAACTGGTAATGCATATCCCTATCACCTCACTTTTAAGTTTCGGTTTTTCATTCCTATATGCTCTATTCACCTTAGCTTGTAGGGTTTAGGCTTCTTCAAATAGGGGGAGATTGTTGGGTATTGCATCCTCAATGTACCTGATTTGAAGAAGCCCCTGTGCAAGCCAAGGTAAATAGACAATGTATTTGATGAAATATTTTTTTAGTTGTGCTTGCAGTTATTCCACGCTAAGTACACACCAATGTCAGGGTGCAGTGGGTCAATATACACGGGTCTGTGCAACGTAATCCCTCGTTGAGCAGATCAGTTTGTTGGCCTACGTGTACTCTCTCTATTGGGGTGTACTTAATTTCAAGTACAGGGTTATAATAAAGCAAGAGCAGACAAGGAGCAAGGATGGGCCAAAGACCAGCTCACGGGACGAAAGACGAAAATCGTCTAAGTGTAATTCGTCGAGAATCACTAGGTGATTCTCGCCGACTCGTCGAGAATCACTTGTGATTCTCTACGAGTCGTCGAGAATCACTAGTTGATTCTCGCCGGGTTGGGCCGGCTGTCTTGATACAGACAGGAAAATTATCTAAGGCAGAATCGTCGAGAATTATTATGATTCTCGCCGATTCGTCGAGAATGACCTTGCATTCTCGACTATTCGGTGAGAATCAAAAGTGATTCCCACCGATTCTCCCCTGCCCCTACAACCTATGTTGCCAGAATTCACTAAGTAGAATTCGGCGAGAATCGTAGGTGATTCTCGCCGATTCGTCGAGAATCACCTTCGATTCTCGCCGATTTTGACTTGGCAAATTTTCAGAAAATTCTGGACCGGTCCACGTTACCTGCAGCTGTTTGAACCGGTCTTTGGTCTTTACTTGGGTAGGTCCCACAACGGTCATCTCTTGACCTATTATATATATACCCCGTATGTATGAACAGGACAGATACGAAAAATGCGAATTCAAAAAGGACGAGCCGCCGTCGAGCCCTAAATCCCCGATCTTGCTCCGCCGATCGTCTCCGCCGTTCGTGCAGTAGTCGCCGCTGTTGATCTCAAGTTCTTCCAGATCACCGGCGACAAAAGCTTAGGTTAGCATAGCGTCTCACGCGTCTAACTAGAGATCCCTTGTCTCTTGATTCGTTGATCGGGAAAAACCTTCCCCTTCCGAATCGATCGAGACGAATGATCCTGGTGTGACCGTTGGAAGACCTTGCTTCCCTGGCTACGAAGTTTGAATCAAGATAGCACAGCAGCAGCTCTCCGTCGCCGCCGGTTATTCCGAGAACCTTGCCGCCGCTCCAAGCCTCCGCCGGTATCGGGAAGATTCAATCCAAGTGAGATCTAGGGTTGTTGACTCTTCGTTGACTTCAAGGACACGTAGTCGAACGAAGAGGGACACCTTTGTCTCCAAACGTCGTTTGTATTTCTTACAAGCTATTTTCAATTTCTTTGTAACGGACCGATTGGTCTCTAGTTGTAAGGGTTGGGTGCAACCCCGATTGTGGGAGTGTTGACTCCTACGTGTGGAAGAGTTCCTTCCGTTAGTGCAAGGATTGGATTTCAATCCTGTTGGTGAAGTGACCGAGTCGTCCCTTGTTGGGAGATAGGTCGAAGGGGGAAAGTGGACGTACCCAAATCGGGGAACCACTATAAATTGCCTGTGTCCTCTCTGTGCTTTGTTGTTTTATTTTCTTGTGCAGGTATAATTTCAATTCCGCTAACACGCTGCAAAGACACCTATTCCCCCCCCCCCCATAGGTGAAGGTAGTTGACACTAGGTGGACTTTCAATATGACCAAACAAGTCTATATTCAAGAGGTATAAACACCTCTCAGAATCCTTGGCCCCAATGCTCTTCAAGGATGCCTTTGCCTGCTTGCCCTTTTGGCATGCAGAGCAAATGCTCTCTTAAGTGCATCTCATATTGGATCCATTTCTGACTAGCCCTTCATTGAAGAGCTTACTGATTGTCTTATAATTCAAGTGAGCAAGCCTCTTATGCCATTGCACACAATAAGAGACTTTTTCATATGTAACCAGACACATTGGCTAGTATGTACTTAAACATAAGAAATTTAAACAATAAATACTTCATATGCTAATGCCTATCAAAATGACCTCTTGGTCACTTAACCTTTTGATCAGACACTCGTCCTTGTGGAAGACAATGACATAGCCTATATTACATAGTTTGCTTATGCAAATCCGATCGTGTTACAATCCTTCCATATAAGCTACCTTTATAATAGAGTCTATGCCATTGGTGATCAGACCATATCCTTTAGTAACTCCTCTATTTGAACCAGCAAAGATGACTTTAGGTCAATTACTCACTAGAGTATAATCCTTTAGATGTCCCCTTGTTCCATTCATATGTCTAGGACATCCACTGTCCAAGTACAATATTAGCATTGTATGGGTACATGGACTATCTTGTAAACATAGATTAGTTTACCTTTGGAACCCAAAAGATATTGGGTCCTTAGTTCATGTTATCCTGAGAATGAATATGTCTACCTGCTGTAACTCTGAGAGGAAGACTCACCTTTGTCGTTGGCACACTTGGGTTGTGCCAACAGTCTTTGGCATATTGACCAACTTTTCCACATCACTAACACTCATGAATATTATATCCCTTCTTCTGAAAAGCCTTTGGAGTAAGAAGCAATCAGTTTTTGTCTATTCAGAGGGGAGAGAAGTAGCCTTCTTCCTATTTCTTTCAGCAAGAATTTGCATGAAGGTGAGTATGCTTGTGGATGTACTTTGTTTATTCTGACTTACACCAATAGAAGTCTTCTTTGTAGTTGACATGGTGTTGATGGTATAAAAAATAGCCATGTGAGACTTAGTGACTAACTTACCCTTAGTGAAGGTTTTTGCTGAAGAAACTTTAGAATAGGCCACAACCTTATCCATGATAGTGTAGGATGGAGCACCAAACACAAATAGTCCATAATGGGCCATTTAGATTTCCTCACGGGGGCCTTCAGTGCACTTAAACCCATGCCATTTCTCCTTCCATTATAAGATACACTTGTATTTATACAATAAGTGTTTCCATTCTTATAGTGACCTTGCATAATATAACGTCCCAATACGTGCTAGACCCCTCAAACGCATTTTGAGTCAATATAACTGACTCAGGCTCGGGGTGCACTGGTAACAGGCATCGAGTGGATTGACTAGTTGGTTAGATTCGAGTGGTACTCGACGCATGAAGGAAGTTTGACTTAGAATAATTTTGGCTAAGGGGAAATCGTCGAGTATCGTCGAGTATCATCGAGTGGTCACGATTCAATTTGATGAAGCGCCGAGTGATACTCGACGCATAAGAAGACTTGGAAGATAATACCGAATTCAAATGGCATTTAGTGATCTCGACGTAATTCGACGATGCGTCGAGTGATCTCGATCAATACAACACTTGGACTTAGAATATTTTGGCCAGAAGGATTCGTCGAAAAGCATTGAGTGATCTCGACACCATTTGATGAAGCATCGAGTGATCTCAACGCATACAACGCTTGGACTAAGAATATTTTGGCCAGAAGGATACATCAAAAATCGTTGAGTGATCTCGACTCCATTTGACGAAGTGTCGAGTGATCTCGACGCATACATCGCTTGGATAATGAATATTTTGGCCAGAAGGATTCGTCGAAAAGCGTTGAGTGATGTCGATGCCATTTGATGAAGCATCGAGTGAGACTTGACGCATGTAACAAATTTGACTTAGAATATTTTCGGTAGTCCGTGTCGTTGATTTATACTTATGGGCTGAACAAGGTTTCGGGATAAGCGTTGATGGCTCATTTGGACTTGGTCTTCTAAAACAAGACCTATTTAAAGTAATGATGGGCGATCCAATGTCAAGGTGACACGTGACAACATGACTTAACCCTAATACATTGCTATAAAGAGATAAAAATGAGAAAACCTAGCCATCACTTACATTTCTTGCCGAGTCAATCTCTGTGCCAAATCCGACGGAAGTAGAGGGGTCCCAGGAAGTCGCTTGTGTCGGATTTTCTAGAGGAAGGGCTCTCCCTCGCCATGATGAATGTTGTCGCCAAGGAGGATAACAAGGTCCATGGTCAAAACCGAGGTGAGCTTCCTACCACCTCCCTTAGTGCTAGATCTTTAGTTATGATATAGGAGAGATGTCGATTCAAAAGAGTTTGACTGGTGCATGATGAAGATCTCCTGGGAAAAGACCATGCTAGAACATCGTCCTGGGGATTTGTTGTCTTCAACCTCTCCTATCTTTGTTGTGAAGATGGTGGATTTGGTTTCGTAAAGAAGCATGGTCTTTTGAGGGTGAATAATGGAGGAGGAAGTGTTGTATGTGGTTTTGAACAAATAGATAATGGAAGAAGACAAACCAATGTCATTCGTTTTTCTTTAATATGGGTGCATAAATTTATTTTTTTGCACGCTGCAAACTTTTATGCCATTTTTGGGTGTCATACCTCCAAATCTTGGTCTTGGGCCAAACACAAAAATTATAGTCCTTAGAAAGACCTTTGCAATGGATGGTTACATGTTTTCATAGGAGCTTTGTAGCTCCAGGAATGTCCAGTCGAAGTTGCAGCATGGTAACAAATTCTGTTCAGGATGCTTTCGGGTTAGTGTACTACCGGGTTTGGACTAGGTAGGAGAAATGTAGAAAGATGATGTTGAAGTTTTGATGAGCTTAGCTATTACGTGGAGGAATTCAATAAACAAATGGTTTGGGGAAATTTGTGAACAAATGGCTTGATAAGATTTGGTTGTACAAATGGCCACTTGTGAAATCCGGTAAGGATGCACGCGATTGTAATCTGATGAACGATACAAGTTTTGAAAGAGGGTGTGGTGTCTGATAATTGAATGTGTAATCTATACTTATGATATAATGCTTGATGGATAAGTGGAGATTTAATATATTGTTGTGATAAATATATGAAAGCATAATTGTTTGTGAATGCTTGATTATAAGGAAGGAATTAGATGAGGTAAATCTCATTGCCATAAAAATGTTGAATCGTGATCTAAGGTGTTGGATGGAATAATTTGTATAGTACACTGCTTAGAGTGTGTCTCTCTACGGGTAACAGTGTTGGATTAGTATGTTGTTAAAGGTGGCTTGCCACCTGTGTTGATGTTGAACCCTTGAATGCTTGGGAGCACAGAAATGTGAAAGGGTGTAAGTGCGTGAGTATTTGACCACACTAGATTGGAAATGATGATAAGGGACTAAGTGTGGTGCCCTTAAGTGCTATTGAGCACTGGATTGGTATTGATGAAAAGGGAATCTATTGGAACCCTTGGATGGTTGATGGAAAGGAAATGTGAAATTGCATGCGGTGTGAGTTGACACGCGGTGCCATAATCCTAGGTTAAGGATAATGTGTAAGACCCCCATTTTTTTTTCTTTTTTTGACACCGGGGTTTTAGGCCCAGAACCGTCGCCTTGCGGTGATACCTTCACACCCGGGAAGGTTGTCACTACAAAACGCCGATCCTACCGGCCAAATCGATCACAATTGTAGCAATAAATTAAAAGAAAGTCCACAGGAATCACATGTATAGAAAATAAGCTCCACGAAGGGAGTGTCCACAGATAGTACATATAACAGAAATCTCGGGATTATGCTGGGTACATCATGTCCTCACTACAAATCGCTCATCGCGAAATCAAACTAATATAACTACTAGTGGTCGGGACTCACAGTCCCTGCTGTCTGGACTCCGGTACTAGACTGTCCGATCTCCAAGCGTGCCGACCTCCGGGGCTGTTCCTCCATGCTGGGCTCCGTTGTCCCCTAAAACGATGTGGTTCGAAAACCATTAGTCTAAAAGACTAAGTCCTATCATCCCCCGCCCCTTCCCCCATGGCTCCTAAGCACCGAGCGGGGAGAAGGAAAGGGAAGTACATGAAGGTGGAGAATATCAAATAGCAGATGGCAGCGGAACTAAACTAACAGTTCAAAAAGATGGTAATAATGATATAAGATTTGAATGGAGTGTAACCTTAACTTATGTGAATACACATAAGCTAAGGGATCTCTTGCAGGGCTCTTATCATATAAAAAGTCTCATACCGATTTATACGATAGGGTGTCGGTTTTACTAGCAGGCTTAAATATATAGTACAGAATGAGAACCTTGACTTATAAGCACGCTAGCGCGAACTTATAAGCCAAGGGGTCATTTTGCAGGGCCTAACGTATAGAGCGTCCCATATCACTTATACATTAGGTGTCAGGTTATATGCAATGGTTATGCTATGAAATTCAATTATGCCATGACGTGGACATGCAAGTGCAACTCACCCACTCGACTCTGTGTACACAGACCTTTAGTTCCCCCTTTCGGAGCCGTTACCTCCCAGGATACCTCCGTAGTGGCAGACAGAAGCGGTGGGTTGGGCTTCGCCCACCTCTAAACCAGTAAAGCACTACCGGTCAGACCTATCGTACGCCTCAACGCTTGGTGCACAAAGCGGACTCCTACGTACTCTTGCCGGCTGGCGCACCGGACTTTTGTTGGCGAAGTGATAACAACACTTGCCAAGTCGACGTATTGGCATCGGTGCATCGACCCTCCAATACCGAAGACCCACCACCTTATACCTTTTGTGCACATGCAATAGTTATGAGTCCAACCAACAACCGAGCCAAAGCTCCCCGGACTATCCCGTCCGTCAACAACCGAGCCAAAGCTCCCCGGACTATCCCGTCCGTCATAATCAACAACCGAGCCAAAGCTCCTCGGACTATCCTGTCCGTCAATAATCTAGCCAACCGAGCCGAAGCTCCCCGGACCATATTGCCCGTCTATTAACCAATCGAGACGAAGCTCCCAACTATCTTCATGTGCTATCTGTGTTTGTGAAATGTGCATCCATAATTACTATGTTACTCTTTTCGGTTTGTTAATACAGTTTACGTTAACCCAGGACTGCCCCCGGCATATCCCGTGAAGGGCTCTCAAAGGGCACTAAGAACTATGATGGTAGCGGAAGCCCATCATTCCCTTTCGCAAGGAACTTATCGTTATTGGTTGATTCCCTTAACCCATTCCCTTCTCATATTACAATGGGCTATTCCTAAGTTGATTTTAACTCTTCCTCTCCTCGGGGGAGACGATCTTTCGTCGAACCCGAACACCTCTAAACTCTAGCCAAACCATTTCTCACTACTCTTCCTATCCTTCTATTGTGAAATCATCCACATCTATCCACCCAACCAAAATGGCTAACTCTAATAATTATCCCAGATCATGTCCAATTGCAATTTAGCAATTTTGTTATATGCAGGCCAACCTAGACGATACGTTGAACCGGATAGGAGATATTCTAAATAGTCATCCGAATGTCCTAAATTATTTTCTGGAGACTTATCATGACACAAATAGACTAAATCCAGAATATTATAATTTTCCTAATTATTCTGATATTTAATTAATTTCCCGTAAAGCTTCTAAGGACTACCAATTGAACATGAAGTGCACTTTTCAGATGAGTATAAAGCTTCATAAAATCATTATAAATTCTAAACAACCATTTAACAGTAAATCCAAGATATAACAATTTTTCAAGTATTCTAAGGACTCTAACTTTATTTTGAGAATAAATCTTTTTTCCTTTTATTAATGAAGTAAGTGCAGTAAATAATCATCCAAAAATTCTTAATTAGTCTTCTAGAGCAGATACTGTCCTAAAAACATCAGTGGCCAAATTTCATAATTCTTCAATGGGTATTGAGCTCTAGAATAAATATTTACTAAAATCTCAAAGAGCTATATTTATGAAGCAACTATTGTAAATATTCTCCTAAAAATCATGAATAAAATTATACATCTAGATATTGATTCGAAAACATCATTGGCCAGGTTTCATAATTTTTCAGTAAGTAATTTGCTCTAAATGATTTATTGGCCATAATTGCCCTTTTTAAAACTTGTGAAGGAAGTGCAAGATATTTTCAACTAAAATTTGTAATAAAATTTAGGGATATTAAGTTAGACATAAAGCATCTTCTGACCAAGTTTCATCATATTCAAATGAACAGAGTAATCAAAATAATTATATCACCAGTTTGAGCAAATTGTTACTTAACACATGATGTACTTGAAATTTAATCCATAAAATCCTAATAAAATTACTAAGGGTGCTTCCTAGTCTAAAACTTACCCCACTTAAGTTTCACAACCTTTAACTAAGGTTTAATGACTGTGCTTTCAAAGTTGTGCTTCTACCCTAAAATTAGGGTTAGGGTTTTGACGTGTCTACCTACATCCAAATCCTCTAAGACTCCTTTTAGAGGACTTACGTTATGCTAACATCAACTATACTAAGTTTCAAGGTCATACAAGGGCATTTGCCTCTATGTCCTTCACATCTTTCAAAAACCCTTCCTTAAGGTTTTAGTTTGAACCCTAGGGTAACTCAACCCTAAATCACACCATTTTCCTTAAGAGGGTGACATTATCCATGCCAAGTCAGTGTCCAAAATTTCAGCCTCTGTTGAGGTGATTTGACCATCCAAAACCCAAAGCACACTCCTTGACCAATTACCCTTCATTAAGGTAGAATTAGGGTTAGGTCATTACCTATTCAAAACACCCCTAATTAAGGTGAAATTTTATACAGAGCCCAACAATGATGCCAGGGAACACTCACCAAGATTTGGGAGGGTTTGAAGGTCATTATCCCACTTAATTAAATTCTCCTAGTATTATTAAATAAAAATAAAAACTTTAGGCACATTATCTCCACAAATTCCCATTTTTGAACAGACCCTAGGTATAACTAAGATAGGTCCCCTACCCAAATTTCAAGTCATTTGGACAAGGGATGAAGAGTGGGCACCTATTTTAATCTCAGGATAGCCCTAGGTATAGGTCCCACCAAAATGGGTGCTGTGATCAAACCACTTACCCAAATGGGTTCAAACAAATTTTGAATTAAACTAGACTTCACTGGCTAAAACATTCATGTTGACCACTTTCTATGGTTTAGCCCCTAAGGGCCTTAGTTATCTGTTCTAAAAGAATGCATCAAAAGTCATTAATTCACAAACTATAAATATTATAATAAGTTTAATAATACTGTTCATCTTCTTCTTCCAAGCAGATCCCATAAAACTAATAACCTGTAGCTTTCAAGGTGGATTTCCCGTCCAGCCAGCCAACTCCCTGGCCGGCCACCACCACCACCACCTCTGTTGAGGTGGGGGCTATCGCCGGGTGGCGGCACGGCCGCCGGAGGGGTGTTTTCCTGCGAACCCGACCACCCATTTTTTCGGAAAGACCATGGGAAACTTCACCCGATCCAGCTCTTTTGAGCCCGATTTTCTCTCCTAATAACTTCTAAGATCTATCCATAGAAGAAGAGGTAGTGGAGGACCTTTTTGGGGGTTTGGAGTCGAGGCGATCGTCGTGATGCCATTTGCGCGGTGGTGGCGTCGCCGGAATTCTGCAACAGCACAGTGAAACTGCTTGGCTCCTTCTGGAAAAGTGTGGACTTGAATCCTTGGAGTTCAGCTCCTTTTTAAGATGAAGAGGAGGGTGTTAGGTGGCTGTAAGAGCTTGGCCATTTTAGTTAAGGTTGGCGGCCATGGTAGGTAGGGGTGTGAAAGAATGGTAAGTATGGCAAGAATGGTAAGCATGGCAAGCATGGCTCAACTCAGTCACAAACCTGCTGGCTGAAACCTTTTGTCTTTGTGAATTGAATGGGGATTGTTGGGGAGGGGAAGGAGGCCGAAATTTCCAATGGCCATTAATGCCGTTGAAAGCTTGGCTCGGCTATGGATGGAGGGAGGGGGAGATGGCTGCCACGTGGCATTGACCGGTCAAAATCATAAAATAAGACTTATCAAAGTATTAATAAGAGAAAACGGCCCAATAACATATTCTGGCCCATTTCCTGAACCGGCCCGGTTCAACTGAACCATCAGGCAAGCTAAAAATCTTTCTAAGTATGAAGGCGTCGAGTGAGCTGAGCTAACTCGACGCTTTTTAGTCTATGGCGTTGAGTGAGCTCAACTCACTCAATGCCATACAATTTATGTAAAGATGGCGTTGAGTGAGCTGAGCTCACTCAACGCCATTCACCCTATGGCGTTGAGTGAGCTCAACTCACTCAATGCAATACTGTTATGGGAAGATGGCGTTGAGTGAGCAGAGCTCACTCAGCGCCATCTACTCTATGATGTTGAGTTAGCTCAGCTCACTCAACGCCATAGCTTTTATGGCAAGATGGCATTGAGTGAGCAGAGCTCACTCAATGCCATTTACTTTATGGCGTTGAGTGAGCTCAGCTCACTCAACGCCATAGCTTTTATGGCAAAACGGCTTTGAGTGAGCAGAGCTCACTCAACGCCATTTACTCTATGGCGTTGAGTGAGCTCAGCTCACTCAATGCCATAAATTTCATGGCAAGACTGTGTTGAGTGAGCAGAGCTCACTCAACGCCATTTACTCTATGGCGTTGAGTGAGCTAAGCTCACTCAATGCCATAACTTTCATGGCAAGACGGCATTGAGAGAGCTCTGCTCACTCAACGCCATTTACTCTATGGCATTGAGTGATCTCTGCTCACTCAACGCCATACCTTATATTGCAAGACGGCGTTGTATTGGTCCTTGGAGGTCACTTGACCCTCAATCAAGGCACTTTGACCACCCTAGGGCTAGAGTTGACTTTGGTCAACTTTAGCCTTTTTGGTTGGTCTCAATGGGTCCTTGGTGACCCTTTGGCCTCTCACTAGGTCTATTAGGGTATGTGTGGGGTCCATTTGGCTAAGGGACTAAAACTGGCCCTTGTGTAGGTAAATATGACCCAATTAGGGTTAGAGTTGACTTTGGTCAACTTAGCTCCTTTGACTTCCCTCCATGGGTCCTTAATGACCCATTGACTCCTCATTAGGGTTATAAAGGTATGGGTGGGGTCTTGGAGTCTTGTTGAAGCCCCATGATCACCTTAAACCAAGGTTTTGGAATTTACTATTTGTAGACCATAGTGCCCCTATCCACACCACAAGGTCCACTTGACTTTTTCTTGGGCTTCCTAGGGTTTTGTCATGACAAAACCACTCTTAGGGGTCAGGTTGGAAATGGGATGTTACATAATGTGCCAGGTCTATGGCCTCTCAAGTCATCACACTGATGGGAGTTGACTGATAGACTTTAGACGGTTTGCCTTGGTCCTCTGTGCTTTTTCCCTCGGCACCTTTCGTTCCACGATGATAGGGTAGTTGGGCTGGGAACTTGGTCCACATCTACCTGAGACCCCTTCTGAGCTGTATTAAGCATGGATCTT
This sequence comes from Platanthera zijinensis, assembly GCA_039513925.1. Classification (NCBI taxonomy): domain Eukaryota; kingdom Viridiplantae; phylum Streptophyta; class Magnoliopsida; order Asparagales; family Orchidaceae; genus Platanthera; species Platanthera zijinensis. The sequence goes on from CM077083.1 coordinate 132,705,859, forward strand.
TACTATTGTGTTCTTAGCATTGAGGAGTACAGAGGACTAGGCTTAGTAGTGTTGATGCCCGCCTAGTAGCAGAAAGCCCGTTTCATTGTCACCATCTGGACATGAAGGATGATGCCTATGAGGTTAGCTACCTGCTCAAAAAGTGGGAACTACAAGTCTGTCGACATAGGAGTGTGCGAGTGTGTGCATGGGTGTGTCATCGTATTGCATCCATAACATTGCATTGCATTACATACTCAAGATCCTTATCATATAAGTTTGTATGGGCACTCTTATATGGTGAGTTACTATACTGTTAAGCCCATCATTTAATTATAAATCTATATGGGCATTTTTATAAGTTAAGTTACTTTCCTATTATAGATTTATATGCTTAATGAATTGCTATGATCTGAGTAGAACTCCTTGGATAGAATGTGAATAATAATGTTATACAATGCTGCTATTACTACTCATGATACATAGATTCTCCACCTGCTTATTATTAGTGCTAATATATATTGTACCCTCCTCTTTTCTCCGCCCCGTGCCTAAGAGTTGCCAAGGTAGTGGATATAATATACACTTAGACATTAGGACTAGCGGTTGCTATGTCTTCCATTTTAGGAGGAAACCCCACAGATAGAGCAGCAACAACAAGTCATATAGGAGGGCAGCCAGGCCATGGTGACAGGGCCTGATACAATGTTACCTTCGTTGTCGTTAGTTACATGCTTGAGTTTTTGAGAGACTCATGATTATAGCCCTTTGGGAAATTTTAGTGTACTCTAATATTAAAGAAGTGTTGTAGCTTTATATTATTGTTGTACTTGTTTGGACTTATATACTTATGTGGATTTTGACTTCTATTTTATATTCTTTATATTGGGTTCACATGGATGATATTAGTTTGACCGGCAAGATTGGCGTCTTGTGGTATAGGTTTGCTCGTGTACTGACGCTACCGCAAAGCAGCTGTTCTGGGCATAAGAGTTCCCTTGGCAATGTCTTGTGTTCTAGAATGGGGGTCTTATAAATGGTATTAGCTTGCAATGGTCCTGAACTAAAGAATTCATCGAACAATGGTGCTACCCCCGCTCGATTGGTCAGTTTGTGGACAAATTGACATAACGGAAGCAGTGGTGTGCCCATGTGTAATTCATACTAAGTATATTAAGTCGTTACCCTACATTTAGCCAACCTGACCTTAGGTTTGTACATTTACGTGTAGATCCCAACACGTGTAGAACCATTAGTGGGCACTCCCGCCCCTTCTATACCTATACAGTTCCAGCACTTGGAGTTGGGACAGTGTCTTAGATAATTCTGGATGCTTTCATGTCTCAACAAGACCCAATGCAGCAACAATCCCCAGACATTAACTTGCTGAGTACCTTCCGAGCTCTCTCCCCGCCTATTTACCAAAGGACAGAGTCGGTCATTCGTACAAAAAATGGCTTGTACTGTGCAAGAGCTAATGGCCAGAATAAAATGTCCAACCAGTATAGCTATGACCTGAGCTGTGTCAGTCCTGGAGTCACACACAAAAAGGTGCTGGAAGTACCTCACGGGTTCCACTTTCAAAAGCCGAATGTACACTGAGATCAGTTGGAGTGAATTCTCTGAAGCCTTCGATAATACGTTTTGTATCCTAAACTTTTATCGTATTTTCTAGTTTTGAAGGCGCTAATCATTTCTTATTAGCTTAATTTTTATCTTTCTTATGTAAATATTATTACCACTAACATTTTCTTATCTTTTTGCAGGTTTCCATAATTTTGGCCAAAAATGACCTGACACGCCCCCCTATCATGCCCTCCCTTGGCATGTCACAGGGCGTGACACCCAATCCTGAGGAAGCTTGCTAACAGAGATCAAATAACAGGAAAAATGGCTATCACACCCCCCAGACACGCCCTCCTCGGGCGTGTCCTAGGGCGTGACATGGGGCGTGTTGCCCTCTTGCCGAAGTCTGCTGTCGCATTAAATTTATTTTCGCCTCCGCACGCCAATCGTACCTGTCACGCCCCCCGTCACGGGCGTGACCCAGGGCATGTTCACCCACTTTTCCAAGACTGACGGATTTCCGACCAATGATTGATACTTGACTTACGTGTCATGCCCCCCTACATGGGTGTGACCAGGGGCATGTCAGCCATTATACAGAAGCAATCATCCTTCCCGCTAGAATCTAGAACCCGAGGTCAACCCCGTACATGTCACGCCCCCTGACATGCCCTCCCCGGGTGTGACCTAGGGCATGACCAACCCGAGAAAAAAATCTATAAATTAAGTTTCCCCCTTCCATTTCAAACAAGTTTGGGTTCAGAGGGGAGGTGCTGCCCTTTTGTTTACTAGTATTTCTTATGATTTTTCTCCCTCTCCCTCTCTCTTTCTAATTTTTGTTTTTCTTAACACTAGTTTATTTTTAGCTTTTATAATAGCTTTTGTTGTAATCTTTGATCTTGCTCTAGTTGCTTAATGTAGGGCTAGAATATGTTTTCAATTTCATGCAATTGTAATTTACATTTCATGTTTTTGTAGCTCTCTTTAATATTAATATAAGTGCCCTTATTTACTTGGTCTTTTTATGCTTTACTACTCATCCTTCCCCCTCTACTTCACTATGATTAACTAATCCTCCTCACACTCTATCTTGAAGATCTGAGGTTCAAGTGATTAAGTTATGATGCTTTGAATTCACCTTTTCTTTTTAGGGTTATAGACCTTGGATTACTCTTTATTTTTCTCGTTTGGAATTATATTATCGATATATAATTTCCAATTATACTTTCATTCTTGGCTAGCCGAGAGTCCGATAGTTTTAGTGATAAATCAAGAGTAAAGAGAGTTGTACACACCCCTCGAGAGAGGCAGACGTCCAAATCGCTCGGATTGGAGTAAAATCCAATAGTGGGGTTCACCGCATAAAGTGAGCTTTAGGCCTCCGATTTAGACGAGAGTCGTTCGTACCTTCCTAAACTCAAGCGGGCACGACTTCGAGAGAAGCGTGCTCAAGCTTTAGGAACCTCCACGGTCAAGGACCTTTCACCTTATGAAGTTTAGGTTTATTTATCATGTTTTTAATCGACTTTAGCCGAGGTGATTCTCGATCGAGTGCATTTCCATTTCGTCATTCTAATCCCTTATTATAATCACTTCTTTTATGCTTTCTATTTAACTACATTTAGTTCTCCTTTAGTGCTAGTTTTCCTTTCATTAAGTGCGTTAAATTTTCTCTTTATCCCTAAAAATTTCTGTCGATAAAATAATAGTCTTCGTGTGAGTACTTAACAGTTCCCGGATTTCAATACAACACTTATGTCCCCTAGCTATAGTTTGATAGGTATACTTGTCTAATTGGATTGCTAGTTCAGCTCACTTTTCTTAAGCGGAAAGCGATAACCAAGTTTTTGACGCCGTTGCCTGGGAGCAAATTTTGTTGATATATCGAAAACACGAACCTTTTAATTTTATCATTTCTCTTTCTCATCCTCCTTCTAAAAAATTTTAAAATCCAAATTTTTTTATTATCGCTCTTAATAGAAACCCACTTCACAATTTTTCTATGCCACCTAATTCTGTCGAAAAGGGCAAAGGGATTTAAGTGCCACTATCTTGTCTAGTACCTTGCAAACCCTTCATTGGTTAGCCCTTGGGAAGTTCGGGAGTTAAGCTATTAAAAAAATCAATTTCAAATTTTTTTTCTTTAGTTTCTCTTTTCTTTTTTCTAGTTTATTTATTTCTTTTTTTTTCTATTCTCTTCTTTTGGTGCATGACCCACGGGAGCCCGTCAGTTATTTTGTACTTGGACCACAAAATTGAGAGTACTCTTCGGAGAAGATCTCGATGTCAAGGCTCTACTCTCCATGTACCGGTTGAGGACTCCGAGTCACTTTTTACTTTAAGAATGGAAGAACCCCACGTGGAGGAAGTCGTGCATAGGCCTATGTCCTATTATGCATGACCGAATCTAAAGGGAACATAATCTAGTATAGCTCGCCCTGCGATAGCTAATAAAAATTTTGAACTAAAGCCTAACATAATTCAAATGGTACAGTAGTATGTGCAGTATGACGGACTTCAAGATTAAGATCTGAACGCACATATAACAAGCTTTCTTGAAATTTGTGACACCTTCAAGATAATTGGTGTTACAAATGACGTTATTAGGCTTAGATTATTTCATTTTTCTCTTAGAACTAAGGATAAGCAGTGGCTGAACACTCTTCCTAAAAATAACATCACAACCTGGGATTAATTAATTGAAAAATTTTTGGCGAAGTATTTTCCGCCAGCTAAAACTACAAAACTTTGGAACAAAATTTATGCTTTTGGACAAATAGACTTAGTAACCTTATATGAAACTTGGGAAAGATTTAAATAATTATTAAGATGATGCCCACATCACGCGCTGCATGTATGGTTACAAGTACAGACGTTTTATAACGGGCTAAATTAAAATACAAAGCAAATGATAGACGCAGCTTCTAGCGGTACTTTAAACCATGAGACCCCGGAAGCAGCTCTTGATCTTTTCAAGGATATGGCCATGAACACTTATCAGTGGAATGTGCCTAGGTCTCGCCCAAACAAACTTGCAGGTATCTTTAAAGTGGATAACGTCTCCCAGCTCGCTCTACAAGTTGAAATATTAAGCAAAAAAATTACGGAGATGACTGCTGCCTCAGCCCCTCAGGTATGGGAATCTGCAACTCCTTCCCCGAAAAATTAGATTATGTTAATAATATGCCTAGAAATGCTTTTAATAATTTTTCTGCTGCGAATTATCCTGCGCCCGGTTTTGTTTTTCCAAATAGTTATAATCCTGCTTTAAGAAATCACCCGAATGTTTTGTGGAGTAATCTTTCGAATGCGATGCGCCCGCCACCACAAAATGATTTTTCTGCAATACCACCACCTCTTCAAAACTATCCAAAACCTCCAAGCTAGGAGGAGTTACTTTCTAAATATATAATCACAAATGACGCTACTATAAGAACCTTAACTGGAAGCATTAAAATTCTTGAAAATCATATAGGACAGCTCGCAAAAATAATTTCTGAGTGACACGCAGGGTCTCATCCTTCCAATAGCGAACCCAACTCGAGAGAGCAAGAGAAAGCTATAACTCTTCGAAGTGGGAAGCAAGTTTTCAGTAGGGTTAGTGAAGAGCCCGAGGCAAGCACCGACCCCATTTTAAAAATTCTACCCTCTGTTGAAGAAGTTATCACCCCCGTTTTAGAAATAGATCTCACTCAACCACCCATATTTAAAAATAATCCAACCCCTCCATACCCTTCTGAACTTAATAAGACACGTCAGGATGATCAATACTCCCACTTTTTATAAATGTTCAAGCAAATCAACATAAATCTGCCGTTCCACAAAGCGATCTCCCAGATGTCGAAATACGCTAAGTTTCTTAAGGACCTTCTGACTAACAAAAAGAAGTTAGATAACCTTACGCATGTCATGTTCAGTGCCGAGTGCTCTGCGGTCTTGACAAATGGTTTACAAAAGAAAATCAGTGACCCGGGTTGTTTTTCTATTTCGTGTGTCTTTGGTGATCTTTTTGTCAAGAACGCTTTGGCCGACTTAGGTGCGAGTATAAACCTGATGCCCCTCTCATTATTTAAGAAGTTAGGAATTGGTAGCCTCAACCCCACACGCATGAGTATCCAGCTAGCTGATAGATCTATTAAGTACTCATTAGGGATAGTGGAGGATGTCTTAGTTACGGTCGACAAGTTCATCTTCTCGGTGGACTTCGTCATATTGGACATCGAAGAAGACGTCGAGGTTCCCCTGATCCTTGGCCGACCCTTCCTTGCCACCTCCCGAGCTATCATTGACATAAGAAATGGTAAGCTCTTCCTTTGAGTAGGCGACGACGAAGTGACTTTCTCTATCACCCCCTCGATGAAGAACACCCTAGCAAATGACGACTCAAGTTTTTTCGTAGATGCCCTAAGTGAAGAATCCTCCTATTGCCTCTCTAAATTTGAAAAAGAATTTTCTGTTTTTTGTTCCTCATCTACTATTCCAACTGAATCGATGCACCTAAGTGAAGAATCCTCATATCACGTTTTTGAATTTGAAAAAGAATTTTCTGATTTTCATTCCTCCTCTACTCTTCCAACTGAATCGTTGCAAGAAGCCATCATGGCCTCTAGCCCCACCTCTTTTAATTTTCCGTTAAAAAAGGTCTACGAAGACATAGTGTTTGAAAAAGAAAGAATTTCTAAAAACTCGTATGAAGAACCCCCTGCCCTAGAATTAAAGGAATTACCCAAACATCTTAGGTATGCCTTCTTAGAAAAAGATTCCAAGTTACCAGTAATAGTTTCGTCCTACCTTACGGATGCGCAAAATGATAAACTTCTTTTAGTTTTACGTAAACATTGTTGAGCTATTGCCTGGCAAATTTTTGATATCAAGGGCACAAGCCTATTTTTCTGCACTCACAAAATCTTAATAGAAGATAATTCGCGTAACTCCATACAACCTCAATGTCGTATAAACCCAAACATGAAAGAAGTGTTTAAGGGCGAGGTTATGAAACTCTTAGACGCATGAATTATCTATCCTATATCTGATAGTAAGTGGGTTAGCCCAGTCCAGGTAGTGCCGAAGAAGGGAGGGATGACAGTAGTTAGTAATGAGAATAATGAATTAATCCCGACATGGATGGTGACCGGGTGTCGAATGTGTATAGATTATCGAAAGTTAAATGACGCCACCCGCAAGGTTTACTTTCCCTTACCAGTCATCGATCAAATTTTAGAACGATTATCGGGCCATAGCTTTTATTGTTTTCTCGATGGCCTCTCGTGGTATTTTCAAATCCCCATCTCCCTTGAGGACCAGGATAAAACTACATTTACTTATCCCTTTGGCACCTTCGCCTACCGAAGAATGCCATTTAGATTGTGCAATACGCCAGCTACATTCCAGTGATGTATGCTCGCTATCTTTGACAAGTACGTAGAAAGCATTATGGAGGTGTTCATGGATGATTTCTCCGTTTTCGGTGACGCTTTTAATAGTTGTTTAGAAAATCACGAAAAAGTCTTAGAACGATGCGAAGAAACTAACCTTGCCCTAAATTGGAAAAAAAACATTTTATGGTGAGGGAAGAGTTAGTTTTGGGTCATAATATTTCTGCGAGAGGAATTGAGGTAGATATTGCCAAGATAGAAGTTATCGAGAAGCTGCCGCCGCCTACGAACATAAAAGCTATAAGAAGTTTCTTATGTCATGCTGGTTTCTACCGCTGCTTAATAAAGGACTTCTCCAAGATCACCAAGCCCCTTACCCATCTCTTAGAAAAAGACGCCCCATTTATATTTGATGACCTTTGCCTAGCTGCTTTTAATTTAATAAAAGAACAATTAATTAATGCCCCTCTTATGATAGATCCGATGTGGGACCTTCCCATTGAGATTATGTGTGATCCGAGTAGTTTTGCGGTGGGAGCCGTATTAGGTCAACACATATCTAAAAACTTCGACGCCATCTATTACGTAAGTAAAACGCTTACATCTGCACAGGAAAATTACACCACGACCGAGAAGGAGCTCCTAGTTGTAGTAATCGCTTTTGATAAATTCCGCCCTTATATTACACTTTCAAAAATTATTGTTTTTATGGACCACTCGGCCCTCAAATATCTTCTTTCTAAATCGGATGCCAATCCGCGCTTGATTTGCTGGGTCTTACTCCTCCAAGAGTTTGACTTAGAGATCTGTGATAAGCAAGGAGCCGAGAACTTGGCCGCCGACCATCTCTCCCAATTAGACAATCCCTTTATAGTAAAATTAGATGAAAAATCTTTTAACGATATCTTCCTTGACGAGAAGCTATTTTTAATTAACACATCTACTTCTCCTTGGTTTGCACATATCGCCAACTACTTAGTGGCTCGTGTGCTCCCAAAAGAGTTCTCCTCTCAACAAAAGAAGAAATTCTTTTCTGAGTTGAAGAACTACTTTTGGGAGGACCCGCATCTTTTTAGAGTCTTTGCGGACCAGGTGACAAGGAGATGTGTTTCTTATGAAGAAGGTTTAGATATTATTAAACATTTGCATGAAGGACCGAAAGGTTGGCACTATCAAGATGCTCGTACCGCTCATGAAGTGCTAAGCACGGGTTTTTACTGGACTAGCATGTTTAAAGACGCGCAAGCCTTTGTGAGCAGGTGTGATAGTTGCCAACGGTCGGGCAATATTTCCGATAAAAATGAAATACCGCAAAATTATTTCCTTTACTGCGAAGTTTTCGACCTCTAGGGAATTGATTTTGGTGGCCCTCTTCCTTCTAGCTTTGGGAATAAGTATATTTTAGTCGCTGTCGATTATGTTTCACGTTGGGCTGAAGCCCAAGATCTTCCTACAAACGACGCCCGAGTCGTAGTTACATTTTAAAAAAAATTATTTTATCGATTCGGTACGCCACGAGCCATCGTTAGTGACAAGGTTTCCCATTTCTGTAACGCACAGTTTTCTTAAATCCTTACTAAATATGGCGTTGCGCATAAGCTTTCAACTGCCTACCACCCCAAACTAACGGACAAGTCGAAATAGTGAACAGAGAAATTAAAAGAATTTTAGAAAAGATTATTTTAACATCTAGAAAAGACTAGTAAGCCAAATTTGATGATGCTCTATAGGCCTACCGAACAGCGTACAAAACCGCCCTCGGATGTACGCCATATCGGTTGGTTTAAGGAAAATCGTGCCATTTACCCGTAGAACTAGAACACCGCGCTTTTTGGGCCTTAAGATTTTTAAATTTCGATCCCCACTCTTTCGGCGACCTTAAAAAATTTCAACTCAACGAACTCGACGAGTGGCGCTCTTACGCTTACGAGAACAAAAATTTTTTTAAAGAGCGGACGAAATGTTTTCACGATAAACACTTAAGGCACCCAAAAACCTTTAAGCCGGGCGACCAAGTTCTTTTGTATAACTCTTGATTACGTCTATTTCCAGGGAAAATAAAGTCGCGATGGTCTAGGCCATTTTATGTTTTTGAAGTTTTTCCTTATGGTGTTGTTTTAATTTCCCACCCTGATGAGGGTAATTTCAAAGTAAATGGTCAGCGTCTTAAACTATATTTCTCTAGTGATGATGTTGTCAGTCCAAACATTGTTAAATTTCTGCTGCACGAACTCAAACTTCGAACTTTTTTTTGTTAAAAAGTTTAATTATTATTATTTTGGACATTATTATTTTGTTGCATCGAGCTCAAATGACGTTTTAAACAAAGGGCGCTCTTGAGAGGCAACCCAAGTTATCTTTTTTTGTTTTCTTTATTTTATAATTTTGCCCCGGACGGCTCCGACAATCTGAAGCTTCTCCGATCGCCTGCTCCAACGTTGCTGAATCCATCATGAAGTCCAAAGGAGACATTTCATGAAGATCCAATGCGCAAGCCAGGGAGAGCGGCATCAATCAGCATTCGAAGCAAATAAATCCGGGGAAGTACCTATTTTTCAATGCAGTACTTTAGATTCTGTAATTTCATTATCTCTCCTTCTCTAACCTCCTTTCTCCATTGAGGACAATGCCAATTTTAAGCTTGGGGGGGGGAATTCCTCCTTCTTTTTGCTATATGTAAATATTTTGCTTTTTGTGAATATTTTTCAAAAATCCAAAAAAAATGAATATCTTAAAAATCCAAAAAAATAGAAAATATTAAAAAATATAATATATATATATATATATATATATATGCTTTTTGTTATTACTTTAATAGTTTAGACGTTTTTGTATTCAATAGTACCCCTTGTTTTTGTTTTGTTTTTCTCAAAATCTCATATAAATAAGTTAATTAAATTTAATATTTCTAATCACCCTTTTTTATTATGTTTCATAATTAAAATGTGGGTCATGCTGTGTTTCTAATTTGCGGTAGCATGTTAATGTAAAACGTTTCTTCTAAAACTCGTATTTCCATTGTGGTTTTCGTTAATTATTTTCTTTACTTTCTCAAAAATTCATCATCCACTTTTTTCCTTTTCGTGTTTGGATAATTTTTGTAAGATAAACTTTTGAATAACATAGAAGATGTGAACAATCCAAGTCACATATTATTTCTATTTTCAAGATAATTTCATCAATCTTCTTTTATTACCTAGGACTTGCTTTTTGAAATTTTTAAAATCTATGTTTTAAATAAATTTAAAAGTATGAATATGATTTAAGCCGTTTTTGTTTTCATTTGAGTTTTCCTGCCAACCTAAAAACTTTCACCACTAGATAGCCATTTTTGAGCCTTTTTTCCAATTTCATTTGATAGCTCCTCTTTTCATATCATTTTCACCAAAGCCATAATTTCAAACCTATCTAATCACACTAGCCTTTTGAGTTTGATAAAGAATTTTCATGATTATGATAGGTTATTTTGTGATATTTTTTGAGAAGTTTTTTAAAAAATTATGCTCAAAAGAAATGTTTGCTTTTGTTTGGGCAATTCAAAATGAAAATAAAAATATTTATGGCCTTTGTTTTGTAAAAGAAAAAAAAAGAAAAAAAAAGGAAAAAAAAAAGAAAGAAAAATTTTTTGTTTAAAATGAAATTTTTTGAAACTATTTGTTTTGGTTTAGTGTAATTTTAAGCATCCCTATTTATAGTTGAATTTCACTCCTAATCATTATCCTAAACCAAACACTTCGGTCCTATTAAGTCCTTTTGATTCAGGCTTTTGAATTTTATTTAATAAATAAGAAAAGAAGAAAAGTAAATCAGTTATAGGTTTGGATTTAAACTTAGATTTTTGTTATTCAATTGATATAATTATAATGCGTTGCTTGGATCTAGAAACAACTCATTTTTTTTTCATTTTCGTTGCCTTGCATAAATCTATTTAAAGAATTTCGTCAAAATTTTGGATGATTTATTTTTGTTGAGTAAAGTTTATAAAAGTTAAACCATACCAAAATAATAGTTTTAGATTTACGTTTGACCTTTTTCCTTCATAGAATTTCGCATAGTACTTGTGTAGGCATAATTAGAACTTTTTGATTAGTCCTATTTTATGGTTATCTAGTTTTTATATTTTTGCTTGGGGACAAGCAAAACTTAAGCTTGGGGGAATTTGATAATACGTTTTGTAGCCTAAACTATTATCGTATTTTCTAGTTTTGAAGGCACTAATCGTATCTTATTAGCTTAATTTGTATCTTTCTAATGTAAATATTATTGCAAAAAACAATTTCTTGTCTTTTTGCAGGTTTCCAAAAATTTTGCAAAAACTGACCTGATATGCCCCCTATCACGCCCTCAATGGGCATGTCACAGGGCGTATCACCCGATCCCGAGGAAGCTTGCTGATATAGATCAAATAATAGCAAAAATGGCTGTCATGCCCCCTGACATGCCCTCCCCGGGCATGTCCCAGGGCATGACACGGGGCATGTCGCCCTCTGCCCGAAGTCTGCTGTCGCATTAAATGCAATTTCTCCTCGGCATGACAATCGTACCTTTCACGCCCCCATCACGGGCGTGACCCAGGGCGTGTTCGCCCACTTTTCCAAGAGTGACGGATTTCCGACCAATGATTGAGACTTAACATACGTGTCATGCCCCCCCCACTACACAAGCGTGACCCTAGGCGTGTCAGCCATTGTACAGAAGCACTCATCCTTCCCGCCGGAATCCAAAACTCGAGGTAAATCTTGTACATGTCACAGCCCCTGACACGCTCTCCCGGGCGTGACCTAGGGCGTGACCAACCCGAGAAAAAAAATCTATAAATTCAGTTGCCCCCCTTCCATTTCAGACAAGTTTGGGTTGAGAGGGGAGGTGCTGCCCTTTTGTTTACTAGTGTTTTTATGCTTTTTCTCCCTCTATCTCTCTCTCTCTCTCTCTTTCTCATTTTAGTTTTTCTTAACCCTAGTTTAGTTTTAGCTTTTGTAATTGTTTTTGTTGTAATCTTTGCTCTTCTTCTAGTTGCTTAATATAGGGCTAGAATAGGTTTTCAATTTCATGCAATTGTCATTTCCATTTCAAGTTATTGTAGCTCTCTTTAATATTAATATAAGTGCCCTTATTTTCTTTGTGTTATTTTTCTTTACTACTCATCCCTCCCACTCCACTTCACTATGATTAACAAATCCACCTTGTACTCGATCTTGATGATCTGAGGATCGAGTGATAAAGTTATGATGTTTTGAATTCAGCTTTTCTTTTTAGGCTTTTTGACCTTTGATTACTCTTGATTTCTCTCATTTGGAATTATATTGTCGATATATAATTTCCAATTCTACTTTCATTCTTGGCTAGCCGAGAGGCCGATAGTTTGAAGTGACCATTCCAGAGTAAAGAGAGTTGTACGCACCCCTCGAGAGAGGCCGATGACCAAATCTCCCGGATTGGAGTAAAATCCAATAGTGGGGTTCACCGCGTAATGCGATCTTTAGGCCTCCGATTTAGACGAGAGTCAGTTAGACCTTTCTAAACTAAGTTGGGCATGACTTCGAGAGAAGCGTGTTAAAGCTTTAGGAACCTCCACGGTCAAGTACCTTTCACCCTATTAAGTTTAGGTTTATTTATCGTGTTTTAATCGACTTTAGCCGAGTTGATTCTCGATCGAGTGCATTTCTATTTCATCGTTCTAATCCCTTATCGTAATCGTTTCTTTTATGCCTTCTATTTAACTTCATTTAGTTCTCCTTTAGTGCTAGTTTTCCTTTCATTAAGTGTGTTTAATTTTCTCTTTATCCCTAAAGATTTCCATCGATAAAATAATAGTCTTCGTGTGAGTAAGTGTACTCAATAGTTTCCAGATTTCAATACAACACTTGTGTCCCCTAGCTATAGTTCGATAGGTATACCTGCCTAATTGGATTGCTAGTTCGGCTCTCTTTTCTTAAGCGAAAAGCGATCACCACTTTCTTGGATCATTTCATTCCCTCTACTGCTCGAGACGAGCTCGAAGAAAGGTTTCTGTAATTGAAGCAAGGATCCATGTCCGTGACAAAATATCAAAGGGAGTTTCAACACCTTAGAAGATTTACTGACTCCTATGAGTTAGATGACCGCGGGTATGCAAAATGATTTTACAAAGGCATGTTAGATCCATTGAGGCAAGCTCTTTTATTTATAGAGGACGCGCGCTTGGAAGAGATAATCGATATGGAAAAAAGGTTGGAGGCAGATCACTTGGGAAGTGGTAAAAGACCAACCGAGGATGTCATGGAAGCAATCCCTAGCTATATGAAGAGTTAAAATAGTAAAGGTGGAAGAGGATACCAGAGAGGTGGCGACCATTTCCACAAAAATTTTAGGATAGAACGCCCGGCCCCACAGCCAGCACTACCTCAACCTAAACAAATGTATCAGTAGCCTAGAGGGAAATACGAGTGAGTTTGCTTCCAGTGTAATCGATCGGGCCATATCCGACGTCACTGCCCACAACTAGGTGGTGATGCTACCCCTGTTTTTCCACCGGCAGCTCTGCGAGCATGAGGACAAGGTCGTTGTTGAGGACGAGGACCACGTGGAAGAAATCCTGGACCTGCTCGAGAGTAAATGTTTGCGCTCGATATGGCATAGGAGTGGAATAATCAGGAGGTGATTGCAGGTATGTCAAGATTTAATTAATACATTATAAGTATTCATCCTTAATTTGCCTAAGATGCGCTAGAAATCTAGCTTGAGTCTTTATAATTGATACCTAGGTAATGTGACCGTTATTAGGAAACAAGCACACACCTTATTTTATACCAGTGCCACACATTCGTTTTTCTCTACGGACTTCGTAAAAGATTTGGTTGGTGTGCAATTTTTCTTCGGTGTCACTCGAAAAGTACACCTCCCACACGTCTCTAAGATAACGTCGTCTGCCTAGTGTGACTTGGAAGTATATATTGGAGGAAAGATTTTTAAAACCCCTGTGACGGTGTTGAGAATGCCAGAATTCGATCTTATTTTGAGCATGTCATGGTTAGATTGTCACCATGCGAGGAATGATTGCGCGGCGAAGCAAATCACCCTAAGGCATGGAGACTCATAGATCATATTCCAAGGTATCAAATTTGCACCCCGTACATTATTATCTTCCTTTCAGGCCCATAAGGCTAATATAAAAGGGTATGAGGTATATATGATATGTTTCGAGATAAAAGAAATGACAATGAGCATGGAATATGTGCGGGTAGTGCGGGATTTCCCTGAAGTTTTTCCCGAGAAGCTACCGGGCTTGCCCCTGCTTAGAGATGTGGACTTTCAAATTAAACAAGTACCGGGTGCCAAGCTTATCTCTTGGACCCCTTAACGAATGGCTCCAAAGGAACTCACTGAGTTTAGATTACAGTTATAGGAGCTAGTAGAATCAGGGTTTGTTCCTCCCAGTTCATCACCCTGGGGAGCCTCTGTTTTGTTTGTTAAGAAGAAAGATGGATCACTACGGTTGTGCATAGAATACCGAGAACTCAATCGACTGACAGTGCGGAACACCTATCCGTTACCTTGGATCGATAAGTTATTCGATCAGTTGGTAGGAGCATATTGGTTTTCCAAATTAGATTTGTGCTCGGGGAACTATCGATTGAGGATTCAAGAGGAAGACATTTAGAAAATAGCATTTAGTTCGAGATATGGTTTATACGAGTTCACGGTGATGTTGTTTGGCCTCGTGAATACCCCTTCCGCATTCATGAGTTTGATTAACAATGTGTTTGAACCGTATTTGGACGTCTTTATCCTCATCTTCGTCGATGATATTCTGGTCTACTTAAAAATTGAAGAGGAACATGCTGAGCACTTGGTTCTAGTCGTGAGAAAACTAAAAGAGCATTCCCTATTTGCTAAGTTAAGGAAGTGCGAATTTTGGCTCCGAGAAGTTGCATTCTTGGGCCATGTGATTAGTGGTATTGGATTAGTAGTAGACCCAGCAAAGGTGCGTGCCATGAAGGAATGGTTTCCTCTGAAGTCAGCGACCGATGTACGAAGCTTTCTTAGACTTGTTGGTTATTACCGCAAGTTTGTGAAAGGATTTTCAAAGATCGCCCTTCCTCTCACTTCCCTAACAAAGAAAGGTGTGCAATATTAGTGGACACCCCAGAGGGAAGATACGTTCCAAGAGCTGAAAGATCGACTTACCACCAGACCAATCCTAGCTCTTCCATTTGGCAAGGAAGGATTTCAAGTTTACACTGATGCCTCATATCATGGGATGGGAGCAGTGATGATGCATCCTGGGCATGTGATTGAATATGCTTCAAGACAGTTGAAGAAACATTAAATTAATTAACCAGTACATTATTTGGAATTGTGATGCAGGCTTGCACGTTGACACCGAATATATCTACGGACGAACACGATTTCCTCTCTAATGATCCAATCCTACACTCGTACAATCGCTCTACGCGGCACCACGTTAATTAATTCTATCAATTAAATGCTAGCGTATGGGTAGCCAAACCGATTAGGATCGAATAGAGGCGATATGCCAATATTCTTTCCGGCTAAAAGGACCTACCCGGTCCGAACGAGCGGTGTTGTACCAAAAGAGATCAACTAAATAAAATACGATTTGGAAAACAGTAGATCTCTCCCAACAAAAGAAAACAAAGGTTTGCCAAACCTTTTCGAAATTAAGTTAATCATGATAAACACAAAGCCAATCAATGAAAATCCACAATTAATTAATGCTTCAAACTTCCACTCCAAGAATATCGACCATAAGATTATCTAAGGAATGAAACACACAAAAGTGGAAATTTTCATTACCCAACCGGAATAGATGATTCCGGTTTTCTCTACTTGGATCGTTCTTCAACGCTCCACCGGAGGCACGCCGGTAGGAGTGAAACTTGTTCGCATTCGTCGCGTCACGCCGGAATTGGAATCAAATGGTGGCAACCTCTTGAATGATAATATATATATGGAAAGAGAGAGAAAAGGTGGTAGACTTGTTGTAATGAAGGAGGATGAATTAATAAGACAAGAGAGGAGGTGGTTGGCGGCTAGGGTTGGAAAACAAAGGTGGCTGCTAAGATGGGATGGTGGATTGCTTGATGCAAACAAGGAGGAAGGGGCTCGGTTTGATGGTGGAGGAGGGTCTCGGGTTGAGGGTGGAGGAAGGGCTCGACTTTGATGGCGGAGGAGGGGTTCAGCTTGATGGCAGAGGAGGGGCTCAGTTTGTTGATGGAGAAAGTGTTGGGTGGCTGAGTTGGGCAAGGAGTAATAGGAGAAGGTGGCGGCTAGGGTGTCTTAGGACTAAGAGGGGAGGAGGGAGGAGAGGGAGGAGGGGTTGGCTGGCATCATAAAAACAAGTAGAGGAAGGAGGGGGGTCGGCCAAGAGGAGAGGGAGAGAGGGATCTTTCAGAAAAGATTAGGTTTTCAATATTTTCGTCTTCTTTAATTCTTAAAATGAAAGATTACATGCCTATATATAGGCTACAACAAGAGACTTGGCTACATGCAGCCCAAAATAAAAATAACATAAACCATGGTTCTAATCATCCCCATGATATTAAACATTACAAGAAATTAAATAACTTTTCTAAATAAAAACAACACATAAAAATGAATTAATAATTAATAATAATTTATTAATAATTATTATTAATTATTAATAAACAGGTTTGCGTTCAGGACGGCTATTATGGCGACGCTCCACATAGTCATGCGTAAGCACGTCATCACCGTCTTGAATATGTTGCGGGCCGTCGTGTCCATCAATCCTCCCCCGCACAAAAGTACTCATCACTGATGAGTTGGTCTGACTGCACTAGCGTAGGAGAGCAAAATCCAACAGAGCCACCTCCGATCTAAGATTCCAAAAGTCATAAGAGGCCGGTCGATCACACTATCGAATCAAGTAGTGGAAAACATCACCACATGTCGGGGAGAGCACTTCAACCTGGAGTATCCTGTCATGCAAAAAGATGGTCCTGGGGAACCTTGGAAAAGCATTAGGCAATAAAGGAAAATAAATTTCAACATCAACAACAAACGTACCTCTAGTGAAGACCGATGAAGGGAGCGATCCAGGCACAAGCTAACTACCCAAACCATAAGAAAACAAAGTGGACCCAAATGGACAGGCAGATAATTCAAGTAGTGGAGAAACATATAGCATTAAATCAGAAACATTAAAAATAGGGGTAATACACCAATCAGTGGAAAACATCAAATGATATGTGTATTCTCCTAATTTCATTAATATCCGAAAAAAGTCCAACTCGCCAACTTTCTAAAGTGCCCGAAGGCATCCGTTCAGGGATAAGACGCACCAAAACAAAATCGTCAACAATATAGTGAGACAGCCTTTTATGTAAGCTAGCCTGAAGTTGATAAAATTTCATTTGTATGGTTAGCGCTTCACTACTGTGCATATATAATTTTAGAAAATGAGAGGTATAAGCTAGTGCGAGTTGACTTGGATTATCAGATAGAGGTAATGAAATCAAGTCAAAAGGCACTTGTGCTCTAAATCCGTGCACGATCTCATTCGGCGAGCAACAAGCATATAAGCATTCATAAGACACAACTATATAGAGTAACTTATTAAAAGTGCGCCTAAATATCTCGTTTCCGTGTGGTGTGAACCCATGCGCTATGTTACTCAACTTAAATATAGTGGATAAAGGAGTTAAGTCTAGGGGGTATGGGAGTCTTAAAATCAAAGATTATTTTCATAGGCTTCAAAGTCGCAGTCCTAATTTTATAATTAATATAATCACTCTTGGCATGAAGATATGCTAAGGTAAACCGCTCAGCATAAATACTAATAGAGTTGAATGCTCGCGGGTGTGACTACAGATGCGAACAATACAACTCATGTGGCCTAATCGTGGTCACTAATGGGTGGAAAAAAGGGTCTTCAAATGGCGGTGGATAAATCAGTGCGAACGGCTTGTGTATATAGGGGTGTGTAAGAGACACAACATTTAGTAGCACAATAGCCAAAGACTCAAAAACTGACGAGGATGGAACTGCAGCCGGACACGCAGAGAAATGAGTAGTCAAATGTGTCGCGTAGCCAGATCTACGTGGAGCGGTGAACAGACTAAAAACTAGCGCGCTCAACTTACTAATATCTAAGCGCTGAGGCAACGCTAAGGTTGGAACTAAAATAGTGGGTGTGTCATATAAACTAAGTCTAGGCCTACCGATTCCACTACTTAAAACATCTACTAATACGGGCACAAAAATAGGGGGTAGGGTCGGTGAAATCAAACCCGTGAAATCCAAATCATAATTAATTTTACCTATCAATGCTTATATCAATGAACTCTCAACCAGGGGATAAACCTAAAGAATCATCCAAAGATACTACTTCCTCGCTTGCATTTTCTTCCAACACACTAGACAATTCTTTTAATTCAGGATCAGGAATGGTCTCTAAAAAAGGCAAAATCAAACCCGACGAAAAATTTAATTCAGTTTGATCTTCAGATAATGGTGATAACATCAAATAACTACTGTTCGGATTCATAGCGCTAACATCTTCCAAACATAACCTTTTTTGCATAAGGTAAGTCTTCCCAATCAGTTGGAACATCCTTTAAGTCAGGGTAATCAATAATAATAGGGAAATCCTCACTCACAGGCTCCTCAAACAACTCAGATATATCATCAGTAGGTGTAATCGTAGGCTCTAACACGATGGGGATCGTAGTTTGAGAGGGCCCTCACTACTAGGGTGATCAGTCACAATGCTAGTCGGGCTAGTAATAGGCAGTAGAATACTCTCATAGATCGGAACATAATCATCTCATACATCGTCTTCTAAATCACTAGGGACTACCTCACAGTCAGAATCTTCAGAGTCGTCGGGCACTATCATACATGAAGGAATACTCTCACCTAGCTGGTAAACTTCTGAATAGAGAGATATTATATCCACATAAGAATCCTCGGAGGTATACGTCACTATCTCAAGGGGCTTAAATGTCGAGGCTAAGGGAGACAGAGCTCTAGTAGTAACATCTTTTGAGTCCAAGACATGTGATATATTTGGAATTGTTTCCCTAAAGGTGGTAGTAGGTACACTATGGGCAGGCCGACCTCTGGGGGAAAATGATCTAGCGTTAGGTATATAATAATTCATATAGGTAGGTATGGGATTAGCTTCATAATGATACTCACTCACAGGTTTGGTGTTAGTAGTGCGAAGAAGGGTGGGATCAAATTGATCCGAGAGTAGGCTACGCATTGCCGGCCAATCATGTTTATAACTACCAACACGACGCTTTTCGTTTAGCCAAAACACGCGGGCTTGACCTACTAATCGATCTCGGGCTATGTTAACCTTTTGGTGGTCTTCCCATAAGTGACAATTAAAATGATTTTCTAATTCCTTAAGACAGTCTCTAAAAATTTGGGGACACGCTAAACCGTCATAAAAAGGTGGCTCAATTCTAGTGGGAGGATAAGCGTGAGGACCGTTGGTATTCCTATGATATGAAGGCAAGGCTGGGGTTTATTTAGCCATAGGATTAACATACCAAGAATCTAAACCGGAATCATAAACGTCATAGGCCATAAGAATGAGAACTGGAGAGAAAACTTACCCGGAACTAGTGCACATGCAATGAATAATGAATCTGACCCTATATAAAATTGAACAGATGGATTTGTTCCCGCTTAATAACTAAGGCAATAAAATATTTTTTTGGATTTTCTTACTGAAAATAAATAAAAGATTATTAAAAAAAATTGAATTTTTTTGCTGAACAAATAAAAATATAGGACACTATTTGCAGACCAAAATTAATAATTTATAAATATTTAAGAAAAATAATGACTTAATAAAAATACAATATTTTTTCTTATTTCTTACTAATAAAATGATAGAGAATTTCCAGAATTTTTTTTTTGAAATTTGAGAAAAATTGAAAATTTTAGGCCGCTATTTGTAGACCAAAAATTTAAAAATTGATTTTTTATGTTGTCTAATGAACGTGAAAAAACAAGGGGGAGGGTGTCAATTAAGAAATTGACGTGAACCTCCCTCTGGTACTAATTTGATGCAGGCTTGCACGTTGACACCAAATATATCTACGGGCGAACACGATTGCCTCTCTAATGATCCAATCCTACACTCGCGCAATCGCTCTATACGGCACCACATTAATTAATTCTATCAATTATATGCTAGCGAACAGGTAGCCAAACCTATTAGGATTGAATAGTGGCGATAGACCAATATTCTTTATGGATAAAAAGACCTACCCGGTCCGAACGAGCGGTGTTATACCAAAAGAGATCTACCAAAAAAATACGATTCAAGAAAACGATAGATTTCTCCTAACAAAAGAAAACGAAGGTTCGCCGAACCTTTTCGAAATTAAGTTAATCAAGATAAACACAATGCCAATAAAAGAAAATCCACGATTAATTAACGCTTCAAACTTGCACGCCAATAATATCCACCACAAGATTATTTAAGGAAAGAAACACACAAGAGTGGAAATTTTCGTTACCCAACCGGAATAGATGATTTTTATTTTCTCTACTTGGATTGTTCTTCAACGGCTCCACCGAAGGCACGCCAGTGGGAGAGAAACTTGTTCGCATTCATCACGTCACGCTGGAATTGGAATCCACTAGGAGGCAACCTCTTGAATGATAATATATATGGAAAGAGAGAGAAAAGGTGGTAGACTTGTTGTAATGGAGGAGGACGAATTAATAAGACAAGAGAGTAGGTGGTTGGCGGCTAGGGTTGGAAAACAAATGTGGCAGCAAAGATGGGATGGTGGACGGCTTGATGCAAACAAGGAGGAAGGGTCTCGGTTTGATGGTGGAGGAGGGGCTCGGGTTGAGGGTGGAGGAAGGGCTTGACTTTGATGGTGGAGGAGGGGTTCGACATGATGGCGGAGGAGGGGCTCGGTTTGTTAGTAGGGAAAGTGTTGGGTTGCCGAGTGGGGCAAGGAATAATAAGATAAGGTGGCGGCTAGGGTGTCTTAGGACTAAGAGGGGATGAGGGAGGAGAGGGAGGAGGGGTTGGCCTGCATCATAAAAATAAGGAGAGGAAGGAGGGGGGTCGGCCAAGAGGAGAGGGAGAGAGGGATCTTTCTAAAAAGATTAGGTTTTTAATATTTTCTTCTTCTTTAATTTTTAAAATGAAAGATTACATGCTTATATATAGGCTACAACAAGAGACTTGGCTATATGCAACACAAAATAAAAATAACATAAACCATGGTTCTAATCATCCCCATGATATTAAACCATATAAGAAATTAAATAACATTGCTAAATAAAAACAACACATAAAAATGAATTAATAATTAATTATAATTTATTAATAATTATTATTAATTATTAATAAACAGGTTTGCATTCAGGACGGCTATTATGGCGACGCTCCACATGGTCATCTGTAAGCACGTCGTCACCGTCTTGAATATGTTGCGGGTCTTCGTCTCCATCAAGTTGGGGGAAGTGGTGTTTGCCTCGAAGGTTTTGGGGCACTATTTTGGCCAGAAGGATTCATCGAAAAGTGTTGAGTGATCTCGACGCTATTTGAAGAAGCGTCGAGTGATCTCGACACATACAACGCTTGGGCTTATAATATTTTGGCCATAAGGATTCGTCGAAAAGCGTTGAGTGATCTTGACGTCATTCGATGAAGTGTCTAGTGATCTCGATGTATACAACGCTTGGACTTAGAATATTTTTGCCAGAAAGATTCATCAAAAAGCATTGAGTGATCTCGACACCATTCGACGATGCGTCGAGTGACACTCGACGTATTTGAAGAATTTGACTTAGCATATTTTCGGCAGGCCATGTCGCTGATTTATACTTATGGTCTGAACCGTGTTTTGGGATAAGAATTGATGGCTCATTTGGACTCAGTCTTCTTAAACAAGACCTATTTAAAGTAATGATTGGCAGTCCAATATTAGGGTGACACGTGGAAACATGACTTAACCCTAATACATTGGTATAAAGAGGTAGAAATGAGAAACCCTAGCCATCACTTCCATTTCTTACCGAGACAATCTCTGTGACGAATTTGACGGAAGTGGAGAGGTCATCAGAGGAAGCTGGAGTCAAATTTTCTAGAGGAAGATCTGTCGCTCTTCGTGAAGAACGATGCCGCCAAGCAGGATAATAAGGTCCATGGATGGAAATGAGATGAGCTTCCTACCCCCTCCATTGGTGCTAAATCTTTAGTTATGATATAGGAGAGATATTTAATCAAAAGAGTTTGACTGGTTCGTGATGAAGATCTCCTAAGAAAAGACCATGCTAAAACCTCGTCCTAGGGATTAGTTGTCTTAAACCTCTCCTTTCTTCGTTGTGATGATGGTGGACTTTCTTTCGTGAATAAGGATGCTCTTTTGAGCATGATTAAGAGCGGAGGAAGTGTTTTGTATAGTTTTAAACAAATGTCTAATGGAATAATACGAACCAATGTCATTCATTTTCCTTTAAGATGCGTGCAGAAATCTGTTTTCTGCGCGCTGTGGAATTCGAGGCCATTTTCGGGTGTGATACTTCCAGACCTAGGTCTTGGGCTTAACACAAAAGTTGTAGTCCTCGGAATGACCTTTCCAAAAAATGGTTACATGTTTTCATAGGAGCTTTGTAGCTCCGAGAATGTCCAGTCGAAGTTGCTATATGGTAATAACTTATGTGCATGATGCTTTCAGGTTGGTGTATAACAGGGATTGGACTAGGTAGGAGAAACGTAGCAAGATGATGTTGAGGTTTGGATGAGCCTAGCTATATTTAGCCCAGATAAACAAATGGTTTGGAGGAATTTAATAAACAAATGGTTTGGGGAAATTAGTGAACGAATGGCTTGATAAGATTTGGTTATACAAATGGTCACTTGTGAAATCCTGTAAGGATGCACACAATTGTAATCTGATTAATGAAACAAGTTTTGGAAGATGGTGCGGTGCCAGATAATTTAATGTGTATCTATACTTACGATATAATGCTTGATGGATACGTGGAGAGTTAATATATTGTTGTGATAAATATATGAAAGCATAATCTTTTGCCATAAAAAATGTTGAATCATGATCTCAAGTAATGGATGGAATAATTTGTATAGTCCACTACTTAGAGTGTGTGTCCCTACGGTTAGTAGTGTTGTATTGGTATATTGTTCAAGGTGGCTTGCCACCAATATGGATGTTGAACCCTTGAGTGCTTGGGAGCATGGAAATGTGAAAGGGTGTAAGTGCATGAGTATTTGACAACACTGCATTGGTAATGATGATAAGGAACTCAGTGTGGATCCCTTGCTATTGAGCACTGGATTGGTAATGATGAAAAGAGACTCAGTTGGAACCCTTGGATGGTTGATGGTAAGACCATGTGAAATTGCATGTTGGGTGAGTTAACTTACGGTGTCATAATCCTGGGTTAAGGATAGTATGGCATGTCTATGGCCTTGACAGTCATCAAACCGACAGAAGTTGAAAGATATACTTTGGATGATTGGCCTTGGTCCTCGGTGCTTTTTCCCGAGGCACCTTTCATGCCAAGTGGATTGTTGACCTTAATCCTCGGTGTTTTTCCCAGGGAACCTTCTATGCCACAATGATAGGCTAGTTGGGATGGGATCTTGGATCATATCTACCCGAGACCCCTTCTGAGTCATAGTACGTAGGGAGCTCCACTATTATGTTCTTAGCGGTTAGGCGTATGGAGGTCTAGTCTTGGTAGTGTAGATGTCCGCCTAGTAGTGGAAAGCCTGTTTCATAGTCACTGTTAGACTACGATGGATGACACCTGAGAGGTTAGCTACCTACTTGAAAAGTGGGAACTACAAGTCTGTGTCGACATATCAGTGTGCATGTATGTGCTTGGATTCGTCATCGCATTGCATTCATAACATTTCATTGCATTACATACTCAAGATACTTATCATATAAGTTTGTATAGACACTCTTATATGATGAGTTACTTTACTATTAAGCCAATACTTACCGTATAAATCTGTATGGACATTTTTATAAGTTAAGTTACTTTCCTATTGTAGATTTATATGCTTAATGTATTGTTATTATTTGAGTAGAACTACTAATATAGAATGTGGATAATAATGTTATACACTGCTGCTATTACTACTCTTGATATATAGATTCTCCATCTACTTGTTATTACTGCTTATATATATTGTACCCTCTTCTTTTATTCGCCCGGTTCCTAAGAGCCTCTGGGGGAGCGGATGTGATACCCACTTAGTATTTATGAATAAAGGTTTCTACATCTTCCATTTTAGGAGGAAACCCCGCAAATAGAGCCGCAGCAGTAGGTCATACATGAGGGAAGCCATGCCAGGGTGACAGGGCCTTATACGATGTTACCTTCGGTGCCGTCAGTTACGGATGTGAGTTTTTGAGAAACTCATGATTGTAGCCCTTTGCGAAATTTTGGTGTTATCTGATATTAAAGAAGTATTGTAGCTTCTCATTATTATTATACTTGTTTGGACTTATATACTTGTGTGTATTTTGACTTCTGTTTTATATTCTTTGTGTTGGGTTGGCATGGATGATATTGGTTTGGCCGACAGGATAGGCATCTTATGGTACAGGTTAGCCCGTGTGTTGACGCTATAATAAGACGGCTGTTCTGGGCATAAGACTCCCCTCAGCCATGTCTTGTGTTCCGGGAGGGGGGTCTTACACATATTTTCATGGTCATACCTGTTATAAGGGATAATTACCTTCTGAAAGGTGGTCCGATGCACTATTGAAGCCTTGCCTTTCCCTTTGGAATGGGCTTCTCTAGTATTCCATTTGAACCCCAAACCTCTCTTATCTTTTTGAGAGGTGAGGGATTCAATGAGTGGAAAAACGATTTTGGGCTTAAAAAACACAACCACAAGCTTCCTCTCCTTAAGGAGCTTCTCTTCAAGATCCTTGATGATCTTGTTCTTCGAGCTAATGATGCCAATTTGGATAACTGAGATTGTGTTCAGCTGAATGACTTCCCTCCTCATCTAGGATAGCAAATGTTCTGACTTAGACTGTAGGGAAGCAGCTTACTGAAGAGAGGCAATCTCCTCAACTTATCTATTGACAAGCCTTTTGCTCTTCTTCAGAGCCACCAAAATAGCACCATACTTATCAATCAATTGATTGACATCATATTCAAATTCATATCCATCATCCTCACTAGAGGAAGTGGACACTTCAGAGTCTGAGCCAGTCTCATAAACAGAGGGAGAGTTAGGGAGAGAGTATACCTCATCAGGAATAAAATTGTCCAGATTGTCTTCAGTTAGGGCCATTAGACTGAACTCATCATCCTCTTCAAAGTAACTATCAACAGAGGATAATGGAGCTCTTATACCAGTTGAGGCCACTGGATGATTAGCCTCTACTTGAATAGAAATGAGACCAATGTAGGCCACTTCTTTCTCTAATTCTAAAGACTCAGAATGACTATTTGACAGGCTTATTTTCTTCTTGGCCAAGAATCTCTTTTCAACCTTCTTGTCCTTGTAATGCTTTTTTTTCAGACTTCTTGTATTCCTTCCTCTCTATTGGACTGTCAGCAATGACATGTCTAATCCTATTGCAACAGTAGCAACCAACATTAGTCTTAATATGTTTATTCTTCTTAGAGTCATACCTTTCCTAGAGGGGTCTTTTCTGTACTTATCCTTGATGGAATAAAGCTTTCTTAAAGTCGAGCTTGAAGAGCCCTTGTTCTTCCACTATCTTCTCCTGCTCATTATTTCTTAAATTATTTGTAGAACAGTGTAAGTTCTCCATCAGATGGTTCATTTCCTGAGGATCTGGGATCAGAACTCTCAGACTCTATAACTCCCTTTGATGGAGAAGGTGTCTTTTCTCTACTTCTCCTAGATGCTTCGGCTTTGAAAGACACAACTATCTCTTTGTTGAGAGTTTTGACAGCATCTTTTTCTGCCCTTCTGGAGTTTAGCTGCATCTCATGGGCAAGTAGCTTCCAAATAGATTTTGAGGCATTGTGTTGGCCAAGTTACCAATCTCTGTAATGGCACAAATCTTGATATCTTATTCCTTGTTTAAAGATCTCAAGAACTTGTCATTTAGCTCATAGTTTGTGAACAATCTATCATAGATGATCAAACTGTTCACTATCATGAAGAACTTTTCATAACAGTCAGCTATGGAATATTTCTTGCCTTGCTTGAAGTCCTCATACTGCTGATTCAGGAGGGATTTCTTGTCATCCCTGACCTCCCTTGTCCCTTCCATATTTACTATAAGAGAATCCCACATCCCTTTAGCAGTTTGTAGTGGACCAAGTTTAGGAATGTGGAGTCATCTATGGCACTAACAATAATATTCTGAGTCTTTTTGTCTATTATTGCTAAAATGACTTAATCCTTGGTCATTTCAGTATATTTCTTGGGTGTCAAGATTTTGGCATCTATAGCAGAGACCTTCATGGGAATGAAGGGTCCATCTTGAACTATTATGAATATCCAAGGGTCTGAGGCTTCCATGAATAGCCTTACCCTGTCCTTCAAGATCCTAATGTTCTCTTTCCTACATATAGGAAGTTTCATAGAGCTCAACTGTTTATGGTTCTCACCTGAACACATAAAGATAATCTTTAGCTACTCTTGGAGATATGTTCAGACTATTAAGTCCTTTTTGAACAACCTCCCTCTGATACCACTTTAAAGTCTTTGTTCAAAAGTAGCTATACACCTAGAAGGGGGTGAATAGGTTTTCAAGTCTTTTTTTTTAACTCTTTTAACTTTGGTTGTGTTCTGTGTTAGTTGTTATTGTTAGCTTTCAAGAGACATAAAAGAACACCAAAATTTGTAGTGGTTCACCTATCTAAGGTACATCAACTTTCCCCCTTAACCTATTTAGTAGTGAGCAAGATTCGGCTAACTCATTCTTAATCTCGTCTCCTTGATCTTACACCTTAGATCCCACAGGATCCTACACCTCACAGTGAAACTCACTCCTACAAATAAGAGTATAGTAACTCCTACCTCAGGATAGAAATCCCTACACTCAGAGATATCAGATCTCCTACATCAGATCTACATAGAGATCTTACCTCATGCACACGCCCTACCTCAGATCTTATATAGGATCCTATGACCCAGAGACTCAGCTCCTACATTCAGCCTTTATAGTACATGCTTACAACTCAGATAAATAGATGATCTTACAGATTAAGTAAAGTTTTGGTGATGATTTCCTCCAAAAAAATAGTTCTTTGAGTCACCTTTTTGAACTGAGAAAACAAATCGAAACTCTTCACAATAACAATACTTTAGATCTTCAGAGTAGTTCTGCTTGTGCTGATAAGAACTGATGCATAGCTCTATATCTTCTAGCTTTTGAGGTAATAGTGTTGTAAATAGTGTCTTTGAAGATGAACAATAACTTTTAAATGCTCTGCTTCTTCTGTTCTTACAGAAAACAAATATGATTTCTGATCTTGCTGAAGAAGAATTTCATATTTTCAATTCTTGACCCTTTGAATCAACAAGCCTTTTTCTATATTAAGAAGAACTTTTGTAAATCCGAGAGTGAAGGATTTACTCAGTTGATGGAGAAAATTACTGTCCCAAAAAGCTCTTTTAATTTCTTTGTAAAAAGTCATTTTTATGTCCAGTCGTCAAATGGCTCATTGATCTGTATGGGCAAGCCGAACTAGGTAACTATAAAGTTACTTTAGCTTTAATTGTTGTACAGAAGACATTCAACGCCATTTGTCTTCTATTGCACAATTCCCACAATATTTGAATTATGGATAATGTCAGCATGACTCAGTGCTTGTGGACTTAGAAGTTTTCAGACAATTTGTACAGGCGTTGAGTGCATCCTAGTGACACAACACAAAAACACTTGGTAGAAAATATGCACCTTGAGGTTTTGAGTGAACCTTCATCACTCAACTCATCTGACTTAGACATCTTAACTAATAAAGCGTTGAGTGAGCCTTCATCACTCTATGCTTTTTGACTTGGTAGAATTCTTCTGAGTGAAGGCATTGAGTAAACCTTCAACACTCAACACCTGTGTTATTATGCAGAGTAATTGATAAGGCGTTGAGTGAGCCTTCCTCACTCAATGCTTCTGTACATAGACAGATTTCCTTTTGAGTAGGTGTTGAGTGAACTGCCTTCACTCAATGCGTCTGGACTTTGCCAGATTTGAGACCTCCAACACTGAGGCTTTGACTGCTTGATGTTCTGTCAATGCTTTTAGCCTTCTGACATTATGTGAACTGAACTCACTCAACGCATCTGGACTTTGCCTGATTTCTGATTTTCCAAAATCTTGTCTTGAGTCAAACTAACATTGTGACCCTGGAAACCTGTTTAATCAAAGAACAGTAGAAAACCTGGATATATTGAACTTTAAAAATATATCAGATGCAATCATCTATATACTATTGACTTGTGGGTCTTCTTCAAATCTGGGATATTGTGATCAATGGACCCAACAATATGGAAAAATTAAACACCGGTCAGCTTTAGCTGACCAAAAATATAATGACTACACCCCATTCCTAGGGTGGTGGTACTACTTTCTTTCAAGCAAGCAATATAACAGTATGTAATTGCACATCCACCACAAACAATGCCATGCATGACCATATATTTCATGCTCTCATGGCACACTTTTAGTGTAAACCCTGAGTCCTACCTCAATCCTAAGGATGATTAACTTAGATGGTGCATTTGAGATTTTACCGTAAATGCCACACTGCCTTTCAGACTTCCCCAAGATCAAATAGTGCACCGAGGAGCTACTTCTTTACCAACTAGCATGGGATGGGTTAGAATAAGCATTGTTCGTGCTCAAATCACTATAATCATACTATTACGATTTGGGTATGGCTTCACCTCGGCCTATTAACACGATAACAAACTTATCTCTAACGGTTAGCACATAAGGTCACATAAGTAAGGCATATCAGGCCCTTCAGCTTCTGACGCTATGTACCTATTCCCCAGGACTTAGGCTTCATGGACACAAACATTGCTCACTGGGATCTATCTCAAGCGATATCCACTATTATCAAGCGATATAAACAAAAAAGTTATTCTATTACAATCTCCGGTATTCCATAGACTTGGCCTCCAGTACTCCAAGCTGCACCCTACAACACCCAGAACATGAAAAA
Organism: Platanthera zijinensis; assembly: GCA_039513925.1. Taxonomy (NCBI): domain Eukaryota; kingdom Viridiplantae; phylum Streptophyta; class Magnoliopsida; order Asparagales; family Orchidaceae; genus Platanthera; species Platanthera zijinensis. The sequence goes on from CM077083.1 coordinate 132,734,916, forward strand.
ACATACAATTTTTCATAGAGACTTCTCTAACACTCAAAATGAGACATCACCAATATCGACCAACTTATCGTAGATGGGTTTTGCATAATATGCATATGTCTTTACATTCATCTGAACTCTATATGCAATTTCTACCTGGTATACTCCGTATTGACCCATTAGAAATCTCTCTTTCCACTAATTAATGGAAACTTCTATGCAATTATGGCATAATTTGGGGACTAGCTTGTCCTAGTTTTAAGAAGGAGAATCGTCACCCTTGATGATCGTTTTAGTGTCATGGACTAGCAGTTGATCCGAATGGAAACACTTATAGTACTTTCCTCTCCTTGGATCTACCTTCAGCTCGTGAATCTAAGCTTGAAAGCTCCTTCAATGACTGAACATAACATTCTTCTTCCTTTACCCCCTTTTCCCACTTATTCCACTCCTTATTTTGGAGAGAGCAAGAGAGCGTTTAAATAAAATGAGAAGGACTCATTTCATTTGACAAATTAATACATACAGGATAAATTCCAGCCTTTGGATCCAAATTCCAGATAGAATGTATTACCATGATTTAATTTAAGAATTTTGTCTTTAGTGCTATCGCTAGTGATATTGACCTATTATCGGTGTTAGCTTAGGTAGTGGCAGTGGACCTTATCAATAATTGCTTTATGACCGCCTCGCCACTTAACAACCAGATAACACATGTCATGCAATCGCTTGAGATATCACACTATTGATGGTGTTAGCTCACTTTTTCTACTACATCGTCTTGCCGACTGCATTATTTTGTAGACTGCATCAGTTTGTCGACCACATCAATTTGTCAACTACATCGGTTTGACCACTATCACCAGCGATATCTTAATATTGCAAGACAATATCTCTAACAGCCAGACTCCTATTATTTTTCAATGTAGAGAAACCTAGAGTGTTACAAATCTCCTCCCCTTAAAGAAATTTCGTCCTGAAATTCTATAATAAAGAAAATAACATAAAAGTATAAAATTTAAATTGTATCATAGTGGAACACCTTGAGGAACTCCTCTGACATGGTTTGCTCACACTCCCATGATAGTTCCTCGCGAATGCAATTGCCCTAATACACTTTGATCATTAAGATCATTTTATTCTGCAATTGTTTGACTTTAGTTTCCTCGATGCAAATGGATCTGACCATCATCTTTATCCCACCATCGACTAGCACTCTATTAGCCACAATAACTTGAGAAGGCTCTTGCACAACCTTCCTTAGCACTAAAATGTGAAACACATCGTGTAAACTACTTAACTCTGTTGAAAGAGCAAGCTGATAGGCAGATTCACCAACACATCCCAATATATCAAATAGTCCAAAGTATCTAAAACTTAGATTTTTTAAATGTCCAAAATGTGACAAACCATTGAATGGATGTATCATTAAATAAACACAGTCGTCAATAATAAAATTGATGTTCTTGTGTTTGGTGATGTAGTATTTTGCAGGCCTATTCTGAGCAATTAGCAATCGCTCATAAATCATTTGAAACATTAAATTTGCTTCTTAGACATCATTTTGCTTAAACAACCTTGTTTCTTCTATTTCGCCTATTACTGCCTAGGCTATGGGAGTATGATACTTTTAACATAAAGGGACTCAAAGGGCGCGATTTGAATACTTGTTTGGTAGTTGTTTTTGTAGGAAACTCAATAGTATTGAGATGACCCTATATCTTTTCAAAATCCAAGGCACACATACATAACATATCCTCTATTTTCATTTTGGTCCTTTTGGTCTGACCATAAGTTTGAGGATGAAAGGTCGTGCTAAATTTTAGCTAAGTACCAAACAGTTGGTGGACTAGCCTCCAAGCATTTTAAGTGAATCGCCCATCTCGGTCTCTTATGATGTTATGGGGCGGAGCAAACATACGAAGTTATCAATGTAAAGTTTTGCCAACTTTTCCACTGAATCGTCTTTCTAGTTCGGAATGAAGTGAGACACTTTCGCCAAATGGTCTATGATCACCTAAATGGCATCATTCCCATATTGCGATCTTGGAAAGCCATGCAAGAAATCAATTGAAATATCATTGAAATTCAATTCTGGAATCAAAAATGATTTCAAACATCTACCAGGTTTCTTACATTCCTCCTTCACTAGTGCGCAAGTATGAAACTTTACCACATAGAGAGCTATGTCTTTCTTTAAACCTGGCCACCAAAAAAACTTTTTCGTGTCCTTGAACATCTTTGTGCTCCCTGGGTGGATAGAATACTATGTGAAATATGCCTCGTACATGAATTCCTCCCACAAAAGTTAACATTTGGGATGCATAAACAACTATCTTTCCACAAAAGACTTTCTTCAAAGGAAAACTCAGCATTAGACACATACACAGTCTATTCCATATAGTGCTTCATGTTTTCATCCAGCTCCAACGCCCATCGAACTCTGTCTGCAAGGTCATACTGCATATACACCCAATTTAAGAATGCATTCACGCTTGTTCTCTTATCAACACAAGAGATCTCTAAGGCCTCCAAGTCACGAATTAGATGTTCATCATGTATCTAAATCCAGTTTGTCTGTGTTAGAGCTCATCAACTTAACACATCAGTGACCACATTTCCCTTCCCGGGAGTGTAATGAATTTCAAATGTGTAGTTGGTGCCTACTAATTGTGAAGAGAATAAGAACTGAACTAGCAATCCAATTAGGCAAGTATACCTATCGAATTGTAGCTAGGGGACATAAGTGTGGTATTAAGATCCGGGAACTGTTGAGTAATTTTACTCACATGAAGACTATTTTCTTATCGAAGGATTATTTTAGGGTTTGTTAAAAGAAAACTAATTCCAATTAATAAAAGAAATATTGCGCTAAAAAGAGAACTACTTCCATTTAAATAAAGAGCTACTAAAAGCGATTACAACGAGGGGTTGTAATGATGAAATAAAAAGGGCACTCGATCGAGAATCTCCTTGGCAAAAGTTGATTTAAAAACTGTGATAATAAACCCTATCTTAATAAGGTAAAGGTCCTTGACCGTGGAGGTTCCTAAAGCTTGAACACGCTTCTCTCAAAGTCGTGCCCAACTGAGTTTAGGAAGGTCCGACCGAACTCTCGTACAAATCAGAGATCTAAAGCTCACTTTACGCGGTGAACCCCACTATTGTATTTCACTCCAATCCGGGAGATTTAACGCCTGCCTCTCTCGAGGGGTGCATTCAACTCTCTTTACTCTTTGGTGTTCACTTCAAACTACGAGCCTCTCGGCTAGCTAAGAGTGAAAACAAAGATGGAAATTATATATCGATGATATAACTCCAAACATGACTTATCAAGAGTAAATCGAAGGCCTAAAGCCTAAAAAGAAAAAGTAAACTTAAAGCATCATAACTTAATCAACTTGAACCTCAGATCATTAAGATCAAGTACAAGGAGGATTAGTTAATCATGGAGAAGTGGAGGAAGAGAGATGGGTAGAAGACCATTATGAAAACACAGTAAAAAAGGGGCACTTTATATTAATGCTAAAAGAAAACTACAACTTTGAAATAAAAGATTACAATTGAATGGAAATAAAACCTAAGCCTGCATTAACATTAAGCTACTAAAGCAATTACAAAAGCTATTACAAAAGGGGTACACTAAGCTTAGAATTAGTAAAAGCTTAAAATGAGAATGAGAGAGAGAGTAAGAACACTAAAAAAACTTTAAGAAATAAAAGGGCAGCACCTCCGCTCTCAACCTACTGCTTCTGGACACAAGGCGGAGCAACTGAATTTATAGAATTTTTCTCTGGATCGGTCATGCCCACCTGTCATGCCCAGGGAGGGCGTGTCAAGGGGGCGTATCAGGAATGGGGTTGACCTCAGGTGCTGGATTTTGGAGGGAATGATGATTACTTCAATACAACAGGGGACATGCCCTGGGACACGCCCATGTAGGGGGGCATGTAAGGCACGTTACGTCACAATCTTTGGTCGGAAATCCATCAATCATCGAAAAAGGTGGTACACACACGGTGACACGCCCGTATAGGGGGGCGTGTTAGTAATGTTGACGTGCAGCAACATAAATTCTTTAATTGCAGTAGTAGCCTCTTGGATCGGGGTGACAAGCCCAGAGACACGCTCAGAGGGGTGTGTCAGAGGGGCGTGTTAGGTGTTTTTCTTAGGATTTGGCTTCTGGCATTAAATTTCCTCGAGATCTGGTTACACGCCCGGTGACACGCCCAGGGAGGGCGTGTCTGGGGGGCGTGTCAGTGAATTTTGGCCGAAAACTATGAAAACCTGCAAAAAGAGAAGAAAACATTAGTGGAAATAATATATACAAAAGGAGGTCAACATTATTAACCCAGAAATCGGCGATCCCTCCCAAGATAGCCAGCTCGCAAGTCATGGACTACTCCAGGTTCCCTATGGAGGTCGCGGCCTATCAACCCTCTTTTTTATGGGGCGGACAGACTTTTCTATCCACTCATACCTTGCAGCTAGGGAGGTCACACCAGCCTTAACTCCTAGGTCACGCAGCGACTGCTCGTTTTGTAGGGGCTACATACTGCTTCCTATGTCCTACCTTGTAGGCCACGCGGTTAGATCAGCTAACTGCGCATTAGTTCCCTATTCCAATAAGTGTAGGCCACCAATCAATCACAGACTTACCTTACAATCCACACACACCGCCATATCACCATGCGACCTGCCCCACTATTAGAAAGAAGGTGGCAGACTCGGTTTCAGCCCGCCTATAGAGACGGCAACATGGACAACCAATCTACACCAGACCGCGCCATACAACGCGGTGTCAACTCCAGCAAGAAGGCGACCAGCTATATTCAGTCCGACAGGTGGCCTACCTCTGACGCAAGCCTCCAACAGCAGTGGCGACCTGCATTTAGGTTGCCAAATAGTAGTGGCGACCTGCCTCTAGGTCTCTAGTAAGCAGTGACGACCTGCCTCCAGGACGCCTGTCAACAATGGCGACCTGGACTCTTCAGTCTGCCAGGTTATCAAGCCACGCCCAGTAGGATCGACAAGCCTCCAACCGCAGAGGCGGACTACTCCTTAGCTCGCACAGCTCAATGCAGGCTCGCTCAGTGCAGCAAGGGCGGATTGATCTCAGTCCGCCAGCCATAGATCATCACAAGTATGCTTCCCTAACCGCACGACATGGTGCGGACTCGGCGGACTCCTTCTATGCTTGTTTCAACTTACCGCTCTACCAAGGGAGACTTTAAAAAGACCGTTACCTCCTCGAGCTTATAAATAGGCCCCCATACCTCTCAATCTAGGGAGTATAAAAGCACGGAGATACAGGCAGAACGACAAGGTCAAGTCATCAAGTCCTGCGGACTCAGTTTTCTAGTCTGCATGCCTAGCCCTTGCGACCTCCTCTCAGACCGTGCGGCCTCGTATGTCTTCTCATCCTGATCATGCAATCCGCTTGGCATAGTCTAGCGAGCTGCGGGATGAGCTAACTACGCGGTCTGCTGACCTCTATGGTTAAACTTTGCGGCCTTTGGCAACTTCATTCCTTAGCAGCCAGCTTCCCACTTTGTACCCTTTATTGGCTTTCCATGTAAAGATGCAATCTCAAGCTATACTATTGATTCGTAATCAAAGGAAAGCACGTCGCAGGAGTGGCATTTAAGCCGTGACGGGCAAAGTCTTCTGTTGCCACTGCTAGCAGCCCCCTTTTCTTCTCAACTCCTCTATTTATCTCGACATCAACCTACAGAACTAATCGTCAAAAGTAACCGTCTGCTTGACAGTTCCTCATCAAAATCCTCTTCATCCCCGCATCCTGGACCGATCGTGCTCCACTCTTGAGCGAGCTAGCAGAAGAGCGCATTTTCTTCATCAACATTTAACACGCGACCTTCAAATCTCGAACAGATGGTGAAGTTAGCGGTTACTCATACCAGACCATCAACCAGCCGAGAACCTTACTCCATCATGTCCTGGTGAAGATCCTCTTTGGGAAGCCTTATAGCAATCACGCAGAGAAACTGCCCAACAGTTTCAAGCAATCAACCATACTCTAGCTGCTATACTCAGCGATTAGAAGTGCAATCTGCAGCTGCACCAGTTCATCCAGTTAATCTAGCACTAGCATTGGAGACTCCGCAAGCTTATCCACCGGCCTATCCACCGGTCTATCCTCCTATTTACCCGTCAACCTTTTCGCAAGGGTCTGCAGCTCCTTTGCGATCTCAGAATGATGAGTTCATAGCTCGTCAAAACTTCTTCCAGGAAGCTGCCCGAGGAAGTCCAGCAAGATTTCTAAATTTTCAGGGAAGTCATCCCAACTCTTTAGCTCCTGCCTTTGCTCCTACCGCAAAAGCTTTTCCCTTCTATCCTCCTGCTCCTTTCGCAGCTACAACTTATGCTACCTTATTTCCTTATGTTGTAGGAGAACAGGAAGAGCCGTCACCATTTTCGGAGAATGCTTGATATGAACCAACTCTTGTTAACTTCAGAGAGCCGTGACTGCCAATTTACACTGGAGATACTGATCTAATGAAGCACCTTCAAGCTTTTGAATCAGCCATAGCTCTCAAGACCCTTTCAGATGTAACCAAATGCAAACTCTTTGTAACAACCTTTGACGGACAAGTGAGGGATTGGTTTATATGGACTACATCATCAGTCCATCTCTTCCTTTGCTGATTTGTGAAGTGAGTTTCTGCTAAGGATTTCTACCTCTACAAAGAGAAAGGGCGGACTAGAAGCCCCCTTTGAGATCAGGCAACAAGAGAACAAGACTTGGTCTCATTTTGTGGATCGTTTCCAGAAAGAAATATTGAACATTGAGGTCGTCGATCAAGAAATGTATCGAGTGGCTCTTAATAATGGCCTGCGTGAATGACCACTCCAGTTTGATTCTAATGTACGAGCGCTAAGTACATATCAAGAGTTGATTTGCTTAGCCAACTCATACATTTGAGGTGAGAAAAGCAATCCTAGCTTCGTTTGCAGGCATATAGTAGAGAAAGATTCTTCTTCGTCTTATAAGCAACCTTCGAGCTCCTCGGAAAGATTTTCCATCCTACTCAAGGAAGGGAAGAAGATTTAAATGCCATCAACACCCTTTATAGGGCCAAGATCATGCCCGAGATCAATTCTTACTATTGCCAACCTATGCTTCGCAAACAATTTCAGTTCATCAGCAGTAAGATGATGACTTGCTAGAGTACGAACTAGATGAGGCTATGCAAGAAGTGAGCCAAATCATGAAGGGTAGGGCTTATTTCAAAAGGCCTTACCAGCCGACAGATCAAAGATTAAAAGATTCAGATCCGTTCGGTGAGTTTCATAAAGAAATCGCACATTTGACTAAAAACTGTCGAGCGCTTTGTCAACTTGTACAAAAAATGTTGAGGCAGGGTAAGATGCGTGATCTGTTCCTGAAGGATGAACACTCTGATCTGTCTACTTCAAAAGGCAAAGAGGTAGCAAACATTCCTTGCAGCTCAAAAGGAGTGATCCAAATAAGTAATTACCCTGACCTCATTATAGGCGAGACATTTAATTTCGATGACGACAGCCTCTTTGGAAGACTGTTCTCAAGAAAAAATGACACCACAGTTCCAAAAGTTCCTTGTGACCATGGCTGGTTATCTTTGCTTTACATTCTTCAAACATTCTCTTTTAAAAAAACTTTTGAGTGTTCTTTCGTTTCATTTCTATGAATTTTACGTCAGAATCCCATACTAACACATTTCCCTTTATGGGGTGCTTCATCCTCTATCTTCTTTCATTGCCAAAAAGATCACGAAACCACCGAGGTATCGCCGAGTCTCTCTTAGGTCCCCCTCGAAGTTGGAATCCGGCGTAAGATACCAAAGACCACATATAGTGGGGAGTGTTCACATATGTGTGGTGGGGGCCATTCAACTCTCGTACGGAGGTTTACCAGACTTCAAATCCTAGCCGATATCTAACACAGAGTGAGCATCAAGGGAGGTCCCATGTGTTAGCTCTACTGCGCTACGTTAGGGATACATTACAGTTACGATGATCTTTGATGGTCAAGTAATGGCAATAAAGTGTAGCCTTGCCTCCTCAATCTTCTCACGATTGTAATGGATGAATACTCAATGGTACTCTCAATCCGTGCTTTCGCGGGGCCCACAACTCTGTTGATCAATCCGTAGACAAGCAATAGGCCACTTGGCGCATCTAGTCTAACTGATCAGTGATGCTTGTAAACCGAGGCATGAGAGCAGTGCATCTGTCGATCCATCTCAGGATTTTCTATGCTTGTTTTTCTTTTATGCTCTTCTATAGGATGCACGGCCAGCCCGCTCTATGTAGGACTGTACCATAGATGATCTTTCTTAGGCAAGCGATGTATAAGGCCCACGGGGAACACCTGTGGCAGTATCCAGTCTTTTTTTGGTCATCTGCGGGCGTAGCCCTCCTTTTTTTCATTTTGCCTTCTTATAGGTTAATAGGTTAAATCCAACCTATCAAAAGGATTTGCAGCATCTTCTTGCTTAAACTCACTTTATATATTCAGCTTTCATAAAGCTCTATCCACTGATGATTGATTATGCTTACTCTGTGTATCTACTATTCAATCAAGGATTCTATTTCTATTTATTGACAAGCCATGCTATTGAAATCTAATCAAGATAGTTCCATCTTGCTGATCTGGATTTCATATATAAAGCATCATACTTGATCACGCGAGACTATCACAATCGCAGTTCGATCTCTAGTCAGTTTATAGAAGAGTTTGTCAGGTATCACTTCTGCTATCCATTTATACCTTAATATATTAATAGTCAACATTTGCAAGTTCACTTCAGGTACTTGCAATTTACTTTTCTATCATATCTTCTGCTTACTGTTCTTTTGTAGAGATTAACAAATACTAGCAAGTTCCATCCAAGTACTTGCAATTTACTTTTCTATCATATCTGCTACTAACTCTTCTTTTGTAGAGAATAACAGGTATTAGAAAGTTCCATCCAGGTACTTGCAATTTACTTTTCTATCATATCTGCTGCTTACTCTTCTTTTTCACAGATTAACAGATATTAGCAAGTTCAACCCAAGTACTTGCAATTTATTTTTCTATCATATCTGCTGCTAACATTCTTTTTGCAGAGATTTGCATATATTAGCAAGTTCCATCCAGGCACTTGCAATTTACTTTTCTATCATATCTACTGCTTACTCTTCTTTTGTAGATATTAACAGATATTAGCAAGTTCCCTTCAGGTACTTAACACTTACTTTTCTATCATATCTGCTTCTAACTCCTCCTTTGCAGAAATTAGCAGATATTTGCAAGTCCTCCTCAGGTGCTTGAGACTTAGCTTTCTTCTATATTTTGCTACTTACTCTTCCTTTTGTAGAGATTAGCAGATATTTGCAAGTTCCGTCCAAGTACTTGCAACTTAGTTTTTTATCTGCTGCTTACTCTTCCTTTTGTAGGAGATAAAAGGTGCTTGCAAGCCTCCTTTAGGTACTTGCAAGTCTCCTTTAGGTACTTGCAAGTTATCATTCTTCCATGCTTTCCTCTCATCTTTTTTTTGTAGAGCTCATTGGAAGACATTCACATCTTCTTCATTTTGCAAAACAACTCAGATGTACGTTGTTTCGCTTGCATTAACTTTTCCTTCGCAGGAAAAAGATTTACATTTGCACCCCTTTTTTGAGGAGAGATATCAGGTTCTATCTCTCCCAACTTCTTGTTTTTCCAAGGGCTGGATCATGTTGTTCGTGGGTCTCCTACTTTTTCGAAGTTCCATCCGGGACTTAAAAAAGTGCATGGATTATGTTAACCCAGAAATCGACGATCCCTCCCAAGGTAGCCAGCTCGCAAGTCACGGCCTGCTCCAGGTTCCCACTAGAGGTTGTGGCCTGTCAGCCCTCTTTTCTATGGGGCGGATAGACTTCTCTGTCCGTTTAGGCCGCGCGGCTAGGGAGGTCTCGCCAGCTTGACCGCCCAGGTCGCGCAGCGGCTTCTCGTTCTGTAGGGGCTACAGACTGCTTCTTCAGTCCGCCCCTGCAGGCCGCGCGGTTAGATAAGCAAACTACGCATTGGTTCCCTATTTCAACAGGTGCAATCCATAACTCAATTGCGGACTCAATTGCCATTCGCACAGACCGCTATATCGCCAGGAGACCTGCCCCCTCTATTAATTAGAAGGTGGCAGACTCAGTTTTAGGCCGCCTGTAGAGACGGAAACATGGACAACCAATCTACACCAGACCATGCCATACAACACGTACTCTACTCTAGCAGGAAGGTGACCTGCTATATTCATTCTAACAGGTCGCCTACCTCTAACACAAGCCTCCAACAACAGTAGCGACCTACCTCTAGGTCGCCATACTGTAGTGGCGACCTGTCTCTAGGTTACCAGTCAGTAGTGGTGACCTGCATCCAGGTCGCCCGTCTGTAGTGGTGACCTGGACTCTTCAGTTTGTTAGGTCGCCAAGCCTCGCCCAGCAAGAATGACAAGCCTCCAGCCATAGAGGCGGACTACTCCTTAGCTCGCACAGCTCAATGTGGGCTCGCTCAACGCAGTAAGGGCAGACTCATCCCAGTCCTCCAGCCACGGATCAGCTCATGTAGGCGTCTATAACTGCACGACATGGTGCAGACTCGGAGGACTCCTTTGCTCGTTTCAACTTACCACTCTACCGAGGGTGATATTACGAAGACCGTTACATCCTCGGGCTTATAAATAGGCCCCCATACATCTCATTCTAGGGGAGGACGAAAGTACGGATACACAGGCAGAACGATAAGGTCAAGGCATCAAGTCCTGTGGATTCAGTTTTATAGTCCGTGCGGCTAGCCCTTGTGGCCTCCTCTCAGTCTGCGCAGCCTCGCTTGTCTTCTCGGCCTGATCACGCAGTCCACTCGTCATTGTTTAGCGAGCTACAAGATCAGCTAACCATGCGGTCTGCCGACCTCTATGGTTAAACTGCGCGGCCTCTAGCAACTTCTTTCCTTAGCAGCCAGCTTCCCCCTTTGTACCATTTATTGTCTTTCCATATAAAGGTGCAATCTCAAGCTGTACTACTGATTTGTAATAAAAGGAAAGCCCGTCGTAGGAGTGCAATTTAGGTCATGGCGGGAAAAGTTTCATGTTGCCGCTACTAGCGGCCCCCTCTTCTTCTCAACTCCTCCCTTTATCTCAAAATCAACCTGTAGAACTAATCATCAAAGTAACCGTCTGCTCGACAGTTCCTCATCAACCTCCTCCTCATCCCCGTATCCCGGACCGATTGTGCTCCACTCTTGAGCAAGCTAGCGGAAGTGTGTATTTTCCACATCAACAAACATATAATCTTACAAGACATGATTTGTGTATTAAAAACCTGAAAATACCCTAATAGTTTAAGCTACAAAACGTAATATCAAATTCCCCCAAACTTAAGCTTTGATTGTCCCCAAGCAAAGATATAAAAACTAGCTAACATAAAAAGTGACTAGTCAAAAGTTCTAATTTTGCTTACACAAGTACTATGAGAAATTTTAAGTAGGGAGAAGGTGAAACGTAAACCAAAAACAGTTACTTAGACATGGTTTAACAATTTATAAACTTTACTAATGAAAATAATTCATTCAAAATTTTAACAAAATTCTTTAAATATATTTAAGCAAAGCAACAAAATAAAAAAACGCATTGAGTTATTACTAGATCCAAGAGACACATTATAACTACATCAATCAAATAACAAAAAACTAAATTTAAATCCAATACTTTACTAATCTACTTTTCTTCTTTACTAAGCTAATAAATAAAATTCAAAAACATGAATCAAAAGGGCTTATTAGGACCGAAATGTTTGGCTTAGGATTATGATTAGGAGTGGAATTAAAAAAAACAAGGAGACTTTAAAATCACACTAAACCAAAAAAAAAGTTTCAAAAATTTCATCATAAATAAAATATTTTTCTTTCTTTTTCTTTTCCATTTTCTTTTCTTTCCTTATTTTTCTTTTCAAAACAAAGGGCATAAATAATTTGTCTTTTAATTTTGAAATTTACTAAACAAAAGTAAACTCTTCTTTTGAACATAGTTTTTAAAAAAGTTCTCCAAATATATCACAAAATAACCCTATCATAATCACGAAAATTTTTAATGAAACTCAAAAGGTTAGTTTGATTAGATTGGTTGGAAAATTTTAGCTTTGGTGAAAATGAAATGATAAGTGGAGATATCAATTGAAATCGGAAAAAGGCTCAAAAGTGGCTAACTAGGGATAAAAATTTTAGGTGGGCATGAAGACTCAAATTAAAACAAAAATGACCTAAATCATTTTCATGCTTAAAAAGTTATCTAAAACATTAGTTTTGAAAATTTCAAAAAGCAAATCCTAGATTATAAATGAAGACAAATGAAATTATCTTGAAAATAAAAATAATAAGCGACTTGGATCGTTCACATCTACTACGCTAATCAGAAGTTGACATTACAAAAATTATCCAAAAACAAAAAAGGAAAATAGTGGATGAAAGATTTTTAAGAAAGTAAAGAAAATAAAGAACAAAAAGCATAATAAAAATGCGAGTTTTAGAAAAAAGTTTCACATTAAAATGCTACTGTGAATTAGAAACACAGCAAGGACAATATTTTACTTGTGAACATAATTAAAAGAACGATTAGAAAGATAATAATTAGCAAAGTTGTTATAGGGAATATTAAGAAAAACAAAACAAAAGGCAATGGGTACTATTGAAATACAAAAATTCGTTTAAACTATTAAAGTCAAAACAAATAGTATATATATAATTTTTTATTTTGAAATATTCTATATTTTTTTTGGATTTTTAAGATATTTTTTATTTTTATTTTTCAGATATATATAAAATAATTTGATTTTGATTTTTTAAAGGAAACAAAATAAAGATAAGAGAAGGAGAAAATCCTCCCCCAAGCATAAAATGGAGATTATTTTAAATGGAGAAAGGAGGGGAAGGAGAGAGAGAAATTAAAATGAAAATGAAAGTACAGAATTAAAAAACAGGTACTTCCTCGAATTTATGCGTCACGAAAGTTGAGTGATGTCGCTCCCCAGTGCTAGTGCTTTGGAACTTCTTAAAATGTCATCATTGGACATCATTATGGATTCAACAGCATTGGAGCAGGCGATACAGAAGCTTCAGCTTGTCGGAGCCGTCCGGGGAAAAAAGTGTAAAATAAAAAAAATAGAAAAATAACTTGGGTTACCTCCCAAGAACGCCCTTTGTTTAAAATGTAATTTGAGCTCGACGCAACAAAATAATATTGTCCAAAACATTATTGTCCTAAATAATATTTACAGTTTTTAACAAAAAAGTCTTAAATTAGTTAAAGTTCGTGCAGAAGAAACTTAACATTATTCGAATGTATATCATCATCACGAGATAAATAGAGTTTAAGACACTGCCCATTAACTTTGAAACCAGCCTTATCAGGGTGTGAAATTAACATAATGCCATACATAAAAACTTCTTTAACAGAAAATAGCCCAGACCATCGTGAATTTAGATTGCTAGGAAATAAATGTAAATGTGAATTGTATAAAAGAACTTGATCGGCCTGTTTGAAGGTTTTTGGGTGCCGTAAGTGTTTGTCGTGAAAACATTTCGTTCGCTCTTTATAAAAGTTATTATTTTCGTATGCGTATGAGCGCCACTCATCGAGTTCGTTAAGTTGAAATTTTTGAAAATCGCCGACAGGGTGGGGATCGAAATTTAAAAACCTCAAGGACCAAAAAGCACGGTGTTCTAATTCTACGTGTAAATGACACGATTTTCCATAAACCAACCGATACAACGTACATCTGATGGTGGTTTTGTACGCTATTCGGTAGGCCCATGGAGCATCGTCTAATTTGATTGACAAGTCTTTTCTAGAAGTTGAAATAGTCTTTTCTAAAATACATTTTATCTCTCTGTTCACTACTTCGACTTGCCCGTTAGTTTGGGGGTGGTAGACAGTTGAAATCTTATGTGTAACACCATATTTTATATGAGTTTTAGAAAACTGCACGCTACAAAATTGTGAACCCCTATCACTAACGATTGCTCGTGGAGTACCAAATCGATAAAATAATTTTTTAAGAAAGTAATTATGACTCGGGAGTCATTAGTAGGAAGTGCTTGGACCTCAGCCAATCGTGAAACATAATATACAATAACTAAGATGTATTTGTTCCCGAAGCTAGAAGGAAGGGGGCCAACAAAATCAATTACCCAGAGGTCAAAAACTTCGCACTCGAGGTAATAATTTTGCAGCATTTCATTTTTATTGGAAATATTGCCCGACTGTTGGCAACTATCACACCTACTCACAAAATTTTGCATGTCTTTAAAGAGGCTAGGCCAGCAAAAACCTGCGCAAAGCACTTTGGGAGTGGTGCGAGCAGCTTGATAGTGACCACAGGTCGGTCCTTCATATAAGTACTTTAGAATATCTTCTCCTTATTCAAAAGAAACGCATCTCCTTATCACCTGGTCCGCACAAACTTTGAAAAGATGCGGGTCCTTCCAAAAATAGTTCTTCAACTCATAAAAGAATTTCTTCTTTTGCTGAGAGGAAAACTCCTTCAGGAGGACACGAGCCACTAAATAGTTGGCAATGTTTGCAAAGCAATGGGAAGGAGAAGTGTTAATAGAAAATATCTTTTCATTTGGGAAGAAATCATTAAACTTTTTTCATCTAAATTTTCTATATACGAATTATTTAGGCGAGAGAGATGATCGGCGGCAAAATTCTCGGCCCCCCTCTTATCGCGGATTTCTATGTCAAACTCCTGGAGGAGTAAGACCTAGCATATCAGGCGCGGCTTGGCATCCATCTTAGCAAGTATGTACATGAGGGCCGAGTGGTCCGTTAAAACTATAATTTTTGAAAGCGTAATATATGGCCAAAATTTATCGAAGGCAAAGACAACAGCTAGGACCTCCTTCTCCGTCATGGTATAGTTTTCTTGTGTAGATGTGAGTGTTTTACTCGCGCAATAAATGGGGTGGAAGTTTTTTTATATTCGTTGACCTAATACTACTCCTACCGCAAAGTTACTCGCATCGCACAT
The DNA here is from genome assembly GCA_039513925.1 of Platanthera zijinensis. Taxonomy (NCBI): domain Eukaryota; kingdom Viridiplantae; phylum Streptophyta; class Magnoliopsida; order Asparagales; family Orchidaceae; genus Platanthera; species Platanthera zijinensis. The sequence goes on from CM077083.1 coordinate 132,749,940, forward strand.
TATCTCAAAGGGATGGTACCACATTGGATCTATCATAATTGGTGCATTAATTAATTTATCTTTAATTATTTCAAAAGCAGATAGACAAAGGTCATCTAAAATAAATGGGGCGTCTTTTTTTAAGAGTTGAGGAAGGGATTTGGTGATTTTGGAGAAGTCTTTTATAAAACGGCGGTAATAGACAGCATGACCAAGGAAACTTCTTATAGCTTTAACATTCGTAGGTGCCGGCAGCTTTTCAATTACTTATATCTTAGCGATATATACTTCAATATCTCGGGCAGAAATCTTATGTCATAAGACTAACCCCTCCCTCACCATAAAATGGCATTTTTCCCAATTTAGGGCGAGGTTAGTTTCTTCGTATCTTTCTAAGACTTTTTTCTAAGTTTTCCAAGCAACTATCGAAGACATCGCCGAACACGGAGAAATAATCAATAAATACCTCCATAATACTTTCTATGTACTTGTCAAAGATGGATAGCATACATCTTTGGAATGTAGCTAGTGCATTGCATAACCCAAACGAAATTCTTTGGTAAGCGAAGGTGCTGAAAGGGCAAGTAAACATTGTTTTATCCTGGTCCTCGGGTGAGATAGGGATTTGAAAATACCCCAAGAGGCCATCGAGAAAACAGTAAAAGCTATGGCCCTATAATCGCTCTATGATTTGATCGATGAATGGCAAGGGAAAGTTATCCTTGCGGGTGGTGTCATTTAACTTATGATAGTCAATACACATTCGCCACCCCATCACCGTCAGTGTCGGGATTAAATCATTATTTTCATTCACAACTACAGTTATCCCTCCCTTTTTCGGCACTACCTGAACAGGGCTAACCTACTTACTATCTGAAATAGGATAGATAATTCTTGCGTCTAAGAGTTTCATAACCTCTCTTTTTACGACTTCTTTCATGCTCGGATTTATGCGGCACTGGGGTTTAATGTAGTTATGTGAATTATCTTCCATTAAGATTTTGTGGGTGCAGAAAGATGTGCTTATTCCCTTGATATCAGATATCTGCCAAGCAGTTGCTCGACGATGTTTTCATAAAACTAGAAGGAGTTTGTCATTTTGTAATTCAGTTAGGTAGGCCGAAAATATCACTAACAGTTTGGAATCTTTTTCTAGGAAGGCATACTTGAGATGTTCAGGAGGTTTTATTTATTCTATGGTAGGGGGTTCTTCATAAGATGTTTTGGAAGTTCTTTTTTTTCAAAAATAATATCTTCGTTGACTTTTAACTTATACGGAATATTTGAGGGGGTGGGGGGTAAATCAATTGCCATGGCAGTTTCTTGCAGACTTTAAGTAGGAAAAGTTGAGGAAGAACAAAAATCAGAAAATTCAACTTCAAAAATGCTGTAGGAAGATTCATCACTTATGGTATCTAAGAAGAAACATGAGTCGTCATTCTCCAGGGTATTTTCCTTCAAAGGGGTGATAGAGAAGGTCACATCATCGTCGCCTACTCGTAGGAAGAGCTTGCCATTGCTTACGTCAATGATAGCTCGAGAGGTGGCAAGGAAGGGTCAGCCGAGGATCAGGGGAACCTCAATGTCTTCTTCGATGTCCAATATGACGAAATCCATTGGGAAGATGTATTTGTCGACTTTGATTAGAACATCCTCCACTATTCCTAGTGAGTACTTAACGGATCTATTAGCGAGCTAGATAATCATACGCGTGGGGTTGAGGCTACCAATTCCTAACTTCTTAAATAACGAGAAGGGCATTAAGTTGATACTTGCACCAAAATCGGCCAATGCATGCGTGACAAAGAGATCATTAAAGACACATAGTACAGAAAAACTACCTGGATCACTGATCTTCTTTGGTAAACTGCTTGTCAAGATAGCAGAGAACTCGATGTTTAACGTGACATGCGATAAGTTATCTAACTTATTCTTATTAGTCAGGAGGTCCTTTAGGTACTTTGCATACATCAACATCTGGGAAATAGCTTTATGCAATCGTAGATTTATGTGGATTTGCTTAAACATTTCTAAGAAGCGGGTATAATGATCATGAAGACATTTCTTGTTAAGTTGGGAAGGGTATGGTGGAGTTGGATCATTTTTAAAAATGGTTGGTGGAGCGAGATGGTTTTCTAAAGCAGAGAGTGGAGTGATAACTTCTTTTTCAGCAGATGGTTGAATATTCAAAATGGGGGCGGAGCTTGCCTCGGGCTCCTCGCTAACCATACCAGAAACTTGCTTCCCACTCCGAAGAGTTATAGCTTTCACTTGCTCTCTTTGGTTGGGCTCGGTATTGGCAGGAAGAGACCCGGCGGGTCACTCAGATATAAATTTAGGTAGTTGTTCTATTTGATTCTCTAGATTTTAAACGGATCTGGCTAGGCTTCTTATTGTCGCATCATAAACATTCATATATTTTGAAAACATTTCTTCCAAGATTAGAGGTTTTTGATAATTTTGAAGTGGTGGAGGTGGTGCAAAAAAATCATTAGGTGGTGACGGGCGCATCGCGTTTGAAGGGTTATGTCACAACCCGCATTTTCCCAACAATAAAGCTATATCAGAGTGAGGAAAAATACATGCCGTGATGCCACGCCGTGCATGGGATAACTGCAGACGCTCAGGCAAGAGTCCAAACTCTACAGTTTTAAAAGAAAAAAAAACATATGTTATTATGAATGAAATCCAGTTTAATTTGAGAAGATAGCCGAATCCCTCGGCTTAGTGGATCATCTAGTAAACTATTAAAAATATTGTTATACGCTTCCGAAAGATACTTATTTAAATTGAATCTAACATCCTACATGAGTATAAATGTCCCAGAGGAACAACTCATGCTATGCAACTCTAAATTTATAATAGTATAGGAAAAAGTCTTTATGCTAACCAAAAAGTAGTGACTTAGTTTTTAAAGAAATTGCACGTAAGCTTTACTAATAATAGATTTTTTATAAGCTTAAAAATATCTAACATGCAGGCCTAGCAATAAATCATCCCAAAGAGCGAGTAATCTAAATCAAGCGTAAGAAAACAACATCAGCTAGCAAGTGTCAAAAATCAATAATCTTGTGGGCGTCAACAACCTGACACGAACCCACAGTACAAAGTATGTCTTAACTAGGAAAGAAAACTAAAACAACAAACTACCTCGCTACGGCGTGGTGAAAAGCAACAGCCAAAACTACTGCTCAAAGAGTCCAAAAACCAGCTCCATTACCTGCTACTGCTCTGAACCCGAGGCAATCCAAAAACAGAACACCTCAGCGAGAAGATACAAATGATGGCAGAAAAATTAGCTAAAATAAACAAAGGTAAAAAAGGGTACCAACCCAAGTCCAACGGTACAGGAGTAAAGTATCGAACACAAAAAAGAACACTTACGTGAATTGTCACGTACATCAACAAATACCCAAGATGCACAAGGCTATAAGGTGACAAATATAAGTAAATCATAACAAAAAAATTGCACAACCTTTATTAGACACCTGAGGTCAGCTCTACCAAAAAACACGGGCAAGGTGGTCACTAAACCGGACACACCCCTCACGAATGTATTATCCGTCTAACTGCGGGGAGTCTCATACCCTCCACCATACACCACATATGCCCCAAAACTTGGTAGACTTCCACAAGGTACAATAAAGGAACCAAACATTACAGAGGTGGTTTTGTCCACTAACTCCCGCAATCAAGAAACCCAAAGAAACCATAACATAAATATCTCGAGACTTGACACTTCGGATTCTACTTAACACTCTAGATTAAAGACGCGGTTGATCAACCTCTAGGAGCGATTTACAATCCTAGATAAACTCTAACATGCTCAACAATGATAGATACGAAATTAAATTTTACCGTTAAAACATTCCAAGAACGACTTAACATACCTAATCAAGATCGAATTAAACATGACATGATCCTATAATTCCAGACGACCAACAAGGAAAAGATTAAACATAGAAATATCTTGGGAGGGAAAAAGTTTTGAAAATTAAAGAACAACTGTAGAGTTACCAGAAACGGACAAGAAGAAAAGGGGGAACCACCACTTGCCTTGGTTTTATCGGGAGAGTTCACCGAAACCCTCCACGTCATAGATCGGGGCAAAGGAACGCGGGAGGAGTCAAAATCTGAACAAAAATTGCCGAAATAGAGGTTAGGGCCAAAAAACCCAAACAAGAAAACTCGAGGAATGGGAAAGATTTTACCACGATGGCGTAGCTCTTGGCGAGAGCTTTCCAGATCTACTCGATTGGAGATTTGGAGCACCGGAGCACCGTCGGCGGCTACCAGAAGATTCAGGAAAATAATCTCTCTCTCACTCAAGCAACTCTGGTTCGGGAGGAAGTCGGGGAAGATGAAGTTTAATTTCTAATAACCTAAGTGAAAGAATATATATGTATATATCTATTTATAAAATATTTTGTCTAAACCGGAAGGAAAACGGACCAATTACGAGAAGTTTTGCGGGAACAAAAAATAGAGGTATAGAATGGCTTCAAATCAAAAAGTGCCCAACATGAAAGTTGTAGATCTCATCGAGACGAACATATTTTTCGTTAAACATTTTTCCATGCAACACAGTTTTGACCCTTACAATGGCCCCCGAACTCAAAGTGTACAGGACTACTCAAGACGGATGACCGACTACTCGAGAACAACTTTAGAGGTATTCGAGAACCAGGAAGCACATTACTCTAGTAATAAAGCATTACTGGAGTAGTCAAATGAGTTACTCGAGAGTTTGAAAAGCATTACTTGAGTAGAAAGGAGGCAGCTCTCAAGAGCAATGAACAGATCATTCGACAAGAAGGAGAAGGCCACTCGAGAAGATCCTACAGCCACCTGAGAACTCAACAATTAAAGAACAGTGTTATGAATAGTGTTTTTTACGAAAATACCCAAAATCAAACTATAGAGATGAATAGGGAATCACATTTTTGAATAGTGTTTTAATATTAAAATATTCATATTTATATTTTTGAACAAGGAAAAACAAGTTCAAACGAAGGCCCAAACGCGCACCGAATTAAACGAAACTCACACCGTAGGCGAACACTGATGCTACAAACCCAATGACGAAGTCAAAACCTAAATCCGACGAGCCATTCCTGAGATATTAATTTTCAAAGTTTACGGCGAACATAAATTATACAAAACTTCCAAAAATCGCCGAAGCCCGAATATTGCTCGAATTGCGATGAAACTTGACGAGCAAGTCCAAAATTATTAAACTTGAATTCCAAATGCAAAATTTTCCAATAACAACAAAAATTTTCCCGACTCGACCACACGGATGCGAAAATGCCTTAAGGGTGCTGCGCCGTCAACTCAACGATAAATGTAACGCCACAACGTCATAAATACGACGATACCAAATCAAATAAAATCATCGAAAAATCGAGGGCGTTACAGTCACTCCACCTACAAAAAAGGTTTCGTCCCGAAACTTAACACAACTTCAGAACCAAACCAAAGTGAGAAATCAAACTTGACGGAAATCATAAAGACATACCCGAACTAAGAGAAGAGGTGTGGATGAGATTCCCTCATCGCCGATTCCAATTCCCACGTTGCACTCTCGACGTCTTGATTTATCCAAAGAATCTTGACCATGGGGATAGTCTTTCTCTGCAACACACTCTCTTGAGAATCCAGAAAACGAACAGGTTCTTCCACATACGTTAGGTTGGGCTGAATCTACGGTATCGAGTCGAGGACTTGATGATCATTTATAATACACTTCCGCAACTGGCTCACATTGAACACATCATGGACACCAGGGAAGGTAGCAGACAACTCCAGCCTATAAGCTGACACTCTGATGGGCACAAGAATCCGGAAAGGTATCACTTACCGGGGGTCTAACTTATGGTTTCTTCCAAACCTTTTAACGCCAAACATCGGAGAAACAATCAGAAAAACCATGTTTTCAACGGAAAACTCCAGATCGACCCTTCGTCGAATAGCATATTTCTCATAACGCTCTTGCGCTACACGAAGCTTCTCTGGAATATGAGTTACAGCACAATTCATCTCTTCAAAGGCTTTCGGACCTAGCAACTGTCTCTCACCAACTTCACCCCAAAACAAAGGAGTTCTACAATGCCTCCCATATAAGGCCTCAAACGGGGCCATATGCAGACTCTCTTGATAACTATTATTGTACGCAAGCTCCATGAGTCCGAGACACTCATCCCAAGCTCCACCGTGATCTAAAATATAACACCTGATCATATCTTCTATGATCTGATTTACTCTTTCTATTTGTCCATTTATCTGCGAATGATAGGCGGTGGAATACCTTAAATCATTACCCAACCCCTCTTGTAAGCTCTTCCAAAAACCGAGACGTAAATCTAGAGTCTTGATCCGATACAATGCTAACTAGCACTCCATATAATCTGATGACCTCATCAAGGTATATCTCCCCTATCCTTTTCATAGAGTACCAAATCTTAAAGGGAACAAAGTGAGCACACTTTGTCAATCTATCGACTATCACCCAAACAGAGTCATGCCCACGTGAAGATTTCAGTGCACTGGTGATGAAATCCATTGAAATACTCTCTCATTTCTTACTTGGAATATCAAGCGGTGTTAATTTACCACCCGACCTTCTATGGTCAGCCTTAACATGCTGACATGTAAAACATTCCGATACAAACTTCGCGATATGATTCTTCATTCCTAACCACCAAACAATTTTCTTTAGATCCTTATACATCTTAGTGGAACCAGGATGGTAGGCTATACAGGAACCATGAGCTTCAGCATAGATCTTAGCCCGAATGTCGCTAAAGGCGGGGATGCAGAATCTACCCCGATACTTTAAGGTATTCAACTCATCCAAGGAGAAATCCGGTAGCTCTCCCTTCACTATTCTATTCCGGAGGTATAACAAATCCAGAGCATCCTTCTGATGTGCTCGAGTAAGGGAAATCCAAGAGGGTTATTCTGCTTCTAGACTAGTAGGCACATTACCACTCCCAACCTCAATATCCAACAACAGGAATTCTTCCACTAAGGACTGTACCGATAGATTAAAAATTTTTGTGGTCTTTCTACTCAAAGCATCGGCTACTACATTAGCCTTTCCTAGATGATAAAGAATTTCCACTTCATAATCAGCCATATATTCTAACCACCGACGCTGGCGCAGATTTAATTCCTTCTGAGTGAAAACGTACTTCAAACTTTTATGGTCCGTATAAATCTTGCACAGCTCACCATACAATAAGTGTCGCCAAAGTTTCAGTGCATAAATTACAGTAGCAAACTCTAAATCATGTGTAGAATAGTTTCTCTCATGAATCTTTAGTTGCCTCGATCAATACGCGATCACCTTACCATCTTGCATTAAAACACAGCCAAGTCCGATGTGTGATGCATCAACATACACATCATACTCAACTCCTTCAGTAGGTAAGGTTAAAATTGGAGAAGTACATAATCTCTTCTTCAACTCTTGGAAGGCTTCTTCACTCTTATCGATCCAAATGAATGCAGTATTCTTCTGGGTAAGTCTAGTTAGAGGACCAGACAACACTGAAAACCCTTCCACGAATCTTCTATAATATCCAGCCAGGCCTACGAAGCTCCTAATCTCCTTAGGTGAAGAAAGTCTCTCCCATTCCATCACAACATAAATCTTGGTTGGGTCTACCGAAATACCATCCTTGCTAACAACATGACCCAGAAAAGTCACCTGAGGTAGCCAAAACTCACACTTGCTCAAGTTCGCATATAACTTATGCTCCCTCAGGGTCGACAAAATCAAATACAAATACTAAGTATGCTCCTCAACATTGCGGGAATACACCAAGAAATCATCTATGAACACAATAACACATCGATCTAAGAAATCCTTAAACACCTTATTCATCAAATCCATGAAAGCAGAGGGTGCATTGGTTAAACCGAAAGACATCACCAAAAAATCAAAATGTCCATGTCGCAAACGGAAAGCGGTCCGAGGAAAATCTGTATCGCGAATTCTCAGCTGGTGGTAGCCTGACCGAAGATCGATCTTTGAAAATACTGAGTTATAATGCAACTAATCGAACATATCATTAATCCTTGGCAGGGGATATCTATTTTTAATGGTCACTTAATTCAATTCTCCGTAATCAAAGCAAAGCCTCATCGATCAATCATTCTTCTTGAAAAACAAAACAGGAGCACCCCACGAAGAAGAACTTGGTCTAATAAAACCACACCTCATCAACTGATCGAGCTGTGCACGCAACTCATTCAACTCACGCGGAGCCATACGGTATGGTTCTTTGGTATCAGGATGAGTACCTGGCTCGAGGTCTATCAAAAACTCTATCTCCATCACCGGTGAAAGTCCTGGAAGACAGTCAGGAAAAACATCTGGAAACTCTCGCACCACCGAGATATCCTCAAGAAGTGGTGTAACAAAAGTAGTCTCCAAAGCAAAAATAAAAACCAAAAATGCCTCGCAACCAGACTCTATAGCACGACAAGCACGTACCGCAAAAATAATAGGGGAAACCCTGTCCTGAAATAAATAGATGCTCATAGGTTAGTCATTGTCCATCCTGAAGTCCAGTCTCTTTGCCTTGCACTGGATGAGCGCATCATACTTGGAAAGCCAGTCCATGCCCAAAATCATGTCAAAGTCCGCCAGATCTAACACCATCAGATCTACAAAGGCTAGGAAATCTTCTTGGTATATAGGGCATCTCAGAACTCCTTGATTAGATATCACTGAATCACTGGAGTTAAGCTTGACGTTGAAGTAGTCTCCTAATTGATCCACATCCATACAATGTTAATCTACAAACCTCCGGGCTACAGAAGAATGGGTGGCACCCGAATCAAAAAGGATGCATGCCCACCTATTCCGCACCTTAAACTCCCCTAAAACCATAGCATACATAACTAAACGAATGATAAGTAGGGAAACAACGATAGATAATAAAGATAAATTAAACTGGGGCTAACCTGATATAACTTGCGTAGATGTTTGAGCTTCCTCATTCGTCACCACGTTCAGCTTTCCTTTGCCTTTGTCCTAGTTTGGTGGCGGCGGGAGAGCTTGAAGCGGGGTAGGCTGCAGTGGGCACTTAGCCTGGGGGCACGAAGACTTTTGGTGTCCCTTCTGCCCGCACTGGAAGCAAGCCTTTTCCTTCATCCAACAATGACTCACATCATGACCCTTCCTTGCACAGAACGAGCACACTAGCTCCCCCTTGGGTGCACCTTGGATGGCATGCACATGCTGCTGCTTCAGGGTAGTAGTCCTCTTGAAACACCTTTCATAAGGGTGGCCAGGTCGACCACAGAAGCTACATATTTCTCCACTTTTCTTTTTCGAAGAAGGGTCGGATGCCCTAGATCTTCCATCCTCAACACCCTTCCTCTTTTCTTTCCTCGCCACAGCACCTCGATTCATGGAATTTTCAATCGCCTCCACTTTTAGTGCGGCTTCCACTGCCATAGCATAACTGTTAGCTCCATAAGCGCATGCCCACTGTTGGACATCACTTCTTAGTCCTCCTAGGAAACGTTTCACTCTACCATCCTCTGAAGCTACCAAACAAGGAGCAAATCTACTAAGTTTGCAAAACTCAATCTTGTACTCGCACACTGGGAGCTGTATCTGCTTCAAATGCAAGAAATTATTCATCAGGCGGTCCTGCTCGACTGAGGGTAGAAACTTCTTCAGCAGCATCTTCTTAAAAGATTCCCAAGAACAGCCTTCGTTCAGACACTCCCTTTCCCGAATCCACCAACTCTTTGCCAGACCTTTTAACTGATAGGCCGCAATCATTACCTTCTAGGTTTCTAGAATTCCGGAATACCAAAAAATTCTCTGCGATGGAGATGATCCAATCATCTAAAACCATGAAGTCAGCACCCCCGTCATAGGTAGGAGGTCTCAATCGCTGGAAATGCGTGATGAAATTCATCTCTGCTAATAGCATCACTAGGTGCACCAAAATAGAAGGGGCATCGGGTATGGCTTGCTCCACGGCAATATCTTGCACTAAAGGTTGCTGCGTGGGATCGGCAGACAAGAAGGTCTGAATTTGCGATTGCATCACAACTACTTGCCTCGATAGAGCCTCATTGATCTTATGCAGACTCTCATTAATCGCATCACTCTGCGCACCAGATGACTCATGTTGGAGTTACCATGGTGATCAAGAAGTGGTCAAACATGTAATCTCACTGCCAATGCGATATGAGCCTGCAGGGTCGCACATAAGAGCATGTGGAGAAGTTGGAAGACCGACTGTGTTGGTAAGGGTTACCAATCACTGCACAGAATGGGGTTGGGCAAACGTTGCCAAATAAGGTTCTTAGAGACTAAGGCAAATTCGTCGAGAGTTGTCGAGAGTCGTCGAGAATCGTCGAGTATGACTCAACGCTCTCAACGCCAAGGCAGATTCGTCGAGAATCGTTGAGTATGACTAAACGCTCTCAACGTCAAGGTAGATTCGTCGAGAATCATCGAGTATGACTCAACGCTCTCAACGCCAAGGCAGATTCGTCGAGAATCGTCGAGTATGACTCAACGCTCTCAACGCCAAGACAGATTCGTCGAGAATCATCGAGTATGACTCAATGCTCTCAACGCCAAGACAGATTCGTCGAGTATGACTCAACGCTCTTACCGTCGTTTCTGCAAGGTGTTTCTCGCCGATCGATTCTGAAACCCTATTTTTGTTGTGGTCTGCGGATAGCGATTTTGCCTAGGTTTATTTATGCTTTGAGTATAAATAGACACTTAGGGTTTTGGGAAGTACATGAATCGGATTGATCAGGCTTTTCTCCTTTGACCGAATCAAAACCGACGGAACTGTTTCGCCGTTCTACCGATCTGTCGAATCCCGAACACCGCCGGACGGAATTATTCTGCCGCTGTGTGTGCTCCGCTGACCTCCTCCTCTCCGACGATCGTCGTCGGTATTGACTTTCCTTGCGCGGACCTAGCAGTCCATGGAATCGCAAGGTGTGGTTGATCTCCTTCCCGACCCTTCGTGCGACGAAGCTAGGTGTTCTCCTGCTCGTGTGGATTTCTGCAGAGACGTAGACATTATTCTATGTGGAACTCCCCACCGACAGGACTCAGATCTTGGAGCGTCTTTGTTGAGTTGTGACTCAACACCGAAGAGGTAATTTTGTCTTATTATTTTGATAACTTCTTGATTCAACATTCATGGCCCGATCCCATCTCTTTTGGGTTGTCTTTATGTTTTATTCCTTCCGCTGCGTGCACAAGCGTTGTGCCATCCTCATAGAGAAACCCAACCGTGGTATCAGAGGGAGGTTTCGGCCATGATTGTTGTTTTGGAAGTTAGGTTATTCCAGTACGTGTAAACCTAGGGATTTAGAAGTGTTCTAAATGTCTAGATTTAATCTTGGCACCCCGCCGTGAATGTCTGGAATCTTGTGGTAAATTCTAATCGTTAGGAATTATTGTCTCCTTAGCAGTAACCATCCCTCAATTTTGTTTTGGATTTTGAATCCAACAAGGAAAGATGAGCTTGTTTACTACTTTAAGTTGAGTTGCCTTTGTCCCTTGTCTAATGCTTGTAAACCTGAAGATTTGGAAGTGTCCAGATGTTCAAATCTATCCCTTTTCTCTATCAAATGTTGATAGTGTTCTGTTGTGCACATAAGGGATGCATGGGGATTTTAGTGAATTGTTTTTCTTTGGATGTGCACAATGATCAAATGTTGATCATGGTTTATTGCTAACCTATAATCAAAATCCCTTCCTCTAATATTAAGTGTTCGGATGCCTTCTGATGGATGACACTCTTCCTGCCTCGATCGATGAAGTGTGGGCTTGCTAAAGCAAGGTGCATTAATCTATCTTGGTAAGGGTGCGAGCGGATAATTGTGATATCCCACTATCGACATCGGGTATAGCTTAACTAGGTGACCTCAAAGGTTGAGTGCCTAGAGGCATAGGGTTGGCATGCAGCATATGATGGATGCAAATAAGGAGTTATTCACCAACCATACAAGAATTGCATGAGGATGCAATTTGCAAGCTTTTCCTACCTAAATAACCACATCGTGAGAGGAAAGCCAAAGCTGACTCATTGTGTTGGTAAAATACGGATCTTGTCCACTAAGAGAGTAGCTCGCATGAACTCTCCGAATTGATAGTGAGGGCTATTATTTCGAATAAAATAGTGGGAGTTTTTAATTGAAGTCCAAATTAAGAAAATAATTGTATTTTGAAATTTTGGTACTGATATTATTCTGCATGAATTCTTGTAGAATTCCATGGCAAGTGGTTAACACTCCACTCTGTCTCTGAGTGCCATCCTTGAGAAGGATAAGCTCAGTGGAACTAACTACATGGACTGGTACAGAAACCTGAGAATTGTTCTCAGGCAAGAGCGAAAGCTCTATGTCTTGGAAGAAGAAGCCCCCGAGGTGCTGACCGAGAATTCTTCCCATGCTGATAAATATACTTATAAGAAGTATACTGATGACGCCTTGGACGTCGAATGCCTTATGCTTGTCACCATGAAATCTGAGCTTCAGAAGCAACATGAGAACATGGGGTGCAAGGAGATTGACGAGCATCTCAAGAAAATGATTCAAGGGCAAGCTCGTCAAGAGAGGTTTGACGTCACAAAAGCGTTGTTTCAGTGCAAGATGGGAGTTCGAGACTCAGTAGGGACTCACGTACTCAAGATGTTTGGGTATATAGAGAACCTTGAAAGTCATAGTTTTCCTCTGGGTCAAGAGTTGGCCACAGATCTGATCCTGCAATCGTTGCCGGACAGTTATGAGCAGTTTGTCTTGAACTACAACATGAATGAAATAGACAAGACACTACCCGAAATCCTAGGCATGTTCAGAACTGCCGAGATCAACATGAAGAAGGCGAAGCCTGCCAGCCCCATACTGATGGTGCATAAGGGCAAGGGCAAGGGCTCTAAGAAGACGAAGGTGGGACCTAAGTCAAATCTCGAGCCCAAGTCTTCTGCACTGATGAAAAAGAAGAGCACGGTGAAGGAGGGGAAATGCCACCACTGTGGCAAGGCTGGTCATTGGAGGAGGAACTGTCCTTCTTATATTGAGGGTCTACAGAAAATGAAGGGATGTATGAATTCCGCTTCAAGTATTTACGTTATAGAGATAAACCTTTCTGCTCCTTCATCTTGGGTATTGGATACTGAATGTAGTTCACACATTTGTACAAATGTGCAGGAACTGGGAAGGAGAAGATTGCTGAGTAAAGGGGAGGTGGACCTGCGTGTCGGCAATGGAGCAACAGTTGCTGCTGTAGCCATAGGGGTTTACCGTCTTTCTTTGCCCAGTAGGCTTGTAATAAAACTAGATAACTGTTATTTTGTTCCGGCAATAACTAGAAACATTATATCCATTTCATGCTTGGATATGATTGGATTTTCTTTTATAATTAAGAACAACTGTTGTTCTGTATTTAAGAATGATGTTTGTTATGCTGTAGCCCAATTGTTTAATGGTCTTTACGTTTTGAACTTTGACCATAAGATCTATAATGTAGAAAATAATAAAAGACTAAGAACAAATGACTCAAACCCTACATATCTCTAGCATTGTCGTTTGGGCCATATAAACGAGAAGCGCATATCCAAGCTCCATAAAGATGAACTTTTGGACTCATTTAATTATGAATCATTTGAGCGATGCGAATCTTATTTGTAAGGCAAAATGACTAAAGCCCCTTTCACTTGTTATACTGAGAGGGATGCAGATCTCTTCGGTGTTGTACATAGTGATGTATGTGGACCCATGAGCTCCATGGCTAAAGGTGGGTATTTCTACTTCGTTATATTTACTGATGATTTCAGTAGATACGGATATATGTATCTTATGAAGTGGAAATCCGAGACCTTTTAAAAGTTCAAAGAGTTCAAAAATGAAGTAGAAAAACAGTTGGGAAAAAGGGTTAAAGCACTCCGATCTGATCGAGGTGGCAAATACCTGAGTCATGAGTTCCGTGATCATCTGAAAGAGTGTGGTATTGTATCACAGCTCACTCCACCTAGAACACCACAGCATAATGGTGTGTCTGAGAGGAGAAATCGTACTTTATTAGACATGGTATGTTCGATGATGAGTCATGCAGACTTACCTGTTTCCTTTTGGGGTTTTGCTTTAGAGACTGCTACAATGACACTGAATCGCGCTCCAATGAAAACGGTTCTGAAGACACCATATGAGATATGGACTGGGAAGTGTCCTAGTATGTCATTCATTAAAATCTGGGGCTGTGAGGCATACCTGCGACGTCAAATGCCTGACAAGCTGGAACCCAAATTGGATAAATGTTATCTGGTTGGATATCCTAAGAAAACGGAAGGGTATTACTTTTACCTACCGTTTGAGGGCAAAGTGTTTGTCGTGAGGACTGGTGTCTTCTTGGAGAAACAGTTTTTATCAAGAAAGACTGAAAAGGTAGACTTGAAGAAGTTCAAGAACCACCATTAGTGAATGAACTGGAAATGGATTCTGAGACAGGACTACAAGATGTTGTAGCTAGAGAACCTAATCAAGAAACACAGGTCCTACGTAGATCTAGTAGACCAAGATTTGAACCTGAGAGATATGGATTTCTCGTGTCTCAAATAGGTAATGTGTTGCTTATGGATCATGATGATGAACTAGCAACCTACCAAGAGGCTATCAATGGACCGGACTCCGACAAATGGCCTGAGGCTATGAAATCCAAAATGGACTCCATGTATGCAAACCAAGTTTGGAACTTGGTGGAACCACCTGAAGGGGTACGACCCATAGGGTGCAAATGGGTCTTCAAGAAGAAGACCGACATGGATTGGAATGTATAGACATTCAAAGGACGACTGGTGGCTAAGGGTTTCAAGCAAATTCATGGTATTGACTATGATGAGACTTTTTCCCCTATTGCCATGGTAAAGTCCATAAGGATATTGCTTGCTATTGCTGCATATTATGACTACGAGATCTGGCAGATGGATGTCAAAACGGCTTTCCTTAATGGAAACCTCCTTAAGGAAGTGTACATGACATTACCCGAGGGTTTTGTATCCCCAAATGAAGCCACTAAAATATGCAAGCTGAATAAGTCTATCTATGGATTTAAACAGGCCTCTCGAAGTTGGAATCTTCGTTTTGATGAGAAAATCAAAGAGTTTGGTTTCATCAAGAAAGAAGATGAGCCTTGTGTTTACAAGCGAATCTGTGGGAGCATTGTTGTCTTCTTGATATTGTATGTAGATGACATACTTATATTGGGATGACATTCCTACCCTGAAAGTTGTTAAGAACAACCTAGGGAACTACTTTTCTATGAAGGACGTGGGTGAAGCGACTTATATACTCGGTATTAAGATCTATAGAGATAGATCGAAGAAGTTGCTGGGTTTGACCCAGAGTACATACATTGAAAAGGTGTTGAAGCGGTTCAACATGCTTGAGTCCAAGAAAGGATTTTTACCCATGTCTCATGGTGTGAATCTCTCTAAGGACAAGTGTCCAAAATATTGTGAAGATAAGGACCGCATGAAGTTGATTCCATATGCTTCGGCAATTAGATCAATCATGTATGCAATGTTATGTACTCGACCCGATGTCTCCTTTGCTTTGAGCATGACTAGCAGGTATTAGTCAGACCCCGATGAGTGTCACTGGACTGTAGTCAAGAATATCCTAAAGTACTTGAGAAGGACTAAGGATGTGTTCTTGGTGTATGGTGGAGAGGAAGAGCTCGTTGTAAGTGGTTACATGGATGCTAGCTTCCAAACTGATAGGGATGATTCAAAGTCTCAGTCAGGGTTTGTGTTTTGCCTTAATGGAGGAGCTATGAGCTGGAAGAGTTCCAAGCAAGAGACAGTTGCTGATTCTACAACGGAAGCCGAGTATATCGCTGCAGCTAATGCAACAAAGGAGGCTATATGGATTAGGAAATTCATCAACGAGCTTGATGTAGTTCCTAGCATTTTTGGTCCCGTAGTTCTATACTATGATAACAAAGGTGCAATTGCACAATCTAAGGAACCTAGATCCCATCAGCGCTCCAAGCACATACTTCGGCGGTCCCATCTTATTTGTGAGATTGTCGAACGAGGAGATATGAACATTTGCAGAGTACCGACTGAGGAGAATATTGCGGATCCACTGACAAAGCCTCTCGCACAGAGAAAGCATGATGGTCATACTAGATCAATGGGTATGCGAAACCTAAGTGATCAACTCTAGTGGGAGTCTTGTGGGTTGCATGTAAACATATATTCTGTTGGCTGTTTATTGTTTATTCATATGATGAATTGTGTACCAAATGTTTTTTTTACAATTAATGGAAAGTTCTTTTATTATGATTTTCTTATGTGATAGTTAAATTATAACATAATAAATACCCTTAGAGTGTTAGCTTCCATAGGACATCAAGTACGTGACTTGAATGTGAGAGCCTATGATTTATTTGAAGCTTCATTCTTAAAAGGTCCCTGGTCGTTGTATCATCATAGAAGCTAAGGGTGATGATGATACCTAAAGACTATCACGTGCGTTGACTGATGACCAGTTCTTACAGGTCATGATATTGTGATATCAAGTCATCATGTGGGTACTTGTTAATGAACAAGTTGTACTTGACAGACCCATCCTGAGACAACTTTGTGGATTGTTATCTAATCGTGTCACAAGTAGGTCTCTATTGGCAATGGTGTTGTGGTCCTTTGACCTGACGTCACAACATTCATCAAGTGAGGAAGAGCGTGCTTTAATGCCATCTAAAGTGTTCCTTGAGAAAGGTTGATGATAAGGGTGGTTGTTGGGCACGTTACGAATCATTTGGGTGTTTGTGTGTGAGAAGATATGGGATTTGTCCTCCTATATGACAGGAGTTGCATCCATGGGCCCCTTGATGGAACTAGACTAAGAAATGCATGGCCTTGCTTGGTTGAGTCAATATATGATATTGGACTCACCATTCTCTGGAAGTCCGTTCTAGATCAGAAAACTTGGATTGAGCTATTAAGAGGGTGACACGGTCCATGCCTCTAGTTCTTTACGGATGTAAGGGACAAAGGGACAAAGACAACGCTTGTACATTGGTCATAAAGGCTTATGAGTTATGAACTCTTATTGCTTTGGGAGCAATGATGCTTTGCTAGATGCCGATCAATGTTTGTGAGGTATTTGGTTTGATACTTTCAAGATCAAGTGGGAGATTGTTGGAGTTACCATGGTGATCTAGAAGTGGTCAAACATGTAATCTCACTGCTATGTGATATGAGCCTGCAGGGTCGCACATAAGAGCATATGGAGAAGTTTGAAGACCGACTGTGTTGGTAAGGGTTACCAATCACCGCACAAAATGGGGTTGGGCAAACGTTGCCAAAGAAGGTTCTTAGAGACTAAGGAAAATTCGTCGAGAGTCGTCGAGAGTTGTCGAGAATCGTCGAGTATGACTCAACGCTCTCAACGCCAAGGCAGATTCGTCGAGAATCGTCGAGTATGACTCAACGCTCTAAACGCCAAGGCAGATTCGTCGAGAATCGTCGAGTATGACTCAACGCTCTCAACGCCAAGGCAGATTTGTCGAGAATCGTCGAGTATGACTCAACGCTCTCAACGCCAAGGCAGATTCGTCGAGAATCGTCGAGTATTACTCAATGCTCTCAACGCTATTTCTGCAAGGTGATTCTCGCCGATCGATTCTGAAACCCTATTTTGCTGTGGTTTGCGGATAGCGATTTTGCGTAGGTTTATTTATGCTTTGAGTATAAATAGACACTTAGGGTTTTGGGAAGTACATAAATCGGATTGATCGGGCTTTTCTCCTTTGACCGAATCGAAACCGACGAAACTGTTCCGCCATTCTACCGATCCGCCGAATCCCGAACCCCACCGGACGGAAGTGTTCCGCCGCCGTGTGTGCTTCGCCGACCTCCTCCTCTCCGACGATCGTCGTCGGTATTTCCTTTCCTGGCGCGGACCTAGAAATCCGTGGAATCGCAAGGTGCGGTCGATCTCCTTCCCGACCCTTCGTGCGACGAAGCTAGGTGTTCTCCCGCTCGTGTGGATTTCTGCAGAGACGTAGACATTATTCTACATGGAACTCCCCACCGAAAGCACTTAGATCTTGGAGCATCTTTGTTGAGTTGTGACTCAACACCGAAGAGGTAATTTTGTCTTGTTATTTTGATAACTTCTTGATTCAACATTCATCGCCCGATCCCATCTCTTTTGGGTTGTCTTGATGTTTTATTCCTTCCGCTGCGTGCACAAGCGTTGTGCCATCCTCATAGAGAAACCCAACAACTCACCCTCTAACTGGGGAGTCCACCTCTTCGCAATATCCTTTGGCGGCATTTTTTAAAAAAAGTCAAACGAACAACCCATCAAAATCCTAGATTACCACTATTCCACATGACTAGTTTAGTCCATATTTAAAAGAAACTTGCATATGTTGCAACTTGCTTCGGGATTTCATAATGATGTTATGCGCTACTTAGGATGATATCCTCTCATCCAATTAACTATTGTTCCTATGATATGAATGCATGGATTCTTTATTCTTATTTTAAATCATGTGTGTACACGTGTCATCATATAAGACTTAACTTAGCACGCATGCTTATACGATGATATACTACGTATGCAGTGCTATGCATTCTAAAAAGGCCTTAATGCATGCATGATCGGCGTACACATGAAATGTTATGCATCCCATACTACATCACATCTCATGCAACGAGAAAAGAAAATGTGCTAATGGGGATCCATGTGATGGTGGTTATGCATCCCATACTACATAACCCTCAGATGTTGCCACCTATGGTGGATCCACATTCAAACACATATTATGCATCCCATAATACATAATATGTCCCGTATACTTCTAATCATGCTTATGAGTGTAGTGTTCATGCTTCAGCCAAGACGTACTAATGACACATCAGTGTGTGTATGATATAACACTAAACAACTAACACTAACGAGGGAAGGTTGCCCGACAAATTGTCAAGCAACCTCCCTTTGATACCAACTGTCACAACCCACATTTTCCTAATAATAAAGCTATATCAGAGTAAGGGAAAATACGCGTCGGGATGCCACGCCATACATGGGATAACTGTAGACGCTCAGGCAAGACTCCACACTCTATAGTTTTAAAAGAAAAAAAACATATGTTATTATGAATGAAATCAAGTTTAATTTGAGAAGATAGCCGAATCTCTCGGCTTAGTGGATTATCTAGTCCACTTTTCAAAATATTGTTATAGGTCTGCGAAAGATACTTATTTAAATTGACTCTAATATCTTACCTGAGTATAAATGTCCCAGAGGAATAACTCACACTATGCAACTCTAGATTTATCATAAGTATAGGAAAAAGACTTTACGCTAACTAGAAAGTAGTGACGTAGTTATGAAAGAAATTGCATGTATGCTTTACTAATAATACGTTTTTTATAAGCTTAAAAATATCTAATAAGCAGCCCTAGCAATAAATCATCCTAGAGAGCGAGTAATCAAAATCAAGCGTAAGAAAACAACATCAGCTAACAAGTGTCAAAAATCAATAATCTTATTGGCGACAACAACCTGACAAGAACCCACAGTACAAAGTATGTCTGAACCAGGAAAGAAAATTAAAACAACAAACTACCTCGCTACGGCGAGGTGAAAAGCCACAGCCAAAACGACTGTTCAAAGAGTCCAAAAATGAGCTCCACTACCTACTACTGCAATGAACCCGAGGCATTCAAAAAACAGAATACCTCAACGAGAAGATACAAATGGTGGCAAAAAAATAAGCTAAAATAAATAAAGGTCAAAAGGGGTACCAACCCAATACCAACGGTACAAGAGTAAAGTATCGAACAGGAAAAAGAACACTTACGTGAATAGTCACGTACATCAACAAATACACCAGAGTCACAAGGATATAAGGTGACAAATATAAGTAAATCATAAGGAAGAAATTGCATAACCTTTATTAGACACCTGAGGTCCGCTCTACCCAAAAACACGGGCGGGGTGGTAACTCGACTGGACATACCCCTCACGAATATATTATCCGTCTAACTGCGGGGGAGTCTCATACCCTCCAGCATACACCGTAGATGCCCAAAAACCTGGTAGACTTCCACAAAGTACAATAAAAGAAATAAACATTACGGAGATGGTTTTGTCCACTAATTCCTGCAATCAAGAAACCTAAAGAAACCACAACATAAATATCTCGAGACTTGGCACGTCGGATTCTACTCAACACTCTAGATTAAAGAAGTGGTTGATCAACCTCTAGGAGCGATTTACAATCTTAGATAAACTCCAGCACGCTCAACAACGATAGATAAGCAAATAAATTTTACCGTTAAAACATTCCAAGAACGACTAAGCATACCTAATCAAGATGGATTTTAACATGACATGATCCTATAATTTCAGACGATCAACAAGGAAAAATTTAAACATGGAAATATCTTGGGAGGGACAAAGTGCTGAAAATTAAAGAACAACTTTACAGTTACCAGAAATGGACAAGAAGAAAAGGGGGAAACCACCACTTGCCTTAGTTTTACCGGAAGAGTTCACCGAAATGCTCCACGGCGTAGATCGGGGAAAATGAACACGGGAGAAGTCAAAATCTGAACAAAAATGGCTGAAATAGAGGTTAGGGCCAAAAAACCCTAACGAGAAAACTCGAGGAATGGGAAAGATTTTACCACAATGGCGTATCTCTTGGCGAGAGCTTTCCAGATCTACTTGGTTGGAGATTTGGAGCACCAGAGCACCGTCGACGGCCACCAGAAGATTCACGTAAATAATCTCTCTCTCGCTCCCGCCGCTCTAGTTCGGGAGGAAGTCGTCGAAGATGAATTTTAATTTCTAATAACCTAAGTGGAAGAATATATATGTTTATATCTATTTATAAAATATTCTGTCTAAACTTGAAGGAAAACGGACCAATTACTAGTAGTTTCGCAGGAACTGAAAAGAGAGGTCTAGGATTTCTTCAAATCAAAAAGTGTCCAACTTGAAAGTTGTAAATCACATCGAGAAGAACAAATTTAATGTTAACCATTTTTCCATACGATAGAGTTTTGACCCTCAAATTGGCGCCCCACACAACATGTACAGGACTACTCGAGACGAACGACCCACTACTCGAGAACAAATTTAGATGTACTCGAGAACCAAGAAGCACAGTACTCGAGTAATTAAGCATTACTCGAGTAGTCAAATGAGTTACTGAAGTGTTTGAAAAGCATTACTCGAGTAGAGAGGAGACAGCTCTCGAGAGAAATGAACAGATCATTCGACAAGAAGGAGAAGGCCACTCAAGAAGATCCTACAGCCGCCCGAGAACTGAACAATTAAAGAACAGTTCTATGAATAGTGCTTTTTACAAAATTACCTAAAATCAAACTATAGAGATGAATAGGGAATCACATTTTTTAATAGTGTTTTAATATTAAAATATTCATATTTATATTTTTGAACAAGGAAACACGAGTTCAAACGGAGGCCCAAACGTACGTCGAATTAAACAAAACTCACATTATAGGCCAACACTGATGATACGAACCCAACGGCGAAGTCAAAACCTAAATCCGACTAGCCATTCCCGAGATATTAATTTTCAAAGTATACGGCGAACATAAATTATACAAAACTTCAGAAAATCGCCGAAGCCCGAATATCGCTCGAACTATGACGAAACTTGACGAGCAAGTCCAAAATTATTCAACTTGAATTCCAAATGCAAAATTTTACAATAACAATAAGAATTTGGTCGACTCGATCGCACGAATGCGAAAATGCCTTAACGGCGCTGCGCCGTCAACTCGATGTAAAAATAACGCCATGACATCATAAATATGACGATACCAAATCAAATAAAATCATCGAAAAATCGGGGGCGTTACAGGTTACTCCACGAGAAATTTGGGTGGTTTCGTAAAGCAGGATTATAACTATTCGGAAAGCAAAGCACGGTGTATTAAAATTCATAGCAGAAAAATTATTAAAAGCATTCCTATGCATATTGTTAACATTATATATTTGTTTGGGGGCAGTAGTTGCAAATTCCCATACCTGAGGGGTGGAGGCAGTAGACAGCTCTGTTATCTTTTTGCTTAGTATTTCCACTTGTAGGGCCATCTAGGAGAAGTTGTCTACTTCAAATATACCTGCAAGTTGGTTTGGGTGAGGTCAGGCACCTTCCACTGATATGTGTTCATGGCTATTTCCTCGAAAAGCTCAAGAACTTCTTCTGGGGTTTTGTGGTTTAAAGTACCACCAGAAGCTGCGTTTATCATTTTCTTTGTGTTTTGATGTAGCCTTTTATAAAACGTCTGCCCTTGTAACCATACAGGCAGCACGTTATGGGGGCATTGTCTAAAGAGTTCTTTAATTCTTTCCCAGGTTTCATATAGAGATTCAGAATCTATTTGACAAAAGGCAGAAATATCATTCCTAAGTTTTACAGTTTTAGTTGGCAGAAAATACTTCATCAGAAATTTTTTTGATTAGTTTATCCCAAGTGGTGATGCTCCCTCTTGGAAGATTCATCAACTACTGTTTATCTTTGGTTCTAAGGGAGAAGAGGAAGAGTATTAGCATAATAGTATCATTTGTAACACCATTGATTTGAAAGGTGTCATAATTCTCAAGAAAGTTAGCGACGTGTGCATTCAGGTCTTTATCAAGAAGTCCTTCATATTGCACATGCTGCTTCACCATTTGAATTATGTTAGGCTTTAGTTTAAAGTTATTATTAGCTACAGCAGGGCGAACTATGCTAAATTCTATACCCTCTAGATTCGGCCTTGCATAAGAGGACATAAGCCTATGCAGGGCTTCCTCTACGTTGGGTTCTTCTATTCTTAAGGTAGAAAATGACTCGGAATCCTCAACCGGTATTTGGAGAGTAGGGCCTTGAAATCACGATCTTCTCCGAAGAGTGCACTCAATTTCATGGTCTTAGTCCAAAATAACCGACGCATTTCCGCGGGTCATGCACTAGTGGAAGAGAAGATAAAGGAAGAGACAAAAAAACTAGAAAAAAGAGTTAAAATTTTTGAAATAGATTTTTTTTTAATGTTTTAACTCCCGAACTTCCTAAGGGCTACCCGATAAAGGGTTCGTAAGGTTCTAGATAAGATATTGGTATTTAATCCACATTGCCCTTTTCGAGAGAGTTAGGAGGTGTAGAAAAATTATGATGTATGTTTCAATTAAGAGCGTTAATATGTTTTTTGAATTATTAATTTTTAAGAAAGAGGGATAAAAAGAGAAATGATAAGTGTAATAGGTTCGTGATTTCGAATTATCAACAGAAGTTGGTCCTCGGCAACAACGCTAAAAACTTGGTGTCTACTAATCGTGAAGAGAATAAGAACCAAACTAGCAATCCAACGAGGCAAGTATACCTATCAAATTGTAGCTAGGGGACACAAGTGTCGTATTAATATCCGAGAATTTTTGAGTAATTTTACTCACACGAAGACTATTATTTTATCGAAGGATTGTTTTAGGGTTTGTTAAAATAAAACAAATTGCAATTAAGAAAAGAAATATTGCGCTAAAAAGAGAAATACAGTTAGTTAAATAAAGAGCAACTAAAAGCGATTACAACTAGGGGTTGAAAAGATGAAATAGAAAAGCACTCGATCGAGAATCACCTCTGCAAAAGTTGATTAAAATGCGATAATAAACCCTATCTTAATACGGTAAAGGTCCTTGACCATGGAGGTTCCTAAAGCTTGAACACGCTTCTATCGAATTCTTGCCCATCTGAGTTTAGGAAGGTCCGAAAGAACTCTCGTCCAAATCGGAGACCTAAAGCTCGGTTTACGCGGTGAACCCCACTATTGGATTTAACTCAAATCCGAGAGATTTAACGTCTGCCTCTCTCGAGGGGTGCATGCAACTCTCTTTACTCTTGAGTGTTCACTTCAAACTATGAGACTCTCGGCTAGCTAAGAGTGAAAACCAAGATGGAAATTATATATCGATGTTATAACTCCAAACATGACTTATCAAGAGTAAATCGAAGGCCTAAACCCTAAAAAGAAAAAGTAAACTTAAAGCATCATAACTTAATCAACTCGAACCTTGGTTCATCAAATTGGTACAAGGAGGATTAGTTAATCATGGAGAAGTGGAGGAAGAGAGATGAGTAGAAGAACATTATGAAAACAAAGTAAAAAGGGGTCACTTTATATTAATTCTAAAAGAGAACTACAACTTTGAAATAAAAGATAACAATTGCATGGAAATGAAACCAAAGCTAGCATTAAAATTAAGCTACTAAAACAATTACCAAAGCTATTACAAAAGGGGCACACTAAGCTTAGAATTAAGAAATGCTTAAAATGAGAACGAGAGAGAGGAAGAACACTAAAAAACTTCAAGAAATAAAATGGCAGCACCGCCCATCTCAACCTAGCGCTCCTACACACAAGGAAGAGCCACTGAATTTATAGAATTTTTCTCTAGGTCGGTCATGCCCCCCGGTCACGCCCAGGGAGGGCGTGTGAGGGGGGCCTGTCATGTACGGGGTTGATGTCGGGTGCTTGATTCTTGCAGGAATGATGATTGCTTCTATACAACAGTGGACACGCCCTGGGACACACCCGTGTAGGGGGGGCATGTAAGGCATATCACGTCACAATCATTGGTCGGAAATAAGTCAATCGTCAAAAAAGGTGGTACATGCCCGGTGACACGCCCGTATACGGGGGCGTGTCAATACTGTTGACATACAGCAATGGAAAATCATTAATTGCGGTAGAAGGCTTCGGGATCAGGGTGACATGCCTAGAAAGACGCCCAGGGGGGCGTGTCAGGTGTTTTTATCGGGAACTAGCTTTTGTCAGCAAATTTCCTTGGGATCTGGTTACACGCCCTGTGAAACGCGCTGGGAGGGTGTATCGGGGGGGGGGGGGGGGCGTGTTAGGGCATTTTGGCTGAAAGTTGTGAAAACCTGTAAAAAGAGAAGAAAACATTAGTGGCAAAAATATATACAAAAGGAGGTCAACATATAAGCTTGCAAGACATGGTTCGTGTATTAAAAACCTGAAAATACCCTAATAGTTTATACAACAAATTGTACTATCAGTAGTCCCAAGAAAATTTATGCATCTTATATCGCATATCTAAATTCTTTTGATTTAACAGACACTTAAGGCTCTTGTGGTACGTAAAAATGTCAACCTTCACACTATACAAGTAATACTGCCAAAGCTAAACAATAAATATCACGGCCTCTAACTCTAATTCATGGGATAAATAATTCCTCTCGTGCACCTTCATCTGCCGAGATATATAAGTAATAACCTTTCTGTTGGGTCCGGCGTTCCTTCACTTGACCCGTGGAGCTTTGCTACTTATTTAAGAAATTAAGTAGCGCCCTCTCCAATAGTTCGGGCTTTTGGTGCAGTTGGGTATGCGCTTGATCCTTCAATTGGTATCAGAGGATGTCACAGGTTCAAGACCGGGGGGGGCGCTATTAAATCCTGATTTTTCCCTTCTACCTGTGTGGGTCCGGCGGGTCAGGAAAACCGTGGACATGTGGTAACCCCACCACTAAGCTATGTGGGCCATGTGGTAACCCCACCTCTTAGCCGACGGGTTGTGCTAGACGTCTGGGGGGGATTGTTGGGTCTGGCGTTCCTTCACTTTACCCGTGGCGCTTTGCTACTTATTAAAGAAATTAAGTAGCGCCCTCTCCAACAGTCCAGGCTTTTGGTGCAGTTGGGTATGCGCTTGATCCTTCACTTTCCAACTTGAAGAAGAATGTAGCCAAAGCTGTTCCCTAAGGTGTCACTCTATATCTCATAGCCTTTCGTACCACATGGCGAACACAAAACTTGGCACCATGGTCAGACGACTCTTCAACTCCTCAAAAGCTACATGCATGCCAGCAAGAAAACAAACTCTGTTCCTTTATCGTCATGGTTGTAAGACATAGAGCTTTTCTCAAAAATTTCTCTACAATGCATCTATAGTAGCCTACAAGTCCTAGGAAGCTCCTAACTTCCACCATAGTAGTCAAAACAGGCCACTCACGTATCACAACAATATTCGTCGGATCCACTGCAATGCCCTCTCCACTAACCACATGTCCAAGGAATGCCACTGAAGACAACCTAAACTCACACTTAGATAACTTGGCATACAATTGACTCTTCCTCGAGGTATCCAGAATAATGTGTAAGTGAACAACATATTCCTCTCTTAACTGAGAGTAAACAAGTATATCATCAATAAAGACGATCATAAATAGGTCCAAATACTCTCTAAAGGTTCTATTTATCTAATCGATGAATTCCCATAGCACATTGGTTATCCCAAATGGCATCACGGTGAACTCATAGTGACCATAACAGGTACTAAACGTCATCTTGGGAATATCACTTTCCAAGATCCTTAATTGGTAATAACCAGTCTTCAAATCTAGCTTCAAATACACAATTGATCCAACTAGATGATCACACAAATCATTGATTCTAAGAATCGAATACTTGTTCTTTTCCGTCAGCTTATTCAGTTCTCGATGGTCTAAACATAGACGCAAGCTTCTGTCCTTCTTTATCACAAAAATAACTACTGAACTCTAGGGAGATGAACCCGGTCATACACAACCTTGCTCTAGTAACTCCTGTAACTGAACTTTCAACTCTATCACCTTTTTTTGTGCTACTCGGTATGGAGAGCGTGATAAAGGTTTGGCACCTAGCACCAGCTTAATAATGAAGTTTATCACTCGCTGAGGTGGAGCTCAAGGGAGATTTTTTTGGAAATACATATGTTGTAACACCCCAAAAATCCTTGGGCTGTAGACAGGGCAACACGGCCAGGGATACGAGCATGTATAAGGCCGTGTCCTGCTCTATGTACTCGAGTAGGTCTCGAGTGGGTCTCGAGTGGGGTACACGGCCCGTAACACGGGCCTGTCCAAGATCGTGTCCTATGAGTTCGATGAAATGATCTCGATGAAATGCAGTCGACGATCCTTGAGAGGCAAGTCGGTTGGGCACATAGCCTATGACACCGGCGTGTCCTTCTCGAGTTGTGTCCAGGTCTGTGTAGACAGATGAACACGGGCTGGACACGGACGTGTCCGAAGCCTTATCTTGCACATGGCCTGGGACACGGGCGTGTACCATGGACGTGTCCTGGTCTAGTTGTGTCGGTTCCTTTGTTGCTTAAGGCACATGATCTGTGACACGGGCGTGTCACAAGCCGTGTTCAGCCCAGGAAATTAATTTTCAGGGCGGATTGTGGCTGTTCATTTCCTTCAAATTGGATCCAATGGTCCAGAGGTTTTCCTGTTGTTATATGGCCGAGAGTTGAAGGATAAACTCTCATTTCTCTTTGTCCATTCTCTTTCTAAAATGATAAACAGAGGGGAGAGCAAGGAAGGAGTAAGGAGGAATCCGACTGTGGGAGGAGCTTCAACGTTCCGAATCAAGAGCCGAGTTCAGATTTGTGGAGTCAAGGCCATTGTGGTGATTTCTATCTGGCTAGATTTCCATGGTTCCAAAGCGATTGTAAAGGGTAACGATCTCCTTCTTGGACAAGTGTAGTCCTCTTTTATGCATGTGCATGGAATCCTCCACCAAGAGATGGAAATCCTAAGTGATTCCAGCGGGTTGATAGTTGATATCCCCAATTGAATCTGCATTTAGATCCGGTAATGTGTAGTACGGAATAGGCATGCTGTGTGAAGCCCATCCGGACGGTTGGTCTTGATTGGTGATGTTTATATTATGAACCGGAGAAGACTCCGGTTATGAAATGAGTATTGTACGGAGTTTGTGAGAGTACCTGTGAATTGTGAATTCTTCCATACCAAGGAAGCTCAGTGTGAGCTCCTTGTGCTGTGTGTGCTGCGTGAATTGTATGCTCTGCATGAGCTGTGTGCTGAACCGGAAAGCGGCTCTGCGTGAGCTGTGTGTTGAACATGAAAGGGAAAGCTGACCCGCGTCAAGATTTGCACTATTGAGGAGTTTAGCAATGGGAAAGGGCTGACCTGTACCTGCATGGTGAGAGATCAATTGGTGGCAATGCAAATGGGGGTTGCGGGCCTCCCCGGGTTGTTACACCACAGTGGTGGGTCGATTTGAAAGGCTCAATGGTCTTCGTGAAGTCAACACCTCTGATTGGGATGGGCGAGGATGTCTCTAGCATGCGTGTTGTAGTAGAATAATTCCCATAACTGATGGCGACGGCCATCATGACGGCCATCATGATGGCTTAGTTGGTGATAAAGATGACGACGATGGCGCACTTGATGTTCATGATGATCACGGGATGATGGCGGAAGATGAAGACAATGACCCACCGGTCAAGGACTTGCGACGCCGCAGCGGCCATGGTTATAATCTTCGCCAACGCAAAAGAAATTAAATTTATTATTAATTTTATTTTGATGAGTTGTTGTTGAACTAATTTATTTTTAGTCTTTTATTTCATGTTGGTGTGCAATTATCTATTTTTGGGCTGCTAATAGCCTTGTGTGTTGTAAGCCTTATAAAAAGGCATGGACTATGTAATTTTTATCTAGATTTTGAATGAAGTAAATTTGAATTGCCCTAAACCTATTCCCTCTTCTTTCTCCCCCTCAAATCAGCCGCCCAAAACCTTCTCCCTCTTCCAAAATTTCGGCCCCCCCTTTTCTCCACTTCTCCACCTTCTCTTGGCCGCCCCCTTGCATTCCTCCACCCTCGTGTTCTTCTCTCCGATTCTACAACTCCTTCGGCAATACTTTCCTCCTTCGGCGTTCGGTCGCCTTCAATCTTGAAGGCCAAGTGCAAAGGAAGACGGTGCCCGTCGGTGAACCTCCCCGGCGAGAAGCGGAGAAGACGAACGAATTTATTCATCCTTGGTGCATCTCCCGCCGCGTCCAAGGAAAGCGATCGTTTCGAGTGGATCCAAAACATCTCGGATCTACCGTTCCGAGTGGGGTAACGAAACCATCTACTCAATAGTTTTTCTTTCCTAGATAGTTCTTGTGGTGGACGAATTTTGCGCGATCTTTTGAATCGTTGATTTCTTCGCGGTGCAATCTTAAATAGTTTGTATTTTTCGTTTGGTTTTTTCGAAGACTCCGAGAGGATTGGCGATCCTCGCTATTTTGCTTTAGTTGGGATAGATCCAACCATTTTCTCGAATCGTGACTTTTCTTTGGTGGATCTATTTTGGTACAACTCCAAACGCTCGTCCGGGATTAATATTATCCCTTTTAGCCGGAAAGGGTTTTGGCCTATAGCCATTCTCCGTTCCAAGCGCGGATCGGCTACCCGTATATTAGCGCGAAAGATAAATAACACCGTTGTTATTGCTGCGTTTCGCTAGCGTGCGAGTAGAAGAGCGTTAAGCGTTGCGAGAGTCGCGGTCACGCGTTCTGTGTAGAATCCCTCGGGACGGATCCTACATCAATTTGGTATCAGAGGGAGGTTGTGTTGGTTTCCCAATCGACACCATCCTTTGCTCTTTCCGTAATAGGAATCACGACGTTCCGTAGGTTGCGCACAGCCCGTTAAAATCCAAAACAAAATTGTCGTTTTGCTGAATTTGGTCTCCCTTTAGTAAAAACAAAAAAAAAAAATCAGAAAATTAAAAAAAAAAAATTCTGGTAGTTCTTCATATTTTTCTAAGCATAAAAGTCAAAAAAAAAAATTTTATTTGATCAACGGATTAGTGCCAAAAAATTCTAACATTATAAATTTAATCTGGTCAAACCTTCGAAATTAGCCACTGTTCATGCGCACAAGGCGTGGTACTGAATATTCCCCCTCCACTTCACATATGGCTAACCACCATGATGATGACCACACTCCGGCCACCATCGCGGAGCTTCGGGAAGAGTTCAACACTAGGTTTGATGCACTGACGCAACTAATACAAGGGTTGGCTGTCAATCAAGCGGTGCCCCGTAATCCTGCTGCGGGAATACACAGGCCGGGACCTCAACCCCAGGCCACTCACCAACGCAATGATAGGCACAACCAATATCAGGAGCAAGATGATGAGCACACGCCTAGAGCCCCTTATGAGTTCGACTTAGCTAGAGCCGTTAAGATTGACCCACCCTCATACGATGGTATGGGTGAACCCCAAGCGTTTCTAGATTGGGTCATGGAGATTGAGTGTTACTTTGAGTGGCGTAATTTGACGGATGGCGAGAAAGTGCGGGTTGCGCGAATGAAGCTTATGGGTAGGGCCAAAACGTTCTGGTTAAATGAAGAGAGACGACTAGGTACTGTGAATGGATTACCCCCAATTGGGTGGAATGCCATGAAAGCGCTTCTGAACGACCAATATGTCCCCGCGTATCATCGAACTCAAATGTTCGATGAATTAGCCACCCTTCGCCAGGGGAGTAAGTCGGTAGCGGAGTACATGGGACTCCTTAAGGACATGATGGTACGTTGCGAGGTTAGGGAAATGCCTGAAGTTACGCTCTCCCGTTTCCGTAAGGGACTTAACCCGGACATCCAAGGCAAGCTATTGCGTTATGGTCACACGGACCTTAACACGACTTTTAATACTGCTTTGGATATCGAAAAACATAACGCATACAAGTCCAAGGGACGATCCTTTCAGAAAGGAAAATCTATCTTAGGTGCCCCACCCACGACCTCCCTGCGGGACAAAGGAAAGTTCCGATCGACTGATTCCAGCTCTATCGTAATTACTGCTAGGAACAACAAAAATCCCAATGGCGAGAGAGTCCCGATAGGAAGAGTTAACAAGACTAATGCCTCGTGTTATTCGTGCAGAATCCAAGGGCACTACGCTAGTGAGTGTCCCACTAGGAGTAAACCACTGGCAATAATGGACTCCACTACTGAGCCTGCTGAGCTCGTCTATGAAGCTGGCGATGAATCGGACGCTGAACCAAGTGATATAGAAGATGATTCTTTTATGATGGTTATGAGGTGTATTTTGGCCACACCGCGTGTTTCGGATGAATATAATAGAACGAATATTTTTTCATTAAATTTCAAAAGCGGTGAAAAGTGGTGCAAGTTAATAATAGATAGCGGAAGTTGAATGAATGTCATATCCGAAAACGCCGTTACTCGTATGCACTTAGTTCCCGAGCATCACCCACGTCCTTACAAAATAGCATGGGTAAATAAAACGTCTATCGCGGTCTCTAAGCGGTGTCTAGTTCCACTTATGGTGAAGGGTTATGTCGATAAGGTGTGGTGCGACGTCATCCCCATGGATGTTTGTCACGTACTACTAGGGCGCCCGTGGCTCTATGATTATGACGTGACCCATTTTGGACGCGCCAACACTTACGAATTCCAATTTAACGGTAAGACCATCATACTTAAACCATCCCCACCTAAGGACCCGTCGAGCGCCTCCAAAGACACAATTGTGTCTGTGGAAAAGAAAACGATTAGTCTGATAAGCAAGAAAGAGTTAGAGCGCGAGACCTTTCTAGATGGCGTCATCTATGCACTAGTTTGCCTACAATCTAAAGAAGACTCACTATCTTTAGAGAGTTTGCCTATATCTCTGCGGACGTTATTGAAGGAATATAAAGACGTCTACCCGCTAGATTTGCCATCTGAGTTGCCACCCATGAGGGATATTCAACACGAAATCGATTTCGTCCCCGGCTCCTCTTTGCCTAATCTTCCACATTACCGGCTCAATCCTTCTGCTCATGACGAACTACAAACATTGATCTCAGATTTGCTGGCAAAGGGATTTATTCGCCACAGCAAGAGCCCATGTGCCGTTCCTGCCCTTTTGGTTCCAAATAAAGATAAATCTTGGAGATTATGTGTAGATTATCGGGCTATAAATAAAATCACTGTCAAGTATAGGTTTCCCATTCCCCGTTTGGACGACTTGTTAGATATGCTATCAGGAGCCACTATATTCTCTAAATTGGATCTTAAGAGTGGCTACCATCAAATTAGGATACGGGAAGGGGACGAATGGAAAACGGCCTTTAAGTCTAAAGATGGACTCTATGAGTGGCTAGTGTTGGGAGAGGGGCTTACCAACGGACCAAGTACGTTTTCACGATTGATGACCCAAGTATTTAAACCCTATATGGGCAAATTTGTCGTAGTCTATTTCGATGATATCTTGGTATTTAGCCTCTCGCATAGCGAACATGAGACCCATCTACGGACCATCCTTACAACACTGCGCCAAGAAAAATTATATATTAATCTTAAGAAGTGCTCGTTTGGTGTGAATTCCGTAGAATTCCTAGGCTACATTGTGAGTTCTGAAGGCATTCATGTTGACCCCAAAAAGGTCCAAGTAATTAAAGAATGGCCAGAACCTAAAAATATTCGGGAAGTTAGAAGTTTTCATGGACTGGCCACGTTTTATCGAAGATTCATTCGAAATTTTAGCAGTATAATGGCACCGATTTCCGAATGCATGAAAAAAGGCGATTTTGTTTGGACGAATGCGGCCAATAAAGCGTTTCAAACGATTAAGGAACGGATGTCGGAAGCCCCACTACTCCGCCTACCGGATTTTAATAAAGTGTTTGAGCTATCATGTGATGCATCGGGGGTAGGAATCGGAGGTGTTTTAAGTCAGGATGGACATCCGTTAGGGTATTTTAGCGAAAAACTAACCGGTCCAAAATTAAATTACTCCAATTACGACCGCGAGTTCTATGCCGTTATACGTTGTCTCCAACATTGGCGACATTATTTAATTTCAAAAGAATTCGTAGTCTTATCCGACCATGAGGCCCTAAAATTTGTTAACTCACAAAGTAAAATCAGTCCACGACACGCCAAATGGGTCTCCTACCTTCAGGAGTACACTTTTGTTATCAAACACCTTAAGGGTACGTTAAATCGCGTGGCGGACGCTCTTAGTCGGGTCTCCCTATTATTAACTACCATGGAAGTAAAGGTCATAGGCTTTGAGAGAATTAAAGATGAGTATGCACAATGCCCAGATTTCAAGGATATTTATTTCGCCGCTCAGGACCACTCTACGACCACTATATCGGCATTCTACCTTCGTGATGGGTATTTATTCAAGCATTTGCAGTTATGTATTCCCCGCTCGTCATTACGACATTTTATTGTTTGGGAGTTACATAGTGGCGGATTAGGAGGACATTTTGGGCGAGATAAAACTATCGCACTGGTAGAGGATAAATTCTTTTGGCCGGGCCTCAAACATATGGTCAATAAAATAGTAGGAAGTTGCCGCGTCTGTCAACTAGCAAAAGGTAACAAGACCAACGCGGGTCTGTACACACCACTTCCGATCCCGTCGGTACCATGGGTGGACGTTAGCATGGATTTTATATTGGGCCTACCATTGACTATTAGGCGACATGATTCTATTTTGGTCGTTGTGGACCGTTTCTCTAAAATGTCCTATTTTATTGCGTGTCATAACACTAACGATGCTTCACACGTCGCTAAATTATATTTCAAAGAGGTTGTGGCACACCAGGGCGTCCCCAAGACGATAGTGAGTGATAGGGACGTTAAATTTACTAGTTATTTTTGGAAAACACTTTGGAAGCTTTTAGGTACAAAACTTATGTTTTCGTCGGCCTATCATCCTCAGACGGATGGGCAAACGGAAGTAGTTAACCGTAGTTTGGGAGGGTTATTGCGTTGCTTAGTGGGTGATCATAAGGGTACGTGGGACCTTATTCTTCCGCATGCTCAACTAGCGTACAACAATTCTAAGAATCGGTCCACCGGATTATCTCTGAATGAAATAGTGCATGGATACAAGGCGCCTGTACCTCTTGACTTGGTTCCGTTACCGCCATCTTTTAAATCCAATCAATTCGCACAGGACTTTGCCTCGCACGTTCACTCTCTCCATGAGCACATTGGCAAGACGTTAGCTAAGCAATATGATATTTATCAATCGAATGCTAATGTACGTAGGCGAGCAGTCCCCTTGAATGTTGGTGATTTGGTAATTGTTCGACTTATCCCTGAACGGATGCCTTCGGGCACCATTAAGAAATTAGCGAATAAGAGAGCGGGTCCTTTTCGAGTTTTAAAAAAACTAGGCGAAAATGCATATTTATTGAAGTTGCCCGCTGATTGGGGAATTTCTCCTGTCTTTAACGTTTCAGATTTAACGCTTTATGTCGCTCCACCACCTGAACTGTCTGTCTCTCCGTTTAATATTTCCACTATATCATCTAATGGGGTGGGGGGTGAGAATATTTCTGGATCGCTCTCCCCTTTGGATTCTCCGGGAGGTACGTTGCCTACTGATGATGCAATTTGTTTTTCTTCTTTGCCTAACGCATTTCCAAGGTTCCCCCGGACCGATTTCTTGCCTGATAGGATTTTACAGGATGCGGTGTTTCCCACTCCCGACGGTGATATTCACAGGTTTCTGATCCGATGGCGTGGTCGTCCTGCTTCGGACGACTCTTGGCTCTCTGCTGCACAGGTGGATCTTGTAGATGCGGATCTCTTGCGCCGTTACCTTCCCGCCCACTCATCGGAGATGAGCCCTTTTGAGCGGGGGAGGATTGATGGCGACGGCCATCATGACGGCCATCATGATGGCTTAGTTGGTGATAAAGATGACGACGATGGCGCACTTGATGTTCATGATGATCACGGGATGATGGCGGAAGATGAAGACAATGACCCACCGGTCAAGGACTTGCGACGCCGCAGCGGCCATGGTTATAATCTTCGCCAACGCAAAAGAAATTAAATTTATTATTAATTTTATTTTGATGAGTTGTTGTTGAACTAATTTATTTTTAGTCTTTTATTTCATGTTGGTGTGCAATTATCTATTTTTGGGCTGCTAATAGCCTTGTGTGTTGTAAGCCTTATAAAAAGGCATGGACTATGTAATTTTTATCTAGATTTTGAATGAAGTAAATTTGAATTGCCCTAAACCTATTCCCTCTTCTTTCTCCCCCTCAAATCAGCCGCCCAAAACCTTCTCCCTCTTCCAAAATTTCGGCCCCCCCTTTTCTCCACTTCTCCACCTTCTCTTGGCCGCCCCCTTGCATTCCTCCACCCTCGTGTTCTTCTCTCCGATTCTACAACTCCTTCGGCAATACTTTCCTCCTTCGGCGTTCGGTCGCCTTAAATCTTGAAGGCCAAGTGCAAAGGAAGACGGTGCCCGTCGGTGAACCTCCCCGGCGAGAAGCGGAGAAGACGAACGAATTTATTCATCCTTGGTGCATCTCCCGCCGCGTCCAAGGAAAGCGATCGTTTCGAGTGGATCCAAAACATCTCGGATCTACCGTTCCGAGTGGGGTAACGAAACCATCTACTCAATAGTTTTTCTTTCCTAGATAGTTCTTGTGGTGGACGAATTTTGCGCGATCTTTTGAATCGTTGATTTCTTCGCGGTGCAATCTTAAATAGTTTGTATTTTTCGTTTGGTTTTTCCGAAGACTCCGAGAGGATTGGCGATCCTCGCTACTTTGCTTTAGTTGGGATAGATCCAACCATTTTCTCGAATCGTGACTTTTCTTTGGTGGATCTATTTTGGTACAACTCCAAACGCTCGTCCGGGATTAATATTATCCCTTTTAGCCGGAAAGGGTTTTGGCCTATAGCCATTCTCCGTTCCAAGCGCGGATCGGCTACCCGTATATTAGCACGAAAGATAAATAACACCGTTGTTATTGCTGCGTTTCGCTAGCGTGTGAGTAGAAGAGCGTTAAGCGTTGCGAGAGTCGCGGTCACGCGTTCCGTGTAGAATCCCTCGGGACGGATCCTACATCAATAACCAACAAGTTAAGAACCTGTAATCGGTGGTAGAACTAAGAATTATTCAGTACACTGTAATCATGCACTGAGTGCACAGAGCGTCTGGCATGAAGGCCGACATTTGTGATGATGTTGTGCGTTAGAGCACTTATTATGATATATAAATATATATGTTGTGATTGTGATGCATGCAAGGAAGGAACTGCTGCCCCAGGTAAGGGCTAGGGTGATTAAAATTGGTCAGCTAAATACTGACTATTGCTTTGTTTATCACCCTTTGGGTGGATGTACATATGCAGGTGCTGACAGGCTGAATTGGATTGAGCGGGCTGAAGCCCTTGCTGCTTGTAGGTCCTTGAAGGACGTGCGAAGAATTATATTTTCATGTGTGGTTGGCCTGCGTGCCGATGTATGAAATCACACTTGTAAAGAAAAATATGTAAGGCCTTAAGGCCATGAGTGTTTTTGGTTGTATACATCCCTGGTGATATATATAAATGTGTTATTTATATATTTAGTGGACATACAATGTGATGTGTTCTTGCAAGTTAAAATCTTCTGCTTGAATGCTCTGAGTTAAGATGCGAGTAGAAAGGATTTTGATATTCATATGTGATTCCGCCGTTTGTCTGTGAAATATGCCGTGGGCCCCCGGCCGGACCCTCTGTTATATTCCATATGACGGATGGAGGCATTACAAATTGGTATCAGAGGATAGGGTTTGGTAGGGATAACATAATTGAACTCAAAAATGTCCACTAGGAATGCAATACATGTGTTTGAGGAGCGTGAGCGTGTATACTAGGTATGCTTACCGTTATGGAATGGACGTTAATGGTGTTTTGTACACGTATAGGTGACGAGGAGTGGAGTTGGGCAGTCTGAGCCCCAGTATTCTAACGAGAGTGCGACACAAAATTAGGTGCATATACCTCCTCCCTCGGCGAAGACCATATGTTTAGTTACTGAGGCAGTGCTCGCAACTCTAAATGCAAAGCTTATTAGGCAGGCAAGGCCTGTAGTGCTGCTAGTATGGCTTGGTGCGAGGCAAGAGCAGGTTAAGTCTCTGATTGATGAGCAAGCGGCTGACAAGCAACTGAAACGGTTTATGCATTTTCATCCACATATGTTTGTAGGGGCGGGTTCCCCAACGTACGCCGAGGACTGGCTCGCAAGAGTGAAGAGGATCATGACAGCAATCAGGACTGACGAGGGGAAGAAATTTACCTTAGCCACTTTCTTGCTGGAAGGAGAGGTGAGGCTTTGGTGGGATGAAGTGGAATTCTCACGATTATTTTGCGCACAGTATTTGCCAGTGTCACAGTAAATTGCATTGGAAAATGAGTTCCTACGCCTGGTGCAGGGTGAGAGTAATGTTGATACTTACCTGCATGAGTTTACCAGGCTGGGGCGCTATGCGAAGTCTACTTTCGCTGAGGAGGAGAGGAAAACGAATAGGTTCTATGAGGGACTTCGAGATAAGCTGAGGTTGGCTCTCCCAAGTTCGGTAAACCAAGGATTCCAAGCGTTAGTAGATACAGCCCGTGCTCTGGAGAAGGATTTGAAACGGGTGCAAGACAAGAATAACTTGGCGGTAGAAAAGCCAGAGTTCAAAGTTCCGTAGTCGGAACAATCAGAGTTTAGGAACCGAGACAAGAAGAGGTTCAGGCCTGCTTAACAAACTTCTTTGATTGTTGCTTCGGGAGCAACATATTGCCAAGGATGTGTTGAGATGCATATATGTTTTAATTGTGGGCAGCAGGGACATATAGCCCGTGATTGTTGGAGTGTCCCTCCAAAGGATGAGAAAAATACATGTGCGTCTTATGAGGAAAAGGGCAAGGAAGTGACAATGTCATCTGCGTCCCGGGCGCAACCTCGAGTGTACACTCTCAAAATACATGAGCTGCAAAGCTCAAATTGTGAAGAACAATAGCCTCGCATGTATAATCTCTAATTACAAGAGGCCATATAGCGGAGTATGAGGGATGCGGATGAGCGGAAATAAAATAAAGAGTGTACTTTACTGTTTTCGTGATGTAATAAAGTACATGTTGTATGTATGTCTGATAATATATTTGTTAAAGACTTGTATTTGTGTTATGTCATGGGGCGAGACAAGCTGCGGCTTCTGAGCTCTAAACCCGGGTGGTTCTTTAAAAAGTAAAACAAAGGAGTGGTTGGGTTGGTGTCTAAAGTTGAGCTAAATTTCAGGACGAATTTTCTATAAGTGGGGGAGGGTTTTAACACCCCAAAAATCCTTGGACTATAGACTGGGCAACACAGTAAGGGAAATGGGCGTGTCCAAGGCCGTGTCCGGCTCTGCGTACTCGAGTGAGTCTCGAGTTGGTCTTGAGTTGGCCTCGAGTGGGGCAAATGGCCTGTGACATGGGCGTGTCTAGGGCCATATCCTGTGAGTTCGACAAAATGATCCCGACGAAATGCAGACGATGATCCTCGAGAGTTAAGTCAGTTGGGCACACGGCCAGTGATACAGGCGTATCCCATGTCTGTGTCCTTCTCGAGTTGTGGCTTGTTCTGTGTAGATAAATGAACATGGGTTAAACACGGGCGTGTCCGAAGCCGTGTTTGGCACATGGCCTGGGACACGGGCATGTCCCATGGCCGTGTCCTGGTGTAGTTGAGTCAGTTCCTTTGCCGCTTAAGGCACACGGCCTATGACACGAGCGTGTCACAAGCCGTGTTTAGCCCAGGAAATTTATTTTCAGGGCGGATCGTGTCCATTCATTTCCTTTAAATTGGATCAAATGGTCCAGAGGTCTTCCTGTTGTTATAAGGTCGAGAGTTGAAGGATAAACTCTCATTTATCTTTGTCCATTCTCTTTCTAAAAAGATAGAGAGAAGGGAGAGTAAGGACGGAGGAATCCGGCTGCCGGATGAGCTTCAGTGTTCTGAATCGAGAGCCGAGTTAAGATTTGTGGAGGCAAGGCCGTTGTTGTGATTTCCATCCGACTAGATTTTCATGGATCTAAAGCGATCATCAAGGGTAAAGATCTCCTTCTTGGACAAGTGAAGTCCTCTTTTATGGATGTACATGGAATCATCCACCAAGAGGTGGAAAGCGTAAGTGATTCCAGCGGGTTGATAGTTGATATCCCTGGTTGAGTCTGCATCTAGATCAAGAAATGTGTAGTACAGAATAGGCATGCTGTGTGAAGCCCATCCAGACAGTTGGTCTTGATTAAAGATGTTCATATTGCGAACCGAAGAAGACTCCATGTATGAAATGAGTATTATACAGAGTTTGTGAGAGTACCTGTGAATTGTGAATTCTTCCATACCCAGGATGCTCTGTGTGAGCTCCTTATGTTGTGCGTGCTGCGTGAATTGTATGCTTTGCACGAGCTGTGTGCTGAACCTGAAAGTAGCTCTGCGTGAGCTATGTGTTGAACAGGAAAGGGAAAGCCGACCCGCGTCAAGATCTGCAGTATTGACGAGTTGAGCAATGGGAAAGGGCTGACCTATACCTGTGTGGTGAGAGATCGATTGGTGGCAATGCAAATGGGGGGCTGCGGGCCTGCCCAGTTTGTTACACCACAGTGGTGGGTCGGTCTGAAATGCTCAATGGTTACCGTGAGGTGAACACCTCTGATTGGGATGGGCGAGGATGTCTCCAACATGCGTGTTGTAGTAGACTAATGCTCATAGCCAACAAGTTAAGAACCTCTAATCGGTGGTAGTACTAAGGATGATTCAGTACACCGTAAGCGTGCCCTGAGTGCACAGAGTCTCTAGCACGAAGGTCGACATTTGTGATGATGTTGTGCGTGAGAGAACTTGTTGTGATATATAAATATATATGTTGTGATTGTGATGCATGCAGGGAAGGAACCGCTGCCTCGGGTAAGCGGTAGGGTGATTAAAATTGGTCAGCTGAATGCTGACCGTTACTTTATTTATCACCCTTGGAGTGGATGTCCATATGCAGGTGCTGACGGGATGAATTGGACAGAGCGGGCTGAAGCCCTTGCTACTTGTAGGCCGTTGAAGGCTGTGCGAAAAATTATATTTTCATGTGTGGCCGGCCTGCGTGCCGATGTATGAAATCACACTTGTAAAGAGAAACATGTAAGACCTTAATGCCATGAGTGTTTTTGGTTGTATACATCCCTGGTGATATATATAAATGTGTTATTTATATATTTAGTGGACATTCAATGTGATGAGTTCTTGGAAGTTAAAATTTTCCGCTAGAATGCTCCTAGTTAAGATGCGAGTAGAAAGGATTTTGATATTCATACATGATTCCGCCATTTGTTTGTGAAATATGGCGTGGGGCCCCAGTCGGACCCTCTGTTATATTTCATGTGACGGATGGAGGCATTACATATACATACTTTGATATAATATGAACATCACTCAAACTGGGCTTTGGCTCTGCTGCATCCAACATCATAAATTATAACTCTACACCTTTCGAAACATCCTTGACCACTTGAAGAACAGACATCAATATCTTGCTCGATCCTCGCATACCAGTAAATTTAGTCTCGTGTTTGGTGTTTTCACCTAGTGTGTCTTCTTTCGAATTACAATCAATGCATGCACTCTTCTTTAAAAGCTAGTCCATGTCAAATATTATTAGTATTTTTATGGTGATCTGGATGTAATCAAGCAGTTAGTCTCACTGCCAACATGATTTGAGCCTATAGAGTCACACAAAAGAGTGTTTGGAGAAGTTGGAGGAAAGATTGTGTTGACCTTACTCATATGGGATATGAGTAAAGGGCAGATCCTATTAATTGAAGGAAATTCATGGGTTGCGTCGAGTGCGTATTTACGTACGTCGAGTGTGTATTTACGTACGGCAGGTGCGTATCGATGCATGTTGACTTCTTATTGACGTAGTCATACTCAAAGTGGAAATACAATCTTGTCGATGTTACGTCGAGTAGATATCGATGTTGCATCGAATTCTATTTGATGCATATGCTCCAACTGCATGTGATATAGGTTGTGTAGAATGACGTCAAATTCTTCTTGATATCAGAGTGAGTTCTTATCGACGCATGTTGACTGCAAGTCGACGCATATCGACAAAAGTCAAGTTCTTAGCAGATTTCTAAGGGGGCTTCTGTCTGTTTTACATCCTTGGGTATAAATAGACTTGGAAAATTGTTTTCCTGTGTAACTGAAGTGTGTACTTTTCAAGTTGTCACATGAGCCTAACCCTAGATCCTTTCATGATCTCTTCTTGTTGTGCCAATCTTGGAAATAAATCTAAAATTTTTGGAGACGCAGAGAGCACTCCTACTACGACCCAGTTCTTGTGTGATAAGATCTTTGGGTTCTCTTTCACTCGTGTAGATACCTATAGAGATGCAGATATATTTTTGCATAGACTCAGCCACCCATTATTAGACAAAGTTTTCTGAGTTAGTTCTTTGGAGCAAATCTTGGAGCACCTTAGTTGAGTAGAAATTCAATCCCACTCAGGTACAATGCCTTGTTTTTTATTCTAATTACTTGATTCATGGATATCGTAAGATCTTTTACTCTTTTGTGTTGTTCTTGTAAATTTATTCTATTGCACACATGTGAAGTGTTGTTCCACTCCTATATAGAAAACCTAATAGTGGTATCAAAGCTAGGTTGCAGATCTAGTGCATGTAAATTTAGAACTGTTCTAAATATCCAGATTTTTTCCTGGAAAATAAAATATTGATGAATTTTTTTATGAAATCGGTGATGTTTTTTGAAAAAAAACCACCGCCTGGCCCTTCCCCATGGAACACCACCAGGAATGCCGGTTATTTGCTCCGATTTCCATGTTTTAGAGATGCTTCTCCCATAGTAGTTACCGTACATCTTTATGGTTTGTGAAACCAACTTTTATCTTGAATTTTGAATTTGAAAATGAGAGACGAGCTTGTCTACTGCCAAATGAAAGATTGCTTGTGCTTGTGTCCAATACATATAAATCTAAATATTTTGAAACATTCTAAATGTTCAAGTTTAGCCCTTTTAGATCAGGTGTTGATGATTTTATTTATGTGCACATCTGGGATGTATGTAGAATGTGAATTGTGTATTTTTGTTTTGTATATGTGCACATTGATTAAATGTAAACCATGATGAATTGTTAATCAATTATCATAAAAATCCCTAAACCCAATATTAAGTATAAGAATGCCTTCTGATGTATGATACTCTTCCGGCCTCGATAAATTAAGTATGGGTGTTGAGAAAAACCCTTATGATTTACCTTAACAATTTATATTTTGAGTGATTTTACATTCTAAGTTTATTACCTATTATGTATAGAGAGGGTAACATGGTTTTAGAAGTCCTAGAATATTAGTGGAATAAAAGACATAAGATGGGACACTAAATTTTAGAGGAAAATCAAGAATTGCCAATATGCGTCGATTAGAAGTCGACGCAACTTTGACTTAATTTCAATGTTACTTCGATTAAAAGTTAGAGAAACAAAATTAAATCAGTCGACGTTACTTCAATTAGAAGTCAGAGTAATGGAATTAAATCAGTCAACATTACATCAAGGCATATATCAACGCATACTTTGATATGTTGTCGATGTAACATCAATTAGAGAGTTAAGTCGAAAGTCAATCAGAATTAAGCCAGAGTTCGACATAACTACTATATGAAGTTCATGTTACATCGATTAGTGTTCTGAATGGAATTTTCTGGGGATTTATTCAGAGTTTATTCAAGAAAGATTTAATTTAAATAACCGTTTGTTTGAGATGTTGGAAGATGATTGTTCTCTACCAGATATGTGTCTATATATATAGAGAGAGAGATGATTCAAATAATAATAATAACAACGATTGAGCAGATATCACAAATAGAAATGAAAAGTTATTTGGAAATTGAGAATTGATAGGGAAGATCAAGAAGATTATCATTCTTCTACTACAATCAAAAGTTCTTCCAGGAAATCAGTTAATTATTGTCTTGTCACTGAATCTGCATAGAGAGCAAGTTATTCTTCTTCTCTAGGGATCATCAAGTGTATAAATAGATTCTATAAAGAATAAGGAAGCATTTGGATCAAAGGGCTAATAATCATTTAAATTCACTCAATCAAGGATTCATCAGAGTACTAGAGATAAAATTCACTCTGTGTCATAAAGTCCATAGAATTTCTGCTGAGAGGACTCATCAAGAAGAACATCTCTGTTGGATCAAGTGTCCAACCTTAAAGGGGGGCTGAATAAGGTTTTTAGATTTAATGGAAAATTAAAATAAGTTTCACCTAGGAAGATAGGTTCTGTATGCTACCGCGGGGTGCTAGCTTGCTAGCGTGCGGAGGGAGGTCACAGAACTCATTTTCCTACGTAAACTTTGACTTGGAGACACACACCCCTTCAGAAATATACCAGCATACAACCATGAAATTATAGTCAGAATGAAGAATGATTAATAATTTTATTCAGAAGAAATTAAAGTGGCTTACACTAACAAACAACTAGAACTCCATGACAGCAGAGATCGGAGGCGATGATTGACAGAGATATCTTTTTGTTTCTATACTAATCATATCCCTTGGCAAGTTGGCTCTCTCCCTTTCCTCTTTGGAAAGGTCTTCGAGCCGACTCTTCACCTTTATGCAGGGAAGTGTCTTAGAGCCCCACTAGATCCCCAGATCTAGATGTTCCTTCCCTGGGAAGATTTCTCACGGAATCCTTCTCGGATTCTGATGACCTTCACCGGTCAATTTTCCTATCCCACAAACAATTAGAAAAAGAGAAAAATACAATAAGAGAATAAAGAAGATTTGAAGTGTTTCTCCCTCAAGACGATTCCTCCATTGAGCAGTGTGTGACCCGTGCTAAGGATCTTTGTTCTATTTCACCTTATCAACTCTTCTTAGTCATTGAAGTCC
Organism: Platanthera zijinensis; assembly: GCA_039513925.1. Taxonomy (NCBI): domain Eukaryota; kingdom Viridiplantae; phylum Streptophyta; class Magnoliopsida; order Asparagales; family Orchidaceae; genus Platanthera; species Platanthera zijinensis. The sequence goes on from CM077083.1 coordinate 132,793,503, forward strand.
TTTACTCGTTGGAAATCTTCATGTGTGAATGGGAGTGAAGCATCTTTCTCTTCCTTTGTTAGAGATAGTAGAATGGTGCTCTGAGACGTCACAATAACCCTAGAATCGAAAATCTTTGTCTTCGTACAAGGAACAAAAAAAGAAATACTTTTTTATAAGACTTAAATAAGCTACAGCCGGCGGTAGGGTTATCGCATGATAGTAGGTCTCTTTTCACATTTTTGCCGCCAGCTGTCAAGCAAAAATGGAAAAGTATCCCAGAAAATATTTTTCCTCTCTTTAATGCTACCACGACGTGGTACCCAGCTATCTCCTTGCGATAGTTAATTTTCTTGACAAATCGTCTCGACGCTTGTTGAGAGTGCTAGCATGCTGCGGTAAAGGCTAGAGCCACGTGGTTGGTCCATGAGAATGTGTCAAGAATAATTCCCAAATCTAGTGTGGGAGGTAGATGAAGCGCCACGCGGTAGTTCCCCGAGAGCTCGTTCAGTTTAATTGAAGTCTAGCGCGCGGTGGTAGCGCTAGCGTGCAGCGGTAGCTCCTAGAGCTTGAGTTCTTTAATTCTTTTGAACCTATAAACATGCACACTACACCAAACACAGTATGATCAAATACAACCTGGGATTATATATGGTCAAACAAAAGATATGCAAACTATAGGCTCAAACAAACTCCGCATTTTGATAATATCAAATTTTGTTCATGAGATATATAAAACAAATATGGTATAGTGTAATCCAATCTCTAATCATGACATTTAGCAGGTTAGAATAAGTAATATTGAAAGAATCAGTACTGATCAACATGGCTCCTCTACATATATGCTCCCCCTATGTGTTTGCTCCCCTACACGAGATCTAACTTCATCTATCTTCCCTTGGGTGACTAAGTAACGCTTAACACTCAACTAACATAGGATATAATCATGAAAACTATCATGAACACTCAACTGGCATAGGGTATAGTCAACTAGTATGGCTTGTGATCTTGATAACACTCTCATAAACACTCAATTCTCTCCCTTTTGATATTATAGAAAGGGTCGGTGACTAATTGACACGTCATGTGAACACTCAACTCTCCTGCTATGTTCATGTGATACAAAGGAGATGAGATAACGGGCACACAAGCACACAATCATAAGAACTAGGGGCAAAAATTGGAGCAGAACACCATGAATATAGACCTACCCACTTGAAAAATCAGTTGATTTGATGTGTTTTTCAGAATAAACGAAATTTGGACAGCATAGTTGAAACTAAATACACAATAATTCTATGTACAATGCTAAGAGATTTACATAGTTAATATAGTGTAATATTGTAAGCGTCATGAATAGAGATCGTGTACTAGAACACATGTGCTATAGACAAATATTGTAGTTTTTGGCCAATTCTTATGAATGGAAGTGTTAGATAGAATAATGAAAAGTGAACGTGCAGCATCATATGCAAAAACATCAAATATAAATATTCATACGTACATCTATTATCTCAATAATACAAGACGCTGACACAAGAGAAATGAAGTGAAGAATCACGTCATGTTTCTATCAACTTCATACCAAGATTCGAACACGCAGCCCTAACTTATGTTTTAGTCTTTGCATAAGATCGAAATGATTCTTTTTACCAAGGTGCTCATCCTCACAATGCCAATGAAGATTTATCAGGAGGAATGAGTTGTGATTGGGGTATCCTTGACACATGATTTGAAAATTTATGATGTACTCATCATTTTTCATTCATTTTTTTCATAGTCATTTATATATATATAAATATATATATATATTGAGTTCAAGGACCCCAAATCAATCGAAATATACTCGCATAGATAGATACACTTTAACTTGTATACAAGAGACTTATGCACTAGAAATTTTGGCCCAATGTTCTAAGCTCTATATAAAAAGTGAACACTGTGACATTGATTGCTCAAATCATTCCTAACGCGTTAAACATAATATCATGAGTTATAACATGTGAGCTTAAAATTTCTATGAGAGTGCATTGTCTAGAGATGTGTGAACGATGGAAAGTGATTACTCTACTTAAATCCCCACACATACCTAGAGGCATATTCAGCATACATTATCGTGTCTAGTTGCACTCAGTAGCTAAGCACTAATAGATTTTACACATCATGACATATTCATAAAATGTTAATAGGGATTAACAAGCCTTAATCAAACATTACACATAATTGTTATGCTCTAGGTTCTTGTCATGCGTGTCCTAAGAATGAGCGATCCGCAGTTTTATTTGTTTATTTGTTTTTTTATTTTAATAACGGTAAATAAATCAAATAAAAAATGTGTATTTTAAGTTTTGAAATTTTTATTTTTTGGGGGGGTTTCATATTTTTTTATTTTAGTAAAAGGATTAAAGAAATAAAATAAAGCAAACAAAAAATGTGTTTTTGGAGATTTGTTATTTTTCATTTTTTTTATTATAAGATAAATGAAAGAGCCAAAAAGAACAATGGCAGAACACATAAAACAAACCAAAAAAAGGAAAAATGTCCAGATGATAGTAGATGATGCAGCATGATCGAGTTGAGAGATCCAAAACTCCCTGTTCTTATCGAAGTAAAGAAAAACAAGCATTAGGGAGGGGTTTGGAAAAAATATTAGCAAGTTGATTGTCAATTCTAATGAAGCTCACTTTAACATTCTATTTCTTAATGTGATCTCGGATAAAGTGATGTCGAACGTCAATATTTTTGAAGCAAGAGTGATGTACTGGGTTATTCGCCAAGTCTATGATATTCATGTTATCCCACCTAATGTCAACTTTCCTAAATTTTAGGTCGAAGTCCTCTAACGTCTGTGACATCCTAAGTGCTTGTGCTCAACAACATACTAGAGCTATAAACTCAGCCTCATCAGTGGAGAGGGAAACTGAGTTCTATTTCTTACTAGACTATGAACAAGAGCATGACCTAGGAAGTGACAAGTACCACTCGGGATCATTCGATCGAGTGAACACCCAGAGTAAACAGTGTCAGAATATCCATTGAGCATGAAGTCGGTGGTGTAAGGGTACCAAAGACCAAGGTTTTTGGTGCCTATAAGATACCTAAAAATGTGTTTAACAGCTTTGAAATGGGATTCTTTAGGATTCACTTGATGTATAGTACAAATACACACCGCGAATGTAATATCTGGTCTAGAAGCTCTTAGGTAAAGAAGTGATCCAATCATTCCTTTAAATAATGTTTGGTCCACCAAAATACCACTATCATCCTTTCCGAATTTTAGAGATGTGCTCATTAGAGTTTTTACCTGTTTCAGATTTTCAAAGCCGAATCCCATAAATATATCTTTTATGTATTTCGATTGACTTATAAAAACTCCATCATTTCATTGAGAAATCTTAAATCCCAAGAAATTTGTTAACACTCCAACTAGACTAATTTCAAATACAGATTGCATTAGGGTGACAATTTCATTGCATAGATTTTCATTTGTGGCACCGAAGTTGATATCATCAACATAAATTTGCAATAAAATCAGATCGAAATTTTCATGCCTCACAAATAATGCAGTGCCCGCACTACCCATCCGAAAACCATGTTCTAGGAGAAAAGTTGTGACCCTATCATACCAAATACGGGGTGTTTGTTTAAGTCCATACAAGACCTTAAGTAACTTGTATATATGATTTGGGTAGTCAGCATTCTTGAAGTTGGTTGGTTGCTAGACATACACATCTTCCTTGATATATTTATTTAAAAATGAACTCTTAACACCCATTTAATATAACTTAATTTGTTTATAACTTGCAAATGATAAAAACATGCGAATGGATTCAAAATATCTAACCACTGTAAATGATTCTTCAAAGTCCAAACCCTCTATTTATGAGTATCCTTGTGCCACCAACCGTGCCTTATTCCTAATTATCCCAGATTTACCATCAAGTTTATTTTTATATACCCATTTCAAACCAATAACTGGATGGCTATCTGGATGCTCCACTAATAACCAGAGTGTACTTCTCTCAAACTGATTTAATTCTACATTCATAGCCAAGAACAACGATTCATCATTTAAAGCTTCTAAAATATTATTGGGTTCAATTTCAGATATAAAATATAAGTTCGAGAAGGATTCATTCAGGGCCGACTATGTTCTAACTCCATGTGAGGGCTCTCCTATCACTAGTTCTCGTGAATGTTATTTGAAAAGTTTAGACTGTTTGGAGGCCTATATCCTTTCGTGTGAGTTGGAACATCAACTACCACTTCTTTCTCCTCACCCTTGTCTCCTAGCATCACATCATCATCAACTTCCTCTTCATTCTCCCTAGATTCTTTAGTTGGTGCATTTTCATAAAGTGCACGTAAGCTGATTCTTCAACAACCAAGGTTCTTTTATTATAGACCATATATGCACGACTCGTATTAGAGTATCCTAATAGTATTCCTTAGTATGATTTTTTGTCGAATTTTCCTAAGAAATCCTTAGACTTTAGAATAAAGCACAGGCAATTAAAGACACTAAAGTATGATATTGAGGGTTTCTTATCGAATTATAGCTCATACGGAGTTCACTTAAAAATAAAGAGAAACATGATTTGGATCATCACATAAGTTGTTGTGTTGATCGCTTCAGCCCAAAGATATCTAGGCAAGCCGAACTCGGAGAGCATTGTGTGTGCTAGTTCTTATAGTGTACGGTTCTTTCTTTTACTACCCTGTTCTGTTGTGGAGTGCGTGGGGCAAAGAATTCGTGCTTAATTTTAAGATTTTTACAGATGTTCGTGAAGTTTTCATTCTTGAATTCTCCCCCATGATCTGACCTTATGCATTTTATCTTTAGTTTCTTTTCATTTTGAATTCTAGTGCATAGATTTGTTAACTCAATGAATTTGTCAGATTTATTATCAAGAAAGATTGTCCAGCAGAAATGTGAGCAGTCATCTGCAATAACAAACGTTTATCATTTTCCACTTAGAGTACATGTACTAAAAGGACCAAATAGATCCATGTGTATGAGTTCTAGTGGCCTGGACGTGGAAATAACTTTTTTTATTTTGAAATAGGTTTTGATAAACTTTCTTTATTGACATAGATCACATAAAGAGTTCAAACTTCCGCTTAATTTTGGAAGTCCATGAATAAGTTTATGTCTTGATAGTTTGATAATTTGTTTACTTCTCAAGTGATTAAGTCTCCTATGCCAAAGATCTAATTTGTCATTTTTGGTAACTAAGCATTTCAAATCAAAAGTAGATATATCTTTAAAACTAACAGTGTAAAAATTATGATTCCTATAAGTAGTAAGCAAAACACTATTCATTTTAACATATATAATATTGTAGGTATTTGTAGAAGATTCAAATAATATGTTCAAGCCTTTGTAATAGAATTGACTAATTGAAATTAAATTATGCTTAAGGCCATCTATAAACAATACATTTGAAATTGAAAATGCTTTGTTACTTATAGTGTCGATTCCAAGAATACATCCTTTGTTGTTATCCCCGAATGTCACCATGCCCCCTTTCTTCATCTCCATGCTGAGGAACTTATTTGTATCTAATGTCATGTGCTTGGAACAACCAGAATCCAAGTACCACACATTCTCTTTATCCTTAGCCTACCAATACACCTAAAAGAAAGATGAGGTTAAAGATCTGATTACCCAAGTTGTCCCACCCATACGATAGGTAGAATACTTTGGTGGCCAGACTTGTATAGTTTTCATGGCACCTTTCATTAGACAAGAGCTGGATGTGTGATTAAACTTTTGACAGTTTGCACATAAGGTATAAGCAGTGGATGCCACCTTTTCTTGTTTCTATAGCTCATGCTGGACGATGGGGACACCCTTCCAGAATTATTAATTTCATTTTGTGATTTTTTGTTCGAAGTATTAGACCTAGCTGGAATTTGGTTATCAATCGGCGGTAGCGTTGGACTTACGTGCCCAAGTCCAAACTTTCAGATCTGTGACACTGTGCTCCTAGCAACATATTCAGATATTTTTGCCCTATTCTAAATTTTTTGACAACACAGTTTAGATTATGGATCCACGCCTTTAGGGCAGTTTTTTTCTTGACTAGCATTACACAATTACTTGCGAATTTCTTTTTTCATTCCTCTATTTTAGCAAGAGATATTTGAAGATTTTTCTCCAAGACATTCGATTCAGTAATTGGATTGTTCATTTTCAAAGATGTCTTGGAGAGAGTTACTTTTAGATCTTCGATCGTTGCCATCGAGTGTGGGCACTTTTTGCACTCAATCTTCCCTTTGCCGTATTGAATTAATTCATTCTTTTCATTTTCTAAGTTCTTTTTTATTTTCTTGTTTTCAATTTTAACGGAATTTTTCTCAAGAATTACGCTATATAGCTTATCATAGAGATGTTCGTAAATTTCAAGAAGTTATTTATAGGAAGGTGGGGTTATCTTGGTGTCGCTTTGGACACTTGACTCGTCGTCAAACTCATTGATGGAAATGCAATCGCACCACTGGTTCATGATGGCGTTGCTGAGGCGGCCGTTAATCCCCGACATAGAAAGTTTGTTGATTAGGTCGATCATTGCCGCAAGCTTGAAGATGGGATGCTACCGGGACATTCAATGCCAATGCCTCAATATGTTTTGCACGCCATCCGCCATCGTCGTTACCCTCATATAAAAATAGATGATTATAAATTAAATATTTATAATTATATATTTTTAAGTATTATTATTTTAAGCATTTTATTTTCATGTATTTTATTTTTATGCATTATCCTATTTGTATTTTTATTTCATGTTATGATGGGTGCTTATAACCATCTTTTGTATTTTCGTTTCATGAATGGTGGAGATTGAGTGGTGTAGCCTATAAAAGGCCATGTGATGTAGGAATTATGTATTTATGAATAAGAAATTGAAAACCTAAACTCAAATTGAGATTTTCCCCTCCTTTCTCTCTTGATAATTTCGGCCCCTCTCTCCCCTCTCTCCCTCCAACCCATCTGCCCCCTCTCTCCCTCTTTGTGGAATTTGGCCACTTGTCCCCTCCTTCCTCCTCTCTTCTCCTCCACAAGAACCTTCCTCCTCTCCACTTCGAGCAAACAAAAACAAGGAGTTTCTCCCTTGAAGATTTTGGCCAAGCCTTTGATCTCCCCCTAGGGTTCGGCCAACAATAAAATTCTCCATCCTTGGTTATTTCGGCCAAAGACAACAACTCTGGCAATAATGAATCTACCCCGGCGTGAAGCAAGGAAGGGGACGAGTTTTCTCTCCATTTGGAGTAACTAAGGCGGAGCCATAGAAGAGCGAACCATTTTTAATATGAATCATCCATTTCGATTGGGGTAACGAAATCTCTACCTTTAAGTGGTTCCCTCCTAGAATAATTTCTTGTGGTGGTTTTCTGTGGCATTTCCTACGAACTTTGAATTCGTCGTGGTTTTTATCCGAACGATTTTGTTATTTTCTTTTGATCTATTTATATTCGTGAGGATTGGAGGACCTCATTTTCTTTTGTTGGGAGAGATCTAGCACTTTTCGAATCGTTAATTTTCGGTGGATCTATTTTGGTACAACACATGCTCGAACGGATCGGGTCGATCCATTTTGCTTGAGAAAATATTGGTTCATCGCCTTAATTTGATCTCTAAGGGTGTAGCGAGCTCGTGCGTTAGCATTAAATTGATTTTATCGCAAATCGGGTGTGCTTCGTTTAAACTGTGTAAGTACAGAATTGGAACGAGTGAGAACAATTCGGTGTCATTTTGTCCATTGCGGTTCATCGGGAAACATAGCCTGCATCACTCATCTTGATTCTTCCCCAGGAGGCAAAGATTTGCCTATATTGGAGCCTGCGGTTCATATCTCTTTAGTTTGACAATATCAAATCCCATATTGTATTTGATCACACTTGTGTTTTGTATAGTGTGCAGTTTTAAAGGCTCAAAAAAATCGAAGAACTAAACTCTGTGACCTACCGCCATGCGTTAGCACTATCGTTGAGTGCAAGCCTAGATTTAATCAAAAAGGATGCTCGGGGACCGACCGCATGGCGGTAGCACTACTGCCCGTGCTAGAATCAGGATTTATTCTGGACTTGCATTCAGTGACCTACCGTGTGGCGCTATCTTCTAACTGCATAGTGCAAGCTTTCTCAATAATCGTCAAGATGGCTTCATCGAGAAGATTATGCTACCTCCCGACGATAGCTGGATACCATGCCGCGCTAGCATGAAAAAGTGAAAAAATGTCATTTTTGAATATTTTTCAAAATTTGCGGGATATTTGTTACATCAACCCACAATGACCTAACACCATGCGCTAGTATTACCGTCGGCAATAGCCTATTTTCCAATGACGTATAAAAGGATTTTGCTTTTTCGTTCCTTGGACGAATTTAGTGAGAAAGAATTTCATTTTAGGGTTTGTGTGCCGCCTCTAAGCAATGTTCCACAGTATCCATTTAAGGAAGAGAAAGTCAACTCTCTCTCATTCACGCACGAAGATCTCTAACGAGTAATGGACTACAAAGACTAAGAGGAGTTGATCGGTTGAAACAGAATGAAGATCATTAGTAGTGGTCACGGACTGCTCAACAAAGGAATCATCTTGAGGGTGAATTAATTTTAAATCTTCTTTACACTTTTTGTATTTTTCTCTTTTATGTTTGTTTGTTATGAGGAAATTAACCGGTGAAGGTCGTCGGAATCAAGGAAGGATTCCGTGAGAAATCGCCTCAGGGAAGGGACGTCTAGATCGGGGGATCTAGATGGGCTCCAAGAAACTTTCTTGTATGATGGTGAAGAGCTGGCTCGAAGTCTTTTCCTGGAGGGAAAAAGAGAGAGCTAACCGGTCTGGGGAGTTGGTCAGTATTGAAACCAAAAAGAAATTTGAATTTCATCACCTCCGATTTCCGTGTCACGGAGATCTAGTTGCTTGTAATTGTAAACCACTTTCATTTCTTATTGAATAGAACTAATATTTGTTCTTCATTCTGCATGTGATGTCATGGTTGTTTGTCGGTAGATCTCTGAAGAGTGTGTGCATCTCCAAGGAGAAATTTGACCAAAAAATGAGGTATGTGTCCTACCGTCGCGCGCAAGAAAACTAGCGCCCCGAGGAAGCATCAAGAACTTGTTTTCCTAGAAAAAACTATTTGAATTTTTAATAAAATCCACGTTATTCAACCCCCCCCCCCCCCACTCTCTAAGGTTGGCTACAAGATCCAACAAGTAGTATCAAAGGAGGTTACTAGAAAAAGGGATTAAAATCCTGAATTAAGATGGCCAATGCGATTGGGACAAGGTGTGTGTAGACCTTTAATTTTTATGGGGAGTGACTACAGCCACTGGAGAACGCGAATGAAAATGTTCTTAATGACACAAAACTTGGACATGTGGGCCATGATCAAAATGAAATACACGGCTCCCACTATCACTATAGGTGATACAATATTAATTAATCGCAAGATAAATGGGATGACGCTGACAAGCTAAAATGTACTAACAATGCAATAGCCATGAACTCTTTATTTTGTGCAATGGATAAAACTTAATTCAATAGAATCTGCAATATTGAAACTGCTTATGATATATGGCGTCAACTTGAACTTACTCACAAAGGTACCTCGCAGGTGAAGGAGTCAAAACTATTCCTACTTGAATCTTAATACGAACAGTTCCGGATGGAGATCGACGAGGAGGTGGATAGCTTGTACACTCGCTTCACCAAGATTATCAACACCTCTAGATATCTCGAGAAGAGATACTCAAATAGAAACCTGGTGAGAAAGATCCTGTGATCTTTGCCTCCACTATTCAACTTGAAGGTGACAGAGATTGCTGAATCACACTGAAAGTCTTTATTTTCAAGGTAGCTTACAACCTACGGGGTGAATAGGTTGTCTCACTATTATTTTTAACTTTTAATTTTATATTCTTTAGAGCTTTGTGTGTTGGAAGTGATTTGCTTTCAAGTACATGCACAAGGAAAAACACCACAGAAAAGTACACAAAGATTTATGGTGGTTCCCAAACTTTTGGGTATACCCACTCTCCTCCCACCTTGCCAACTTCCTGTTAATCAAGGTACTTCTCCAAAACATTACTCCACAGAGCTTACACCTCAGATCACTTAGGATCTCTCATCCTCCTCCAAGACCTACAACTCATCCATAAGGGCATACAACTCAGTGGTCAGCAGACCACCTACCTCAGGCTAGAGGCCCTACACTCAGGCTGGGAGGACAAACCTAATTCAGATCCACTAGGGATCCTTCCTCTGAGTGCATTGCTATCCTACAACTCAGTGATCAATTAACCACCTACCTCAAATCCAAACCGGATCATACAGCACAGGAAAATTTTCCCTTCCTCAGGCTCAAAGTGCCCTACAACTCAGATCCAAAAGTTCTATCATAGAGAAATTTCTCTGTGATTGAACCTTGAGCTGAGTTATCTCAGGTCAAACTTTCTTCATAGCTATAAGGATCTTTAGCTGTAAGTAGCTAACAGTAAACGTCTTTACTTCGTCTTCCTTCTTAGGACAGAGTCTGCTACTTTATTCTTCCTTCTTCTCAACTTCAGAAGTAGATCTTCAGGTTTGGGCTTGCTGAACTGATAAGAAAGTTGATCTGCATAGACTTCTTCCTTATTTCTTCTTCTCCCTAAGAAAGAAAGCCTTCTGATCTTACTGGTGTCGATGACGAAGACATACAGCTAACTGAACTTTTTGTAGGGAGACTTCAAGCTTTTACATGCAGCAATGGAGAGGAAGATGAAGTCCAGTCGCAACCTTTTTGAAAATGATAAAGCCCTAAAAGTTATCTTATGTCTTAGCCCATCTCTTTCTTTTGTAGTTCGCCGATGAACAGCTCTTAGAGATCAGTGGGCCCCACCTGCAGCTTCTAGCTGCGCCTTGCTTTAACGGAAGAAGACGTACTGTAACTTCTCGACAGAGTTTGTCGTGTTCTATAACTTCTTCGTGCTTGATTTGAACTTAGTTGACTTTGTAGATTTTGCTGACGTCAGCACCTGTGGACTTAGCCAAAATTGAGCATCAGTAGAATAGGCGTTGAATGAGCTTCACTCAATTCCAAAACACTTAGACAGAATTCTATCTATCGAGGCATTGCCAGCGTTGAGTGAGAAAGCTCCACACAACACTTTTTTCCTTAGCATATTCTTCAACAACTTCTGCATGCTTGGCATTGAGAGCATTGAGAGAGCATGCCTCACTAAACGCTTTCTTCCTTAGCCAATTTTCTGATAATTGCCATTGAGTGAGTAAGCTCCACTCAATGACAAACTACGTAACAGACATTTCTGTTATCTGGCATTTAGTGAGTGAGCTACACTCAACGCTTTTGGACTTAGTCGAATTTTCGTGTGACAAAGAACACTTACTTTGTTAATTAATCAATGCAATATCACATGGCGTTGAGTGTGTTTGCCTCACATAATGCATGTAGACTTAGTAAATATTCACAGTTTTCCTATGGCGTTGATTGACAGAGTTATACTCAACGATTATGAAGTTTTGGCGTTGAGTGAGTGATCTTCACTCAACGCATGTGGACTTGGCCACTTTTCTGCCCATTTCTTCTCAAGCTTTTACTTCTTTAGCCTGTCTCACAGTTTTTTGTTGTATGACGTTCAGTAAGTTAACTTCACTCAACGCATGTGGACTTAGCCACTTTCTTAGCTTGCCACTTCTTTGGCTTTGACTGTATAGGCTTCACTTAACACTACAAGTCATCTGACATTGAGTGAGTCACCTTCACTCAATGCATGTGGACTTTGACAGATTTTTGTCAACCCACATCTTAGGTAAGTGTTTACCTGACTTGGCGACTAAGGCTACCTATCCTATCACTGTCAACTATAACTATATGCATATCATTGGCAAGATTAACTTCCTCAAATCTAGGACATTGTGGGCAATGGACTAAACAATCTCCCCCTATTTTATGAATTCAAAACTCTTAAGCAAGTGAGTCAATGACATACATAGTACTATGCAGCAATAAGAATAAAAAATATATAACTAAGAAGTGATCTATAACAGAGAAGTGATCTATAGTTACCACACTTCCTTGCTTTTAGAGTGGAATAATACTGTACCTACTTCCCCTGAATTACTGCTACCATACTTGAACATTAATCTGATCATCTTTTTTCCTCCCCCTTTTTGACTTCAGCAAATAGCTAGTAGGATTCTCATCATTTGCTCCCCCTCAAATAGGTAGCACTGAATTGCTGAAATTGTGCCGGATATGCTCCCCCTTAATTGGGGAATCTTCATTTCTTTTAAAGAACAATTCCATCTACAAAATACTAAATAGCTTGCAACAAGATGACAAGCAACTGAAGCTATATCAGGTTTAACATACCTAGCTCAAATTTGAAGGTGTTAAACTTTGCTTCATCTAGTGGCTTAGTGAAGATATCAACCACTTGCTTGTCGGTTGAGACAAACTCAAGGTTGATATCTTCACATTCCACATGCTCCCTAATGAAATGATATCTAATCTCAATGTGCTTAGTCCTGCTATGGGAGATACGATTCCTAGCAATTGAAATAGAACTAGTATAATTACATGTAAGAGGACTTCTATTTATCTGAAGGTTGTTGTCCTGGAGTTGATGCTGGATCCACAACAACTGAGCACAACAGCTACCTGCTGAGATGTCCCCTAACTCTGTAGTTGAAATTACAACACTAGTTTGCTTCATGCTGCTCCATGAAACTAGCCTTCCACCTAAGAATTGACAGGTGCCAGAAGTGCTCTTCCTGTCCTCCTTACATCTTGCAAAGTCTAGAGGCTGATCAACATAGAATTCCTCTTTTAAGTCTCCATTTACCAAGGCTGACTTCACATCCATCTGATAGACCTTTAATCCTTTGTGTGCGGTATATACAAGGAATAGTCTGATGACCTCCAATCTTGCTACAGGAGAAAAAGTTTGATCAAAATCAATACCTTCTTCTTGCCTATACCCAGTATCCACTAGCCTTGCTTTGTTCTTGATTATAATGCCATTTTCATAGAGTTTGTTTCTATAAATCCACTTGACTCCAATGATATTATGTCCATGAGGTCTGGGAACCAGCTTCAAGACTTTGCACCTTTTGAACTGTTTCAGTTCTTCTTGCATAGCCACTATCCAGAATTGATCTATGTTGGCCTCTTCAAACTTCTTTGGCTCCACTTATGACAAAAAGATTACAAATATAGCTGTATTCAGATTTCTGCTTCTTTTCATAACTCCATGGCATGGTTCACCAATGATTTGGTGTGCAGGATGGTCTCTTAATTGCCTAATAGCTGGAGGTAATCTTTTTTCAGCAATAGCTTCAGGTATAGCCTCTTGCTGATCATCTTCTGCTCCAAGTGTGTCTGACAGAACTTATGGATTATTCACTTCATCTTGGACAACTGGTTCTGCACCCTTAATGGTCAGATATTCCCTCATTTGTTCTGTACCAGTAGTGCTAGAAGTGGATCTTGGTAGCTCACTGTAAATAATGGTAGACTCATCAAAAACTACATGTACAGACTCTTCTACAACTTCGCTTTTCAAGTTATAGATCCTATAAACTTTGCTATGGTTATTATACCCAATAAAAACCCATCAAAGGACTTGGAAAAAACTTAGTTATATAGTATTTTCCATTATGAAGAACATAAAACTTACTACCAAAGATTCCGAGATAGCTCATGTTCGATTTTCTCCCTTTCAAGATATCATAGGGAGTTTTCTTATGGCACTTGGTGATAGAGGCTCTATTGAGGACATGATATGCAGTGTTGACTACCTCAGCCCAAAAATATTTTGGGAGAGATGTGTAATTCAGTAGAGTTCTCCCAGCCTCTATGAGAGTTCTATTTTTCCTCTCAACAATCCCATTTTGCTGGGGTGTTTTAGGTGAAGAGAATTCTTGATGAACACCATGCTCTTCACAGAACCTTAACATGCTATCATACTGGAACTTAGTCCCATGGTTTCCTTTAATTTTTACCACAGAGCTATTGAACTCATTCTGAATTTGCTTGACAAACTTAATCAAGATATCAAGGGTTTCATTCTTTCTCTTGAGGAAGAACACCCAACCAAACCTGGAAAAGTCATCAACCACCACAAGGGTGTAGATCTTCCTACCATGACTTTGAACTGGCAAAGGATCAAATAAGTTCATATACAGGAGGTATATGCACCTCACAGAATCTTTGGTCCCAATGCCATTGTAGGAAGCTTTTGTCTGCTTGCTCTTCTAACAAGCAGAGAAAATTCCCTCCTTAGAGAACTTCCCAATGGGACCATTCCTATCTAGCTCTTGACTAAAGAGCTTACCAATAGTCTTTTAGTTTATATGGGCTAGCCTTTTGTGTCATAGGACACAATAAGATACTTTCTCATTTGCCACTAGACAAATAGGCGAGTCTGTATCTAAGCATAGAAAGTTTAAGCAATAAACATTTCCACTCTTAATGCCTGTCAAAATGATCTCTTGGTCACTTGACCTCCTATTTAGGCACTCATCCTTATGGAAGACAATAGCATAGCCAAGATCAGAGAGATGTCTTATTCTTATAAGGTTGTGTTGCAAAGTTTCAACATAAGCCACCTTAGTGATGGTGATTATGGCATTTGTCATCTTACCATACCCTCTTATTACCCCTCTATATGATCCACCAAAGATAACTTTGGGTCCATCTTTTACTAGGGTGTACTCCTTCAGGTTAATCCTTGTCCCAGTCATGTGTCTGGAATAACTACTAGATAAGTACCATATAGGGTTATGGCCACTTAGACTAACTTACAATATACAGTTTACTTTATATTAGGACCCCAATATCTATTGGGTCCTACGTGCATATTAGTCTAAAACTAAACATTTCCACCAACAAGTTTTCTGACTGGAGGACTTACTCTGGTCCTTGCCATATTAGGATTGTGCCAACAGTCAATTGCATAATGGCCTACCTTGCCACAACACCAACAAACATGCATGTCGAATCTTATTTTCTATGAAGTCCTTGCAGCAGGATTGACTGTAGTCTTAACAGAAAGAGGAGGTGCAGTAGCGTTTTTCTGATTTTTTCTAGCATAGATTTGACTGAAGCTAAGTCTGCTTGCTGGATTATATGGCCTGTTCTTAACACTATCAGCAACACCTTTCTTTTCAGACAATGTGCTCTTGATAGCATCAGAAACAGCCATGCTAGTCAAGCTGACAGACTTACCCTTAGTCAAATTCTGTGCTGAGAAGTTCAAAGAAGGGGCTGCATCTACATTCTTGAGAGAGGGGGTTGAAGAACCAAAAACAAATGGTCCATGATGGGCCATTTAAATTTCTTCATGGGTAGCTCTAAAGGCACTCACCCTGATATGCCTTCTAAAATGGCTGTGAACATCTTTTGTTCCCCTTGTGGAAGCACCATTCATATAGGGATCATATATTCTTTCATGTTCATACCTATTTGAAGGGAATATCACCTTCTTGAATTGGATAGGTAGCCTATAAGCCAGTTGCACAACTGGAACTTTCCCTTTCCTTTTGGGATGGGCTGGTTTTGTGTTGCCCTTAAAGCCCAACCCCTTCTAAACCTTCTATAAGGAGAAGGAGTCTATCAGGGGCAACATAGTATTAGGCTGAGAGAAAATGGCCACAATACCTTTCTCCCTCTGGAGCTTTTCCTCAAGATCTCTAATGAGACTATCTTTCTTTTAATATCCCCCATCTGGATGCCTGAAAGGTTTTTCAATTGACTGAGTTCCCTCAAGGTCTGATTCAGCACAGAAGCTATTTCAACAAGCTGGGAATGAACTGGTTGAAGAGATGGAATCTCCTTAGCCCGTTTCTTAGTCAACTTCTTGCACATTTAAAGGTATCAAGAAGTTCAACATATCTGTCAATCAGTTGATTGACAACACCTTCTGAGCCAGAATCATCTTCACCATTAGATGAAGAGGAAACTATACAAGGACTAGTCTCATACCCAGACACAGAACTGGATAGGGAATGTACCTTATTTTTACCAGGCTGATCCTAGCTGCCCTCTCAATCAGTCATTTCTATCAGCCCACTACATCTGTGGGCATCTTCATCCACCTCTGAGTCACTGTCTGATAGTGTTAGAGGGGCCCTGATTCCTATCCTCACTAGAGGAAAGACTTCTCCTACTATAACGGCTTTATATTTATTAGTAGCAACAACTAGCCCAATGTAAGCTTCCTCTTCTTCAGACTCAGAAGATGATTAGTCTGTCCAGCTTTTCTCTTCCTTAGCCACAAAGGACTTTTCTTTCTTTCCCTTATGCTTTTGGTGAGATTTATTCTCATTATCCTCCCTCCTCTTCAATGGGCAATCAGCAATCACATGCCATAGCTTGCTGTAGCAGTAACAAATAATATTAGTGGAATAATGTTTACTGGGTTTAGATCCATACATGTCCTCCTTGGAGGATTTCTTCCATTGATGTGCTGAGGAGGAGGGTCTACTATTCCGGTGCTTCTTCTTCATCAGTCTATGGAGCTGCCTGGAGAATACAACAAAGTCCTCATCAGACATGCTATTGTCTGATGCTTTTGATTCAGAGCACTCTAAATCTGCTGGTCTTCTTGGAGGAGAAGGGTTCTTCCTCCAACTTTTATTTTTGGCTTCTGCTTTGAAGGCTACGGGATTCTCTTTGGCCTAAGACTTGTAGTTGGTCTCTTCCTCTTTCCTAATAGTAAAGTGCATCTAAAATGAGAGCAGTTTACCAAATAGGGTGTGGGGGTGGAGTGTTACCCAGCTTGGTCACTTCTCTGATGGCTCAAATTTTTGTGTTCCAGTCTCTGGTGAGAGACCTAAGGAACTTATCATTTAGCTCATAATGACTAAAGACCCTTCCATAGGTACTTAGTTCATTCACTATCCTAAAGAATTTTTCATAGTAGGTGGCTATGTCTTCTCCCTTAGACTATCTGAAAGCTTCATACTCCTAGTTGAGTATGGACTTTCTATCATCCCTGACTTCCTCTATGCCTTCCATATAGATCACCAGAGTGTCCCACATTTCTTTTGCATTTGTGCAGTGAATCAGATTCTGAAGGGTAGAATCATCAATTGCAATGACAATGATGTTCTGAGCCCTCTTGTCCTTGGTGGAAAGAATTACTTCAACTTTTGTCATCTCAGCATATGTCTTGGGTGTCTGGACATTTGTATCAAGAATAGACACTTTCGTTGGGATGAAAGGTCCTTGCTTAGCTGCTTCCATGAACAGCGTAACCCTTTCCTTTTAGATGCAAAAACTTTCTTTCCTGCAAATGGGAAGCTTCATTGCACCTAGCTCCTTGTAGTTCACTCCTAAACCCATAAGGACAGTCTGAAAGCTACCTTGGAGAATCACACACATGGTTAGATCCTTTTTGAGCAACCTCCCTCTGATACCACTTGAAATTCTTTATTTTTAAGGTAGCTTACAACCTAGGGTGTGAATATGTTTTCTCACTGTTATTTTTAATTTTTAATCTTCTTTTGATCTTTATGTGTTGGCAGTGATTTGCTTTCAAATACCTGCACAAGGAAAAACACCATAGAAAAGTACACAGATTTATAGGTGTTCCCCAACTTTTGGGTACATCCACTCTCGTCCCACCTTGCCAACTTCCAGTTAGCCAAGACACTTCTCCAAAACATTGCTGCAAAGAGCTTACACCTTAGATCCCCCTGGATCTTTTAGTCTCCTCCAATACCTGCAGCTCAGCCACAAGGGCCTATAACTCAGTGGTCAGTAGACCACCTACCTCAGGCCAAAGGCCCAACACTCAGGCTGGGAGGACAGCCCTACCTCATATCCACTAGGGATCCTACCTCAGAGAGTATTCGTCTCCTACAGCTTAGTGATCAATTGACCACCTACCTCAGATCCAAACTTGATCCTACAGCACAGGCAAATTTTACTTACCTAAAGATTAGAGAGCCCTATAACTAAGATCCAAAAGAATCCTACTGGAGTGAAATAGATTTATATCTATCACAGATAAATTTCTCTTTGACAGCACCTTGAGCTGAGTTATCTCATCTCAAACATTCTTAACAGCTATAAGGATCTTGAGCTAGAATTAACTATCAGTAAACTGCTTTGCTTCCTCTTCCTTCTTAGGACAGAGTCAGCTAATTTATTATTCCTTCTTCTCAGCTTCAGAAGTAGATCTTCAGGTTTAGGCTTGCCAACCTGAGAAGCAACTTGATCTATAGAGACTTCTTCCTTGTTTCTGCTTCTCCCTCAGATGGAAAGCCTTCTGATCTTGCTGGTGTTGATGAAGAAGACACACAGCTAACTGAACTTTTTTTAGATAGACTTCAAGCTTTTTCATGCAGTAATGGAGAGGAAAATGAAGTCCAGCAGCAACCTTTTTTAAAATGATAAAGCCCTAAAAGTTATCTTGTGTCTTGGCCCATCTCTTCCTTTTGTAGTTCGCCGATCAACGGCTCTTAGAGATCAGTGGGACCCACCTACAGCTTCCAGCTGCGCCTTGCTTTAACGGAAGAAGACATATAGTAGCTTCTAGGCAAAGTTTGTCATGTTCTCTCCTTACTTGATTTGAACTTAGTTTACTTTGTGAATTTTGTTGATGTCAGCACCCTTTGACTTAGCCAAAATCGAACATCAGTAGAATAGGCATTGAGTGAATGAGCTTCACTCAACGCCAAAACACTTAGAAAAAATTCTGTCTATCTAGGCATTTACAGCATTGAGTGAGCAAGCTCCACTCAACGCTTTTTGCCTTAGCATATTCTTCAGCCACTTCTGTATGCTTGGCGTTGAGAGTGTTTAGTAAGCTTGCTTAATAACACTTTCTACCTTATAAAATTTTCTTCTACTTGGCATTGAGTGAGTAAGCTCGACTCAATGCCAAACTACATAACAGACATTTCTGTTATCTGGCATTGAGTGAGTGAGCTACACTCAATGCTTTTGACTTAGCCATATTTCTTTGTCACGAAGAACACTTCCTTTTAGAATTTGTCAACGCAATATCACATGGCGTTGAGTGAGCTTGCCTCACTCAACACTTGTGGACTTAGTAAATACTCAAAGTTTTCCAGTTTTCCTGTGGCGTTGACTAACTGAGCTATACTCAATGATTTTGAAGCTATGATATTGAGTGAGTGATCTTCACTGAATGCTTGTAGACTTGGCCACTTTTCTGCTCATTTCTTCTCATGCTTTTACTGCTTTATCCTGTCTTACAACTTTTTGTTGTATGGCATTGAGTGAGTTGACTTCACTCAATGTCTGTGGACTTAGCAACTTTCTCAGCTTGCCATTACTTTGGCTTTGACTGTATAGGCTTCACTCAGTGCTATAAGTCATCTGGCGTTGAGTGAGTCAACTTCACTCAATGCCTATGGACTTAGATAGATTTCTGCCAACCCACATCTTAGGTAAGTGTTTACCTGACTTGGCCACTTAGGCTACCTATCCCATCACTATCAACTACAATTATATGTATATCATTGACAAGATTGAATTCCTCAAATCTAGGACATTGTGGGAAATAGAACCAACACACACATTATTAGTAGAATGGAGATAGAGAGCCTCATTGGAAACCTGAAGAACCATGAGCTCGAACTAAAGATACAAGCTGAGGAATATCCTGGGGAGATGAAAATGAAGGGGCTGTCATTGAAGGCTGCAAAAGAGGAAGGCTGTTGAAGAGTCTGATGACGAAGATGAAGAATGCCTCTATGTTCGAGAATTCAGAAGATTCATGAAGAATCCCAAGAGGCAAGGAAAATTTAAAAAGTTTTTGAAGAGAGGTGCTGAAGAAAAAAATAGGTGGAACAAATCATCGGAGGAGATGGAGAGTGATGATGAGAAGTCTCCACCAGAGTGCTACCACTACCATAAGCCTTGGCACATCCAGAGGGAGAGTCCAAGGCTCTAGAATGAGGAAAAGGATAAACAGAGCCGTCACATGGGAAAGAAGAAAGTGCTGAAGGCGTTAACATGGGACGAATATGTATCTGATGAGTTAAGCACTTTTGGCTCAAGTAGTGCAGACGAGGAAAATCTATGTCTCATGGTGAAGAATCGGGATCAGTAAGATGATGAGTCTAGTGTCCAGAGTGACACTGAGGAACTCCATCTTCTTGTAATGAACTTGAAATTTACGATCATCTCTGTAATAAGCTGGATTGTGTAATTCTTGAGAAAAAGTCTGTTAAAAGTTCAAACAAAAAAATAAAAAAGGATTTAGAAAATCTAAATAATGAATTAATTAAATGAGGAAAAGAGAAGATCGAGTGTCAAATGTAAGACCCCCCCTACTCAGGAGATTACCCGGTCTTATGCCCAGAACCGCCGCCTTTCGGTGACACTAGCATACACGGCTCGTCGACACAGCAAGATGCCAATCCTGCCAGCTTGTACGATTATTTACCTGTAGTTCAATTGAGAATTAAAGTACATCGAGCAATTATAAAATAACTAGCAATTCCACGAGTCACAGTAGAAACATCATATAATATATAGATGAAAAGTACAATACCTCACAATGAGTACAAAAATGAGAGAAGGGTTTATGCCCAGTACATGCCAAATAGTATCAAGTCTCTCTCACACACAAACACTAAGCAAAAGCGGTATCTAAAACACTCGTCATCATATAACGCGGAACTGCAGTAGTAGTAGTGGTGCGCGGCAACTGCTCCTTAGGTCCTTCCTCCTCATCCTACTGGTCATGCGGGCGCTCTGACTCCTTGATCTCCTAAAAAGATATCATCAAAACCGACCGTTAGTCATAAAGACTAAGCAATTTCATCCTCGCCTCACCCCCTCGACTCCTAGGCACTGAATGGGAGGACCAAAGAAGAGGACAACTAAGCAGTATCAAAATAGAAGTAGGCAATAATAGTTCTACTCTAGCATGACAGCATATACCCTGGCAGTTCAATATAATACATGTAAGGAAGTAAGAAAAGTAGTAATTGAAAGAAGGGCTGAAGGGTAAGTAAAGTAAAGTACTGAGCAGAAATGTAAACTATCTACCACTACACTATCGTCATATGAGAACCTTAACTTATATGAATGTCTATACAAACTTATAAGTAAGGGTTTCACGAATATAACAGAGTCCATACTAATTTATATGATAAAGATCTGTGGTACGTATGTCCTAAGTATGTATGTATGCTATAATGTGTTATGCGAGTTATGATTCATATAAGTGCAACTCACACACATGACTCTGTTTTCACAGACCTTTAGTTCCTACTTTTTGGAGTTAGCTAAACTCTCTGGTACCACCGTTGTGGCTACTGTAGTAGTGGAGCGGGCGTCTCCACTTACTAGGCATGTATACACACAACCGGGCCTAGAACCTTCATACACCTCTGTACACGTCCAAGGTGCACTCTAGAGTCATTGTGTACTAGTTTACTTTCCATTTCTACCAGTATTTTTGGTCGGGTGTGCGTTTTCGGGGATAGTCCTCTAAACCGCAATATAAAATAACCAACTGGCCCTTCAAACCCTCATACCTCACCAGAGTCATCGTACATCCGTCGGTGTGACAACTGGCTAGTACCGTATGATCCGCCACTAATATATTCTATGCACATACAATTCATTTCAAACCCAAGCCTCCATCTCACAGGACTAAACCGGTACTAAACCAAACATCAAAGCATGCAGGTCGCAGGACTAAACCCGTCTAGAATCTAAACATCAAAGCCTCTAACTTGTAGGACTAAACCCGTCCTGAATCAGAACATCCGAGTATCCAACTCGTAGGAATAAACCCATCCTGAAACCCTCCAACCCTATACGGGTGAGTTTGTCACATCGTTCCATTATCCTATTAGACTACTCTTATCTAATTCTTATTATACTTAGTAGCTTAGGGTTAATCCTTGGAATGCCAAGGGCATGTCCGGTGAAGGGCTCTCGAGGGCACTAGGAACTATGATGGGCTGAAGCCCAAAGCCCCATTTCTCAAGGACACTTACTTTTATTAGTGTCTACCCATTATTGATACCCCAATCACGTTGTTACTTTTCAGTAAACCTAATGACTTAAGGTACTGATTGGGAGAGCGATGATCTTTCGCTGAGCCCCCGTCATAATTGTTCTCCTTATGGCTTGCACTCTAACACTCGTTACTATGTAGTGATATACTTGTGACTCCAAGTAAGGTTTCAACTTCCTATTACATCTCTCAATAAAACCACCTATCATTTCCCTATGGGTCCTAGTCTTACACATCACTTTATACTAAGCGCAACCCTTTACCAAATTCTAACCCATATGAGATTACTTCCAATTCCTTGAACCAAAGGCCTCCAAATTTCAATCATGGGTTTGTCATATGTATAATATTAATAATTCAGAATTTCATCATTTTTCTAATTATTTTGGACCATAATTTAAATTAATTTATTAAGTGATCTAGATCACTTTGAAAATGAACTACTCCAACCAGTGGTCCATTAGGTCTAAATAATTTATCTGATGTTCACCAAGGTTAAAAATTTCTGTTCACCAAAAACTCTAATTTTCCAACTTGATTTGACCATTATTTTCCATTTATGAATAAAATCTCATTATCTTCCTTTTTCAAATGAAGTACTAAAAATAATCATGTAAAAATTCAAGGAAAATTCCTACTCACTAATATTAACAATATAATGGTCAAAATAGACTTTCATACTCTTAGTCAGTGATTTGACCTTAGATAATCATATGTTAACATAATTACAAAAATGCCACTATTATAGTATTCACCATAAATAATCATCCAAAAATCTTGATAAAATTTATAGGGGTTCATAAATAAGGACCTCGACATTTTCTCATAATTTTCCATGAACCACTGCTCATGTTTTTGATCAAAGCCCCATAAGGGTAAAAATATAATTACACTATTTATACATGGAATAATTCTCAAAAATGCTCTTAAATTTTTCCAGAGAAGTTAAATGACCTATTAGGGCTTAGATCAAATATTTGAAATTTTCTAAGTTCAATAGCCCTATTTTTCATTTTAACACCTAAATGTGCTAATTTTGAAATAATTCCAACTTATGGGATTTTTTATTCCAAAAATCTGAATTTTCTCAAGAAAGGAGTATTATATCTCCATAAGACTCTATCCAAAATTTCAGGGACATTCATTGGGCAAAATGGGATAAATTCAAATTTTACCATTTACACACCATTTACAACTCAACCTTCATCATACATGTTGGATCCTTTAACATACAGAGATCCAAATTGCTCCAAATTTTTACCAAGGACATAGGATGACCTTAGAGCCATGCCACCCAAATTTTGGGGCATTTGGAATTGGGAATCTCCCTAAATTTCATTTAGTTAATAATTCATATTTCTATTAAAACTATAGAAATTTTTCTCCAAAAAATTTGATTTTTCGACATATTCTAAGTATGGTATACACACATATATGACCTAAATTTCACAGCATGTGGACTTATAGTTTACCATAGGATCCATTTGAAGTTCTGCCCTAGTTTAGGAGTAGTCCTAGGAGATTGACCCTACAAGGAGCTATAGTGCTCCAAATTGCATTTTTAACTCAAAATGAAGTTAAGCCCTAGATCTACATTTTTCATGTTGATGACTTTCTCTGAATATGTCTCTACAAGGCCAAAAATTGACATGCAATTTTCTATATGAAAAGTGACAGAAATATAACATTTAATAATCAAACACTATAGTTTAATGTTGAAATTGAAAAGTCGATCTCTGTGGAGTTCACCCTTGGGGAAGTGGTGATCACACACTTACTTCTATCTCGCGAGCCAAACGACTAAGGAAAAAGAATATGGAACAGACCCAAGGGTTCTGCGTGGAGGTCCCACAAAACACCTGGAAGATGTTAGAGTGCTTCCCCTCCCTAGCCAAATGTTGAGCTAAGGATACCTCAGAAAGCGCAAGAAGACATGGGCACAAGAAAAGCATGACTCATGAGTTACCCCCTTGAGTCTATTTATAGATTTCTGAAAACGGCCTGCAAATAGCTGATAGATACGATGGCCCGCAAAGTTTTAAAGACGGCGACAACATGCTTATGGATGACCATGTGGAGCGTCGCCATAATATCCGTCCTGAATACAAACCAATATATTAATAATTAATAATAATAATAATTAATTATTATTATTAATTATGTTGGAACACTTGTTTGGATTTGCGTTAGGTTCACTCTTAGGATGTCTTGACCCCATGTATAGCCAGGGTCTCTGTCTAAGTATTAGTTAGGTCCCCTCTAGGTCAGGTTCTGTGTAGAACAACATTGCAGTGGACTCAGACTTAGATTCAGAAAAATGTTTGGACTATCTATATCAGTTCGACTATAGTCAAACTCAGCTCGACGATCGTCGATCTCCCATCGACGATCTCAGAGTCTTCTACTCTGAATTGAGCTCGACGATCTACGAGCTCAGGTCGATGATTTCGTTTTTATCAGCAGTGATCTCAATTCTACGATAGTCGTTATCTGGTCGACGATCTCTTTACTCAGTTCGACAATCTCTGAATGGAGCTCTAAGATTTTGTACTACTTTCAGTTATCAGTTCTTCAGAATGGTAAGAGTTATTTATTTTGATTATGATAAAGTATTTTAAGGAAAATATATTCTGATAATTAATGCTGATAATCTCAAGGCTGATAATCGTATTCATGAAGCATTAATTATGGTATTCACAGATTATTTTATCAAGACAGTTATGGAAATGCATTTATGATTGCCAGCCAATCTAGCCGTTTGGGCTCCTCAATTATTGCAGAGAATTATGTTTTGTCTTGGGAATTAAAATTGATGACGTTTTCTATATTCTGACTAAATATATATCTTAGAAAAACAAAAAGGGAAAATGACAGTAATCAATCAATAGTCAGAGAAGAATATTGCTCTCAAGGGATCTTGCATGTTTTGCTGAAAAGAGGAGGAAGAAGAACTTTTCCAGATACAACTCTATCGAGTCTTCTTCTTTCTTCAGTCTTCAAAGATTTATAGAGATCCAAAAATCAATAACAGTTCACAGATTCAAAAAGGCTTTGCAACATATTTTTAAGACCTACACCCAAGGCAAGTTTCCTCTTCCTGAATATATACAACATCTCAGGGGGAGCTTGGACATTCAACTTTAATCAACACAGTATTCTCATTTGCCTGAGAAAGGGAAGATTTCCAAACATTCTTGTTTCTTTTACCTCCATCTGTACAGGGTTATCTCTCCCTTCAAAAGTGAACACTTGTGGTGATAGGGCACTTGATAAAAAACCTATTGGATTTTGAGCTCCTGATCAAAAGCTCAAAGGTTCTCTAGTTCTACCTACAGCATGTCTTGTGGTGATAGGGCACCTGATCAAAAACCTAAGTGGATTCCTACCTGGGTGGTAGAAAAGTGGATGTACCCAGATTTGCGAAACCACTATAAATTTTCTCGTGTCGTCTTGTTGCTTTGTGATTTCTTTGTGTGATGAGTTATGCTGTGGTAGTCTAGCCTATCTTATTTCACTAGTTATAATTATAAGTATTTTAATTCCGCAATAAATCTAAACAATTTTTAAATACTATATTCACCCCCCTCTATAGTAAAACCTATCTATCCCTCTCTTTCAATTTGTATCAGAGGGTGTATTTTTAAGGTTGTACAGGCTAACACCTGAACCTAAGATCTCTGATAGATATTTTTTTTCTCTATTTCTTTTTGTTATACCATGGCACAGTACAAAGAATTTGGAAGCACCAGACCTCCAGTTTGCAACTTGCAAAAGTTTTGAATCTGGATGGCAAGAATCAGACTTTATATGAATTCAATTGATGAAGACATTTATGCTTTTATCTTAACATGAGTACCTCCACCACCAGCTGCCACTCCAAGTACTTCCACAAATATGACTGCAGTACCTCCTCCAGACTACAATGATGCATACAAGAAAGATAAGATTGTTGATGCAAAAGCCATGAATATACTGGCACAAACAATGTCTGATGAAATATTTCAGAAAGTAGCTGAATGTGAATCAGCTAAGGCCATCTAGGATTCCTTAAACAAGATGCTTTAAGTATTAGCAGATGAAAGGAAGGATAGGAGAGCTCATCTCATCTCCCAGTATGAGAATTTTAAAAAGGAAGAAACTGAGAAAGTTTCTGAGATGTACAACAGACTCAGTATCATTGTTAATGAACTGAAAACCCTTGACAAGGACATCTCAGTCACTGAAATAAATGACAAGATTCTCATGTGCTTCCCCAGCTCATGGGACTCTAGAATCTGGCCTATCAGAGAGACCAGAAGCACACATGAGATGACTACTGAATTAGTCTTAGGAAAGCTAAAATCCTATGAACAGCTGCTAAAGATAAGAGAAGCTGAGCAACAAAAGACTGCTACACCAACAAGGAAGGAACAGAATATAGCTTTCAAAGCTTCAGAAGAATCAGAAACTTCTCCATCAAATGAAGAGTTGATGAGTCTCTTTGCAAAGAGATTATTTAAGATGGGGAGAAAAGAATTCAGAAGGAAATCATCAAGGAGTGATGATAAACGAAGGTATGATAAAAACTTTTCTAAAGAGATTATCTTTTTTGGTTGCAGGAAAGCTGGGCACATTCTTCCAGAATGTCCAGAAAACAAGCACAAGGAAAGGAGAAAGGAGAAAGACTCCAAGAAGCACTCCAGCAAACCATCCTCCTACAAACACAAAAAGAAGGAGAAAGGGTTTGTTGCAGAAACATGGAGTGATACATAAAAATCATCTTCCTCCAGTTCTAGTGAGGATGAAGAAGAAGCAAATGCCAAAGAAATTTGCTTAATGGCCATCAATGCTTCAGGACATGTCTCTGAAGAATGTTCAGATTATGATCAGGTATTGGAATACTTTGACTTTACCTATGAAGATTTTAAATCAAACTTTAAATCTATATGTAGTGATCTGATTAGATCTGAGAAGGAAATCAAACTTCTCAGAGATAGACAATATAACTATGACAGTTTAGTATCAGAAAACAACAAATTGAAAAATGAAATAGACATGTATAGTGAACAAATCATTTTTCTGAAAATGGAATTAAGTAAGGCAAAACAGCTAGAGGAATCACTAAATGGGAAAAGCAAACAACTAGTAGAGATTACCAGCACACTTAATGCGAGACTTTATATAAGTAAGTTAGGATTAGGTGCATCATTTTGTGAACCACTAGTTATTCAGAAAAAACATCTCTCACAACCTATAAAGTTTATTTGTGATAAAGGTAAGAAAAATACAGAACAAATAAAAAAGGTTAATAAAGTTCTAAAATAAGTTGAGAAAAATAAAGAAAAACAAAAAACTAAGTCTCAACAAAAATAGTTGAACCAAGATCGACGATCTCACCATTATGCGTCGAACGATGATCGACGATATCAAAACCCAGAGTTTGAGCCTAAACACTCTACAAATGGGGATTGACGATATCATTATATATCGTCGAACAGAGATCGACGATCATGGAACCCAGATAATAACTACTATTACTCTGAGAACCGAGATCGATGATATCAATGCTGATCGTCGAATGCAGATCGACGATCTAAACCTAAATCATCGAACCCAAATCTGTTTCATCAAAATTTTAATTCCAACAGAAACTTCAATAAGAACTCTAACTTTAAAACTTTTTATCCGTTAACTAACTAGATAATCCCACCTAGGAGATTTCATCCCTTACGTTATAAAAGTCAACCTGAATACTCTTATATTTCAAGTTTTAAGTATGAAAAGAAGCCAGGACCCAGGGTTACCTGGGTCCAAAATATATGAGCTGTTATTTTGCAGGTGAAGACCTATCCTACCATACATGATAAAATATATCTGGATAGTGGGTGCTCCAAGCACATGACAGGAAACAAGGCAAACCTAAATAACTATAAGGCAAAGCTAGGTCCAAAGGTTATATTTGGAGACTCATGCTTTGGTCAGACAGAAGGCTATGGAGAATTCACACTTGGAGCTGTCATATTCAGGAAAGTGGCAAATGTAAGTGGCCGTAAACATAACTTGATATCCATAGGTCAGCTATGTGATGCAGGTTATGAGGTATGTTTTACTGAATCCAAATGCAACATTTCATAAATAATAGCATTGTGTTATCAGGTATTAGGTTAGGAAATATCTATTTAGTTGATTTTAATTCTGCTTGTAGAGAAAATTGTTTGTTTAACCAAGTTAGCAATAATAATACATTGTGGCATAAAAGGCTACGACATGTAAATCTTAGAAACATTGCTAGGTTATCTAGGGACAACCTTGTTAGAGGATTGCCCACTTGCCCCTACAAGAAGGAAATCCTTTGCAAGGCTTGTCAAGAAGGCAAGAAAACTAAAAATAGCTTTAAATCAGTTAATAAGAGTGATTCACCTAGGATTTTGTATCTGCTTCATTTGGACCTTTTTGGACCAATTGCTGTACAAAGCCTGGGAGGGAAGTTCTATACTTTAGTTATTGTAGATGACTTCTCTAGGTTCTCTTGGGTTTTCTTCTTGAGAAACAAGTCTGATAATTTCAAAGTTCTTACAGACTTTCTAAAATGCATAAAAATTGATTACTCTACTCATGTTGCATTGATCGGAAGTGATCATGGCACTGAGTTTGAATCTCTTCCTATGCAAGAATTCAATGAGAAGGAAGGTATCAAACACTGCTTCTCTGCTCCCAGAACTCCTCAACAAAATGTGGTAGTTGAAAGTAAAAATAGAACAAACATTAAAGCTGCAGGCACATTGCTTGCTGATGCTCACATGCCTCTATCCTATTGGGCAGAAGCTGTAAGCACAACAAATTATGTCCTGAATAGAAGTTTGATACACAAACTTAAGGGAAAGACTCCCTATGAATTACTCAAAGGGAAGAAACCTAAAATAGATTACTTTAGAATTTTTGGTTGTATCTGTTTTATTCACAATAACAACAAAGATTATCTTAAAAAGTTTTAAGCCAAAGCTACAATGGGAATCTTTTTAGGATATTCCCAAGTTAGAGAGGCATATAGGGTTTTCAATAAATCATCCTTGAAAATTGAAGAATCTTTTCATGTTACTTTTGATGAAGCTAATATGTTTTATAAGGAGAAGGAAGCTTCTACCAATAATTATTTTCAGGTACCTAATCTATGTGAGAAATTGGATGACTTAAATCTCACCCAAAAAGTGACAT
Source organism: Platanthera zijinensis (assembly GCA_039513925.1). Lineage (NCBI taxonomy): Eukaryota > Viridiplantae > Streptophyta > Magnoliopsida > Asparagales > Orchidaceae > Platanthera > Platanthera zijinensis. The sequence continues at coordinate 132,822,694 of CM077083.1, forward strand.
CTCATCCCTCTTCACAGATTGATGAAGATAGTGAAGAAGAATCTTTGGAAATTGCTAAAGCTTCTCCAATAACAAATTTAATTCCACAAGAGGAATTAGTTCATGATGCTGGTATTGTTGAACAAACTCCACCTCCTGACTATGTTACACTTAGATATCATCCCATATCTCAAGTGATAGGAGACATATCAGTGGGTGTGCAGACAAGGCACCAACTAAATGAGGATGTGATGCATGCCTGCTTCTTATCTCAAAGTGAGCCCTCATCCATTAAAATTGCTGAGCATGATCCACACTGGATTATTGTAATGCAAGAGGAGCTAAATCAGTTTGAAAGATACAATGTTTGAAACTTGGTTCCCAGACCCAAAGGACCGCTAGTTATTGGAACTAAATGGGTCTTCAGAAACAAATTGGATGCTCAAGGTATAGTTGTTAGAAACAAAGCAAGACTAGTGGTACAAGGCTACAAGAGGGAAGAAGGTATTGACTATGATCAGACCTTTGCACCTGTTACTAGGCTTGAAGCTATCAGAATTTTCTTGGCTTATGCTGCTCATAAGAAATTCAAGGTATATCAAATGGATGTCAAAAGTGCCTTTCTCAATGGGGAACTTAAGGAAGAAGTATATGTGGAACAGCCACTAGGTTTTATCTCTTCAACTCACCCCTCTTATGTTTTCAAATTACATAAGGCTCTCTATGGTCTTAAGCAAGCTCCAAGAGCTTGGTATGAAACCCTAGCTTGCTTTCTTTTTGAGCATAAATTTTTTAAAGGCATGGTAGATAGGACTTTATTTGTGAGACATCATCATGATATGATCCTGTTAGTTCAAATATATGTTGATGATATTATATTTGGATCTACTGATTCTTAACTTTGTAAATAGTTTTCTGACCTTATGCACTCCATGTTTAAAATGAGTAGCATGGGTGAAATTTCTTACTTTCATGGTCTTCAAGTAAAGCAAGCTCCTGATGGCATCTTCATATCCCAGTCCAAATATGCTAAGTAATTAGTAAAAAGGTTTGGAATGGCTGATGCCTCAGCAATGAAGACACCCATGACTTCTAATGCAGTAATTGATTCTGATGAAAAGGGTAAACCTGTTGATCAGAAAAATTTTAGGTCCATTTTTGGGTCCCTACTATATCTTACTACAAGTAGAGCTGATATAATGTTTGCAACATGTATTTATGCTAGATTTCAAGTCAACCCTAAAAAATCTTATTTAATTCTCCTCAAGATAATTTTTAAGACATTTAAAGGGCTGTCCTAATCTAGGACTTTTGTATCCCACATAGTCAGAATTTGAATTAACTGGATATTCAAATGCTGACTATGCTGGAAGATGAGTTGACAGAAAAAGCACTTCAAGAACTTGTTAATTCCTGGGTGATAGATTAGTATCCTGGTTTTGCAAGAAACAATCATTTGTGTATACATCAACTGCAGAAGCATAATATATAGCAGCTTGGAGTTGTTGTTCAAAGATCTTGTGGATTCAAAATCAGCTACTGGATTATGGGTATTCTCTCAAAAATTCCACCATATTTTGTGACAGTACCAGTGCCATATCTATTGCACAAAATCCAGTCCTACATTCTAGGACAAAGCATATAGAAATAGGGCATCATTTTCTTAGAGATTGTGTTGACAAAAACAAGATTAACCTCAAGTTTATCTCCACTAATTTTAAAAGAGGAGATATTTTTACCAAGCCTCTGGATGTGCAAAAACATCTATTCTTTTTGAATCAGCTTGGAATGATAAATGGCATGGATTAAAATTGACTTTTGTCTTTGCGAAGATGTTGTCAATGATCATCGAACAGAGATCGACGATCTTTGAACTCATCTTGAGCCAAATTGTCGACTTGAGATTAGCGACAGCTCTGTGTGAAGAAAAAAATCGTCGACCGGAGATCGACGACTTTGCTTCAGTAAATCAATAGTCGACCAAAGCTCGACTATCAATTTTTTGACCGAGATTAGAGACCAAAGATATTATTTGATTATAAATTAAATCTTTAACCTATGATCGATGTTTTTTGTTTATCGTCCGACAGAGATCGTCTCTTCATATTCCAAAAAGAAAACCTATATGTAATTTTCTCTTCGATCTCTCTCCCGCACTCTCATTTTCTCTTTGCTCGATCTCTCTTTCTCACTTGAGTCTACAGGTTTTCCATGGCGATTTCTGCAGCAGTTCTCGCAGCGATGAAGTTCAACACAGGAATAAACTATCTGTTGCTTAAATTAATGAATGGGTTTACACTTCCTCTACAAAAGACTCTTCAATGATCGGTTTCATCTCAGGACGGGAGGTGAATCTAAACCCTGCAACAATTACAGAGGTTTTTGAGTTAAAGAATGGATCAGATGACCTGGAATAGGATAGTTCATAGTATAGCAGGATGTTATTTGAGACGGGTCATGCTGAGGGAATCCCATCTAAGTTATTAAAAAAAATTATCCGTAGGTTTTAAGTTCCTTGCGGATATCGTGGGAAAGGTTCTGCTGGGCAAGCATTTGACCCATGACAACATCAATAGGCAACAGTTTGCCGTCATGTCTGCTGTGGTAAATAAGAAGGCCATTGATTGTGGCAGCTTGTTGTTTGATTTGATTAAGAGGAAGAACAACAAGAAGGAAGTCTGCTTAGGAAGGATTCTGGGAATCTTCCTTCAGAAAAAAGCTCCAGAGTTATTTGTTTCTACAACCATAGCTATTAATGCAAGCAAGAGGTTGGATTCCTCTCTATTCGGGAAGTGGGAGAGGACGATTCAAAAGCCCTCTAGGGCTGGAACCTCCTCCCTTATATCTGAGGACACAAGGGCTGTGACAATCACTCTTCAACCTAATGAAGAAGTTCCTTCTCTTCCTCCTCCTCCTCCAATCATTCCCATTGTTCCTTCTCTACCCACCAATGTTTTCCAAACCATCTCTTCTCCTATTAAACCATCATCTCCCATTCACCCTGCTGAACCTCAAAACCTCCACACCTTGTACTTCCAAATTTTGACCTCCTCTCACCTCACTCATCTCCTTCTCACCAACATGATTCACCCATCAACACTAAAGCTTCACAACAAATTTCTCCTATTCATTCCTCGGGAAACTCCTCTATTCAGGATGAAATCATGATTGATTTCACTCCTCCTCCCTCAAAAAATTCCGTCTCAACTCAGACTCCAACTTAGTTTCTTCAAATTAATCAAACCCTCATCTCTCATCTTCTGGAACTCCTCATTCCTACTCTAAAATCCTTGATAGTAGAGGCTATTTCACCTCTTGCTCTCTCTATTTCCTCTCTTTCTACCTCTATTTCTGCTTCTACCGTCCCTTCTTCATCTGGGGGCCTGGTTCCAGTATTCACTGAAATCAGGCAGGGTCAGATGTCCAATGAAGATGCTGCAGGTTAAGTCTCAACAGAACTTCAGGCTCAGTCTCCTCCAGCAGTGCATTAAGATACTGTAGGTTCAGTCACAGCAGAACTTCAGGCTCAGTCTCCTCCAGCAGTGCATGAAGATGCTGCAGGTTAAGTCTCAGCAGAACTTCAGGCTTAGTCTCCTCCAGCAGTGCAGGAAGAAGAAGTGTTTCAGAAATTTTATGCAGACATAGTTCTTTATTCAGCTTTGCTGATGTCCGATGAAGACACTGATGTGTCAAATCTTGGGATTTCCAGTGGTTACTGTTATATTAATCCCTCCATTGATTTACAAATTCTTTTACATTCATTCTCCTTGTTTAGATCAGTTTTGTTTTAAGTTGAGATCAATTCTTCAAGGGCCATGTTCTGTTATACCAGACCCATGAGTCCTTCTGTTGTGAAATAACTTCTGCAGATTCAATCAGCTCCAGTTTATACAGATATTCCATCAGTTACACTGTGTACAGATATGTCATCCCCTTTGGATATTGAGCCTATGCTTATGTCAGAAGAAAACAATGAGTTTGATGCTATCTTAATTGCTGATGAACTTCTTGATCTAGTGGCCTCAGGAAATCTAGCCTTAGCCCTAGAAATAAGTTTAGTTAATCTCTGTTAGCCTTATAGTACTCTTCCCTCTCTGGTTGATTTTATTGTTATTGATATTCAGGAAGAAGCAAAAGAAAAAGCTGCCAAAAAGATTGCTGACAAATAGATGAAGGAAATAGATGATTTTTTATGACAATCCTCAGGGTTCTTCTGATGATGATAATGATTCAGAGGATGGTAATTCTATGAAAAAGAAAGTTTCAAAGAAAAGAAAAACTGCTCCCCAGGCTGCTCCCAAGCCAGGAAATACAAATGATACCCCTTATTACATCTTGAAAGCGATTACTCCATACCCTGGCTTGGAGAGCTGGATGTGGTTATCCAAAAATGAACAGAAAGCCAGGAAGAAGAGCAAGAGATATTCTCCTCCTCCTCAGAAATTCAGAAGAGGCCCTCCTCCTCCTCCTCCTGTTGGTGCTTCAAGTGTGGTTTCTCAAGCATCTGGTGCATCTTCCCAGCCTTCCTCTTTCTTAAGATCATATTAAAGGTAGGATAGATCTTCAAAGACTCATTCCCAAGGAGACAGCCAATAGCATAGAAGTCAAAGTTCCTCAGAACAAGTAAAAGAAATGATTTATCAGAACCCCTACTTCTCTCCTCCTCAAAAACAAGTTCCTCCCAAGGATCAGAAGACAGCTGCTTATCAGTTAAGAAGACCTGTTGTATCTCATAAAAGAAAGTACAGTGAGTCTGCTCCTCCAAGATCTCTCTATTCTCAAAGTGATAAACAACACAGCTCAACAAAGTTTCAAGTTCAATCCACTCAGTTCAAAGCAGTTACAGTGTTGCCTCCTCAAGAAGATCAGCCACCTGTTGAACAGGAACTTGATCAAAACTTTATGATGGCCAGGCTTCAGGAACTGATTGGTCTCTCTAAGATCAGAAAAGCTGTTGAAGAAGGAGAAGATCCATCTAAATTCTCAACTATGTCTTCCTACAGAGAAAAAGAGCTGAATAAACTTCAAGTCATCAAGAAAGTCTTTAATACAGCTAAATATATCGCATTGCATCCTGAAGCAATTGTGCCAAGGACTAGCACTCAGACATCTCTTGGTGGACAAGACTTGATGACATGTAAGAAGAATGTACCAGACCCAAGCAGGAAGATAATCTTCTCTAAACCCTCATCTGGTTCTCCATCTAATAGATTATAGTTTGTATTTCTCGTCTATTGCTTAACTTATTATGTACAATGCACTGCTATAACATATCTATTGATGTTATTTCATCCCTTTAGATATTTATGGTCTTTGTATTTTATTTCTTTTCAGGTTTGTTTTTGAGTGACCTCACACAAATAGGGGGAGATTGTTGGAACCCTTATTTGGTTTTATGCTAGGTTCACTCTTAGGATGTCTTGACCCTCATGTATAGCCAGGGTCTCTGTCTAAGTCTTAATTAGGTCCCCTCTAGGTCAAGTTTTGTGCAGACGAGCATTGCAGTGGACTAAGACTTAGATTTAAAAAAAATGTTGTGGACTATCCATATCTGTTCGACTATAGTAAAACTAAGTTCGACGATCGTCGATCTCCCATCGACGATCTCAGAGTCTTCTACTCTGAACTGAGCTCGATTATCTACGAGCTCAAGTCGACGATTTCATTTTTCTCAGCAGTGATCTAAGTTATAAGATAGTCGTTCTCTGGTCGACGATCTCTTTACTCAGTTCGACGATCTCTGAACGGAGCTCTTTGATTTTGTACTGCTTTCAGTTATCAGTTCTTCAGAACGGTTAGAGTTATTTATTTTGATTATAATAAAGAATTTTAAGAAAAATATATTCTGATAATTAATGCTGATACTCTCAAGGCTGATAGCCGTATTCATGAAGCATTAATTATGGTATTCACAGAATATTTTATCAAGATAGTTATGGAAATGCATTTATGATTGCCAGCCAACTAGCCATTTGGGCTCCTCAATTCTTGTAGAGAATTATGTTTTGTCTTGGGAATTCAAATGTATGTCATTTTCTTCATTCTGACTAAAAATATATCTTAGAAAAACAAAAAGAGAAAGCGACAGTAATCAATCAGTAGTCAGAGAAGAATATTTCTCTCAAGGGATCTTGCATGTTTTGTTGAAAAGAGGAAGAAGAAGAACTTTTTCAAATACAACTCTCTCCAGTCTTCTTCTTTCTTCAGTCTTCAAATATTTACAGAGAGCCAAAAAACAATACCAGTTCACAGATTCAAAAAGGCTCTGCAACATATTTTTAAGACCTACACCCAGGGCCAAGTTTCCTCTTCCTGAATATATACAACATCTCATGGGGGAGCTTGGACATTCAACTTTAATCCACACAGTCTTCTCATTTTCCTGAGAAAGAGAAGATTTCCAAACATTCTTGTTTCTTTTAACTCCATCTATAAAAGGTTATCTCTCCCTTTAAAAGTGAACACTTGTGGTGATAGGGCACCTGATAAAAAACCTATTAGATTTTGAGCTCCTGATCAAAAGCTAAAAGGGACTCTAGATCTACCTGCATCAGATCTTTTGGTGATAGGGCACCTGATCAAAAACCTAAGTGGATTCCTACCTGGGTGGAAGAAGAGTGGATGTACCCATATTTGGGGAACCACTATAAATTTTCTTGTGTCGTCTGGTTGCTTTGTGATTTCTTTGTGTGTTGTGTTATACTGTGGTAGTCTAGCCTATCTTATTTCACAAGTTATAATTATCAGTATTTTAATTTCGCAATAAATCTAAACAATTTTTAAATACTCTATTCAACCCCCCCCCCCCCCCCCCTCTAGAGTAAAACCTATCTATCCCTCTCTTTCAAATTATTAAGTCATTTTTTTGTTTTATTTTATTATAGCATTTTTATTTTTATTGCATTTAACTAATTCATGTAATGATGGGTGCTTATAACCATCATAGGTTATTTAAATTATTTCATTTCTTGTACTATGATTGGTGCATATAACCATCATAACATTCATTTTGAATTTTAATTTTGAATTTTGAATGGAGGGAGATTGAGTGGTGTAGGCTATATATAGCCATGTTATGAAGTAATAATTAGAGAATGAAAAATTAAAAACTAAGAATTCAAAATTTTAATTTCCCCTCCTCCTCTCTCTTCCCCTCTTGGAAAATTCGTTTCCTCCTCCTCCTCTCCCATCTTGAAATTTCGTCCAAGGCCTTCTCCCCCTCTCCCCTAGAATCCGCTTTCTTAGCCGCCAACCACACCACCACCCCCACTTGCAAAAAAACGAGCACCACCCTCCATTGAGGATAATTCGGCCAAGGCAATAAAGGTTTCTTCCTTGTGGATTCCAACTCCGGCGTGAAGCGACGAAGGCAGACAAGTTTCCTCTCCTTCCGACGTGACTCTGGCGGAGACGTTGAAGATTGATCCACGTAGAGGTAATCGGAATAATCCATTTCGGTTGGATAATGAAAAATTCCTACCTTCGTGTGATTTCTTTTTCCAAGATATTCTTGTTGTGGAAATCCTTGGCGTTCAATTTTGATAGCATTAATTCGTCGTGGTTTTCTTCGCTCAGTTTGTGTTTTTTTATTGATTTAATTTTGAAAGGGTTTGGCGAACCTTCGTTTTCTTTTGTTGGGAGAGATCTACCTTTTCCAAATCATAGTTTATTTTGTAGATCTCTTTTGGTACAACACCGCTCGTTCGGACCGGGTATGTCCTTTTAGCCGGAAAGAATATTTGCCTATCGCCTCTATTCGATCCTAACAGGTTTGGCTACCCGTGCGCTAACATATAATTGATAGGATTAATTAACATGGTTCCGCATAGAACGATTGTGCGAGTGTAGGACTGGATCATTAGAGAGGCAATCGTGCTCGTCCGCAGATATATCCGGTGTCAACGTGCAAGCATGTATCAATTTGGTATCTGAGGGAGGTTCACGTCAATTTCTTAATTGGCCCCCTACCCCTTTTGCTTTGAACACCGACACGCACTATTCACGTTTCATTGCACAACATATAAATCAATTTTAAATTTTTGGTCTGCAAATAGCGGCCCAAAATTTTCAATTTTTTCTCAAATTTCAAAAAATTAAATTCTGGAAATTCTCTATCATTTTATTAGTAAGAAATGAAAAATAAATTATTTTTATTAAATCTCTATTAATTTTTAATTTTTGTCTGCAAATAGCGGCCTATCTTTTTATTTTTTCAGCAAAATAAAAAAAAATTTATTTAATAATCTTCATATTATTTCAAGCAAGAAAATAAAAAAAAAATACGTTTGTTATTTTAAGTAATTAGCGGGAAATATTACATCTTTGAAATTTAAATAGGGCTAGGTTTATTTTTTTCATTGCATG